>OW121853.1:11518798-12768798 GCA_933228895.1 Platycnemis pennipes
CTACTTGAACAAGCACAGGATTGTTTTTTCGGGATTTTTTCTTTATGTCATGTTATTTATACACTTTACGTGATTCTAGAAATCCTGTCACGCAAAAGAGAAAAATATTTTCCACTTCTATTCGAGCGAGGAAGTGATAGACGTGTTTTTTGGTTTGCTATGTGGCGGGCCACATCGAGAAGAAAGAAATGGTTTCACGTTTCCTTATGCTTATTCTCTGCTTTTTGAAGAAAGTATTTGAATTCAAGTAACCAATCAACAATAAGAGTTTTGATAAACAATTACTGTATTTTCGCTAGAGTGCTTGCTCAAGGTTCCTTTGTTTATTTTTTCTTCATATGTTATTTTCGAGAATTCCTGGCTTATAGTTGGTTTATAGTGGTTGTTTTTGCAAGTGTCTTCGCGGAACGTGTTACTCTTCAAATTCTGACACCCGATGCTCATTTATGTAACTCGATTTCCGAATTCAATATTTCTTCCTTAATGTCTTCTCATTTAACATTCTTTCCATTATCTAACTTTATTTATTTCGGTTCCCGCCATTGCCGAGTTTTTCGTAACAATTAACTGAAATGCTTAACGCCAGGAGAACCGTAAATAATATGCACTGTAGGTACTTAATGCTTAACATCATCGCTTTGAATATAGATTGCTTTACGTGTTGCGTGAATGTTTTATTTTTATCGGACCTGCCATCACGTTCGTGCTTGTATTTTTTAATGTACCAATGTATCTCTGTGATAGTATTTGTGCTCGGTGAATAATTCTTCTCGTCAGATTGATTTTGTTGTCATTCTCATTTACTTCGACGTTCTTGTAAATATTCACATTTTGTGTGTTGGTGGTATATATTTTATCCTCTTTCGTCAAATTAACAGAATAAGTAACGTGTAGATGAAGCTACCCCAGCCTTATGCGCCCAGAATAGTTTGAATCAATACTAATCACGCCTCTTTTGCTCTCAGCTATGAAGTCGTTTTAGATTGAAGAATATGGAACGTTGAATGCGTATTTCTTTTGCTCCTTGCGGCCCATAGGGGAGAGGGAGGGTTTGATTCCGAGGGTCCAATGGTGCGTTTCTTTGCCGTGCTGGTATAGGGATGTGTCGAATCGCGGAGCGAGTCTTTAAACGCTACCCCCCCTTGTCATTAGTGCTACTCGTGTGGTCAGCCATTGTCAGCCGCGGCTTCCTTCCCGGATGCGCGGGCCGCGATCTTCGGTTGCCATTGACGACAGGATGAGTGGGACGATCTGCTTGCTTGGCCGAGGAGTGAGCCGGGGGAAGAGGGGGTCTGGAGAGTGCCGGTGATTGCGAGCCATTGGGTCTGTCGGTGCGGAGGCCGCAACTTCCTCCGTCCGTGCAGATTGATGTGAGTGGGCATGTGCAACGGGACGTGGGGAGGAGATTTAAACTTCGAACTCCCAAACGCCCGATGCAATCCGGGCTTCCGATTTAGGGGATCGTCACTTGCTCGTGCCGTAAGAGACCCTTCGATAGGCCCATCCCAATCGCTCTTGTCTACTGTCTTTTACTACAACTTCAGTTTTCGTTTCTCTTCAGCCATGAAATCCACCCAGTTGAGACAATTTCTTGTCGGCAAGATCAACTTGTAATTCTAAGATTTTGAAATCAGGATCCCATTCCACCATCTCGATTTTAGTATTATGCGTTTCTTTCGAGAGTAAAATTGCGTAAACTTTGTCTTTTCCCGTGGAAATTCATTGTTTGCTAACTCCCTTGTGCTCCATCGGAACCGGCGTCAGCTTGAAGCTAACCCATAATTTACTATTGGGTTTTTAATTTAATTCCAGACTGTAAGGACAGGCTGTAACTGCTGTCGTCACAGGATGTCCTATCTATGTACATCTACGTAATACCCTGCGAGCCACCGCGAGGTAGGTTGGCAGGGGGTGAAGATCACCAAACATGCCTCACTCACGTGCAACAAAAAGCTACCAAGACCTACGTGCATGCATCTGCCATGCAGCTATGCAACTAAGCATCAAACTAAGAGCAACCAACTATAAGCCACCGCTACAGATTACTGGAACAATATTTCACCTACCTATACCTTTGCTATGCTACCTATTATGTTCTTTAATGATACACAGGAAACTGACATTTTAAATTTTAAAATAAAATTCTCTCGGTGTGACAATCTATCTCTCTAATCTTATTTGTCTGGTCAAATCCAGCGTAATACGGAGGGGTTCTAAAAATATATCTAGCATCTTCAGTGAACCTATCCGTTTTAAATTTCTGCAGGAGATTTTATAGGTACTTAGTAGTTGATTTTGATTACTTTTGTTGGCTCTACTTTATACATAAATGCTCTATCCCTGCTATTGCCGGCCTTATGTCACCAATTGAATTTACAATTGTATCAGATTTTTGGGGACATAATAAACTTCGATGGAAAAATGGTGACACCTCCAGTTGTCATAAATTGTCGAAACCCGGGTCGTGCTTTAATTATTTCAGTGAAATTCGCAAAGTTTGTTTTTTTCCATCATGGAAAAGTTAAAAAAAAAACACTCCTGAAACAGTCGTTTTTATACTAAACTTGGTCCTAAGCCGGTAGACGTTTTTTTATTGCGCTACATTCAGGATTTTAAGGCGTATCTAACATAAGTGAATCTTCTAAAGAAAGATAGCCAATCATAATGTGCTCATTTATTCTGTTATGTCCATTACTTTTCGTAATTACCGTTGATTAATAAAATATTATTATTATAAATCAGTTTTTCTTTTTTTTTTATCTCCTTTAAAGCATGGAAAAGCTATCTAAAAAAAAAGTAATTATTACGTGTAAATATTATTTAAAAGTTAAAATAATAGTTTTGTGTGTATATTTTTTTCTCGTGATAGTCTCCGTGATTTATTGCGAGCGGTGGGTTTTGCTGAACTCCCTCCTCTACCTGCGTTCAAGAGCAGTACAATATTTTGCCTGCTCTTACCTTATTTTTCCCTGGACGGTGGCGCTGAGCGCTTTGGTGCACTTTGGTGGCATTGTCTGTTCGGAATTTCGTCTAACATCTTGTTCCTTTAAAGACTCAAGAAGTCCACAGTGAAGAAGGACGCTTTAGTAGCTGGTTAAATCATGTGGCTGGAAATCAGGTTTCCCGGTTTTGAGACTTGGTCAAGGTGAACGATTTTTTTTCTGTCTTTGGGAAAATTTCGTGGCTTGGGCTCCTTTCTCGCATTTTTCCCAATCTTCTTGCTATTTGCTGATTTTTCATTCCAGAATTGGTTTTCCTACCATTAACTATTTGACTTTGGATATTTGTCCCTGATAGTCGATTCCTCCTCTGTCTTTTTTTGTCTGGTTTGCCTCCCTTTTGAGCATTTCGTATTTTCCTGATGGAATTCCTGATATGAGCGTCAGTGTTTGGTTGCTAAATTTTCTATGCACATACCTATACCTAGCTGCATGCTGTGATGAGTAGTTTGTGTATGTCTCAATTTCGGGTTCCAATCTTACCTCGGGTGCTTAGGATTAGCTAGGATGGTTATAGAGAACGTTGTAGCCCCCGGAGTAGGACAATCTAAAATCTAAATCTTTCGTTTGCCTAAGACATGGGGGCGCATTAGTCGTCATCTTCTCTTCTTGTGTTCTTTGTCCCCGTTTGGTATCGATGGATTTAATCGTCTAATGGCTAGGCCTTCATTCGGCCTGTTTCACCGAGCCAGCAAGAGGAATCATGATGCTAAAGCGAAGTGTTCCTGCCTGCCCTCCGGATAGCATTGACTCTTCAGTGCTCAGTGGCACTTTTGGATGGCGTGGCGTGGTGGAAAGCAGGCGGAATGATATGAAAGGGATCGATTTAAGTAAAAAAAGAGAAGTATGGCGTGCTGATCGAGTGGAGAGTCGCCCTGCGAAGGGAGGAGGAGGAGGCTCGGGGGAGAGATATGGGAAGTCGTTACCGATTCATTCTTCGTGGCTTTCGTCGTGGGATCGTAAGATGTTGCGAGGGGAGGGCGGGTGGGAGGGGCGAGTGGTCATTTTCGTCTCTCGGGCCCAATTGCTGTGGACGAGTTATCTCGGGCACGGGCGGAAAGTGAAGGGTTGCCCCCCCTCCAGCCGAAAAGTACAAAGGGAACACGTCATGAGGGCGTGCGTGGTTCTGGGCTTGCGTGCGCTGTTAATTCGAGTGTGTCCTCGTGTCCATACGTCGACTTAAGGCGGGCAAAGAGAGATCGACCGAGGGAGGGCGGATTCCGAAGGTTTAACCGCCTGGGGAAGGTAGAAAAGTCTTAATTTGGACTCCCAAAGGCAACAAACTAGCTTAACATCTTGCATGGCCTCAAGGCATTGATAGGCAAGCAAGAACTGTTTTCATAACTCGTTAATTGAAGAGAATGCTGTGATATTCTCTGAGGCTAAGTTTTATGAGTACTGCATATGATGTAGGCAGCATTGGAACACGTATGCCATGGATTGAAAGGTCTGGTGGGAATCTAAAATATACTGAGTGAATGTACCTATAGGTATATATTGTACAGTTCTCACAAGTGATTACGCGATTGCAAATGTGATTGTATGGTAAAGGCACTTTTGCCCGTTAATATTTGAATAAATACCAATTATCGGTATTTCTTCGGTGTTTCTCCAAGATTTTATATCCACTTTATTACGATTCATTTTTAAAATTCGTTCACTTTGTCTCACCTACGCCTGCATAATACCCTGCGAGCCACCGCGACATTGTGTGGCGTGGGATTCGCTCCCCGATGCTAAGTAATTATGTAATCATGACTGAATCTGTTGTTTACGAGATCAGTATTTGCAACATATTTGGTGGTAAGTCAATTGGCTCATGTTTACTGCCGTCAACATTAATATCATTGATTGTTGAAATTGATTATTTCTGAATGTAGTGTTCCGAGTATTTGATAAACTCGTCTGCCAACGTGGGATTAAATATGGCTCCAAACTCCCTTACTGTCTTCTCATCATCGACACCATAGTTTCTCTCTTTTTTGTGATTAGTTAGCTGTGGTTTCTTGATGATGTAGGATCTGCTCCTTATGAGTGAAACTATTTGATTACCCGATATATTTTTCTGTGCATCGCGGCGGTTGATTTCTTTGCTTGACTCCCAACTCCTGAATTCGTTGGCCAAGTCGAAGATTCTTCCAAAATCTCTTTCATTTTTCCTTCTTTTATCTCCCCCACGACCCACTGTCATTGGGTCCGCTTTCCTCTGCCCCCATAGTGCTCTAATTTGTATTTATTCTAGGTTGTCATCCTCGCTAATTCACCCACAACCCTGTGCTGCAAGTGCTTTCCCTTCATCTCGTTGAAGAGAGCCATCTTATGGCCGAAATACGCGTAGGTATCCGATGCACATACTCGTCTTGTCCATGCACCTCGTTAACGCTCTATTTGAGCTCGGTTCACCCGGAGTTGGGCCCATTTGAATGTGTGATTGTTTTTCTGAGTGCTTGTATGTGTGTTATCATAACCTAGGCATCCTGAGCAGGGTCCCATCAGTCCTGTGAATGAATTGGGTTTAGTGTGTGTCTGTGGTTGTGTCACTGGCGAGGAAGCAACATTCCCGTAAACCACCAAAGAAGAGTTTCCGGTGGAGAGGCTGTGGTTGGTCACTGCTTTGGAATTGAAACCCACCCGCAAACCAACACAGAAATTTGTTGTGTACCTTGAGGAGGGTTGCCAATTTTTACGGCCATTGGAGATTTTATTTTAATTTGTTACTTTAAGAGGCCGTGGAGCTCAATATACTTAGAGTTTGTTTTGCCTTGCTTGCTCCTTTCGTTGTCAACCATTCTTGAAGAATCATGTCGTGCCAGCCATCTTTTTTCTCATTAGGAGTCAGCGTTAATGTTTGCAAGTCGGATATTGACATTCGTCTGAAATAGACTACGCCAACCACCTTCTATCTTTTCCCCCATTCCTAACATCCTTATCTAAAACATCCCACTGACAATAATTTCCCATGATGCTCATTTTCCTGGCCGTTAGTTTTGAGTTACTTATGGCCTATGCTTGAAATATCTTCTGCGGTTGTGGCGAATGGCAAAGTCCTTTTACGCGCGCTAAATCAGTATTAGGAATACAAATATTTTTAAGCATACTGCCACGTACGCCCATAGTCCCTTCGACAGTTTATAATCTTTTCCACGTCTCCCCTTTTACTTCTTCCTACCCCGAGCCGCCCACCCGGGGCACGAAAGAGGGAGGAGATTGTGGCTGGCCACTTATTCCCCCTCCATCGCCTCTCACCCTCTGCCTTACACCCCCCCCCCCACCATCCCCCTTCGCTTTGCCGGAGCGCGGAGCCCCCCCTCTCCCAGTAATCCCTCTCCATCCGCCCCTCCCTCGCCTCGGCTAGATGCGTTTTTAATGTCGGATAATTTGTGGTTTAAGACCTCCTTCCTCTCTCTCCTCCTCACTCCCCCCGCCCTCTCTCACTCCCCGCCTTAACCACTCATTCCCCCGCCCCCTCCATCCCTCCCCGCGCCAAGATAACCGTGCCACTGCATGCCACATCCTTTCTGAAAACTCTGGAAAAGTCTGAGGAGTGGAGGAAGGGCCGAGGATAGTTCGCTCCTTAGCTCGCACGCCGCTCTCGTGTCAACGGCTTCTCCTCTACAGATTCACCCGAAGATCCCTCGAGCGTATTTTCGGTGCATTGTGGGAGTTGCTCCCGGAGTCTGGCGATGGAGATGCTGTCGTCGCCTCTCTTGTCCTTCCTCGCGTCACGTACTTAATCTACGTTTCGACGCACTGCCAATCGATTTTACTCTAGGAGGTTAGAATCTACTGGAGGTGGCATGGGTATGCTAGCGTATTGGCGAAAATGAAGCCATAATGAGGGTGCTTGCGGAGGATTAGGCCACACCGGCTCCTTACAAAACAATGCGTTTTATTCGGTATCTCATGCGGACTGAATGTGTACCAAGACATGAGTAACAATGAAATCATACTTATGTTTCATTGTAGGATCAAAGATAATCTTAATAAAGCTATTTAAGGGGAGTAGGTATTATTGTATTTGATTCCCCAGGGAATTAATTTTATTGCTAAAACTGGTTCGAATTTATCCCATTTCAGCCACACATTGACGCTTGTTTGCGCATTGTCCTCTGTTTGATTGACTGTACTATTGAATTCCATTGTTTATGTTACTACTCGCTAATTTTCACCGCGTGCAAAAACAACATCACCCGTATCGAAAGTAGCAAGCTCGTGCGTCCGTAAGTGCCTACGAAAGTGGCTTCTCACATCAGCTGAAATGCCTCCTCCAGTACATTCTACCCTCCTTGTTTGTGCCGAACGCCTTCCTAGTAGTTCACCCTGGCAACCTTCTCTCAAATCAGACATCAGGCAAAATCAGACACAAGGCTTAGTATCATTTTTTAATGGTTAACGTTGTTTCGTCACTCGCTCATCTGACCTCTCTCAGCGTTTTTATTCGGTATCATTGGCATCTAGCTCGAAGACTACGCTCTTGCGTTTGTGCTAGATACTTTACGGGCTCTGTGCTTATTTAGCTAAGCCAGTAGTGGGATAATGGAGATGTTATCGGTGCATTGTGAGGATCACCCCAGCCGAATTCCTGACGGTTTCTCGCAGTTATCTTGGCCTAGCAGAGGCTTTCCCTTCTACTTGCTCCCAGGCTCATATATCCTCTCCCATTTTTCCACTCTATTTTTCGAATTGCCTTGCCTCGAGACCCTTGGCTCTCCACAAACCCCCTCCCTCACTCACCCCCCTTTTGCGTTTGCGCTCCTGAATGGCTCTTTTATTTCCCTCCTTCGCCCTTTCCCCCTTTGCCAGAATTTCCGTCTCTTCCCCACGGCACCTTCTACCCGCACCACTGCTCGGCACCTCGCATCGGGCTTCGAAGCGGGGGTCGATTGTCCCCGCGCCCACTTATCTACATCTACATAATACCCTGCAATCCACCATAAAGGTGTGTGGTAGTGGGTGAATTCACACCAAACGCCATTGCATATCATGCACGAAAAGGATAAATAATTATATTGTAGTCCGCAATGCTGGATTAAAAAAAAAGGATAGAAATAGCGAAGGAAGCATGCAACATCGTGGTGTTCGTTGGGTTGGCACACAGGTGCCCTTCCGCGGCCCCCGAGTGCGCGCCTCCTTCTCCCGCGCCGCAACAGATGTCGCCCGGCGCCCCCTAACTCCACTTTTCGGGAAAAAGTCCGCTCCGACGTCAACCTCGTCCGGTTTTCCACCCGCCCCAAGTGAAACTCGCGTCTCGGCCGGCAGCTGAGCTTCTCACTCGCTCAACCGCGGGGCCCGGTGTCGATCGCCTTTTCGCGGAAATGAAAAGCGTATGCGCGGCTGGGAGCGCTCGCGATGTCTGCACCTACATGCATGCAATAAATACCTGTAAGTCACCGCAAGGTGTGTGGCAGGGGTTGAAACATCATCAGGCATGCATTATCAATCAGGGAGAACACATACTACGATGCGGCTCGAGGGAAACAAGGCGTGTGCAAACAGCCACAAGGCACGCGAAGTGTTAGCCGTATCACACCAAATTGTTAGTGAATTTAAATTAAATTATGATCTTACATTTCCGGTAGTATGCATGAGTTAGCAATCTTAAAACATCTGTGAGTTAATAAAAAAATCACTACATTATAATTTCTATGTTAAAATATACGTCACTTTTTTCTGATTTTCCCGTCACTGATTTTCCCATGTACCTCCGCCGTAATCTCCCTAATGGGCGCCTCTCCTTCCTCAGGTTTATTGGGGAGTTTGTGCGCGTTGGTCATTTCCACACTCGTGGCCATCATCAGCAGGGGATGGGGGCCTGGAGGGGAGTTCTCCTTTATCCCGAGAGTAACTTCATTTAGTTTTGATTTGATTTATATTGTTAAATTTAGAACTGTGAATGTTATCTTTTCTTTTTTACTTTAGGATGGAACACCCATCAGCCCTACAATGATACCATCCAAAACCGGTGTCTGTCCTGAGATGCACAATTCATTCGGTTGATTGGGATATTTTACTTTTTGCTGCCAGTTAGAGCTGTCTATTTACCTGTTGGGGTTGTATAACTCGAATTCCGCAACGCTCAGTAAATTTCGACATTATTTTTCGTTTAATCTTCTCTACGTTTTCCTTCTAGTAGTCTTCACACGTTTTTGATAAATCTACTGAGGATTTTAACTTTTGTAAAGAAATCTTTAGCACATCAACGCATTTTGCTCCTCGCTACATGCAAATTTTGATGAGTGACTTTTATAGTATAAGAATATTTTGCTCTCACACGTCAATTGTATTAATTTACAATGTGATTCTGGGTTGTTTAGTCATCAGTCATTCATCCTCCCCTGATTCAAAGAACTCTTGTTACGCAATATAATTTATATTTACGATTGCTGTTCTCTGTTCTAACGGTCTTCACTCATAAAAAATATAATTTTTAGCATCATAATTTGAATATTTTTTTGATATTTTGACCCCATTAAGTATCCCTGGATAACTGTAAGGTATCGAATGCAAAAACAGTGTTGCTTCCCCAATATTTTTTTGCGGGGGCTCCAGACTTCCGGACGACGCCTCTGCCCTGTGACCTTGGGGAATCATCGCCCGACCCTTCCCCCCCCCCCCCACCCCCTCCCCCCACCCCCCCCCTCCCGCTCGAAAACGCACAGCACAAATGGTCTCCGCGGCCGCAATTTTTTCACCTCATGATATGAGGTAGCTGGAGAAACAAGAATACTATGAGCCAACCTGAGACGTGTGCCACCGTCGTTAAAGCTTTGCGATTGCCTGCCAGCGACCCTCAGCATCTGCAAATTCAGAAAACGACACAGTATTGTAATCAAGAACTGGTTTTTATTTAAAATATTAGTGTCAGTATTGCTTGAAAAAATTACCACTACTGGCCCTGTGACGACGGGTATTTGGAGAAACAGTGAGTCATTATGGTATGAAAGATACTGGGAAGGGAGAAAAAAAGGAAGAAATGTATGTGACTTCTACGGTACGTACACGAACAGCTAATAACAGCACTCTTGTGCATATTCACCTCTCGAGAAACTTCGTTGAATAACTGTCTGGAAAGTGTTATTGCTTTTACACTTGGTTAACAGGTGACAATAACAATTAGTATGAGTTCCTTCCTCTAAATCTCTTCGCATTAACAGTGAGTAATTTTATTTATTCTGAATGTTTCCTTTGTTGATTGCCAACTTAATTTTTTTAATAATTGTCTGTGGAGACATTCCTCTGTGATAGATTTGAAGGCACGAAGGTAAGCTGTGTGCCTCCATGTTTTTTCCATGCTATGGATATACTGCGGGGGTCTTCCATACTAACAGGTGAAAGTATACTTCGAAAACTGATTAAGTGCGTGGTATCACTTAAGCATTCGGGTTCTTCTTAACGTCTTCAGGTTAATCAGTTGTTTCCACCGGCCTTATTGATCGACTATCTGCTTGACCAATGCACAAGCCAGTCATTCCTATAGTTCTAAGTCCGCGATTCGACTTAAATATTTGGTTTAATGTCATGATTTTTTATGTTCACCTAATATTTTGTGCTCCTCAATGCAATCCACAATATTAAACCCGCAGTTGAAGTCAGCCTCATGCGTTCCAGTCTGATTGGGAATGAGTAAAAACGTCCACCGGGTGAATAGATTGCAATTCAGATTCTATCGCCAAAAAATGGGGCTTTCGCCAGTAAGAGAGAAGGAACTGGGCTTTCTGTCCGACTCGTGGATGCGATGTTTTTGCTCCGATGCGGAGTTGCGATGATGGAAGGGCGGCGACACTTGTTGGCTCCAGGTGTCGTGATTTTCGGTATCGTAACTAGTGGGAGGGGTGGGTGCGTGAGTTGAGGAAGGAGGGGAGAGGAATGGATGTCTTAGCGACGGAGTGCAGCGCCAGGAAGGCGGCGAGGCCTTCCTCCAGTTGCCCGGGGGCGCTCCTACTCTTCCCGGCCCAGACTCTCCCGCCGCCGTCCGCTTTCAGCCCCCTCCGTCCCACCCCGTCCTCGCCCTTCCCTCCCGCCCCCCAGCACCTCTCCCCTTGCTGCTCCTTTTCCTTCATTCCGTTTGTCCGCTCTTCGCATCTTTCCGCTTTCCGTAAAATAGTCCATTCCTAACATTTTTCTGCAAGAGTCCCAGTTTAACCGATGGTCCAAATGCCTGTCCCTTCGGACCACCAGCATCTCCACGTTCCTAAGTCGCTCCCACTTGAATCCTGAAATTTCCCAAAAAAACCTGGTTTCTTTCTTGCATTTTGGCTTTACAATACTTTCACCAACCCTTGCATTTAAACTTTATTAGTGTGTGTCGTATTTTTCTGACCAACCGCTTGAATGTTAATGCAAAGTATTGCTGATATCGCCCATCAGAATTCAGGAGTACGTTCCTCAATCCTGTCGTGTTTCTTTTGCTCTTATTTTATAGTATCGCTTTCGTGAGAGGTGGTTGAACTTCCAACGGTATTTAAAAGCGAGAAAAGAAAAGTTGGTAGGAGTGATCTCGGCTCTCAATTGAGGAGAAATTTCAGTTGCAAGGGCTATAAGACCAAAATACGATTTTGTCACTTGTGTGTCTGAAGGGACGCCATTTCGCATTGAAACTATGGCAAACTAATGTATTGAATGATCTATGAAATACCTTAAAGGCAATTGTGTCTACTGTTGATGTCGATGCGTGATGCACCTAGTTTCGGGTATATTTTTAAAATTAATTCTCTGATTTGAATTATTGGGTAGGGGTCTAAACATATTCCATCATCGTTTTACATTTGTTTCATGAGTATTTAGTCTCTCGTTTGAGCTAGAGGTTCACCTTGGCACTCCTCCGTCGCCACTTATCATAGCAATTGCCCAACTTTGCATGCATGCATGCATGACAAGTTAGTTTGCCGACAATGCACGTATGACAAGTTAGTTTGCCGATGTATAAAGTGTGTCTACTCTTTGCATATTAATATTAGTAGATAGTGATACTTATCTTTTCGGTGTTATATCCCATGCCTCAAATCTATACTGACTCAGCTTCCGTTCCAGCTATCTCCTTCCATTTTTTTCTTAGCGTTTCGAGTTCTATGAGTCACAGTAACGTTGCGTCGGCCATGCGCTTCAGAATGAGACGTCGTCATTTTTTTCGCACTCATTTCCTTGATTTCTTAGTGTTTTGGTTCCGGAATGGAAGAAAAAAAAACGAAATAGAGTGTTCTCTTTCGGGACGATATAACTCCAGGTTATTCACACCTGCATTTTTTTCTTTTGCGATGGGAATCAAACACCCCCGTGCTACCCCCTCGGAGGTGCGTTGCAACACCCGCACGCCCTTGTTGTCCCCGCCTTCGTTCTCTAGAATCGCCGAATGTTGCGTCCCTCCCCTCTCCACCGAGTCTCTTCCAAGCCCACCTCATCCACCCTCGAACACCCCCTCCGAATCTCGTTTCCCTCAGAACCTGTTTCCCGTCATAAAACCGCATTTCAACCCTCTCTTCCTCCCTCCCCTGCGCCTCTTTAACATTCTCCCCCATCTTCCGAGAACCCTCCCGATTCCTTCCCACCCCCGAATCACCCGAGCCACTAGCTTCTCCCGTCTCCCGCACTTCTTCATACGGACACACATATGTGCACGCGTTTGTCTGTGATCGTGTGCATTTACGTGTGGTATATACATAAAATTCGTTGCCCCGGTCGTTTTTCCCGAAGGAATTACGCTCTCCTCCGCCGCCCTTTCCTTTTTATATGATCCCGCCCGCTTCCCTTTGATTCGCACCGTCTTCCCCGCCCTCCCTCCCCCGAACCTCTTCCCCCTACCCCTTCCCACTCTCATGTCCTTTCCCACCCTTTTAAGCCTTTCCCCTCCTCATCTTTATCATCATTCTCCTCTGCGCCCCTCCCTCTATTCTCCCAGCCCCACCCTCGGCCCCCTCTCCCTTATCGCCCCTCTTTTGTTCCCGGTCGATTTAACTTTTCGTTTGATCTCCCCGGCTCTGCTCGGCTCTCTCCTTCCTCTCCCCGCCCCCTCACTGCCGTTCCCAACACGAGGAGGACCTGCGAAAAACAAATTGAGGGTTTTAATCGTTCGCGTTTTTCGGCGAAATTTCCCCTGCCTTTTATTTCCATGTCCCCATACGTTATTTCCTTGCCTCCTTTCCTCCGTGGGTGTGTCAATTTCGGCTGGACCAATTCAGCCGACGTCCTTGGAATCCTTTATACATTTTTTTCGGAATGGATTTCGGATGGTTTTTACCTCGTTGCCCGTTTCAACTTTAATTCTTAATGTGTTAATGGTGTATCGCCGATTGATGGTTTATTTTTTATGCCTTTGGTTAATTTAGGCAAATTATTTGCGGGAAATCCATTAAGGATGTTAATGTATCGTGGGAGGAAAGTATAATGGGCAGCGAAACGCCCTTATTCGGTGTATTGATCTCATAAAATACGATGATTAATTTCCTTCGAAGTGCTATTTCGTATCTAGTTGGCTATTATAGATAATCACTTCAAATAAACATTATTTATCCTGTGGTGTGTGCCATAAACCTGGAAATCCACGCAGATGCTTTCCTGTTACTGAAATAATTTGAAGCTTGTCACTTTGAACACAAATCGTAATGCAATATTTCTGCGAGCGCTATCCTTTCATCTACATCTACATAATATCCTGCAAGCCACCACAAAGGTGTGTGGCAGGGGAACGTATTTCTCATTTGTAGAAGCAAATTTTGTAGGCTTGTGGTGACCTTCTAAAGGAAATACGGGTTCTTCGCGCCATTTCTTTTGTTTTTCCAAAGTTCATGTGATGAAGGCCATTTGGTTAAGGACATCTACGAATGCTTTCATGAAAGTATCATGGAATCACATGATGTTGTTTTCGCAGTTTTTCTTTATTTTTGTATAGTAATAATGTTTCAGTATGCATATTCATATTGCTTTTAATATTTTAAAGCTAATGCAAAGAAATGCTTATTTCTCCAGTAAAATCTATACGTTTTCTTCCCTAAATCTTTCTGCTCCTTTACTGTTGGGGATTTTTATCGTATTTCTGTTTTTTTTAATTCAAATGAAACAATATACTTCAATAATTGTGTCATGAGTCTTAATGAATCTGTGGTTATGTGGGTTTATTCATCACTCTCATGACCCCCATAGTCGGCATAACGTCTACGGTTTCCAACTTTATTCATGATTTCACATGATGGCATTCTTTCTTCGCAATTCCTATTTCGTTTCCCTATTTCCCTAATACTAGAATTCTAAACGAAACTCAGTGCAGTTTTATGCTCTATGATCCCTATTTAAGGATTACAGGGTTTCTAGGATTACTTCAAGTAATTAAGAGGGCCTGCCACATCAAGACTTCCTGCCAACGCCGCTTTCTCGTCCTCAAGTTATTTCGATTCTAAGACTATTTTGTACTCAAAGGTATAATTGTCCTACTTCAAAAATTATAGCTGCCAGCTTAAGTCATACGTTTTTCATATTTCGAATATCTATTCTTAGTATTGCGAAGTGGTTACATGTGTAATGAAGGGCGCGCAATGAGCTGAACAACACTTAGAATTTTGAGACCGTCCTTATAGACTGGATTCATTTAAACTCTTAAAATGTACTGCTTAGACCTAAAGTAACGCATACAGATTTGAATAAATGAAAGGAAAGACAAATCGCGTTTATGTGTGTGACTATAGAATCAGTATCAATATTTATTGACAGTGGTGCATGATAAAACTAATTTCTACTACAGACGTTTATTCATTCCAAGCCATAATTTGGACTTTTACGACTTATTAGCGAAAATATACAGTACTAAATTTTATATTTCCTCTTTGAAGAGTGGAATGAGCTCTCTTCGAAGTCCCATGTATTAAAAAGAGTCGTTTCAGGCGTTATGTATTATTGCCAATCGTTCATATTCGACATTGATCGGTAAAGTATGGCTCGTGAGCCTCTCTTTGGGTATGTAGTTACAATTCGAAGTAAAGCTGTAAATATAACTAAACCTGTCGTAGTTTCACTTGCTAAACATATATTTTGGAATTCATAAATAAAAATAGCATAGTTTTAATGACAATCCGACTGGAAATCTTGTGTTAAATAAAATAAACGCTAGTTACAAACCGGGCATTAATAATTTTTCTCAGGAAATGTAAGCTTACTTCTCATACAAAACCAACGAAAGCAATTTTTTATCGATTTAAAAAACGTATAGAAATATAATTAATACTACTATTTAAAAAAATATGATCTTAAATTTTCATTGATTTAAAAAATATGTTATTGCTCTCGAAAAAAATATTAAGTCATTGCAAGGAATGGCTTTTCCGCCTTAGGCGACCCCTTGACTACGATGTTCAGGCACTACTTTTCAACCCCTGGCGATTCTTTTGGGCCTCCCGACACGCGCTCGTGTGGACGGGTGGCCAGCAAGGTGGCCCTAATAGGATTACCTCACGCAGATACGCTTCCGCTTGATTCCCGGGACCCCCCGTCCTTTCCCGTCGGTCGACCCCGTTCGCCGCCACCACACCTCGGACCTCTCGTTCCGCCCACCCACGCCCTCGAGGGGCAAATCCCGGCAGCCCTCGGATTAGAGGCCCAAGCAGCTTCTGCGAGTCTCTGGTTTCGCGTCCACCCGCCGCCCCCTGAAGGCCTGCTGCTGGTGCTGGTGGCTGCCTCAAGGACATCGCCCCTCATTCGCCATCTCATCCCCGCCTCCCCGAGGCTCCCGTCTACTCCGGTCGATCGGGTGAGATTCGCTGTCATGCAAATTGAAAACGCGGCGCCGCTAAGTGCTCTTCGTTCCTTTTGGCGTTGTCAATTCTTAAGATTTTCTCGTTTTTAAGTGCGCTCCGTTGAGGCATCCAGAGATCACTTTTGAAAGTGTGTTCACCCTGGTCCACCACTGAAATTGCACTCGCTTGCACGAAAGACGTGTGAATGTGTAGAATAGTATTCGCATTTGGGCGTTGAATGGGTAATAAAGGCCTCAAAGTAACGTATGTTTGCATACCCGATGCCTAATCAGCATAACAGTTGAGCGTTTATCCCTGGAGACTTTAATGGCTGCAATTTTTTCAAAGTTTCCCGCTTGACGTAGCTCAAGTTCCATATTCATAAGTAGGCAGGTTAACGGAGTGGTGCTAAGAATAATTTATGATATTCGCGGTGGATGAGGCCGCTGGAATAACTGGTACTCCTCTACCCTCGCTAGTTTCAAGTTACTTCATTAAATTTATGCACATTTTTGCTTTGGGTCTATCTTATGCGGTCCTCAATTTTTTTCTTTTTTATACCGATTTTATATTGAGTCTTAATTGGCTACATTCTTTGATGACCGAACTTGAAAATTACTAGTGCCGGAAATATCGAATCAATCATTCAATCAATTAGGATGGTATTCTGGAGCCATTATCCGTCGAATCTGCCTTTCATCCGGTGGGGGTAGAAAAAAAAGCTTGATTTGACGATCAACCGATCAGAAATGGGGAGTCAATAACAAATCAATGCGAACGATACGTTCTTCCCGTCGCGGAGGAACTTTTGCGAATGCTAAGCAAAACAAAGAAAGGCTGGGGAGAGTCTTGAGGCGATGCCAATAAAATGCGGGATCACAAAAAGGGGCGATGAGGGAACACCGTTGTTAATCGTTTTCCCTCGAGGATTCTCTCGATGGGCCGATCCATGAATTGGCTCCCGTGAACGCCCAACCCCCCCTCCCCACCCTCCTCCCTCCGCTCCCCCGCTGCGAGTCGGAATGGCAATTACAGGGGCCGAAGGGACTTTCCTCTCTCAATATCCCCTCCCACGCACCAAAATCATTATAATCCTCGGGTGAAATCCTTCCGATGAACGAGATGAGTCGGCCATGAAAGGCGAGGTGGAGCCTTAATTTCAGAGTAATTATTATTCGAACGGTATATGTAATAATGTCTAAGCAATGCTTCAACTCACCAGGCCATTCAACGTTTATGGGTGTTGGTCACTTTATAAGACATGAAACTTTTAAAATGCAATGCGCACGGAATAAAAGTGGATAAGTATCTACAGGGTCTTTTACTCATGTATACCTATATTTAAATAACCTAAACTTCTGGTTTCGCAGCCTGCCGGATCAGATACTTACATAAATTCTGTCTACCTCCTCTTTTTAAACCCTCAAATCTCACAGACCATGAAAATGATTGTAGATCATTTATCAAGCGATAAAGGTACCCGAATTCATTTGCTAAATTTCATTGACCGATGATATTTCATGGTCCTTTCGCCAAATTATTTTTATGGTCTTTACCCTGAAGTGACTTACATCAGAAAATGAAAAGCTGAAGGTCGTATTGACCATCGCTGGGCTTATTCTTTCTCTCAATACCACCCGGCTCTACCACGTCTCTCGTCGTTTCGTTATATTTTCCAAATAGAATTTTCACCTTTTAATAGTCATATTGTGCATGCGGCAACATAACTTTTTTTATATGGATATATCTTCCGCCGCACCCTGTATTTTATCTTGCTTCTAAAGAGCTTGCAATTTTTCTTCTCGCAAACCGATAACAAACTTTATTGTAGTCATGGAATGAGGCCTCATTGGATAAGCCTTACTAATGCAGATATATTTCTTTGCCGAAAATATATATGCATAAACTGAAAATGAGAACTTATTAGCATTGCTTCTATTTGCATGTGATTCATTATCCCCAAGGATGCAGATTTTGAATAGTGGAGTCTTTCGAGACGATATCGATATTTTGATGGCGTCTTGAAAGATACGTTTTACTGCCTCCTTACTTAAAAATTCCATACTTTGTATCCTTAACACTTAAAATATACTACCCGCCAAACTCGAAAGGATTGATGCATGAAATTAACATTTCCCAATATTTGTGCACAATTTTCATGCTTAATTTTTTCTGCCTCAAATTGTTATTCTTTTATGTAAACAAGTGAAGGCGTTGACAAATTTTTGGTGGATTTAAGTTAAATTTGGAAGTGGATAGAACGTGAAACCAGTGTCCATATACATTAATGTGGATTGGGGTGGCACTTCCACTTCTGTTATTGTATTTGTCTGATACTGGTTCTTAATTTATTATTCGATAAAATTTTCCAGTTTGGATCGAAGGTCTGACTGGATTTCGATTTTAATGTCCCTCTTAAAGAATTACTAGTGTTGCCAATTCACACATATTTTTTGATGAAGGAATATCTGTTTACATGTTCTGTTACCATTATATCTAATGCATTTTTTTCAATGATATAAAGTGTAAGAAACAATTCATTTTTCGTTTGGCTGTGGCAAATCCTAAAGCCTCCATTTGTAGGTTGTCCGGTTCTGACAAAAATATCGTTTTCGACTGTACTTGTAGCCATTGTAACTGTTCACCAACGAAAGGAAATTTAAAACAATCTCGAGTTCCGGCGTACATCTGAGAATCGGTTTTACCCATATTCAAATCGCGTCTCCATTTTGATCCCGTAAAGCTCTGTCATGTCATTAACAAAGGTACAACCGTGATTAAATTAAATACACAATACATATAAATATTGTCTTCAAATTATAGCATTGATACTCACATTAGATTGAAAATAAACGCTTATCCCTGAAAACAAATGAGAATGCCGACTTCGATGGCGTTGGTATCGTGACTGCGAAAGCTGAGGTCTCGGGTGGAATTCTGCACAGGTCGCTTTTGCATTCGGCAGGCGTGCCTTCCCTATTGACATGAAACGTCTGCTGTTTCTAGAACTTTAGTGTTCTTATGAAGGCCAAAACATAACTGAAATGAATATTTCCGGAATGGTCAAAACAGTTACGGACAGTGTTGAAGTTTTGAAGACACATAATCTTGATAAAAATTGGTTTTCATTCAAATTTGTGAGGAAATTTGAAAAAAAGCAAAAAAGGCTGTTGGCGAATATAAAGAGGCGGAGGAGGAGCCTGAGATGGAGAGAAAAAAGTGTGGAACGATAGGATAAGCGAAGAGATTTCGGACAGCTTGGGGGAAGGTTGAAAACATGTTGGGTTCAAGTGGATATAGTACGGAACAAGTGTAATATTTTGTGACAGGGTGGCGTGGATGAGGGGAGTCAATTTCGCAATGATTGCCGTTCGAGGCAAAGAGCGACGCTGTCTTGCTTCTGTGGAAGGAGTTGAAACTCGGGCGTACGTGTTTGTGGTTGGCCCCAAGCGGTTCGCGCGACGCGACGCTCGTCCAGGCGCGCCCAAAGGCGGCTGCGTCGTCCCTCGCCCGGGAAAAATCGGTCTCTTCGCGAAATGGCATCCCAGACTCTCCCCGTCCTTCCGCTCCCCCCCCCCCTCTCCCCCTTTCCCTTCTCCTCTCCGCATTCGCTCGTGGTTCGCGAGTCGCATGGACTTGCACTGCGTTGCCTCCAGTCAGCTCGTAAATTCCATCGCCTCGAGGTTGAAGCGGAGTGTAGGGAGGGGGGGGGGGGCGTTGGGAGCGGTGGCTGGGGGGGGAACTCCTCCGTGGGGATGGGGGCCTCCTCCAGGAGTAATTGGAAGCACCTGCAAGTTCAGGCAGCCGGGGGCTGTAGATGTCCTCTGGAGGCCCCCGGGGTCCAGGGACCTCGTCCGCCCCCCATCCCTTCCCAGTCGTCGTGCACCCACCCTCTCCCCATCCAGTCAGTCTCGAAGTAGCGTCCGGTCCTCTGATCCTCGACCACTCTCCTTGAGGTGCTCTGATGAGAGTATGAGAGTACTGCTTCCCCCCTCCTCCCGTCCCACGGTATGCTCTGCCCTCTGGGGGGCAAGACGAAGAGTGATTAGGATTTGCATCGGCCTAATGAACCTATAGCCCAGTCGATCATATTTTAAATATTATTCCCTTTTTACGTCGTCCTCTAATATATTTCAGAGGAGAGTGAAAGTGGAAAGCAGAAGCCAATCTATCTCCTAAATATTTTAAAGCGGAATATCTTAGAGAAGTCCTATACTCCGTTCCGTTTTCATCTAATCATCTGTTACTGCGGAGGTTAATTCAGAAATATTCGTAATGATACTGACGCGGTTGCCAGTTTTATTCCGCGCAATAGTCATATTTTTACTTGTGAAACCGGTGAAATATTCTTTATGTCTTTGTGTATTATAAATAAATATTGTGAGATGCGAAATTCTTTACCTCTTTTAGGTATCTCGAGACATACTTTGGTAGGATGCGCCGAAAAAAGAGAGTCATAGTTTTCCAGTCTGTTTATCTCGCATCAATATTCACATTTTACACCTAGGTATATCTTTATTTGTAATTTTCTTTTGTTTTCCATGTGGAGGAAAAGTCATGTCATCCAAGTTAAGTCATTTCCATCTGTTGAGGTAGCTCTCTTTGCTAAAATATAACTTTGAGAAGCACTAAGAATCTGTTAATTATGTTGCTGCGACGTTCATAATGATCTCTTGGCGTCACCTTTCTGTTGTGTGCGGGCAGTCCAGGACGCAGCGGAGAATTCAGCGGTTTATTTCCTGTTACGCTATTAATCATTTCCTAAAATCACTCTGTGAAGGTAGCCGCCGAGTGAATTCTTATCTCATATAAAGCGTTTTATGTTTAGTGGTTTTTAACATGCGAACGGCATTAGTAAATCTCTATCAGCCGAGGGCATGCCAGGATAAAATAGCAAAAGTTGAGTTTGAAAAAGATTACCGATTTGTGATTCAGACCGTTGGACACCAAAGAATAAGCAATTTCTTTGGCAGTGTGTATCGTGCACGCTAGAATTTGGCGTCGGAGGTCATCCCTATTCTAGTGACCTGTGACCCTGGCTGGGGGGGGGGGGGGGGGGGAAATCTTCTCGGGGCGGGAGCTTCGCTCTTGGCGGCGCTCTCCGTCTTGGCGTAAGCCGCAACAAGAACACTGCGAGCGTTGGACGGGGAGAGGACAGTGTCCTGGGGGCAGGTGTGCGGCGAAGAAAAAAAGGTGGAAGGCTTGGGAAAGGCTTTAATAGGTTTACGTCATTTTCAAGTCCGTCGAAAACCTGTCGTTTAATACCTGCTTTCCCATATTGATTGAAGCCTTCATCCACCCAATTATGTTGCTCTGTAATGTTAGATCGCGCCAACTTATTGATTAGAGGCGTGTAATCGGTCTAATTGAGTTGAATCTATTTTTCGGCTATTGAATTTTCGCTTCGGCCCATCATCCGCCTTTTTTTCTTGGCAGAAGGAAGTGGGGATATCTTTATAGGTGGCGGAGTTGGAGAGGCTTGGGAGTGGGGAGACGCATCATTTTTAGAATTGAGGGCATTTGCGGAGGGAAACTGAAAGCTGAACGCAAGAAACATTCGTAGACCTTGGCATGAAATCAATGAGTGCAGATTATAAGCTTCATTTGCAGTTCCTTCAGCTACCAATGAGGTATTTCACGTCCTAGCTTGGGCTTGTTTATTGCCATTATATGCCTCATTTCCGTTAAAAAGTTGACGCTTATCCACTTTTTGTACTTGGCGCCTTTTTAAAGTTTTTAAATCGGCGCAGAATTATTACTATTGCAGTGGCCGTATGCTTCATTTCAGTAATCATCCCAGGCGTTTAAAATACCCTCAAATCTTAAAAAAATGAACGATTAGCCTGGGTCTCTTAGAATTCTTGTTGTTGTGCATTGGAAAAATTCACACATTACAAGATGTTCAAAGTCTTCTGCGACCCCAAATTATAGTCGGAGGCAGATCGATGATTCTGGATTTGAATCCGTCTAGCCTCTTCCCAGACGGAGTGTCCGTAAGGAGCCCATATCTCGTTGGCCGTGATAGCAACACTGCCGCTTTCATTACGGAAAGTGACGTCGTTTCTGCCAGGTGATATTAAATTAAGTTGTGAGACGACTGGGCTCGTGAATGGGGGGAAAAATACACCCGCAGAAAGTTCTGTTGAGGCATGTTTCTGACGGCTTGCACAGTACGAAGGAAGAACTACGGGAGTGATAATGTACCGCAAGCTTGCCGAAAATCGGGTTGGTGTAGGAATGATCCTGGCGGCACTATAGGCTTACAGTGAAATACCGTACCCTAATTGAGTAAAGTGTACTAGACATTTCATGTTCAGTGCTCCGATCGCTGGATGGGTGTTCAAACCGTCGATTACATTTGGTGAGGAGTGGGTAATGTCTGCACCGGGTTTCTTTCGTCTGTTGCCGATATGTCTTAGCGACATCGTCCCCGTCCTCCTTAATGACACAAATGACCTCAGCTGTCAGTCGCCTCTCTTTGTGAGTCAACTGGCCGAAAGCATGTCTTATGACATATGATTATGGAAAAAGAAGACGAAGCTGTCTACATAGCTATAAAAGTGGCTGATTTCCAGCATCAGTGGGCATGAATTCTGGAATCCTAGGCTAAGATATAGTTTACTCTTTTGCGGCTTTACACCGTGTAAGTGATAGTGCATGTGCGAAAACCGTCAAATAGGAGTACGTTCCTCACTATACATTACGCTCAATGAATGTTCCTGGTAATCAATAGACATGTAGGCCCTTCACTTAAGCAAAATGAAATATATGTTTTTTACACGAACTCAAGCTCACGATTTTTGCTCACTTTAAGCTCAGGAGTTATTAGCATTAAATCCCAAAGTAGTGTTTCACATTGGGTTTTTCCACTCTGGTTTAAATTTAGAAAAGGATTTCTCTCTTTCTCTCCAAAATTCGAAGAATTTGGTGTTCGGTGTAAAATAACATAAGGTAAGAACACTCGGCGGCATGATCTTATGGCTCTAGCATGTTCGTTTTATTCTACGATTAAACTTTTTTGTAGTTGCAATGAAAGGAAGTTTGAGTTGGTCCAAATTTCATTGCTAATCAGGTTTCACTGGATTCCAAGCAAAGCGAAGTTTATGCTTTGGCTATTTGGATTCATGCGTTCAAGGAAGCCTTCGTTCACCTCCCTTTTTCTCCGTAGTACATCTTACTTTGCCATTCAGGCTTGTGCGAGAGTAGACAGCTTATGAGCTGACACATCGGTCATTCGGACTTCACTCATCCGCTAATTTTTGTTGCCTTGAATATTGCGAATATTTTCATAATCCCTATCAAGTAATCCGCCCCTTAATTCAATTCTGCATTCAGGATGGGAGTGCTCTGTGGAAAGTGAAGTACTCATTTAATGAGTAAGTGAAGATATTTATCGTGTTGTTTGCTACTACTAACAAGAAGATTACTGTAAGAAAAAGCAGGGAGTCCGCTGAACACCACCTTGTGAATTAAGACAACTTGTGGCATGTGTTGGAACGTGAGGTTTCATATGCTGTACTTGTATCAGCGTCTTATTTTCCCATGTCACTGTCATTATGTTACCTGGAAAAGAAAGGGCCCACCTGTGGGCGTTTCACTCAGTCTTTCGTTTAATCTCTTGGCTAATATGCAATAAATTGTCCTGCCTTCCTCCTTTTGCCCGTCTGTGGCTCTTCTCCATTGGATTGAGTCTTACTCCGTGGATAGCGTCGAGTGTAATCCTCTTCCGAGCCGTGGGGGCGTGAAAATACTTGGGCAGGCCCAAGAAATGCGGAAAGGCCGTGGAAGAGATTATTTTACGCCCGCTGTCTCACTCGCGCTCACAGACGCTGAATGTGTCAGAACGAAGATGGATACCGGCTTCCTGAATAAAAGTTAAAACAGTTCAGAAGGGAGAGTTTGTGATTGTGTTGCCTGACTTTTCTCGTATTACAAATTGCTGGGCGTCTTTTAATCAACAAGATTTTGTTTGAGGTTAAAAATACTTCCCGCTAGCTTTCCTGGTGAGATAAATGGAAGGGGTTCCCCACGACTGGATATTAATCGCCGATCTCCGTGATGTGCTTTGCTTAAATTGCTCTTTTCGCTTTGGTTTCCTGTTAATGTTGCTTGTGGGTGGGATTTTGGTATCTCGACGATTACTTCTTTGAATTACTCTTCATTATATTGTCTTATTTATTAAATATTAGATTTGCGAGCTATTTACTTTTCCATTGCCCCTTTTTCTTAAATTTTATTTCATAATCATTAATAGTATATTACAATCTCATAATCAACATTATTTATCCACGTGTATCCTATCAGGGTTTCCATCTTCCGCGTTATTTAACTGGAAAATAAGTAAAAATGCTCTTCTATATCTCTAAGCCCGTTTTTAATTTTATCTGCCGGAATCATTCCTACCCAATGGCTTTGTTCTTCATTGGTGGCGTTGAGTGTAAACTAAACCAAAGCGCACTTTTTGGGAACTTTATTTTTGTGGACTTTGAGTAACATTAAAATCCTCGTATGTATTTGAAACTCTCTATTTTATCTGTTTCTGCATGGACCTTTGTATTGGACGTAACTTTTTCCCTAAATTGTAATGATGATTGCCTTCCCGTTTGATTAAAAAGCGTGATCAGTAAATACCTGCTAGTTCGAGTCTCCATTTCCTTCTAGGCGTCATTTAGTTGGAAGAAGACTTTATGCCAGCGACAGTTATTTTTGCGTTGAGATCAGAAAATAAGAAAGAGCAAAAGCTAGTCAATGAATTAGGTAATTTATTATTTTTCTCTCTCCTCTTTTAATTTCAAGGCACGTTCTTTCGCTTGGTGTACCAACTGAAAGTTTTAAAAGCAGGTGGAGTTAATTGGAGCCCATGTTCATCTCGGTTTTTTTTCCCAGAGTAAGATAAAATAGCCGCCGACCTTCCAGACTCTTTGACTTCTCCGTCCCAAGGTGTTTAAGTATCCCCTGAAGTAATCTTATCGACTTCGCTCCAGAGTGATCTTTTTAATGCTGCCTAAGGGACTTGTACGTGATTCCCATTATCGTCTTTAAGTAGTTTCGATCAGTGGTGGCGCAAAAGTGTCTCTGAAAGTAAACCGTGAGACGGAGCTCATAGTATTACTGCAAGCGACTTTTAATTAAGTACTTTATCAACTCTCAATCTAAATTTAAGTATTCCAGTGTTACCTGCTGTAAGCGTGTTTAAATGCAGAGTCAAGCAGGAGGCATTGACTTAATGTCCAGCATTCGTCGGTCTCTTTGCTGTGTGGGAAAGAGGTTTTTAATGCGTGCATTAGAATTACGAGGCGAAAGGCGATCAATCTTAAACTGAGCAAGAAGTAACTTTTGATGTCATCTTTAGGTATGATCTTGTTGTTGGAACTTGGTAGTGCCAGAATCAGAAGAACTACTGGCCAAATCTGTTGGGTTACCGGAGAAGAGGAAGATAAGAATTACGATGCGGAACGATTGGATCACGGTGGAACGTGAATTTTTCGTTAGTTTATTTGTGTGTGGCTCGTTACTCATATTGAGAAACGCCTAAGATGAGTGAAGAACTCGAGATGGTTGTAATCGAATGTGAGAGAAGATATTCTTCAGAGGAGCAACATCCGGGCAAGAGAGTTCGTATGGAGTGATTTTCGTTGGTGGGATTATATGAGAACTTGGAGCTTTTTATTCTTGTAATTGAGATGTTTTGTTGTATACTGTGCCTTTCCGAAATGGAAGAATGTGCCTGTGGGATCTGTAAACATTCATGTTGTGGTTGGTGAATTGCTATCTTTGCTCTTAGATCTTGCTGTTATTATGAGCTCATGGTGACGTATTCGTTCATTTAATAAATGTTGTTGATCTACATGCAGTTCGTTGGAAATGAGTTTGAAAGCTTTCCAAATCTTTAACAATTTTGAAAATACATAACGGAGGGTGGGATATAATTTTCAAGTTTTTTTTCTTCGAGTGGGAAACAAAATAAAAAAAACTGAAAAAAAAATTGAAAAACTGACGCTACCGGTTGTAAGAAAGGGAACTAAATTTGTGCCAGTATTTTTTCCAGCGCCGTCTTTATGAAGTGAATCCATTGACGTATTTAGTTGGAAAATACTTTGAGAATGAAGACGCTTTTAAAGTTGTCAGTAGATTACGCGATATTATGCGAAAAATTGCGTTATGCAGTGTTCCAAGAAATAGAAATCGTTGCCATACGCGTTAACATTTCGTTGCAAGATGTGAAGGATAAAGATAAATCCTAATCTAAGACATGCAAAATTCTCCCGGAAAAAAATTAAAGTCAAAATAAAATAAATATAGGAAGGTGGAAACTGTAACAAGTGGAGCAGTTCTATTAGACAGAACGAAAGAATTTTGGGCGGTGGCAGACGCAGCACTAAAGATCATCATCAGTATTTCAATGCTAATATTGGTTTACTGCAGCCCTCCATTCTTCCCTATTCAGTTCCTTCCCTATTCCTCACGCCCTGGTATGTTTTCTCTTTCTCTTCCTTCTTTATCTGTCCTATATATTGGTCCCTTGGTCCCTTCTATTATATGTGTAACTAATTCATTGTGCCTCAAGGTATGTCCAATCCATCTGGTTCTTCTGTGCCGTAGGGTTGAATTTTTCATTTGAAAAAGCTCAGACATGGCGGCCTTCTTGCTGACGTAACAGGTATATAGTTTATGTTGCGAGGCATAGGAAAATTAGTCTCCGAACTAACCTTAGTATTTCAGAATCCCACAGCTCTAGTGTGAATATGTGTATTAATAGAAATAGTTGCCTATGGAAACTATCAAAGTTCAGATCGTTTCCTCCATTAAACATGGTATTAATAGTCGTTATATTATAGGTTCCACAGGGCATTCTGCTCGTGGAGTCCTCTGCTACTGCGAAGCATGGCGTGAAGTTCGCGCGACTATGTACCAACTTCACGGTAGGCTTAGTAAAATGAATACTAACTGTTTTTGAATGATTCCGCGGCATAAATGATTTTAAATAAATAAAAGTCCATCATTGGATGGGTAAATATACCTCCGATACTGCTAGTAGTCAATCAGCGTTAGCGGAGTGCACCGTCTGCTTGGAAGCGTCCGCAGCACCATCTAATGGCAGATAGAGGAATAAGTGTCACGTCACACTGTATGATTTGCGTCATGCGATAGTTTGCCGTCGCGTTTTCACGCCGTTGATTTATTTTACTTTTTAATTAATGAGGAAATATACTTAACGTCATTTTAAAATAGAACGGCTTAAAATACACACTCCAGAGGTTATAAACTTACTACGAAGACAATAAAAAAATAATAGGAAACTCTCCTGTTCACATCTGCGAATTTATGACTATCAAGTTCTCTCGTACAATTAACTGATTGAATTACATAAATACCCATGCGCGAGAAAGGGAAAATTCTCCTCTGGGTGGTTGTGTTTGAAACCGTCGAGATTATCTCGAATAGGTAACCAAGGAGTCGCGTGATATAAACACAAATAGCTCGCAAATTTGGTGTGTTAAAACCGCTGATTTTAACCTCATTCATTGTTTACACTTGTGTTTTATCACATATAGGGGCTCTATAGTCGACACATGAGAAAAACACAATTGAAAACAATTAAATGATATTGCAACGAGTGGTTCAGTAACAGTACATTTGCATAACAATTCGTGTTTGTACCACGTGACTCCTTGTTACCTATTCGAGGTAATCCCGATGGTTTCAAACACAGCCCCCCAGGCGAGATTCTAACCCGCTATGTCGAGTTTTCGGTATCGGAGGCAAGATTTACCCAGCTACCACCGAGGCCAACGGTGTTAATATACTGAAAGCAAAATTAAGAGTTATCTGAATAATAATATAGAAGATTAAATGTCACTGATTCGAGAAAGAGAAGAAAAAGGATGGACTGGTTTGCTTGGGCTGAAGGAAGGTATGTTGGACTGAAGAGGGAAATTGTGTTGAGAATGAAGCGCCCAAGAAAACATAAAGTGAAGTTGAAGTGGTTCATAAAAATCTACTCTGATCGGTGGAATATTAATCTAATCCATTAAAATGACAGAGTAGTTCCTAAAGCAAAATCTTTCGGTATTGCTGCCGTAGCTTAAATTTCTTGATAAATACTACCAAACCTTGTGTGGTTAATGCTGGTGCTATTTGATTAGAGTGGCCGTTTGAATTCCCCGAGCGTCTACTTGCGTCTCTTGACGTTCCTGGATGCGTGTTCAACTCCGAAGGCTGCTTCGCGTGTCGGAGGAGCTGCGCTGTCTGAGCACCGCTTGGGAGTGTGTGTCTGAGGCGTGTGTGCAGGGAGGGAGCGGTCGGAGAGGGCCTCAGGAGGGGAAGGGGATCCACCGCTTCAGTCCACTCGCAGTGGCTCTTGGGAGGGCTGGAGGGCATTCGTGCCTCGCGGCCCCGCCGAAATTTACGGGAAATTATCATCCACAGACCACCTCCCACTTCCGGTCTCTATTCCACGCCCTCCTCGCCCCACCGCCGCTCCATTTGGCCCCTCCCAAGTCCAGCCCCTCCCCGCCCCCCTTCAATCCTTTGCTACCTTCATTCAGTGTTCTGCTGATGGACGAAGTCCCTGCCCCCCTTTCCTCTCACTCGACTGCCCTGCTCTCGGGCTCTCTTGCCTCTTGTTTGTTGCTTGTGTTCAGTCCATTTCAGCGTTCAAGTTTGGCTTTCGTGATGCCCAGTGACTTTGAAATGAACTTGTGTTTTTCTATACACTGCTTTTGCATATTTGTTTTACTAAAGGTAAGGTTATTCGTTTTATGATGAGAATCGTATCGTCTGTGGTCATGAAGAAAGGGTTAGGACAGGTAGGACAATCTGGCATTATCGTTGACTTGCGTACGATCATAGGTATTCAAGTGTCGGCGTATCTTCAGAACTATTATTCACACACAACATAAAATAGTCTTACCTCCAGACTGTTGTCAGTAACATCTAGTAGCGCATACCATGAGAGAAAGCCATTCGTTTTCTGTGACTGGGTATTTCCTTTGGCTCTGTGGGTTAAATTGGTATTTAAACGGTGTGTACAATAGGGTCCCTCGCCACTTCTTCGGATTGAACTGTAATACCCGGCAAATGTGTCCCACTCACATGATAGTTACAAATAATTTCGAAATCCGATGATATCTTCTGTTAGCATTTTTGTTTCGAAACTATGAATAAAACTCCAAAATTGTAATTGATTTATTTTTGTGGAAGTGAACATATTGTTGGGTAAGAAGATGCCGCATATGGGGAAAAATGACATTCAAGCCTTAATATGCCGGTTATATGCCCCTGGGAGTCCTGGGATGTCTCCTCTGGCGCCGGAAAAGGTAGCAAAGTCAGTTCAATTAAGCGGTTATCTCTCCGTCCTCGCCTTTTCCTTTGCGTGTTTGCTCTTAGCGGTAGCGGAGCATCGTTGTGTGACGCACCCTGTGCACTCACAACAATGCCGCTTTGCATCATCATCCCCCACCCATCCACCTCTCTTATACTACAGCAGCGTCCCCCCCTTGCAGAGATTATATTCGCGACTGGCGTTCTCGCCATAGCTTTCCACGTTCGCATCACTGCAGATCACAAACATCTCATTTCTCTTCTTTTTTCGTCAGTTTCAGTGGATCTCCTGGTTCCTCTCGACTCAAGTGCTTCATTTATACTGACTCTGTACTACGCTGACTCGCTCGCCGATCTTTTATTTCTTAAAATTTGGCTGAATCCCACTCGCACAGTTTTCATTCATCCACTGAATGTCACTTTCGAAGTTAGGATTTCGTGAAGGAAACCATTGCCTGATTTTAAATGAAGACCCTGGGGATGAAGTTTAAATTCCGGCAAAGAAAGATGTTTTCTTTTGATGTGTAGAATTTTGGTGGCTAATAGACTTGGCATCCCAAAGTATTTTTTTTATCTCTAGCCCGATAACTTGAAATCAAGCTGGACGCCATTAGGGATAAAGCGCCTATTCCATCAGTAAAACAAAATTTCAAAAACAGAAGATGCTCATTTGATATATTTTACAGCGCTGCCCATAAAACCTTTTGGCATAGCCTTCAGTACATGAACCGAATTTTTTCATGTACCTGTCCCAAGGACAAAAAGGTTCAAGAATTGGTCGAATCGGGCAGTAGATCAAAAAACATTAGATTGCAGGGATCAGCGTACATAAATGAGTCTTGGACTTGACAGTTCCTTTCTAAGTCATCTGATTCAAATGCTTCCCCATCATCGTTTTCAAAGAGCGTTCAACACTTCAGTGGTGCGTTGGGGACAAAGCCGAGAGCAGTTTTGCTGAGGATGAGGTATTCACCAAACCCAGGTACAGAACATTTAAGCCCGAAATAGACTTGACTGAAAGTGTTGTGATTACTCGGAGATAAATCATATGCGAGAGGGCTACGGCACATATATCAACAACTGTACTTCACATAGTTTTAAAAGCAGGAATTATATCTTCTGAGCAATCTTATACAAACAGAATTCTAAGATCATATTTTAAAACTAATAAGCCTACCAAGAAATTCATCAAAATAGTGACATTCATATTTACAGTCTATGTGGTGATGCAATACAGGGTATGGACACAGTCTTCCGTTGCTGATGGTCTTCGTCACGTCTTTGAGACTATTCATAGGTCTAAATACTTAACTGGAAATAACAGGTTATAGTTCATTCATCCATCAAGACGAATGAATTCTTCGTACTCCCAGAAAATGTTCTTCTCGCCGTGATGACTGATGGTTGAGTTGCTGTCTGTCAAGATGCACTAAATCAGATTCTTCGTGTGCAAGAAGACGAGGCGGAGATACTCCATTCAAAATAAAATTGTTCCCAAGCTGAATGTTGCGGCCAATGATTCTTTGAAAAAAACAATGATCTTTCTATTGCTAGGCTAGAAGTTCAAAAGACGGTATCAAACGAAGACCTCATTGACAAACTTTCATTTCCTGACAGCACTGCCAGAATGGTCCTTCACCGTCTATCCGTGGCACACGATCGAAGTGGAACGGACAGTGAATTTGGTTGGTTACATCCTTCAGTACTCGCTCCATGCATCCCATACGAGGCCTTGCTTTGCCGTTCTTCTCGCTCACCTCTTCCACTACGATTATCTTCATCAGGCGATTCTTTTTATACTCTAGTGAAAGTTAAATTCAATATTTTCGGGCTGCAACCGAGAAATAGTTATACGTGAACATACTGCGGAATTTAATTGTTTTCATAAATACTAACCTAGTCCTAATTATATAATTATCGACTTCGTATGTGGATGTTAAGTACATTTTTCTTTGCCTGCGAAATTCTTAATTGTATGCCTTTAATGCGATTGTCATAATGTACCGGAAGTGATTACCAGTGGAATGTACTCTTGGCGTTTCAGTGCGTCATTTTCACATATTAAATCAAGGACTAAGGTTATCTGAGCGTAATTGACGGAAGAGGGAGTCCACTTTGCGAATCCGACGAAAAGAGTGCTCGCCCGTGGCGGCCCAAGTCTGCGGGGTTTCGGTCATGGGTATTGTAATTTTATCTTGAGCAGTGGTGCTAATGGTGCAAAGTGATACCGGTCTCCTGAGCACCTGCATTCTTGCTTTCACCTTCAACTGGAGGAATAATTTTTCGATATCTTAGATCGTTATCAGATCTTGAATGAACATATGAGCATGCTAATGATTAAAGCATGTCGTGGCACACCAGAAATGTTCTCTCAAATAAACCTTTTCTGGTACCTCTGCACCAGTCGCAACTAATAAGTAAAATTTTCAACAAAATGATATGCAAATTTCCCTTTCCCTTAGAGGTACTTATTAAAATCCATGCATAACTTTTTTGGTGGATGAGCTCGTCATCATAAAAACTGAAGTAAATGTAGAACAAGAAGACATGCATCTATTTTCCAATATTTTTAGTGAAATTGAAGTTACGTTTTTATCCATAACTTTTATTTCCACCTCCTGGTTGTGAATAGTCTATTTTTTCGAGAATGGCGATTCAGTCAATTCACTGGAAAATCCCGATATAATTTTTCATGAATAGTTTCAGGTAACAAGTTTTAGATTCATATGGAGATAAACTCGGGGCTAACTATCGCCCCTACGACTCTTTTTTTTCTCATTTTTGAACTCAATCCTGTTATGGATGCCTTAAAAGGACAGAAGCTTAGGGAAGTTCCTCCTGTTGGATGGGTGGAAGTGGATTTCATTTGTTTGTATGTAGTAAAATTTTAGATCCGACCGTTACGTTTTGTTGTGAAAGTGAACGAATGGAAAGAAAAAGGTCGGAAATTAGGGAATTGTTATGACTTATTAGTTGTCTTTCCGTTCATGTCGCAGGTGGAGTGGGAATAATCAGTTTTTATAACTTATCCATTCAGCATGCTCTCATATTTTCTGTTTCTCAAATATCCGACTCATATTTTATCCCTGTTTTCCATTGTCGTGCGTGACAAGGATTAATTCCTCGCTGTCGCTTAAGACTTACGTACGTGTGTGTTTTAATGGTTTGTTCACTCTTCAAGACCCGCTCTTAGTTTTTTCGGTACCTCTATAATTCTTAAATGCTCCCGCACTTAACGTGCTTCTTGGTGCCGATAATTTTTCGTCCATTGAATCGCATGGGCATGCTTGGTGGGTGAAGGCCTTCATGGTTCAATTCAAAGACCGTAGGTTCTAAGCTCACCCAGAATAAGTTCTGTAGACTCATGTCCTATGTCCATTCAGTGTTTCGTTTAACTGTGTATCTATTGCGTTATTATTTCATATGCGTGGCTTGACCTCATCAGTCGGAGCATGTGAATATTAGTATCCGCCATGCTTCCTATGTTTTTTTTTTCAATATCAACAGATCATTGCAGTGATCAGAACATTCTAATCGCTTGAATTACTTTCTCCGTTTCGCTAAGTTTATAACTTTTGATCTATATCATCATGACTTCAGAATTGTGTACAGCAGTGGACGAAAGGATCGTGCACGTGATCTGTTCTACCTTTTCATGGTTTTCACCCAAGAGAAATGTTTTGCTATCATTCAAACTTCTTGATTATTTACGCTTAGAATGTTTCTGCAATTATTCACGAAAGGCAATTAATTTATTTTGATGTCCAGAGCAGCACAATCTTCTAAAATCTCCAGCATGTCATTTTTTCTTCACTGAGCTAACTGCTCATGTTATATGGGAATTAGGAACGCGCAGCAAAAATACATTTTACGGCTCGACTTTATCTCTCCGCCTGATGCGCACGCAACGAGGCAAAATTAAAGCTTTTTTTTTTAAGGCTGCCCGTCAGTAGTCATGAAATCCGTATGATTTTCTGGGTAAATCCTGCATCATCCACGTCGTCAAGAGTTTTTTCTCTTATCCCCTTTCCCGCTTACACCTACATGCAAAGGGTGAGAGAGGCTCATGTATCCACCTGCTACCATATTCATGCTACTTTTCGGTTGATATTTTTTCTCCTCTTTCGTCTGAAATTCCTTTATATATTCCGTGCTCTAACAACGACCTTCCTTTATTTCCCCCTCATAGATGTACGAGATTGACCCGTATGTCAGTGTACATGCTGGCTGAATGTGCGGTTCCTTTACTCCTTAAGATTCTTAACCAAATTTCACTTCGCATGATTTACCTCAGCGAAATGCTTTCCATTGATTCTTGTTTGCGAATGGAATCCAATTTAACATGTGCGGTGTAATAGTGCAAGCGAAAACTTACCTCTGTGAGTCACGGTGACGCCATGATTACTTCGATGTATTGCAGACAGAGTCCGTATGATTTTGGTTAACTGCTGATACGTATGTGTCATCTTTATTTTTCACGTCGTAATCAGTATCCTGGGATTAGAAGTTTTAGTTGGCTTGGGTAAAAATTGTTGGAGGAAACACAGTTAATCAAGATTATAGCAGGACTGAGCATTTCTCTGTGGGATTTTGATCACTGTTTATTTCTAAGGTTCCATGCTAAAATATCGGTTGTATCGCGACGCTATTTTGCGTAGGTATGGAGCGGGAAATCTATAAAGCATGAAATTATTATGCACTTAATACCATTTTTTTCTTCTTGAATAACACCCTCCCAAGGTGAGCCCCGGTCCAATGTCGTGGTATGTGCGCTCTCCATGAATTCGTCGTCTCCAAGATGAAAAAAGATGGTTTACTGCAAATCTTCCTCGGGAAGCCAAGGGGTCGCCCCCGATAGATTGCTTTTCCATCGAACGATTCCTTTTTCCCTGCTCCCCTTTTTATATTCGGCGGTAATTAATGCGATCTCCGCCTTCCACTTGTTTTTTTTTGCCCTCTCCATGCAAAATGAAAAATAATTCCACGACCGGATCCAGAGGGGGCCTCTCGTATGTACGGTGTCACTCGATTCCTAATCTCTCCCTCAATTCCCAACCCTCCCGCCCGCCGCCCCGAGCGACTGACAGCGCTGTCTGGCGCGCGCACTCACTCCACCGCGGTCGGCCTTCCGGTCTTGCGGCTGGCCGCTCGGCTGCATCCAAATTACGGCCGCGGTGGCCGGGGTCGATTCCGGCGCGGAGGATAAGGATCTGCGGGGGCTGTGTGCGCGCGCCACCCCCAAATTACGCCGCCCGGTGAAAAATGAGCAAAGAGTTGCTGCCCGGTTGGCCCTGTTGCCAAGTTGAGCATATTCCGGTAAAAATGTGCGAATTCTATATATAGTCCCCAAACCAAGTCGATGCATTGGAATTCCACCTCCTTCGATTACGATACGGAGGAAATTCTGGCCTCTTGAAAGGGACCTGTGCAAGGTCAATTCAACACATGTTCCGATTTGTTGCCGGGGATTCACTGGCTGGAAATCGCGTTCTTTTGACTTAGTATTTGAAGTGATGCATACCTTATGCTTTGACATTGCTTTCGTCTTTACGATTGTCTTTACTGGCCGCCCTTTCAGTACAATGTTTTATCAACTGAATACGGTTCATCGCTACTTATTTATGCTCTCTCATCTACATCTACATAATATCCTGCGAGCCACCCTAGAGGGTTGTGGAAGGGGATGAATTCACACCGAACATGCATTACATATCATGCAGAGAAAGGATTAGCAATAATATTCTAGTCTTAACATCACAATTTAAAATAGAATACACAGCAAGCACGCAATAGCATGTTGTTAATGGGTTATCTCAAAGTCCTTATCCCAGCATGCAACTACCTATGCTATGAATTAATACACTCGAATTTATACTATTGGATACATTTACTGCTAATCATATCCGTAATTGTGCGAGGAAAGGACATTTTGAATTTGTTATTTCGGCTATCTATTTCTCTAATTTTGTGATTATGGTCCAGTCTACCTTAAGGTACTCCTATACTTAGTAAGTTGGAGTAGCAAAATATTTTAACGTCAAGTCGAAATATTATCTTGAAATTTATTTAAGAGATCGATCCAAAATTTCAACCTGACATTTCATTTTAAGTTCTTTATTAATTTTAATATTTGCAGATGGTTAAAGACAATGATTTGATTTCTCAACAAAACTATGTCCCTACCACCATCTGACAATGATTCCCATTTTAGTTCATCGAATCTCACAAGGGATTGAATATCTCCGTCACCGAGATATCATTCCCATAAAAATATTATATAATTTCTGTTTCTATCCTGTAAATGTTGAGTGCACTCCTACCAGTAACCGGGGAGGGCTTTTGAGTTTTTGTTTCTGTTTAGATAGCGAATGTGCCGGATTGTTTTGGACCTCAGTTTTAAGTTTCATAAATGGGTCTTACTTCGTTCCTTAGTCCCCACAGTGACCTAATTTCGTGGATTTCATTTTAAGTTCTTTATTAATTTTAATATTTGCAGATGGTTAAAGACAATGATTTGATTTCTCAACAAAACTATGTCCCTACCAAAGGCTGATACCTCCCTTCGCTTAGTTTGTGTTTTCGTTCCAAATTGACTGAGCTCTCCGTATAGTGGGAACCATTCTATGCGTGATCCGATTTATTTTACCCTGCCTGCCTCCGCAAAGGTCGTGAAATTAATGTTTTCATGTCACCAGCCGAAAAAAATAAGGTTCTGATTACGTACAGCGAAAGTAGATGAAAAGGAAAACGTCAAATTCGTAATGTATTAATCATAGTTGTTTCATTCAATGTCAAATAGACCAGGTGATTGCCCTTAGGGTCACCGATTTTGACCAAATTTGGCAGACCGGCTCCATTTGATAAGAAAATGAAAACTCTAGTGCCATTTTGCAAAACACACAACCGTTCCCGAAATATTGCAACGTAGCAAAATTCGAATTTTGCTAAAGTTACTACACATTATTGGTATATCTCCAAATCTATTTGAGCTACAGACGTGCTAAAGGGCTTATTTTAAAGGCCTTGAATTGGTGAAATATAATAAGGGATTATATTGTGAAATATAAGCAGTTTTATAATGTTTATAAAGAAAATCAGTGACCCTAAGGGTCATTTTTGCCAATTTTTTGTTCGAATTGACGTGGAATGACACAGTTATATTTTGGTCGTTGATGGTGCATGGATCATGAGAACGAAACCATGAGTTATTTGATTCGGCATCATATCTCTCTTAATTTATAGCATGTATATTAATTGATAATGTTTTGGTCGGGCTTACTAATGGCTGTAGTGTATGCTGCGAAGTCGTGATTTTAATTTAGAGTCAACTTTCATTTTGGAATGCTTCTTCTTGCCCTTCACTTAGAAATAACGCTAGGTGTTCTTGGTTAGTTTTCGGTACCCTTACCTCTCTGGTAGCCTCTGCGGTGCCTCGTGCTTATATAACCCCGATGAACTTATTCAATTAGTTTTCTTGAGGACGAACCGCCTCCTTTTTCCCAAAGTTCATGCCTGGGCGGGACTAGAAAAGGCGACATCCATTAGATCGCGCGTTACTCACTTCACTAACGGGTGCTGAATCATTAGTGTTTTCATAGATTGAAATAGTTTTTTGGTGATTTATTAAATGACTATCCTCCACCTATTCAATCTTCCTAACCCATATCTATACTTCCTAATTAATATGTTTCACTAAGTGTTTCCCGTACCTGTTACTTGAATTCACATGGCCAGTGATATGTAGGTCCGCATCCCCCTTGCCTTCCCTTTCGTGGCCGGGGCTGCCAAAAGCAGGCTAATTGCTGCTGGCAGCTGTGGGTCATTGGCTCTTACTGCCTTTTCGTTCGTTGCCCTCCTGATTGCATCTATTGCTTCTCGTTTCATTTCTACATTTCTTCACACCTAATGTTCCTGGAGTTCTAATGTTCAGTCTTACTCGGCACCTTTACCTTGGAATTATTGCGCCAGTTATTCGTAAAAAATCTCTCTGCTCGGTCATTCTACTCTAAAAATAGATTGTATCTATATCATGAGAGTAGCAATAGGCAAACATTAATTTAAATACCATAACTTGGATTTCTCAATTTAAATAACCCATATATTGACCTTGTATTATACAGCAGGGAAGTCAAGGCTGAAAGCATTCGTATAGTGGTGCTGCAGAAGAATGATGAAGATAAAATGGATCGACTGAGTGACAAATGAGGAAGTCCTAAGAAGAGTAGGAGAAAAGAGAAGTCTGCTGAAAATTCTGAAAAGAAGAAGGGCTAACATAATTGGCCATATCTTGAGACACGATGACCCGATGAAGACAATCGTCGAGGGAAAAGGGAAGAACGGCAAAGGAAGGCGTCGAATGAGATATATGGGACAGGTCGTGAAGGATATGAAAGAGAGGAATTACATTAATATGGAGAGGTTGGCCGATACAAGAATCAGTGGAGGGCAGCGTCTAACCAGTCCTAGGATTGTTGACCGATGATTATGATGATGATTGTATTTATTTAAACAAATTTATTCAGTTTATTCATTTAAAAGTAGTCATCCATTTAGCTAAGCATGGTGTGAACTTGACCCGCAAACGTTGGCCTGGTTCTCAACATTCTTCACGGTGGCATAGGACTCCACGAGTGTAGGAGCATAGAAAACGTCATTAATACCATATTCAGTGTAGAGGACGTGCTGTAAGAGTTTCCGCAGGCGATTATTAATAGAGGAGGTGGTCCAAATACGGGCTATGGTCTAAATACGGGCTGGTTGATGAGTGAGGTACTAGCAGATGCTGCAAGCAATCGTTTGGTGTATGAAGTTACTGCTTATTGATAAGAAAGAAGAAATAGACTAGTTGAGCTAGCGCTGTCCACCATGTTGGAAGCTGTAGTGTTTTTTGTCCATAATCCTCATTACTGAAGCCTCGAAAACTTTTTCAGGTAGATGGTTTGCAATTTTTAGAAGTTTTATCGGATAACCTGAGGTACTTTTGTTATTACTGCATCAAAGCTGACATTTTAAATTATAATTTGTAGATGTTTAACAATGGGTATAGCTTATCCGTAATATCTGCCGTTCAGTGTAACTGAAACATGCAGTTGGTCTAAATGTGAGCTAGCTAAAATGGTCTAAAAATGGGCCAGCCCATATTTGGACCTTTTCTCAACCTCACGTCAAATTTTTGTCATTCCTGGCGTCATTTTTTAAATTTATTTTGGTCGTTCTAATCTATTTATTATTTTTTCATTCCTGCGTGAAAGTTTTTGATAAACGCTTATTTTTAATTGTTTCAATAATAGGAATTCCTCATGAGTGCTAATGAGGATGGTTAAATGTATCAAAAGTTTTCCAATTTATTGCGTCGCCTTCTAATTCAATAGCAAATTACTAGAAAATTCTTAACACAAAATATTAGCTAAATATGTCAACAAGCCCTTGCCCTTTCCTGTTTTATTTGTTTTGCGTGAACGACCTTCTAGAGAGTAGCCAAGACAAAGTACGTTTCATTTTCTTAAGATGCCAAGAACGAAGCCTAATTTCTCCCAAAAATATCATGAAGAAGTGGGATTCAGAAGACATCGAAGATGGTTATCGTAAGGGAAAAGAAAATAAGAACTCTGAAGGTTTCTAAGGAGTTCAATGTGCCCCGTACCACTCTTCAAACTTTCAGCAATAAGAGTGATTAAACACCTACTGCACCAAGCTTGGGCGAAAGCCGTACATGGGACATTATCTTGAGGAAGCCCTTATTTCTTAACTACTCACAATAGAGCAGGGTTTTTTCGGTGCAACATCAACGGTGTGAAGCGAATGGCGTACCAACTTGCGATGAGGAACAGTCTGCCCGTTCCATTTAAAAATGAAGCTGGAGGAAGGGTGTAGGTGGATCTGAACCGTCATAAGGGTCGTCCCTCACTCCGGAAACCATGCGGAACTTCCTACGCCAAGGCTTTGGGATTCACCAAAGAGAATGTGGACGATCATTTTAGAGGAAGTCTACGATAAGCATAAACTCCCAGCCTCAAGGACGCACAACACAGACTAGAGGTTTGTCCATTGCGCAAAGTAAAGTTCCGGGCGTTGTTGGAAGAAATGGGAAAATGCAATTTGCTGCTCTAACTTCGGCCGAAAGAGGCGCAACGGTGATCGTCATTGCCTGCATTTGGGATTTTCCCTGCACAAATATGAGTCAAACGTTGATGAAAGGTGCTCCACCTGGTGCAGTAGGCAGGGCGCATCCATCTGGCTGGGTTCAAAGTAACCTCTTCACTGAGTGGTTCGTTAATTTCATTCAAGAGGTCAGACCAAGTCAAGAGTCTCCAGTTCTGCTCATGTGGATGGCCAGTACTCTCATGTACGCAATGTAGATGCAATCGACTTGGCGGAGAATAATCATGTGACCATTGTGTGTCTGCCCACACATTCCACAAACACACTACAACCACTGGACAAGAGTCCATTAAAATCATACTACAGCGAGGATATCCGCCTGGGACTGTGGCATTTTAGTGGTCCTGTAACACCTTATGACATCATGGAGCTTTTTGAGAAGGCCTACATCAAAGTGCATACCTGAGAAATTGCCGTAAATTATTTCAAAAATTCTGGGATTTGGCTGCTGAACAAAAATATTTTCAATGAATCAGACGTCATCGCAACAGTAATAGAAGATGCAAATACTTCAGCTTCTAACCTTCAGCTATAGCTGACTCTAGTCAGCCATCTTCTCAATCTCAAGCCATCCAACCATCATCCTCTGTTTCACCACCTCGTGAGGACTTTGCCTAAGTTCGTCTAGCCTCCAAGATTCCCAATTCCGGTGAGGTTGGAGCTGTTGGGTCATTCGAACAAATTTATCCAACTGACGCCAATCTAGTGCCTACTATCTCGAAGAAGAAGACCAACCGAGGTCGAAAATCTGCGAAAGCATGTCTTGTGACAGGCACACCATACAGAGATGAATTGCGCAGATCCTTGGATAAATCAGAAAAAGCAAGTGTGGGAATAAAATTCTTTCGAAGGTCTGCGAAAGGAGCAGTTGTGAAAACCAGAAAGATTAAACTTGTGAAAATGAAAACTGAGCGGAGCGGAAAGAGGGCTAAAAAGAGCCAGTCTTCTTCAGACTCCGGGGAAGATCATGTGGAGCCGATGCTTGATGACAGCGACCTGGACCTATCTTCAGAAGATCGCCCAGACGGCAATGATGCGACATCCATCTTCTGTGATGGACTATTTTCCGAGGACACGAGAGGAGAAATGTGAGTTCAGTGATAATGTGCCAGATGTAGGCACACACAAGAGTGCACGGGGGAAGAAAAAGAGACTTAATGCGTGTGATTTCTGCAAATAATTACTTTGGACCGTTTGAGAGCATTTATTTTATCTTCTTTTTCCTACATTGATTATGTTTTGTGATAATTTTATCATTTTTCAGCATTTTGAGTTCATTTTTGTCTTTTTTTAACTTCAACATTACAAGTGGTCCACTAGCCCATATTTAGACCACTTTTTGAAATCATTCCATTTTGACAACTTTTTGAAATTAACTCATCTGAAATAAGTTGAAGGCTTTAAGTGCATATTACCACCCTACCTTATGCATGATTATTGTTCATTGAATTACAACATTAAAATCTCAAAAAATAAATTAAGTTAGCACAGTAGACCTCAAAATAAAAAAAATATTTATGTATCCAAATATGGGCTACATATATAACATACATGTAGCCCATATTAGGACCACCTCCTCTACAGTTAATTCAGGGCTTAGAGACTCTGAAATACAACAGTAAGTTCAGGCTTTCAGTCTTCATTTCCTGAACATTGCATCTTTGGATGGAGCTCTTTCAAATGAACTAAAAGTTAAAATTAAATTTTCTCGTAAACTGGAATGTTTCAGCGTACCGTAGGTATGTAAACGCTTATAAGACGCATTTTTTCCGATTTTTGAGGCCCAAAAAGTGGGGTGTGTCTTATACGAGTGCACAAAAGAGGAAAAATCGTGAAAAAATTGAGTTATGGATTCGTACCTGCCGTCCTGTTCGCGAAATAGGTTCATTCAATCTTTCTAGAAAGTGGGATTACACTTCGATTAAGTGGTTTTAAAATCAAGGAAATTCTGAGGTAATTTAACCTAATTTCAGCCCATTTTTGTGACTAGTTAATTTTTGTTCTGGATGCGTCTTATATTCGCGATTCAACGATTTTTCCAGATTTTTTGCCTCAAAATCTGTGGTCTGTCCTATACGCGGTGCGTCTTATGTGCGTGTAAATGCAGTAATTGCCTAATTATTTGCGTAAAAGGTGAGGCACGAATCGAATATCGAATCCTGTTTTCTTTGATGAAGAAAACTCCCCTATTCGTCTCGCCGTCACCGTGAAATGTAAAGATAAAGGTTTTGGTGCTAGCGTTTTTAACAATTCTCCCCTCTCATTTATTGAGTGACATCTGGGCTTATACATATGTCTCGTATGTCGAAGCCTGGTACAGCAGTTAGTTCAGTTAAGTGCTGTTAGTTGTGCGTTTGAATCCTACCTTAGATACGAACTTTGAGTCTTTTTTTAGGTTTTATGCTGGTTCAAGTTAGGGTAATCGCTGAAAATATGAACACCTTAAAACTAATACTGCTACAATTCGTAATCGTTTAGTGCATTGGCTGATAACCTACGGTTGCCGTTCATTAAGGAGTATATCACAGCTTGCTCCAAACGACTTTTCTGCTGTTATAACGTAAGCCCTTCCATAGAATTGCGGTGGCATCGTAGGGGATATAATTCGCCGGCGAAGTTGCTCTAGCATGCTACTGTCTGAATACCCCCTTTTTCTTGAATGTATGGCATTAAGTCAACTCGCCTTGATGTATGATAGGACCGCATAGTTGTACGTGGTCTTAATTACCATTGTAGCAGCTGAATATTACTCACGGTGAACGATGCAAGGATTGCCGTATTGTTGGTACCAGTCTATATACATATATGCATATCGAAAGTGGGTGGTTGTTTTACGTTTTTACATCGTTATTTTGTTTCTCAATCCGTGACAATAACTATGACCAGGTTAAATTCATCGAACAGGATTTATGTTGACAACATATTACACTTTGTAACCTTGGTATACATTGAGTGAAATAATATTTGTTATTTTTCTCATATTTTGGTTGTTAATGCCTATAAACCAACCAATAATTCGCAAAATTGTGAATAACCTCCGCATCACATTGCTTTTTGTGGAAGTGCGACAGAATCCTCGTTTTGTTTCACATTTATCGTGAAGCGCCTAGAGAATTGTAAGATTATCACTGTCGGATTCTGAAGAAGGCGTTCAAAATCTCAGAAGCTGCTACAGATTTTCATAGGTTAATAAAAAGCATGGGTTAACCGTTGCTGCCGAGGGGAAATTAGGGCAAAGCATTGTGATAAAAAACAGTACAATACATTTTTGTCAGCAGTCAGATATTTTAATCTTCTCTTTCAATCGTATCAGTGACCCTACTGGCTAAAATGACACAAGGGTTTACCCCTGCGGTTATTGTGATTTACCGTAGAATGCCACGGACAAGGCCTGGCTACAATTGGGGTGATACTCCTCTTTCCTTTCGTGCCACTGCATTGTTGCTTTCACGAGCAAGAATGCGGAAGCGGTGAGTTGTGCCCGCAGTCGGCGGTCACTCTTGTCAAGCCGCGGAGTTCCGTGTGTGCTCTTATCGGAGCGAGAGGCAAACGGTGTCACAGGGGTCGAGGGTAGGTGCTGAAAGAGGAGCCTTTTCGAGCCTTCTCACCGGATTCACGTCGACGCCGTATCTCCCTGGAAGAATAAGCGAGACAAGTGACAAGACGGCCGCCGCCACCTTCCCTTCTGCAGTGTCAGCCCTTCCCTTTATACATATGCTGTGTCTTAAGATGGTGGTGGAGGAGAGAGGGGTGGGGGGCTCGAAGGGGGAGAGGGTGGGGAGGATATATTTATTACGCCCCACGAAGCTGCTGGAAGGATTGAAGTGGTCTGACGTTCTAAAAGGTTTTCCATTCCCCCGTCTTCGCTCCGCGCTTGTCCTTTTTCCACCTCCCTCCCCCCGCTTTCACCCCCCCCCACCCACCCACTACCCCCGCCCCCACCTCCCTTTTTACGGCTGCCGACTGAGAGCAGAACAGTAGCCGGATGCCCCTGTGTAAAAGGGGGTTGGGGTCTCGTAGTGGGTCTGGCGGGAGAGGCTTCTAAGATTGCCGAAGGGGTTTGATGATATGTGGATTGCGTGGCACTCCTCCTATCGACAATTAAGATTGCGGGGCCGTCTTCGCTTTCGTTAGCCTGAGTGTCCCTTCCTCAACCCCTTGTCCTTCCTCCTCCCCACTCCATGCTCATCGATCCCATTTACGAATGAGATGAAAAGGGTGATGCTGCTCCTCTCCTCTCTCTCTCTCTCCACCCTCTCACACGCCCGCGCATTCTTTCTCACCCCCGTTTTACATATTTTTTTCCTTCGAGTCGGCTCATCAAAAAGATTTCCCCCTCGAATTCTGCTTTCATTGCCGTGGATCATTCGATCTGGTTCCGGTTGAGCTGGAGGCGGATACGGTCTTGCATTCATATTTTCATTCTCTCCTTTTTTGTTTCGTTATCGTGCCTTGATTTATTTTTATTGATTCGTGAGTCGGGCTGCATTTTTCTATGGCCGTGTGATATCTTCATTTCATTTCGTCCGTGATGTAAGATGTCATGCGGAGACGAGAGCATACCATAAGATGAATTTCTGTAATGAGTTTATCTCTGACTCGAGAACCGGTATTCTGATCCTATTCCTGCCAAAATTTGCGAGCATTTGTTCCTTTTATCACTGTTCCTCTGGTGAATGTTCTCACATCTCATTAAATTTCTTTGTATGATTTGATGTCGTGAGATGGTAACTATTAGATTTTAATTCTTTAATTATCCTGTGCGTAAGTATGTAAAGGTTGCCTACGCCCCTACCCCTTCCTCCGCTCCCTAGAAAAATGGCATGCTTTAATGGAAGATGTTTTTAATTCAAACGGCAGTTTTATGAAATCGTATGATACATAACTTCATGCAGTTCTTTTATCTCGAAGATACAGTTAATAATAAACAATAGTGTCATTTCACCACAAAATTTGGTCGACCTCAACTCAACCGTGATTTCACTGTAATTTAACTAAATCTCCTACTAAAACCTTACATAACTGACGCTTGAACCCACCTATGAGCGTTGGAATGGTAGGGCGCTACCTATCAGTGACTGGTGACCCGCCGAATTGCATTTTAATCCATTCCATTTTTACTCTGTACGTTCAGGATATTCCTGGTGTTCTTGAAGGTCCTTGAGCTTTTCAAACATATCCTAGCAAAACGGCACGCGAAATATTTTAGATACCTTAAATCGCGCGTGGTGAAATTAGCAGGTAGTGTTGTTACATCGGCAGACATAATGAGCGAGCCGGCGATGCACCTGAGATCCAATTTTATCTACATCTACATAATACCCTGAAAGCCACCATAAAGGTGTGTGACAGGGGGTGAACTCTCACCAAACATGCACTGCATAAAATGCATAAAAAAAGGATTAGTACTAAATTTATTTACTATTAGTACTAGATTTATGACTCTGGAGACGATGCCTAAAACTTGTTCATGCATCTGCTGGTGGGTGAAGTATCAATGGTAAAATGTTTCGTGTCAGGCTTGTCAAGTAATGCGAGGTGTTGTAAAAATCTCTAACACAATATGAGCGTTCTCTTTACTTTCTAAAGCCTTTTACCATTTCGAGATTTTGATTCTTAGGGGAAACTTTTCGAGGTGTAAACGTTGCCTTTTCCAGAAAAATCTTATTTCGATATGTCCTTGTGATCTTCATAGTTTTCTACCCATTTAGTGGAGATTTGGGCGGTGTCTGACCCCCCCCCCCCCTCTCACAATGATTTCTTCTTATTCAACCTTCTTGCCGTTCATAAATCCCTTTCCACCCTCTTCCCTGCTTACCAATCATTCACTCCATACCATCCCCCTTCAGCACATCGTCACCGAGCAATCCCTCTTACATCCACTTCTTCATTTTCCCATCTATAATTTCGTTGATCATTTGTTTCGAGCTCGAGTCGGTATTGGGCTTCTATGCTTCATTCCTGATCCTTCTCCTGACCATTCCGATTCCCCATCCACCATCCCGTTGTGTGCAATCTGAAATCTGATTGAGGTTAAGATTTCTGACAAGACGTCCTTCCCTTATTCCTATTCCTTTTTACTATAGTACTCTCTTCTACACTGTCCAAGCTACTCCTTCAACCTCTCTCCGATTCTGAGATATTAAATTAATGCTGATATCCTGGCCCTTATTCATATTTATTTCCGTTGCTATCCTGTTCACTTGCATGGATTATAACTTCTCTCCCCTTTCCGTAACCTTACTTGGTCGTCTCCTAAGAATTCTGTCGTTACAAACTAATTTTACCGCGTCTAAAGTACAATCCCTCCGTGGTGAATTCTATTCGGGTCTTCCACCGGGTAAGCTGTTCCATTACTGCTGACGTTTCGGAGACCGAGTCGTTCTCCATCAGCGACATCAGCCCTGAAGATGGAGAACGACTCGGTCTCCGAAACGTCGGCAGTAATGGAACAGCTTACCCGGCGGAAGGCCCGAATAGAATTCACCACAGCTATTCGCCGGGAGAACCTCAAATCTTTTTTCATACAATCCCTCCGTCTTTCAGCACATTAATCATGGTTTTAAAATTCATCCCCGGCAATAATCGTCTAACGAGTATAAACTACGTCAATTGAATTTTATCGAATAGTTTTCTGTAATATTTCGTCTCGAAGAGGAAGTCTTGTGAAAGCTAGGCATGCCTTCATTGATGTAGATGCCATGAGGGCATAGATTTATTTCTTATTTTGTTCTAGGCTGTTGATCAGTAGTTTTCACATATCTCAATAGCCAAACTAATCATTCGTTACGGAGTATGACTCTTTGTATATCCGAGTTTCGATAGCAGAGGGTCGCTTATCAAGGATCTATCCCCCTGTTATTCATGAGCTCTCTTGTGATGCATAAACGTAAGGAAATTCAAGGTAAAAAGATTCGTTAGAGTCGAAAGTATATAGGTGCGTTATTTGTGGTGTTTGAAATATCCTTGCGTTCTAGGATATTTTAGATCCCTCATGCAGGGATTGGTTGTTTACTTGCTGCTAATTTTATTTTAATGAGAGAAAAATAATGATAACGTTAAAATCAGTGATTTATTTACTCTAACTAGTTAATTTTAAGTGTTCACTTTTTCTATGCATTAGTTATTGTCAGAGCATGACGTACATCTCCTCTGTGATTTTTGCGTCCAGTTAAATACATGTCCTAAGCGTCATCCATTGCATTATCCTACTGGATTTCGATGCACTAAAATTTCTTTGCTAGTTTAGCGGAACACATGTATCCTTTTATAATCGCAACCCACCTCCACATCCCTTATGAAAGAGAATTGGCAGTAAACGTCCCATGGGGCGTAATATTGATGTAATATGGCCGCCATTCCCTCCTCACACGAGCGCAGTAAATAACATTTTACGTTTATATGACCCCCAGGGATTGCGTTCGGCCTCTTCCTTAATTCGAAGTCCTTCATCACGCCAGGTATTTCTTAGGAGAACTCCACTAAGATTCAGCTGCGGTCAGGGAAGCATAACGATGTTTTTTAATGGCTTTGGTGGGAGGGTGAAAAAAACCGACCAATGTGCTGTTTGGCTCGCCCCCATTCATGACTACTGTTTTTATTTATGGCTTCCGGTTTCATTAGGATGCATTTGATATCATATCGACGATTGGGTACTAAACGATAATAGGAAAATACTCCAGGACTAGTGATTGCATTTTTTCCCGATTTTCGCCTTTTTTATCTTCTTTCGCTCCGATAAGTAGTGAAGCAATCTTTCCCCTCGCGTGTCGTCATTCGTTGGATGCTGACCGCCCCCTCCCTAAAGTAATTCGAAATATCACTCGCATCATCAGACTGCTCGCAAATGTGCTGTAAACTTAATTGGTGACTTTAAAACACTTAAATCCCGCGGTCATGCTACCGAATCCATTTCTACTGTAATTGAAATTCCGCAGATTGAGATATCTCATTCCGAGACGCGGGGTAAATTCTTTAGTCTGAGGGCCTGTCGGTTTTTCTGGATTCAAAGCTTTACTGTAGCCGCTTAGGTTTGCAGTGGCAGGCGACTTGCGGAGCATCAATGGACCCATTAGTTTCTCTTGTCTTCCTCAGTCTGCCTTTTTTATCGCGTTTTGTGCAACTTATCTGGTATCTGGTGGTCTAGTGCGGGGTACCTGGCGCAGCATCATGGGGAAGAAGCCATTCTCCCCAATTTTTATGACATGAAATTTTACTATCACCATCTAGGCTCACACATAGGTCAAAAATTAGTTATTATATAGAAGGTTAAAGTTCATATTAAGAAGTTTATTAAGCGTATAGGTGCTAGTTTGATTAGGCTAGTTTTGGTATTTTAGAAAGCCTACATCTTTTTTGTGATACTATAACGGATTTTTGCTATTTCCTTTGTACACTTATAGCACTTTTATTTTTGTAAATCTCTGTTAGGCGCTCGTTTAGGCTATTACTGGCGCTGTCTTTCAGGGTACTCATATATCTTAATTGACTAGATGCTTGTAATAATCGGGTCGGTCTACCTTGCGTGCTCGCAGGTGATCATAGCCTATTTATCTAAAGAGCCTGATTGATTTGCGTAACGGGTGCAAAATGACCGAGCCAAAGACGCATCATAAAAACAAAACACTACTGCTGATTTCAAAACAAAGATACGATTGATTTATTGTGTTAAGTTCCTCGAAAATATCTTCGCGTGTATATTATTCTCTTTGCCGTATTTTGAGAAGTGGATTTATAATATAGTGTTGTAGTTTTCCTCATCATTTTTTGTACACATGGGAATTCCAACTTGTTTTAAACATTTAGGTCCATTTTTATAATGCCATGTTAGTGTTAACTCTCAGTTCATGCAGACGATAATTGACTTAGGTGGTTGTCGAAACTTCTGGCTACAAAGAGTGCAGAAGACAAACGAGTAGTTGGCATGAAAGTTGTCGGCTTAAGAGCGCCACCTTGGTTTATTTTAACCCCGAAAAAATTTAACCGGCCCTCAGTGAATGTAAAATGATTTAATAAGATCGCAAGTCAAATCGGGTTTAATAAGATCGTAATCTTATTGACAATAAATGTACTAGTGAGCAATAGTGATAGAGTGATTTAAATATAAAAATGCAGATACAATTTTAAATCATTGACAGCGGAAAGCAGAATTTAAAACTATAATGCCATTGTAAAAAAATAATATCTTAATAATAAATAAATAAAAACATGAACACATGAGAGAAAAAGCTGAAAAGCTATCGGTTTCAAATTAGTTGGATGTGAATAACGGAAGGAAAAACTCCAATGACCGTAATATTTAATGTACCCAACGTGACGAAGAAGGGGAAGAGAAATTTAACCCGCCCATTCACGCAAACAGGCACACTATCATGCCCACGTTAAAGAATACTCTATCCGTCGTTGCTCGCAGAAAAATTAACTTCTCGTCAGTTACACCCACGGAATACACATTCACACACCCTTGAATGATTCCTTCACGCGGATTTCAGGTAGCCACGTTAAGGAATACTAATGAGTGGATATCTACATTCACTCCTTAGGTTGTTCGCGGGAAGTTCTCTCCTCGCCAGGGAAACTCCAGATTACATTTACACACCCGATAGTGATCCTTTACGCGGTATACGGGGCCACGTTCAAGGGGTACTATCAATTGGGTACACACTACACTATCACTCCCTCTGAAGCTGTTTGCGAAAAAACAACTACTGCGCCAGGGACAACCTCAGACGACATGCATGCAACCAAGCTGTATCCTGTCGCAGTTTGTTCAGGACTTCCGAAAGGGTACGACGCGAAGGGAATACTTCATTCACACAATAACTAAGAACCCACAGTATCAAACACATACTCACCCAAGTGTCTCCGAAGAGAAGTTCCGGGAAACTTGTCACTCAGGGCTGAGCTCACAAAGAGCAGAGTCAAACTGTACCGCCTGATGCCTATGTTAAATAAGGGAAGAGAATAAAGGGAAATAGCGTGAGGTGGGATGCGAATACACGTATTTCGACCCTCTTCAGCGCAATGAAGGAAGAAGATTCTTTAACTACGCGGAAATGGAAGTGAATTTTGAGGAGGATATCATTATTACCCGAGTTACAGAATACGGCCCCCGATGTTGTAGTTCGTCATGAGTGTGGGTTTTCAGTAAATATTTTAAGAACCATCAACTATTGTCAATAAAAGATCAAGAAAAGGGAGTTTATGTTCCTTTTCGTAATATTAGTAGGATGAGACCATTGACATTGTCAACGAATTGATCGTATCCACATTTCCTTGTGTCGAAAATGGCAAAGATATCATCCGCGTAGCGTAAATTGGGAAGTAATGGAATTTTTTTAAAGATATCCTCAAAATGAGTCATGAAGACATGACTAGGATAGGAGGTTACCCATGAAAGTCCCAAATTCTTGTTTGTAGAATTTCCCTTTGAATACGAAGAAATTTGGGTTCCTGACAAGTTGAGTGGGTCTGGTGTATTCATCGGTTATAATATTTTCTAACCGTATTGACACTAACCAGTTTTTTAAAGCTATGGTAGCTTTCTATAAAGCTATGATAGACGCCTATGGACACTCTGGGAAATACATTTGCAACGTCGAAGGAGACCATTATTATATATATTATGTCATCCTCAGAGAAAGTGTAATTCTTGGTTTTGTTTATGAAATATACGTTGATTTTGAGACTATGCAGGACTTGAAAATTTAAACTTAAAGCTCAAGCTACTTGGACAACAGTTAAGTTTGAGAGTCTATGCCAGAAAAAATGGTTCTCATTGGGCAACTGTATTTGTTAATCATTGGGAGCCAATTTGGTCTACGTGAAATGAGATTTGATGTTGCGACCTTAAATTTTGCCTTCTTGTCAAAAAGGTTGGGAGAATCGTTCAAAACCGTTTTCATATGAGTAATTAATTAGCTAATGGGATTCTTTTTAGTTTCGTTATAAAGTACCTTGGCCAACAGATAGTCCGCCAGTTTTGAAGTAATTTTCCTTATCTAAGATTACGTACGGATTGCCTTTGTCTGCCTTCGTGTTTCATTTTTTTATTTAACGAATAATTCAACTTGTTTTTTTTTTCAGTTTTGAATTTGATATGTTGCTGATAGCTTGACAATTACTACACTGTAAAAAGTTGATCTGATTTTCAGTGCGATCTGAATTTAAGCGCTGTCTGATTTTAAGGTAATGGTCTGAATTTAAGACTCATGATGCGTGAAAATTAGACACACCTCCGTCTTATTTTAAGACCATAACCACTGCATGTTGAAAATAAGATGGTTGTGATCTGAAATTCAGATCAGCCGGGCTGAAAATAAGCACGCCTTGGTTGGCTCCGCAATTGGAGCTAACCAGCCAATAGCAGAGACTGATAGGCGGAGCGTAACCAGGGGGAAGGATAAACAAAACGCAGTGTTTTTCATTCAACCTCAGAGAGCAGGATGTCAACAAGAATTACGAAGCGTAAGGAAGTAAATTCGAAGTCTAGTCAAATTTCATTGTAAATAGGTGAAATAAGTTTCGTGCGATAAATTAATGGTGCGAGAATGTGGCTATGATACTTAGTTTATTTGCAGAAGGGAGCCAGTTGTGTCTGAGTGACGTATCTTCTGAGAGTAAACTTCCTCATTTTGTCTATGCGGCAGGGTTGTAAGAACTAAAAAATAGTCGCCCTCATCAAGTGACAGTTCCTGCTTCGGTTTGAAGATACTGGCACACATCTGCGGTATCGAAGCCTTTGTACGGATTACTTTGTCTCCAATAAAAGTACACATTTTCATATTATCTTTGAAGTTATTGTCCATGTGTTCCCATTTCAGTCCTGGAATCTTTTTCAATGGAAATTCTATGACTTACGTTTGCTCTATTGAAGAATTTAGTCAGTGAAACAGTATCATCGAATAAAAATATGAAACGTTAGGGTTTTGGCTTGTGTTCGTGTGAAGTGTTTAAATATCTAGTATTTATAATTAGACATCGCATAAAAGTAGGCTTTGATTTCAATAGCAACCCGCATTGTTACGTGGTACTTATTTTCAGATAGGCCCATGCTGAATTTAAGACAGCCCTGGTCTTAAATTCAGCATGGGACTATCTTAAAATAAGTCCCACCTGGTGTGATTTTCAGTCCTGCACCTGCCTTAAAATAAGACATCCCCTCAGAGTAGGCTTGAATTACAATAGCTACCCGCATTATTACCAGACCAGGGCTGTCTTAAATTCAGTATAGGCCTATCTGAAAATAAGTCCACCTGGTCTGATTTTCAGTCGTTCACCTGCCTTATTTTTAGACAAGATATTCCTGCTGAAATTCAACATACCCTGTCTTAAAATTGTTGCATCTGAAATTCAGATCACTTTTGTACCTTAAAATCAGATCTACTTTTTACAGTGTATTGAACTGCTTTTTTACGGCTTTACCTAGAAAGTTTGTATTCGTATCGTCAGAATACTTTAAAGAACCTTCGATGTGGGCAATAACACCATGCAATTGGTTCGTTTTGGGTTTTACCCTAAGGTTTAAGCCGAAAATCAGTAGTTTAAGCTCCTCGATGGAAAGTTAGACAAATTAAGTGCGTTTCCAAAACCCGTTCCTTCTTGGGAAGGAAAAGTGGACCTACCCAACAATCGGCTAAGTTTTCGACGTAGGCAGCGGACCTTGTTTTCTCCCTTCTCGGGGACCAATGCGTTCATGCTTCTTTCAATCTCCAACCAAACTGCTACTCTCGATCGGACGGAATCCTCCTCAGGTTAAAGTTCAAGCTGTTTGCTTGAATTTCTAAGCGGCTCCTATTTGCGTGGAAGGAATTAGTTTCTGAAATAACCATATTTTTTTCGGATGCCTTCGTCTACCTTAGGATTTCGTTCTTTGCACATAAGTTGGGATATAAATGATTGCCCTTGCAAATTGTAAAAAATACGGATATCCAGCTATCTTCCCGATATTAGTCTTTAGTTGGTGAAATTTGGTTTTTCATGTAGTTGGATGTGGCGTATGGTTATCAGAGGCGCCTAGTGATACGTTGATCAGTGGCCCTGTTTTAGCTAGATATTCTCGCATATCCAAAAAGAGAATTGGCCTCCTTTCACGGTATTTCTTTTCATCCTATTTTTAATACACGCGCTTAAACGCGCCTTCGTTGACATGGCTGAATTCCACGGTACATTGCCTCTGATCCAAAAAACTCGACGACTAGGTCCTCTCTCAAATTTTGAGCTCATCCTCTATTAAAGAGTATATTATTATTCTTGTATTTCTTGTAAGAAGAAGCAGAACTTAGGGGTAGGTTTAAGTCAAAATTGGTTTTGAACTTCAGTATCGCTTGTGTTTTCGATACCGATTCGTTTTTTTGCCGTTTATTAACTCCTGTAATCCTAAAACATTTTAGGAAAGGTGCATATATTTTATGGTTTTATGGTTTAGGTGGAAGAGGAGACTTTACAGTGACAACCTCGCTCGAATAAAGACTCATTATTATTATCTTCATTATATTTTAAGAGGCGTCAGTTGCAAAGGCATGCGACGCTAAATACGCCAATGTTTCAGGTGGAAGGGTGGAGTGACATGTTGCCAGCCTATACTAAGCCAAGGGTGTTAACTTCAATGCGATGTGAGAATCCCCTTCTCCCGCCACGATCCCAAGCCTTCTCCCGCCACGATCCCAAGCCTTCTCCAATCCGTCCCGAAACGGCCCGAGAACTATTAGCGGCGGCGGGCCGCAGAAAGCCTTCGCCTCTCCCTTTTGTCCTCCTTATCTTTCCCCTCGAGTTATCTCATCCTTGGGGCTGCGAGGCGCCCCCCTCCGACGCGAAGAGGAAGCTGCTCTCCCTCAAGCGCACCCCTCCCCCCCCCCGTCTCACCCTTCTGGGCTGTACCAGAGGGAGGGACGGAGTAAATGGGTTGAGGGGCTGGGGCGCGGGTTGATGCTGTGGGCGCCATCTCCGGGTCGACTGCGAATCCATCTCTGTCAGGGGGAGGAGGAGGCAGGTGGGCCCCCCCCATCCCTTCCCCCGGCAGGGAATTAAGGTGAAGAAGAGAGCATGGGAAGGGGTCCGTCCGCCGTCCGGTGATGAGTTTTGTGGCAGCGGCGTGGTGGGTGGCGGAATCGTCAGGGTTCGGATCTGTCGGGGGAGGAGGGGCGGTCGTTCGGGGCCGGGGGTGGGGTTTCCCCCGTAGATTAGCAGTTGCTGCTGCTGCTTGGTTCGTGGGGGCTCAAGGGGGAAGGAGTGGATGGATCGTCCGTCCGTGCGTGCTTTGGCGCAGGCAGGAGGAGAAGGAGGTGTACTTTGCTTATCCTTCTTACCTCTCGCTGATTGCCTCCAATGCTTATCTCCGTTGGCGCCAATCTCGCGGGGTTTGCTTCTTGTGAGTCTCGGGGAATGGGAATTGGGGGGCTTTAAATTCCAGGAGCCTTCCTCACTCGTTACCTGCACGCGTGTCGGTGCCATTGGATTATTGCTGTACAAATACCATGGAATGGTTTGGTCTCCATCCCGCGAATGTGCGGAGAAAACAATGCTGTTGGGGTGGAATAAATATAATTGTTTTTTAGAATTATTTTTTAAATAATTTTCCACTCTCTAAGTTTCTTACCAGTCGGTCGCTCAATCGAATGCAAGCTGGTGAAAGGTCGCTATTTCAGCCATATTTCTTTAGATATTTCTTTCACAAGGCACTCACCAAGTTGATTAACCCTTATGGAATCGAACGACTCCGAACGAGTGTGGACGGAAAGTAAGGAACCTGACGAAGAGGATCGATTCTCCGCAGACTGTTGAACCTCTTAATTTGCAATTTATAGTCGGCGTTAACCGTACTCTAATTTATTATACTTAATTGGATTTTACCTTCGAGGGAAGTGATCCCGAATTATAAATCAAAGCTATCCCATATTCCCTCATCTCATCCATCTTACTATGTAGCTTGATTGAAAACCTGTGTAAATCTATCTGAAGTGCTCAAATAATTGGTGTTGAATCACTGCCGATGCAGTCAAGCGGTTGGAATAAATGTTGAATATACTTTGCTACAAAAGGGCTTGATTGAGATTTTTCTTTCGTATTCATACTTTTATGCCGGCTTATGTTATGTTTCGCTGAAGTGATTGCGGATTGATCGAAATGATTCGCTGAAGTGATTGAGGACTGCCTTTGATTATTCTTTAGCCAATTCGAGTGATGCTGACTTTTATCGTGCTTTTTTATTGTGACTACCTACATAGGTGAGCACCAGCGTGGAAAGCGACCTCGGTAGGTTTCTGCACGCACCATTGTAGAATAAATAACTGAAGTTCAAGGTTGAAAGTATGACCTTCCGAAGTTCCCCTTAATATCCACCACCTACTAGTCTACGTAACATCCACCACCTACACCTTCATGGCGTACTTGTTAAGTCGGATAAGGCTTGTTGGAAGTATGTAGAGAAAACCGATGTAAATCCAGTGCCGCTTGTGCCTCGGCCACTGTCCCTGTCCATATTCTCCGTCTAACGCCTCCGTCTATACTTACCATCGATCAAAACAAGGAGCGTCTGCATTAAGTATCACCGGAGACCTAGAATAAACCGCCGGAAGTTCCTCAAAGATTAGCATCCCTGAATTCTCGATGAAGGCCTCAGAGGTCTCCAATTGCTACACTCGCACACTCCTTCACCCTCATTCTCCCATCGGAAGCAAAAATCAGTTCGGTCATATTCGCGCATCCTCAAATCCCCAGAGCTCGATCTCAGATAAGTTAGCTGTCCGTGTGTTTGCTCTGTCCATTGGCTCTTGATGAGTTCCTCGAGGTGAGGATTTTTTCCCGGGAGCGTTGCGTCGCGAGCGAGGGAGTCTGCGAGAGAGGAAGCGGACGGGGATCGAAGGGTTTTTCGTGATGATGATGATGATGTCCGCCGCTGCTGGTGCACGCCCCGTCGTCGGCCGCCGTTATGCGATGCAACCTCTCCCCCCCGCCTCCCCCATCAATTTCCTCCCCCTCCCCACACTGGGCCCGCCCTCTGGAGCGTACCACGGGGTGGGGCGGTGAGGTTAAGTGCCTCATCTTCCTGGAGGGGCTCTCTTCAAAGCGGCGACTTGTCTCCAAGGGTGGATCGGATAATTAAAACCCGGGGCTTCTTCCGAGAAGAAATATTGCTCGGGCCGTTCCGACTAGAGGAGAGCGCGTGTTGGTTTACCGCGCGTCCGATCGTTTCTGTGGCGTTACCCTTTGGTGAACCCGCTTCGAAGGGCGAGCGCGGCGTGTATTAGCGGTACTAAACTCACGTGCTGTCCCGTTTAGATGTGTAATGCTTTCGGTTGCGTGGACTTGCCGCTTGGTGTAAACGTCATCGGTGCATACTTTAGGGTTGGGAATTTCGTTAACATCGGGTCGGTTGTACAAGCATTAAGTCCAAGAAGATTAATATGTACTTGTAAGGTCAGTTAACTTCCAGTGCTCACCTTCGAGAAGGGTGAGTAAATTTTAATGAATTTTAATGAAATAAGTTTTCAGGATTTTTTTGTGTCGTTAAGAAGACTCTTGTTCAAATTCTATTGAGTTAATTATAAAATGATTTTTCGTCTTATTCTAGTATTCACACGATTGGTTTTAAGGGAATATAAGTCATGCCGTGTTTATGCTACCCCGCTATTCGTACAGCTTTTTCGTGTAGCTTTCTGTAGGTATATCCCTTTCACCTGTGTGGGTATGATTATTGTGCTTTAACCGTATTTTTTGTTTGCTAAAATGATATGGTTTTGGATTAAAGCATGCAATGAAGTCAATACTTATCAAATCTGCCAGTTTTGACCATCTTTCATGAAATGTCCATTTTGAAAATTACACTTGTGAAAAAGCGATTTATTGCGCTGCGCACATTTTCCGAAACTGAATTAGTTGGTGTCCCATATCCTTATTCATTCATTAGAATTTCCTGTTATACCAAATGTAAATTAGATAAGGGCACTTTGAATGCACTAGAATTGAGGCACTAGACGATGTCTAATAGCTGTAGTAGCTGAGGACTTGTTATTCTTCGTGGAACTCCTTCGAGAATCTAGCCTGCACTTTTCATCCACGGTGTTCAACGCCTAAGTTCGGCGTAGTTGCATTGAAGTGGAGTGTAATTCGATGGAGTGAAGTGCTTACTACCCACTGAGTCACAGCGTTTGAAATTTATATATCAGGGTACTGGGGTTAGATTCTTTGAAGAATCTCTGAAGACAATTAGATCTACAGGAGAGGATAGTCATCTAACTGTAATTGACGTGAAGTTCATTTACGTATATTAGAGTAAATGGTTGTAACGCATAGAAAAATTTATAAAGGTTTTCATTGATGCTTCAAGTATTAATGTGTTCCATGCATTAGTGCTAATATGTTTATTTGTCTGTGACCATTCACGCCGAATAATGCGATGAAATAACCTTTTAGTCAAGGTGTATTCAAGTGTCGTGGATCAAAGCTTGCTACAGTGATAATTCAAGCTTGTACACACAGATATGCGTTTTGACATTATTTTCATATTGAGTATTCTTGGGCAATACGATTTTCTGTCTCGATTTCCGAGAGATCCAAAATGCCTGGAATCAGAAACCCTAGTTTTGCCAACTGAGCCACCACCCGTCCTGTCTGTTACCTGGTAACGTCTATCTTTACCCAATGTATTTTTTTTATCAATTTTGGTTTTGCATCCTTTGCACTTAACCATAATGTGTTTAATAATTTCTATATTTATTTCCTTTAAGATAGGTACATAAACAAAATAAATGTGTAATGAAGCTTTAAAGTGTCCATGAGGTTAGTATAAGTTATATTCCATGCACAAACACATCTCTGTACTTAATGCTAAAACATTAGAGGTATATTTTGCTTGCAGGATATTACTTCAAATTCTGACATCGTCCGTCGGCATAAAACAGAATTTTGTAGGCCTCTCATCAAGAGTAGGATTATGGGTTTCTCCCCTCCGCCACTTTTGTTATTGATCACTTTTCCCTAATGGTGCAAATATCTCCAGTTGCACGTCATCTCACTAAATCGTCATCAGGCACGTAGCCAGAAATATGCTTCGGGGGGGGCTAAGTCTTGCGTAACTTGAAACAAATTAGCCTTGCCCATTCGGTGCCGACATGTTACAAATCTCTTCCCTTAATTTTCAGCTTTAGGTATTTACTCTTACAGTGCGTATACTTAACCCTTCTCACTAGTAAAGTTCATTGCTAAAATCAGAACAACAAAATTATTGGGAAAAAAATTTCGGGAGGGGCTGAAGCACTAGAAGCCCCCCCCCCCCTCCTGGCTACGTGCCTGCACAGCATTGGTAAAATTGGACCCAGTCTTCTGCATCCACTTTCTCCCTCATCACGCATCTTCATTTTCGTGACGCTTCGTTTGATTGTCGTCCTCGATGTAAGCTGTGTAATGACAGTCGCGCCTTGTAGCTTTTGTCTTGGTGTGTCCAAAAGTATATTAGGTGATCCGGCCCTGGGGATTCGTCCTGCGCACCCTGGACCGCAGGCGTAAAATTGAAGCCTTTGCCGTCCCGGTAAGTCGGGGGCGGAGGGGGGCGGATGCGAAGGTGGGGCGGCGGCGGCGGAGTCCGTGCGTCCCCCGGAGGCAGGCGTCCGCTCATTTACCCCCGGGGCAGCCACTGATTGCCTCCGTGTGCGCGCTAGGTGCCGTGTGCGTGCCTGTGTGCGTATGTGATGGGCGGAAGGGTCCGAGAGGACTTCTCTCCTTCAATCCATCATTCTCTCCATCCTCCGGAGTAGCGAGATGTTGCTGCCCTTCTCCAGCCTCCCATGATACCTCCGTTTTCCCTCGCTGCGTCCCACCGCTACCGGCTCAAATGGAATCCGAGTCCAAGTCATTACGAGTGGAAGACCTCGCGTTTCATTCTCTTCAGGGTGTTTCCCTGTGACTTACGTGATTGTTTTTAGAGGAGAGCATCGAAGGGGATTTGAACATTTCAAATAGCACAGTAGTATTTGGAATGGTCATATAGCCGAGTGGTTTAATGTACGAGCTACTCGATTGTGCTAGTCGCTGAACCTTCTCTTCGTCTCCGTCAGATACGAGCTTAAGCTGCAGTTTAAGTTGATCTGTAATACAGCATGAAGGTAGACTTAACATCCAAGGTATCTTCTGTAATTCTTCGGCGCTAGCAGGTTTAACACTAGCATAGTACGAGGCTAATTGGCTAGGTATCTTTAGACTTAATGCCAGTAATTTTTCTGACAAAATGTACACCTTTTCTTTTCTCTTTACATGCTGTTGTTCACTAGTCAAAACCTATATCTTTAGGAATGATGGGGTGTCTTATATCTAGAGATAGGAAGATTATGCAGGCCGCATAATCGCATAATTTTTCCATTTTTCATCAGAATGCAAATAGTTTGACTTTTTGAGTAACCTTACTTCATCCCTAGTACAAATTTACTGCGCATAATATCGCATAATCTGACCTCTAATGCAGCATACAGCATAATTTGCATTATGTGTGCATAATCTGTGACACTTTTCTGTTTGTTAGCTCAGTGAAGGTCTTAACGGCATGCAATGCAGACCAGTGCTGTAAAGGAATTATTCAGGTGATGTTATATATTATATAATGATTCAGAATTTTAATTTTGATTTTAATGTTGGACTAAAATTGAGTGTGCCTCATGAGATATTTATTTCTAACAGGTATAATTCCCATTTTGCCTAATGAAACTCCGAATTGATTAAATAATTGAGGGTACCTGATGAGAATGCAGCACACCGGATGGGTTTCCATAAAATATGGAGAATGACAAAGGGCGTTACCTGATTACAAATTACAATTACAAATAGCTGACGGGATTGTATGCGTGATGGAGGCAATCTCAAAAATTTTACATAATTCTCATGAAAACGCATAATTGCAATTTTTAAGCCGCATAATGTCAGCATAAATATCAGTATTTTGCCGCATAATGGCCGCATAATTAATCATTATTTGGTTGCATAATAGTGGGTTTCAAGATGCACAATCTTCCTATCTCTACTAATATCATGTTTTGCTGATGATGGAATGTATTCTCGAGTGACCAGAATGGCTATCATTCAAGGAAGCTTTCTCAGAAGCAACAGTATACCTTCCAGGAGAATCGGGTTTTGGCAGACTCGAATGGAAACTCAAAATAGCTCAAAACCGCTTGTCATCAATTCACGATTTACTCCCACAGAATCAATGAATATTATACGTGGTAGTTATAGCAATGGGTGCCGACCTGTGTAAGAAGATTGGATGCTTATGCGAGCAAATGGATCACTAGCATGATTTCCAAATTTCAGCATTTTGATTAATATCTACGTCAAATTACAATGTAGATTAAGTATTGCCCAAGTTAGTGGCAGACAGGTCGATTATTCTTTTTCCTTGGTCCAATACTGTTGTCCCGACAGAAATATGTTTGGCAATCAACTTTCCGACCTATATATTCTCAGGTTACTATGTGCTTAGGAGAACCAACATGAGAAACTCCTCCCTAGCAACCTGGGTATTTGTTCATGGAGAGCACCTTAACGCTACAAGATTCGTCAAGCACCCGTCTGTATACCGTTGGCACTTTTTTCCCCGCTCTTGTTCGCCCTCGCTCACTCCGCCTCGGCCCATCCCATCAACCCCCTCTCTCTCCCTCGTCCTCTTTATCGACCCTCATCACATGCCATCCTCTTAGCCTATCCTCGTCCAGGAAGCTCCCATTCTTCGAGGCACGGCGGCAGGTAATGGAAAATTGTTTCAACTAATTGCGTGTGCGATTTTTCTGGCGCGCGGATTTTATAGCTCGCGCTGTTTATGGGCGAGGGGGGAGTTGGCGTCCTTTCTCCCCCGGAGATTGTGTGAGCGCTGCCGATTCACCGTTGCACATCTTCGCCGGACCCGGCGGAGTGATGGGGTGAAGATGGCCCTTCGCATCGCCTTTCACATGCGCTCCTCCGTCAGGAGGCGCTTCCTTCAAGGCATGCCACCCCTCCCCCTTAATTGTTGCAGGGCGAATGAATGACGTTGTTTACTTATTAATGCTCTCATGAGGGCATTGTTTAACTTTGAACATGGTTGAATTTTTTTTCAAAAACTCAGGTTCTTTTTTAGGAAAATCATGCATATTTTGAGGGAGTTCCTATATAGTATTGGTCACGGATTGAAAGCTGCGTAGGAGAAGGGAAATTTTCTTGTATTTTTCGTCAGCATAATTTCTATGTAATTCCTTCTGATTCCAAAATTTCCGCTTCTGAAAGCAGACTCATTTAATATTGGTATTGTGGCTAGCCTGGCGCTCGCTTCCTGCTATTGAAGATATTGGAGGCATGGTCGTCGCATTGGTGATTTTTCTCTGATTTTCCCTTTAGTGCATTGCTAAAGATAAAATCCCTTCTGGTATGACCTCAGGATAAGAACAGGACAAGGATAGTCAAATGCTTCGTAGTAATGGCCATGTTTTAATTACTCCATCAGAGTGAAAAAAACAATGTTGAAGTAGTTGAGGAATGCTGTATGAATGTAAGTGAAGTTTAGCAGCATTGAGGATGGAATTGGAACTTGAGTGATTTGGATCCAAGACACTGGAATTGTAGTCTGTTATAATGAGTACAAAATATCTTCATAGTGAATAGAAAAGTTTAGTCTTTGGAGTAATGAAAATCACTCGGTGTACTTTCCTCTAGAATTTCTTTTCTAGTGCAATGCACAATATAGTTCAAATACTGTAAACACTCGATTCAGTTACCATTGAGATATGAGAATCCTCGGTGTAACACCAGGAGGGGAATCACGGATCTATTTTTCGCGTTATCGCAATCTTTACCGTTAACGCTTACCCCTAGAGTAGCGCAGGGTTAACAATAACCGCGTATAAATTCGTTCCACTGATTGTGATGTGAAGTGCTGTGCGAAAAATGAAGAACGAAGATCACGTTCTCTCTGACATAAGTTAAATCAAAAAATAACGATAACGCCAGCGCACGCCTTATGAAGATCCATGATCGAGGCCCTGATTACATCAATTATCCATGCTACACCGAGATTTTTTAGGTTAGGGTGAAATTTATTCTTGGTGTTTACCTCTCAGCTTAATCCATTGCGCAAAAGGGTATCACTACAATGACTTGTTTACTCTATTTATACCAATTATTGGTCACTCGACGTGAGGAATTTCGTCTCTTTCGCCTAATAATTCATTTTTGATTTCATGATAGAAGAGATATAAACCTTCTCTATAAATGAGGTTTCTTCTTCAGCTATAAGATTGTCTTCTACGAGAAATATTTTTATCTGAAAATTATTATAGTGTGCGTCACGTAAGATGGAGGAGTGGCGAGTTCTGTTAATCTATTGGATAATTCTAACGTGAAAATCATGGCGTCTTGTAGTTAATACGAGAGCTTTCACCGATCCAGTATATGTCACGCTCGTTGATTAGCTTCCTGGTGGAGAATTTGAATCCCGTCTCATGCTTGAAGATTTTAATGCATCACTCCCACGTTTCTTTTCTTAATTTATGGCTGCATAACAAAGTGACTTAGCCGTAGTCAAAGTAATCCTCTGCCATTGTGACCCGAAGCGAGTAAATGCTCCATTAAAATTCCCCACGTTAGCATTAATTCGAGTGAATTACAATTTTTGGCCTGCGCACTGGAAATTTGTGAGTTTGATGCGATATGGAGTCATTGTAAATGATATTCAGTATTTTCCCTGGAAAAAATTAGTGTACTAATTCCACCTTTTGATTTTCTCGGTATTTCCCGTGTATGAAGTTATCGTCAAGTCCAATATTTGGCAAAGAGAGGCTTCCTGGTTGATTGATGAGATGTGGAGGGAGTGGATTCCGGCGTTAAGCAAAACTAAAGTGAAAACAGCATGAGGTCATAATGGGGGCGTTTACTCGGAACCGAAATCGCAATTTTATACACGAAATCGTTAGATGGAAACGAAAAACGAATTTTAGTGAAAAAATTAATCTTCTAACCACAACCATTCACTCATAAATCAAAAATTAAAATAAGCAAAAGGTGACGCCCACCGAAAATGCTGCTGTGATAACATTGACGTCACTTTCCTCCCGTCCTTGACTGCTTTCAGGGGAGGGGAAAGGGAGTGAAGGGGGGTTCTCGGAAGGTCTGCTCGCACAGATGCTGTCGAAATCGCTCCCATTGGCCGAGTCAGCTGTGTCCCCGCCTTTGCGATAAGGCGAAGTAGCTTCGCGGGCTCAGTTGTGATTGGACGAAGTCATTATGCGTCAGAGGTTGCACCACACCCACTTTTCCGAAAGGGTTAAAAACATCAGTTTTTCGCCGCTTATAACTCGGGAAATAATTGTCGGATCAGGAAACGGAAAAATACGGGTCTTTTTATTTTACAAACTCTATCAGATTCGGCAATAAAACAAATATGGTAAACGACCCCATTATCACCGTGGTACTAAAACGAGGATGCTCTTAGCGGAAAAAATTTGCTCTGCGTTGTAATGTTTTTTTAATTTCATTATGAGTGGAACCATAGAGTATTATACTTACTCTGTGGTAGATCGTAAATAGTGTGACGCTACTTTGTCTAAACTAGCGCACTTAAAGTTGTGTAAAGCATTCTCTTATTTCATTTTCCTTCACCGCCTTTCTCTTTATTCAATCGAATGGTAAACAAATTGATTCGGCGTCAATTTATAAATAACAAGGCACGATTTTTTAAATCTTAGTTGACCTTTTAGGTGATTGTGTGATAATAGCTAAAGTGTGGGCCCCATTTTCATTGATGTTTATTTCACGAACGCAGTATTATGAGGAAGGAAACACCTAGGCCATATTCGAACTAGGTCCGTGAGTTTGAAATCCTCGATAAAAGTTCCAACATCAGAGTAGTTGACGTTTGGAATTGTGTACTCTTCGGAATCATGTTATAGGTTGCCCATTGTCATTTCCTACTCCTTATTGCGACGAGGAACTTGACCTCAAAAGTTCAGCCTTACATTCATATTTTCCAACCCCTCGCTGTGAGCCTGGCATCATACCGCGTGCTCTAGTCCCATCGATAAAATCGGTGCGTCATAAAAACAAAGAGCCAGAAATTTCCACGGGTGATTTTATCGCGTTTTAACGACTTTTCTCCCCCCACCTTGCCTCCCCCTCTTGCTGCATCCCCCTCACAATCCCCCCACATCCCCCGCCAATGCATGCATGCCTCCTGTGTGCACCTCTCACTCGATTGAGTGGCCTCTCGCCGTTACGCCTCTTTCAAAGGCCACCCTTCATATTTCATGCATCTCTCGCCTTCCTCACATCACCTCTTGGCCGTTTCCGGCGAAATATCGAATGTTTCGGCTGGAGGGAAGGGTGTAAGCCTACCCGTGGAATCAGTTTGGTGCTGTAGCTGGAGTACTCTTGCCTTCATATGCGGAAGGCCTGGACTAGAGAGTGGATGGTTGTAGAGATTTTTCAGTGGAACTCCAAGTTCCTACTTGATTCTTCCGTGGGGAGCGATTTGTGTTCAGTACGCTCTCAACTGCATCTACGTAATACCCTGCTAGTCACCACGAGGGTGTGTGGCAGGGGTTGAAGATCACCAAACATGCACTATCGACATGCAACTAGGCTACCAAATGGAGACATGCTCTCCGTCGAATGGAAAAGTTAACCCCTTGACGTCCCCCACTAGGATTTTGTGAACGCCGACGTCGTATTCCTCTCCTCCCTGTCTGCGCTCCATTGAGAAATGAATTGCTACCTCAACCCAGTTTCCCACTATGTGGTGACTCACCTCACCTTGCTTGCAATCACTACTAAGCCTAGCTTAGTTTCAGATGCTATTTTCCCCTAATTATTTTTTAATCTCCATTTGCCGTCGTCCCGGGCAGGATTCCTTGCATTCCCGACTAGAATACTTCCCTGGTCTTTCATTTATTATCCATTACGTCCTTTTGCGCTCCGTTCCTGCGATCAAGGAGCTGGGATGGGCCGGGGCATATCCGCTAGGAGATTAGCTAATCTCTCGAAGGCTGAGGGACGGAATGTGCCGTCCCGGACAAAGGGTCGGCAGCCGTCGGTGGCCGTCTCCCGCTGGAAGCGTGCCCCTGCCTCCGGGCAGTCCCTTCTTCCCTCCGCCGCCGCGCCGCCCTTGTGCCTCACAACCATTCATTACTCCCCCGGGCGGAGAGAGAAGCGATGCTCGCCCGCCCGCCGCCGTATAACGCCCACGTTATACGGTCCGGGGCGATTAGTGCTCCCCCCTCCTCCCCTTTATTCTAAATCATTAGCCACTTGCTTGCCTTTTTTGGTCATTGAAGTGGGTTTTCTTTCGTTTCCGCGTCTCTTGATTAACAGGTGGAGGGATGGGGGGGAGGCAAAAAATGAGTCCATCCATACTATGCTTTTGGAATATAGCGGAAGGTGTTAGCCCTCAGGGGCTATTCTTCCTCGTAGTGTTTAGACCGCGCTGTACTCCATAGTTGCTGAGAATTAAGTATGTCCTCAGAAATTCGTCTCCAGTCTCAGAGGTACTTTCTTTGTGTGGTGGAAATTTTGAGTTTTTCGGTGTAGCTTGGAGAAATGGTTACGATTCATCTGTGGAAATGTTTGTAGGCTTCTATATCACGTGCTATTTTATCGATCCTCTGTTGGAATCATCTGTTGAATGATTCGATTCGTTTTGATTCGTTGCCGGATGTGCTCTCAGAAAAGTTTATATAGTTCCTATTACATTTCTTACTTTACCACTTATGCATTGTTATTTTTTCGTCAATAGATTCCATCATGGAAAAGAATTTTAGAAATTAGTCTTCCGGCTATAAGTATAATTTTTCAGGCAATTTATAGCAAGGACGTCGGAAAGTAGTCCCGCTATCAAAGCTTGAAGAACTACGAGCTTTGTCTATTAGCCAGTGTGTATATCATATATTGAAGAAACCTGCTCTTATAAGAGCATTTATTGACGAATAATTGATTGTTAGACGGTTCAGGGGCCCAGTGAGAAAAGTGTTGGTTTGCAAATCGGAGGTTCCGGTTTCGAATCTCCTGTTCAGACAAACATAACCTCTGCTTTTTTATGGACACCAGAAAATATTTCTGGAAAACTTTGCAAATGTTCTGTGCATTCATTTAAATTTGTACCTTTTTCGGATAGTTCTCATTCTTTCCCATCATCAGTTATTAGTGCTAGGATTAATATCTTGAATAATATGAGGCGAATGGATGAGCAGTGGAGGAAATATCAGAAGACACTTGGCGTGCGTGATACTTGACCTTAACGTAGCACATAGATGTAGCACATAGCCGCAGGTCTAGAGGTACCAGAACTACCACAATAAACTTTATTTGAGTGTGTATAAATGCTTGATATTGCACGAGAAACGACTACAGATAGAATGACGCATTTTTCGTGAGTATAATTATGCATACATAGTTATATAGGACCCATACGAAAATGATGTATGCATGAACGAAGCGATCCTAACATCATGGCAGTTTCATTACTTATTCTAGTGTTCATTAAAAACCAATGATGGCCTTTAATGACGACCAATGACAATTACACATATTTCCTGTGTGCGCCTAAAGCTGCTTTCTTGTGCCAGGTTTCACGATTAACTCTCAGCGTCACACAACAAACTGATTTCCCGAACTTGATATAAAACAACTTTCTAAAGATTAAATTGGAATTAAATTATCCTGGAATAAGCTATAACCACCTATCCAAATTGAAAAAAAGGTATGTTAATAGTGTTTGGAAGATTCAAATATAAAGTTATCACTATTGAGATCTTTTATTGAAAAAAATCATTTATTACCGTTAATTTAATCATTTGTAAATCAATATAAAGTATCATAATAACTCTTTTAGTTGTCGCGTGACTCTTTAGAGTATTTTTCCCAAGTTTGTCATTAAAGGAAGAGGCTCGGCCGTAAACGATAAAGTTTGAAATTTAACCTGATCTCGGGAGTTTTTATAATGTATGTTATGAATCACTGAGGTAATACCGATGAAAAATAGGATAGCGCTTATTAAAGGAGCATTAATCAGCAAAGGAAAATCTTCGAGGTTATCAGACGAACTTATAATCCTAGCAATTTGTAGCGTATTTCTTTCTTTGTTGAGGTTCTGGTTATTAAGGAGGGGCGACCGACAGCTGAGGTCATTTGCGCCATTTAGGATAGGTGGGTAATTGGGTAATTGTGGGAGTTTTCAGTTTCTTTGTTGAGGTTCTTTTCATTTATATACATGTTTCCTGAAGAGAAATGATACGTCCTCCAAGCAGACTGTCTGTCACAATATAAGGTCCCTTATAAAGCCGTGAGGTTTATAATTATGGGCTTCCATTGTTTTAGCTTTCGTATATTACCTTCCCGGAAACAGTCTTTCCGGCTTATTTTCTTTCAGCTGCTATGGCTCTGTTATGAGTCCAAAACACGAAGAAAACGCAGAAAGCCGTTAATATTGAGGAAAATGCTCTAAATTATGTTGAATCTAAATTTAACTTGGTGACTTCCCAAGTACAACCTAATAATTTGCCGTCCAAAATTTTCCTTGCACCCAATCTCTCTTTTAATGAGGCACACTGTACTCGTGCATGCTGTGTGCTATATATAATTATGTATCCTGCATTAAGAATGCATCGTAAACGTTTCTATATTTCGTATAACTAACCAGGGATGTGCTTGTCTCATTTCTTCTCTCTCTATTCCCTTCCTTGAATTTCCTTCGTGAGAATAAACATGTTAGTCTTGGAATTACGTGTAAAACTTAGGGTAATTTGTTTTCGACAACTTTAACTACCCGTTGGTTCCCGATTCCGAGGACTTGATCGGTGATCGCCGTAATTATCTTTCACTTGAAGACAGTGTGGTCCTGTCTCGTCGATGGCTTCTCTCTCGGAACCTACCCGAGCAAACAACCGCCGTGGGACCGCCGCCGCCTTATTACCCTCCGTGAGGTAATGGCATCCCGAGCTCTCGGAATCGATGCCCGAAACCGCGTGCAGCGATACGGAGGTGCAATTAACGGCCAGTTCCCGCAATTCCGCGTCCCCTCCCGAGGGCCGCTCCTAACGAGGGACCGGAGAAGCCCTAGGCCAGCGAGTGTGCCACGTTCGCGCGTCCGAGCGGCTCCGCAAATGTTTTTGTTTCTCTGTCGTTGCTTTGGGAGGTTTTGAGGCGCGTGACGTGGGGGAGGGACCGGGATGACCCTCAGGAAGGCCGGTCGTTCAACTCTCCTCCCCTTCCGCCAACAGCAAGGCACTCCTCTCACCCAACCGCTCCCTCCCTCGCACTTCTTCATCTTTTTTCCGCAATTCTCGGCTTATGCTCGTGAGACGTCCCTATCGTGGTGTCTTCTTTTGAGTCGCGCGCCACCACCTGCTTGCTCCATTCCTCCTCGACTCCTCCGTGCCTTTCTCTCCCCCTGCTCTGACCCTGACTTCAGCGTCGCTGTAGTCCGCTGTAGTCCCGCGCAGGACTTCCCTGGACTGCTAATGCATTCTCGGTTGAGGTGCTGAGTCGCAGTGAGGATTGTGCACCATAAGCATCGCAGTACCCGACATTTAAGGGACGATAAGTTAATCTGGTCCTAATCATTTTGTTCTGAATTAATTAAGGTGTGCCGGAAGAGTTGCAGAACTTCCTATTTTATTTGTAAATTAATTTGTCATTTTGTCCCCTTGTACTTAGGCCAAGGTAAAGAAAATTCAGAACTGGTATCAAAGAAAATACATGAAGTGCAAAATACGAAACCATTTTGCTATGTATCTTTTAAAAACGGGACATGAGTGTGATTTGAATACTGATTTCGTGCATATTAGCGGCAAAATTTGTAACATTATAAAAACTGGTTCATCATCATCACAAGTCAACAATCCTAGGATTGGTTCGACGCAGCACTCCAATCTCTTTCCCATCGACTAACCTCTTTATATCGCAAGCGGTCATTCTTGTACTCGGTATCCTTGACCCTGTAGTCGTCGAAATCAATTTGAATTATTGAAAATACTGTGGAATTGTGCGTTCTTGTGTTTCACTATGCTTAACATTTCCTCGTCCCACAACGCAACGACAAACTAAATCAATTTTGTTCTCTGGTCAATTTCTGTTTTTTTTCGCCTGAAAAATGTATTTACGGCTCTCGTTTATGTATTTCTCTGCACCTTATGAGGTTAAAGTACCATATATATTAATATCCCGCATTTTGTATTCTATATTGGAAGCAGGCACTCCTTATCAGTTCTTTTCAATTTTCATTTTCTTCATTTATATTTATTTTATGTTAGTTTACATTAATCCTCTAACTTCTTTTATTTCGAGCATCAGTATCATGTTATTGAACATTTCTGGTGAACCTCATTTTCATATTAATTTGGAAGTGGCCACGTGACATGCCTTGAGAATCGATATCATTCTGAAAATCTTCATGGATATCGTAGAGTCTAAAATGTAGACTGGTAGCACTGAGCCGGTCGTATATCGTAGTGAATGACAAAAGTTATGCAGATGATGGCTTTAAACTTAGTTTTTCGACTTTATCTCATATTTATTATTTTCCGTGTATTTTATGTAAAGACAAATGATATACCACGGTAATGCGTCAATCCGCTAATCTCATCTTGGTTACAGCGTAATTTTTTTCACAGGAAATCGGTTTCTTTCCGAAATGTTCGTGGTTTAACTTCCTCATGGGATCGGGTGTTGCTATCTGTTGGAGAAGCTCTTCTCTCATTTGTGCCGAATCGGAAGTAATGAACTTCTCCGTAGAGAAGGGCGTGCCTCGGTCTGGGCGGCAAGAAGCCGCTATTTCTTGATTGCATGCCTTGCTCCGTTATCTCCATTCTTCCTCCCCTTCTGCCCCCCTCGCCTCCATCCCCCTGCTATCCTATTGACTATATCCACTGGCTGGGCTCCCCGAGAAACCACGTCCCCTTCTCCCCCCTACATTCTTGTTTTCTCATCCATTTCCGTTGTGCTCCTCAACACTCGCTTGTCCCTTCGGCGGAAACTTCATCATTCATTCTGGTATTTTAAAACGATTCGGTGATGCGGACTTATCATAAATTATAAAAATGTACTTGCTCTCTTGGTCTAGAGCCATCATTTGCGTAGCGTGTTCTTCGTTGGGATTTTAATATCCCTGTTCAACGAGTGTTGGTTTAATGCTGATCGTAGGTTTTCGCAGCGTGGATGCTGTCCAGTTGTCTCCTGTATAGTACCGAAAGAGACAACTGGACACGAGTGTTGGTTAGACTTGGCGAGTAGCATTAGAGGAAGAGCTAGTGCGTATATTGTGTGTTGGACGTTTTCGTTATACCATCGGTTTTTGTTCTATTATGCGGTTTTAAACTGATTTCGCTCCTGTTGAAGAGAATATTGATGCTTTTTCCAGGGCTAAGGGAATCAAACTTTTTATAAATCCTCTTACTCTCACTGCTAATTGAGGTAAATATTAATGCTGTGATTAACAATTTCACAAGAAAGCAAATAATTAACATAGGTACTCTAGGAATGATGCGTTCAATTTTGTATTTATACTCATAGCATTCAGATGTCTGCACATCGATACTGTGTTGCTCAATGTCCCAATTCCATTTAATCACATTCGTGTTCAGTGAGCATGTTAGGTCAAGCTGCGGCCATCCTGTATAGTACCGCTTTTCATCTAGTGGATGGAAGGTTTTTGTGAGCAATGTTTGCTCTCGCTAGTGCAGGGGAAGCCACATTTGCGATTAGACCCTTTGTGTGATGGTGAATTTCGCATTGAAAAATAATTAGATTTAATCTATGATTTTTGTCTATTACTTTCTTTCAGAAAGATTGATTTCGTCAGTTACTTCCTTTCGGAAAGGAAATATCAATTCTCCTACAGGGAGACGTTGATTAAGATGAATCACGAGTCGTAAGTTTGGCGAATGGGATATAGTTGGTGTATCAAGTTTTCTAAATTATTTGTGATTTGATTTTCAAAAAGAGGACTACGTATTTGAGTACTCAACTTCAATTGCGACTTAGACGGAGGAGGCCAAATTCAATGGCTCAGTATCTGCAACCAGCATAAATTATGTTACCAATGAAGTGGCTCAAAGTATTTGCCGATATTTTCGTTTGCATTTTGATTTATTTTCAAACGTATGGGAACTTGTTCTGAACGAAATCTACACTTGTAGGGAACCTGGAGAAGGCTGTAGCTGCCAACAAAGCTCTTGAATCTCGTCCTTAGCGGGTTCTGGACCGCTACCGCAGGCTCAGCTCATGTCTGCTTTTCGCTCCGATCCCGTGCTACAGTCCCTATTTATTTTCACGGCCTCCCATTACTCCCCCCTCCTTCCTCCTCACCCTCGAAGCCTTCCATTTCCTTCATCCTCTCTTCCTCCGCTTTAACTCCTCGCGCATTCCATTCGTCGCTACTTTCTCCCGACCGGGCGCGGAATTTAATATCCCCCTTTGGCGAGTGCAGGCGTAAACTCAAGGGCCGTGGGAAAAAAGTCCCCCGGCGCGAAGCAGGGCCTTCTAATAAGGACGGAGGGTGGGCCCCGGCGGTCGGCACCCCCTCTCGACGCCTCTCTCCCTCTTGACCAGGCGATTAGCCCTGGGACCAAAGACAAGGCCTGCCGGCGACCCACGGAACACTGCTTCCGGGTAATATTTTGCATTCTGTGAACGTGAATACATTTCCCTCGTCGGAAAGAACTCAATTCACTGACAAGCACCGGAGGATATTGGCTCTTATGTTCACGAGCAATGTTCTCGCCAAGAATTGGTGAAGTAATCCTCAAGTCATTACTTGGACGAAGAGATTATGAGGCGCGTGAAAGCTGGGAAATAGGTCGCAGTCAATATGTGAAGCGCTCATCGAAAATTCATAACTTTCTGAAAGAAAACAAAGCTCAGTTTCAGGAAATAAGTCAGACAGTGTTGATAGATTTTCTCCCTCACTACGGCACGGAATCGAAACTTACGTATGCCAGGTTATGCGGGCTATGGCTGAGGAATGTCTTTGGCTTGGGATTCCTGCATTGTCAGATACGGATTACGTTTATTGAGTGGGAGAAACAAGGCTGCAAATGTTCGGGTCGGAATGTTGTATGTGTTAAAGTTCCTGTTAACACACAATTCTGAAAGCAGCGTGAGTTGGTTGGCATATATTTTGTAATTCAATTAAATCATAGTTCTATCACTGTCTTCTATCTATCTCTGTACACCACATTTCCTTACTTAATTTTTATGTATTTCCCACACTGAAGCCCATATATGTTACATATATTTCCCATATATGTCTCATATATAGGCTTTAGTTTGGGTTATTGCGCTTACATAGCTTGTGATCCTTTTCAGTATGTGGTCTAAGGGCCGTTGAAAACGTGATTTAAAGAGGGTGAATTCGGCCGGGAATTGAATCTCCCAAGATGTTTGCTTTTCGTTTTCCCCACTCCCAATCCTTAGATCTTCACCCTAGGGTATTGTGTTGAGTGGAAATGGCTCCAAGGAAGAACCCAGTTCTCTCGTAGCTTTTATTGCGGGGGCGTGTATCCCTGCAATCGTTGGGCTTCCCAATATCCTCCCCGTGCCACCTCGCACACACATTGCTTGGGCGTCGCTAAATGGCGTCCCTTTTATTTACTGCCCCGGATATCGGTCGGAGGCATAGGTGGATACGCCCCCGTGGGGCCAGGCGTCGGGGGCAGTCCGGAGATGGGGCCGATGACCGCATCCGATGGCTGCGTTGATCGATGATCGAGGCGGGGAAAAGATTCCCGCATATACGGGCTGTCGCAGGCGGAAATCGAACCCTGTGCCGGTCGAGAGACGACAGGCTCCGGGCCGCGGTTCGGCGGGGGGCCCGGCCCTACAAGTGGCCGGTCCGTATTGGAGCGTACCGTTGAGGAGTCATCTATCATGCGCGAGACGTTTCGAGACTGATAGAAGAACTAAATGCGAATTCGAAGCGTCGTAAGTTTGCATATCGCAATAATTGATCCTCATTTCATTCCAACGAACGGATTTTGCATCATGTAGGCACTTCATATTTTTTCTCCCTCCGCAGACCTCTGCGTCGACGGAACAGGGAAGCAGCGTGGCCAATCAACGTCAACTTTCAAGTTGCTGGATGAGGATTATGAAATTCACATTGGACATTGAAAGTGGGTCATGCTAGGTTAAGGTGGCGAATGAGTACTATAGACATTACTTAGAATTATTGTCGTTCATGAAATATGCTGTAACTTGCACATTTAATGTTTTATTAATCCAAGAAATTAAATAATAAGCATTTTTTTAAAGTAAAAATTAATAGCATGTAGGCCAATAAAGAGGTTGGGAGCCATAAAATTCCGGGTTTGGTTTTTTCCATTTTTGTCATCAGAAACGAATAACTTTACGGTTGATATTCTGTAAGTATTGGGTTTGTGTCCGCTGGATGCTTGATTTCATAATCTTGTGGAATGCCTCTGTGTTGGTTGGTGGGCCTTTAATGTTTCACTCTTCACTATAGCGGGGAACTCGAAGGGAAAACAAAGTACATGGATAAGTTTCTTAAATTTCCTGTTTTACTCTGTAGTTTAGAGCACTCCTTTTCTTACTTTCGGTATCTACATCGAAATCGGACCCTTCCACGCTTGACCTACTCTGTCATTGTTGGTGTTGAAAATGAATTCCGTTTTCTTCGAATCACACGAATCGAATCAAGTAAAAAAAAAGAAAAAACAATGGTGCGCATCCTCTCTGTGTTTGGTGTATCGCTTCGTTAAGTATCTGTCTTCTACCAAAGAGCGTTGAGCGAATTAATTCATAGAATTTTAACTTTTATCCCATTCCATAGGATACATTCTATTTGAATACAACCTCTGCAGCTAAGAATAATAATATTATTATGTCATTCATTATATACGTTGCTCGAGGGGCTCCATTTTATACTTGATTATTTAACTCTCCGATTTTCCATAATGGATTGTATTTTACTTCTCAAATACATTGTTTTTATCTTTATTGAATGCCCGTTTTGTAAGGCGTTTCTCGTAAAAACTTGATGCCCTCTGTTTTATGTTACGGTATCTTCCTTACAAGGGGTCGTCCGTTAACCCATTAAGTTACGCTGATTTTACCCCTGTAACGCTCCGGAGCATTCTTTAAACCCCTCCTAAATTTTGTGACGCCATCATGAACCTTCTCTTTTCTTAATGATACATCAGGCACTCTTTGCAAATAATTTATTTGTTTCTCAAAGCTTTCATTTGGTTAATAATTATTATTTGAACGAAGAGTGACTTTGTGAGGTATCTTTCTCCCAGCGTAACGGACGGCTGAACCCCTTCACACCCCCTATTTTGTAACAGACGGGCGTAGCATGTGCATGGCCCCTTACTCTGTTTACTGAAGCCACGCTGTGCTTTTCTCGTCCATTCTTTTTTACTCACCGCATAATAGTATTACGGCCGTTACGATTTCACCGTCTTAAGGTACCCAGCGCTGTAGCCGTCGCTCCTCGGGAAATGGAATCTCCGTGGCGCGAGGGTGGCTTGGTGGGATTGGTTCTAGGGGGGGGGGAGGGGGGGGGGTTCTGGGGGGGGTTCTGTGAATTGCGGTGGCTCGATGGATGAGTCCGTCGCCGTTGAATTAGTGGACGCCTCCTCTCTTTTCCCGTCTCGCCCCCCCGCCCACACACTCGCCCCAACCCCTTGGAGACTCCTTATCTGCAGTCCGCGCGGCCCCTAGTAATTTATTCACCGTAAGGAACGCCGTGTGTCGCAGGGCCCTGCGACTTGCCTCCTCCGACGCGACGTTTTAATACCGCCCGCTTAAAATAGTGCCCCTTGCTTCCTCCCCCTCCTCTGCGCTCCTATTGTGCACTGCGGAGGACATTCGAACCCTTATTCTGCCCGAACCCCTTCGCCCACCCTGAGAAACGTTCCATTCCTTATCCCCATCCTTCGTGTACTCGTGTCCCGTTGCTTGCTGGCTGTTTGTATCGGACACGACCTCTTTTTGTACCCTTCTGAGGAGATTAGTTCTGCGGCGTTAGTATTTCATGGTTCACCGTTATCAGATCTTACCGTGCCTTTAAATTTTTGCTCGGCATCGAATATAGTGTTCTGCCCAATCTTTGATTCTTTTATTTATGTAAACATGCGCAATGGTTGGTGCAGTAATATGGAATTCCTCGTCTTTCCCCTTTTGCACGGATACGATTTTCGTTTATTAACTTTTTTCCGTGGAAATTTGTCTCGAAACCTATAGGTAGCATGTCGAAATGCATGGAATTTCTGTGCTCCGAAATGTCTATCAGACTGCCGGGATATTTCAGAATCCAAACCATTGGCGTGTGAGAGACTTCCTCTATTACCCGTCTATTGCTAAAGTCATTCTTTGTTTTTTTGTGAATGCCTTTTTTACTCTCTTTATCATTCGGTGAATTCTTCGAGTCAGCCCCAATAATACGATCCAGCTAAATAAATCGAACTCCCCCGCCCACAATATGTTACGAGCCCATTCATTGCCTAGGAAGTCGCAATACCGACGGTTACCCTTTCCTTTCCAATTTATTCAAGTATTTGAGTCGTTAGCATTCTGGGGTTCAGAGCTAATTTCATTCTTGTGCATATATTTTTCCGTGAGGAACTTAGGTATTCGCTAAATGAATATATCTTCTTATTTATATAATAAATGAATGTCCCTCAGGCAGCTTCCACGGTACCAATAAAACATGTTAATACAGTGAGCTCATAAAGATAATTTTTTGTAAATCTTACTCAGTGGCCCCATTAGGTATTAGACAACGAATTTTGAGTTGAAACTGGTCATAGGCTCAGAGAATGGAATCCACTTGTCTCAATTGGAGGTTAATCCGGTTGGCTTGACATGTGTGATGGCCTTGAATCAATTTTTTGGTTGCCCTTAGGCATCTATATGAGGGTGCTCAGTAATTACAGTCATGTTATAGGAACGAATGTTAATATGAAGAGGTTGGCCGATAGAAGAATCGAGTGGAGGGCTGCGTCAAACCAATCCTAGGATACTTGACCCATGATAATAATGAGGAATGAATATCCCACATTGTCGCATTTTTTAAAAATGACTATCATAAAATCCTTCAATTTCTTATCTATATAAACGAGTTTGCCTTTTTCATTGTATTGAAGGTATGCTCAAATAAGGAATTTGGCTTCATTTTTCCTTGATTTTTTCTCAGACAATTAACTGTTACTCTACATTTTCTGTGTAAATTGATTTTTATTAGGTGGAAGTGAGCAAAAGAAGGCATTTTCATGCACGTAAACAGTTTGCAAATTGAAATTCAGCCCCTAATAATTCAGAGACATTTCCAATTCTTTTCTCCGTTTCATGCTTCCCTCCCCCGTCCGTCATTTCCACACGACCCGCAATTCGCCCGCCGAGTTAATCACACCATGTTTCGGCCAGCGTCTTAACCTCCTACGCCCTCGACCCCCCCTCCCCGGCGTAAAATGCATTCCTTAAAGAAGGGGTGTTCCCCTTTCCTCTTCATAAAGCCTTCTCTTAAGTACAAGCTCCGCGGTTGCTTCGCGGGCGCCTCCCCCGCCCTCCTACCCGTAGAAAAGGCGATGCCTTGCATGGCTGCGACATAATTGAGTGCCCCGAACCCTCGGGCCTCCCTCCGCCCCCGAACCCTTGGGCCTCCCTCCGCCCCCGAAACAAGACCGCCCCTCTCCACGCCTCCTCCGCGGAAGCAATTTATGGAACGGAGAGAAGAGGGTGTGAGCTCTGTAATGAGTCGTCGGGTACTCGCCACCCCATCTTGTTCCTCTCTCGGCCAGCCCCTTCCTCGTTCCCATGATCCTCTTCGCCCCTCTCCTTCTCACCCTACTTTCTCACGCCCTTGCACCCAAGCTTTCGTCTGCTGCCCCATCCGAATTACAACCCGTGGCGCGTACACACACAAGATTAACCTTGTGCGCGCGTTTTACTCTGCCCGTACGCGGCGGATCAGAATTGAAATTCTGATAAAAGCATCGCAGTTGACGCTACGGTTAGGAAAGGAATCTCTGTATATACGATGGCTCCCCTTGTTAGTGTCGTTCTATTGGAAATAGCGATTACTTTAAGTTTTATCAATCTAAAACTCGTTGAAAAACTGAAGTAACAATGATGTGGCATTTTGGTATTTTCTTCATATTAAAGTGAAGTAGGTATTCCCAGAGAATTGGTGAACTTCGAACAAACACAGGCACTTGTTATTTATCTGCATAAATGGCATTTTGAAATCTCGAGTGTCCTTGATAACTTTCAATTTCTTCAATGGGGCGTTTTTCAAGTGATTTAAGGTACGAAAACGGAAATTCTTAAATTCACAATATGTTATTCATTTCATCTGGAGCATTAGCCCTTCATTTTCTTGTACTCCAAAGTCAGCTAAAACATAGGCGGCTCATGAAATTCATTGCCTCCCCCCTACCATACCTTGATTTGAGAAATTTAATGTCCGTTTCTTTGACGCGAAATGTTACCTGCAAAATATCTTTCTCGAGTGTTCAACTCTGATTAAAGTTTAAAAATTAAGATTTGGATGACTGTGGCTCGGCGGGGTTACAATGCGGTGGTTTCCCCACTTACCTTCCAGGTCGCTGAACTTCAGGCCGTTCAAGTAATGCTTAAATGTTGCTTGTTGTGAGATGACTACCGCTGTACCGACCACTGTGGTTCTCGCATTCACTAGTGTGAAGAAGAACTGAAACCCTCTTCTCCGTGTGATGGAATGCATATTTGTTGTCGGCTTCCCTTCACTCACGGTCACGGCGTCTTCACAGCTTTCTGTATTATTTTATAGGTCTCCCTTACCCAAGTATAGACCCATACTGCCTTGCCGCTGCTTGCAGTCCGCGTCTTCTTCGGTGAGTGAACTCTCTTATTTAACATGTATCCTCTATGTCTAGAGGTTTTCCCACCATCCGCAATCCGGTGGAGGACTCGGTGGCTTTAAAGTCAGCTACGAGGCGTCGTCGATACTTAAGTGATCGTAGTATTATCTCAGGAATCATTAGTATAGTTCCGGTTATGATTATTCAACCAATAAATTATTTTTCATTAATTTATTAAAAACCCTTTTATTATATGCGTACTACTTTTTATCACCTTTAAGTGTTTCTGGAAGATGAAATTAATCCATGCCAATTTTTCTTGGAAAAAAGTAAATTATGACGTGCTACCTGGGTATTAGGACTGACGGGCCCTTTACTGTTGATTTATATGGTTTTCTTTACGCTCAAATATTGTGATAGAAAACAGTTATAGCATATTTTACGATGGGTTTTCTCTGTTGAAGTCTGTTCATCCTTTTGGAGAGGATCAAATCTCATAGAGAACTGATACACTCTGTAGTTACAGGGCTACTAAAATCAAAGTAGGATAAAAAACTTCCACTCTCATTTTTTTGCCTATTGTTTAACACGTCTAAACACACAAACCTTTCACAGCCTCGTCTTATCTTGAAATGTCAATGGGAAAAAAATCTACTCAGCGATTACCGAAAATTGCTGAAATTTGTTTGCTCGTGATCGGAGCAGTAAACTTAATGCCGCGGAAAGCATAGGGTGGGGATTAGTGTGGGATTGCGTGGGGGTGGCGGCAAAAGACTCACGAAGTCGTGGGAGGGTGGAGTTAAAGAGATACTATTGAGGGGGCGGGGCGGGAGGTGGTGAACTTTTGCCCGTCTCGAAATTCCCGTCGCTCGGCTAAGAAAGCAATAAACGCCGCCGCATCACCACCTAAAGCCACGTAATAAACAAGCCATCGCAATGTGCTCGCTCGAGTGGGAGGGCAGAGGAATATAATTTCATGTCTCTTTGATGCTCCGCGTGGGATTCCGAAAGCGATTTCTCCCCCCCACCCCCCCCCCTCCACTCTCTCCTGGGAAGCCCTCGAAAAGCCTCGCTTTCGGAATGGATTGGGGAAGGATTCTTCTGCCGGGACGCTGGGAAATGTCTCAATCCTAGCTGATCTGTAATTTTCACACCTCGCCATCTCTTTTTCTCTCTTCACACTTCAACCCTCTCACCCTCCGATCACCCCTCTCTTCTCCTTTGTCGACCTTCGTGCGTGGATGTGTATGTGTTCCGCCAATTTCCTTCAGATGACCGTCTAATGCGAGGAGAGTCTTGCTCTGCCCCCGCACCCTTCGGCCGGAGAAGTCATTACCGTCTCTTCAACCCCTCTCCTTCTATTTCCCACCTTTCGCGCTCCTTCTCTCGTCTCTTCCGCCCTCACCCGTTTAAAAATGCCGCCAAGCTGCTCCGTGCCGCCCTAGCCAAATGTTCGTCTCGTCCCCCTTCTCCTCCTTGACGGCGATAATTTCCTTGCGTCACTTTTCCTCCCCGTGGTGCCCGGCAAGATGAGAAGTTCCCTCTTCGAAAATGCGCGGTTTCGCTTGCGGTTGTCTGTCGGTGGGTCAGCAGTGTTCCCCCCCCCCCCCCCCCTCCCCCCACACTCAGCAATCGGATGAGGGAGTCGTCTATTAACTCATCGCCTCCCACCGCTCACGATTGCCTCCGCCGATCGCTTCTCGATGACCCCTCATTGCTTCCTTTGACGAACGCTTGTAAATCATGTTTCCCCACTCTTATGCCTCGCTGTTTTCAAGCGGCAGCCGTTTGCTGTAACGTTGCGTTGGTAAATGAAGGAGAAAGCGTGTGGGGATACATGATTTGTGTAGTATGTATATGCGTTCGTCATAAGATTATGAGGAAAAGAAAGTCCTTATCTCTGTGGAATTTATGTAGTAGTAGATGAGCTCAGACTTTAGGTGCTCCAACTGCTTAGCTCGTAAAACTATGCAAACTAAGCATTCTAGCCCGAGGCAGGATTTTAACCCCACGGTCTTTGGATTGCCAGAACAGCACGTTACAGACCTGGCCGGCGTTTCGTTCCGTCGTAGCGTTTGTGCACAGCCATTACCGTCGAGCATATCTATAAGAAGATAGTTGAATATATAATAATATTCGTTGGGCATAGCCTATATTAGAAACGTGCGCCGCAATGAATGTACGTATGCCAATGAATTGTGCTTATATTTGCCTCACTGGCGTCTGCTAGTGGATCCAAGTAAATTTGATTTGCACCTGCTATGGCATCTACGGTCCATTGTTGTATGCCTTAAATACCTTAGGCCGAGCTAATTTTGCTATTAATTTTGAATGGTTCTGCCCTGGGTTGAAAATTATCCTAGTTAAATTTTTAATTTCTCTGAGTAAACATTTCTGTATGCTCTTCCTGATCTATGTTCGGCAAGGAGATGGTAAGCAGTACTTCCTCCAGAGATCTTCCGAAAGCGAATCCTTTCTCTCCGACCCTGCGAGATGGTTTTTACGCTTTTATTGCCATTTTATTCGAGGAAAGTAGTCGCCCAAGGTTGTGTGAGTTGCGTTTTATTTGCAGCGGTGACTCCGCGCCTGTGTGACACATCCGCGGCAATGGGTCGCCCATTTTCCCAGCCTGCCCCCATCCTGCGAGTGCTCGGACCGCCTTTGATGTCCATGGAAGTGCACCACGATTCTTTCGCGCATTCCTCCAAGTCTCAACTTTTATGTGAACCGACTTTTCGGAGTGACGCAATTTCGTGCCAGCTTCCCGGTTTTACACTCTCCCCCTCCGCTTATTCTGCCTGATTTTTCGTCCTTTGAATGCCGACTCCTGTAGACTGAGCCTGTGTACTTTTCGGCGCAGCTGATTGTAGAATATGCTGCTTGTCTCTCAATTCATGGATTACGTTGTGGCGGCCGTAAAGAGACGCTTAATACACCGCCCTCTACGGGGAATCATTGCTTCTCCCCAATCATGAAGGAAGTGTGATTTATTTTTTAGGCAAAACGATCATTTAATTAGTTAATTTGTTAAACTATTTTCATACTATGTCCATTGTACTATGAGAGCATTTGGTTGAAGTTGTTAGTTTGGGTGGCTCTTTCACAATTATAAATATTTATTTTCTGAAAGCGCCTGTCTCTATAGATCTATCTACTACCGTTTTTATTCCTATAATCCTTTGTATTATGAAAGGATATGCCGTATGGACGAGTAGATAGTAGAGGTTTCATTGATATAAAGACGTTCGTTACAGTTTTAGTTTGGGGGGAGGGGACCGACGAGTATAGTATTTGCTCCATTTAGGACCGGTGATTACATTATATAGAGATAGGAAGTGTTTCCAGAAATGGTGGCCGGGTGTAGTGAAACCCGATTCGGCGTTACTGAACTCTTACCGAAAGGTGCCAAGGAGATCAAGGTTTAACGTCCCATCCGACGGACGGAGTACGGAACTCTTCTTCTACGGAACTTCGGAAGTTCTTTCCGCAGAATACCCACCCAATAGGGAACCGGTACACATTGGGGATGGAAAGCCAGTACTATCCACCACGCGAACCCGGTCCCCGATGTTATTATAATATTTTGTAAAGGTTATACCATAAATTCTGCTAAGATGGAGAAGGATAGTCGAAGTTATTGTTATGTCATCCTTATGATATAGGTAGTATAACGTATAAATTGATGCAGTCCCTGGGGGGGTGATTCGTCCGGCGTGAAAAAGTTATGTTGTGTCTCAAGGCATTGATCGACTGCTTTAAAACACCCTTTGCTTATGTTCTACTCTACAGTTTCTTGGACTAAATGATGGAACAGCCGAAAATAAATGCCTCATTGTTGACTCAAGGGGCTGTCCAAGGTTTTGGTGACGACACTTGGTTATGAGAAAGCCCAATCATCTCAGAAACGCCGAGGCCTGAGTCGAAGTTTATTTATTTTTTTCTCGGAATACGAGGAATTAGGCTCCTCTCGTATAATGGGGTAATTTCTGGAATATCATTTTCTTGAATTTTTGATTCTACTGTGGAAGATAGCATTTTTCCTCGCCCTGCGGATACTAGTTATGTTGCTACCAAAGGACACATTCATATATTATTGACAGTTTTGGTGAGATAATATTGTCGTTAGCGCATTCCTAATTTGTCGGTGTTATCTATCTGCTTGTTTTGCATTATCTCAGCGTATTCTGGTTATGTTCATAATTTATTTTATATTTTTTACTGTAAGCAATGCTCTCGTGCCCCGTCTTCGACTTCATCCCATTACCGGGACTGATTAGTTGACCGAGATTTCGAAAAACCTATTCCTTCTCTACTAGAAGCATTTTAAAAGTATATAGCGTATCCTTCTTTAGCCAACTTTAAATGTGTTTGGAACTTAGGCGCATGCTTCTGGTCGAGCTATAGATGCGAAGAAGGCCAAGTAGGAGAAATGCATGGAATGCATGAAACCCCAGTATTTTTCCGTCATATGGGCAGAGTGTCGTGGGGAAGACCTCAAGTCCTTCCCTCGCCCGCCGCGACACCCCCCCGGCCGAGAAAGTGAGATTTATACGGGCAATAAAAACTAATCGTCCGCATCTTTGGCTAATAATCTACCGGTCATTCGTCACATGTTGCGGACACAAGGTTAATAAAGCGCCGCTCCTCCTCGGCTGCTCTTCCCGCCCCCCATTTGCGGGGGCGACGCGTCCAGGGGCGCGCGGGGGCTGCCGGGAAGGGACGATGTCGCCCCTGCCCCCGCCATCCATCGCCGTGCGAGCGAGGGTGTCTGCCATGTGGGTGAGGATCCTCTCGGAGCATTCTCGCCCGTTGACGTCAGGGTGCACCAACTGCCACCCTCCTCCCCCGCCCTTTTTCCGTGTCTCCCTCCGCTCATTGCTTCCGTCCTTCCTCGGTGTGATGCTCTTCCTTGACAGTTTCAGTGCGTCCGATACGTAAGAAGCCAGGTTGCATTTTTGTTTGAGTCTCCAGCAATGGAGATCGTATCAATGTGTGAATATCTTATTGCGTTGCCCGTAGTCGGACAGCTCTGCGCACACGGCCCTCCACTAGATCCCCATGCATTAGATTTTACTGGCTGGCGAAACTTTCTGGTTTACCGCTGATTCCCATCTATTGACGTTGACGTGTTGGCAGACAGACGAATCCTCGCCATGGGACCACTGTAGGAAGCCAGGGAATATGTAGAGGACCATGTGGACGGAGGGGCTGTACAGGAGTGTGAATGTCCGAATCCTGAATCCCTGGCTCCCTTTAGCGCACTTTTGTAGCGATATCCTCCACCATCAGTGATGTGCGAACATTACTCGGAGCGATGAATGAGTTTCTTGAATACCCTCTGTTTCTACTGCCAAGCTCATTCATTTTCTCGGGTGAACACCTAACGCATTGAATCCATTGCATTAATATACCTGCATTACCATCCCTTATATTTTGTTCTAGGACAATGGCAGTACCCACGCTGATGCATTCTAATGCGCTACTCCTCTTTTCCTAGTTCGCTTCTGCTCCGAAGATTTCTTTTTCGTGATAGACGTTTCGACTGTTTTTCTCTCTTCTCCACTGGTAGCCATATCATTAACATTCCAACAGGTTCTCCCATCAGCGGAATTGCTTTTCAGTGGCACTAAGGGTAGATGTGTGGTCTACGTTAATACATCTTCCTGCACTTAATACTTGGTGACCAGTGTTTGGTTTTTAGTAATATTTTTGTCGATTAATCGGTGCAGAAATTAGGCTCAGAAATCAGGGTCATTTTTTCCCTGTGTGTAGGTAATTAAGTCATTTCGTTTTTGTAGGATAGCTAGGTGATTGTAATGTATGTAGATTCTACAGTGTATGTACACATTTACGGACCTTCTTCTCACCCTTTTCTATTTCTTTCTCTGATACTTTTATTTTCACCCTCTGCCTTTTCGCATTCGGGTTCCGTCGCTGATCTTCGATACATTTTACCATACGCCCGCTTTCATTCATCTCCGCTGCCTCGCTGTCTTTCCGTTCTCCTCGTGAAATCCTTCGACCTGCATATCCGGCGATCGCCGGGACATTTTCTCCATCACCTCTAATATAAACATTTGAAATTCCCCCGGCATTTAGCCATGGGAACAAAAACCTGAAATCTCGTCGGTGTCCCCATGTGTCTTAACCTGCGTGCGAGAGATACCCCTCCCCCCCTCCCCCCTCTCACTAGAGAACCGCAGTTTTGTTAGTGAACAATAATGCCGGAGCGAGAAGGTATTTGTGTATTCGAGTCTCGTTTTGCGATATTTATGGACGTCCCGCATATTCCAGCGTCCCCCTCACCCTCTTCCTCCCCGCGTCTCTCCTCGAGGGATCGAGATGAAAATTCGAAGTCATAGCACCGGTGGCTACGCTGGAGACAACGGAGAGGATTAAGTGCTTCCCTCCGGCGCTCGATTCACAGAAAACGGGTTTTAGTTTTTTCGCCTCCGAGGGAACGCGGGCGCGGAAATGTTGGGATTCCGCTTTCAAAGTTTCCGAAAACTTTTATAGGCTTCGTGTGGCATTTTCATCCGATCTGATGGAATTGAGATTGCTGCGTCCGCATGTGTGCGACGACCAATCTGGCACCTTTTTTTACTCTCCCTGGCATCCTGGACGCGCAGTCAATTATTGAGATTTAACGAGGGATAGTTAGATTGAAGGCGTATGTATGTTTTTATTGTGTTAATACAATTGCAATGACTGGAATTAATTTTTTTAAATTTACTTCTTTCCTAAAATTTTATGTTTTCTACCTGTATTTTTAGTTAAAAAATAGTAGGTACTCTATTGGTATTGAAGTCGGCCTCAGTAGCCAGATCGATTACGCTCCGGCTTGGCGACTGAAAGGTCACGGGTTCGAATCTCATCTCGGGTATGGAGATTTTGTTTGTCTTAAGATTATGATTTTAGCTTAAACAGTACGAAAATGTTAATCGTTAATGAGCACCTAAAGTCACTTCGGTTGGTAATAAACAGGGGTTGGTTGAACTGAAGATTCCGTTAGTTTGTATTACATTATGCCAGTAATGGGAATTTATTTTCATTAAATGCAATGCAGATTTTTGTACTAATAGAGTCCCTGAAATTGCAGTGGTAGACGCGAATGATGACTGGCCTCTCGACACCCACTGCCACCCTGCCAATTACTTACTCTGCTCTTTAGACGCTGAGACTTTGGTTTTGGCAACTTGTGTTGTGCAGATTACGTCTGGGATCTCTTATTACTATCTCACATTAGACAAACTTAAAAGAATCAGAAAAACTAGCCGTTTTTTCTCACTTTGCGACCTGATTTTATGATGATTTTTTTCACGAATTCCTTGAATATACGCCTATTTCATCGACCCTAAGGAGCCAAAAGCTTTTAATGTAATCCATGTTTAGTATTCTACTCGCAATACTTCAAAGGATATGGCAGGTTATGATATAATTTTTCCCGATTACTTCCGTTTCATTGCGCCATTTCATCTTAAGGAATTGCTCCTGAACCCTTGCTCAATGCATACCCTATTGCGACCCGTTACCAATCTTAATTTTTACAATTATTTAAACACTTGCTAATGAATTTGCGGAATCATATATCCATAGGTACCAATTTTTAAATGCACTCTCATCTTTTGCTAATCTTTATTTTTAATACTTATGTCTTTTTTTCGAGTAGGAGTCATCAAGCTGAGCTCATTTGCGTTGTTGGCGATGGTTAATTAATTTTGCGGTAGGGTATTGAAGAGAGTGTGATTCTTGGCATTGGAATTATGCTCTATTACCGCCAACATAGTTACCGTTACTAAAATATGATACCTTAATCACGGTACTGACTTCAAGACCTTTTTCCGTTGCTTTCCTCGCATCCAATGTGTGGTGGCATCTAGAATTCCACGTGAGTCATATCTTTTTTGTTTTATCTCCTCATTATATTCTATTTACGGTTGCCATTCTTAATGCGTTCCAATTTGTCAGACCGCTTTCTTGCATTAAAGATTTATCTTGTTCTCTTTTTCGAAACTCATGATCAACCTCAGCTTTCTCCCGTTTCTGCTTTACTTCTGCGTCTATCTTGGCGTAATTTTGTTTTTAGTGTTCGTTCGTGACTTTCTTCGTTCTTTTCTTCCACTTCTTCGATATGAAAAATTTTTGTCGTGAGCAGACATTTTTCTCACGAATTTTGAATTATCTCTTAGGTATGCACTTGGAAGTTCCTTATCAAATTCCGCAGTACGCATACAATTGCCCATTGTACTTAATTTATATATTTTTTTCATTAATTTTTTCTTTGTTTCTTATCCAGTAAACATCAGGTCGTTATCAATATCGCATTCTTTCGCATTTCTTACTTTACGAATTACCGAGTCATTTTTAGCCTGGTGTCCATGTTTACGTAAAGTGTTGTGGTTAAATCAAAGGTTTTAATCTCTCTCTTTATCTCTAGTTTAATAAATATTTATTTGAAATCTCCTTTTGTCTTCATTGAGATGTGATGAGAACTATGCCGATTTTGTCATAGAAATATTAATCAAGTGAAGTTAAGACTTTGGTAGGAAATATTCCCTCATGGAAGGAACCGAGAGATGTTATTTGATCATTTTATTCTATTGAGCGAAGTCATCAAAGTTGTAACAAATAATACTTTGACAAATAATACTTTAATAAACATTGATTTTTTTCACCAATGATATTGTTTGGAGCCATGGAGTTAGTGTTATCTTAGCTAATTAACTTTATGCCAACGCTATATTTCACTCTATTGAGCAGCGTTATATAATGTTATGGATTATTTACTACCCCATGGCATCATCGTCCCTGTTTAGCAACGCGCGCCGCGGGCCGATCAACTGTCCCGCAGTGAGTTACACTCTTGTACATGTTTTTTTGCATGAAAATTGGAAGGGAAAAGTGGTTGAGCTGTGTTTTTACTGATGTTGTGTGTGGGTTTGCATGAAAGAAGAAAAAACACAGACTGATGTCAATATGGAAGCGAAAATAAGCAAAAGAGCAAATTTTATAATTACAAACAACTTAGAACAATGTTTTTTTGCACATTTTCAGCCAATTTCCATATTTGGTTAGATTTTTTTTAGAGGAGAGCTGCAAGATAGTTCATTCTGAGGCATAGCATTTATGTTTTGCTTAAAATGTGCCTCCCGTCATCAACTCAGTAATCTCATTGTTGTATTTTATTTGTGGGACCACAAAAACATATTGTTGCATATCCTCGATAGTCAAAGAAAGAGTGTTTCTTTATAATTTAGTTCACTTATTTGTTGTTTTCATATCATCTGTGTGTACCAAGGAGCGTTAAAAGTTGCACCCGTTTCTCCCAGTGGTTAATGTTCCAAAAAACTACTCTAGAGATAAACCACACCAAGGGCGATCTACCCTCGTTTCCTCTGTAGCGTCTCGCGGCATGTTATGTAGATGCGGACTTAACCACGGCGTTCAATCCTAAGGTCGGTCTGACTCGTGGGGGCAGAGCTACCGAAGTACTAAACCCAACAGCGTGTGAATTTTGCTCATCACCTTGGAGACCGATTTAATTTCTCCTTGAGTGTTGGGTTGGTTTGATGGCCAGAGGAGGGATTCACAAGCCTTCGTCCCACCTTCCGTCAATAGGGAAACCTATTCCCACTCAGACATATGCAGAACTTCATATTTTTTTTATTTTCGCAATTATGTATATAAATATAAATAATGAATACGTACGTACTTACGATATCCTCGCAGACTTTAACGGTTTATAGGGTAATCAGTTGGCTCTAGTCCTAACGAGTAACTTTAAGCCCCTCTGGTGGCTAGCATTCTGCCGGTAGGGATACACTGGGCTAGAGTAGGTACTCGCTTCCCTTCCCGAGGTTCGGATTCGACAGGGTCAGAGATTGTTTGTTTATATACCTTTCCCTACGTGAGTGTTGTGTGGAGAGCATTTCAAGTTCAGAACTCCGTCCGTCGCATGGGACGGTAAAGCGTGGACCCTTTGGCGCCTTTTGCTGCCAAAAATATTTGCTCATCGTGTTTGTAGATCAATGTGCTTGCATAGCTGCTCTCTTTTTCATTGCGTTTCCATAGCTTGTTTTTAGCTATTAACTAGCCTAATGTTATGATCCCTTCCGATTCTTTTTCGTAATCTGTGGTAATTTACTCAATGCTTGGATTCTGATGCAACCCTTAGGACTGGATTTAAGGCCTTTGGGGTTTTCATCAAATTTCGTCCATGCGTGTGACGTCTATTGCGGACCTCTCGTTATGGTAGCTTAAATAGCATTGGTCGAACGGATTTTATGGGTTAAACCTTAATCATTCAAACGTAAATGCCGTATTTTAAAGAGGAAAATACTCTTTTACGCCATTTTGATTTCGCCCTAGTCCTCCTTCCAATTAACAAGTGAACGGTGGAGAAATAATTACTGTTTTTGCGATTAGGTCTTTGATTTATTCTCGGTGTCGGTCGACCCTAAAAGGAAAGCGTTCAACATTTGTGAATATTTTATATCTGCGCTTGATAGATGAGGATACGAGCGGATCCGTCACATTTCGCTACTTTTCCCCACCGCTTAAGCTGAGAGCCGTATACGGATGCGATCGCGCATAATTTGGGATGCCTCAATATTGCCAATATTTTAATTGTAGGAGAGAATCGGAGAAATCTTTGGATTAATAATTTGATGCCATCTTTTCGTACATTTGACAAAATTAGTGGCATTTTTTTAAAGGAAACGTTAAGACTTACTGTACGTATTTCTTTTCCCTTCTCATTCTTCCTTGGAGAGTGGCCTTCTGTTACCTTCATCTCCGACGTAAGTCCATGTTGCTGCAACATGTCCAGAGAAGCATGCCTTATGCGCCACGTACGTTAAATGTCTCGTTGGAGCAGAGAGAGCCCCATGGGCATCGTTATCGTGTAAAACGATACGGGATGGAAATTTGTGGAATGTTGTTAAGGCAATCAATTACTTGGCAATAAAAGGGTTCCCGGTTTAAGTGACGCCTTGGGCTGCATATTTGCTTTGTCCCTGCCCGCGTTTCCACCCACCCCGCTAGGTATCCTCCCCCTCTCCTGTGCCTTGGTTTCCTCCTCTCTTTTCACTTTCCATATTTATTCCCCATGCCTCTCTCTATGCGTGCCCCTTCCCTCTCCGACCGCCCTCCCGTTTTCCCCCGATGGACACATGTTGTCGTGGTTCAGGCAGTGGGCGAGGGGGGTGGGGCGGGGGAGGCGGAGAGGAGGCAGATGTTTTCTCGGCAGGGATGCTGCGGCTGCCGCTCTCTCATGTACTTCTTCCCTCCAAGGACCGTCGCTTTCCCACGCCTCGCCTCCCCCACCCTCCCCCGGCCGGCTCGGGGCATTCCCGTCCCACAGCCCCTCCCCTCCCGCCGATGTCAGTGTCTCTGCTGCTTCGGGGGCGGGGGGAGGGCCCTTTGAAGGGGCCCCCCTCCCACTGTGGCCCCGGCGCCGCCGAAGTCCCCCACGGCCGCGTCGCTCTCTCGCTTTGGTGTTGGTGCCTTGGTGCGTCTGCTCTCGTCCCCTCGCGGCGTGGCCTTTCCCGCGGACACCCCCTCCCCTCCCCCCGCCATCCCTTCTCTTAAAGGCTCGCCCCCTTTCCGCCCCTGTCTCGCGGTGGCGCCTTTCACCATGTGCTGACTCTTCGCCTGCCCCCGCCTCTGTCGTCCATGGCCCGGGAGGGGCTGGTGGGACCTCCTCACGTCACTGTGACTGCCTCCCGCTTCCCTTCCCACACTTCTCCGCCTCCCACCACTCTCTTCCACCCGCCGTAATTTTTATTTTTAATTGCTCCCTTTACTCCCATACTCTCCACTCCTATCACATCCGTCTCACATTCGAGCCACTTCTCTCTCCGTTCTCCCTCTTTTGAATGGATCGACACGGATGGCCCGTTTTAATGGTGCCGAAATTTCAAGGGGTATCAAGTGTGAAAAGAGGCAACAAATGTTTCCTTATCGCTGAATGTCCATGACTGTTAACTCGCTGGGGAGTCGGCGAATCTTCTCTTCGTCCCTGCTTGGACTTCATTTACTCCAAGCTGAACTTCACAACTGAATTATGTAATTAAATCTCTGTTACATGCCGCTAATGTCGTGGCTGTTGTGACGTATTGTCGGCATTTGTGCCTCTCTCTAATTTCGTTCCTTGTAGATTCAAGAGGCAAATAGAAAATTCACGGCACATTTAGCGTCATTACGCGGTATTTATTACGCGATATGTCGCAATCGAGTGAAATCAGTGGCTTGGATTTTATTTCACCATGCAAGCGATCTCGTTGTATTTCTTGGTAAGTTCGTGTTAGGTGTATGTTGGGCGTTTGAAGGATGGCGAATTTGATTCAACGATTATTATCGGCAACCAATATTTATATCGATAGGTTTTTAATATTGCATTCATTTGAATATAGGCTCCTATCTTACCTTGGCACTATTTTTAGGATAAACTCGGCATGCACAAATTACTTTCCTCCATCTCTACATCGCCGCCGAACTTCCGGACCGCTAAAAAACCTTATTGCATGCATGAAAATGTGGAAAAAAATCCACCTCAAATGTGAAGAACGATGGTATCGATCTCGATCAGCGCAATGATTTTAGCAGCGTCTGTGGTCTCAGCCTTGCGTCCTTGGAAAATATTTTGCCTCCAGTTTCTGTATTTTGTAGAGAATATTATTTGTGGAATGCATGGCAAAATAACGCGCTGTCAGTGTATTTCAGTGTTGAATTTAGGGTGTGCGCTGAAGAGCAAGAGAGACAGACTGACGAGCGCGTGTGATGCGTGGTTGATCAAAAGCAGATTGGTTGCGGGGTACTTGTAGAAAACATATCAAGATTGGCCCTAACGCCTCAAAGGTAAGGTAATTTTGTTATTTAGCACCTTCTTTTTTTTCGCGATTCTTCTATTTGAAATCCTAAATTTTCTCTACGCCGGTTCATTACTTGCCCTTACAAATATTCTCAGTTGTACCCAGGCACGCAGAAATTCTACAGTCTTGATTAACTCGAAAAAAATCAGCCTTGCCCATTCGATGCCAACACGTTACAGATATCTTCCCTTAATTTTCAGTGCTTGGTATTTACTTTTACAGTGTCCATACTTATCTCTTCTCACTGGTAAATTTCACTGCTAAAATCAGAACAACAAAATTATTGGGAAAAAATTTCGGGGGGGCTGAAGCATCAGAAGCCCCCCCCCCCCCCCCCCGCCCCCTCCCCTTGCTACGTGCCTGGTTGTACCCGTTTCTCCGCGTTCTTCATCCGTAGAAATCTGAAAGGGGTGTCGAATCCTGCTTTCGGCAGATTTCTCGTGTATTTCATCGCCGGGTGCTCTATGGAGTTGAGCCACCGGGGGCGGCTGTGGGGCGAGACTCGTCGCCGCATGTTTCCCGGCAAACACACGAGATGAGGCTGGGGGGGAGGGGGGTCATATTTCCGTCGCTCCATTGCTACGTCGCATTCTGTCACGGAGGGGAGGATTCCGACATCGAGGCACCTATGATTGGCCTTCTTTTGAGTACATCCCTGTCCAAACTCCTGAAATTTATGCCCGCGAGAATAAAACGCCGAGGAGGAGGAGGATGGGCGACTTCTCCCGGGGATCGTTCCCTCCGCTGCCACCTGCATCTCTTCGCTCGTCAACGTCGCCTCCACCCCCGCTCCTCTTCCCCCATCCCTCTCTCCTCATAACCTCCACCCCCTGTCGCCTCGCATCAGGCAGCTCCAGTTCCCTCCACTCCCTCCTCCGCTGGAGCGGTCGAAATAATCCACTGCCTTCCCATATTCACTTCCTCCTCGTTTGTGTGTAAACGTGGTCGCCCTCGTGTGTTCCCCGCATTGAGTCTCGCGACCCCCTCGCTCTACCCCCCCCCCCCCCTCTCTCTCCCCCCCTTCGTCACCCTCATAACCACCGCTCCCCCCAGTACGACTCAATTCGGAGTGCGTCATATGCGATCTCTCATCCTCGCCTCCTGCCTCCCTCTTGTTTGGTTCCACGGCATTTCGGAAAACCCGCGTTCGTGACCCCTTTTCGGTTTATTTAATTCCCATTCGCCTCCCCGGGGGACCACACACACACACACCCACGCCAATTTGACACCGAGGAGTCAGCGCTTCGGGCTAAAGGTCCCGCATCCATTTCCATCTAAACTGGTGGGCGCCACTTTGGAGTACTCCCTCTCGTAACTCTAGCCTTCACACATTCGTAAACAGCGCATGGTGCCTCATTCACAGTAAATGGTGCGGTCTGTTTAAATCGTATTACTTTCAATTCAGGCGAGCGAGGTTGGTGTATTTTGGGTACGCGTAGTCACCCTGTTCCGAGTTCCCGAGGTCTCGTGTAACTTAAACAACTTTCCCGTAACCCTGAATAGAGAAAAATAATATATAATTTTAATCGAGATGTCAATAGCAGTAGTAATAGTGGGGGTTGATTAAGATGCAAGCATTCGTATTTTTCTCTTCATCTTGATTCTTATCTATAATAAAGGCTCATTAACTTCTATCGTTTAATATTGCGGACACTCTTATCGGCGATGGCCTACGCTAGCATCGCAGACGCTAATGGTGGGGTATCATTTCTATTAATTTCGGGGCGCTCTAAAGAAAACATGGCGACAAGTCCCATTATCGTGATAAATGAGACTGTGGTTTAAGGACGTGTTGGGCAGCTCATCCGTTTCTCGTAGTCGCGAGGGTGCTGGGAGGCAAGTGATTAGAATGTGGGCGCGTGGAAGGAGGGTGGCGCGGAAAGTGGCGAGACAGGTTGACTCTGAGATGGCCTATCGGAAACCTCTTTGAACTCTCAGGCCATCCGCATGGGACATACGACAGGTGGTGAAAGCTCCGGAAAATTACAGCTTCGCAGATTTAAAGACTTATGAATTAGCTTTTTCCTTAATTTACAAAGTAAAATTGTTCTCTAAATCCGTTGTGACGAGGAAGTTGAGTTTTCTGAATCATGTTTTTCGGCGCTCACATGTTATTTCGCTCAATTCATAATCTACCTTCACTGTTATAAATAACTCTTACGATGTGGATTATTGTTACTATCTATTGAATAACATTTTCTATTCAGTTGACCATCGAATTTAATCCTCGAGTCCGTTAATAGGTATCTTATCGTGGCGATTATTTCTTCAAACGTCGTGGCTCCATGGGGAGAGTTGTTGAGTATAAGATCCAGAAGTAAATCCACGGAATCCTAGTTTCGTGAGGGCAATGAATTCTCTCATTAAGGATGTAGTATACCAATTGACAATGGTCGCTCAAAATAGTTGTGGTAGTCGTACTTTTAATATTAGATCACGTTCACAGTTCATTTCTGCCATTGTAGATGAAAAAGAATGTGAAGATTCCGTTTCTGAGCTTATCTCTGAATTGGTGCTTGATTATGATGTCGAGTGTCTCATTCGTCTCTTCAAATTATGACCTCAGAATTGTGATTTCTGAGTCTTTGGTGGTGACATCCATTCCGATAGCACGTCGTTCGGTGCGTCCCGTCCGTCATCCTCATCCTCCAAGAGGAACAGCGATGAAGGAATCTTATCTGCACGGCGAGATCTGTCCCCCTTTGGCCGTTTTCTTGCTCGCCTGGAAACGGATTGGAATGCGAAAAGGTCCAGGGATGGATTGGCGTGGCATGGTGTACGACCCCCCTTCCCTCACCTATCAAGATCCCTCCTCTTCACCAAATCCATTTCTCCCTCCCTGCCCGATTGGATTCCGTCATGCAAGTACCCGCCCTGCGACTAAGACCTCTTCGCCTCAAGAGTCGTCCGCCGTCGCCTGCATATCCATCTCCGCTTGTACGGTTCCACTCGCGCTCATTATCCACCCGCAAAAGGCATTGCGAGGCTTAGTTGCGCCGGAATTCTTTGGCGCGCCTCCGATTGATTTATCATCAATGCAGAAGCGGCGACGCCTCTGTTCTACATTTAGCAAAAAAAAGTGTGATGATTGCCCGCGCATTTGTGTCGCGTTCAGGTCTTGAATCATTTCTCGCGTTCAGCGATAGAAGGTAAAATCACATTGTGGGTCGTAGAAGGAATAATGTGAAGAAATCTAAAAGGGAAAGAAATTCCCTCGAGAAAGAAATAGAACCATTGTTTACTCATTGAATTCCGTAACTCAGTGTAATCTAATTAGAAGTTTTAAGTCCGATGAAAGAGTGGGTAGGAATCAATTTCTACCCTTGTATTCATTGCCGATAGTTAAAAAACATTGTAAAGGAGAGGAAAGCCGGTTTTGTTCATCGTTGTGTAGGTTATTGAGAGCTTAAATCGTCTTTGAATACGAAAAATATTTGAGTACCCATACTTCTTTTTACACGTTTTAAAGCATTTATTACTAAAACAGTGTCATGCAAATTTCGCGAGACTGTGTCCGCTGTGAATATTGTTTTGGTATTTAATGCATATGAAAAATTAAGTTACTGATATGTTTTATTGTCTTTCGAGGTTTCCATTCCCTTCTTTGGTATTCATTGCATTCCAGAATAGATTATGTGATCCCGAGTTAGTGGTAATCTCTTAGAGTGGTTAGTTTTTTAAAAATTAATTTTGATGTTTAAACTTTAAGATGTTGTCACGACTTAAAATGCTGAAATGGTTATGTTGAATTTACCCAATGTTTGTATACCACATAACTTCTCAGTAAACTTGCAGGATGAGCAATGAGTTGCGATAGGAGAAGCATATATGGTTTTTAGGTTAACCTCTCCAAAAGTATTGATGGAGCCTCTCAAGCGAGATATGATGTACTTGTGTGCTTATAAACATTTTAATAGATATAATTGATTACATACATCCCAGTGCTTCGTTAGAGTAGTTCATTAGTGATAGGAAATGATCAACCATCAGTGGATGAGATCAAAATATGCCTGTCAACCGCAAAATGTGTGAGAGGAAGGCTTTTATTTCTGAGTCGGAACTCGGGAAAAGTACGAGAATCAATTATAGCTCTGTAAAGGTGTGAATAACATCGACTCAAATTAAAACAGTATGTTTTAAGACAAAGAAGACACTTCCTGCAGTTTTTATGACCATTTTTTTGCATGGTCTGCGGAAATGGTTTCCATCAACAAGTTCATTATTTCGCTTAACTGTGGCAGTCGAACTGCTCGATAAATGTGCCTCTCCTCTCATTGTTTTTTCATTACGTTCCCCTGCCTCGTGAAATTGATCAGAATCGATTTTGTTGTGGTCTCTCCATTATGAGACTCGGCTCGTTAGCGCGGAACATTAACGGACTCGAGGCATTTGAAAGTGGTGAGAGGCAAAGGGATCGAGGGTGTGGGGGATCGAGAAACGTTGCCATCGACGGGCTTGTTCTCGTTTACAATTTCCTGTTCGTAATTTGCGTCAGACGGAGTCCTCCCAGAAAATCTCAAAGGCTCTAAACCTTATCGCTCGCTGTCGATCTGTGCTCTTTGGAAAATTAACTCCCCGCTCCCTGGCCACCATTTCTCCGGCTCTCCCCGCGAAGCAATCTTATTAAGCCGCGGACGCTCCTCGCGATGTTTACAATCAATCATCACTCAAATGAACGTCATATCGCATTTCTTATTTGACGGACGCCGTCAGGGAGACCGAGATTAATCCTCTTCTGGCGAGACCGTCACCCACCGTCCCTTCTCCCCTACCCAGCTCCCTCTCCTTTCCCGCATCTTCCTGTTCGCGGGGGCGGGTCCCTCAGCGACGTCTTTAATTGATTGATCATTTTCTTCGTTTCTCTTCCTTAAAAGAGCACAAATATGCATCAAAACTTGCGTGCCTGGAGGGTCCGGGTTAGAATTCCGGTATTAGAAGATATTTTCCATTGATAATCCTGCCCCTACTAGAGTTTTCTGTGGAGAACTTTGGAGTACAGTACTCAGTCCGTGGAATAGGGCGTTAAACCGTAGTCCCCTTGGCGTCTTTCGTTAAGAGCAGACTAATGCCTACGCCGGATTTCTCTTCTCCTTTCCCTACTATTCCCATCGTTATGTACCTTTCCTCCCGGTCTGCCTATAAGTGCGGATACAGATTTGAAAACGCAGATGAAACATGCGTGCTGCCGACCGCATTTTAACCAATTTCGTTCCCTTTGTTTCGTTTGCAGGCGGATGAGCCGTGGGAAGACCCGATGCTCCTGGGTGACTTCGACAAAGGCGCCGCGCCCGAAGAAGGATTCAAAGGTGAGTTCTCCTCGTCCCTCCTCCTGCTTGGCCGCTGTTCCGCCACGCGGTGGTCTCTCCCTCGGCCGTGTCAGCGCGAATCCTGCCCGCGGCTGATTTAAAACGGCCTCTCCTGATTGTTTTTATGCTCCCGGGGATTAGTTTATGAGACACCCGTCCTTCTGTGACGGAGAAGGGAGTGGGAAGGAAGGGCAGCGGTGATTTCCACCGTGCTTGCATTGTGCAGTTTCTCTTCTTTCCTTGTGAGATGCTAATGTGGAATCGGGTGCCTACTTTTTACGCGGTAATCTGATATCTTGTGGTGGAGTGAAATATCTCCCAGCTTTTCTATTTTTTATAAATTCGCTCTTTTTGTAAATTTCGTCTGCACCTCAGTTGGAATCTATTCAAGTTTCAATGCATGTTTATACTAGCTCAAGTTTTTACTCCTGAGATGAAAAGTAATGAGAAAAAATGTATAATTATTTGATCAATAGGTCAGCCAACACCTTTTATTTGCAACTAAGGAGGCGAGAATGAGTTGAGCATATTAACATTTTAATGTTCGTGCCTCTGTAAACGTATCCCTGTTCACCATCTTGTTGCCATTTTAAAGGATGACCGCTGCATACTTCTGATAAATATATCGCTTCTTCATTGCATAACGTTGTAAGTAAATGGATTTACATAATGAAGGCTCCATCTTCCAGGTTTCACCGCGTGGTCATTGAAGGGACGAAAGTTTCGGCTGCATTTCAGCAGGCGTCTTCAGGACGAAGTGCCCTTGCTGTATCGTATACAAATTCAGTGGGCTAAACGGGCGTCGTAACATCATTTTATGTGAATAGTATAAATTTCGTTTAATCGTTTCCTTTTGTTAGAATTTGCTAAATCGCTGTTTTATACTTGTTGATGCGTGTTTATTTTTATCTCTTAAAGTGCTGAATTTTAATTCTTAATGGTCGTGATGAGTGCATAAAAAAACTCAAAATAGAAAACCGCAGGCCTTATATGGAAGGGGCAAAGAATGGCCAGTGGTGTTTATAAAGTACTCCTCCCGAAAGAGCAAGCCCCCAAACATAGCCATCAACCTGAGCATGGTTGGTGAAAATTCCATGGAATTCAATTCTGAAACGGAAAAACTGATGCGCTTGAGGATTATGGGAGAAAACATGATTGCAGCTCATTTTGACGTTAGTACGTAGAAATAAAAGCAGATGCTGAGCGTCATCGCTACCGTATCTGCTCGTGGTGTGCCTCTCTTAATGTGTTTTCTGACGTCCCAATCTGCCATTGCCTTTTAGGATTGAGTCGAAAATACGAAATATTTTTATGTAAGAGAGCGCAAATAAGCTTTTTCACAACTCATACACTTCCGTGGGTGTGTCATTTTTGACGTAAGGATCCTGTTAGGCGGGCACTTCGCGAATGCGTGGTTTTCTCCCAGTATTGTCGGCATTGGAGCAAATGTTTTCCCATGTATTGAAATTATAACTTTTGTTAAAGGTAACATTTCCCCTCATGACGGTAAACCCCGACGTCAGGCACGTAGGCAGGGGGGGGGGGCTTTTGGTGCCCCCCCCCCTCCCAAAATTTTTTCCCAATAATTTTGTTGTTCTGATTTTAGCAGTGAACTTTACTAGTGAGATGATATAAGTATGGACACTGTAAAAGTAAATACCAAGCACTGAAATTAAGGGAAGAGATTTGTAACATATGGGCACGGAATGGGCAAGGCTGATTTGTTTCAAGTTACGCAAGACTTAGCCCCCCCCCCCACAAGTAAATTTATGGCTACGTGCCTGCCCGACGTCACGGGAATTTGCTAAAGAATGCAATAAATATTCATTTAGAGTACGACATAAAACTTCGCTCTTTAAAAGAAAACGATCATTGGCTTTGACTGCCTATAGTTCCCTGGTGGCGAATTAGCTTCCAGCTGTTCAAGGACTGTTATGATCCGGCCATGAGGGTGCGTCAAGAAGTGGCTTGTAGTGTTCTTAAAAATGTGTTGCCTCTCCGTTTGCAGTCCCTTAGTAAAGACTGATTTATCTTCAACTATGTATCTAACACTTAGTAAGGCCACGTGATACATACAGTAACAACCTTAGGAATGTACTCAAGCAATATGTGAAAACACTTCACCGCGTTGTCCATCATTTATCCGTCACAGTAAAACAATGTGCATATTCACGTCCTCCTGCTGCTCTCTCAAGCTATTTTTAGTCGCTGAAGTATCTATCACATGATTGCTGGCAGCCGCATGTGGAGTGCTCATAGGGCACGGCTTCCGCCGCCGACGAGGACGATGCTGGCTGGCGTTTCTCGATGGCGTCGCAACCGAGAAGCGAGACCTTTCCTTATTTCACTCCCCTGCGACGACCACAGCGCTCAAAAGTTTCTAGAGCGCCCGCCGTTCTTCCAAGCCCTTAACTAATTATTCATGGGTTTAATTGACTCCCTGGGGACCCCGGAGCGAGAAACAGCATCGCAGTGGGTGCGCAAGTGAGTGATAGTCGGGTGAAATTCGGAAAATCTCCTTTCTCGGTGAGTTGGTAGGAATGGGTGCGGCTGCACGGGGGTTGGTGGTGCGGGAGTGAGTAAGCAGGTTGCGGGAAGACACGTGGAAAGCAGCGCGAGACGCTATGAGGAAATTGTCGTTCGGAGAAAGAGACGTTGCACATTCAAATGCATCGTTATTCGCGGTCGTTTTGATCAATCAATAACGGTCGTGACTTGGGGATTGACGTTGGCTTTTTTTTGAACCTAAATTCTCGTTACAGCATAACGAGATGGTCAAAGCAGGCCAGGAATCTACCAAATAAAGCACTTAATACTATTCCAGCATGCTCGTGCATGAATTAGCGCCATAGTATGTCACTCAGGCATTGCGAAGTCAATGATTTTTTACTCTTAAATCTTTTGAATAGTCCTTGAATAGTTTATAACTCTACGCTCATGTATTCGTCCTTCCATGTTCATAAAATAGCTATTACTAAAGAAAGTTTTAAATGAGCCCAATTTGGAAATTACCGAGCTGCGAAATGCTTCCATTTTAAATTAATATTCACGCAACGAATTCTGACTATATTTTGGAATCCCTATTTTGTACTGTCGTTTTACCCTCGTTCGACGGGCGAATTAGTAGTCTCTTCAGACTGATATTGGGTATGTAAGGTTTGGATTGAACGGAAATGAGGTCGCCAGAAGCATCACTTGACATTGAACCAGAGGTCCTCAATATCGAAGCCTAAAAAAGATAAACCTTGGAAACAACTCAGTTCCAGCTGAAGTATTGAACGCGAGCAATACATGTATTAGTATAGTGTTGCAAAGATATAACCAAGTCATGGACTGCGTGTAAAAATTAGCCTGCCCATAGCATTAAGGCTGTAATGGGGTCCTTGCTAAGTGGATACCTCTCGTAATCTAACTTGTAGATTGAAAATATTACATGGAACATATGGGATAGTGCATTTTATTAAGAGGAGAGTGATTCAGCAGCAAAGTGCTGGCATCTCTCCGTCTCCCAAGATTCTGGGGAGGGAGCTAGCCGCCGTCCTCTTGCAGCCCCCCCCCCTTTTTACTCAGGGGGGGGGGGGGTTGGGGGGGGCAGGGATATTGGGGGCCTCGGAGGTAGACAATGGGAGTGACGCGAGGAAAGGGTGATCGCTAGAGCGCCGTTAATTGCGGCAAGTATTTGAACAATGTTCCTCGGCGCCCCGAAGCAATTTGTGCCTCTGCCTTGGCGAGGAGGGCGGCGATTGGAATTCCTGGGGGCGGAGGTGCTGCCGCCGCAGTGCTCGGAAATGAAGCTCCGGAAAACGAAGTAAAACTTCACTATCACGAGGCCAGTGAGGATTCACCCTGAAGACGGCCAAGGTCGAAATATTCTTGTAAGTCGTTTAGTTGCAATTTTTGTATTGGAACAATCATAAGTGCCGACTGAGGTGATCAGCTCGGTAAAAATCCAACATAGAGGCCCAAGGTGTCGGGTTGGAAACGAGCCGTGGGTATGGATGTTGTGTCTGTCCATGGATTCAGTTTCATTTGAAGACAAGGCGCCTCAGCATCTGGAACACCTTGAGGCGTAATTCTATTAGTACTATGACTACAGCTGCCATCTTAAGTGATGAATTTTGGTATCTGAATAGCAAATCCAGTGGCTTTTCATCTTGTGTGACCTCTGAACTATAACCCTGTACTTTTTATGCCCTGAAAAAAATCACCAATTGTGACTTTTTCAGGGCATCAGGGCTCCTTAAAATTTCTGCTATGGATTCACTTAACGATGAAATAGATTTTTCTTGTCTATGCCAGAAAGAAAAATCCATTTCTTTGGTAAGTGAATCATAGTAGAAGTTATGAGGAGCTATTTGACCACGGAGTAATGAGCAGTGTTCAATCACTGAATATGCGACAAGATAAATGCTTGTTTTTACTTGTGAATTGGAATGGATGTTAATTTCCATGACATCAGAAATCTCTTGAAAAATTACGAATATTACTCTGTTGGTGTTCACTTAATAAGATTTGTTTTTAAATGACAGCGGTAAATGAAGAAGAGTCATAGAAAAATCTACTGGTCAGCTATAACTCGCACTGAATTTCAATGTGCTCTCAGCATCGCAAACGGTGGTATATATTGGAATAAAACCAAAAGTTTAATTTATCGTCCAGAAAGTGCACGATGCTCTGGGAAGCACAGAAGCAAACGCTGTATTGAAAGCCCGCCGTTCAAGTGCTTAGGAATTGGATGAACGAAAATTCTTAGGAACTGTGTTGACGAAACCTTATCACTGGAAATATGGTAGTTTTTCCCAGGGAACGAGTGACGTGAGGGCCGAAATGTATCGATAAAACTATATTTTACTTCCTATTTAATCTAAATCCTCACCAATCATTATTTTCTAATTTGTTTCCATTGTTCGTCGTGTCGAAGTCTAATTTGTGAAGACTACAAGAGGGCTGAACTCTAATTTCTTCGCTCAAGTTTCTAATTTGCAACCGTTATTTCAGTTATTTTTAGAAGAAGTGCACAATCCCTTGGGTACTCAAACTTTCATCTGCTGTTATTATTTGCTCAATAATACGGTCAAAATTAACATTCATCTGTCGGGAGGTATTTACTCTAGTTTTACCCTTTTCATTAGATCCCTACCCCTTCCATTCCATTTTAATAATGAGAATGAGAGCCGTAACACCAGCGATTGCTACTTACCTTTTATTCGGATTCCCCATGAAAGAACTTTGTGTGTAAAGACAAAGCACTTCTTTGTAAATGAAAAGCCCTTGCCCATATAGTACAAATTCTCTCTTTGATTTGCATCAAGAGTTTTTCGCTCAAGTGTGGCTTGCAAAGAAGCAGTAATTGTTTACTCGCCATTTTTTTTAATTGCGGTACAAATCGATTCATATTCAAGCAGCGCAATTAAATGGATGGCATGAACTGAATGGTCCGGCTACAAAAAAAGTATAACCATGCATTAAAAGTCTTACAATAATGCTTTGATGGCCATCGCAAGCAGCTTCGTTTGAATGCTCGGAAAATCATGGATTCCACTCATGGGACCACCAACCATCGACCAAATAATCAGTCAGTCAGCTGCAGAATCTCTACAAATTTTGAATTAGGCAGGCTTTCGGGAGTCTTCCTTGCGTTGACATCTTCACTTCAGCCTGAGGACGCCTACAGGTCAGTGGGTGAAACGTCACCATCTAAGAAGTGAGCGTGGGAAGCTCCCGATAGCTTGCCAATTTCATCGGGACGCCGCGATATCCTTCGTCAGGAACTATACGAGGTTTGCTTGAATCGTTGATTATGTCCTTAATATACATGTGAAGTCGCAGTGTGGCGTTATCAATTTTTTTTACAGTGAAAAAAATATACATAGCAGTCATAGCAGTATGATTGTTGTTCCTCGATAGTGTACCTATACCTGGGACAAGGTGGTTTTCAGTGTAGGTATAGATGTACGAATCAGGCGTAATCCAGCGTATATGATGATTATTATCGGATATAATGGGAAAATTTGCCATTTTTAAACCGTTTTTAATAATGTAACCCTCAAAAACCCGTTAAGCACGTACGAGTTCAACAATTGAGTGTTCTAGATTATTCACCTGTTTTATCTGCATCAATTTATCCTGGTCATGAAGTCTAATTTCACCCGAAAATAGCCTGCCTTCTCTCAGCCCTCTGTGTTCAGAGAGAGAGGCATGGGATGAGCTCTGCTTTTCTTTCGATGTAGAGATGACCCTGGAACATGTGTCGCGTGGGTGTTGCGACAGGAAACTTTCACACGAGCCCGAACGAAGACATGTCTCGAGAATTGTTTAATAATTTAGGGCCAACGGATTACCATTGGTATGGCTGAAGTGATCGTGTTAAGGAAGAGGCTCTCCAGTCCTCTCGAACCAGACGATCTTGTTTCTATTTGAGTTCCATTGTGTGCTGGTCTTGGTTACTGCATTTTTTGTCGCCTCCGGGGAAGGAATCATTCGAGGAAAAGTCATCACTCCGATTGGATGGAGACATTACACTCTCGTGTTCTGTCGGGAGGCTCACTAGGGGCAGCGGGCGGACGCATTCTAATTCGGTCGTTGACGGAGCGGGCCACTCGAGCGCCCGGCCCGCCACTTGTCACCCGACCCACTCCCGATCGAATGGTCCGGGCCTTGCTGCCCGACCAGCTCTGAGATATGCTCCCTATTAGCAGCGCTGTCAAGACGGCCCTCACATTCCATAAGTCACTCCGGGAGCAGAGGATAAGCAGAGCAAGGGCCGACTCCTCTGGATGAAGGAGTGGCACTAATAGGACGCGAAGGAATATGGGGAAGGGGTCTCAATCTATTATGTGTTCGCGTTGGTGACGTGCTGGAGTGGCTGGGGTGACATTGGAGTCTGTCGTGAGGAGGGTCCATTTGGAGAGCTCACTATTGCCTGGAAGTTTGATCAAAAGTGGTAATATTTTTGCGCTTGCTCTGTTGAAAGAAATAAATTGCTCTTTATGACTCCGAGGCATACTTGGGGTGTAGCCCAAAAGTGATATTTTTGCCGTCTTTAAAATCGGTCTGGCCGTCTTGAGGCACATGCCATCGGCAGAAACTTGCGCGTCACGAAAAGTGGCGATAATCTCAAAGCCCTATATAACTCCAGGAGGAACCAACCTGTGAGGATAAATGGACTAACATCGTGTATAGAGAAAGGTGAGGTGCGTCGACAAATTTGGCCGCTAACCCTCTAACCCCCCCCCCCCCCCCTCTCCCTTTTTACCGGCCTGTGGGGGAAATGAGTCACATGTCGGGCATACGCTGTTTTACAGCTGTAACTTCAGTTCTAATCGACTGATCGTAGTGAGTGACTTCTTAAATTAAAGGTAATGACAAGTCCTACCATTCCATTGGGCTAGTTTGCAGTTGAAAGCATTAATGTGAAAGTTGTGCGGCGGTTGGTCAAAGATTTCACTATTTCGACAAAGCGTCACACTGGAGTTCAATTGCGGCGTAGGAAACGGCGCGCCGCGGCGCGCCGTTTGATACGCCGTTCAATATAAACAAAATTATACCAATACGGATAAATATAAAGTTAAGGATGCCTTTGCCTATGACAAACTGGTCATCGTGTGGCCTATGACTCACTTGTGTATTTTGAAGGTGAAGTAAGAAATATTAATTACCCACGCGCGTGCAAATCACTTAAATCAGCTCGGAGGCCTTCGAAGATCAAATTAAAATTTGAATGTGATTCAGCAAATAATAAATGACACGATAGCAAATTCTACTATGATGATTAGTTGGTAGTTCTGTTTATAGTCCCACAGGGGATTGAAACATGCATAACAATAACAAATAAAAATTAATATCCACAAAGCCGTAACCATAATGGGGCAAAGGAATAAAAAAAGAGGAAGGGGGGGAAGGAAGGAGTATGTACAAAGTAAGGGAGCTCTCAATCACACGTACAAAATCAAGCATACGGAGAAACTTAAGTGGCAGTAAATGACACATTCGCACACTCACTCACATGTTGCAAACAACCGTCAAACTCAAAATTAAGAGAATCAAGGTAAAAATGAAAACGAACAGTGACTCACACAATCACTCACTCACACATGTTAGCATACAAAATACAGTCACCTTCGTGAGTTCAATCACACACACAAGCAGGGTTTACGAGGATTTCTGCAGCGCCAGTGACTCGTCATGCACGCAAGAAAAAATAATAAAAGTGGGGGATAGCAAATAACAAAAGTAAATAAATAAAATTGATAATAACTAGCAAAGCACTCATTCACGTGGGTTTGCGTACGATACACAGTCACCCTCGTGATTCTCATTCACACGCACATATACATGCAGGGTTCAGGGACTTTTCCTCAATCATGCTCTCGGGTTTGTACGTTCACGAAGTACAGTCACCCTCGTGAATCACATTCACGCACACAATCAGGGTTTACGAGGAATCTCCTTCGCCAGTGACCCGTCACACTCACAGGGAAAGGAGTAAGGATGGGGAAAGGATACCCAACGTCAAAAACTGACACGGGGTGTTTCGCCCGCCAAGTAGGCCGCGTCAGAGGAGAATGATATAATTTAACTAATCTGTCTACTTTCTATCTGATATCTATCCCTCCATACCTGCGTGTCCGATGATGGATTATTATGGATTTTCGTAATCGTAAACCTCGTAATAAAAAGTTATTACGAGGTTTCTTCGAAAATATTTAAACCACTCTAGTGTGCTACGTGTACTATGCTACGGGGTGTGGGTACAAAGAAAAGCAAGCAGTATATACTGCATGTGAAATCCACTCATCACGGTATGAGTTTCATTTTCTTGTGCCGCCGACTTCCACAAAGTTACGCCTGAAAGGATTGAATTCGGTATTAATTTTATTTTAAGGTGTAGAAGTGTTGAGTAGTTTTGGCCATGCAAAATACGGGATAATGTTGTCACCAATAAGTTTTCACTTTTGAAAGTATAAAATATATTCCAGCAACGTTTGTATTTTGAGATTTATGTACGCCTACCTTTTTAATTGCACATATTTGTCCAAGATGCAAGCATATACGTTTATGATGTATCAGCTCAATATCCTTCCAGCCGTCATAAAGCCAATGTGTCAGTGAAATCTATGTAAAGATTGAGAGCAGTCTCGCTTAGGCCACAGAAGATACTTCAAATTTCTAGTGGCCCGAAATTTTCCTCAGGCTCAGCCTGCGGAACTAAAAGGCTTGAGTACGGGCCATTGCGCTATTTTGCCTATGGCGTCTCGTGTCCCTCGCTTGCGTTTACGAATACATGCCAGGTTAGATGAGCCGCAGTTATAAGGCCTGATGTTGCTAGGATGTTGATGCTAGGGTTTGGTTCGTTGATGGTCCAATAAATAAATAGGCATGGGTTTTACGATGCAGGGCCGGTGCTTGCTATCTGGGTATAATTCGGGCCAATATGGTGGACGCAACCAAAGTTCATCCTAAGTAAGTTTTTGTGCTTTCCCGGCGTATTAATTGAGTAAATTATTCCTAGCATAATGCCAACGGTGGTAGGGTAGTGGTTTGTCTCTGCTGAATGAATGAATGAATATTTTATTAGTCCAGAGATTTTACATAGTAAAATATAAGACAAGTCATAAAAAATAAAATAATCAATATAAAACATGAGCTTTCTACAATATGATGGATTTTTCAAGCATGTACATACATGCATATTACTATTTAAAAACAGTCATCTAAATAGTCTTTGATACTGTAGTAACCTTTATCTAGCAGCAGGTGTTTTAACTAGTTTTTAAATGCGCCCCTTGAAGGTGAATTTTTTAGGCTGGCAGGTAAATGATTATATATTATAATGGCAGCGTGGAAAGGGCTTTTATTATACATTCCAGTGGAGTGGCTAAACAGATGGATATCCACACTGCGGCGTGTTTTGTTCCCATGTATCTGGGCATTGATGGTAAAGTGATTTTTGTTATCCAACAGTTATAAACATAAGTATAAAATACTTGCTCAACCTAATCGGGTAGTTTCCTTCATAACCCTATTACAATTTTTTCTACTGAAAAAAAGCAATGCAACCATCCTAGAATTGGACGTGGTAACCAACTTTGTTAGATACTGGGCCGCCATCCAGTTAGCTGGTTGAGCAGCCATTTTAAAGTGATGCGTTGGAGTTGGCTCTACCGACTAAATCCTTTGGATCCTCAGACCGCGAGAGTAGGTCGCTCCCTCATCCACCTGTAGTGGATACTGCAAGTAGTCGTTGTGTTGACTATGTATTCATTCCAGCTCTTCTATTCGAATGATTCAACAGTAACCATCGTAGGATATTTCAAGCCTGCCGCGTGAACGTCGGGGAAATTTATATCAAATGCCATGCGAAAAAATTCACTTGGACCGGGAATTGAACCACGGACCTTTGGCTTTCCGGGCCACTGCGCAGAACACTACGCTACCCAGGATCTCTAATTCGCATGGCAATTAAACCGAGGTTTCAGGTTCTAGATGTAGAGCCCTCGCGGTCCATCAAGGATGGCAACGCAAGGGAGAAAGGGCTTCAAAGAAGCCACGACCAATGGTGAACCCCATCCATCGCTATAGCCGCGCTTGGCGGTAAATGTAGGATAATTCAAGCCAAAGGTCCGTGGTTCGATTCCCGGTCCAGGTGAATTTTTTCGCATGGCAATTAATGTGAAACAGTAACCATTGTTGAATATGAGGTGGTTTTATAATCATTTATAAGTGGGGAAAAACGGTTAATCAAGTCATTATTCTCACTTATTGCTTTCTAGTGAAGCTTAGATCCACCTTCACAATTGGACACCCAGATTCCTATATAAAGTGGCTGTATGCAGTCGAACTGCAGGCTTCAAGGTGACTCACAAGCTATTGTTTCGACTTTTCACAAACATGACCAGACGGCAAGTAAATTGGAAAGTAAATGGAGTGAGAATATTATTCTTTCTTTCATATTCGGAGGCAGTATCTAAATTTCAGTTCTTGATAAGCTAGAACCATATTTGTCAAGAGCTGAATTCCTTCCGCTAATTTTTTTCGCTTGGTTGATTATTTGTTTCCTCTCTGTTTTTGAAGAGGATCGTTAGGGTAGCTTTAGATTTTCCAGAATTTTAGCTCTGTATTCAAAAGTTTTTGTTACTGACCGAAGGAAACATATATTTTTTAATTGCCTGTTGTCCGATTGTATTTTCAGATATTGCCGTGCCGTGTACGATTCGATACACAACGCTGGGTGAACGAAAACGATATCTGATGAATGAAAAGGGTGAAGATAAACTTTAAAAAGCACTGCAGGAAAACAAAAAAAAAGCTTTACAGATATAAAAATAAATAATAAATTCACGGTAGCACTTGCCACGTGGTCAGAGTCGCACTTACCCCTGGTGGGGTTTAAATGAATCAAGAATTAACATGCCGATAATTTAGTTGCAGTTATAGATTTGAAAAGAAATCGATAAGTAAAATTAATTGCAGACCTGTTGCAAACTATTATAAGTAATGTGTTTTTTTTAACCACCTCCACTGCTGAGAAACGTAATCAGCAACACAGCATGACATATAAGTTCTTTTGTGGTACTAGCTAATTACTGCTTAACTGATGTTAATGACTGACATTGGAAACCACTTTAGCGGTGAAAGATGGAAAGATTATCTACGCAACGTACCGCTACAGCTCGCCCTATGTATGTGTCCCTGCAATTCAGAACAAGCAGAAGCCCCGCCATTTTTGACATTTTTCAAATGAGCTTAAATTAGCATTGAATTTTCCCGTAAACTCCCTCACTAAATGAAAATCATTTGCGTATAGTGAAAAAATTAATGGTGGGGCACGAATCGCAATTAATTAATTTGTTTTTATTTGATGAAGGAAACCTTCATCTCCAAGGCGCAGAAATATCAATAATATGTATTCAATACCGTAGTTTATAGCCTTTTACCGCTGCCATATCTGTAAAAATCTTATACAATTTTTGCAATAATACATTGTAAAATATATTATTAACGTTGTTATGGTGTGAAGACGAAAATATGATATAATAAATAAGAATAACAAGGATATTTATGGTTCTTCGACTACTTTCTTTGAGAACAACTCAAAATATTACAAATTTAATATCGGTACAATTTTTCTCATGCATGTATATGTATTGAGCAGACGTTTCTGTTGACTTAAATATAGCATATGATTTAGAAAATACGCGTAGGATAACAAATGCTTTACACAGCATGATAATATATCATAAAAAATAATACGATGTTATTAACGTACTATGTAAGACATAAGGAACTGCTACAGAGGATATTTACATTTTTCTTTCATTTGTACTTTTGATAACAATTTTCATATTAAGTAATTACACATGGAAACTTCAAAGTTCTGGATATTTTTTGAGTTGACAATATAACTTGGTATATCGTTCCGTCATCTCATTGCCTCGTGATCGGAGGTTATTGGTACGTGTTTGTCCTACATTGTGGGGTTTTTAACATATTTGTGGACGTACCACCCTTACTGGGTTCCTGAAATTTATAGTATAACTCTTTCGCTCGAGTACTCAGTCACATGGCGTTATAAAAATAATTTTACATCTAAATGGGCAATTATAATTTTCTTCTATCGTAGAGTTTTAATCATTTCAGCTCGAGAAAATAAGGCGCTATGTGCTCGTGTATTCTCACATTAAATATGAACCTTAAACCAGCATTTGTCAATATTTGTATTTTATTATGCAGTCCATCATTCACATCAGATGTCACCAATGAGCGGTAATCAAGTTGAGTAATAAATAACGAAGTAATAAGTTTCGTACTTAAATCCCGAGGTAGTAAATGCTTAAAAAGTGCTTCAAGTTCAAATGGTGTTTATTTGACACATGTTATAATGGGATGGTTGTGATACAGTGGATTACATGGAATATAATGGTTTGACTTGGCCAGTGTTTTATGGCACTCATTACGTACATACGTTGTCGGCAGGATGTATTCTTTCCTCTCTGGTAGAACTTGTTGTGTGGTGTTGTATTTTCATGATGCTGATATTGAAATAAGCAATTGCATTGTCACGCTGTTCACAGAAATGTCTGCTGATTGTTTGTAGAAGCAGTGCGCTTAAGTACTCTGGGGAGGAGGTTCTGCAGAACGGGATTGCATTGGTTGTGCAGTCCTACTGGTTGTATTACAATTAGTATTTCATCTACATCTACACGATACCCTGCAAGCCACCGCGAGGGTGTGTGGCAGGGGGTGAAGATCACCAAGCATGCACTACCGTCATTCAAACAAGCAACTATAGGGTCTCATGCAACTAGATTGTTATTATCTATAGTATTTAAGACATTAATACATGAATCATGCACTACAGACAACTCTAAAATATTTCCCCTACATATCCCTTTGCTATGATGCCTGTTCTGTTCTCTTATAGAACAGGGGAAAATGCTATTTTGAATCTTTATAGATAATATATATCTCTCTAATCTTATTTATCCGGTCGAATAGTTTGTGTCAACTATTTCTTATCCGACTAAAATTGGATTCCTCACCCAATCTCTTTTTTCTGTGTGCATTTCAAATCCATTCCCATTTCAAATGTTCTGATCTCCTGCCTGCCTTCATGGGATCCTGAGCACCTCCTCCTTTTCCTTCCGTGTTTACCGCCCCCTTCTCACCCCTGTCAACTATCCGTTGCACATGATGGCCTTTCATCTTGTCTTTTTTTGCATTAATTAACTCCCATCTTTTCATTGCCTCTGAGACATCGATTCCTTTGACGTTGCGAATATTGTATTTTTCTCATACATTCAGTCTGCCACAACTAATGGATGACCCTGGGATATATTTATCACCAATTCTGTCTAGTCTAATAAGATACTTTGCATGCTGGTGTCAAGGTCGTTTTTTGCAATGAATTTGTGCGATGAAGTGTCCAGAGTTCCTTGTCATTCCTCTTGTATTCGGCATCCCTAGGCTTTTGTAATGAATTCATGATGCAACGGCTCGGCCTTTTTGTGGTCCCATGTCACGATTTTCCCGTCTCACCTGCTTCCGTTCTCTCTTCTCTCCCTCAGGTACGGGGCTGCTGTCCAGCTAACATATCACCCTGGAGAGTGAGTGAGTTTCGGGGCCTTCTTCAAAAGAAAAAAAAGCGATGCGGAGACCGCCGTTCCCGCAAGCCCGGATCTCCATTTGGACGGGTGTACGTCGAGGGGTTTTCATCGCGAGCTGGCGGGACCTTCAATAGGCTGCTGCCGTGTTCATATATCTGTAATAAATATGGAAGGCCGGCATGGGATGAGGAGGAGGAGGATAGGGGGCGGTAGGAGACAAAAGAGGACTATCTACCCTTTATCCGCGGAATCCGGGGCTAGAGTTTCCTTTCCGCGTCACTTTTAACTCCCGACTCCCTCCCCCCCCTTATTTTTCCCTCCCTCCCATTTCCCCCTCCCGAAAAGAGAGAAGCCGCAGTGGTGGAATCGGCAGAGGCAGCCAGTGACATTTCTCCCCGGGGACAAGCAATCATTCAATCACCAAGTGCATTTAAGGAGGGGCGAGCAGTCATTTTGACGGCGGGGAGTGACTCGGGAGTCGTCCAGATGGCTTATTAATCACCTGCGCGGCCCAGAAAGCTCGGGAGTCGAGCCCAGCCGCTGAGAGCGAGGGGGAAGAAAAAGGTACCCCAAGACAAAAGAAAGAGAGACTCCGAATGAAGTAAAACTATTTCGCAGAGTATTAAGGCCCCTCACTCGCGTCATCTGGAAGACAGGTTGTGAGAATGTGGATTTTGACGGCGTGAAGCTGATTCTTTATATATATAGTTAATTTCATGACCATTCCGCCGGCCGTCATTGCGTTGTGACCCTGTTAGATGGCATTATGATCATGAGCATTTCATTTACTCCGGCGTTCTTATTTGTGATTTTATGTCAGCACTAGAATCTTTGTCTTCTTTGCGGAGAACCCACTGTAAAGTTCGGATTTTCCTTGCGCGATGTTGGTTGAATGTTAATTTATTGATAAATCTTAGAGTGTAAAATAAAGGGCAATAATTTTTATGGTAATATTTTATGCGTATAAATTAACTCCCCCTTCTGTAGCCGTTCTGGCCGCCCCACCTGACTAATGACATTATTGGTTAAATATCTTATAAGAGGATCTTGGTGTAGATATCATCAACTACACATCACTGTAAGTTGCACCAATCTAATTTGGCTTATTTTTCTAACTCTTGAGAAGAATTTTAAATTTTGTTTGTTTTCTTCTCGAATCATCTTGATATGTTGTAAATAAGGGTACTGGATATATTTGATACATTGCATTGACTATTGTAACTTATGATGCATAGGTTAAATAAAGAGATAAAATTACGCATGGAAGTTTGCATTATTATCCATCAATATAGTATTTTTAGCCGAGATTTTGTCTTGGTATTACTAATAATATGGGTTTACAGTATGGCTAATGCCGCGTTTTTATCTCTGCATTTTCAACTATGTTTGGCGATTTGACTAACGATTAACTCCATTCCTACCTTTGAAAGGTATCTATTGAGTTTAAATCTAGCATTGCGTTTATGCTACTACTCTTATTTGTTTTTATTGACGAACAACATGCGAACATTGCACTGGTAACCGTTTCAACTTTTAAGAACCCATCCATATGCATTCCCTTTCTATAAACATTAATATACTAGCTTCACAGGTGTTAACATTTTTTTCAATCCTCTCTTGAGGTATTTTTTTAAGCTATGAATATGCCAGCAAAAGAAGAAAATAATTGTGTGCAATTTTGTACCAGTAAATTAAAACTATACGCCCAATAAAACGAAGGCACCTCCAAGGATTTTACAGGAGCTCTGGCAATATTTCGCGCCAAGAGGTAATTGTTTTTATTTACTGGAATTGATTGCAAGTAGGAGAGTGAAATGATAAATGGAACGGATTTGGTGTCGCTTTCCGCAGAACTGGATTAGTTAAGTAGCGATAGTGGGTGAAGAATGTAATGGAATGAATCGCCAATAAAAACATATGAGTAGTAGCATAAACGCAATGCTAGATTTAAACGCAATAGATACCTTCCAAAGGTAGGAATGTAGTTAATCGTTAGTCAAATCACCGAACATATTTGAAAATGCAGAGATATCTCGTATAATCTTTTGGGTAATCGTGTCCACGAAACGTGAATATGTCTGAAGAAAAAAGTCAGCTGTTTTGAGTGCGATGAAGCTGAAGATATGTAATTCTTGGTTGAAACTTTCGCGGGTCATTGTAATGTATATATTTGTTGTTCGGGTGTACCTCGCGTACTATAACCAGGTGTGATACCTGACGTTTCGTGGTCGTTGCTGGTCACTTTATTACTAGGTGGCACCTGGTTATAGTACGCGGTGTACCCGAACAACAAGTGTATACATCTGAAGATATGTGCCTATCGTCTTCAGAAAAAGATATGAAGAAGGGGCAGTGATGTACATCATCCTTCATCGTCGAGGAAATCACTCCTGTAAGCAGTTTACGATGATTTGTGTAATTATTAATGCATTCAACCACAAGCCAACACATTTTTTGTCTTGTGGGTAGAGAAATTGGAGGGAATGGTCGGGAATTAAATCGGAGTGATGTTATTTACAATCTTTACTAGCTGCCGGAATCTTTTATGATCAAAACTTGATCGTCCGTAGCCGAGGCAAATAGGGTCCAAAGAGTGTAAAGACATGACTATCACGCACCTGTTGGCGTGAGATGAAATCTAGCAAAACAAAGGTCGAACCTCACTTCGTGAGTGGATGTTGCGTTTGTCTTGGCGTAGAATTTAAGACCGTTTTCAAAGGAGTTGATTAACTGACCTGTTTGAAGTGGTGTGAACTTGTGGAAATAGGAAGGGTGTACGCATCCACGTTGATACACCGGTTCTCGTCAGATCACCGAAGTTAAGCAACGTTGGGCCCGGACAGAGGTTGGATGGGTGACCCCTCCATACCTCTACCGAGGTGCTCTTGTCCCCTGTCTGCAAGTGGCGGGCAGGTTAAATGTGGGTTGGCACAATGGATCTAAAGAGGTCTTAAATGCCAGGGGGGCTCCAGAAGGCCCCCGCCCACCCCTCCGATTTACATTTTACATCACAGCAAATCGACATACCTCGTGTAAAGCAGCCTTAGGCTAGATGTTGAATCACTCAGGAATCACCTAAGAACTTAGTTTTACTACCTAAGAGGTATTAGTAGACAACCAATGCTTTTTGTGACACAATGGGGTCGTTTACCATTTTTTTATTAACGATTCTGATAGAGTTTGTAAAATAAAAAGACCCGTATTTTTCCGCTTTTTGATCCGTCAATTATTTCCCGAGTTATAAGCGGCGAAAAACTGATGTTTTTAACCCTTTCGGAAAATTGGACGTGGTGCAACCTCTGACGTATATCGACTTCGTCCAATCACAACTGAGCCCGCGAAGCGCCTTTGCCTTATCGCCCTTAAAAGCAGTCACGGATGGGAGGAAAATGACGTCAATGTTATAACAGCAGCATTTTCGGTGGGCATCACCTTTTGCTTATTTAAATTTTTGATTTATGAGTGAATGGTTGTGGTTAGAAGATTAATTTTTTCACTAAAATTCTTTTTTCGTTTCCATCTAACGATTTCGTGTACAAAATTGCGATTTCGGTTCCGATTAAACGCCCCCATTGCTTATGTTATATCGCGCCGTCGAACCTAACTCTGTGACAAATCAACAGCACTGCCCAAAGAAGTTTGCAGAGCACGCGGCCGTTTCTTCTGTAGACCGGCACGTTATCGACCTGGCTACCCGAAGGTGTGCCGTCGAAACTGTCATTATACTTACTGTGATTCTACGAGAGTTCTGCCGTCGATTGGGGCACTCGCGTCTTGCGGGAAAGCAAGACTAAGCGAGGGAGACCTTCGTGTGGGGCGAGTAACACGAGGAACGGCCTGAGTGTCGAAGTAAACCGGGCCCCTGATATATAAGGCCGTGCATACCTGATTCGCGGCTTGATTTTGTTCGACATTGGTACAGCCCTGTGGTTTTCCCGATGGGGGAAAAGTGCACCGCTGCCTCGGGTTTCTGCTTGCTGTCCTTCGGCCGCCGTTCCTTCGTTCGCCAGCGGTAAGTCTTCCCTTGTCACCACGACCCTATATCAAACCTTACTTGGTGTACTGTCGTATTCTTGAAATATTGCCGCGGATTGTTTATGAATCGAGCCATGAGGATGAAAGTGCTTTCTAAACGTGTTGTTTGGTAAAAAGCGTACACCTTTCAATGATGTACTGGTAAAACTTAAAAATTGTCTATGATTACCTTTAAAATGAATCGTCCCTGATAGAGTGTACAGATATTAGCTAATAATTATAGCGACAAGTTTCTTATCAGTGCTGAACTAAGTTATCACGAGTCTTGCATGCAGTAACTAAGTATTACCATTATAAAAAGTTGAGCGAATTTTTGTAAAAATGAACTCAAATAAGTTCAGAGTAGATTATATATCATGGTGGAATATATCCCCCCGATTCTTCAATTATTTTTATTTAGTGACGCCTACTTCGATTGGAAACTCATTCTTCTTGCAATGGCAGAAGTAAATGATAATGCGCTCGTGGGAAAAATATAAAACAGGATGCTAAAAAGCTGTTTTTCTGTGAGTCTGTGACTCATAGGTTTGATTGAGTGCGCAAGTTCTTCGTTTGAATTCAATCCTTTAATGAGAGGAATTAGATAAAGAGTTTTGTCCTCGTATTCGTGAAAACAGCTGATCAATGAACAGAACTGATTGGATTCTAAGTATGGGTAACGCATGTTCGTTTCCAATTTTATAGTCATACGGGGAAAATTCTTTGCTAAGGCTGCTTCATTACTTGAGTTAAATGAAACGGAACAGCCCTTGTAGCTGCCGCCCACCTGACTTCATTTTACTTACGTAAGCCTGTTTCAGTTACATTCCGTTGAGCGCGCGTATACCAGTCCTTTTTCCTTGAGCATTGAGCACTACCTTTATGGCCATCGACCCTTGAGGCCTTCGTAAATATATAGCTGGGTATAAAATTCATCTCCAGCATTCTCCATACCAATGGTGTGATACTGAAACATTTAGTTAGTTCATTTTTATTATTTCTATGCTATTTAAAGAGGAAATAGAATTTTGACGGTCTATTTATATGAAATTTGTATTGGAAGCAAGGTTTTTTATTACCTTTATTTATTCTTTGCAGTTGCATGCCTGGATAATTCGTTACCAGGTCATTTTTACTTTGGATACTGTTGTTGAAGAAAGTTTGTGACAGTCTAAAGCAGTTATTAACTTTTGGGATGAATTTCGGTTATACTAGAATCATTTAGTGCGTGTAGGACTACTGTAATGACTTAATTATTTGTATGCGGCCAACTGCAGTCTAGTGTCATCTCACCTATGGATTTCCTCTTCGTTTTCAATCAGAGGAATCTGCAATCTGTGCAAAGCCTGGCCTCTTTGTTAATCTGTTTGCTCTTTTGAACTTCGCTAGCTCGACTCTCACCGCCCAAATTAAGAGCAATTGCATTTTGTGGTTCTGAAGTCATTCCAGAAATGATCTTCGGGTTAGAGTAACTTTTGGCTTAAACATTTCAGAAGTTGCTATTTCACATAACTGTATAAAGAAAAATGTTAATGTAACAACAATGTCATGTTCAATATCAGAATTTCTACAGTCGAACCCGAAAGGGTGTAGCGACGTCCCCGTGAAGGAGAATATTTTTTTCTATATGGAAATTTTACTACTTTGCATAACAGCAGGTGACTCCGTTTCGGTTTTCAGCGGCTAGCTCGCAATCCTTGTATTTAATGTCATGTCTTTGACGAGATTCTAAACTTCTGTCGTTTTAATTCAGTAGGATAAGGGGGATAACGTATAATTAACTCCTAACTGGTGTTGAATGCCGATCCGTGTGCACCGTACATTATTTTATTTGCACGGCTCTCTCCAGTGACGCTAGTAGAGGAATGTAGCAGCGATTGATCCCAAATAAGATAAAATAGTTGTGTCGCATCAGTTAGCAGAGTCATACTCAATAGTTTGTTACTTAATATGAAACATTAAAATCAACAAGTCAATTCCTGTATGGGATCGCATGTATTCGGGAATATTAGTGCAACTTGTAACTACTTTTTCAAATTACTTAGAGCTTAGCTCAAATTCATCACGCACCGATTATTCATGGATCATACGTTCATATGTTGACTAGTTAATGGGAGGTAAAAGGTTCTTACTATTATAGAATATTGATGGTATTTGCTGCGTAAGAATTGGCGGACGGATATAAAAGCTTCCATATGGGGTAGAAATGAAGGGAATTAAATCCGTGGCTGATGGACGGTTTAGTAGTTAGTGGTGAGTTGGCCATTTTACTGTGTTAAGCATAACCCCTCGAGATTACTGCCTTATATCCGTATTATTCTGGTGCGATTAGCTAAGAAGTATCCACTTGTAATATATGTAAAACGTTGTGTTCAACCCAAAGGTTGGTTTTGGATAGGTGAGGGTCGAGCTAACCCCGTACTAAGCCATCGGCCTGTGAAATTCACACATTCAGGGATACCACCAAACTAGTTTATTTTTCGTAATTGCTCATTGGCCATCTAATCATTGAGCATGATCGTCCAACCGATATTTTCCTTGGTGCAGGTGGTTACTTTATAGAGTTTTCATAATATAGAATATTTTTATTTATAGTCAGGAGTTTAGATCAATTAGAATTAAAATGCCAAAACTTCTGCCAACGTCTCGGATATCTATGTATCCATCTTCAGGACTTTTGTATTAGCTGTGGTGTGATAGCTCGGCCCTGCATGCTATTGCGGGGACTCGAACCTGTACACATAATTGTGGGTTCTTGCCCTTGGTGTCGGGAACAAGCAATGAAGAAAAGGTTCGTGCTAAAGACAGAATTTATTCGGAAGCAAAAGTTAAACCAATCGCGTCTCGAATAGCCAAAAGAGAGAGTTACCTCACGTTACCTTAAGCTCAGGAGGAAAGAAGAGAATGCGCGTTCAGTACGGGTGGATAGCGCGGCTTAGAGCACGGACCCAACGGTCCGCGCATCGGTCTCCAATGATGGACTACATTTTGACTGCAACCGATTCACCAGTCTTCTCCTTCACCAATCTCCCCAAAATCCACCGTACACGCCATTATATAGAAGGCAAAAGGAGGATGTTTACCGGTCAAGGGGAAGTGAGAAGTCGAAAGTGAAATCTTTACTCTCGAGGCATTGGCTTTTGGCTATTCTAAGAGACGCCCATTAACAGCACAAAAATATCTTTTAGGAAAGTGAAATTTAGAATAACAAAATTCTATCAAGATTCATGCGCCCGTCCGGGCCATTACAGTGGATTGCCTTGAGTTGTGATATTCCATATTCTGTCCCTCGTGGTTGACGTTGTCTTTCTTGTTGAATCCGTTATCCGTCAATAAATATCATAAACATCCGAAACGTGTAGTAGTGTCATAATTAACCGAAACGTTGGCAAAAGTTTTGGCATTTTAATTCGAATTGACCTAACTCCTGACTGTAAAAAAAATATTATGTATTATAATTAAAGAGGTCGATAAAACAGATCCTATAGAATTTTCAAGCATCTAAAATGTTGTTTATCGGTATAATTTAATATCTTTTCCTCGGAAGTCTGTGGTTGTACCCATATCCGTTCGAAATTCGAATGATTTTCCTGAGCAATAACGGTGACGTGGCGTCAAGTTTTCTCAACAAAATACCGCGGGACCAGCGCGTCTGGATTTAATCTTTCCGTGGATGGAAAATGAATCCCGAGGCCGCCAATGGCGACACATTCCCATCAGAGGAGCTCGGCCCATCTGATGGGAGTCCTCCGACGACGCGTTTCACCGAGGAGCGATATGCCCTCCTCCTCCCAGAAATCCCTTCAGCCGCCTTGAAAGCCTCGAGGCAGCTTGAAAAATCGCCCCACTTTGCCGCCCTTTCTCCACCTCTCTTCTCTTAACGGCACCCTGCGGAACTCCCCCGGAAGACCCGGAAGGGTGATGTCACTCGATATTTCACCGACTGACTCCTCGGCGGGGGCGCGGGTCACGCAAACAGGGTCTCAGCGCCTCGCTGGAGTGGCTCGGAAATTCGCAGGGTCAACGGATGTCTACGTTGGGTTTAACAGGGCTATTCTGTAACAGATTACGCCGGCGCTATTATGACGTAGGGCGTTATTTTGGAGAGATCGGCGCAATATAACGCTTTCCTGATTCTGTAAGCAAAATCACGGCCCTTGGGGGGTCGCTATATAGCACCAATAATAACGCCAGCCTATGGCTCGCGTTTTCCCAGATTGCGACCCCTTCAATGACTTTACTGAACTTGGAAACCATGCCGTAGTTTATTTTACTGTAGCCACGAACATACAAATATTGTATTCGCGTTCATATTTGATTCCCAAACTTCAGAAATGACGTTTATTTCATTAAACGTAGCATATTTGATGTTTACCTGGTATCCAAAGAAATTTTCTTGTATCTAAGGGAATTCATATACTCGCATGTGAACTATCTTCATGTCTCCCTACAAGGCATATCATACGAAAGCTAAGCCGTAAATGCGGCAATCATGAACATATATTATTAATACATACGTTGGATGAGCTGGTTACTAATATAGCGTTATAACCTTTCACGTTGTGGCATATATTTGGATAGAATGAAAAAAAATTTAATTTTGTTTTTATATCTACTCCATATGCTGAACAAATTAATATTGTTTTTGCATAATTAATTGGTGCGAAATGTGAAACAGGAAAATATAAAATAGGTTATTAAATGACATGGTGACAATCAAATTTATAAAGGTATAACGTTATAAGTTTTGCACCTGATAATCATTTCCTGCTGTTTATCTCAATCAAGAGGCTATTTCTCTTAGGAAATTTTTAGCTGCATGGTGTACAGCAACGTTGTAGCCACTATCCTCTAATTGTAAGTCACAGGAGGTCCCTTTTTAAATCCCTCCTCTACATCCTGTAATTCTAAGATTTCATACCATTTGTCGCATACTATCGTGAAAATATTAACGGACTTTAACGCGTATTTTAACCATCGGTTCAGTAAAAAATATTCCCTGTTCAATGTGTAATTACTAACGTTTCAATGGGCTACTTCTTTAAATGCGATTATGTTAACGTCGTAAACAACTAAGCTTTCCATGATGAAGGGTTCCAATGTATTTATCATCAGAAACATTTGTCAAACTATGAAAATTAATATAAAAGGCCATTAACAATTCAAAATTGAGACCATCAGCACCGCTAACTCACGATTGAACAGCATTAACACCAGGATCGGGATCAACCCGAATTCTGTCGTCCGCTGAACAAAAGTTTCGTCAACATTTGCTGTACGTTATTCAACTGTTTCTACTTTGAACCAGTCGCAAACAATATTTTGTGTATATCATTTTTGAGAGTTTATATCAAGAATAAATTTTTTTATTAAAGTGTTAAGAAATTTTTGAGGCATAATTCTAATAATTCTACCCAAATAGTACAGATATAATTACAATTGTTTGCTCTTGCTGCCTCCTATTGGCCGCTTGGAATCTGCCCTACTACTTTTATCATACTGTCGAGAGATTACGCCACATCGCTATATTGCGCCCTTGGATTTGGCGTAATATAGCGCGGCGGTATTTACAGAATCGGAAAAGGCGTAATTTCCTGAGGGAAATAGCGGCGGCGTAATATTGCGCCCTCAAGTTACAGAATAGCCATGTAGTAGGGAGAACCTCTAGTATTAAAGCACCTTAGATACGGAGGAAAGAAATGAGACATCCTTTTTATTTTTCTTGAGACTTGTAGAAATGTTCTCATAGAATATGCGCCTCAATAGCTAACTTACAGTGACACATTTTTTTGGAGGCTTCCTTAAAGACTCCGTCGACGAGTGATTCTGCGAACAACAGGTCGGTAACGCGTCGGCCTAACTACCCAAAGGCAGTGGAATCGGACTGCACCTCGGGCATCGGTGTTATGTTTGTCTTACGATTTAGTTATTCTATATGGTGCGATATAGCATTAGAAGTTGGAGCAACAATCTAAGTCCTCAGGCCACTACTCTCCCGATGACCGTTTATGAATAATTTTTCGTTACCCGAGAGGGAAAATCTATCTCATTAGGTTTATGGAGATACATGGATAGCATATAGAGAGCCATGATTAACCAATTGATGACGATTTCACTTAAGGATGTTCAGCAAAGCTATAGCAATGAGGGATAATTTTGAGGGAATAACAGTTTAGTTTAAACAGCTTGAAAACAAAAATTCATCAGTGAATTCACTGCTTTTTTGCCACTCGTCCTAAAGTTATTTTCCTATGGGTAGGTATATGTAGGGAGATATTAGGTAGAATCACGGAACAATTGCTTATTTTACTAGAAGACCTCCATTTTGCTTTTAAGATATCCAAAATCATAAAATGTATTGCACAGCTACCTGCCGCTGATTTCTTCTTATTTGAGTCAGTGGGTAGGCGGGGAATGTATTGGTTGGCTCATTCACGTCGTTTTGATTTCGCAGCTTTTTCTACTCCACTCGTTCCAGTGTCACATCATTGTACTCAGCGTAAAATATTCTTTGAGCATGTTTTGTCAATTTGTATTGAGCTTTTGATTATCTTTGAAGAATCCCGGCAAAAAATCTGGCTCGGCCGCGTTTGCGAGCCTTGAAAAAAAATAATATCAGGTGGATGCGTATTCTCGGGTCGAAACAAAAGAGATTTAACGTGCGTAATGGACATGGTCACACAACGAATAGATATCGTGGCGTGTACCTCCACAATAATATCCGAGAACTTTGAGTCTGTGTTGCATGAGACAACCTTTTAAGTCCACATTAGCTTGTAAGCTTCAGCGACGCCGTTTCTCGTTATTTGTTCAACACTTACCCACCTCCGGCCATGTCCCATCTTTACGTCTCAATCGTTATGATTATAGATTACGCATTCATCGCGGAACGAGAATTAATTATCCCCTCCCCTTTATCGCTGATCGCGAAATGAGATAACACGTGCACCGCTCATGTGTTCAGTCCAGCTCCGCCTTTTTTCCAAACTCCCGATCGCACCACTAGATTGCAGCACTCATTCTCCCCTCACTCGCACTTTGATAAATGACTTCACGCCGCGATTTCTACGCAAATTTTTCCGATCTTTTTTCTTAGAGAAATGAAAAAAAAATGAATCAGCGCGAGCGTGGACTTTTTAAGTCAACGAGAAGTTTTTCTCGACGCTTTCTCGCTTACCGACCGCGGTGGAAAGTCTTCTTGACTGGCAATGAATTGGCAGTGGAGATGGGTTGTTGTCGATGACGTCTTGAGGGATTGAAGGTTTTGCTGACGATTAGTTTTACGCATTCCGACTGCTTCGGATACCGCCATTCACGCCCCCTCCCCTTCCCCGCACACACTTCTCCCGAAGGAGAAGACGAGAGACAGACAACCGCACTTCTTCTTGGGCTTCCCCTCCTTCTTCTTCTTAGGCGTCTCATCATCTCTCGAGTGAGAGAACTTTCGTTCTTCTTGCCGCCGTCTATAGCGCGAAACGCGGTACAAATCATCGGCTTTCATTTTTCACGTCACTGCCTCAAACCCGCGGTATTTTAATATCCTCTCCTCTGTTCTCAATCTTGTCAGCGGCCATTACGGGCAGGTGTCATCCCGTTATCGCCGAAATAAAAGAGTAGACGGATACCTTCCAGAGAAAAGTGCCCCCGGGTCTCGATTCTCGTCCTGAGATGAAGGACTATTGCAATTTAAACAGCTGACAGACGGCGTTTGCGTCAGGGATTTAATTTTTCCCCCGCGCCTTCAGAAGCAACGGGCCCCTGCGCGACTTCAGTTGGTATCGGCGCGTTCACGTTTGCTCCTAAAGACGTAATTTATTAGCACCGCTCGCCTCTAAAGTTTGAAATATTTTGGGGTATTAATATAGACGTTTGATGATGAGGAAGAAATATACGCGAAGAAAACTTTTACAACGTTTGAAAAATGATTTTTATCCCGCCAAACATGTTTTTATCCGCCGAATTAAATTTAAGCACCTCCCTATTTCATCAACTCACGTGTAATAAATTACGAGGCAAATTACCTATAAGCATTTATCTGTGCCAAGCAAATATTTTTTTGCGATGACTGGGATACAAAATAGAGGATCGAGGTCCAGTTTATGTTAATGTTTCGGAGGAGAATCTGAAAGTCCTCACCTGTTATTGAATTCATCCTAGAGGTATCCTCGACTAAAATATCACAATGCGTACGTTATCCATTGCCGATTTCGGCGGAGCGCTTTGGATTTCAGATTATCTTACATGTAGATCCACCTATGGAATGAATGATTTGCCTTGTGATGGAATGGGATTTGCCTTGTCAGTCGTAATTTAGCCGTCACACAGCACAGCAAATTCTTCGTTTTCACCAGCTTATCTACTTTCCGTTATCGGGAGGATCATACACTCAGCCAAAACCTTAACCTTACCCTGATATGGTAATGGCCGTCGTGAGAGTCGCAGGATTACTTAAACCGTGAGTAGCCCGTCAGCTTGGATTTTCAGAAATATTGTAAGTTTGCGAGTTGGTTGGCCGAAATTTCTTCAAAATCATTCTATCGCCTAGATGCTCTTCGCCTTGGAGACCTGCGAATATGGGTACGAGCCGCCGCGACACCTCCACATTGCCCTCTCCCGGATTTTCAAGATCCGTTGGGCATTCCCGGGCACTAGTACAGTTTTTTTATTGTTACAATATTAGTACAATTTAAGTAGGTGCGAGAGAGATATTTTTATGTGTTATTAAGGTTATTGTTACAGTTATTAAGAATAATCACCCATGACATAGTTTAAAGAGTGGAAAGAAATTACCAGTCCCTTTCTGGTAATGTGGGCGTTTACTCGGAACCGAAATCGCAATTTTGTACACGAAATCGTTAGATGGAAACAAAAAAAGAATTTTAGTGAAAAATTAATCTTCTAACCACAACCATTCACTAATATATCAAAAATTAAAATAAGCAAAAGGTGACCCCCACCGAAAAAGCTGCTGTGATAACATTAACAAACATTTTCCTCCCGTCCTTGACTGCTTTTGGTGGAAGGGAAGGAAGTGACGGAAGGTCTGCTCGCACAGATGCTGTCGCAACTGTCCTATTGGCAGAGGCAACTGTGTCCCCCACATTGCGATAAGGCGAAGTAGCTTCGCGGGCTCAGTTGTGATTGGACGAAGTTATACGTCAGAGGTTGCACCACGCCCACTTTTCCGAAAGGGTTAAAAACATCAGTTTTCGCAACTTATAACTCGATAAATAATTGACGGATCAGAAAACGGAAAAATACGGGTCTTTTTATTTTACAAACTCTATCAAATCTGGCAATTAAAAAAATATGGTAAACGACCCCATTGTATCATACTTGATATATAAAGTTTGCAACCAGGTGCTGGCCGTTATGGAAAAAAATATTATTTTCGTTACGTTGGCAAATACCTATGTTTTTCGTGTGGTCAATGACCACTTTTTCGTCACATTTTCGCTCCGTCTAAAATGTGCTCAAGTGCTTACAGTCTCGACAGAAACTTTCAGTGGAAGAGGGAAGTGACTACCTTTTCTGAATCTATGCGAGTGTTGTCAGCACTCACGTGTCTTCCTCAATAACTCATTGTCATTGGAAGGCAAAGCGAGATGTTCAGTAATAGAATCGAATGGTTATGAAACCCCAGCGATTATCGCTGTGAGGCAGTGTTTTTGCATTAAAACCCGCTATTATTTATTTTCAAAGTTAAGGAATGCAGCATAATGAGTTTTGACATTGCTTGAGAAAGGAGCTGGAGACAAAAAACCAAAAAAAGGATCAAATTCGAATACATTTTAGTGCCTCCTTCTCTTCAACAACCCGTCAATGTTCTCTTATCAGTCGGATCTACAAGAAGAAAGAATTCTCTCTTGTCCCTCATGCTGTTAAAACATATACTCCGCCTTCTTCCCCGTGTTGCACTGCATGCACCTGCCAAAAAGCCTTGTCCAAGCTCTGATGGAAGGAAAAAAGAAACATACTTAAAAACCTCCTCAACTCGTCTTAACCTTCCCCCTCAGTATGCTTTTCTTCTCATTTTCTACCGCAGCCTTTGTCATTCCAAGGATACTATCTTCCTTAATTACCTGCTTTCTCTCGTTTCAACACAACTTTTTGCCGTCTCGTAACAATTCCATCGTACGTTTTGAAAAAGAACAAATTTCATATCTTATGATTCCCTTGTGTTAAACATGATATCCTAATTTCATCGCCTTGAAGAAGGCATTATTTGGACTATTTTACAGTTTTATGGAGGCTGGTGAATCAAAGTAATTGTATATTGTTCACGTATGGCAGACGATAAGCTTCACTATGAATTTGTCAATGTATCTTCCTTTAATAAGATAAAGTTTAATCTTCCTTTCCTTTATTTTCAAACTTTGTAAACCTATAATTGTGTAACGTAACAAATATTGTTTAGTTTTTACGTAAGAATCCAGAGGTACAGCTGCCCTCACTGCTATTGGAAACCTTTTATTTTAAAGGTGATAATAATACAAAACTAATGAGGACTCTCTAATGCGAATGTTAGCGCTGCCTTAGGGTCAATTGATGTTTTTGTACAAGACCCTCTTTCTGTTTGCTAAGTATTCATCAATTGATTGAAACAACATATTTGGTAAACTATTGAATTTTGGAAGTTTAATTGATAAAACATAACTGAATGTCTTAAGAATAATATCTGAGACAGTAAATATTGCATTTAACTAGAACACGGTTCTTGTTTAGGATAAGGTCTGAGAAGAAAGGCACCAAGTTCTTCCTCGTCGCACATTGGCGTCTTGATAGAATATTCATCCTGCTATCAAGTTGTTGCCGTAAAATCTCGTACAATCAACCTGACAAATTTTATGCTACATTTCATCTGGCTTCATTGATCAGTTGATGCATTTTATAAATGCAAATATTCCTAACGTCCTATATTACGCTCGGTTTGTGGGTGAACATGAAATCTAATGGGGCGAAATCTGAAATTTGCTGAGCATTAGATTCAACTAACGTCATTTTTTCCTGTAAATGGTTATTGGTTGAAAATATTAGATATAATGCCTTAGATAAAATGCTACTGGTGTGGAAAACATAACCACCAGCAAGGGCTATGCGATTATCATGTGCTAAAGGCACATAAAAATCGCATAGCCCTTTCTGATGGTCAAGCAATCGTACGAACTTTGGGTTCTAAATGATTAAATTTTCAATTAATTCTTGGTGAGCTAATTCTACGTTAAAAATTTTATTTCAAATAAGGTTTCTTTGTTTTAATGCCAGCGATAGTTGATGGCCAGGCATCGCCAGTTGAATATTTATTTAGTCTCTCTCACTCGGGTTGGGAAACGAGTCGCGTAAGTGACGCTAGCATCCCGTGGAATGGCTGAAGGGGTGGTGGTCTCTTCAGGGCCGGGCTCTCAAAAAGGGCTTCCGATTCTTCAGCCCCTTGGGCCCTCGTCCAACTCCCTCCCCCTCTCGTCCTTCATCCCCCTAACCTCCATCCTCCTCCACACCGCGTCGTCCCAATCCCACAAGACCCAATCCCAACCCTCTCCCCCGATTAATTTCCAATGGGAGCCTCCTCCCTCTTCGCTCTGGATTCCTCTCCCGTCCGGGCCACTCGTGGGAACCGGCCCTTCCACCGGCCACTCGGTCGTGAGGGTGGTGGTTCGGGGGAGCAGACGGACGGAAAAGGGCAAAAGGGGTGGCGATGGGAGGGAGGAGGAGGGGGGGATGAAGTCGGCGGCGGCTCGCTCGGAGAAGGAACGCAATGGAGAGATGGAGAGGAGAAGATTAAAATGAATTAGAGGGGAAGGACTGTCTTTATTGGTCGCGAGATTAAGACTTCGAAGGCTCGTTGCTTTTTTTCCGTTTCCAGGAGGAATGTTTCCGAGAATGATTCGTTTATGAACGAATGCGGGGAAGAGCAATATAAATGTTGCATGAAGGAGTCTGCTGCCGCGGTGGTTAAAGTAAATAAAATCAATTAATTAATTGTCTCAGTGGAGGCGAAATCGTTGGTGATCTATGACGGGAGATGCTACCTCGAGGAATCTAAGTTCAAGAAAATTATGTCGCACACCACTTCAGAATATTCGAGTCTTTGTACCTTTGAATTACCATGGATGCTTGATTCCCTTCTTAATTATCACGGATATTTGTAGTGTACCAACAAAGGATAAGGAGGTTAAGCTGATGTAGCTATTTATTTCTTCAAAGCCTGGGTCGCATGAGGATTTAAAAAAAATATTTTACATTCACACAATTACTTTCTTATAATTATATAATAATTATAAATATTTCATGTGTATTATATAATTATAAAAGAAAATAGTTTTCCGAGACATCTGAGAAAATATTACAGATATTTGTTCTTTCGCAACTCAACCTCCATCGATCCTCTATCCGGTTTTCATTGTTTGTGGTGAAGCTTGTCATATTCTAAGACCTAATGAGTGCAATATTAAGGCTGTCACAGAACTCAGGATGTTAACATACCTTGCCAAAAATGTGGTGCTGTGCATGCGACTCTTTTAAGGTGGCACGTTCAGTTAAATGAAGACGCCAAGTAAAAAAGATGTGGTGTAAGAGATGATGGTCAGACCAAAGTGACCAGCCAAGATATCCTTCGAAGACTAAACAGTGGGGTGCACCGATATGAATAAAGATATACAAACTTACTATAGATTTTGAATCGTCATTACTGGACGATATACATTTTTGAAAAGTGTTAACTTCGCAAACTGCGGAGGAAAGAGTGTGTGAATACGAGACAAATTGTAAATCTACCAGGTCTGGATATTGTTAGTACATAAGAAAACAGAGAAGAGTTGAGAGTTACTTAGCGTCTTTAAATTAAGTCGATAGTTAATTAATATCAATTGCTGTCACGGAACACATGTATTCTGAGTCAAGCGCTCTGCTTTCCCCATTACTGTAGATTTTTAACTCGTCCTCTACTTATTGAAAATTTAGAAACGAAGTCAACTTGAAAGTTGAACCATTCCGCGTAGAGGAAATCTTAAGCGACTCACTCCTAATATTTAACTCCAGACAGAAAACGCAATGATTTAATTTCAGTGATTACATCGACACCGTGATGCCATTATCCCTCCATTTCGCTCAGCATTTGGAGAGGGGGGTTAGGGAGAATTTTTTCGAGAAAAAAGTCAGATACACAACGGAGGCTTAAGACTTGCACTATTTTAATCGAGAGGTGTATCTCTGGAAATTGGAAAAAAATCGAGGGGGGAAATGTGAGTAGGAATTTTAAGTGCCCGGAGGAAGTGACAGCGGGAAGGCGTAAAGGGAATTACAGTGGAGAGTGGAAGGGAGGCTGTTTCGGAGGTGCTAAAGGGTGGAGGCGTAATGGGGCAAGTCAGTCGAGTGCGAGGGGGTGGAAGGCTGGCTGGGGGCGCTAGGGGACAGGTGAGGGAGGAGGGCGGGGGTGGGTGGATTTATAACTCATTTGGACGGTTTATGAAGCCGCTGAGGCAGGAGAAGGTGTGGGTAGCGCCGCAATTGGCGGCCGGGAAAGTCGGAGACGAGGTATTCGCACGAGTAAGTAAATTAAGGGTCGGGGCTGGTTGTGGTGGTGTCGGCGAGGAATTGTTAAACGGCTGCCGAAATATATGTGTGCTCTCATTCCATTTTTACCACCTCCCGGAGTTTCGGAGAAAATTGCCTTCGGCGGCCTTCGCTACTGATGTTTTTTTCTTTCCTTTTGTTCCAAAGGTGTTGAATGCAGTGAGCACACAAGCGGCTCTTGAGGGAAAACCCATTCTCCCACCACTCTTACTTCGGTCCGCAAGGGAATACTACCGTTATCGCTGGTATCAGATAAGAGTTATCCTTCCTAAATCCTTTCATCATTTCTTTTTTTATGAAGGAATATATTCATTATGTTGTCTTTCAGGTCGATACATTTTCTGGTACATCTACCCTCTAATCCTCATTAATCGTTGTTGGATTACCGAATTTCTTTCTATTTAAAAAAACTTTGAACTGCCTTTTGCGCTGAGTTCCAGGTCAATCTAGACCTCGCAACTAGAATACTAGGACTAGAACTCTTGCAACTCAAAGCTCAGGGGTTTCCCCTTCCGGCATTAGTGACGTGATTCCCTTATGATTAAGTAGGTTTGACGGTGGGGAACAACCTTAGCAGTTGGTGCTTCATAAAGCCTAACTTTAAATCTTAAGAATACCCAGAAGAGTACAACAGAAATCCAGGATGACCCCCTGCCTGTTGTCATTGTTTCTTTTAGTCTGACTTATAACCTTCCATATACTTTACTCCTTTTAACGGATTTTCACTGTCCCTGTTTACGGTGTGTTTATCAGTGAATCAAATCATTTAAATGAATCAAATAGATTTCTTTATGTCTATTCCACTTTAAAACTTAATATACGAATTTTATAGAAGTGTATTCTCTTGTGATATGATGTGAAATGCAATAAATGCGCGAATATAACCTTCAGAACAAATGAAATCCGTAATCCAGTACACTCCATTTGCGTTAACCTGGCCGATGACAACTCGTGGAGGGGAGGGGGACCATTTGAGGGGATTCTGACCTACATACGTCATGCGCTTTAAGCGATTTGGGTTCGTACTATTAGTAGGAGTGTGCCTGGAATGAAACATAAAGTTATTGCATATTAAAGGAAAGATAATGCAATTTTCCACAAGTAAACAATTTTTATTCCGACTAGTTTCGGTGTACTACACCATTTTCAAGAAGAAAAGATAATGGAATTTTCCACAAGTAAACAATTTTTATTCCGATTAGTTTCGGTGTACTACACCATTTCCTAGTGAAAATGGTGTAGTACACCGAAATTTGTTGTGGAAAATTGCATTATCTTTCCTTTAATATGGAACGTTTCCACCATATCTCGCCTGAATCGGTATTGTTTATTGCATATTGATAGCTATTTACCCATCGTAGTTCCACGTTGCTTCTGACTGGAAGTTTTCTGGTTCATGCCTGAGGATAATGACAGTCATGATGCAAATATTGCATTATTCCTTGATTTCAAAGTCACTCTGGAAATCTTACGGCTCTTCTTGGCGCTCACCGTAGATATGCCGGCATATCCATGGCATGGTCAAGCCCAGACAAACACAGGGTTCGAATCTCAACCGGGCAGGTTTTCACTACCTGGGGCCATGAATGCGTATTCTAAATGGATGATTTATATTTCAAGGACAAAGGACAATAGGGGATGAATAAAATAAATAACACCTATCCCCTGCCGGTTTGGTTATGGAAGGGAAATTAGAGAATTGGCCACACTCTGCGGCCTATTTTAATTTGAACAGAGATTTTACTAGATATATTTTCTGTATGACTAAGAAATTGGTTTTTAGAACGTGGTTAATATGTTTAGGGCAGCCATTCATTATTTTCGACCCACGAGTTTTCCACCGCGCTGGAGCCTGTTGAAAGTCGCCCATTCTCCGAAGTTTCCTGCTTGAAGTTGTGTGACGAGAAATATTATCAGGCACGGCCTCAGTGTGTTTTCATTACCTTTGCAACAGGGAATACATCGTATTTATTCCGTTCATAATTGCACTGTGCATTTTCGAAGGTTTTTACGGCGCCATAAATCATAGATCCGAACCAAAGGATCGGACCAGAAGGTTACCGGCGACGCGGTGGTTCCTCCTTCGTTGCTAAGGACTCCCGAGTCGAGTCATCCCGCTCTCTCATTATCCTACTTATCAAAAGCAAACACCACTATGCTCTAATCACTCCTCATCCCCAGCGAGCAACTGGAAAATTCCCGGCTGCCAGCAAAAGATTCATATGTCATTTACATACTTACCCCTTGCAAAACATTTTTCTCCGAGGGAAATGAGAGAGAGAGAGAGAGCCTTTCAGGAAGAGAGAATCCGTAACCACTTTGGAGTGGCCCCTACGGCCTCAGTGGTGGAGCAATTTAACTCGCATTAGGAGACCCGCCGAGGAGAGTTCTCCGAAGGGCGCTGTTGATTTGCAGTGATTTGCACTCCTCTCTGATTATTCACCTTTGGGGTTCATTAGCCCTGTGCACCGCTGCTGTGCGATGGCTGTTTCATTCGCCTCGAGAGATGTGGCGCCCGAACCAAAGGAACGAGGCAACTGGGGAGTTGTTGACACGGCTGCGGATGGCTAGTATGTATGTACCTCTTAAGTAATGTCATAGGGGCAAAAGTACGGTTCAAGCGTATTCTATGCCGTCAGAATTAGTAATTCAATGCCGTCAGCATAAGGGCATTCGAGAGCTGCAATGGACTGTGCTGATCACTAAAAATATGGGGGAGAAATATGAATTTCTTTCTCCACAGCCCGTTCAGAGAAGCAACAAGTTCACTTTATTCGTCAATTCATATGCACATGCTTACTTTTAAAATACAAAATTCAAGCTTCTGTAATTTAGAGCTCTCTTATGACCCCGCAGGTTACTATTTATAGGAGAATGCCTCTGAGTTCGACCTCTGGCAGCAAATCATCGTCATTTCAATATCGATGTGCTTACGATGGGAAATAAACAAATTATGCTAAGCGAGTGAGATGAAATGGAATTTTTATTATTATCCAGTGGGTATAAAATTCTGAGAAGGAAGAAAATGTACAAACAGTGCTGACGCAGTTCTATAGAGATGATGCAAGCAGTACCGCAATATTTCAAAAGGAGCAATAATTGATAGTGCCAACTTTACTTGGCGAGTAAATTTTAAGAACATTACTAGATGGAAAAAAGTGACTACCAGGTACAAATATCTAGCAAGGAATTAAACGTTTTGCTGTTATCTCAAGCAATTAGGTTTAACTGGGCATTAAAATGGTTATTCACCTATGGCATAAGATTTAAACGTAAGTTTTGCTGAGATAATCAGCAAGTAGAGGTAATTTTATGTACTTATACTCCATGTATTACGAAGTATTCATGTTGAGGGAACATGAAGAAAATCCTCTTAGAGATTTCTCTAAATCAGATTGTGAATATTTTCCCTGTCGCCTAATTATTCTTCCTCAAGTGGAGTGAAATCCATTTATCGGGAGCGGTATGGAGTGGGCACTAAAATATCAAGTAAGCGCGGTTGACGTTGTCTGTTCCAAGTACATTATCCTTCATCTCTCATTTATGCACCTACGGCTGTTGATTGTATCGGAGAATCCAATCAGTTTATAATGACTTGTAGGTATTACAGAATCTACTTGAATAGTATTGAGGTCATCGGGAGTATTTGCTTGCTTGATTTCATCGGTGAGCATATTTTTCTTTCAGTTCCGATTGACACCTCATTTTAAAAGAAAATAGTCTTTCAGTAAAATTACGTTTTTTCTATGATTTCAATCCTTGTCAATCCGGCCGAGCAATTTTTACTGCGGCCGCATTCCCCTGTTGCGTACCATTCGTTTTCAAAGCTATGAGCAAGTTGAGAATGCTGATGTTGTTTTTCTTCCGGGGTATCTTCCGCGTTGTTCCATATTAAATGGACAACATTATCGCCGGCGATACATTCGTCCTCTACGCGTCATAAAGCCTTCACGAGAGATTTTGAATGCTCTTTAGACCACGTTTTCGCTTAGACCACGTTTTCGCTTAGACCACATTCCCGGAGCCTATCCTTTCCAATACCTATGGGTGAATAAATTTAATAAAAAAACTGTTCCGAGAAAAATAATTGAAATATGACATTTTATGACTATATCGATAGCTGAAAGACTTCATAGTCGGACAAGATATTATTGTTGCCCATGGAGGAAAAGCCAGAGACTTTAGAACAAGTGTGGGTTTGCTATGACAAATAGACATAGGGGTTTAACATGGAAAATAGAGGAGCTTTTACGCACTCATAAATTACGCGAGTCACTCAAACGATCAGCAAAACATTTGACGTTTTCCTTGTATCAGAATCATACTTATGACCTCGTTATTTCCTACCTATAATTGACAACTCTCGCAAAAGTACTGCTTTAAATTGCTCATTTGATCTTGTTAACGAACTGTTCTCTCATGAAATATTTTGGAGATCAGAGCTTTACAATTTTTATGAGTTATTCTACCAGTGAATGCGCGCTTGTAAGATCCCTTTCCAAAGGCAGTAGGACTAGTTGGAGTTGATCTTACTGTAAGGATTGATCGTATAAATAAATAAGTTGAAAAAACATTTCATCATTTTGCAAGATATCTATAATGTGTTTTGTGTAATTTATTCGTACAGCATAGCCGATCAGTCACATTTTAAATTCATTGTATCTGCCAGCTTTTTACCCCTAATCTCAGCATGAATAAATCACGAAATTGTCTTTTTATTTCTACGTCCCATATTGGGCGTCGGAATTTCCAAAACCCCATCTGTCATGAAAGACCAAATCAACCAAATCGAAGTCGATAAAGACAGCCGCTGTCATCAATTAAATGATCATATTTTCTCGAGATATTTAGCTTTCCAAGCGGTAGTTTGCGACGCACTCCCAGTCATCCGACCAAAACTGCACCTCTCGACAAAGGCCATTGATTGAATCCGGCCGGGGGGGGGGGGGGGGGGGGAGGAAGCAGGCATTAGTAGGAGGGGGTAGCGGAAGGGTTTGAGAGGTACCTCTCCTGAAAGCATATCCGTGACAATCAGAGCTTCCGTTGGAGAAATTAGCTTCATCATCGCCGCTCTCAAAGCCCGACCCCTCCTCCTGACACCTCTTACTCCGCTCACAATGGCCCTGTCATCATCGCCGGCCTCCCCCGCCAGCTCCGGTGGCCAAACCCCTTCTCCTCAGAACAAAGCCGCCCCCGCTTGTCTCTTCTGTGGAGGCCGGCCAGGGTTGGCCGCGGGAGACAGGGGCGTGCGATGGACAAGGAGGGCCGGCCGCTAAGGGCGTTGGCCAAACCTTCGTGTATCAACTCGGCGGGAGAAGAAGGGTTTAATCAATCAATCAATCCATCAAACAACGCCCCCGCCTGGGCCCCTTCTTGTCCACTCCCAAATCCTCCTCTCCCACTTCTCGCCTGCGAGTGGTTTGGACTCTTTGATTGACGTGCAACACTGTCCCTCATCTTCCAGTCCCCCGCGCCATCCCCTCCTCTGCTGCTGCATGTCCTAGCACCGACTTTCCCTCGGAGCGCGCCACGGAATGCCGGTTTACCGCACCCACTCCACACCCTAGACCCTCGTGCCCACCCAGCGGTCAGCTCGTCGCTTGACGTCGACTGGTCGAGGATTCCACCCCCTGCCACACATCTCTGCGGCGGTTTGTGGTCTACCTGGTAGGTGTGGTGAGGTGATTGCGATTAGCTTTATTGAGTAGTTAGCGTGTCATCCGGAAATATTGGACACAGTTGGTATGGTGCATGTCGAGATGATAATAATCCGTCTTTCGCGATGTCACTAACGCTATTCATAACGCTTACTCCTGTAGCAGCCCCCTGCTCACAATTTTCGCAATAACGAATCGCTCTACCAGTTAATAATATTTTGAATGCCTGAAGTTTAAGTTTGACTAGTTTTTATGCTCATCAAACTGAAGGTTATTGAAAGCAATACGCACCTACTTGCCGATGTGATGTTAGAGTATAACCATGATTCAGTCCGCATTGACCGTTGATACGCGTTTAAACGACGCTTAGGCGTTATAAACGACGCTTTAGAAGTATACCATATGTCTAATACCCTATAAGATGCTCAAAACGACTCGGAGGTAATAATATTTTCTTATTTCTGTATCAAGCTGTATTTGCTCGCGATTATAGATCAGAGGTACCTACGCTAAACGCTAAAGGAGGAAATGAATTCCAAATCGTACATTTTATAAAGATTTAACCACGGTTTGTTATAAGTCAAAATTATCCTTTTCGCAGACGTATTTCGTTCGAAAACATACCCGTAAATATTATGATATATATTTAACTGCTTAAGGTGCTAGTAAATTGATAGGCTAGCCTTATTATAAGCCCCTTCAACACTTTTCTTCTGCGTCAAAAAAGCTAAAACAAATGTATTAAAATGGTCAGAAATAGATTATGCGGCATTACTACGGAGACACCTAGTTAAAAATAATATTAGCTTTCATATCGTACCTGGTAATGGTTATGGTAACTGAAAATCTTTATTAACATACTACTTGAGCCCCGTAAATGCATGCAGTGCACTGCAATATACAGATTGCTGAATATATTTCGGTTATTTTCCCCATGGCTGTCTGTGGAACATTGAAATATAAGCAATAAAATAAGTGGTTTGAGTGATTATCTTGCATTACTAACTTTATCGGTAGTACATATGACTTAAATGGTGAACATATTTATGTTAAGTCAAATGCATGTTGGCTTATTACCGATGTGCGGTGGTCCTTCATCTTACTTTTATAACCATGCGGACATCGCGCATTGGGAATAGGTGTGGTTTTTGGAGTACTGGCTTCCCACCCTAGGCCTGAATGGGGTCGTTTACCATATTTTTTATGTTCCCGAGTCTGATAAAGTTTGTAAATTGAAAATACCCGTATTTTTTCGTTTTTTGATCCGTCAATTATTTCTCGAGTTATAAGCGGCGAAAAAATGATGTTTTTAACCCTTTCGGAAAAGTGGGCGTGGTTCAACCTCTGACGTCATTGACTTCGTCCAATCACAACTGAGTCCACGAAGCTACTTTGCCTTATCGCAATGGGGGGGACACAGCTGACTCGGCTAATAGGACAGTGCGACAGCATCTGAGCGAGCAGACCTTCCGAGAACCCTCCTCTACTCCCTTCCTTTCCACGAAAAACAGTCAAGGACGGGAGGAAAATGACGTCAATGGTATCAAAGCTGCTTTTTCGGTGGGCGTCACCTTTTGCTTATTTTAATTTTTGATTTATGAGTTGTGGTTGGAAGATTAATTTTTTCACAAAAATTCATTTTTCGTTTCCATATAACAATTTCGTGTGCGAAATTGCGATTTCGGTTCCGAGTAAACGCCCCCATTTGCGACTGAGACAGATGTTTCATCGGCGAACCGTTCCCCACTGGGAAACCGTGCGGAAGCACTTCGAAGACAGCTTTTGCCTTGCTCTTGTATCCGTACTTGCTTTATTAGTATCTCGAAAAATCGCCAGTCACTTTGTACACGCGTGTTCTTTAAGTACTTTGCTTCTTTTTATTATCAAGTTTGCTTATTATGTGGGTATGCTTCATCACAAGGTGCCAGATGACAGAAACTTTAAAGTCATTCCATTCTACCACGGGACCCACTCGACTTTTTCTATTCATCATCTTCCTAATCAGGGCTAATCGCGAATGTTACTTCCCATGTTGTGCCACGCTATCTCTCGAAATCGATTAGTCGTTTTTTGCACCGACAATCATTGTTCGTCCGTGCCGTTTTACGACGCGGAACTCTTTCCCGTGCTCTCTCGTAATTGGTATCGCGGGGATTGGGCGTGCATATGCTTTCCCACTTTCGTGTCAAAGGTCACAAGGTTTTTCATCACTGCCCCATTCTCCCCGATCTTTTTTTCCCCCCGGAGTCATTTCACTCATCGCTGTTTAATTGTTCACTCACCTCTGTTGACCCGGCTGTAAGGAAAAAGGTTTATGACGGAATCATCCATGATCCTTAAAATGGGACACGAAATTGATCTCATGTGCTTCGGATCCCTTCTTTCAAAATACGCCCTTGTACATACATACATACCTGTGGTGTATGGGGGCTTGGTTTGCTTGCAGATTGAAGGACTCCTTCAAGACGGAAGTCAACAAGAAAATGGAGCGTAGTTGGCTCCGGCTGAGAATCTTAATCAAATAAGACGCTACAAAAGACTAGGATTAATAGTCTATTTAAAATAATAGTTTCAATTTTATCTCACAAAGATGAATGAAGTCCTAATACAATAAAATACTTCTATCACGAAGCCAGAGGTTGGAAATTCTGCTTCAGGAATGATGTTTTTGCTGTAATTACGGCACCATCAAAATGTCTGCCGCATAAATGCCATCACAAGAATGTAGATACCTTTGGTTCTCGTACACTAAAGTGGATTAATATTTTGTTGGATCATAAGTAGGTGGGAATTATCAGCATTCATTCGCATTCTAAAGCATTCTTTCGAGGTAATGTGCTCGTTTAACATATTTTCTTTGTTGCCGAATCTGATTTGTTGGGCAATGATCTTTTTAGTGTATATTTTGTTTATATCTGCCATTCAGATCCTCCGTCAATCTAATTGTTACAATGTACGAAATTTTGTTTCTAGTATTTCTTATACCCCTCTCTCTGCTTAACAACAAAATAAGCCAGGATAAATAAATATATGAACTGATTTCTGAGTAAGAGTGAAATTCCATATTAGGGAATAAATATAAGGATTCCAAAATAATCCTTTGCAATAAAGCTTAAATATAACTTAACTAAAAGACATACGCTGGCATTTAAGGTCATTTCAGTCGTATTTGGTATTTATGGCTTGTTCACATGAGCAGCATTTATTGAAATGCATTACCATCGATTTGGATAAAGCAGAGATAAATTGTATTTTCATCCGAAATGAAGTAACGCATGGCAACTAAATTTGTCTGAGAGCCCCAGAGGATGGCAAAGGAGGAACATTGCCCTTTCGCTTTGTAGATTTCATTTTTGGGAAAGGAAGAGGCGAAATATGCATCACCTCTACCGTTAATTTGAAAACTAATTGTAAGAGAAGGAAAGGGAATATTTAAATACTTATTCAGATAAAAAGCGCTGTGCGAAACAAGGTAAGTGATCTTGATTACATAGATGAAAAAGAAGAATTAATAGAGCATTCGAGCGTCATTAGAACAGATATGTGCTCCAAATACTGAGAATATATTGCACCACACTCCGAAGAGAATATAAATTTAATAATAGAGGATACGGCCAGTGATCCTTATCATAAGAGATCTAAACTGTTATAAGTTAGTATACTTACTTGTACTTAGTATACTACCTTGGTAGTATATGAATGCACTGTTAAATATTAATTAAACTTTTCCATATTCCAAAATAGGGAAGAATTAGCTTAGCCAATGCACCTTCTTTTTCAGCCAAGCCTTGTTAACACATTTAGCAATTATCCCTAGGTTTCCTAATCCTCTAATAGGCAAAGGTGTCGTTTACCACATTTTTAATGCCTAATATGATAGATTAGGTAAAACAAACTGACCCGTATTTTTCCGTTCTTCGATCCGTCTATTAGTTCTCTAGTTTTAAATGGCGAAAAAATGATGTTTTTAACCCTTTCGGAAAAGTGGGCGTGCAAAGGACTTGTACGTCATCCACTTCATCCAATCACAACAGAGGCTGCGAATCTCCTTCGCTTAATCGCAATGGGGAACCCACAACTGACTCTGCCAATGGAGGTGGTTGCGACAGGACCTGTGCGAGCAGAACTTCCGCCCCCACCTCCACTCCCCTCCCATTCCCTCAAAACAGTCAAGGAGGGGAGGTGGATGACGTAGTAATCCTTATCGCAGCTCGTTCGGTGGCCGTCACACCTTGTGCTTTATTTATTTTTTGATTTATGAGTGAGTGGCTCTGGCTAGAAGAATAATTTTTTCACTCAAATTCATTTTCCGTTTCCATCCTACAATTTCGTGTGCAAAATAGCGATTTCTTTTCCGTGTAAACACCCCCGTTTGTGCCATCGATTTTAATACTTTTTTGAATTTCTGAGGAAGGCAATTTTTTAATAAGTAGAATTCATTGAAATCAAATAGTCTTGGTTGCCTAGTACGAATAAAGGATTTAAAAATCAAAATGCTAGTGCTTAAAAAGAGGAAAATAACATTTATTTTTGGGTTCAGCGTCAACAGATTGGAACTAATCCACGATTAAATTTTCTGGCGCGTTTATGAATTTAAAACCCTGCACTGATCATGGATTTCCGACAATATATAATTATTCAGTTGTTTTCGAAACAATAATTTAATGCCGATTCATCTCGTCCTATATGAAATCGCCGCATAATTTGGAACAAAAAAAATTTCTGCTTTAATGCTTCCAATACGAAGATTGATTTCACCATCAGGAGAACAATCCCAGGATTATTTGCCGCAGCTCGCCACTCAATTTCGGCTAACCTCTTCATTTTTACATTCTTATTATCTTTCACATGTTTTCTATGGAATCCTAAGCATTGAACTTCAATCCACGTTGTCAAAATCCTCCAGATCTACAAACGAACCCCTTTTTGTTCTTCTCCATTCCTGCTCTATGGGTAGCCTAAGGGACAATGTTGTTTCTCTTTGTAACCATGCTTTTCTGAATCAAAAATGGGTAGATAACAGTCACCTGGTTTATTATACAAATTGTGGATAATCCTTTAGTCTAATAGATGATCTGTATAATGAAAAATCAGGGTGATTTCAAATGGATGAAAATAATTTTTTATATAGTTTGAATTAGATGCCAAATAACGTATCAATTGACAGGTTAATCAATTAAACAACGTATCTCTAGACTGATCAATGAAAGTTTTGTATGCAGCTTGAGAATGTCTGAAAATAGAAATAAGCTGCAATATTCCTAACGGTGATTTACCGTTAGTAATGCGTTACGGGTTTTAAGTAGAAGTTAGAGGAAATAATTAATTACCGTGTCAATTCGGTGCTTCTTATAATGTTATCCACAAAGTAAGCTAAATTATTAGTCCTTGAATGGTCAGCGGAGTTGGTTGAATTTAATTAATTATCTTGATGCCATGCTGTATTTTAAATCCTTGAAATTATTCCCGTTCCGCTCTGCGCATGAACAGAGCTCGTAGCAGCCCCAGGTGATGAAAATTAAGTGATAAATTATTACACACGCGCAATGGGTTACTTTTGATTAATGATCGTATTCTCTCCTATTTATTCTAGTCTTCATCAAATGCTTCGTTTTACCTGACGAATGCTTTTTTCTTATTGTTTTTGCCTGGAAGCTGAATTGCTTGGCGATTATTATTTTTCAAAGATACTGAGGGGAACAAAAACTCCCTCTGCGAGTAGTTGATCAATTTTTTTTCCTAGCTCAAATTTTTGAATGTTTTATTGAACTTGTATCTGATTAACTCTCGCAATATTTAGTCAAAAGTTATTTTTGTGCATTATTCTGTCTATAATAATTGTGCGTCAAAACCTTTCGACGGCTACGATGTAATTATTTTTATCTGTGTGTACATGATTTTGTACAAAGCTACCATTACCGTCTAGGTGGTTTTAAGCCATTGAATGAAGTATTTGAGGACCTTGCACGAAGCTGTACTTTCAGTCGCCAACAATTCTTTTCATAATTGGGCAGTTAATTAATCGAGCAGATGACGATCTCCTTGTCTGTGTTGAGGAATGTCGCTAGTCTGAGATACTGTGCTGATGTTATGGGTAAATTTTCAGAATTTTATATCACACTGCCCTTCCATGGAATGCATAGATCTCTTCCGACAAGTTACGGTAGTATTAATACAAATTTTCGTAGAAGTAACGAAGATATAGAATGGATAGAGTGGATAGCGAAGAATTTATTAGTAGAGGTTGAGTGAAGAGAAGGCTGATGAATAAAACAGAAAAGAAAAGAGGACTAACTTATCGGATACATGGTCAAATGAACGAAAATTAAGTGGAAAGGAAGACCTTGTATAAAAGAAATATGGAATAAATTGAACAAGTAGTGAAGGATGTAACGGAGAAGAATCATGCCAATATGAATAGCTTGGCCAATAATGTAAATGAGCGGAGAGCTACGTCAAACTAATTTAAGGATTGATGACTAGTAATAATGATGTGGCAGTATTTGGGGCAAGGTCGAGTGACAAATGACCTTTATTGCATGGTATTGTATTTCAACATCAATGCTCAATATCATGCACTGTATGTAAGCCAAAATCAATTTTCATTCATTTTTCTATTTTTTCTTTTAAAGGAATTTAACAGCTCTTGTTATCATAACTTATAATGGGGTCGTGGTAGCCTAGTGGGTAGAGCGCTGAGCTACCGACCTACTGAGGGGCCCGGGTTCAAATCCCTACCTGGACTCCCCCACCAAAAAAAATCCCCGTGATTCGATTTTCTGTGCGTCAGAACCTCGTATGAAATCGTGGGTGGACCGGGGAAAGGAACAGCCCGCCCCCTACCCTGTATGTGCGAATTTTGCACGTCCATGGCTTAATACGGGGTTAGTTCGACCCTCACCTATCAAAAAACAACCTTTGGGTTGAAAATAAGTTGTTTTTAGTTGCCAACTAAACGATTTAAAGTCAGTGAATAAAGTATTTTGGGGCAAATATGATTTACCTGAGTGATTCAATGTTGGGCGAATAATTTTCTTAACGGAGTAAATATGATTAAAATGACTTGCGTTCATGAATTTTGAAGCAACCTCTGCTTGGTTTGGATGGAATGGTTGTCACACTCCATCGTCTCCTGAGTGATACTCAAGTGTTGCTCGTTTTAAAAAGAGCCCCGATGGATGATAACGTTTTGATCTCTCATTCTCTCTAGGAATACGGTATTAGTCTGTATCATGTTAATATTTTCGAGGGCGCAAAATCATACATGAGTGATATCACCAATTGTTCTCTTCACATCAAAATCGGTTGTCAATTTCGTCGAGCTTTCCAATTTCTATGCGTATTGCATTCGTATTCCCTGATTGCTCTGAAATATTCCCGGAGAGTGAAGGTAGGCCAATCCAGTGCCGGTCCATTGTTCTTCCACGCGGACTCCTTTTCCCATGGAACGAATCTGGATTAGAGTGGAGCATTCACTTTAAATTCGCCACGCTCCGTGAACGACCACCCAGGGGCAGAGAATCCACCCCTTCCGATTCACGGGTGCATGCAGCTCAACCGACCCTCGTTGAACTCCCTACCTGGGGAAATTGCTTTTGGTTCTGATAATCTGTCTCCATCTTTCGTCTCCGGCACTTAATTTAGTAGACAAGCCGATGTGTTTAGGACCGACGCCGATAAATCTTGCTATCCTCATCATTTTTCGCGTGTCGTAAGACAAATAGCCTTCGAGAGAAATTCTGGGCAAATCGTTTTATAATTGTAATCATAAATAGTTATTACATAATTTTCGTCCCCTTATAAACCTAGAGTCATCAACTATGTCAGGAAATATAAGTCATAGCTACCTATGGAAGAATCATTTGTGATTTATCAGTGAGTGAATCTAAAGCCTGCCGGGAAGTTTGAATCAGGCGTGATGTTTTAATTTATGCTGATTCAATAGATTCGGATTTACTGATTCAATTTGGATCACGACACATTTCCTCAAGCTAATCAGTATCTGCAAATCATCGACTTATATGTACTGTTTTTATAGAATAATTTTTCCTCTGAACGGAGTCGATAATATTAGCTGAATAGAGGGGAAGAATTAAAAACGGTAGGAGGGAGAAAAAGTTAATGGTGAAGATTTCAAGGCAGGAAAAGGGGATGTATGTATTTATTTATTAAGTTTATCCAGCAATAAAATAAAATTACTGGACGAACCATAAATGTACCACGAGTCAAAACCCCACCTCTGACATGAAATTTGCCAAACACCGTTCATCTACAGCATGCACTAACTCACTCTGTGTAATCTGACTTGGGCCCAAATAAGCACAACATGGGATATATCCATTGCTGGATATATCCCATATTCCCTTATCTACAACACTCTTATGAATCCTTTTCCCACCTCCTCAATAGTTTCCTTGTATCTCTTACAATGAGGCAACCAAATTGCAGCACAAAACTCCAAACTATTCCTTAAAAGATCTAGGTATAGCACAATTAGTGTTTTCATTGTGTTGAAGCATGCAGTTGCTCTCAACACTTTACCTAATACCCTCATTGAAGAAGATGCCATCTCTTCAATGTGCTTATTGACGTTCAATGCGCAACGCTCTAATGTCAAATGGTTGTTTAAAAGTTTAAAATGGATGTTAGTGTGAAAAAGGTATAAAAAGAAAAGGTAGTTGGATGATAGAGAATTATGGAGATGTGAAGAGGGATTCAATATACGAAACGTAGATTGGTTGGTAAGTAAGAGAATTAATTATAAGCTTATTAATTATAATAAGGGACAGCTCCTCCCTGTATCTATATGTAGATGGGATTATAGGAGGGTGGAGCTGTCCATAAACCCGCCAATGTTGGAATATACCTAGGACGATGAGTGAACACTTAGGGGGGGTATTCGTATTTCTAACGACGGTTAGTCATGCAATACCATTCCGGGCAAGTTCTACGCTGCTTCTAGCGTCATGGACCGGCTTCTTCTTTGTTACCGAAAGCCTCGTTCGGATCTCTCGTGGAATGCGTGGGTGGTTTGCCGTGGATGTACACGAGTCGCCGCCGATGGCCAGAGATAGAAAGAAAGATACCCGGCAGGGAGGGAGGCGACAGCGACGTGGCGTTAGTGGAGGGCACTCTTTCCACGTCCGAGTGGTTTGTCGGGTTTCATTTGTCTTCGGGCGAATTGCTCCGGGGAGCGGTGGCGAATCGCCGCTAGTCATGCCGATCGTTATTTCCCTTCCGTCAGGGGTGCACTCCGAGGGCGCAGGGGATGAAGACTGGTGGGGGTGGTTCGGGAGGGGGTTGGCTGAGCGAAGGGGGTTATTGCCGGCGCCACCGAGGCGGAGTCTCAGTCCTCCTGATCCTCGCACGAATTCCACCTCACGAAGATCACCAAGTTGCCCATCGCAAGCTCGGGTCAATTTGAAACTTGCTCTGTCCAAATCTCTGCTTGCGCGATACATTCGCAAAACGACTGTAGGATCTTTCAAGCCTGCCGCGTGAACGGCGGAGAAATTTACATTTATTGCCGTGAGAAAAAATTCACCTGGATCGGGAATGGAACAACGGACCTTTGGCTATCCGGGCCACTGCGCAGACCACTACGCTACCCAGGATCCTTAATTCTCATGGCAATTTTACCGAGGTTCAAGGTACTAGATGTTGAGCCCTCGCGGTCCTTCAAGGATGGCAACGCAAGGGAGGAAGGACTTCAAAGAAGCCCTCTCAAAGTCTAGTACCTTGAAACTCGGTAAAATTGTCATGAGAATTAAGGATCCTGGGTAGCGTAGTGGTCTGCGCAGTGCCCGGAAAGCAAAGGTCCGTGGTTCGATTCCCGGTCCTGGTGAATTTTTTCTTATGGCAATTAATGTGAACGCAAAACGACTCATGAAACACAATGATTTTTACCTTTTACATATTTTAATAGTTTCTTTCGGTTGAATTTTTCAAAGTTTCGTATGAGTTTGTTTTTTAACTTTCAACTGTGCTTCTTAGGCTTAGAAAAAAATACTTCGACCAGTCAGAAATTCTGGTGCATTGAACCTGAATAACCACTTACACGTTTGCCGCAGCCTCAAACGGAAGACTCCCATGAAGTGCCTGCCCAAGCAACTACGTCCAAATTGATCAACGATGACAGAATTAAAGCAAAGAAATAAAACCTAAATGGAGCCCTGAAGGTAATATTTTGTTGCTTCTATGAACAAGAGATTCATGGTGAAATTTTGTGAAAAATAGTAAATCTTTATTAGTTATAAGTAGCTCGCTCTGGCGCCAGGATTATAAAGTTTCGAACTAATAATCGGGAATGAGTATTACGAAAGCTTTCCAGTCATATTTCATCCAGATGAAATCCGGAAACCCATTCAGAAAAGATATACTTCTGAATATTAAATATTAGGAAGTAAAAGCTTTGGCATAATTTTTAATGATTTTTTTTGTCGTTTGGGAATATGGATATGTGGGACACATGAATATGTCAGGCACATGGATGGAGTGGTGCGACAAATGGCAGTTAGAACTTAACCTTAAAAAGTGTGTAGCTATCTATTTTTGGAGGAGGAATAATTCGATAGAGCGATCCTATAAAATTAGTAACACGAAGATCGAAAACGTTGAAAGCATAAGATATTTAGGTGTAACAATCACTAATAATTTATCGTGGGGAAGACACATCCGGGAAATATGCGGCCGAGCGAAGAGGAAGTTAGAATTTATAAAAAGAGTACTTGGGAAATGTGATGAGAAGAGAAAAGAACTATGTTACTTTTCACTAGTTAGGCCCCACCTTGAGTATGCAGCCAGTGTATGGGATCCTAATGAATTAGGGTTGATCAGAGAACTAGACAGTGTGCAGCGTAGAGCAGCTAGGTTCGTCAAAAGGTGTTACGATAGGTTGAGTAGCGTTTCAGAATTAATGAAAGAATTAGGGTGGGTATCATTATCAGAGCGTAGGTTAAAGTACAGATTAAATCTATTAGAGAAATTTCAATCGGATAGCTTTACTGAAGATGTTAGGCACATATTAAAAAAACCAGCGTATTATGCTAGATTCGACCAGATAAATAAGATTAGAGAGATAGATTGTCGTACTGATAGATTCAAAATGCATTTTTCCCCCGTAGTATAAGAGAACAGAATAGGCAGCATAGCAAAGGATAGGTAGGGGAAATATTATAAGAGTAGCCTGTAGTGCATGAAGCATGTATTTAACCCCTTAAATACTATAGATACTAACAATCAAGTTGCATGAGACTCTATAGATGCTTGTTTGCATGTTATTAGTGCATGCTTGGTGATTTTCACCCCCTGCCACACACTCTCACGGTGGCTTGCAGGGTATCGTGTAGATGTAGATATCTTAAAAAATTTTATTTTTCATAACTTCATATTTTGCTTCTTTACGTCTGGGAAATGAACTGAATATTGGGTAATACAATAATCGCATAAAGGCTCTCTCAGTATACTTTATCCAGTGCGGTTGCCATGAATGACTGCAGCTCCATAAACACCTTCAACATGGGTGCAAGTCGACGCGTGTGCGCCAACTGCCCCCTTGACCTCGCGCCTCTTCCCGCTCTGCGTCAACAGCCAATGAACAGCTTCCGCGTACTCCCCCCCTCCTCTCCTCCCTCTTGCCCTCCTTCGACGCAACCAACTTTAACATCCCCCCACCCCTCCTCCCAGGGGTCAGGGTTCGTCGTCTTTTTGCCCTTAACCCCTTCGCGTCTATGGAAGACAATGGGAATGACTCGCATATTCGTTAATGAAAATAAGCCGCGACAGATTTCGTAATCTCTCCTTTCACTGATCAGTGCGTCGGAGTGCGGAATACTATTGTGTCGCAATGGTGATTTATGAATTAACTTGGCTCCAAGGCATAATAAAATTGAATGAGAAAAAAAACTAGTCCATTGCTTAAAAGGATATGGGTGGATTTTCTTGAGAAGTTTAGCGCATACTATGTATTTATATGGAAAATGTATGCAACAAATTCTCAAATGAAATATTATTCTATATCTATCTAATTCTAATACTATGCTATTGAGCTGCATAGTGGTTGCAATGGCTTTATTGGGTAAGAATATTACGTTACAAGGAATAAAAATCCATTTAACTCCCGGAAGCATTGTTTAATAAACTCGCCTTTAGCTGTCTTTGTCATAATATGTATTCTTTTAAATGTATGGTGTGAATTTTATGCCAGTTACTTTCCGCTGAGACATTGTCTTATGATTTTATTTTATGTGGTCCATTGATGTTATTTGTCCCTGAAGTGGAATAGATTTTTCCTCATGAAAAATATTTCACTATTTATACGTGATATTCTAGCGAAAATTATGCATGTTTGAATGGTAACTTAGTTCAGTAATGGCCGCCCTCCCGTAGTATCCAGGTTCGTATCCATCGAGATATTACAGTGAATGCTACTTGTGTACCGTGTTGGTATGTTCTGCACTATGGTGCTAAGTTCAGCACTCTGTCCGTCGGATTGCACGTTAAATTACTGCCCCAATGGTGCCTTTCCCTGAGAGGAGGCGAATGCCGATCCTGGATTTCTCTCTTTCCTTTTCTAACGTATATTTTCATTCCTCCTCTCGATCTAAGACGCCTTTAGATAGAGAACGGACTTGAAAATCCACTGTTGGAAACCACCAGAGCCGATGTGCGGAACCTGTAACACTATTTAAATCGTTTGGGAATCGATGGCGCAGATCATTCATCCGCTTGTATCCGCATATATGCTGCATCTGTGAAGGGGATTGAGAGAGGGTTTGTTTTGTGCGTGCGTGAGGTCCTCGCGTTTGGTGGCGCCGCCGGAATCCATGGCCGTGGCAGAAGAAGTCCAGGGGTGGAGGGCACTGCCGCTTATTGCCGTGGGGAGGGATTCATGGCTTGCGGGGTGTCTGCCAGGGGGAGGCTAGACGCGGAGGGAGGGGCGAGCACGGCGGTGGAAAGGGTTTTGTGAAAAGGTGATTAGTCATCCCCTTTCTCCTTAATTCCCCGACCCGCCTCAGTTACTCTGTAGCCGACACTCGCATTATTAACACCCCGGGACCCTCATTGCAACCCTCCCAACCTTCTTCCCAACCCCTTCCCTCTTCCCAACCCCTTTCCTCTCCCCCACTCCCTGCCCTTCCTATATTCCTTCTGAGAACGCCGACACCCCTTCACTCTACCGTCGGCTTTCTCTCGGAAACCTCGGGAAACAGAAACCGCCTTTCCTCGCCCCGTTGCGTCATGCCTCTTTCGCATTTCCCATTCATCTCCATCGCCTATATTTCACTCTTCCCTCTTTTCCCGTTCCTTTCCCAAAGTTTTTATGCCTCTTTCCCCGAATAGAATATAGATATTCTCTAAGGACGCTTCACGCATCGGTAGAGTCGCATTTCGTGGAATAGCTAGAATACCTATATTTCGTAGCTTTGATTTCCAATTTTCCTATTACACTCTGTAACATTCAATATGGCCCGCCTAATTCACATACCGCTACCAATGAACCCCATCTCCTTAATAATAATAATAATTTCTCTAATGATCACAGGTGCCCCCAATTACGATCATTTTAATATATATGGACAACACATTTAAAAACACCCATGCCCTGGACAGTTGAGTTTTACCCTTGTGGGACTCGAACCCGCGACCTTCGAAATGGCAGGCGAGGACTTAACCCCGCCACCACCACCGGCAATGATAAAATAAAAATTATTCCTCAGTACATTATTTATTTTTTCATTCTATTGTTCAGTAATTACTCTGTCTATCATCATTATTCTACGAATAAATAATGCATTTTTAATGTATTCTACTCCTAACGTAACGGGAAGCTACCCGCTGCTCTGGTCAATAAAGCATCGGAGTGGTTGGCCCGACCCCTTCATCCCCTTTAGCGTTACGAAATTTATGAACTATGCCGAATTTTCGGAGTAGATTTTTCACTTCAGATTCAGTAGGCCTAAAATTAGACCACTAATTTTCTCTTTCTTCTTATTCATCTGAATATTGGCCTCAGGTATTTTATTCTTCCTATTCCAGGAATAGGAATATTCAGATACCGAAGGTTTAGAGATATTCTCTTATTTCTGCTCCAATGAGGGTTTTTCAGGTGGTATTCATCGCTTTAGGAAGTTAAGGCATGAAGTTTGGCACTTCAGTAAATACAAAAGACTTTTGTGCTTTGTTAGTCATAAAGTAGATTTATTTGGCCACCAAAGAGTGTTGTTGTTAGGGAGTATGAAATACCGGCACAATGAAAAAAGAACGGTCCCCAAATATGGCTTTGGCACAAGCATTATCTTTACGCGAGAATGTTGAGCGAGGACTGCGCTGAAAGAGCTATCCAATCAACTATCGTTGGTTCATATCTAATGAAAATTGGTAGCCAATAGGAAAATAGATTCACAGCGAGATTTACACAAGATTATGCGCAGGATACCTGGAAAGTTTGGGAAACATAAAAATACGAGGAGCTCACTGACTATAACAGTACAAGCAGGAACCATTACTGAACATGAACTTCTAAATACATTTGTTTGGGCTCCTATTTCTACCGGGGGATAATCTATGGAGACCAAAATACGGTATTTTCTGACCGTGGAGAAATAGTTAACGCTTGATGAAATATCAATCTGAATACTGTATATTTATTGAAGAATTTTCTTTTTTAAGAAAAATATACATATAAGAAATTTTTGGTATTTCTTGCATTGTCTGTATTGACTACAGGAACTTCGTTTTAGTACTAACGTCAAAGAAGTTTTAGCATTCCCATACTTTTGCAGTTCAGCATTCTGAATGAGTGCGGCCACAAGAAAATCAGAATTGCTCAAATATTAGTCGATCAATTTCATTACAGCCATAGAACGTACTCATGCGGTAGCCTGCGTTTTAAATCAAACAAAGTTGTTTGGCCTTCCTCGTTATCTGAAGCCTCAATAGGTATATACAACAGGCGTACTGTATAGGTATGCCAAAAGACTTCTTGTTGTGGGACAAGATCTCGATTCAGATTTAAACCATAAGTATCCGATATGATGCTTTACGATTATTTAATGTATTTTTCCTGCAATGAATAATGCCAGAAATTAATGACATTTTTACTATCAGCAGCATGTGATGCTTTCCAGGTAACGTAAGTAAATAGTGTTAGCGCTCGAAATGTTACCTGAGGAACGGGAATTGCGTTGGCTCAATGAGGAATTCACGCTGCATCCTCCTTTTTTGCTGGTTTTTTTGCGACACATTGTTTTGTACAAGTTTCAGTAGAATTCCAGGATAAAGAAGACATGTGCGTCATTAGTGACGCCAAAAATAGTCGTGGTTTAAATTCTCTCCCTCTCAGCAGGATTCTTCGTCCTTATTGTGACGTCCCGTTACTTTGTGACGGTAATTTGTCATTCCCGACCTTCAAAGGAGCACGCCCTCATCTCGTAAAACCCTCAGCGATGGAGAAATCTTACTTCTCTCCCTCCCCACGGAATATGATCAATAAATAATGCAGCCGTCTCGCCGAGCGTCGAAATCTCCCAGATGTGCGCTCCCGGATGGCATTCGCTCCGTCACGTCCTTCTGCTCGCGATGTCGAAAGCTCTCGCTGTCCTTATTTGTAAACGGGCTGCGGCTGTGAATCCGCAGGCGATTGCGGCGGGGTCCTTCTCTCGAAAATAAAGAAGGATCGACTTGTAGGGAGTCGGGAATTCGGAGAGCAGGGGCTGAAAGTTAAGGGGGAGGAAAGATGCGATAATCTATGTTGGCGGTGCGATCTCTAATCACCAACCTCTCCTCTCCCCTCCAACATACGATTGATATCCCCACCGTTTCAGGGAGGACTGTAGTGCATGGCCCCAGGATGAGAGGGCAGGACCCTGGGGGGTCATGGGGGAGACTTAAGAGAAGCGTAACCGATATTCCCCCCGACCAAAGGTCCCTCATGCTGTGCCATTTTCAGACCAATGGGTGATCACCCTCTTGCGCGCCATTCGACCAATTGATCAAGCTCCCTTCCCATCCACTCTCCACGTCTTGCCAGAGCCTTCCTTAGTCAACGAACTTTTCTCCGGAGGTAGATTTATCCACCAACTGGAGACTATTTTTTGCTGGCACCCCATTCGTCTAATGATAAGCTCATTCACTATTTTATGGAACATTTCACTTATCTTTGGCCGATAAACGCTGGATTTAATGATTATACTCATCGGGAAAGTGAAATACCGTATTTACTCTTCTAAGCTGCGCACTTTTATTTCCGAAATCGTGGTGAGAAATCTCTTACTCTTAAATTTCTCTTACAAATAGAATTTTTTTTGTAGGCCCGCACTACTTTTACTCAAATTACTATTTCACATCTCACCTTTACCTCCTATTCCCATTATTGTTTTTTTACCTATGCGAATTTCTTTAGTTTTCAATAAATATCTTTTTTCCATGCTATGACGAAAAGCGGCAGACTCAAGGGCGAACAGTTAATTTTTTGAGGAAAATATCTTTCTCCTCCCGAGGCTGCCCTAAAATGCGGGTTCGCGGGATACACAAGGACCTAGAAAATCAGCTAAAGCAATCCTAGATAACTGTTACGCCGTTCTTTATGTGAATGTGGTTTAGTTACCTATTCTATTTAGAACATTTTAATTTTAATTGAATATCTGTTTACTACGTAGAATATTCTTAAAGGATGTATTAGTAATTAACCTTCATAGTTACGTTCATTTTATTTACCCGATGTTACAAAAGAAAAGCACAGTTTAAGTTACATTTCCGCGAAAAAAATGATAAAAATTTCTATATTTATCAGGGAGGAATTCCTTGATGTGGAATGATTAGGGATTAACTATTTTGGAGTGAAATATTGCATTTCAATCGGTGATTGAATCCATCGAGAACATTTAAAAGTAATTATGATTACGCCACCCATGAAATAGGCTAAATTTTATTAGATTCTTCAGCCACGGGAACATACGTGCCCAAATTTAAATCATCGTGTGTTATTAGAACATCATATTTTTAACGAGACTACTCACAACATAATAACTGTCGTTCTTATAAATGCCCTTTGCTATTTGAAGGATCTTCGTAAATGCCGCTTTGGAAAATTGGTAATTTAGGATAATAATGTGTTTTGGCATTTAAATTAAGTTCCTACTCACGATAAGTAACTTATAAAATTATCTCTAACTGACGTGTTTATAAGTGCATGAACTACCTCCTGTAGCCGAGACCGAGATGTGATGGAGTTGGGATGTCCCTTTTTTGGATGAGTTGCGGTGAATGTCCTCCCTTAGGAAAGTTCTGTTCTGCTCTTTCCCTCCCTCGCAGCTTATTGTCTGCTTTGGACGAGAATTCCATGGCGTAGTCATACTCAAAGGCCCGTGAAAGCAGTTTCCAACGAGCATTTTTTCTCGGATCCTCATAGTTTTTCCCTTAGATGCTGAAACTCAACTCTGGGCATATCAAATGAGTTGGCAGATATCATTCGTTCTCTTTTTTCCACTCGCTGGCAATGGCACCAACGCAGTATTTTAATGAAGTTTCCCATTTCATTTTTATTCATGCTGAGTTTCCAATTATATGTTTTTATACAATGCTAATCTGTTACTCAAAGATAAGTGCCTAATTATTCTTTCCTTGTTATGAATGTCCGCTCGTATTGGACATACAAACAACGAATTACGGCAAATTCAACGTGGATTCAGCGTAGCGATGCCTCGTTAAGGCCATCTATGACACAACCGCATACACGGTGAAGTTCAGTATCGTTATAAAGAACAGAAATCGAATCAAAATTCTCATCAACTACCAATATTTCATCAATGTTAATTTATTCATGCCATCAAAATTCGAAGGAAATTTTTAGAGCAAGAAAAAAATTAGTGATATAAATACGGATTGCATGAATACATGCTTTCGATCGGAGAAAAAATGGGATTTTGTTACATTATTATTATTCCTTTTACTGAGAATTCACATTTTTTCCTCTGTGAAGCAAATTCTACATTACAGGAAATAAAATAATTTTAAGTGGTAGTAAAAGAGAATTCATTTTTGAATGAAATGTGTCCTTCTGACATTAGTTAATATAGATTCGCTTCTCTGAATGCATTTTCCCTCTGTCCGCTCTTCTTTTTGACCTTGCAAATTAGGTCCCATGTGAATCCGGACACGTTTCTACTCCTTAATGATGAGATTATTTATGGTAGCATTTAATTCTTATCATATTTATTATTCTAAAAGTAATTAAGGCAACTTTGAGATATACGTCAGATATTTTTGTCAGCCCATCCTAAAATATTGGCGATTAACTATGATTTTCCGGATACTATTAGAAGATTAATTAAAATATAATTATGGCGTATTAACCAGAAACACACCGCTTCTATGTAGATACCATATACAACTCATGCCTGAATATATACTTTTGTATCCGACTACATTCGACCAAAGGCATTTTGAGCGTCGTGAAGTTGGAATAACTTACGCTGAAAGCCAAAATAATATGGTGGTTTCCCTTTCCACATCACAATACTTCAGCCGTTTAAGTAAATGTAACTACGCCTGAGTGTCACTCTATCGACCATTGTGGCCTCCACCTTAACTCATGTAAAGAAGGTTCTCTCCTCTGGGTTGTTGGCGGCCTCCCGTCGCCAAGTCACGGCGTCTTCTCATGTTACCGTATCATTTGAAAGTCCTACCTTACCTAAGAAGAGACAAACGCTACTCCGAAGAGCCATCACGTTTTGCCCGCGACTGATTATTCGACAAATAAGCTCCCTAATCTAACAGAGAACTACTCTGTCTTGAGGTCGACCCACCAGCCCAACTCGGTGGCCCAACACTTGGTCGCTTTAAACTCAGCTCTGAGAAAAAGTTGATTGGGAGTTTTAAATGAAGAAATGGAAGTCTGCGGCATGAAGTAGTCCGGTGATTTGGCTGTCGGCATTGGTGCATCTCCTCCATTAAACTCTCAGCAATTTTTAAATATGGAAATGCGCTTTATTTCCTCAAATATCAGAGCGCGCTTAATTTCTGGAGTTAATTAACGTGCTAGTTAAGTTTCCTTTATACATGCTCATTTGTGTACTTTGGAATTAGATTAAAATATTGATAATCGAAGAAAGAAAATGAATTGCCTCAGAATAAGTACCCCATTTTTATTAATAATTCAAGATGCATGGAAGAGATTGGTTAGTATACAATATTAAGTCTCATTACCTCCGTCTTAAAGACCAGTCTTATGTCTATGCCTGATTTAGATACCACAAGTCTTTCGTATGCTTTGCGAGAGCATTACAGTAACTATACATAGAAATGGGATTCCAAATTTTATAATTAAATCGATCATTAAGATTTTGGACGTGCCTTTCCTTCCAGGTTCCTTTTTATTTGCTGACGCAGGTGCCGAAAGTACAAAAAAAAGGCCCGAGTTCTTTAGATGATTGGACCTTATTTCTTTCTTGTATCTTCTTGTAAGGTGAAAATGAACCATGAATCTGACATGCGTTTGGTATTTCCCGTGATGGTTGTGTTACACGACGATAATAACTGATCATTTTCCATTCATCTTTGACGAGCTCACAAATGTTGGAGCATCTAAATGCTGTTTGCTTTACAGTCTCCAACAATGGCATTGTGCCATCTGAGATTTTTGACTTCCTTGCCCGCCGACGGCGGACTCTAAGGCAAGGCTTCGAACGCGATCCATGTCGCAAGGGCTTAATGCACCCGAAAGATATACATCGAATACCAATTGCACGATGGAAACAATTTCAGTATATACTAAAGGTTGTTCTAATTGGCGCACAATTTCAAGAAAAGTCATGGTTGTTGAACGCAAGTTTAAAAACAGGAATATGATATAATAATGCTCACTGAACTGCCTGTAGTATAGATTGTCATGTTTCATAAAAATTGAGTATTTTTTAAATTTCTGGCTTCAGAAATATATTTTAGTCTCTGCTTATTGACTGCTAATCATGTTCCTTGATAACTACCTGCCTTTAGTAGTTTAAGGCTTTAACAAAAAGTCATTCAAGGAATCAGGAAAAGATTTTTCTGAAGAAAATTTTCATATTTATCTAATCATCACAAGCCAAACTTCTTTTCTTATTTTGGTCATCTTTAAAATTTTAATTGTTTTTTCAGCATAAAATGGAATATTAGGAAGATTTAACAAATTGTAAATGTCCTTCACTACGTTAAACACACGGTTGTGGTTTATTTCCGAGATTCCAGTTTTCTGCAAGCATGTCATTTTATGTTCACTCGTAGGAGGAAATTTCACCTATTAGTAACTTTGGTGGATCTTTTGAATGTCCAGCACTTCATTTTAATTTTTTCTCGAGAGAAGCACCGTATTCGCGATCATGTCTGGCGCTTTTCAGGGAATCTTGAACATACGCCGCAGGGAATCCATGCTCGGGATACAGAAATCATATTTTACTTGAGTGAAATTAACTCCGAAGACTGGATACAAGCGCCTCAGAGCCTTAAAGTCTCATTTCATTCCCGAGGAACAAGGTATAATCCGATGGCACTTACTTTGAGGGAAAATCTTTTGCCTCGTAATCTTTCCTCCTCCCAACCCCAGCCCCACACCTCCATAATCACGGTAGTCCCTTCCCATCAACCCCCGCGAGAACCAAATCATAGTCTCATCCAACGTTTTTATGATTCCTCTTTTTTCCTTCGCCAACCCTTCCTCTGCCCTTCCCGCCGCTTTTTCCCTCCACTCATTTCCTTTATGCCTCCCACCCTTCTTCCTACCGCTCCAGGTTACGCTGATTGCCCAGAGCCGGGTCGTAGTAAGTTTCTGGTTGAATGGAGCATCGTGGAGATATGTCGGCACTTAAAAACTTCCATCCCCTTCTCCCACCCTCCCTGCCGCCCAGACACCCACCCTCTTCGTGGAACCCCACCCTGCCTCCTTTCCTCCCCCACTACCACCCTCTCCCAGTCAATCTCCTCTCTCGTTGCAGCATGCAGTACGTGTGTTCCTCCAGGCTCTCCGCTTCCTCCTCCTCGTTCGCTTTCCTCACCTTCGGGAACTCTTCCGCTTCGCACCTAGTCTCGCGCTTGTTTCACTCCCTCCACCCCATCCCCACTTCGCCCCCCCTCCATCCACAGTCGCGTGACTTGACAAGAGTTTTGTTCCGACCCATCGCCTATTTTATGCCTCACCCCCCCACCCCTTTCCACCCCTTCTTCCCCTCTGTACCGCTAGCGCCATCTTCCCGCCCTCGCCTTTCCTTGTAGAGCATCCGGGAACTCTTAGAAACTCGGAGATCTGTCCCAAGTTGGCCATGAATAATGGCCAAAGTCCTGGACTGAGCGTATGACTGGACAATTGGACCCCCTTGAATCCCCTTCTCTTCTGTTCAATGAGTCTTTGTTCTCGAAATTCACGTCATGTTTTAGAAGGTTACGAATATATGTATTCCCTCTCCACGGCAGCAGAGCTAACGCCGGAAAACTACATTTATCATGGGGAAAACCTGCATCCATCGATACATTTTTATGAAATTGTCCAATTATATCAATCTTCACGAAAACGAATGCGACTTGCACTATTCATATTTACGTGGTCGCTTGCGGTAAGGCCAGAATAGAAAAGGCGGTCTTTGGCATTTCATATTGTCTTGTATGGAAATACATTTGCTGACGGAATAACGCTCTTTTTCTCGATAGCTTCACTACTCCAATGTAATGAGGGGCTTTAAACTCTCCAGTTTTAATAGTCATGCGAGTAAATATTTCCACTGCCTGTTTCTATAAGGACTTAGCGCTGGAGACCGACGAAAGATGCTTACTCTTCTTCGCTGTAGAATCATACTGAAGAGAGGAATTTTACATGATAGAGAAGAATTCATTATATCTAAATCTCCGGACATTTTAGATTCTAGGGGAATAGTGTATGTTGCGTACAAACAGCTGCGCAACATGAAGCATTTGATTTTGGTCCAAATATCCTGTCTTTGACAGTTTAATTATTTTTCTCCCTATCTTAACAATGACTTAATATGTTTTATGGTAGAACATAACGATGCATGTGAAGTCCAATAGTCTTTGCAGTGATTTCAATATCAGCAGCGACACATTTAGTGAATAAGATTAGCGGCGAATATTTTACCATACTGCGCGCTTCGCCAAATTTTCGAATTGTTTGGTTCTCTTGGGCTGGAGGTCATAAGAGAGGGAGAGACTTCCGCGTAAAGATCTCAAGTCGAAGTAGTGGAGTATTGTCGGGAGCTCACAAGGAGTGCCCGTGGAATACTAGGCTATACCTTTTACGTCTCGGGTTACACCGCCTAAAGAAGTTTTATCACATGCACACAAAATCTTCACTTTGTCGTTACGTGGACTCATGTGTATTCCCGAGAACCCTTTTCCTGTGTTCATTGAGTCTTTATCGACCGTGCCACCCATTAAACCTCAAAGATCCTCCGTCACACTTTATGGCCAGGCAGTTGCCTTAGAAACGCTATTTAGCACCTCTAAAAACCTTCGATTAAGATTCAAAAATATTTTTCCGTCGATGGTCCTATCCTCCCCACCTCTCGCCGCGCCAATAGAGCCCTTCTTTCGCCCATCGCCGACGCGGTCCCTCAAGTTTACGATGGGCATGGGCTTTCAGTCGTGCTCAGTGGTGGATAAGCAGCGGACAATGGTCGCTGAGATGATTAGAGTGTGAATAATACATTCAGATCGATTATGGCTCACATAGTAATGCCCTCCCCAGGCCAGTGATGGTTTCTTCTTCTTCATTACGTTTGCCATGCCGCAAGACGCCGTGATTTTTATTAAGAGTCGTAAAAGCCTCCTTAGAGACGGTTCCCGATGATAATGGTGGCGCAGGTGCGTTTTTGGCTAAATGACTATAGGGGGGGGGGGGGACGTTGTTCCCCAAGCGCCTCCGACATAAACTCCCATCCTGAAAGCATATTTTTAATGATGCTTTCTTACTCGTGCTTTGGTGGACTTTTCATCGGTGGACTACAAAGTTTGTTCTCTTCAAAGACGTTGGGTCCCGTTCTCACGATGAGGGATGCAGCAAATCCCTTGCCTGCTTCAAGATTATTGGGAAAGAGAACGTTTCTAGAATATTTTATAGTCTTCTTCAAAACTTGGATGCAATTTCATTTTAGTTAATCCTAAGTGATGTTGGCATAATAATTAAACGCAACTCTAGCATGTTGGTACATACATACATCAGCTCTCATACTCCGACATTAGGGTCACAAGAAGGTTATCGATTCGAGCTTGTATTCATTGCACACTCTAAACAAAATGTCAGCATTTTTGCCTTTTTATGGGCTCATAAAATGTAGACATCACCGAGCTGATTCAGTTACATTAACTGGTGAGTGCTTAACAGATTCTGACCCTAATAAAATCAAAGTATTGCATGAAATAGCTTTTCAGAAATTTTTTCCACCCAAATCTCAACACACCAACGTCATATGCATCCCAGAAATTATAATTCCTGCTGTGGTAAGACATGGAACATTTAGGCGTCAGTGTCTCTTGATATCATAGCAGTTTGATGTCCATCATTACATCTCATCATAAAATGAGATCGCAGTGGTTAGTACGACAATGTAGGGAGAAAATCAGCATGCTGATTGTCGTTCTAATTTTTTGGCAAATAACAGTTAATGTTTATTTTGGTGGATTTTCCTTTCAGATGAAATATCTTGCATTGTTAGTATTTGAAGTCTCAAAAAATATCACTAAACTATAGTCTTCTTTGTGAAAGGGTTGATGCTGCAAAACAGCTTGGCCAGATGAAAATTTATTTTCAAGAGAAAAAATTGAAACAAGCTAAGCTGCCTAAGAACAAGTGCTCGTTTTTGGCAAGCGCATCGCATGTTGTAGGTGTGTACTGCGAGTGCAAACCAGCGACAGTGTTAGTGTGTGCAGGGCAATAGGCCCGCGACCATTGCAAGCGTGGCGAGGCAGAGGGACGATGCGATTCTCAAACGGACGGAACGAATCGCTAATGGAGAAGTTCCGCGAGAGATGAATGCCGTAGGAACAAGATCATGGCGCACACTACGAGGCAAAACGGGTAGTTGGGGACTGTTATGGCGTTGGGATGGTCTTGTACAGATAAGTGCTGCTGATGACGCGTTGGACGTTGTTGCTGATATATGTGTAAAATATTTGTAAGGGGATCCAAGGATGTAAGGCGAAATTTATTGTGTGACGAACAGAAAAAACTAGTCATGTTCCTACGTATTTCAACTAATTTTACTACTTTTTCAAAATTATTTTGTTAATTTCTCGGAGCACGTGCTTTTGACAAGCAAATTTTAAGCCGAGATACTGCTGAGATTGGCCACAATCGGTAAATATTTCGACATTAATCAGGTGGATCCTCATCATCCTCGACGTTATCTTTTTTGGTAATGGAAATTGATAAACGAGTGCACTTCGTAAAAATGAATGAATTTATTTTCTCCAGTAGCATTTATTAAAATATAACAAGACATATATACGCATATACTTAGCACGTGGAGATAATTTAGGGTGTCAGAAGGGTGCCTGTATATGACACCCTTACAAACATTGGCACATGTGAACTCGACGAAAAAAATGAATGAAGATGAAAATGGATCAGGTGAGTTGTTAATACCCTATTCTTTAAACTGGAATGTAAACGCGAACCTATTTAGAACATTGAATGTAAAAAAAGAGCTCTTGCTTATCTTTCAATTCAAGCCGGCGCAAACACCACGTCCATATATGCCGTTAAACTGGAAAATGCGTTTGTAATCTTTTACGCAAAAATTTGTGTAAACTCATGAATATTCCTAAAAACAAAATTCACCCATCTTCGTTTCAATACACCGAAAAAGGTGACCAAGTTCCACTAAAAATCCCCTCAAATTGGAAGTTCTTATTCTGCGAATGGCTTGCTTCCGGGAGGTGGAGTCTGATCGGCAGACGAGAGGAGTAGGTGCAGGGGACTGCACCACTTAATATGTATTCGCGAAGAACGGTTTTAAGGAGGCTCCACCGAATTAAAAGTAGATGTCATTTTTGTGAAAATTTCAGGACACATCATTTTTTGGTCTTTCTATCGGTTGGCAATAAAATAATGAGGCATTTCCATCATATATTTGAAGAAAATAGACGCTGAAAATCAGCTATTTTATACGTGGCTATACGGCAGAGCATGACTCTTGCAGTAAAATTTGCAGATTAATAATGTAAAGAGAAATGTCGTTTTGACGAAAAACTAATGGAAGATGCGAAATTTTATGTAGGATTTAGCATTGTAAAAAAGTGCTCGCCTTACCACACTTGTTCAATACACACATATCAATTAATATTAATAAATGTTTGATCGAAAAAAGCAGAAAAGCCTTAGTTACATGAAAGTGGCGCTACAGTATGTTGTTATCATTGGCAAAGGTACTTGTGACGGAACGTGTTTACAAGTCTATTTATTAACTTAATTTAGAAATGTACCCTACCAAGGCTATTCTAATATTTTTTAAGTAATTTAAATATTTCATTGGTTATTAATATGGTGTAATTAATACCAATGCTTCCAAATGGTAGCAGCGTCATTGTTGCCAATCAATTTTCAAAAATATGAACATTAATAAATTTCAAAACAAAGAGTTTTATTTCAAGGGAATACTTTAAAACTAGTTAAATAAATATTTAACCTATTTTAGAAAACGTATTAGCACGAATGAACATGTATTCTCACTTTGTAAATTAAACGTGGCAACAACACGTCGGCATTGTTCTGATGTCAAAATGAGTTAAAAGAGCTTGTAAAAAATGGAATGCAATTACAACGCGCGTTATAATAGCGCACTCATACAATTATTGTGTATGTGTTATCACCCTATAGATGATTGTCCATATAGAAGTTTTTCTGGATCGGTATTTATTCATTAAATAACATAGCTCTTTTACGGGAATTTGAATCGCGGTGTCACGGTGGAACCTCCTTAATTAGGTCTTCTTTGCTGCATGTGACCGCATCACTCACGTACGCAGTCAGGGAACGTGCCGAGAGGAGAGACTGACACTAACTGGCGGGCAGTCCGCCCGGATGATATTTCGACCTCGCGGCGCGACATCCAGAGCAGGAGGCCCCGGCATCGAAGCCCGGCGGACACGCATGCATATCCGATTCTGCTGGTGTGCTCTCCGGCCGCATCCGCGGCATGAATGATCAGAGAGGAGCGCCACCCCCTCGCAAGGCCACACTGGTGTTCACCTCCCTCCCCTTGGGGGTGGAAATGTATTCACCCACTGCGGCAACGCGAGGGAACGGGGAGCGGAAGCTGGAAAGCCCCTTCCCCGAGGAAAAGAGGGCGTAATGACCATGCATTCCTCTCTCATTCAGCACGGAACTCCTTCCTTTCTCTCTCTCTCTGCGTTCGTAGGACTTCCCGCAGTAGGAAAAGGCTTAATTGGCGAGTGAGCCAGCATCTCAATGACGCCCCCTTTAGGCCCAACGTTCACCCCATCTCACCCCATCTTTTCCCACCCACCCGTGGGATCGCTCTCCTCCCACGCCCCCTTACTTCCTCCCCCTCCACCCACCCCCCGTCGGCCGGTCCAAAAAACCGAATTTGTTATCCGAACGAGAAAAGAAAAAATATAAGCTCTGGCGAATATTCCGGAAGAATTAATCCACTGTCGCAGCCGCCATCTTTACACCTGCTCTCGTTCCGTCTTTACCTCTTCAGTCCCTTGGTTTCAACCCGCTCTTCTTACTACACGAATACATCCACTCGTGGTATGAAAGAAGATCATTTCAGCCGGTTATTTCCCCTTATTATTTCCCAATTCATGTGGAAACCGTATCTGTGTAAACGGCCTAATCAGTAAGTCAATCTGGTTACAAAAATAGTTGTTTTTTTCGGTGTTCTTACTCGATTTACCCTAACACAACAAATCAACCCTCGGTCAGATAATATTTATCTTTCCTTATTACGTATCAGTAGTATGCCCAAAAAATGTCCCTCATTTTCGCTACATACCTAATATATTTCTTGCTGCTATTCAATTTCCTATTCTGATTTCTCCCTCTTCCCATTTTTCCCAGTATTCTTCCTCTATCACGGGTTTCAGGAGTCCATTTTCTTCAAATATGTCCTCCATCCACTTTTTTTTACATCTCCATGTAATTCCTCCCCCTTTACCGAGCACGTCTTTGTTTGTGCTCTTCCTAATGAATCTTACTCTATTCATCCTTCTCCAAACCCACAGCGCAGTATTATCTAACCAATGGCCGTCTCCCTTCTAAAGGACTGAGTTTATTTCCACCGGGATACTCGTTGAACTACTTTGTTCATTTTGGTTATTTTCTATTCAACACTCTAATGACTACCATAACCTGCAGAATTAGCTTAATTTTTTCATGTTCTTCGCCTATACTTGCGTTCTTCTTGGTAGAATTTTTGAATCAAAATTGTTTTATCCAGTTTCCAGTAATGCTTTGAGCATCTAAAAAAATCTATTCATAACATTTTTGCGTTTTTATTTTCTATGCTACCTTTTACGAGATTATAATCGTATTAAGCCTCCTTTGCTCACTTAATCGATTCAGATTCATGTCACATCTATTTTAAGTGTGAATCCGATGTAACCGAAAATCGTTGATGTACGTCTCTTCTCCTTATTACTTCTAACTTTTCTGAACCTTTCTTGGTTTTAAAATGGCCTTTCTATCTTATCACAAATCGCTGGTGTCACATTCTTTTTGTTTCTTCCAGAAAGTCCCTCACTTTGCTGTAATGCTTCTAATTAATCCTGTCTTCAAAATGTCCATTATACTCGCACTGTTACTTTCAAATGTACTTCTTACTATTGCATTCTCGCTTATGTTTCTCACTTAATTCTCCATTGTATTTTTCACTTACATTTTACATTTAAATTAATCTATTTTATCGTTTTAAATATCAATTTACAGATAAATATTCAATTATTTTCTCAATAATTAATGCCCTCTTTATCCCTCTTGAATTTGCTAATGCAACTATCTTTTTTTTTGCAGCTCTCTGTATCTATGGTTAACCAATCAACCATCTAGCAAAATCTCGTCACATGATTCCTGATATTCTTGCTTTTATTCTGCATCTTACCCTCAGCATTTCACCTTGATATTCAAGCGTAACATATTTTCTTATTTCCCATTCACTTCACTTTATGTTTCATTTCATCGCGACTAGACTATTATCAGAATCAGCTTTTGTTCCAGGAGAATTGTGAGAATTAACTGACCCTCGATGTAAATAACCGCACTGCAGTTTGTTCGTGTACCGTTGTATTTCCTGGCATCGTCCATAGGTAGCGACGGCTGCGATGTTGTTTGGATCAGGTGTTGGTAATTACGAAGTCATTCCTCCGGCAAAACTCAATTGCTTTCTCACCGCACCCCATCTCGAGGTCGGGGAAATTGTAACTTAACGGAATGCTCCTGTTATATCCTCAAGATGGTGTTCAATGCGGGCTCCATTTCCTCCTTATATACCTCTCTACACGTAACACATATATACGCATGTCGAGTTTGCATTTATATCCCAAACAATTGTATATTGTTCACCTGACTTATCCGTGCTACAATTAACTGCGCGCGTTTACTCGGAACCGAAATCGCAATTTTGTACACGAAATCGTTAGATGGAAACGAAATAAGAATTTTAGTGAAAAAATTAATCTTATAACCACAGCCATTCACTCATAAATCAAAAATTAAAATAAGAAAAAGGTGACGCCCACCGAAGAAGCTGCTTTGATATCATTGACGTCATTTTCCTCCCGTCCTTGACTGCTTTTAGGGGAAGGGAAGGGAGTGGAGGGGGGTTCTCGGAAGGTCTGCTCGCACAGATTCTGTCGCAACCGCTCCTGTTGGCAGAGTCAGCTGTGTCCCCCCCATTGCGATAAGGCAAAGTAGCTTCGCGGGCTCAGTTGTGATTGGACAAAGTCGATATGCGTCAGAGGTTGCACCACGCCCACTTTTCTGAAAGGGTTAAAAACATCAGTTTTTCGTCGATTATAACTCGAGAAATAATTGACGGATCAAAAAACGGATAAATACGGGTCTTTTTATTTTACAAACTCTGTCAGATTCGACAATAAAAAATATGGTAACGACCCGATTCATTATAACTTTATATTCAATACTTTGGCAACCTACGTTGATTGCCTTTATATTCCTCCCCACTATTCCTTCCTGCCCCTCTATCTTCGCCTTATTTTATCTTAGAATAACTATTTAACATTTCTTAGCTTCCTGATTAATCCTTAATTACACCAGTGACCTCATGATAACGCCTTCACTTCGAGTCACAAACATTGCTTTTTTGTTTGCATTCCGCTTTTTTCCCTTCTCTTGTTTCTCCGTGTGAGGCAGAGTTAGTTTCCTTGACAACATTCGCAGTCTCCTGTGCCCATCACAATCCCTCCATTATCAGCTGCGTCCTGTTCTTACCGAAATTGAGAACTGTTCGTGATAATCCTGATGAAAAGAGAAGTTGCAAATTTCTTGATTCCCTTGAATCACTGAAATTACCACACACTACCGAGGTTTGGAAGTTCTGGAAAATAAGGGGTACCAATCCTCGAATACCATAAATTGTTTTCAATATGCTTGAATATGTCTACATGTTAATGAAACAAAAATGGGCATGCGAATATATGGAGCATTTATAAGGGTTGGTATGCATTTTGGTTTCTAATCGTCATTTACCATAAAATATGATGTATTTTTCTGTGTCACTCAATTTTATTTATCTTCATCATCATCAGTCAATAATCCTAATATTGGTTTGCTACAGGCATCAACTCGATTTTTCCCTTAACCCTTCTGATCAATCTCTCAATTTTTGTGCAATTATTGTATTGCAAATACTTCACTGCTTGCTCCTTATATATCATACAATGCCTTCCTTTTCCATTCTTCAAATTCAATTTTCCCTCGACAGTTTTCTTCAAGTATACCATTTCGTCCAAGATCTTGGCGATTAAGACGTCCGTCTTTCTTTTAAGGATTCAGAAGTCTTCTCTTTTCTTCCACTTTTCTTAGGACTTCTCAATGATAATTTCAATCAATTTTATGTATAGCATTCCTAAGTAACAAACCATGCTGTAGGCTACATAACATGAGCAATTTAATTACACTGTGTAATTAATAATGTGATAAATTATATGATTGATCGCTCAATTGTCTAAGTTTTCTGAGCAACTTGAGACTACTAGTGACTTCACCTGCCGCACGGGATGCGGCAGGTGAAGTCACTAGTTCTCTCTTATGTTGATCTAAGCCAACTACATTTTGAAGTTGGTCCATTCTTTTCAGTAAGTTTGTCGAATGTTTATATCGCTGTGGTTAGGTGGTATAATAAAGGTTCAGTCTTTTGAACGCTTGTTGTAATCTTGGGCGTATTGCTGTGATTTTAATGATCTATTGTCCGATTAATATATCGATTACTATTGAATTATCTTGATATGCTTACTAGAGATACTTTGATCATTTTTATCTTTCTCTCTTCCGTTCCAGAACGTATATAAAAGGAATTTCAGGTAAATCGCAATCGCTAATCACAGCCAAAGTTACCAAGATGTCCTATTTTTCATTTAGACTTTTAGGTGTCATTAAAAAAACATAATTTTTTAAATAATTGAATTTGATTGATGCATGCATTTTGGCGAGAAAATTGAGTCCAGGAGACAAATATTGCCGAACCTCAAAAACTCCTTCTATTTACCCAGAGGTCTGAGTGGCAGATACCGGCATATATATGGGATATTATATGCGCAGACTGACGGCATCAGTGAACGCCAGTCAAGGATTGTGAACGGAAACTTGGAGTCATTTTCGGTCGCGGAGGAAGAAATCAATTCCACCCAATGTTTTTACACGGTATGTGACGCAGGCTCGAACATCAAATGATAATACTACATGAATTGACTTCTTGTCACCTTAAGTCAACGGTTTCCTCAACGCCTGAACTTTTGACGTGGAAATCACTCAAGCTAATGTGGGAATCAGTACCACTTTATTTTCCCACACTTATCAATGGATTTTACAGCTTTTCATGTGCCTGCTTGTAGCTTTACTTTCGTTTCCTGAATCTTTTCTTTATGCCTCCACGGTTTTATTTATACTGCATTAATGTCTTACGAGGACTTGAATATTTTATATATTCTAGATCCTTAAAATATTCCTTCCTTAAAACGATCCTTAAAGTGTTTCGACGAGTAAAAATGTTTCATTACAAATTATTATGAAGTTACCACATCTAACAAAAACGGAAGGTTAATCAATTCTACATATTTAATCTTTTGCCATATGCGTCAGTAATATTTAACTTTTAATCATATATTTAATAACGCTGCATGCCCATTTGCAACTATGTTAGGGAAGTGAGAGAATGTCCGATTAATTTATTGCTTAGAATTTCATTCTGGTGTGGAGAAACGGGAGTGTATTTTTCTTGCTGCCCTGATTCCTTTATTCCTCGTCAATATTTTTCTGCTACCAAAAACACATATTTAGGATATTCATCACAATTTATTGCGCAAAACAATGCGAATAATTTGAAAAAAATGATTGTCAGTTAGTTCTCGATGTTTTTTGCCTTTCGAAAAACGATGATGTGCGTGAAAAACGTTTTAAGAAGGTGAACCATGATCAATCAAATTCTCAGTCGATTTAGATGAAAGTCTTTTTTATGCAGTATCATCGCAGTATAAATGGACTCAGAGAAGCGGTGACAAAAAAGTGACCTTCTAAATTGTGGATTGTAGTGGCCATCCGTGGGAAAGAGCCATAGAAATGAAGCATACATTGAAAAGTACTAATATCAAATCAATGAAGCTTTGAAGGTGAAGAATTTCACTAGTTTTCAAGCAAAAGAGCTTCACCAGTATGGGATCCACGTAAGGGAAAATACCCTTAATAGGGCAGAGGTGAAAATAAAGCTTCCTTTTCAGTTGCGCAATAGTTGGTGTGCAAAGTCATATATTTTTGTAAACTAGCTACTATGGACTATATTATGTAATAATACTCGACTCCAAATTGATCCTAAAAGGTAGGTACCATATTTTAACCCTCTTTGACCTAGCAGTAAAATATGTTGAATATTTAGGAGTTTAAAATGAAGGTACTCAAATGATGCATAATAAAGTAAAATAGAATTAAATACTATTATTCTGAGAATAAAGTTCTGAGAACAAACAATATATGGTGTGATTAAATGATGGTATTTTAGAAGATTATCTATCTATCTATCCCCGCGAGGTAAGGATTTGCAGAGCTCCTTGGTAGCATTAAGAATTCATAAACTACCAGGTCTTGCGAAGGCAGCTGAGTGCTGAGAACATAAATATGCTTTTAAACGGAAATTACAGAAAATTAATGCGAGAACTGTTCTTTGGAATGACATACTCCCGTTCAATAACACCAGATGACGTCCACTTTTTAGATAAAACGTAATATTGAATGTTAAAATTCTTTTCAGCATTACGCTTTCGGGTAAATACTTATATTATTTTCATTACATATATTGAGTATCAAAATTGTATAAAATTAGGCCAATAATAAGAAATGATTCGTCTAGAGTTAAATCGATTAGTATAATTCGGTAAAAGTCGAAGAGCATTTCGAGAAAGTAATGGAAAATCAAGAAGCAAATAAAACATAACCAAGTGTTTTTCATAAAAAATATCTCTCAATGGAGGAACGTTTAAAAATAGAGTAGAAAAAAATAGATGGAGAACTCATAAACCTTTCTCTGGCCGGTTCTTAAAAATACGCACGACCCTACTTAATTACTGACTTCCTGCGTTCAGACTTAACGCAAGAAAAAAGATTGTAGCGAAAATTCAACCATGCCTCCAAATGCTCCATAATTTGAACTATTACTATAATTCTTGGAAAAATTATGTCATTGCAATGAAAGCAATGCACGTACATTTCTTAATGGTGAGTTGGAATGATAGCTACTGAGAAAGATGCTGTTGAAATATTAAATTGCATTTCCATTGGATCAGCATTGATATAAATGTGTTTATCAGTAATTTTCTCAGACGATTTTTCATTATACGAATTTTTTTATGATGTTCACGTCTCGTTCGTCTTCCATTCAATCTCTTTTCTTGTTTCAAGAATGGACGGAATGTGATTGTGGTCGATATTTGTGAAATACCTGGAATCAAATATTCGGCGAGGCGTTTAAGGTTGTCGTAAATTTGATCTCATTGATAAATTCTGGATTCTAAAGACATTTTCCGTCCTCTTAGAGACAGATATGTACTTGTCATAGCTTCAATAGATACTTAGTTATCAATTTATTTCCATGCATGAAGGAAAAATATAATTGGTAAAAGTGATGAAATATTAAACAATAATCATTGCAACATATACTTAACTTTTTAATGATTTATAATACCTTCACACAGATTTAACTCCACAGGATGTCGAAATTTACAGTGAATGAGAATTAATTGGATTTCACTGACTCATGTACAGTCTGTGGTGTAAATACTGCATTCGCTTGTATCATTTATCATAAAAATATGAATTATTTTATGCAATCATCTTTGATTGAGTCACCCTGTATCACCTACGCTCTGGTAGCATTAAATGGCAGTTGCTGACGAGTTTGAGTATATCTATATCTACGACATACCCTGCAAGCCACCTGGAGGGTATGTGGCATGGGGTGCATCCACACCAGGAAAAATGACACAACAAACAAAAATAAACAACACAAAACAAACACCACACCTTTAAAAGTAATTAGGGAAAAAAAGAAAAAAAACTACCAAATCCCAATCATGCAGGACTATACTAATTGCTGGGAAAATATTTTTGGATATGGATGTGTGAGTTTGTTTTCCTATCGTAATTTTCCAAGCGTGAGAAATTTGGCGCGCGATTATGCAGAAAAAATTAAGTTATATATTGTTTTATTGGCGTTTATTTACCTTGCTTTTCGAAAGTATTCGTTCAGGAATTTCGGAGTCATTTTCCCTCGCACGCAAGACTTGCGTAGTCCGGGTCGTTTTTGTTTGTCGCCCACACTGCATTCGTCGCCCAAGGAAAGTCACTCGCCCAATTTCACGCTAGCGTTGCGATGAACATTAGACAATCCAGACGCAGACGCTGATCGGGTGTGCGTCATAGGGACTGTGCGTCACAAGATTTCTCTCCGTCCCCAGCAGTCCGCCGTGAGATAGGCGAGCACTGGACCATGGACAAGGCCTTCTCCTTTTTGTCTGTCGGCTGCATGTTTGCTGCATAAGTCAGTCGCCAAAGGAGGGCCCTGGAAGTTTCACAACTCGAAGGCCACTGTCATCATTACAGCTCACTGCAAAATAATAAAAAACAGCAATGGCATTTCGTATCACAGTAGCCGTTAATCTTTTAAAATATATAATATTTTAATTTTAAATCTTTGAAATTTTCTTTTATCTTCTAAATATTTTAAAATGCATAGAAAAGATAGACGAAATCGAACAGGTGGTGGTGTTTTCATTGCAGCCAAGAACACAATCATTGGCAAAGCAGAAATATTTCCCGACAACCCCTTGGAATGTGTTTGGTGTTCACTAACATGCCCTAAATCGAAACCAATATCTGACTGCGCATATTATAGACCCCCAACACTGATGTTGACTCACTATTAGAACTGGGAAGGAAGGTAAGCGCCATCACTTCCCGTAAAAGCGATCGTAAAATAATAATAGGTGGAGATTTCTATGTTCCCTCAATAGATTAGAGAGCTCACGGCTCTAAAAGTGGAGGAAGGGACAAGGACATCTGTGAGACTCTATTAAATTTGTTCGCCAAAAGTCCCAGCAACAATTAGCCACAGTACATAATAGAGAACAATGTTATAGCTAATAGCGAAATACTATTCCAGTGGATGTTTCTCGATTCAAGGAAGCTTTTTACAAGGTGTCACATAAAAAAAAAGTGATGAAATCCAAATCTTATGGGTTAGACAATATATCAAGGATAAATGATTTTGTAAAGGATTGTTTTGGACGGTGTTACCTCCCAAGCTAAAATAAATTCTAAGATAATATTTTCACTGATGACGTTATAAATATTTTGCGAACCCCGACTTACTATGTAGACTGGACTATGATTACGAAATTAGAGATATTGGTTGCCGAACTGACAGATTCAAAATGTCCTTTTTTCCTCGTACAATTTGGGATATGAATAGCGGTAAATATGTCCAATACGAGTGAATAGGCACTCGTGAAGTATAAGCATTGGTAGCTGCATGTTGGTATAAGGACTTGAAGGTAACCCAACTAACAGCATGTTATTGCATGCTTGCTTCACTATTTTTATCTATTTTAAAAGTTTAAGTTTACACTAGTATATTATTACTAATCCTTTTTTATGCATGATATGTAATGCATGTTTGGTGTGAAATTAACCCCCTGCCACACACCTTTATGGTGGCTTGCAGGGTATTATGTAGATGGAGATGTTAATGTTCACCAGTGAGACTGTGCGGATTTGTCTTCCTATCCACATACTGTCCAGTTTCATTTATACGTCCAGATAGTTGCATAGTAACTGAAGTGAAGCGGAGGATTACGGTTGAAATTCACTCCTCCAACGTGTAAGAGCCGATGTCATATTCAATGACCTTTTCACCCGTAGTAAAATTTCAATATTACTGTTTCACAATTACTATCGCCATATCTGAGAAGGTTTTCGCGTCGTTCCGATGCAACACGCAGGCTTTCGATAGTAGGTAATGACAGCGCGAAAGACACCCGAAAGCCCACCTGTGTCAAACTATCTCCATTGCTATGGTGTAAATATACAAAGATTAAGTAACGGAATATTTTTGCATTAGCCATTGCTTAAGCTCAGTTTTCTTCTTCACCTAGGAAACTCCATTTAGTAATTTAACAGTTATTCCATTTCCATTTTATACGTTATTTGCGATAATTTTAGAAATAACCAATCGATTAGTCGCCAAGTAATTAGCCACCAAGTAAACATCCGCGGCTCTCATATTGTCTCATGCATGTCTTATTGTTTTGAATGCATTCATAATGAACCAACGCTAATGAAGACTTTTTCTTCAGAAATGTTGTTTGAAAAGGGATGCCCTTTTCCCGAAGTATTCCAGGAGGCACTACGTGTATTCAGGTTTTCTGGACCCACAGATCCTCTCTTCGGCTTTCAGCGCCGTAAACCACAAGGTGATCAAAAAAGCTTCCCGGATTACGAGAAAGTGTCGAGGAGAAGGAGTACTTACAGAAAGCACCTGACCGATGAATTCAGCATTTCTTATTTTTCATGTCTATTAGGGTGGCGTTACTGCGTAAATTTTATTAGTTCTTCACAATAAATGTCAGTTGTTGATAGGGTTTGCTGATATACAAACGCCAATCAGCCAAGGGATCTCAAGAATCACTGGATGCGTTGCGAAATCAGTGAGAAGTAGGTAAACGAAATTAATAAAATCCATAGCAAAACGAATGTCATGTGATTTTCCAGACTAGTTGAGATTAAATGTATAAGGAGGAAGTCAGAAGCTGGATCAGGTCGAATAATCAGTCAACTACATGGGTATGCTGTGTGCTGGTGGAAAAAGGGTGGATAAAATACTAGTGGTGGGTATAAATAGAAGAGGTCATATCGTTTTTTGACGGTTGTACACGTATCGAAAAAAATTAAATGAGTTAATGTGAGAACTGCGGTCGTTTCTGTGACGAGGACAAGGAAAAAGAAGAGAATGGTGAACGAAATTTCAGGGGAATTCAGGTCTTGATGGCCTCGGAGACACAATTACGTGAAGGACTTTATTCTGAATGTATGTCTCTCACGAATCGAATATTTTATGCCATCTTCCATCCTCGTAAATCACACAATTCGAACCAATAACTGATAGAAAATTCGGCAAGTATTATCCGCCAACCACAGGGTGGCCTCAGGGATGCCTCATACACACTGTAAATTTTCCCATTTATTCTTACCACGTTTTACCCAGTTTATGTTTACGATAAGGAATCGACGGGATTGAATGGCAAGGGAAATGTTTTTGGGAGTCGTTCTTTGAAACGACCCAAAAAATATCCCATTGGTCGTCGTTGGTCAAATACCATCTTTTCTCATTTTTTTGAATTATATATTTTAAAATTCAAAGGGTTGTGCAGTACTTACGTCGTATTACTGTACCATTTTAGGGCGATGAAGTGAAAAGTTAGTCCTGACCTTAGTTATTTGAGGAGAGTTCTTGGTTTTTAATTTTCGTTATGATGTCTTTTACATGGGCGTAGCCACGGTGGGGCAGGGTGGGGCGCTTGCCCCCCCTGGCTCATTAGTCAAATGAAAAATTACAGGTCAACTAGCTGAAGGTGCCCGTTGACATTCAACGAGGGGGAGAAATATAATAAATAAAAATTGTGTTAAAATATCTTAATATTTTTCATGAAGGGGCAAAAACAAACTTGTGTTATGGAACGTTAACTTATTTGTGCCCCCCCTGGAGAACATCCTGGCTACTCTACTGTGTCTTTATGATAAAAACTATTGATACGTGATTTTTTCAATTTTATTGCCACAAAATAGCGATTCAAGGTCTTGAAGGATAGAACTGATGCTCGTGGGAATCATAGGACTCATTTTTATTGCTCTGTTTATGATTGCTGCACTTTTTGGGCAAGAATTTCTCTCGTCATTGAATTTGCCTGTGAGGGCCTTAGTACAAGATGCCTCATAGTTTTTAGCCGATCACATGCAGAAACTGAATAAAATGACAATAAGGTACCTGTGTCGTTTGTATAATGCGTTGCAAGGAATTTACACCCGCTCTCAGATGATAAATATGTACCCCACTCGGTATCTTCTTCTATATTCAAAGCCAAAAAAGCGTTAACACCGAATGCGCACGTTTAACTTTCACGTTTCACTTTTTCTTCGGTTCACATAATCATCGAGGTCCGCGAGAGGTGCATGCTTGGATGCATTATTTTCTTTTTCTGTCGTTTCCGAACAGTGAACTGAATCCCTTCGTTCTCGGAAATGGCACTAGTTGGAGGCGCCGCGCGCGCAGGGAGGGAAGCGCGATTCATGGCCGCGCGGGCGGGGCGTGAAAGGAGGGGCGTGGGCCCCCCGGGGAGGGCGGGGCCGGCCCCCGGGGGGGCGGACGGACGACATCTCTGCTGCGACGGAGGCTGTCGAAGGCCCTCGGGAGGCCGTATTTATGCGCTCTCCGCTGACGGCCTCATTGCGTATTCCTGTGCCGAAGCGGCGGCGGGGCAGGTGGGAGGCGGGCGGCAGTGGCCGGGTTGGCCGACGCGTGGGAAACGGGAATTGCAATGCCGGCGGCCTCACGAAGTTCGGTTTCCGCGAAAATAGTGCCCGATCCCTGAAGGAGGCAGCGGTGGTGGGGGAAAGGAGACGGAGAGCCCTTTCTTTCCCTCTCTCTCTGAGGAAGGTATCTGTCGTAAATTGAAGAAGAAAAGGGTGGAAATTCATGCATATACTTGCGCCCTTCTTGCAAGTGTATCACGCGCTTGAATGAACATCTCCGGTGAACCTGAATGGATGTAGATTGTAAATAAAATGCAATTGCAAGTTGCGCATACGAGAAAACTTTAGTATTTGTAGTTTTATTGAAATTTCTCTAAATTTCGTATTATGCTCTGCTCAAAGTATGCCTTTTTTAAGCAGGATATAATACGAAATCTAGAGAAATTTAAATAAAACTACAAATACTAACGTTTTCTCCAATCGGCAACTTGTAATTGCATTTTATTTACAATCTACTTCCATTCAGGTCCACTGGAGATGTTCATTCAAGCGCGTGATAGAAAAATACGCTTACAAGAAGGGCGCAAGTATATCCATGAATTTCCAAACGAAGAAGTGTTAAGAAGAGTGGGAGAGAAGAGATGTCTGCTGAAAACATTAAAAAGAAGACGGGACAACTTAATTGGCCAAGTCTTGAAACATGATGGCATGATGAAGACAATTGTCGAGGGAAAAGTGAACGGGAAGAATGGAAAAGGCAGTCCTCGTATGAGGTATATGGAGCAAGTTGTGAAGGATGTAAAAGAGAGGAGTTACGTCAATATGAAGAGATTTGCCGATAGAAGAATCGAGTGGAGGGCTGCGTCAAACCAATCCTAGGATTGTTGACCGATGATGATGAAAATATGCCTACGATTCGCTACGTTTTCAAATATGAACAACAACTTCTCCGGCGCCTGTTGCCGATCGAAGAGGATGTTTGAGCAGTCCAGGTAATATTTTCGACGGGGAATTCGCCATCGAGATATGGCTCGGGAGTAGATCATACCCTTGCCTACACTGTTCGGTCCGGAAACCTCTCCCAGATTCTCCAATGCGTCAACTCAAATCTCATTGATGCCTCTGCTCAATAGGTTTCGATATTTACGACCTCACAGCAAGTGTTGGAAATTCGCGGTGAAGCAAACGATGTTTTACGATATAAACAAGATACGATAATATTAGATAAACTTGTTTTACGATATAAACAAGTTTTTCTAATAATGCAGCATTATATCGTTCTAATCTGGGCCTCGATCATGGATCTTCATAACGCGTGCGCTAGCGATATCGCTCGCTATTTTTTGGTTTAACTTATGTCAGAGAGAACATGATCTCCATTCTTCACTTTTCGCACAGCACTTGAAATCGCTTATTACAATCAGTGGAGCGAATTTTATAGACGGTTATTGTTAACCCTGCGCTACTCTAGGGGTAAGCGTTAACGATAAGGATTGCGATAACGCGAAAGATAGATGCGTGATTCCACACCTGGTGCCATGAGATACAATTATGTACACCCACATATGCTTATTATTGAAAAACGGTTGCAGTGTTTAACTCCATTTGTTTATTGTCATATACTTATTTATTTATTTCGTTGTTATTCAAATGTTATAACAGAAAGTTTGCGGTATCAAACTGGTTTCGGAATGTCCGTAATCGCTAATGGATGTCTTTTATCCAATTTACGAAATAAATGATATGGTAAAAATAGTTTTAGTAGTATTACATCTTTTCCAGAGTGTAATGCTTTCTATCTTCTCAGTATCTTCCTTTCCAAAATCATAGTGTCCATCCTGTATAGTACGATAAAAACTTAATATCTCCTGCTTGAAATTCAGGCATGGTCATTTATTTGGTGCGAGATGCATCAGTTACTCCGGCAATTCGCTGTCTCTTTAAGTGTTTCAATCTATTTTTCTCTTTTCTTTGAATTTTTCCTCTCGTATTTCCGTTTCGCCCTACCTATTCGGCACAGCTTCGTCCACTCACTTTTTCTGACCGTCTCTATCGATTAAATGAGTAAAAAATATTCACCACCATCTTCGGTGACCAAGATTTTTAGGAAAGGGTATGACTAATTTGTCCCGCCGAGGACCGGCGCGAAAATACTCACACGGAAAAAGGAGGAGTATGTCTTTGTGATTGGGTCGATTCAGGAGATGGAAAGTGCCTTATGAAGCGAAGCGCTTAAAGGGATAAGCACGTATCATTTGTCAGTAAAAACTCGCCTTCAGCCACCGCGGACTCGGGACATATATTTGCCAGTAATCGCATAAAGCTTGACATAGTCTTAAATGGCAAACGTGTCCTCGCTTCACCTCGCCCCGTAAATGGAGAATCCCAAGGAGTGAAAAAACGCCTTTCCTATTTCTTGAGAAGAATCTCCACTCATACCTCCGTCTTATACCTCCCCCGACTCTCTAAAAGGCTTACTCTTAGCTATGACCCCCAGCCACTCATACTACGGGCGGTGCAAGTCAACATTCGTCTTACTGTCCATTTGTGCCCTGCGCAATTATATGTTAAAGAGCGCCCTATTGGTACATAATATTATTTACAAATTTGGGATTACCTCGGATGTTAACTGTCGATCTAGAACTAAATTCTTGATTAGTAATGCAATAAAGCTGCCACATACTTTTAATTATGGGATTTTCAGTGGTAGGGGCAAGGATATTATGATAAATTTTGTATGACTTCTAATAACACATCTATTAATGGGAGCGTTTACTCGGAGCCAAAACTGCTATTTTTGCACGAAATTGTAGGATGGAAACGAAAAATGAATGGTGGTGAAAAAATTAATCTTCAAACCAGAGCCACTCACTCATAAATCAAAAAATACATAAAGTACAATGTGTGACGCACACCGAACGAGCTGCGATAAGGATATGTACGTCATCTACCTTACCTCCTTGACTGTTTTGAGGGAATGGGAGGGGAGTGGAGGTGGGGACGGAAGGTCTGCTCGCACAGGTCCTGTCGCAACCACCTCCGTTGGCAGAGTCAGCTGTTGGTTCCCCATTGCGATTAAGCGAAAGAGCTTCGCAGTCTCTGTTGTTATTGGACGAAGTGGATGACGTAGTAGTCATTTGCACGCCCATTTTTACGAAAGGGTTAAAAACCATCAGTTTTTTTCTGCTTATGACTTGAGAACTGATTGACGGATCAAAGAACGAAAGAAAAAATACGGGTCTTTTTATTTTACGAAATATATCATATTAGGCAATAAAAAATATAGTAAACGAGAACATTTCCTACTAGAGCATTAGTACATCCAGGGATAATTGCTAAATGTGTTAGGTTAGGTACCATAATTAGTATTTTAACAGTGCATTCATATACTACCAAGGTTTTTCCCTTATTATAGTTTAGATCTCTTAAGATAAGGATGTGATCGCTGGCCGTGTCGTAAATTATTAAATTGATATTCTCTTCGGGGTATGGTGCCATATATTCTCAGCATTTGGAGAATATTTTTGTTCTAATTAGGGATGGGTCGGTTCGGTTCTTCGGTTCTCGGTTCCACCGGTTCTTGAGCTTAGAACCGGAACCGAGGCCAAAAAGAATCGGTACCGAAACAATTGGCGCGAAAACCAGTTTGAAAGCTGCTCACACTCTGAAAGCGGAGGCTTCACATTAAAACCTGGTGAAATAGTGTACTTAGATGTTTCAAAGTTGCCGTGAATTATTCTAATTCAGTAGTTAAAAGACCATATGATTTATTTTATTACATCCAATTGTAGTAAGTGATGAAATACCACCGTAATAAGGATATACTGATTGATATGTATGTGTTACGTCCACCTCCTTTGGAGGTGCGAGTCCTCATATCATTTTCGTAAATTATATCATAATATAGTGTATAGGTTTTAGAAGATTTCAGTCATGCTTTGGGCATCGCTTTCGTTAAGTCAGCAAATTATTCGTCATTTGTACAATAGCATTAACTTTGCTCATGCAAGAGAACGCTGTCTACTTCGCCACACAGTAAATAGCAGTCGACAATCGACAATTTGAAAAATTGACAGCGCAAAGATACCCGGAAATGAAAGGCACCCGCAATACGCGGTCAATTACAACTAAATTGTTTTATCAAGTTTCTTCTCCCCTTGATGCAAGGGTCGTGTTCAGCCAAGTAACTATCAACCGTTTGCCGTTGACCATTCTGCTTTCTTGATTACTCGACTATTAATGGGCAATCATTACAAAAACGTTGGGTTAACTGGTCATGTTTACCTTTAAAAAATTTTTGTGCCATGAAACGTGAATAAAAATGCACGTGTGGGATATATAAGCTGATATTGGTATCATCTTCCAATGGGAGAGTGTAACTAAGTATTTGCAGTAACATACGAATTTAAATATTTAAGTTTATGAGAAATATGTTGGTAATGACAAAACCATGGTTGAAAGTACACACTCGGTTTATCTTACGCGTATCATACATAACAAACGTATCGCCATTAAATATAATCACGGCATTGGAGATCCCGGAAAGATTCCAAAACGAAATAGGAAATCATAATCTTTTGAAACGATGGAAACGGTACACGTAAATTTATGTCAACGCATGTCACACAGATGGTCTAACTGAGATGTAAGCCAAAGGTGAAAAAATCAATCGCGCAAGGTAGTGCCAAGTTACCATCAAGAGCCATGGCATACCAATCAGCACTGTTAGCACTTCGTATGTGCCCAGATCCCAGATATCAGGCCCAGATGAATGCTTCCTAAGTCGCATGTCGATGAATGAAGTGCTATCGAAATACGGCATGCCTATCGATATTATATCATACCTATCGATATTTTAAAAATATCGATAGCTGGTAAAATTACGCTTAATTTACTCACGCGGTTGAATCCTTCGCAATGTCTTCCGAAGTGTGGAAATACCTCACGGTTGATGCAGCAAATGAAAATTTCGCAAAGCGTAATATTTGTCATCCCCTGATTTACAGGGGTGCATGTAAATCCACTCCTAACCTGAAAATGCATGTGGAAAAGAGGCATAAAATAAATTTTCGAGGGAAGAGTCCAATCGTGTCTCCAAAGAGACGGAATATTTCGGTAACTAGTAGAGGCTTGCACACGGTCGCAAAATACGGGCGAGGGTCGCCTGCCTGTGTGCGAGAGATAAAGAGAGAGGCACAACCCGAAGACATTTTTTCTTTCTTTCGGACTTTTCCGAAGTGTCACGTATGTGTCCTTAACGGAGAAATGGCCGAGAAGAAGCGGTCACCCGTCGTCTGCTGGGCGGGCGACCGCCTCCATTCATGGATGGGCAACGAGTATAAAACCAAAAGTGCTTGAGTTCTATAAATATGTTCACATAAAGGGTAAAAATGGATTAAAATTACATAAACACAAAAATATTATGAAGAATTCTTTTTCAAGCAGTATGTCTCTGAAAATGATTATTTATTATCTTATCTTACCATTGAGCAATGCAAAGTAACTGGTAAATTAAGAACCGGAACCGAGAATCGGAACCGAGAACCGAAGTTAAGAACCGAACCGGAACCGGAACCGAAAAAAAGTGGAACCGACCCATCCCTAGTTCTAATGATGTTAACATGCTCTATTGATGCTTCTTTTTGGAACCATATAGTCAAGACCACTTACTCTGTTTCGCACAGCGCTTTTTATCTGAGTATTTAAATATTCCCTTTCCTTCTCTTAGTTTTCAAATTAACGGTAGAGGTTATGCAAATTTTGCCTCTTCCTTTCCCAAAAATGAAATCCACAAAGCTAAAGGGCGATGTTCCTCCTTTGCCATCCTCTGGGGCTCTCAGACAAATTTGTAGTTGCCATGCATCACTTCAATTATGATGTAATAAAATTTATCTTTGCTTTATTCAAATCGATGGTAATGCATTTCAATTAGTGTTGCTCATGTGATAACGCCATGAATACCAAATACGACTGAAATGACCTTTAATATCAGCCTATGGATTTTAATTAAGTTATATTTAAGCTTTATTTTAAGGGACTTAATGTCGTGAAATTCTTATATTTATTCCCTAGTTTGGAATTTCGTTCTTACTCAGAAATCAGTCATTATATTTATTTATCCTGGCTCATTTTGTTGTTAGGCAGAGAGAAGGGTATAAGAAATACTATAAAAACCAATTCGCGCATTGTAATAATTAGTTTGACGGAGGATCTGAATGGCAGGAGAAAAAAAAGAAGCACTAAAAAGACCGTTGCCCAACAAATTAGAAACTGAGTGAATACTTTTATTAGGTAAACTGTACACGTTCAGAAATACCGGTTTCTGGGTTAGTGATTGATGCTGAAGTTTCCGGTTAAATCCTCATGCTCTCGTCGTGCTATCAATCCGAAACCGATTGGAATACGTAAAAGTATTGGGAATGAAAACCTTTGCAAGGAGAAGCTCGAAATTTCCTTCTGGTTTCCCATGTGACAGCAAATAATTATAACAAAATTATGGCTTTGATACCGGTGATGGAGTTCCATTGAAATGGAGTTCCCGCAAAATAAGGAAAACGGGGAAATCGATTCTGTTAGAATATCTGATTCTGTTTTTAAAATTCTTAATGATTTTCGATTTACTGCTCAGGGCTGGATTATCATTTGCTCATTGTTGACTGGAAAAAAATTGGCGCAAGGTAGGTTACTATCTTGGGTGCATGAAGATGATGGAGAAAATGGTATGGTTACGTCCTCTACAAGGTAAATATTCCACTCGTAGAATGCCTTAGAATTGGAATAGGTTAATATTTTTTTCTATTTTCATTTTTATATAATATTATGATCGAAGCATCATAATTATTTCATTATTAAATAATTTCAGATGTAATAGTATTTTTAATATGAAATTGATGGATTAGACCTTCGTATTCGTTGAAAATGAGAATTAATGTAGCTACACAAGGGTGTAACTTTATTTATTTTTTAGACAGAATTTTATTTTTTACCATCGGTTCAACAGTTAAGCGTCATGATCAAGCCCTTGGGAAAAGCAGTTGTCCCAAAACTATTTAGATGAAATTTCGCATGGTTTACGAGTTTTCACCGTGGCAATGACGGTAAACAGATTAAAAACCGAGCGAAAGCAAAATTTATCTCGGAGACGCTGTCTCGCTGCCACCCATTTCAGCTTTTTCAGGAATCTGCATTTGAATTCATCCTTTGCGGAATTCCGGTAAGCCGCGACTCTTTTCTCCCATCCCCTCGGCTGCTCTCTGAATGTGAATCCGATCCCTTGGAAATTCAATGCACTCGCTTCAGGAGCTGATTCATTCCGCGGCCAGGATCCTTTGTTCCTGATCTCTCTCGCCCGTGGTTTTTTTTCGCTCCGCACCTCGAACGTCAGACCCCGGCAGTTTGTGCCCCCCTTGTCTCTTTTGTGCGCCGCCACTGACTCCCCTTCCCGCGAATCCCACCCCGAGTGCTCCAAGCGCGTCTCCCAAGGGTCCCTTCCATTTCTCCGGTCGCTCTTCCCGTTGCGAACGATCACTCTTATCTCGTCTCCGAGATCGCCTCGTACCCCTACACCCTCCCCCCCTTGCGTCTCGAACACCCTTCTTCACTCACCCCCTCCTCCCTCTTCCACCCCGATATCACATCACCTGCTCACCCCTTGCGTCTTACGAGTCGTGCCAAGGGGGAAAGAACTTTTCCCATGCGCGTGGACTGCGATCTAGCATTCAGTTCTGCGAAAAAAACACATTGGCTCCAACAGGGTCGTTTACCATATTTTTTTTACTGCCGAATATGATAGAGTTTTTAAAATAAAAAGACCCCTATTTTTCCGTTTTTTGATCCGTCAATTATATCTCGAGTCATAAGCGGCGAAAAACTGATGTTTTTAACCCTTTCGGAAAAGTGGGTGTGGTGCAACCTCTGACGTATATCGACTTCGTCCAATCACAACTGAGCCCGCGAAGCTACTTCGCCTTATCGTAAAGGGGGGGGGGGACAGCTGGCTCTCCCAATGGGAGCGATTGCGACAGGATCTGTGTGAGCAGACATTTCGAGAATCCCCCTCCATTCCCTCCCCTTCCCATATGAGCAGTCAAGGACGGGAGGAAAATGACGTCAATGTTATCACAGCAGCTTTTTCGGTGGGCATGAGTGAATGGGTGTGGTTAGAAGATTAATTTTTTCACTAAAATTTCTTTTTTCGTTTCCATCGAACAATTTCATGCACAAAATTGCGATTTCGGTTCCGAGTTCCCATTCAAACGTGCAAAGTTCACGAATTAACGTTTTTTTTACAAAAATTCTAAGTTTCGCGAGCAAATTCAGCGTTGATAGATACTCTTATGAGTTTATTTTCTTGCTTTCTGCGAGGAAGATATCGCGACGCAACGTCTTATTTTTTACAGGTAGTCTAATATTTCTAGAGTAGGTGCCATCAAGCTTGCACCTTTATTTAAATAAGTAAGAAAATTTAAACTTGTTCTGGACGGGTGTATTTTTGAATGCATTGAAAAAATGCTTGAAGTGGTTCAGCAATTCCTAGGAGCTAAAGACATCAAGTGTTTTTCTGGCCACTCAGTTTTTCCATACTAATGCATAGTTTGCCATCTCCCTGAATGCTTGGATAAAGGAAATTGTGTGACTAGTTTTATGGTATATTTTATTTTAGTTCCGCTTATAGATTTCAGCTATCCTAAAATAAGTCATTTGTCGCAAAATTAAGCCATTATCTTATGAAAGCATAACGAAGCACAACGATGTGACATTACACCATGATAAGTTTTGTGCCTTTTGGAATACTTTCTCGCATCCCGTAACATCTGAAGAACTTCATTGATGAATGACCACACATTTTTTTTAAATTTTTTCAATCAAAAGAAGAACACTGCCTGCTTTTAAGGGTTCCGCATTGACGGTATAACCGCCATACTCCAACATCGAGCGGAAGTCCTAAAAATGTGAAACACACAGAGAGGTTTATTATTCCAGTGCATACGGCTGTCGATTACGGCGTCCGCCCTCTATTTGACGAGCGGAAGTAATTCGACTGGTATCCTCCGCGATCGTTTAAGTTGGTCCCAAAGACGGAGGAAGGCCCTCGCTATTAATAGCGTCTGACGCAGGACCCCTTTCTCTCCATTTTGGGGAAGAGGGGACAGCGTGGCATCGCTTGGAAATGATATATATTCCGATGCAAGAATGCGGTTCCATAACCTATCCTTCAACTTCGAGCAAAAGGCACACACGGCAGATGAGGGTGGGAACGTCGAGTGTGGGAAGGAGGCGGAGGGGGCGGAGGGGGCGGAGGGGGAGGCAAAGGGATGTCCAACGTGGGGAAGGAAGCCCGCGATACGGCACGAATTTCAAAGAGATTGGTGTAGGATGGAAGGGGGGGTTGGCGGTTCACCTTTTCGACTCTTCCCTTCGTAATTATGAGGGACCCAATTAGGGCTGCCCAGGTGCCAGGTGGGGATGCCGAAAACCACGGGTGGACCAGCAGGGGGCGGTAGAGTGGAGGTGGGGGGACGGGGGGGGACTCCCCCCCACTTACTGCATATTCGGATTGCGAGCGTCGTCGCTATCCATCCACGCTTCGAGAGCGCATTCTGAGTTTTAAGATTGAGGATCCTTTCAATGATCCTGAGAACTCTGAGGAAGGAGAGTTACCAACAACTGTGAGAAAAACTGGTAGTGTTACTCAGTTGATTTTTGTAGCGTTCTATTTCAAAATAATTTAACATTAAGTTCATATCTCACGAGCTATTAAATTTCTATTACCACCCTAAGGTTTTGGAAAATAAAACATATTGCTATTCATAGACTGTGGAGTTAATTGGGGTACGTTAGTATTTAATTCGCGGGGTTGGTGATTCCTCATTGATCTTCTGAGCCCTTATTCCAATTATGTCCTCTAAACAGTCGTAGGAATGCAAGTCTGTGAAAGTTTCTTTATTTTTAAGTAGAATTTCTTCTAAGTAGAGACATGATTTAAGATGGTTCGCTCGCTCCCAGAACCCTCAACCACGCTCGGAAGAAAAACTTTACGCAAATATTTCTTCGCATTCATGGGATCTTGTCAGGAATATCTGCATTGTTTTTCTTCAAAGATTATTATCCTTCACATTCTTTTCTGGTTTCTCTTTCTCACGCAGAAATAAGTATAATGAGGGAATATCATAATTTCGCAGTCGATTCCTTCAACCGTACCACATTCATTGTACACTTTCAATTCCATTTTTCCCTCAGAGTTTTAGCAGGCATTGCTAATGCTGTGAAGGTATTTTCATTCTCTTGTCCGTTGGATCCATTTAAGGCCATTATAACCATTTTTATTTTCCACATTTAATCTCGTTGTGAATACGATCACCGACAGTTGGAATGGGAAAAAGTCGCACGGTTATATTAGATCATATTTGTCGTTCAATTTCGATACGAGCTTTCAGGCAGGCGGGATTTTCCTTCTGTCTGACACCGGCAAAAAATAATCCCTGTGAAAATTCTAAGATCTTCATTCATTGCATTCTGTCTTGACGGGAGGAGTACATGTTTTGAAATCATTTGTTGATCGCCTGATATTCTTTTCACCACCTTGTCTACCTTTTAGAATTGTGGTCAGCATTTCCTCTGATTCTTTTTCCATCGTTAAAATCCTCTGCAAAGGTGAAGTCTATTTGGGTCTTAACCGGGTTTGGAAAACGGCTGTTGCCGACGTTTTCCTGACCCGGTGACAAGTCCGTGAATACTTCACCACTATTCGCTGGGAAAACCCCTTCATCTTCTGTACTGTGAGGGAAGAGAAGGGGGGAGGGATAGGAAACTGGGGAAGAAGCAACCCACCTTCTTTTTACTAGAATTTTTCAAATCATTTCAGTTTTCCAGAATATTCTTTTGGGTACAATTATTCCGAATAAATTCAATAGTATCTGGCGAGATTTAAGGGTACAGCATCTTTGAAAAAAGAAGAAAAAGTCAACTTTGTACTGCCCAAAGATTCGATTTTATTTTCGTCGCGTTTCAAATCCTCGACGTCACCCTCAGGCTAAACTAGTAAATAGAACAGTTATCCTGAGGGTGACTCTGAGGCGTTGAAACGCGACGAAAATAAAATAGAAACTGTGGGCAGTACAAAGTTGACTTTCTTCTTCTTTTTTACAATCATTCCGAAGTGTATGCATTTTATAACATCTCTTTTGTAAATGTGACATTATGAAAGGTAAATTTAATTATACAATATCTAAATACAGTAGGTATTAGATGAAGGTCTAAAGTCTAGATGAAACTATCGCACCATCCAACCTAAGCACTTAATCCTGAGTAAAACGCATCCATGCCGTAAATCGAGTTTGAACTAGCGACCTTTGGGTTCCGAAGCCGATGCGTTTCCTATCTGGCTACCTTAGAAATTAGAAAATCTGGAGCTATCCTAATTTACGCAACTCCTTTAGTTAATTGTCACGAATTTCATTATTCCTGACGTTATGCCAAAAAGAATACATTGCAACAGTTTATACGTTTGATAGTTTTTCTTCGTGAATTAATTTCGTCCTTTTAGAAGATAAACCAATTGTGCAGACTAGCTTTGTACATGCCAGAAAACAGGATTCACCGTTATGAAATTTCTTTTTCCATTTTCGGCAGCCTTGCCAGAGGAAAATGCGATAGTGACTGACGTGGCACCTGGAGTCGAATCGCTGCGACAAGCCGAAAATACCTATGGGAAAGAAATATGAGTTCATTCAAACGGTCCGATTGTTCGCCCGCCGGGTGTGTGTGAGGCTGAGGAAGAGGTCCACGAATCCATCTCAAGGTCGCCAAGGGAGAGATTGAATATTCCCAGCACGGTGAGCGAGCCCGCTTCGGGAGTCCGACACCGTGGGAATTCGAACCTGGATCCACCATGCGGAGCCACTCTCTTTTAGAACGTCCAATCTTTCATTAGCATTCGTTTTGACGCAAAAGAGCGCCGCCTACGAGTAATTTATCATGATTTTATACAGATAGCCACCGGACATGTAACCCGGCTAAGATAACGGCATCGGGTTTATAAAGATTTCAAATGATTTGCTTGGGAACAAAATTCACCTAGGACGATCCGTCTGTTATCCAAACTCTTTTCCATTCGATGCTCCGGCCGGACTATTCCCCAGAGAAACCCATTAACTTCTTCTTCCGTGTTAATAACTGCTGTTCTATACCCAACAAAAAGCCAAGTCTCCGTATTTATTCGCGGATTACGACGTATTAGTCCCGTTTTCATCCCATCCATATACGTCTGTTTTTTGTGAATACGTACCGAGAAACGCGAATTATAAGTATTTACCGAGTCATTAAAGCAAAAAGCGAGGTCAACACTTACCTTCAATCGAAAATTGATTTTAAGGCATGCATCAAACTTTGGAAAAATTATTGAGGACATGCTTGAAACTTTGAAAAGTACAGTGCGAAATAAGTTTGCCTGTTTAAATCGTCAACTTAAGCGGCAGAGGTCAAATGTTTTAATCCAAAAGCAGAGTTCAGTATGTTCAATTCCAATATCCATAGTAAAAAAATGCAGTTCGTACTTTTCCACAAATTCACTATCGGTACGACGTCCAACCCCTACCGTTTCCCCTACCACCATTTTCTGAGTATATATACGTGTGGAGAAAAGTCCAACGTTTTTGTGTAGTACCTGATGATGCCGCAAGGCGGCGAAACACGTCGTACCGATAGTAAATTTGTGGAAAAGTACGAAGTGCATTTTTAATATGGATATTAGTAAATTCCACGAAGTGAATCGTCAAATAGTCGATCTTAACCTCTGTAAGAGTCATTCTGTGATGATGATACCAGAACTTTGTTGCAAAAATATGCTATTTTAAAAAAAAATCTTCGAACATGAAGTCCGGCAATTGAAGCTCTCAATCACACAGTCCATGATGGTCATTGGAAAAAATTAGTCAGGAAACTTTTTCTATGGCGAGAGAAAATTGCATCCCAAATGGATAATCGAATTTTGCTGAGGACAACTTTTGTACAAAGAGATTGACGGCCCCTAGTTATTCAAAAATATGATCCTCTCCTCCTCCTACCTTCCAGGTGCAACGAGTAATTCATAAAAGCTGGTCCGTATTAATAGCACTGGATTTTTACTCCAAGAATAATAGAGACATAATACAACAATAGAAATTCTCTCCGGACGACCACGAATTCTCGGGGTGGACAATTGTGCTCTAGGGGGAATCGATGATAAGGAGGCAGCGAAAGACTGCCCTACTCCCAAGTCAGCAATTCCTTCGAGGTGCTGTCGAAGGACGGGGCCGCGAGCCTCTTTATTTCTTTATTTAACACCAAAAACAGCACTAAAGCCTTTCCATTGGGTTACATAAATAATAATAATTTATGATAATAACAAATTGCAAAAATTATTACAAACAGAATTTGAACGAGAAGTGATAATCAAATTAAAAGGCATTGTAATTGGCTATTGAAACTGCTGCGTGAGGCGAAGAATGCAAACGATGTGCTGATGAAGACAGTCGTCGAGGGAAAAGTGAACGGGAAGAATGGAATGGGCAGGCCTCGTATGAGATATGGAGAAAGTTGTGAAGGATGTAAAGGAGAAATATTACGTTGACATAAAGAGGTTGGATCGATGGAAGAATCGAGTGGAGTGCCGCGTCAAACCAACCTAAGGATTGTTGACTGTTGATTATGATAATGATAGAGAATTCAATGACTGCACTGTGAAATTTCAAGAAGACGCATCGCGTGAAAGATCAGAAATCATTCTGGTCTTACGGAAGAGAATCACAGAGAAAATACTCAACCAAAGATGCCCTTAATGGGAAATTAAATGATCAAAGAAATATTAAACAAAACAATTTAGAAAATAAATATTTAAGCAGCTACTTTAATGTGCAATTAACGACGACATAAACGATGTAACATGGATCTCCTTCTGTTGAATGAACCTGGGTGATGCTGAAATCGACTGAAAATACTATTGACCAACTGACATGAGTTATATGACGTAAGTAACCAGTCCCGTAATATATACCAACGAGAATGCTAAAAGTGGTGATATCGTAAATTGCTCCGTGCTTAGAATTATTTTTTAATAAGTCATTGGAAGACGGTGAAGTATCAAAGAGCTGGAATGTTGCACATGTTGCTCCTATATTTAAAAAGGGGAACAAACAGGATCTAGGAAATTTCAGACCAATTTCAGTAACATCCCCTCCTTGTAAAATTCTTAAACTCTTTTCTTAAAATTCTTAATTCTTAACTACTTAAATGCAAAACCTGGATAGACAAATTTATTTGATAAAAATCAATAGTTTCCGTAGAAGTATATCTGGTGAAACTCAGCCAGGATTAATTCGTCGTGGCATACATAAATAAGGTGAAAAAGCAATTGGATCGGAATTTTTTACGTGAAGAATAAATTTAACAAGGTTCTTTACATTATACTAAAATTAATCTCGGATCTTGTGGAATTAATAATTATGTTTTTCATTGTCCGATTGACTTTCTCACTGATCTCGAGTAGAAAGTAGTAAGCAGCTCTCACATGGCTCTAGGGCGATCTCCAGTGTCCCACAAGGAAGTGTTATCGGTCCCGTGCTATTCCTCCCTTTTACCAACGATACCGCATGCAAATTTTCCAGTAACCTAAGAATATTTGGTGATAATACGGTTGCCTATCGAAAATATTTTTTAAATTAGAGCATGAATCTCTCAAAACCTATATTATTTCTATCATGTCTTGATGCCAAGACTGAGGTCTAGAACTTGATCTAAAATCACCGTAGTCCACTTCTGGAAGAAAAAGTTCAAACAACCTCAAAATTATAATGCTAAAAAATTATATTTCGACAGAGTAGAAATAAGTGCAGCGATTGAAGTTAAACTTCTGGGTATCAGTCTTACTTCAAATCCAACATTGGGGAATCAATCTAAAATGTTGAAATAGCACAGTGCTGAAGGACTGGGATATATCAAACCAATTGTGGGAATGTGCTAAAGTGGAAAAATGAAAGATATTATTTCGCACTTGAATAAGGCCTCACCATAGTCTGCATCAAGCTTTTGGGATCCAATGAATTAAGGTTTGATTCAGGAACCAAATTTGATATAAAGTAAATTCACACATTTTGCGGACTAATTCTCAGCTAAAATGTAACTTCACGTATGGTGACATAAAGGCTACTACTCTCTACTACTCGCTCTTGCGGTGACTCTTAGGGTAACATATATATGCGGATGTATGTACTTCTCTTATTGAACAAGGCTCATTATGATAATGTTGAAAGTTAATGATTAATTTTTTGAAAAATAACGATGGATATTCACTGCATTAAGTGCCTGTAAAACTGCATTGAATATTTTGTCCATTGATAGAGTGTTCCATAACGAAATGAGGATCAAGAAAATAGGTGAGATTATTATGAATATTTGAGAAACAACCATATTTCAACGGCAATGAGATAAGCAAAAAGGACGAATGCTTTGGAGAATGCATTATTTTGTGGGCTTATATGCCACTACCAGGCCTTCAATCCTTGCATTCAGCTTTATCTTTCTCATTTTCAATTTCACGCAATATATCACCGCATTTATTTGAGAAGGAGAGGACGGGACAAGGAAGGAAAGGAACGAGACGCTCGGTGGAAATTCCCTCACTATTGGTACATTCCTATGGTTATACTTTTCGCGGACCGCATATTGTATTCTCGGAGTGTTCTGGAGAACAAAGACGGCGTTCGACACAAACTTCCACCCTGACAGCGTTTCGCGATCTTTCACCATCCTCCCACCCCTACTTGAGCCACCCCCCCACCCTCCCCACGGCCCCCCCCCGGACGAGGCACCTGGGTGGCCACAGGTGGAATGGCCGCCCCCTCCCAACCCTCCCCGTGTGGCAGGACCGCTCCGGGATCGCGTGGGAGGGGAATAATGAAGTTGAATGGGAATGGGGGTGGAGAAATCGAAGGCGGAGGACAAAGGGACATGGAGAGTGGCTACAGGTGGCGGAATGTACACCAGGGGGGGGGGGCAAGGGCGGGGGGGGGAGTCTCCCGTGCTCGCTTCCCACTTATTCCATGTCAGTATGTTACATAACGAGGCGAGAGAAGGTTGGAGGGTCGCTTTGCCCGCTGCGGCATCCCGGACAGCAGATGTACTCCTCCTGCCCATTAGAACCTGGCGGAATCCAAATAGCACGTTGCCTCCCGATCAAAGAGCTGTTTCCGCGTAATTGATATACAATAAAGGGAACTGCGATACCGAGAATGCCAATTCAATGTTGGAGTCCCAGGTAGAACCCCTGACTGAAAGGGCGATGCACTATAGGTGGAATCGCAGACGATTTACCCGGGAATATCTGCCGCAACTACCTCCTTCACTAATTAATTCAGCAAGTATCACTACTGTCTCACTCAGTGAGAATGAATCAAATGATTTACTATTCCTTTTCATGACTATTTGCGAATGGTATGCAGGAAGGAGTAATTTTCTCGAGTAATTAACCAAAGAATCCTTCAGAATTGTCGAAAAATGTAGTCAAGTTCCATCAAGTCCTTTTTGCTTGAGTAGAATAGTATTTTATTGGAATACTCTTCCTCTTTCTCCCATTTTGAGCATTTTTCACTAATGGATCCACATTCGTTTATTTAGTTGGTGTTGAAACCGGATTTATTTATCCGATTTCCAAAGCTCACTCTTTTCTGCGGTCAAACTTGTTGGCTGGCGGCTAGCGTTGATTTTTCCATTTAAGAATAGAGCTGAAATATATAGGAAAAGGAGCATCAGGAAGGAGGAGGTGGGCGGAAGTATTCCAGTTATTTACTGAAAGAGCAGAAGTAGTAAAGGAATGCTGACAGTTCGGGACAAGGGGAAAACTCGAACAAAGCTATCCGCTCCAGGTTTCGTCTTCTGCCCTTTCTCCTCCGTTATATTCTCCTGCATCGCACACCGAAGAATTTGATTATCTTATTGCTTAGCTAAGATTCTTTTCCATCACTCCATTGGGATAAACACATTTCGCCAGCCATGGAGCGATTTTATACTGAGAGCAATGAAAGGTTGAAGAAATATATTACATTTCGAGTCTTGTTTTTTTTGGTACAAATCATAATATGTTAGTGTTCTTTGACCAATCGATATCAAGTGTTGATTTGAATCCATGCCAGCTACAAGAAGAGTGGTTGATTAGTTAATGTAGAGCATGAAAATCGAATGACCACGGAATACGGAACTGGAGCTGAAATACGAGGTCTGTTAAAAAAATACGCGGACTGACGTCACAAAACAAAATGTGCTTTACTTAGAAGTAACGTGTCTGGGTTCCCTTCAAAGTACTCTCTTCCCCATCTAACACACTTATCCCAACGGTGGTTCCACTTGTAGAAACAGTCCTGGTACACTACTTTTGCGATGCCCTTCAGCCCTTCGTCGCATTTGCCTTAATCTCGGGAATAGTCTCAAATCTTCTTCATTCTAAGGGTCTTTTGAGTTTGTGGAACAAGAAAAAGTCACAAGGAGCAATATCAGTTGAGCAGGGGGGTGGGGAAGCCTGTTATGATCTTGACAAGACGTTTTCATCTTCTTCTGAATGATCAAGCAGATCCTGACAAACCTGGACGCGATTGGCTTTCTGGTCGTCCGTCATCATTCGTGGCAAAAAATTTCGCAGCAACGCAGTGCACCTTCAATGTTTCAGTTAAAATCTTGTAACAAGAACCAACTGATTTCTCATACTCTTCAGAAAGCTCCCTGACGGTCAGACGTCGACTTTCTCTCACCAAGGTGTTGATTTTGTCGACGTGTGGGTCGTCAGTTGACTTGGAAGGACGCCCAGGACACTCATCGTCTCCGATCGACTGTCGACCACCCTAAAAACGTTCATGCCACTCGAAACATGCCGTACGATTCATAGAAATATCACCGTATGCCGTGTTGAGCATAGCAAATGTTTTAGTCGCAGATTTTATGAGTTTAGCACAGAATTTCAAAGCTAGTCTTTGCTCCTTCAGGTTATTCATTCTGAAATCTGACAAACGAAACAATCGCACTTCACTAAAAACCGCGTTGCTAATCAACAAATAAAGATATCTCCAACGAGAAAACGGCGATATTATCAGCTGATACGTAGGTACAAATCTAGCGACACCGAGTGGTTTTCCCTGTAACTAAACGGAGTCGGGCAATTCAAACAGTCCGCGTATTTTTTGAACAGACCTCGTATATATATCACACTCCTATTATTTGGGGAGGCAAGGATGTTAGAAGCTGTTGCCGCATCAACTGTCCGAATTCTTCACTTCCAGCGCCCTCATCCTGTCTTCTGCCAAAATGTCGCTCTCCGTTTTGCGGCCGTTGTCTCCCTCTCCTCCGCCCTTACTCAATTCTTTTCCCCGTACGTGATCGGACAGTGTTATCCCAAGTCCGGTGGTCCAAGGTCCAGTTCCGAAAGAACGCATCCGCAGGGATTCTTGTCGCGTCCCTTCGGAAGGAAGGCGGGAAGAATGCGTGGGTGTGGACTCAGGGGATGCGAAGCGGAGGACACACGGAATATTTCGATGGTTTCGACGGGTGATGCTTCCGTTCCATTTCGCGTTTCGTGCGCTTGGCATCAAAATTGAGCAAAAATATGCCGACGCATGCGCAGGAGAATGGAACAGCACCATGGGCCCAGCGCAGAAGACATTCCCTGTTGAAATATTTATTTCTCAAGAGACCCCGAAAAATGATACGCGGACGAGGATTCACGTAGTTCTATGAAAATAGATATCAATGAATGGGGTCGTTTACCATATTTTTTTACTGCCGAATGTGATAGAGTTTGTAAAATAAAAAGACCCGTATTTTTCCGTTTTTTGACCCGTCAATTATTTCTCGAGTTATAGGCGTCGAAAAACTGATGTTCTTAACCCTTTCGGAAAAGTGGGTGTGGTGCAACCTCTGACGTATATCGACTTCGTCCAATCACAACTGTGCCCGCGAAGCTACTTTGCCTTATCGCAATGGGGGGGACACAGCTGACTCTGCCAATTGGAGCAGTTGCGACAGTATCTGTGCGAGCAGACCTTCCAAGAACTCCCCTCCACTCCCTCCCCTTCCCATAAGAGCAGTCAAGGACGGGAGGAAAATGACGTCAATGTTATCACAGCAGCTTTTTCGGTGGGGGTCACCTTTTGCTTACTTTAATTTATGAGTGAATGGTTGTGGTTAGAAGATTAATTTTTCCATTAAATTTCTTTTTTCGTTTCCATCTAACAATTTCGTGTACAAAATTGCGATTTCGGTTCCGAGTAAACGCTCCCCCCCCCCCCCCTTCCCCCCCATTTCTAAGAGTACTTCCGTATGAATGCTTGAAAATGGATAATTTACACATCTTTCATATAATTCCGAGCTATTTAAAAACTCCATCGTTTGCTTTAGTCCATTATGTTTCGGAGTTTATGAAACTTTAATGCTGTGAGGGTTCAATCATGTATGCTGTTTGAAGCAGCATAGGTTTCATATTATCCTTTTAAAAAACTCTCCCTTTTTTAAATTTTGCCATTTTATGACTTCCTCACTTACGTGAAACACTCCTCGATTTTAGATAATGTTTCGTTTTCACTTTCATATATCTTATTTCTTAAGATCTTCAACTGGCAGCCATTAGGATATCTGAGCACTAAACAGATCTCAGGCCGACTTGGTATGCAAGTGAATGTCTTGCCGGGTTACGACAATGTTTGTGTTACTCATTCATAGTTTAAGTCAAGTAAAATGCATATTGTACGAATAGAACTTCCACCATTGAAAACTCGATGCAATACCGGCGTTTCGTACCTGCCTTCACTTGCTTTTTGCACTCATAAGTAACTGCCCACTTTATCGTGGTATTCCGCTGAGATTAAGCCAGTCGTAATCACCCTTCACCCTCTCTTCGCTTCGTGGTTAAATTCTCACCTCAACCGATTAGTCACACAATTTATATGCGCAAATGACTTCAGCTTATGATGGCCAATCCTGAATTACCAAAAAGAAGTTTTAATATTAAAATGTGAGTAAATCGTTCATCTCATGGCGAAGTACTCATTTTCTCCCTAATGTTTTTGGACAATTAAAAAGTCATCATTAATATCATATATCCATTGAGGGGACTTTGTTATTACTATATTACACGACTGCTAGACTATGTTATGTACTCAAACCCTACAACATGTCTAAAGTTTTTACCTTAAAGCCATGGTTTCATGTTTCGTGTTATAAACATGAAACTCATGTTGCGTTGTTGATCCGATTTACATATTTTAATTTTCCTTGTACTTTGTAATTTACTTATATTGAACATCCTATCTTTTCTCTACTTAAATTATAAGTTATTTTGGCATATTATACCTTCGCCATTGGAATAGCCAAATCGAAATTTTACTCCCACAACACACGCATCGGGTTTGCAAGTATGGGAAATTAACTCACAGTAACCTATTGCTTTAAAATAACTTAAATTATATAAATAATTATAATTTATTACTGCTATTCACTTTTTAAAATTCACGTCTACGGTTTTGGTGGCATTAATTTATTCTGAAATGAAATAATTTGGTATTCCTTGCAGGTTATGGCGAGTAATATCGGAGTTTCATTACTTATCGATTTCATTGTTGATCTATAGTATTCTTAAAACTCTCTAATGTATTTATTCGTAAGCACTTTTGAAAATAGTTTCTGGATGAAATGTTGCCACATAAGGGGAGTTGATGCAGTTTCGTGCTCTCGCGAAGTGTCCTCAACATTTTCGTCCGCCAAGAAAGAATATCACTTCGCGCGCCCCTCCTCAAATTTGTCTCACATGAGAAAGAATGTTCGTCGATGACATAAGAAATAGACGACTGAAGAATTGATGACGCAGTGTGGTGAGAGCACGTCCATTAATTAGCGAAGGGATTTCATTCACGAAAAGGAAGTCCGTCCCATGCGGACGGAATGGGAATACGTGTTCTGTTTTCTTTAGCGGAGCACGTGTTTGGAAATGGGTCTTGAATGGATCGGTTGTCCACGGAATGAAAAATGCAAAGAGAGACCCGATTCTTCGCCCGGTGTCTCATATTCATGGGAATCATAAGGGCATGTCATTACAAACAGGAAGTACAGGTTTTTGGCGGGAGAGAAAAAATTGGTTATCAATTCTCCACACAAAATTTCATTTCCAAAGCAGTATCAATTCTGACATCTGAGGAAGGAAAAGAGATGAAAAGTGAATGCCTCGATGAATCGCAAGGTGGATAAGTCTCCCTTGCCTCACAGATATTGAGTTTTTTTTATTAGCATTGGCCTAGAAATGTTATGTTACTGCGAAAATACTACAAGCTTGGCTATTTACCATTAAAATACCTCATGAAAAAAATATTCATTTAATAGTGTCTTTGGGTTTCTATGGTTATAGATTACTATCGCTAGGGTACATTTGGTGTTATATTAACAACTGTGGTAGAAGATATGGGATGGATAGAGGCCCGACGTCGGAAGAATGCTTGACTACCCTTAACGGAGAATCCAAGTGCATATCCCGAGGAAGTAGGACTGAACTTAGACGCTTTCAGGTATAAGCATGGCATGGCATTGCTCGCTGTGCGGGAGCGAGTACTCCATCCACCACTTCAACCCAGTATCATCCTTTCCCTTATTTGCAGGACCAATCAAATCATCTCTGAAGGAAACCTTGACTTGAAAAAAATAGGCATTGAATTTACTTCTCTGGTGATTACAGTGGCAGCCTATTCACCTTAACGGCATGTAAGTACCTACATTGTTTGAGATGATGGGTAATGAAAGAGAAAATGGGAATATCAAGCATTGAAAACACTGTTCATGTGGTGGAGAAATGGCCTGAGTGAGTTTTTTCGCCTTCAGATGCTATCTAAACCTTTCTCATCGTGAAAAATTGCTGGAAAAACAGACAAAAATACACATAAACTGCTGCAGTGTCTTAATAAATTTCTATATTCATCAACAAGTATTCGTAATATATTTCAAGCATCTAAAACAATCGATGAGATATGTAGATGCTCTTTTATTCCAGATGATTTCTATGAAATCTTAGGGGTCAAGGGAACGAAATTAGATTATCTTGACTATTTAGTGTTGGTGCTATTATTATTATTATAAGTATTCTACCGGTGAAGGTAGGTTTAAATGGACATTTAATTCTTCCCACCCCCTAAATTTCACACGATGTCCCTCTTCAGCCCCACATACCTCCTGCCACCTATTATTCCATCCAAGCTACCCGTTCTTCTTCTCCCTCTTCCCCGCTTACCCAGCGATCTTCCCTCAATCACCTCCTTCAAAACACCATCCCCTTTTATTACCTTTTCCATCCACACCTTCTGCCTTCTCCTAATTTCATCTATCAAATTTCTTTCCTCTCCTACCAATTCTAACACTTCGTCGTTCGTTTTCTTTTCGACCCACTTTATTTTCTCCATTCTTCTCCACACCCACATTTCAAAAGTCCTAAGTCTATTTTCATCTTCTTTTCGCAAAGCCCATGTTTCCGCGGTGCTATTGCAGGAGAAAAATCCAATGTAAAGAATTAAAACTCATTTACGTTGAACGGAATTCACTCTTCCTGCGATTCGGATGGGCAAAACCCGCTCAATGCACACCTATTCGCACTGAATCAAAGGGGGAGCCAACGGATAACTTCCTGCCATTCCCTATCCTGGGAATTGGATTCGGAGGCCTTAAGTCAATGTGGAGAGACCGGCCTCCATTCCCCGGAGCGAACGCGGGAGAAATATTTTATGCGTTGCGGGGAGGAGGCAAATGGATAAAGAAAGAGGGGGCAGGGAAGAGAGGAAGATGAAGAGATGGGATGACGAATGGGACGGAGCCGCGAGGGAGGGATCGCGGGGGTAGGAGGAGTTGGCGTCGGATGGAAAACGAATAGCTCCCCTCTCGACGGACACTGCGAGATTTAAAAGTCTGAGGGAAATTTCTGGTTTCGGCGCGCTGCTTTGCATCCAAGGAGTCGTTCTTCGTCGTCGGGTCTTTAAGGCTCTGCCCCTCGCGGGCAGGGGGGGGCGGGGGGAGTATTCTGTCGAAGCTGCGAGGGAGACACCTGGCGAGGGATGGTGAAAGAGTGGAGAGAGGGTCTGCGAAGAAGTCTCCCGAGGAGTGAAGGGAAGAAAGTGTGTTCGAGATGAGCTGGAAGGAGAGCGAAGAGAGGAGGAAGATGCAGGTGGGATGGTTGGACGAGGAGTACAATGACATCTCGGCGTAAAATATCACATTTAGAACAATCATTTTACGATCGAAACTTTTTCTCTTGGTATACATAAATTCAATAACCAAAATACGTTTTATAATTTAGGCAACATTCTACAAATTCTTACTTATATATTGTGAAAAAGATCAAAGAAGGGCATTATTGATATAGCTACTTTCTAACCTGTCTTTCGTCAAACAGCCCACCAAATGAACAAAATAGTTTGTCTGTTACCAAGTATTTTGTCGAAATCTCCCTTATCCAGGACCTTAAGGGATTCGGTTTTAGAGAGATGACCTGAGTACTGTCTTTCAACCTCAAGGGCAGGGGTTTTAATCCCGGCATTGGCAAAACTTTTCCTGCGGCATACCTACTTATCGCTACTTGAGTGCTGTGTGGTGAGCAAGTTTTCAAGTTAAATACTTGATCCGTTAGATGGGATTTAAACCGCAGGTGCCTTTCGTAAAAAGTAAGCTATTACCGATTACGGATTTCGTTACGCCCTACCTCTGGTCTCTGAGAAATTCATATCGCTTACTGTGGAAATGACGTTAGGCTGCCTTCATCGAATAACATTAAATACAACCTCGGAAATGTATTTTATGGCTACTATTCATGGGAGTAAAGTTACTTAAATCGTATTTTTAGCCAAATTCCCAAATCCTATGACGTAGCCCTTAATTAAATGAAAATTATAAGTTAGGGTACATAAATTCGTACCGCTGCATTTCACGAGATGCTCATTTAACCATTGCGGAATTCAAATATCAAATTAGAGAGAAAACAAGAAAAATCTCATAGATATTAAACCAATTTCTAGTCACGTGGCAATGATTTGTTTCAATACATTGATGCTCAACATTTACGACACTATGCAATGGCATGCAAATGCTTCATATTTCTCAAGTTTAACTCTTTTGAAGGTGTAACAGTTTTGCATTCGTGATGTACTTTATTATTTTAAAAAGAAAGATTGAGCATAGCGAAATAAATTTTAAAGGCCAAAGTTTTAGGCGTAGCTTTTTGGAATTTATCCATACCCCCTCCCTCCTCCGCCAATTTTTGTGTGTATAAATAGAGACCGTTTTTGTGACTCTTTACCTGATGATGCTGCACTTTGGCGAAACCCGGGTCGTGCAATAAAAGGATTTCATGTGGAATTTCAGTATTTTATTCTCTTCTCTTCATGAGGAATAAATTTTACTTTCCGTCATGCAGTAAATAATATTTTTATAATAGAAAAAGGGAGAACTTCAGCAGAAAAGAAAAGGAAATTTCATGGCTAAATTTTCCTTTACGGTAAAAGAACAATATGTTTATTTGGACTAATCTAAAATATTAAGAATGTTTGAAATGAAATTGGAGAATTAAGCCAGGAAAGAGACAAGAGGTGCAAGGGGAGAATCAAACGGAGAAGTCATGCAAGGAAAATAATGGCGGAAGCTAAGAAAAAACATCGGAGGCAGATGAGGCAGGATTTGTTGAAGAATGTTAATAAATCGAGGGAGACGAATGGTATAATGAAGCATTTAACATACAATTATGGTATCTACATATTGTGGTCATTTCAATCACGCTATGGAGTGAGGAAGCGCTACGGTGGCAGACGAAATATTTCGTAAGTTTGTCTAAAACATAACTCCAATTATCAGAAGCTTATTTTAAAATTTTCAGTGTGTTTCAATTATAAACTTCCCTTTAATTTTATAAAGGTGAATCTCTGAGTACTTTTAGCAAAATTTCACTTATTTTGGTACTGTTATTGGACATTAGGTGCAAGGACATTGAATGCAGGGGTAAAGTGGTAGATTATTTTTGCAATTAAGTAGATAAATGATTGTTTTGTTATCATGCCTCTGCATTGTTGTGTTCGTGTTTCTACTGCCAACAATTAATTTCTTGAGAAGTGAAAATGCAATCAACTACCCATCCATTTCTATGAGTTTGTATCACAAATTAAGGATTAATTAGGATAAAGTTATGCAAGTCATACTGGAATGAATAGCACACAGTTATGTGCTATTCATTCCAGTATGACTTGAATAATAATTATTCATCGTCTATAGTTGGGGCCGGGTTAGCACTAGTAGGTTAAAAAAGACTATGCAATCCCACTGTTTAAAGTGGAATGCCAGTGTCTTTTTTGAACCTACTTGCAATGGAGTTCCACAGAGTATCGGCCGCTTTCATCAACTACATCGGGTTAGTCCGCCTCGTGGGGCATTAAGCCGTGGTCCCCTTGGCGTTAAGAGCAGTCTGATTCCGACGCTCTCCCCTCTTCCTCTTCTCATTCCCATCCTTGTCTTAAGTGCAGAAACAGACTCGGAAGCACAGATGAATGATATATAGATAAGCATCTTTATTAAGGCGAGATTGAGACTAAAAGTCCATTCATCTAACCCCATCTAAGTACGGTGGTTAGAGTAGGTAGTGGCCTTTCACGCAGAGGATCCGGGTTCGTATCCGTGCAGTGGAAGATATTTTTCATTGGTAAACCAGCCCTTACATGAGTTCTTTCCGGAGAGCAATAGAGTCTAGAGTGCTCCGTCCGTCTGATGGGACGTTAAAAGTACTGATCCTTTTTTTATGCATGATATGTAGTGCATGTTTGGTGAGAGTTCACCCCCTGCCACACACCTTTATGGTGGCTTGCAGGGTATTATGTAGATGTAGATGTAGACGTTAAGCCGTAGTCCTCTTGGCGCCGTTCGTTAAGAGCACTCTAATGCCGGGTTTCTCTCTTCACTTCCTCCTTGCCCTTTCATTCCCATCCTATAGTTCAAATTTTAGGCTTCATTTGGTGGAACCACATGGCGACAGTTTGGAAATTATTTCACATAAAGTTTTATTACTTCCGACCCAGGATTTTGACTATTGCACAGTTATTAACAAGGTGAAAATTTTGTCACCTTAATAATTAATATAACCAGGAAATAACAGTTTCTGTGGAATACTACTAAGTGAAATTATTTCCAAACTATAATTCCCATCCTTACCCCTTTCCACTCAGTCGAAGAGCCTAGAGGTGTAGGTACAGGCTTGGAAACACAGATGAATGGGTCAGACTTCTTGTGGACGATTCACTAAAGCGTTACTGCTAACACAAATTATACATTTTCAAGTAATTCTCAATCGATTAATTCACCTGCATACTAGATGATCCTTTATGCCAAGTTTTAAGGCATGAATTTACGCTATTCACATTAGGTTAACTCGGTATCTTCTCATTGCACAAAACTAGAAATCGTATTATCCCAGAATTGGAGGACTCCTTGGGGAAACTGACCGGTAGGGTCCAGGTTTAAATGAGAGTTTTGAATAAATAAACACATAACTATGAATGAATGAAGGTATACGATATAGCCGCTGCACTTGCCTAGTTCCTTGGGAGGGTCAAAGAGCACACGTGAACCTCTCTTCATGACTGCTGATGTGATTTTTTTTAACCTAAGGATCTTCCATACTCATGAAGCCAATCGAAAGATTTAGTATTACTGTGGAGTACTAAGGGCATTGGTATAGCGCTAACGGCGATAACTACCACCGCTGCCACGAATTTATTTGAAATCGATAGCAATTCTAAAAATAAAGGTTGGTGTGCTTAGGGGAAGGTTGCCTAATTTGGGCCATTTTTTATTTTCTTGTTTATTTCCATTATTAATTATTCCGCATCAAACTTTGATACTGTATAACATACTTCATAGTTTTCCCTTTCATCTACTAGTTTTCTATTTGCAAAATATTACTCTCGAGAAAAATGAAGTGGAAAAAACCGAACTAATGCTAATGGTCCAAATCGGGAAACCGGTTGCCTAATTTGGACTCACAGTTTCATAGGTTGGACCGGGTGAGGTGCCCCTAATTAATATGGGAAGCGTTTGCAGTGAGGTGAGTTACATTGCGTGAGTCCAAACTTTCGAAAAACAATGTAACTCACCACACTAAATACTCTTCTCTATCCAGTAAGGAAAAGATGTTTTAATCCCCGCTGTGTTGCTTGAGACCTGTTCTAATCAGATATTTATTTCATGCTTTTACCTTCTTCGTTGGATGCGGTTTCTGTTTAATTAAGGAAGCTACATTTTTGAGATTACAATTCCAATAGTTGCGCTAGACATGAACTAGACCCCTTCCTGATATCCAAGACATGTCGAAGTCGTAACATTTAGAGAGCATCCAACAAGATAGGACCTCCTCGGTGGATTCATTATTTCGCACGCTTTTTTAAAATTGCAAATATATTCGAGGAACAAAATAGAAGTAGCCGCCGGAAGACGTCGCTCTCAATGCTAACCTGACGATGTGTCTTGAGGGCGGGGCCCCTTTCTCGGGGACCGTGAGGCCTTAGGAGCAGCAGGGGGAAGGCGAGTGAATATGCACGTGGGGCACAATAGCCCCCCTCTTCCTCCCTACGTGCGTTCCATACAAAGGAAGCCAGCGGTGGGATCTCTGAATGGCCCTTCGATTCACCTCTCGGGGAAAATATTCCTTTTCCAAAGAAAAGTTTCCAATCGCATTCCTATCCCTGACCGTCTCCCCCCCCCCTCCCTCCTCACCCCCTCCCGCCCCCTCCACCCACCGCCCCAACCCAAAGGGTTCATCTTTACAGGCATTCGCGGAAGTGGACACCGTACAGGGAATATCCGGAATAGTTCGCCCTAAATAAAAATGCCATGCCTCTTATAAGGAGGGTGGCGTGCATGCATTATTCACGTTTCATTTCCGCTAAAACTTTTCAGCTAATGGCTAGACTGATGACGGAGGTGGCGGAGGCAGTATATCCACACACGCATTCATCCCTTCCCTTTTTTTCTTCCCTGCGATTCGGACTCCGTGAAGGCATATGGAGAGATGGAGGAAATTCCGCATCTGCTACACTTTTTGTAACTTTGTTCTTTTTTCGGCTTTCTTAATTTTGATGGATTTTATCTTATAAGGGGCATCGTGAACAGCTCGTCCATTACAAAGTATTTGCTTTTTTCTTTCCCTAAGAAAGTCTTTTTCAGATTAATATTAGTCAAGCGTATTCTTTTTGCATTTTATAGACGACTAAATGATCAATAAAAATGAAATATATCAGTTTTATACGAGTATCTGACGCAACTAACATATCAATTAACTATAAGCCGATGAAAGCTAATCAATTTTCACCGCCATTTTTTTTACCGATAATTGATTGATATTTTTTCCAACTCCTGTCACTAATATTTACGGTATTGTTTTTGATAATTTAATATTTTTGAACCGATAACTCGGCTTTCTTACTCATTCTTGCCCCACTTACTCCACAAACTTACTCCATAAATCCTCGTTGCCATGATGCCCGATAAAATTAGTAATTCCATAGAGTAAGTTAAGTATAATATACAGGGCTCACCGCATAGCGCAAAACTGTTATACCTACGATTTGGACGTAGTTCTGGAAGGTTTCCATAGATGGCGTGGTGATAATTTTTCGCGTTTCGTCACAAACGATATATATCGCTTCCATTGCTTTCGTTTTTCTAATCGACTTAAGCTGCACATAACGTATGCTATTGTTGTAGTTTTGTTACTTTTGTTATAATGGTGCATATGTCTTTACCTAACTTCCACAGTCACAAGGATAAGTTAACAATTCTCTCATTATTTAAGCACACATATCTTGTCACAGGAGGGATTCCTTGTTGTTTCATCATAAACACTTCATCCACCGCTGTAAGGAGCAGACTAAAAGACACTTCTCGATTGCGCCGCTTAAGTCGATTAGAAAAACAAAAGCAATGGAAGCGATATATATCGTTTGTCACTTGACGCGAAAAAATCTTCCCATCTATGGAAACCTTCCAGTACAATATCCAAAACGTATAGCAATTTGGCCCTATGCGGTGAGCCCTCTATTGGCATTACTCAACTATTGGTGTTGATTTACTAGAAATTATGACTGATACTTAAACTGTCTTTGAGGTATTATAATGTGGCAGCCTAATGGACAGAAATCTTGAGAAACTCTGAAATACTGAGTGAAGGTCTCGGGTTCAGATCATAAACATGTCTCTGAATATGTAGAGCCAAAGCTTAAATGATTGATTTTCTTGATTTTAGACCTAATGAAGAAACCAAAGAGGGTACAGGGATACGATTTTCCTCCCCCTGGATTCGAGGATGAATCTCATATATCATCTGGTCTTGGTGAGTTTTCCCTCATTAACCACATCGACCCTCCGTTTGATCGCTGGAAGTAATATGGCAAATATTGATAATATTTTTATTGATTTTATTTTATTGCTCCACAAGTTATAATAATACAAAAAATGATACAACAAGAATTTTGGAGCTTTAGGTGAATCCTAGGGCTTTTGCCTGTTGTTGGGTTCACCTTCAAATTACACATACAGCAATACTGGCTTACATGCTCATAAAACATATGTCACCAATTGAACATAGAATAACACTGTTACAAAAAATTACTTATAATATTATGGAAATTTATATATGGACAATACAATTACAGTTATAGGTTGCTTTAAGGCATTACAACAAAGGATAAATATTTAGAACAACTTCTAGATTACCTCTATATTTATGCTATCTCTCGTGAATAGCCAGATTTTTACTTGCTTCAAAAAAGTTTTGAAGTGTATGGTATCTCGGATACTCTGTGGCAAGCTATTGAAAAGTTTTGGCCCCAAGTAAAGACAGCATCTTTTGAATTGGGATGTATTTGGTTTGGGTGCAACGTAATAAATGTTAGTGCTCAGGTTATAAGAGTGAGGCCTATCCAAGACTTTAGGGTTATTTTTACTACGAAGGTAGAATAGCCTTAGCACTTTGTAGATGTGTAAGTGTCTTAAGGGGAGTATCTGCAGGTCCACGAATTATGGGAAAGAGGGTGAACGATGACCTACTCTGGCTATTATTCGTACCATTGCTTTTTGAGCTGTTTCTGCCCGTTCGATTGAATTTTTGAAATACTCATGGTGCAAGTGGTTTCGATAGGATTATCTTTCAATTGAAACATTATTATTGCACAAACCTGAGATGCCGCAACTTCTTACCCTTCGCTTATAATTACTTTTTTGTTATTTGGAAGATTTAATTTGTGCTAGTTAGTGTTGTTTAGATGGCCGTGTTTGATAAAAATAGGTTGATGTACATAGGCCTAGTGAATAAATCGCCGAAGTTATTCACATATGTAACCTCATTATAAATTAATCGCTGATGTTAGCGTTTCTGGTGGCTAATTGCGAAGTGAAAATCTAGGATTTCATCCCAGCTCGCGCAATTCTTACGTGCGACGCTGAGGCATGCAGTCTTTCTACAGACCTCGGGCCCAGGTTTTTGTTCGAATATCGAGGGTAAATGGATATGCACAGGGGCGCGCCAGACGGTGGTGGAGTGAACGGGCGGTTTAGGACGCATACAAATGGAGAGAAGACACTGGAAGTGATGTGTCGATGGCCGTAAAACACGCAGGCCAAGACCGATGGATCGATGTAGCTCGTCCTGCCGCTATTATTCTGACGCCAAATACTCCCAACCAAGATCACTCACTCTGCAACCAGCCATCAACCATCCTTTCACCTCTTCCTTTGCCTTAAGCCTTCTTCGCCATAGGTATATCGATGCCCCATCTGCGTCTGCTCTTCTCCATTCATCAACTTCTTCTAGTTATAGAAATGCACTAGCCAGAGGAATTCCACTCCGCAGTCGATGAATTAAATGACACCATTGCCAGTCCGAATACCGAGTTGGGAACTTGTATATAAGTTCTCACCATCGGTATTTCAATCCTAGGATTGGTTTACTGCAGCCCTCCATTCTGCAATATTCCGTGTTAATTCCATCACGCCCTGGTATGTTTTCTCTTTCATGTCCTTCTTTATTTGCCCTATATACTTGTCCCTTGGTCTTCCTCGTTGTAACTTCCCTTTCATTGTCCCCTCTATTATATTTATAACTAATTCATTGTTCCACAAGGTATGTCCAATCAATCTGGTTCTTCTTTGCCGTAGGGTTTTCCACATCGTCCTTTCTTCATCTGTTCTTTTGTACACCTCTTCGTTCCTCTACAAAACCGTAAATCACAAGTTTTCCTGGGCGGTTTTTTTTAGATGAGATAGATTACTCGTCAGCCCATTTCAGTCCATTGAACGAAAAAAAAACCTGACTGTGTGTGTAAGGGAAAGTTTTAGACCTGAGTTTTTTCTGTGAGAAACTTAGCCAAATCTTTGGCTCATTATAATCAGGCAATAAAAACGACAATGTATCTTTAATTACGGTATTACGACCATACTAAAAGTCAATCACCAATCTGAGGTAGGATGATTCACTGGTCCTCATACTGCGGAAAAACACGGTTTTACCACAGTTGTGCCCGTAACGTGGTGATAATTCTACTAAGTGTTGTGTTTGAAAGTTAAAAAGAGAATCGCATTAATGATTGTTACTCGTCGCTTTGAGAAGCTTACGTAGATATTAATTAATTAATATCTCACGGAGAAATCATACTGCATGGGTTTAGTGGTGCAGCTGCTGCAAATATCATAAAGATTTGGCTTGAGAGGAGAAAATGAGTATTACTATTATTGAGCCATCTCATCGTCATGCGACGAGAAAGGACATTCTTTAATGGCAATGAATATTCCCCCCCCCCTCACGCTTGTAAGTTTATTACAAATCTGATAAGACATTGCCAATTGAATGAACATTATATCTTTTATCAGAGGCCACCCTGTCTTTTCCAAACAACCTTAAAATAAATGCGCTCAATAATTTAATAGATATTACTTTGAGTGATCTTTCTAGTAATTACGCCAGCTACGTTTCAAGGTCCGTTGTCAGAAATTCTTTTAAAGAGGACAATTTAAATAACCATTGTTTATAGATAGTAAATTGCATATAGTGACTCATTTGTATATAAATAATTTCTATTTGAACTGCGAAGAGTTACAGTAATCAACCTTTAAATATGCATAGCAAAGTAAAAATGTATGGTTATCCGTAATATAATTGTAATTCGTTATTGCCTTATCACTAGAATATGGTTGTTGAACAGAATATTTGACATAGTATATGGATTTCATTAATGGCCTCCAATATTTAAGCCTGGAAATAAAAAAAATGCAATGCTAATTAGGCAACAGGAAGACGTTACATTTAAGATAGTCCATTAAGTCTTTTTTTAATTGAAAATTAGGATATAAACCAAGAACAAAAAATTTGGTTCCAATATAACTGTACTATTGTAGAGCAGCAATTAAAAGCATTATACGTGGAAATGAATACTAAATTTATAATGTGGGTAAGAAAACAGAAAGGGTAAACGTAGATAAAATATATTACTTTATTGTGAGAAGGTCACAACACTGATGAATTCCTCATATTTTAAAACATGATCTTAAATTACATTTGCGCAGATTTTTAAATTCACTTATTTATAAACAGGTCATAAATTGCTCTTATTTTCAAAAGACAACCATCCTAACATTGTGATCACTTAAATAAATATCATTAAATATACTGGCGAAAAGTAGTAGTACCTACTTATTTGGAGACCGACAGCCATTTGTGCCATTTAAGATAGGCAGGTAATTATTTTACGATTTGCTTACATATTTTGCTAACCAAATACCAATATTAAGGTAATGCTAACAAGCGTTTTGACCAGTGCAATTCGAAAGAGAAAAATGTTCTATCAAGAAATATATTTTTCATTTATTTAGAGCATTTACGAAGCAAAATAGTCTTAAATTGGAAAATATCATATTACCTATGTACCAATAAAAATGTCTATGAAGCATGTTATTTTCGGCACCCACGCAGAGAAGACTTGGAAGCCACGTGAGGCCTAGTTTTCCCACCGCTCCAATCTTCTTCATTCTGTTTTAACTTCTGGTTCTACTATGGCCAGCCTTGGAAATTAATAGTAAAGTACCTGATAATTTCCCCAGTGACTTATTCTCAATAATTGTAAGTGAAAATTCCAAATCACTCCTAAAACTCGCAGCTTTTTTCTCACCATTGAAGTAAAGATTTAAATGTATCTTTTTTCGTCGTTTCATTATTTTATTTTGATCATCATCATCATCATCATTGGTCAACAATCCTAGGATTGGTTTGACGCAGCTTTCCACTCGATTCTTCTATCGGCCAACCTTTTCATTGTGACGTGATTCTTCTCTTATACATCCTTCACAACCTGTGTCTCAAGATATGGCCGATTAGGTTGTCCCTTCTTCTTTTTAGAGTTGTCAGCAGACGTCTCTTTTCTCCTACTCTTCTTAGCACTTCCTCGTTACTTACTCGGTCGATCCATTTAATCTTCAGCATTCTTCCGTAGCACCACATTTCGAATGCTTCTACCCTTTTTTTCTCTGTCATCGTCCATGCTTCACTGCCGTAAAGAAACATGCTCCAGGTGCATGTTCTGATGAATTGTTTCCTTACTTATACGCCTGTATTTCCTGCAGTAAGTCGAATCTTCTTTTGGTAGAATGCCCTCTTTTCCTGGGCTATTGTACTAATAATTTCTTTCTTGCTTCGTCCATCGTTGGTTACTCGGCTTCCTAGGCAACAGAACTCTTTCACCTATTCAAGTTTTTGTTTTCCTAGTTTGACATTGGTTTTGGCCTCTTCTTTTTTGCTGTGCACCAATATCTTAGTCTTCTTCTTATTTATCTTCAGCTGATATCTGGCCAATGTCCTTTCCATGGTTACAAGAGTCTTGTTTAAATCCCTCTCTGACTCTGCTATGAGTGCTATGTCATCACCAAATCTCAGCATGCTTATTTTTTCTCCGTGGTTACACTCCAGAAGACCTCTCTTTGATTTCATTGATGGCTCTCTCGAATTAAACATTAAAAATTACGGGAGACAGTGCACAGCCTTTTCTCACTCCCTTCTATATTCTTGCCTCTTCACAGCTGGGTCCAGATTTAATCACAGCTACTTGGTTGTTGTACATAAGGTGTATAATTCTTCGGTCATTGTAGGACACTCCAATTCCCTTCAGAATTCCAAGCATTGAATTCCAATCCACGTTGTCAAAAGCCTTCTCTAAATCCACAAGTGCAATGAACGTCGGTTTGTTCTTCTCAACTTGATACTCGTTTTTAATCGTTAGAATATTGTAAATAAATGTATTTTTCATGGAATACTTAAGTAAAATTTTGTAATATGGTGCTTGTGAATCATATATGCTTCTGAATTTTTTATGTGCGCCGTTTAGTTTTGGAGAAATATATTTTTTAACTTAGCACGTTTTAACTTAAACTGTAGGGAATCCCGAAGTCTGGGGGAGAGGGGCGTGGCTGAGATTTTTTTACAGGACTGGAGGGATATTATGGAATCGCAAGACTAAAAATTCTACGTAGCATCAGCATTTTTCAAATCATTCTGCGGCAAGATTCCTATCTCCTGAGCCCTGACTCCTGGCGGCATTTGGCCCTCGCGCCAAGCCAGAGGAGATATCTCCCGAACACTTCTCCGCTCCGGGGTGCCTTTTTCTTCCTCCCTTTCGAAAAACCATCTCCCCTCCCTCTCTGGAGCAGTCTCACCGCCCCCTCCTCCCATTTCTCATCTCTTCCTTTCTCATATTGTACCGCCTCCTCAGCCTCCAAATCCATCTCCCGCTACTTCATTCCTTTCGCCACGTGAAATATCGCCCCTCCTTTGTTTCTCTGCGCCCGTGTGCCGGGCCCAAAAGTTCATGGGTTCAAGACTGGAGCCTCGCCTGGAGCTTGCATCGGTTTTTCCCCTCCACCCGTTGGCTGCCGCGTTCTTTCTCCATAGGTACCGCGGCGACGCCTTTAATAATAAAGTACCGGGGCTCATCGCTCACCTTTTGGGCGGCCCGGCCAATCATTAACCCCGCGTGCTTTTTCGGACTTGACCCCGCGTGCCTCTTGGACACGGCTTCTTCTCGCCGTCCCCGGAGGCGGCCTCCGAATCATGCTGTGCCAAAGGTGAGAGAGTGGCCTCCGGTCTGCCTTTAACGCTTCATCACCGCCACCCGAGATGAATGTCTTGCGGGAACCATAGCGACCGCGATCCCCGTTCCCTGTATCCACTTTACGGTCATCGCTAAGTTAAGCCTCCGAACAGGTTCCCCTCTTTTTTTCACACTCGTGAGCATATATATCATGTCACAGTTTTACCGGAGGCTCCCGATGAAGAATGCACATTATGGGGCTGAATAGTTGTTATTGGGTTAATTTGTGCTCACTTATGGGGTTGAGAACTATGGAGAGAAGATTCGTGGAAATATTAGTGAAAGGAAAAGGGAAAAAAGCCTAGAGAAACCTCAAGCATGGAACGTTACTTTGTATGGTTCAGAAACATGTGCCTGGTGGATAGAGGAAGAATGGAGATTGTTGGCCGTTTAAACCTGGGTGACGAGTGAGCTCACTGAACGGATAGGAGGAGGAAGGAGGAGGTTTCAAATAGTATTGGGAGAGGAAAGGAATTCGGTTTGAAAAATTAAGAGGCAACAAAAGGAAATGGAAGACGCATTTGGAGGATTCGGGTTGTTGGAGAGCGTTTAAGATTTGAGAATTTCACGGGAAAGGGAGGAAAAGAATTCCGTATGATATGGAGAGAGACAGAAGGCATGAAGATTTAATATGCATTAGAAATATGGATTGCTAAGAAAGTTACAAGGATGGGGGATAAACTGCTTGGGCTATTCAAAGACCTACTTATAATAATGGAGATATTAAAGCCTGGAGAGAGTAATCATGTTTGACAGTATTTATTGATTTACATTTTCAGCCGAGAGCATCGATGATGATTGCGGGTGGTGGCTGAATTGATATATTTCAGGAAGGTCAAAAAAATTCTACTCCTTTCTCAATACTTATTTCAATTAGCATCCTCAGTAATCCTGTGGTGTACATCTCTTTCTTGAACCCTTGGAGATTCTCAACGCGGGATTCGCTAGTGTTCAGGTTTACCCTATTCTCCATTCTTCTTACTGTTTTGATAATTTTAAAAAGTACTTAAGTATGAAAAATGAAACTTATAGTGACATAATTATAATGAGGATTTATAAAAAGAGCACTTGGGAAATGTGATGAGAAGGCAAAAGAACGATGTTACTTTTCACTAGTTAGGCCCCACCTTGAGTATGCAGCCAGTGTATGGGATCCGAATGAATTAGGTTTGATCAGAGAACTATCTAGTTGCATAGTCCCTATAGTTGCTTATTTGCATGTCGGTAGTGCATGCTTGGTGATCTTCACCCCTTGCTACACACCCTCGCGGTGGCTTGCGGGGTGTCGTGTAGATATAGATAATCCTCACGTGAATTCTTTGTTCCAGTGGTGCGCCAATACTGGCTTTCCGTCATTTTTTCTAGAAGCCTATACATCACATCATCACAGTACCCCGAGGTTAAAGTAGTCAAAGGGAGACAAGCAAAGAAGAGTACATAATGTATAAACTGATGGAGTACAAGAGATGGGGTGATGAATTTGGATTAAGTGGAGAAGCTGGTTGGAGAGAGTGAGACAGACTCTAGCTGACATCATTAGAGAGGAACAGAAGAACATGTCATAAAGAAGATAGAGAGGAAGGGGGGATCGGGTTGTTTTGGTGGCTAGAGTACTGGCCTCCCATCCCGAGGGCCCGGGTTCGATTCCCGGCAGTGGCGGAATTTCAGTGGAAAACCGGTCCCCACTTGAGTGCCTAGTGGAGGGCATTTCAAGTTCAGTACTCCGTCCGTCGGATGGGACGTCAAGCCGTGGTCCCCTTGGCGCCTTTCGTTAAGAGTAGGCTAATGCCGACGCCGGGTTTCTCTCCACCCTTCCTAAGTTTCCTGAATACTCCTACCATTACCCAATTATCCACCTATCCTTAATGGCGCAAATGACCTCAGCTGTCGGTTGCCTCCCCTGAATATCCAATCCAATCCGATAGAGAGGAAGGAAAAGAGTAACAATTTTGTACGCCATGAGAGGCGGATGAAAATGCGAAGTTCACGAAAAAGATGACGCACGGCACCTGTAATGAGGAGAACTCGCTTCTGTGCTGGAACCCACTCTGCTGCTTCTCGTGTCTGCCCTGATCGCCCTCCCCACGCGGCTGTTAGTTGCCTGGGTGAGGATCGAAACAGAGGACTCCGCTCCTCTCTTTCGATGGCATGCCTCATCGCCTCCTTTCTCCCCCCACCCCCCCCCCCTCACCACCAGACTCCACGTATTAATTGCACATTCTGATCGCGGTGAGACTAGTAGTGGCCGAGTGGGAGATGCCTATCTGGGCGCCGCACCCGTCAAATTGAACTGTCACTTTGCCATAGTGGGAGGGAGAGTGGTTGAATGGGCGGGGGGTGTGAGTCGTTGAGTGAGGGTTTGTGTGGGATTGGGGGGGGGGCGTCCTAGGATTTGGGAAACAGGGCTTTACGGGATGCTGCGGGGGCTGAGTCGAAAGGGGGGAGTGTGAGATTGATGCCAGGGGTCAGGGGGGGGGGGGAGAGGATGCTCCCAGACTCATGAATAGGGGGGGAGGGAGAGGGAGGGGGAATGGACCGCTCCCTCAGCGTCTCACAATCATCCCTTCGTTTGCCCCCCGCAATCGAAATCCTTCCTCCCGACATTTCTTGTTCGCGCCAACCGTGCCTCGGCATAAACGCAGGCGGTACCAGCTAGAGGTGCTCCCTCTTTCAATCTATTCTGCTCCAAAACAGCAGATTTAAAATAGTTCCGTCGTGTTTTTCTTGCTTCTTTGATCAATTTGTCGCGCTGATTACTGTCAGTCTACCGCTTGTAAATTCAAGGAAAAAATCTACCATGCTTGTCTTATGAAGTGGGAACAGATACAAGTGAAGTTAATCCATAATCCTTTATATTTATAATAATGCTGTATAATATGCCAAAAGTTGTTGGATATTGAATGGGTGCACGATGAATAATCATTTTAGTGATCCGTTATTTGACAGTACACCCGATGGGATATTCGAAAAAAGGAATAAACGGCATTGGTTCATTATGAGCTCCAACGCTGAAGATCAATTTCTATGGCTGAATAATGAAGGCAAATTATTGAGTATATTATTATTTAGCTGCGTTTTTTGAACTAGGAAAGGTAATGGTAATTTAATACTGATGAGCTTGCTGGTAATCGAAATAAGTTAGGTAATCCTACTCTGTGAGTAGCTCTTGGCCTCTGGTGCTGGCGCACCCCGAACTTTAAGTGGAGGCTCAACACGAAGCAGTATCTTATATATCACTAAAGCTCCACTCGTTCCCAGAGGGATATTTTTATGCTGAGAGAACTACCAAGTTCCTTGAAGAACTCTCTTGCATTTGCTTAATTCAGTGTATGAGCACAATTTCTTTCAGTTAAATCTGTTAAATGAATCTATCTATCATCAAGACAAAAAAATTTAACTGCGTTAACTGGGTTATAGTGACATTAATATCTAAAATTTCTCACCTACCCACTAGAAATGTTGCCCGCTTCAAGCTCTTTTCTTCAAGTACATCTAAAAGAGAATAACACATTTTACAACATTTTGAAAAGCCATATTTATCGTACTATAACAGAAATGGAGACATTGCGGACATATTTATAAATACGGGAATTTTCTTGAATATTCCTCAATAACGCCTTCCAAGCTAATAGCGTTATAATCGACCAATGCCGTTGAATACGCATACCGACGGGAAGGTCATGGTGGTAAAAATAAAACGTCCCTCAAATATTATAATTGATGTTGATGAATTCATTCATGCCCACCACTTTAGTTATGCTCTCAGAGGCACAAATCTCCTGAATTGATTGAAAACCTAATTTATGTACAAACATGGAGTTTTATAGCCTCTTGCCTTCCATTGAGGAATACTCCTCAGAACACGACTCGATAGAATTTTCTTTCCGAATTAATGCCCGAGATGAAGCAGCCCGCAGCTTGACTGAGAACAAAGGAGCAGCGTTAACCGCTCTCCACTGTCTTTCTGGATCTCTCAGACGGCAAAAAAAACCCACGCATGTAAGATTACGACCTTCACTTTTTTCCCCTCGGCTGCCAGCGTTTTCATGTTCTCGAACGTGCATGCTCACGCCGGCGACCACCGATTCATTCACCCCTAAAAATGTGCTCCCCCCCCACACTCCATTTTCCCCTCCCCCATTGCTCCGTGAGGGCACTTCTTCTTCCATTCCATTGTTGCCGTCTGATCGACTCATGGCGTCACCAGGGCACATCCAGAAGAGGAAAGAAGCTCTGACGATCAAAATAATGTCGCATGGGATGTTAACACAGATAGGTCTGTTTTAAAAATATATTTATATCCCCTTCGTTCAGTTTTTTTTCTGTAAACTGCGTGGAATAGAAAATGGATTTCATGGAAATGTTTTGTTTTACCTTACCGCTGGGTACCGTGGCTTTATCCGATCCGTAAATTTAATCTTTGCATTGTTAAAATGTCCATTGAAACCGTATATCCCAAGTCTAATAACTTTCCTTCAACCATAAAAAACTTCGTCATATACCTGTTTGACTAGCTAATTTTCTAATGTGTTACTAAATAATCAGAATAAATGGTAGACTTTGCACGCAACCTCCTGTGATTAGTCCTATATACTTATAGCCAAATTTAAGTCAAACGGTAATGGATAATTTTTTGGTGTTAATTTTGCTCAATTGTTTTGGATAAAATTACTTTGACCGCCATAAGCCTTTGCATTCCTTCCCCAAAATATGCTTTAACAGGAAAAACTGAGTGTTATGTTATTAGTCAATCATTACTCTCGAACATAGGTTGTAATTCTCAACGTCTACTTCGCATAGTTCGGAAGAAGTGCTAAATTTTCTTCCCAATCCGGTTGTTTTCTTCAGGCATGTTGGTGTACGAGCATCATTAAAAATGACAATACGTCAATTTTCCCGCCCGCAATATTTTTCTAGAAATATACCATGGAGACACTCAGTTTATTTCCCTGAGAAGAATGCATAGCACGGTGGAAATGGACGTATTTGAAGGAGACGAAGGGTTGAGATTCGCAGGTAAAACTAATGATGTGGCAACCCTGCTCCGCACGACCTTCCCCCCTTAACGTCGTATCCCCCCCACCTCCTTCTTCTCGACCACTCTCTTCATTCATCTCTTCGTCTCCATCCTCCACTTCTCTCTTGGCCACACCCCTTGGAACCATTGCACGCGCTATCAGTATCCCCCCGCTTCAAAAGAAAAGGGTTGGCATCCTTGATTTCAGCGCACGCATGCACATAAATTTAATGAAAAAAAATACCTCCAGGAGAATGGAAACGATTGCAGTTAATTCGATACGGTGATCGGGAGGTGGTTTAATTCGGGAGGGTATCGTTTGCAAAACATATTCCAAAGCTCTTGATGCTCTTGATTTCCTTTCCAGCGTTCCATAGTTCATAACTCCTAATTTAGAAAATCGCTGGACAACGCAACAACTTGTCGCTTCGAAACAAGTTTACGAAAATGTGTATTACTCATAATTACTTTACCACCGACTCATAAAGTTTTCTCTAGATTGCCACTCTGCGTCGATGAATGGAATTGATGGTAGAGATTTATCTGGGACATTGGGTATATCCTTCATCTACATCTACATCTACATCTACATGATACCCTACAAGCCACCGCGAGGGTGTGTGGCAGGGGGTGAAGATCACCAAACAACTACTACCGACATGCAAACAAGCAACTATAGGGTCTCATGCAACATGATTGTTAGTATCTATGGTATTTAAGGGATTAATACATGCATCATGCATTACAGGCTGGTCTAAAAAATTTCCTCTACCTATCCCTTTGCTATGCTGCCTATTCTGTTCTCTTATAGTACGGCGGAAAAATTCCATTTTGAATCTATCAGTACGACAATCTTGCTCTCTAATATTGTTTATCTGGTCGAATTTAACATAATACGCTGGTATTTTTAATATGCGCCTAACATCTTCAGTAAAGCTATCCGATTGAAATTTCTCTAGTAGATTTAATCTGTACTATAACCTACGCTCTGATAATGACTCCCAACGTAATTCTTGTACTAATTCTGAAACTACTCATCCTATCATTACTCCTTTGAACCTAGCTGCTCTACGCTACACACTCTAGTTCTCTGATCAAACCTAATTCATTCGGATCCCATACACTGACTGCATACTCAAGGTGGGGCCTAAAAAATTCTCCTTCTAAAAATACTCTCCATTCTTTCATTGCTTTCAACCATTCATTGTAGTGACATCCGTTTATCCCATTGATTCTTCCTTCATTCCCATTGGTTGATCCAAAGTTCACGCTTACTGAACTCTTTCGAATATGGTACTGGCCCAACCCAGTCCTAAGTTAAAGTGTTCCTGAAGTGTTTTACCGTATACAGAAAGGATAGAGAAAGCAGAAACGGAGGAGGAGTATTTATAGCTGTGAAGGTCCCGTATGTCAGGAGAAGAGAACTTATTTCAGAGCGAAATGTAGAAAATATTTGGTGTTCCGTCAAAAGTAAAAGTAGTAACGCAAAAAGGATATATGTAGGTGCATATTACAGGCCACCGGATGCAGGCGTCAGTTCTATAATGGAAGAACTAGAGAGAAGGACTAGAGTCAGAGATAGGTATATTGCTTTCCCGTAACAATGATAGGGGAATAATAGTAGGTGGAGACTTCAACCTGTCTTCGATAAACTGGAATACGTGTAGTTTTATAACAGGAGGTAAGTATTAGGAACTATGCGAATCACTATTGAGCACCTTTGCGTCACATTCATTGCAATAGCTAGTAACAGAACCGACCAGGGGAAACAACATTCTAGACCTATTAGTTACAAATGCACCCGAAAAAGTTCTAAATATAGTTACAGACACAGGAATTAGTGATCATAAAATAGTGCATGCGACATTTATTCTCGGCGGTGAAACACATTATAAACCAAGGAGGAGGGTATACTTATTTTGCAAGGCTAATTACGATGGAATGAAAGAGGAATTAAGGCAATCGTTTAATGTATTTAGCGAAAAAAGCAAAGAAAAAGATACAGGGGATTCGTGGAGAGAATTTCTTGAGGCCAGCCGTAAAGCAGCTAATAAATACATACCAAGTAAATTGATAAGTGATAATACAGAGCCAAGGTGGTATAACGCGGAGGTCGGGAAATGACTAAAGCGACAAAGGGATGCTAGGATGAAGAATGCAGTACAGGGTCTATCGGTAGAGGAAAAATATAAGGTAGTCCAAAACTACAAAAAATTGAGAGCATTAGCAAGAAAATAATGTAGGCAAGCGTTATCACATTTCAAGATCAAGATGTAAGGAGCATACTTAGATAGCATTCCTAATGCGTTTTGGTCATATGCGAGAGAGCTTCAGGGAAATAGGTCCACAGTGCACACAATTAAAAACGATAGAGGAAATAGAGTCACCAGCAGTGTAGAAAAAGCCAATACTTTAAACACCTTCCAAAGTGTATTCAACTCATCGTCACACAACGCACTGGAACCACCGCCGAACACATTCAGTGAGCAAATGCCCGAAATAAAAATTTCATGTCGCGGAATAGAACAGCAGTTAAAAAACATTAGTAAAAACAAATCACCAGGTCCCGATCATATTCCTTCCAGAATATATAAAACATTAGCTTCTGAAATAGCCCCCTATCTAGAAATAATGTTCAATAAAACACTAAAGAACCACACAGTACCCAAGGATTGGAAAGTAGCTAACACTACACCTATTTTAAAAGCGATCAAAAGGAAGAACCTAGTAACTAAAGACCTCTACGTCAATCTTTTGCAAAGTATTTGAGCACACTGTAGTCAGTTCGATCATGGGGCATTTAGACAGTCAGGGATTGCTCATAAACAGCCAACATGGGTTCCGGAAAGGTAGATCTTGCGAGAAATAATTAGCTTTATTCGTACACGATATTTTAGTCTACGGCGAAAACAGTACTGAAGTTAATGCGATATTTTTAATTTTTAAAAGGCATTAGATTAAGTTCCTCACGATAAGTTAATCTTGAAGTTAGATAGTTTTGGTATAAATAAAGATGTTGTATGTTGGGTAAAAGAATCCTTAAGTGTGCGAGAGCCGAGGGTTGTCATAGATGGAATCATGTCGGACACAATCAAATTCAAATCGGGAGTTCCCCTGGGTAGCGTAATAGGTCCGCTTTTATTTTTTTTATACATAAACGATTTGAGTACCGTAGTTAGTAGTAAGCTTAGACTTTTTGAAGACGATGCCGTAGTGTACAGGGGTATATTAAATGAAGAAGTCAGGGAATTGCTGAGCAAGGATGTAGATGCAATTCAAGAGTGGTGCGACAAATGGCAGCTAGAACTTAAACTTATAAAGTGTGTAGCCATCAATTTTTGGAGGAGGAATAATTCGATAGAGTGATCCTATAAAATTAGTAACATTTTTTTTCTTTTCTTGTCATAAAATGCTATTATGTACAGCGAGTATCTTTTAATTGGCAGATTGTGTTATTTCCTTAGAGAGTTTATTAATTGTGGTGGAGCACCGTCGAGAAATGAATTCGGAAAGAACGAAACAGCGGATTATCCATTATCCCTATTATCCGTGCCCCCTTTACCCTAGCAGGGAAAATCGGGAGTTTACTGGACTGAACAGTGATGCTCTCCACAAAGCACTTAAGTAGGGGTTGGTTTACCAATGAAAAATATCTTCCACTGCCGAGATTTGAACCCGGGAACTCGAGGTGATATGCCCCTTCTCTGACCACTATACCAACCTGATCGTTCTGACGTGTTTAAAGCCGCCTCTCTTCGCAATGGTTACCTGCGCTATCATCTCTTAAAGATGACAGTGAGATTTATGGACGATGGTAATATATTTTTCTACGCGTGGGTTTCCAGTTTTTATACTGTGTCACCATATTTTATTTTTAAATTTCATATTATTTTCTTCCAGGTATACCGCAAAGAGATCGGTGTACATTTTTGCAATTTTAGGTCCTATTTATGTAAAATCTGGCGTCAAGAAATACGAGAAATATTAGGCCAAACCTTATAAGGTCAGCACATATTGAGAATTATTTTTCACCTAATTATACAGGAGCCAAGCATCTCAGACTAAAGTGTCGGCAGTTGACTCTTTAACGAATGATGAATTCCCGAAGTGCCTGACATGAATCAATATTGCGGGGTAGGAATTTACATTTTCAGTTAGGTTATGTTAATCATTTAATCCCACCAGTCCTGGTTAGAACTGTTGACTGACGACAATACGACACGAATATCGATTGAATCCCTCTCCCACTCACTCTCCCTCCTCCCTCAGTTCTTTCCTCTTCCATCTCTTATTCCCTTATCTCCCTCCACATCTCTTCTCTTGCTTTTCGGTCCTCACCCCACGCTGCTCTCACCCTTCTCCGGCGATCGTGGGCTGTAAAAGAGCAGTCCCTCTCTCCATCTGCCCTTGAAGGGAATGAGAATGGGTCTGAGGAGGAGAGGAGGGAGATGGAAGAAAGACGGCGATGTTTGAGGCTTGGAAGGGGCGCTAGTGGCGGCAGCGGCGTCTTCATCCAACACTGACAGAAGACGATCTCACTCCGCTACGTGTTCGAGAGAGTGCAGATTGAATTTTTTCCATTAATTAGTCCTAAGCATCAACTCAGTGGCAGGATGAAATCTCGGGAAGGAAGGAGGAGGGTGGGGGGGGGGGGGTGGAACAGACGGCAAGAGCCAAGAAGCGCGGGGGAGAGGAATAAAGGATGGAGAAGAGATTCGATTTGAATGAGCTGTGAGAAAGATATAAAGAGGAGAAAGGCCGTGGCCAATATTCATTCTCTCCGTCCATTACTCCCCACCTTTGCTCTGCTAAGCCGTGCAAGGGCGGATGGTTGAGAGGGGTGGGGAGAGGCCTCATCCATCCCTTTCTTATTTGACTGATTGGTCGACCGAGGACATCTAGATACGAAGGTTCGATTTGCGGAACGTCAAGGGCCCCAGCTTCAATTTTTCAAGCCACGGAACGTGGTCGCTGACGGTGAGGCATAATTGTTCATCGTCCTACTGTTTTACCCGTTATTTTGAATAATAACGTGATCATTTCTGTATCAGCCACTTGATTGATCGTGGAGAAGAAAATCATTCATCTGTAGCAGGTTTCGGAATGTTTTGAAGTAATGGGGTGAGTTGAGTCAACGTGTATACAATTTATTTAAATTATTTTCAATTTCCACTCCACCACTGTGCTAGAGAAAATAAAAACGCATCTTGCCGATCTTGCCGATGCGTTTTTATTTTCTATTGACTGCTAGGAACACGTAAGGTTAAGTAAGAAACTTTTTGAGCTGAAAATTTCATAAATTTCAGCAGATAACTTCGTTCCTAAGTCAGCCGCACGGCAGCTCAAGAAGAGCCAGAAATCAAGCTCGTTCGCATTTTTTACCGTAACTACAACTGCCCCGTGAGACGGTAATGCTGCAACTTTTTGAAACATGACAGTTAAGCGTATTGATTTCAATTAACTCAATCAAACCATGTCTAGGGGCATGGTCTATTAATAGAGTTTAACTATCGTTTTGTCATTTAGTGCCCTGGAAGGTTTCTATAATTTATTTTGCATTTCAGAAAAGATGTTTATAGTGCTAATTGTGCTTTGACTAAATCAGTAAAGACTCTGTGGCGTATAATTTGAAATATGCGATTAAGTCTATGATGATCCATGATTAAAGTTTCCTGCAAGTGCAAAATTTAATTACATAAAGCATGTGCCGCTAATGCACTTCCTTTGCCTCACGCTGAGTAATTGCGAACAAGTTTTTTTTTCGCCCGGTCGGGCAAAGTGGAGCAGAAAATGTTGACAGAGTTATACTCACCGGAAAGCACCTGCGTCGAACGGAAGGATCTTCCTGTCCTTGGGAGGCATTGTTCCAAGAACATCCCGTCTTCAGCTCAAGATCCCAGAAGATTTCATTGATGTGCCGAGGCATCATTTCAACTGTCCACATGGAATGGAGACGAGCTGATTTCTTAGCACCAAGTGCTCGACACGAGAGACATGCTTTCGTTAAAAAGTCAACAAACCCTGTGGTGATGATGCAAACAGTGTTTAATGGTTAACGACAACAGCCATGTGCAAATATACGTTGGGTTGCTTGTCATTCCATCGATATACTCTGCATGATTCATACTACCGTACAGCTGAGGGTAGCATGCAGGACAAACATGCACTTGGAGATGAAAGAAGATGTTTTTAAAAAACGTGTACTGGTCATTAAATAGGAATTGGTTCGTTATTACGCGGAAGGCTCTTATAATAGTTGGTGCATATAACGAAATGCAGCACATGGCCATATGTGGTCACTTGGTAATGTTAAGTGATTGATATTCCGTGTAAGAACGAAAGCCAAATAAAACAGATCAGTAATTGAAAATATTTGTTTTAGAAAAATGTTTAATGGAGGCTGTAGTGGCATAAAGTATCATTAAAAGGAATCGATTATTGAGTAGTTTCCTTATACTTATTTAAAAATAAATAAGGGTTTGGCCAGGAAAAAGATGAAGATATCTCTAAAGAAATAATATCGAGGAATAAAAATTTATGTTTACGAATGAAATTCCAACATATCTGACATGAGACGCAGCAGCGCTGAATGTTGTGCCTTTAAAATTCAACGAATAAATAGCTGAGGTCAGGATATATAAGACCTTAAAACGATAAAACGGAGGGTTTCCGTCAGCCTTTTTCTAACTCATTGCCAAACATCATCTTCTTCCTTCGTTGAATTTGTAGTTATGTATTCAAAGCAATCGATTGAGATATTTCATTTCCCTGCCGGAATCGGACTTTCCAAAAAAATCTTCAAAATGAAGGCAAGTAATAATCGGTGAGCACCAACCTTCCCTCACACCACAATTTAAGTCCTAGCGAGCTTTGAGACTTAAATGAGCCAGAGCTTTACTGAAGACGCCTCGGATGATGTTGAGTCGTGTTGCGGAGAGGAAAGTGGAGGTCTCCGTCACCCAGTTGAAATCTCCCGGCGAATGTCGAAAAAAAGGGAATCACTCATTCGGAAGACAGAGAATATTATATGCCTTTGGACTATTTAGAGCAGATGTGGGAGGAGGTAATTGAGGGGGGAGTGTCCCGGGCGGAGGTATTTAGTGGCGGGGAGTGGGAAGTCGGAGAGGAAAGAAGAGGGAAGAAGGGAGCGCTAATAATTACTTGCTAGCCACTCGTGGAAATCGACTCGGGGCGAAGCGGAGGTCCTGGATGGATCCCTCTAATGGATTCGGAATATGGAAGGAGAGCCTAAGTACTTTTATCTCCCCCGAGCATCGCGAAGGAGGGCTATTTCGATTTCTTCATTTCTCCTCGCCCTTTCTTTCCTAGCAATCCCCCAAGAGTCGTCGTCGCTTTCCCACCCCCTCGATAAGCAAGTTCCATTTCCACCGAGCGCGTCAAGTCATCTCAATGCCCTCTCCAGCTGCTAAGACTTTCAATTCTCGCGTAAAAACAAATTAATGGAGGGCCGAGAAGAGGCGAAGAGCGGGGAAGGTGACGGAAGATGACGAGGAGGTCATCTGAGATCGAAGTCCTGCAATGAGCTGTTGTACGGCGTGCAGGGGCACTAAAAACAACGCACTCTGTTTCCTCTGCATATTTTTTTACGCGATCTGGCTCCCAAGTTACTGACCACATTAAATTCAGCTCCTCTGGTGTAGCAGGTACTGTAGGCCATTGATGTAATTATATAATCATTCCCGAACCAATGTTATCTAATCTCGCCCGTTTTAATTTGCTGCTTGCAGAATGGGATTCTTATATTCCACAAACTATTTAATCGGAAAGTGAAACTTGATTGGTAAATCGCCTATTCATTGACTATTGTAGACTTACACTGAAGGCATCACTTTGTGGAATTATGTCATCATCATCATCATCAAGTATTTTAACCCTAGGATTGGTTTACAGCAGCCCTCCACTACTCCCTGTTCCATGCCAATTCCTTTCATCTACATAATACCCTACAAGACACCATAAAGGTGTGTGGCAGGGGGAGAATTCTCACCAAACATGAACTGTATATCATGCATAAAATAGGATTAATAGGATGGGGTTCGGAAAATATTTTTAACGTTATCACTGAAAATATTATCTTGGAATTTATTTAAGAGATTAAGCCTTAATTTCAACCTGCGATCTGACAATGATTCCCATTTTAATTCATTTAATAGACTGGTTACGCTAATATAATTATCGTATCGTCCCTTTACAAATCTTGCCGATCTTCGTTGCACACGTTCAAATTCATTATTTAGACCGATTTTGTAGGGATCCCAAATACTGGCAGCATATTCCAAATGAAGTCTAGCAAGGGACCTTTGCCTCCCTATAGTTCTTCTTCCCCAGTTCCTTCCTCACTTGTCCCAAGTATTTGTCCTTCGGTCGTCCTCGTGGCACTTTCCCTTCGATTTTTCCTTCCATTAGGTTTCGCACGCATTCGTTGTGTCTCAGGATGTGCCCGAGCCATCTTGTTCTCCGTTGTCGTATGATGCTCCCTAATCTTTTTTCCTCTTCTGCTCTTCTGTATACCTCCTCGTTTCTCAATTTGCCGGTCCATTTGATTTTCAGCATCCTCCTCCAACACCAGGTTTCGAAGGCTTCTATTCTTTTCTTACCAGCTTTCCCAATGGTCCATGTTTCTGATCCATATAATAGGCCGCAGCCCATACGAATGTTTTAACATACTGTTTCCTTGTCTCCAATCTAATGTTCTTTGAGCATAGAAGCTGCCTCTTCTCCATGAATGCATTCTTAGCTTGGGCTATTCTGCGCTTGATGTCCGTTGTACTCCTTGCATCCCGTGTAATACTGCTGCCCAGGTAGATGAATAAGTCCACTTGCTCTAATCTCTCTCCTTTGAGGCGGACGTCGACCACCACTTTCTCTCTTCCGCATGCAAGCACTTTGGTTTTCTTCTTATTGATTTCCATGTTGTATTGTTGAAATATTTCTTCTATTACATTTATCGACGCCTGAAGGTCTTCTTCTTTCTCTGCTAGGGTAGCGATATCATCTGCAAATCTTAACATATTGATTTCTTCTCCGTTCACCTTGATTCCTTTAATTCCCTTTTATTCTAATCCTTTAATCATTTCTTCCATATGCATGTTGAAGAGGGCTGGGGTCATGTTGCATCCTTATCTTACCCCTTTGTTAATTCGAGCCTCTATTTTTCTTCTATGCTTCATGCGTAGAGTGACGGTCTGATTCTTGTGGAGCTGGTAGATAATTATTCTGTCATTGTAGTCTATTCCAAGTTTTTCCATTATGTTGAACATCCTATTCCATTCGGCATTGTCGAAGGCCTTCTCTAAGTCTATGAATGTTACGTACAATGGTTTGTTCACATGGGTCATGTTTTCTGCCAGTATTCTCAGGCAGAGTATTGCCTCTCTGGTTCCCCTGTTCTTCCTAAATCCAAACTGGTTATCCGACAAGTTTTCCTCTATTTTCCTCTCAATTCTTCTGCTGATTGTTCGAGTCATGATTTTGGAGGCATGTGACACTAGGCTCAAGGTTCGGTGTCCTTTCATTCCTCCGCCGTCGTTTTCTTCGGCATTGCGACCATGACACTCCTTTTGAAATCTTCCGGCAGCTTCCCTGAGTCATAGCAGTCTCTGATAATGCCATACAGGGTGTCGCTGGCTTTATCACCAAGTGCTTTGACTATTTCTCCGCTGATTTTGTCCTCTCCAGCGGCCTTTCTATTCTTCAGGTCTCGTGCTGCTCTCTCGAACTCGCTTCTAAATATCCCTGGGCTGCGGTTGTCTTCCTCCTCTTGTTTCTGGGGTTTCACAAACCCAACTTCTTGGGGGGTATTGGGCCATGGTATAGCTCTTCTATGAACTCTTTCCACCTATTTCAAATGTCTTCATCTTCCAATAGCAGTCGCCTCGCCGAATCCCTAATATTTTTGCATCTTATTTTCTTCTCCCCGAATTGTCTCTTGATTAGTTTGTATGCTGTTTCTGTGTTTCCTTTCATCATGTTTTCGTTGATCTCTTTTCAGAAGCTTTCAATCCATTTTTCCTTGGCCTTCTCACTTTCTCTTATGATTTGATTTCTTAATTTCTTATAGACAGCTTCTTCTGTTTCATTTCTTGAGTTCTTGTATTTTCTTCTTTCTTGTATGAGGGCTATTACTTCTTCAGTTATCCATGGTCTTTTTCTTAACTCTGATGGGCCTACTCATCAATTTTGCATCTGCTACTTGTGTTAGAGTTTTCTTGGGGTTATCCCATCTCTCCACACAGCTGCTTTCTTTTTCTGATTTCAGTTGGTCATCAGTGGCGGCGGCGAATATTCTTCTGTTCTCCTCGTCCTTCATCTACATCTACATAATACCCTGCAAGCCACCATAAAGGTGTGTGGCAGTGGATGAACTCTCACCAACCATGCACTACATATCATGCATAAAAAAGGATTAGTACTTTTATAGGTACTGTTCAAAACTACGCTATTTAAAAAAAGGTAAAAATAGCAAAACATACATGCAAAAACATGCCGTTGGTTGGGTATAAGTCCTTATACCAACATGCAGCTACCAATGTTATCCATTGCTACACTCGTACTGGATATATTTACCGTTATTCATATCCCTAATAGTACGAGGAAAAAAGGACATTTTGAATCTGTCAGTTCGGCAATCAATTTCTCTAATTTTGTGATTATGGTCCAGTCTATCATAGTAAGTTGGGGTCCGGAAAATATTTTTAACATCATCACTGAATATATTGCCTTGGAATTTGTTTAAGAGATTAAGTCTTCATTTCAACCTGCGTTCTGACAATGATTCCCAATATAATTCATTTAGAATGAGTGTAGTAATTCCTTAGTGTATTTAGATTCCATCTTGGTTCCTTTTTCCTTCTTTGTATCTTCTTGTATCGAAGTTGACTCTCCATTTCAACTGCATTATGATCGCTGTTGATATCCGCACCGGAACTGCTCTTGCACTCTTTCACTTGATTCCTGTACCTTTGCCTGATCAGTATGTAGTCGATCTGGTATCTGGCTCTGTCACCCGGCATCTTCCGTGTGTATCTTCACCGTCTGTGTTGCTCGAATCGAGTGTTTGCTACCGCCAATTTTTTCTCATTGCAGAACTCCACTAGTCTTTCTCCTTTCTAGTTCCGTTTCCCCAGTCCAAATTCTCCTATGGAGTTTTCATCTTTTCCCTCTCCAACAACAGCATTCCAATCTACCATCACAATCAGGTTTTCCTTCCCTTTCACCGAGCTGAGAATGTCTTCGAGTTGCTAGTACATTTCTTCAATTTCTTCTTCCAAATGGGTGGATGTTGGCATGTACATTATATATGCATATGACATAATTATGTCTTATCCAAGATAAAACTATCTCATGGGGCTTAATCCACACTACTTATTGAGAGACAACCGAACTGTTTCAACCTATTGCAGTCCTCTCTCAATAAACTGAGGATTATGCCCTGTGAGTTATTTTAATTATTCGTAGACCAAGTCGTCATTATTTGTTCCCTTATAATGATAAGAATTTTCAAATAGGTATGAAACTATTTGTTTCGTAAGGATTGAAATACATATCAACATTTGCAGTTGTTACATTACGTTGTAATTTATTTACTCAATAATGTGTTTATTAGACCTTATGTGCATATTTTTGGCTCTCCATGAAAACAGCCTCAATTGCATGAACCCAGTGAGTTTTTACTTTTATTACATGATAAGTTCAAATAAAAAGCAAGTTTGATTTTACCGAATCAGAAAAAGAGGAAAAAAAGGAATTGGTTCTTTTCATTCCAAGTATGTAAACAATGGTAGAGTACCTATGGAAATGTAATCAAGAACTCCCGAGAGATTTTGACTTTCTTCTATTCTTTCCAGAGCTCATTCAAGTTCTTATTCTTGGCAAACTAATCTTCGGTTGCATCCACTTCTTCCTTTCATTCCTCCTTGAGGTAATTTAAAAAGATTTCTCTCTCGAGCAGTTATCCTGTCTCTCACCACATAATGTGAACGTGAAAGAGCTGTACGAACTCGGGAGGTCGTAGTTTTCTTGCCCGAATGAGCCGAGCAGTGCAGATGAGTAATCCCCGGATGAGAGAGGACGCGGAAATAAGTAAGTACCTGTTTAAGTCTTCGATACTCGACCTCTCGTTTCGCGTCTCCGACCATTTTTCCCAACCCGACCTTTCCACATTCCCTACGAGAATGGTTATTACCACGTCAACCAGATAGCTTCGGTCTCCTGACTTGCGAGCTCTGCGCTAAATGCACTGAAGGCAATTAACGCACCTGCATATTACCTGGGTCATAAAATAGCGGAAGGCCGATATTATGCCACTGGTAGAAAGAAGTAGTCGTCAAAGTCGAAGCGAAAGGAAAGTCTGATGAGATGATTGGCCATGACTTTCATCCTATCGTATTTTTAGTTAGCAGAAATGTTTTCGAAACCATGCTTACATCTACATCTACATAATACCTTGCAAGCCACCACAAAGGTGTGTGACAGGGGGTGAATTCTCACCAAACATGCACTACATATCATGCATAAAAAATGAATAGTATTAATATGCTAGTCAGAACTTCACTATTTAAAAAAGATAGAAATTGCAAAGCAAACATGCAAAAACATTCTGTCAGTAGGGTTAGCTTTAAGTACTCATACCAACATGCAGCTACCAATGCTATCCATTGCTACTCTCCGATTGGACATATTTACCGTTATTCGTATCTCTAATTATACGAGGGAAAAAGGACATTTTGAATCTGTCAGTTCAGCAATCAATTTCTCTAATTTTATGATTATGGTCCAGTCTGCCATAGTAGGTTGGGGCTTGCAAAATATTTTTAACATCATCACTGAAAATATTGCCTTGGAATTTATTTAAGAGATTAAGCCTAAATTTCAACCTGCGATCTGACAATGATTCCCTATTTAATTCATTTAATAGACTGGTTACGCTAGTAAGGTTATCATACCGTCCCTTTACAAATCTTGCCGATCTTCGCTGCACACGTTCAAGTTCATTATTTAGACCGATTTCATAGGGATCCCATTCACTGGAAGCATATTCCAAATAAGGTCTAACAAGGGAAAAGTAGCTGATTTCTCGTACATGATCGTCACATTTACCCAATACCTACTCTTTTGATGAATCCCAGTTTAAAATCCCAGCTTAGGTAATGTCTGTGTAGTGAATTAAGGCTGGCTCTATTCATTTTCAAACATTGTCAAACCATGTTATCGCTATATGATTATATCCCAACATTCCATATTATTACCCTTATTTTTATCCTATTATTTTAGAACCTATTCTTTTATATTACCATCGATCGAGTGACTATTATTCTCCAAGATGCGTGCTCGTAATCGCATTGAAAAATAATTGTCGTTCTTCGTTTAATTGTGTGAAGTTGTTCTGCTGTTAAAAAACGAGAAAATTAATGTGTTCAATGTCTGTTCCGTCGAACGGTTTTTGGTTTAACATTACTCTAATATTGGAAATATGCGGAAATATGAAAAATTGGAAATATGGAAATAAAGGGATAAAGCGGTCCACTCCCCACTATTATGTAGGTACTTATTTTTAAGAGGGTACTGGCTATATTTTATGTGAAAGTGAAAAGTGAAATGGCTCGTGAAGTGATCTATGGCCTGTAAAAATTGAGCCTGAAGATACCAAGAGTGAAAGTGATATTTTTAAGAGGGTAATTTATTATGATACTGTTTATATTTTGTTGTATTGTGTGTCGTTTCAACTCACTTTCCAAGAAATTAGGCGTAAAAAGTTTCCAAATTCATTACATCTACATAATACCCTGCAAGCCACCATAAAGGTGTGTGGCAGGGGGTGAATTCTCACCAAATATGCACGGCATATAATGCATAAAAAAGGATTAGTATATAAATATATACTGTTCTAAACTTCACTATTTAAAAAAGATAAAAATAGCATAACGAACATGCAAAAGCCTGCTGTTGGGATAACTTCAAGTCCTTATACCAAAATGCAGCTACTTGTATTGGATATATTTACCGTTGTTCATATCCCTAATTGTACGAGGAAAAAATGACATTTTGAATCTGTCAGTTTGGCAATCAATTTCTCTAATTTTGTGATTATGGTCCAGTGTACCATAGTAAGTTGGTGTACCATAGTAAGTTGGGGTCCGCAAAATATTTTCAACATCGTCACTGAAAATATGGTCTTGGAATTTGTTTGAGAGATTAAGTATGAATTTCAACCTGCGATCTGACAATGATTCCCAATTTAATACATTTAAAAGACTGGTTACGCTAATCCATTAACTGTCAATGAAGAGTCAACTTATGAGCTCAAATATATTTATCTCGTTTTTGATGCGATAAAGTTAAATGGATAGGATATGAAGTGTCATTTTATGACGGTCAAACACACATATTCAAAAATAAATCGGTGGTCGAATTTGTTGTGACTGTCGCTTTCCTGCCGCAATCCACTCTTGGAAGTTTCGGTCAGTGTGCGAGATGGAGGAACATGATGATGCATGGAGGGGGAGGGGTCGAGGGGGGGGAGGGGTGAGTTGGGAAAGCGAGTCAGTCGTGTTAAGTGAGAGGGCGACGGGGGGTGCTCTGGCATTTTGTCGCCATGACGCATAGGACAGAACTTCCCCGTCTCTCAGGCAGGCCGCACCGAGATCAGGGAATATTATTTACTCCTTCCCCGTCGGGGGAAATGAAGGAGGGCTTTCTTGGGGATGGGGGTGCTCCCTGAATCGGGAAGGCGAAGGGTGGAGACGAAAACTTTTCGGGTCCGAGGCTCGCTGCTACCCGCGGCGCGTCGCCGTTCGCTCCGTTTGCTTGTTCACTCCACTGCGGTAAACAATGGAGGAAGGAGAGTTTTTAAGACGCCGGGCAGAAGGAGAGACGGGGGCTTGTTTTCTGGGAGGTCAGGCTCGGGGGCGGGGACCTTGCGGCGGGAGGGATGGAAGGGGGGGGGGGGGGAGGTGAGAGGGTTCAGTTCACGCGTAAGGAAATGAAGCAGCGGGGGGAGGGTTGTTTCTTGGACCTCTCCCTTACCAGAACTGATCCCCCCCCCCATCACCCTCACCCCCTGCTAAACAAACCCTCGGAATTGTCTGCGGGCCACCCACCCCACAAGCCTCGACTCCAAGACGCTGCCGAAACCTCCCACCCTCTTCGGTCCCTCCATACGCTCATTACCTCTCCCTTCCATTCATTACGGGAACGCAAGACGGCGAGCCTCTGCGCGCCATTTAACTCAAGAAAGGGACGAGAAAGGGAAGGAAGAGGGTGGTGGGGGGGGAGGAAAGGAATATGGAGAAGGGGGAGGGGGTGTATATGCGGAGGAGTCGCGCGGTGGTGATGACGGGGGCGCAAGAGATAGGTGGGAGGGTGTGTTCCCCCCCCTGCGTGGGGGAAGGGGGCGCTAATAGGGGGAACATGACTGAGGGGGGGGGGGGTAAGTGTGCACCACCCTCTTCTTCTCCCGGTATACCCTTGTTCCGTCTCCCGCGCCTCTTCCGGAGCAGTCCCTTGCTGTCCCGGGGGAAGTAGGCGACCACTATTCATCCTCGGCGATTTTAACTCTTCCCAGACCCTCTCTCCCAACTTCTCCTCCTCCCCCTCTCCCCTCCCCACTCCTCCTCGAGACGGAATTTCGATGGAGTCGCAAGGGAATTTGCATAACGTCCTCTGATCGCCCTAGAAGGAAGTTAGCTCCTTTAGTAGCGTTCCTTTCTCTTTATTTATTCCTCGAAAGTTCAATTATTTCGTTAATTTTTTTCCCACAGTGGCATTCCCTCGGATAATCTCCTGTGGTGTAATTTTAAGGGGGAGGAAAGATTTTTTTTCCCTGCACAACTTTCGGGTCGAGCACTCTGCTTCATGACAAAGAGTCAACCCTGATTGCATTGGCGCATGTATTCATACTCTTGCTTAAACCTGCTCAGCTCCCCGAATTGCTTGCGCTTCTAATTAGCCTGATTCGTCTATTTTTTCGCAGACTATTTTTATGGCATTCGTTTAATGTTCAAATAAAGATCTTATGAAGCCAAGCGAAATAGTCATTAGGGGCTCTCTCGAGAAATGACCCTTAAATAGATGCATATGAGAATGTAAACGACAGAACTTTAGGAGAACGCTCTTCCCTCTGGTATTATAGACAACACTTAGTTTGAATACGTTAGGGGCCGATGGAAACCTGTAATTGGCTTCTTTTAAATATTATAATACTATGCGACATTTTGGAATTGAGATGGCGGCGAAGGGCGAGTCGGTTTCTCGCTAGATAGCTAGATTCGGGATTGGCTAACTAAACCTAAACTGTTCTAATCACTTCTTGAACGGAGCTTTTTCTAAGCAGCTCACCATTCTTTCTAGCAGTTTTCTTCTAAGCAGCTCACCATTAATCAAGATCCTTAATTACTTCCACTAATGTTGGACAGCATTTCTTGTGGCAAAGGTAATGCACTCAATTTAAGAATGTTTCCCCATTATAAAATGTAAAAATTGCCTTCCTCTAGGATGTATTGTTTATAAGCGATTCCCAGAAAATGCAGTTCTACCCTGCCTATCAAGATATACAGATTACCTTGGTATAGGATATACCAAGATATATTACATTTGCATTCTTCAAGCTCTGTATTCCTTGCGTCGGATGGGACGTTAAATCGTGGGCCCAACGCCTGACGGTCTATGGCTTTCCCTCCACCCTCATTCCGTTTCCCGAAGTATTCCTATTTCTACGCATGACCCACCTATCCTAAATGACCTCAAGTCTCAGTACCCCCTTAATCTACTACTATAACTAACCAATAGTTGTACCTTCCCCGAAATTCGTCGGAACTGCGTCAGTTATTTTCGTAAGTCTATTTTAGTTCGGTATGAATGCATTTTATTCCACAGTGAGTTAATTCTGTTCCTAACAGTTGGTACAAATGTAACCTATTTAAACGTCACGCTTGGAGTTTGTTTGCCTGGTTACACACTTTTCCAGTTGTATTTATGCAGTAATTTCCTTTAATTTTCGTACTTCTTTTATCTTTATCGCGTTAATACGAAATTACTCGTAAATAACATCTATGAGTGGTTATGCTGAATGTCCGCGCCTACTGAAAAAGGTCAACTTCATTTCAGGAATCGGCTGCGATGTCACATCCGCTACTTTCTAACCTTCTGATGCTAGGTTTGATCAGTTTCATAAGATTAGACAGATAGCTTATCGTACCTATAGATTTAAAATGTCATTTTTCCCGCGGACCATAAGAGAGCACATAGTAAAGGAAGAGGATGATGAAATATTGTTAGAGTGGTCTGTAGTGCATGATGCATGTATTAAAAACCAATTCCTTAATTACCACGACATACTAACCATTTAGCTGCATGTTACCCTATTATCTAGCATGTTTCCATGTAGTAGCCTAGTTACATGTCACCAGTGCATGTTTGGTGATCTTCACCCCCTGCCACACACCCTCGTGGTGGCTCACAGGGTATTACCTGGATGTAGATGGAATGTCTGGCTATCCTCCACATAATTTCTTATGAGGTTCCACTTCTATAATGCCTTTGGTCGTTAAGGTGAAGGTTTCTCAATATTTGATTGTATATCTAATAAAATACATTTTAATAATTACATATGTGAAATATTTCATTATTTGAAGCATAAAAATATATTTTGATGATAATAAATAAATGCTATATGATATTTCCTTTCTTGTGGTTAACATTCGGTTTTTGTAGGATGACAAACAGCAATTAATTGCTCGTGAAGAAATAAATGCTGCATTGTGAAAAATTAATTTTACCTAGCTTTATTTTTTGGAGAATAAAAGAGTGTGTAGGATCGAACCCGGAACTATCAGGTGAAAAATAAGTAGCCTACACTATGTGGGCTGAAGATATTTAATGCTTTGCCAATTTTCATATCCGTGCCACTTATGGTTCTTAAAAAATAATCAATCGTCGCACTTTCGGGTTATTTTTTTGCTTATAATTTTGTATTATAATTTATTATATTTATACATACATATGTTTGTGTGTATTTTTACCACATGATTGGTCAGTCACATTTCCAACTAATGAACAGGTTTCAGTGAATGATATACATTATGAATATAAGAAGAAAGTGGTGTGATAAAAGTTTGATTTATCCTTCCTTTACCTCTTCTTTCAAATCATATTATGCGAATGTAAAAATCCACGCATTGATGGAATATTACAAACTTCAGGAGCTGTGCCTGCAAAAGCAGCGAGAAAACTCGGAGTAAGTAGTCTTGAAGTGGACTCGAAGAAAATTATTAAAATTCCCGTAATTTAATTGAGTTAAAATGAAGATGCAGCAATGAATTTATGAGGAGCAGTATTTTTTTCTGTTCACATCCTTATTGTACAAGAGATGACCGTGTTAGTCAGGTTGGTAACTCGCTGGTCTGACAACCCAGAGAGCGTGAGTTCGTATCCCGCCTTGGGCATGGGTGTTGTGTACGTCTCAGCTTAAGGTAATAGATTAAGTTAGGCTAGACCAGTGGTTCCCAACGGGTGAATCGCGGCACTTTCATGGTGCCGGGAAAACAGCTGAGGGGGCCTCGAAATTATTGCAGGAACACGAAAAATGTTTAGTGGGACCAAATCTTAAATTTTTTAATCTCACGCGCGAGAGATGGTGAAAGCAGTCGAAGCACTCTTTCCAAGCTAGAGACTAATTACCGTAAAACACCGATTATCCTTGGTAATGGAGGATGAAGCCCAATAGCAAATGCAAGAAGGTTGAGAATCAGTGGGTTAGACCGATCAGTAGACGAGCGTTTATCAGTTAGAGAAGCTTCGTTCTGCCAACCGAGTCATTGACTAGAATCGAATTCACCGGATTGATTCGATCTTCTCTGTTCCAAAATAGTCCGAAAGGAAAGTTCAAGAGTTTCCAAACTTAATATAATGTCTGCATCAAACGTTCAAACAAACAAACAATACTTTCAAGGTTGCCAACTTGCCGCATAAACCTTGACGGAGTCACCCGCTGATAGTATGTATGCAAGGCAGCTCCTAGGATTCCACAGCGAAGAAGGCCAACTTGCTAGCTTCACTGGCCTAAGCACTCTGCCCGAAATTGGGAGATTCCGGTATAGGATGATTTATCTATGGTCTTGCTGTTTGTAAAAAAAGTTATGCTCTCTTGAAGAATATGTAAAATTGAAGACTCGATTTTTGGAACTGATACATTGAGCTGCAATAAAATTTTTAAAGAATGTTAGATTATTTACTATATTTCTTCAGTTTTAGGTAATGTGAATTTTTCAGGGTTGAATTTAATGGGAAAAGAAAAATACGCTCTCACAGTGAATATCATATTACGTTAAGTTTTTCATCGGAACGCATCACATTTTAAACTTATGTAGATTTCTACTTTCGATTGGCTTGGCTTTCTTGGAAAGTTGATAGTATGCTTCTCGATCCGTTAAAACATATCCCTCCCCTCTTCACAAAAATATCGAATATTTACTCTCTATGCAGAAGAAAAATTGGGCACTCTGCACTTAACAAATTTCACTCAATTGTTTCAGTAATAGTTCACAAAGTTCGATGAAGTAAATAGGTCCGTTGATAAAGGACTTGCATATTATTATGCCTGCATACCTACGTGCATTTAATATATAAAACATCTTTTGACTTTCTTACTGAGAAATATTCTGCTGCAGAATCAATACATTGAAATGTACTCCTAAGTATGCACAGCAAATTATAATGTAAAATATAGTTTATTGCTCACATTTGATAAAATGTTTTACGATATATTTGTTACAACACAAGGAAGCTTTATATTACCCAGAAGATCAAAACCAGTGGAAGTTAAACAAATGTCATATATAATAAATATCATCGATCATGGCTTACAGAAATATGCACAGATTTGACATAAGACTACAAAAACACAGTTTAATTTTACCATGTTGTTTCTGGTTAAGGGAAACATTATTCATTTAGGTAGGTAACGAAAAGTGACTACGGAAACGTACAGGAACCTGTAGGTGTCCGCAGATAAGTAATAAACGATATATTTTAAATTTGGTGTCTAGGAGAGGCTATAAGAGCTTCTTGCAACCCTCTGCTGAAGCGCCGCTCAAGACGGGCCAAGGCGACCCGCCGCCGCTTCACCCAATCGGACTCCGCCGGTCACACGAGGTCCCAGCGCCGCTTCGTCCCGTATTCGGAGCAGCGCACGAATGATTCAAGCGACGGACGGAGGAAAAGAGTTAGGTGGAATTAATCGATGCTTGAGGGACAGTACGGAACGGACCCAGCTGGGGGGCGCGGGGATTCGTACGGATGTCGGCGGAGGGGGTAGAGGAATGGACGGGAAGAGGCACCCGTAACATCCGAAGAGCTGGTTTAAATCTCTGTGCGGAGGGTGTATTGGCGGCAAGGGGGCGACGGAAGGTTTGTGAATGGATACGGGGTCTTTCGTTGTCAGGTTGTTGCTTCGGTTGTTGGGCCGCTGAGGGCGCGGATGTCCGCGCTTTGTTTCCTAAGCATCCGTGGCCATTTTTCATCTCCTTAATCTCCCTTTCGAGCTGGCACAAAGTGGACGTTTAAGATCAGTCCCTATCAATCAATCAGCATTGATGGATGATGTGCTGTTATGCGCGTATCGCGTTGTCTCTCTCTCTCCCCCCCTCCCTCCCCCCCCTGCATACTACGCTCTCACGGGCGACTTTATGCCCGTGCGCTCTCCAGCACCTGAGAGCGGGTTCAAAAAAGCGCACAGGGCAAGCCGTTCAAACCAAACGTCAATTCGTCATTTCCTCAGGTAAAATGGAGCTGCTTAATCCCGGATAATGAACCGGGGGAGAATGACAAGAAGAAAAGGTTTTTCTTCAATTATTTCGCCATTTTTCCTTGTTTGCTGAGGCGTCACCTCGTTTTTCTTCTCGTTCGATGTAAGCCCGGCAGTTTTAGTCCTAGGTGTTGCTTACAATTCTCCTGGCTTATGCTCTTGTCCACCAACTGTCTCCTTGTGTAATTGACAGTTTGATATTGTATCGCTAGTCATTCGGATGATGTCGACGAGAGTGTCTTTTAAAAAGTTAATTCTTTAAACGTCATGTGAGACGGGAATTTGCGACAAAATAAGCCCTTTTTGCTCAGTCAGTCAATATCACAGATCTCAAGATTTTGCTCCAGATCACGATCTTATTACTCACTGCGTTTTTCTGAAGGAAAAGTGACATTGTCCATCAATGCCTCGAACCCTCGACTTGTGCACGTCTTTTTTAAGGACTTTCTTGAAAGATCAAGTCTTTGAAATTCTTAGGTGATCAGTTATAGATAATATTTTTGTCCTTAAATATAAAGAGCATAATTTGAGCATAGAAAAAAATCATATGTACAGACTCGTTTATTCATCGAGCTACTAGGAAATACTACTTATTGGCAAGGAAGTGACATTCACTATATTGGTAATGATTTTTGGTTAATAATTAAATCGGTAATTGGTATATTTAACAGTTAACTAAATTTCTTAAAAAAACTATTGTGTGAATATCTGTGAATTCAAAGAAGGCATAATGGGTCTTTAAAATATTTCATCTCATGTTACTTTTTCTGAGAGAATGATTACAACGGAGAGAGGCAAAATTAAGATATTTAATTTCTTTATTTGAAAGAGCTCTAGTCTTTCCTTAACCTCTTGATTTCCTATTGCAAATTAAAATTACTAAATTAATTAATACCGTCTAAAATCACCTCCTTGTTCCGATAAACAAATACCATCGATACCAATTGAGTTTCCTGAGAAAGGATTTAAGACATTTTTGTGCCACAATAATGAATTGTACATAGATTTACGTACAAAAAAACATCATAATAGCAGTCAGTGCGTTCAATACAAGCTAAAATAGTTACATTTCAGTAACTTGCATGGTGTGCTCAACCCGAAGGTAGCTTTTTGATACGCGAGGTTAACCCATACCCAGCCAGCTATTGGCGTGTGAAATTCACACATTCCAGGTACGGGGGATGGGGGGAGTTCCTTTTCCTGTGCACAATGCTGACGCAGAAAAGCGAATCGTGACGTTTTAATATGTTAAGGAAGCGTGTCCAAGGTTTGAACCTGGGACCCTCCGGTCTAGGCCACCGCGACCCCCAACTTGTACAGTAGTTACACGAATAATCTCATGTTCTGTATTTATCCAGGAGAGGACTGAGTCCTTCCTTGTGGAATTTTCATCAAGTGTTTTCTCCAGTTCATTGAATGCAGGATGATCGCGGCATCACATCGGCTTGACTACGAATAACTGTTTCCCCTGGAGACACCAAAGAACATTTATCTTGATATTTTAGGGAAAAATCATTTTGGACTCCACAAAATTTACATGGATCGGGAAAAACAGGAACCTGGAATTATTGGACATATTCCTTAAGAACTCGGCAAAAAGTAGAGAGTGATTACTTCCGATGCAGGGGAGGGGGGGACGTGGATGATTGCTTCCTCGGGCGCTTTTGCGAGAGGGAGAGAGAAGGTCGGGAAGTACTACTTGCGGGCGAGATCCCTGCGAGTCTTAAGCGACGGGCGGGGAGTGGGTGGGCGGATGGGAGGAAGAATGATGGATGCCCTCCTCCGCGCTGCTCCTCCTTCCAGAGACGGACGGACGGAGGGAGCCTCCCCGCCCACTCGTAGACAATGACAAAGTGCGAAAAAAATCCCCTCGATTATTCATTATTGCAAAGGATTTTCTCCTGGAGCGCCCGTAGGGAGTAAATCCGTCGACTCGAGAGCGCTGTTCGAATTGTTGTCACTGTGGGGAGTATGTATCGAGGCAGTGGTGGAATACCTTGAATCGGAACCCTAATAAGGGGAAACTTCGGTACCTCTTCCAGGAGAACATTTCAGTCCATTCCTATGGCCATTGATCAGGCAATGTCTCCGGGTTGAGGGAGAGGGAAATACTGAAGTACCTATCGGGGCTACACCTGTTTAAGTGATTAAATGAGGACGCAGCTTAAGATTTTTCTTCGTATTTCCTGAAAACAAAGGTCGCACGTGATACTTGGTAGAAGGACGTCATAATTGTTGAAACACACCTTCTATAATTTATGTCTACAGTTTATTTATAAAATATTTGAAGTTAAACAGTGTTTTAAAAGTTCCTATTATTTCGATATTCGTTCGAAATTCGACGATATTTTGATATTCGTTCGAAAAAGTATTCGACGATATTCGTCATTACGCAAAATATTTCTCTCACCAACGATTTACGATTGATGTAAGAATGAAAATGTACTTTCTGTCTGGCAGTCATTTTTACATGATTACATACAATAATTATACAAAAAGATGTCCTATACATCGGACGTTTCCCTGCATAATTAAGCCAAAGATATTGGAGATAGTATTTCAATTCTCATTCCCCGAACTCTATGATTAACATTTCCTAGGGACATTCGCAATGCACCATGGAACCCTAGTCTCCCATTTCAAATAACTTGTTAATTCACTCGTTAATATTAGCAAAATTCTTCTTTCTGATGACTGTGTCATTAAATGGGGTCGTTCACCGTATTTTTTTATTTCCAAATCTGACAGAGTTTGTACAATAAAAAGGTCCGAATTTTTCCGTTTTTCGATCCGTCAATTAGTCCTCGAGTTATAAGCCGCGAAAAACTGATGTGTTTAACCCTTTCGGAAAAGTGGGCGTGTAAAGGACTAGTACGTCATCCACTTCGTCCAATCACAGCTGCGAATGCGCAGCTCCGTCGCTCAATCACAATGGGGGACAAACAGCTGGCGTCTCCATTCGGATTATTTCGAAATGCATTGCATATACGGCTACATTATAATTTGTGAATAAGTAAATAATTTTTCAGAACGCTTTTAGCCATGCCAAAATGTTTACGAAAGTATTTCGTTGTTCAGTTGTTTCGGATTATTTCCAGAATGCGACGGCATCTCTGATCAGGCAGATCTCCCCTAACTACCTCCGCTCCCTTCCCGTTTTTCTTCAACACAGTCAAAGACGGAAGGTGCATGACGTAGTAATCCTTAATCTTTCGGTGTGCGTCATCTTTTGCTTATTTTAATTTGTCATTTATGACCGAATGGCTCTAGTTATAAGATTTATTTTTCGCTAAAATTCATTTTTCGTTTCCATCCAATGATTTCCTGTTCAAATTGGCGATTTCGGGCCAGAGTAAACTCCACCATTGCTCTACAGCTTTTATTAAGATAGGTTTATTGCTCGATCTTCTTGTTTACTGCACCGATTTTTTCTTTCTAATCTCCTAATATCCCGGATCCGAATGAATTGTACTGATTTCAGATTGGTTGGTTGGTTATTCAGGGGAGGCGACCGACAGCTGAAGTATGTGTGCCATTTGGGATAAGTGGGTAATTGGGTACCGAATGGTAGGAGTTCAGGGAACTGAGGAAGGGTGGAGAGAAACCCGGCTTCGGCATTAGCCTACTCTTAACGAAATGCGCCAAGGGGACCACGGCTTAACGTCCCATCCGACGGATGGAGTACTGAACTTGAAATGCCCTCCACTAGGCACTCAAGTGGGGACTGGTTTTCCACTGTCCCACTGAAAAATCCGCCACTGCCGGGAATCGAACCCGGGCCCTCGGGATGGGAGACCAGTACTCTAGCCACCACACAAACCCGATCCCCTTTCAGAACGGTTTATCAAGTCGGTTTTAATAACAAACTTTCAAGTAACCTCTTACCACCTTCAAGAATGAGTTTGAATTATTCAGAGATTGGTAATTTAATAATCCTTTAAGCTTCGACTTAACTTGCTAAATCGTAGGTTTCCATGGCGTTCTGGATTTGTGGATCTCTACATTTTTCGGGCTTACGCTGCGTTGGTTGGCTTGAGATGACTGCCGTTTCGCTTAAATCCCACCGGGTGTTCCTAGGTCGAACAGCCGTCACTTCAAGGCAACCAACGCAACGTAAACCCGAAAAATGGAGAGATTCACGGATCTCGGCCCTCCTTATTCGTACAACGAGCTACAAAACCTACCATCCCCCTTCCAGATGGGAAACCACACACCCAGGTAACTAATATGCCTACATTTTCCGAAAAATCGAATTTACCCTCCATCCTAGCGTGCATATTTCCTCCTATTAGTCATTTTTGCCTTCTGTTCATTGACGAACACTATATACTGGGATCAAGATTCAATGAGTTGCAAACAGAGATATCCTTATAATACCGATTTTATGTTCGGTCTATGATCTCATTCACTCTAGCACTCAATTTATGAGGTATATGTCATGCGATGGATTGATATTTCGAGTTCGTTTTTGCGCCCGAAGAACGAGTATGCAGCCATATGGCTCTTACATCTTCTCCTTTTTTTCATGCGTGGTGACCTGAAAACCTCTCTCTATTTCTTCAGCAGGATCTTCCAGGTAAAATTAAACCTTGATGACATTTAAGAAGATTAAAAAAGTACGAATATGATATTGCATCGCAGTGAAATCAGGTTACTATTTAAGTAAAATGAAATGAACTTATTTTACCTTGCATTTGCCTCATACTTTATGCTCTGGAGGAGAAAAGAAATAAATAGTATAATAGCGGAGGTGTAGAAGACGTTCTACCAAAACGACAATATACTTCAACATCATCACTCGATTTTCCTGCCTGCTAACCTCTTCATATTTACATAACTCTTCTCTTCCACTACTCGCTCCACATAAATCATGAAAATATCTTTATTTCTTTCCTTCCCGTTCACTTTTCTCTCGACAATTTTCTCCATCAGGCCATCATGCCTCAAGATATTGCCGCTTAAGTTGCCCCATCTTCTTTTACAAGTTTTCAAGCAGAATTCCTTTTTCTGCCGCTCTTCTTAGGACTCCTTCATCAGTCACTCCATCGATCATATTTACATTTATCATTCTTCGGTAGCACTAAATTTCGAATACTTCCTGTATTGGCTTCTCCGATGATGTCATCGTTCACGCCACCCTGCCATAAAGTAGTATTCTCTATATATGTGTTCTTCCTCTCAAGGTAGTATTTCCAGCAATTAGTAGTTAATTCTTTCGTTAGAACCCTCCTTTGTCTGCACCTCCAATACTGAATTTTGCCATACCATTTAACTATATACTTGGTACGAGCTAGCTTCTAGCCTTGCATGTTAGGGTGCATAGTGAATGAGAAGTTTACTTGGAACACCCTGTGTACATTGGCCTGGAATCTATTTGGCCTCGTGAAGTGATTTTCAACGACAAATAGATGAATCCGGGCAATATGCTTGTGTAATAATGCAGTCTTTTGACATATTAGAGAGAATTTAAATTAGCTTCAAAAGTAAAAGTAAAAAATGTACGAACATTATGCTACCTAGCTTTTAGCCGGAATCTTCTTTTTATTCCATCCTTCGACTTAATTTTCCTCAGCATTGGATTCTTATCGTATTCTGCCGTATTTCTTGACACTTTATGGAAATTTCCCGACACCTTCCATCAATGAATAGAATCACAGCTCCTTCCCGCCTTTCCCGAGTTTTCATCCGTGCCACTCCGATAGACCCTTTCCCTGAAAATACCCTAGTTTGCATAATGCCCCATTATTATTCAGAGGAATCTAGCAAAAGGAATGTTTAAGTAAATTCATTAGATAAGATATTTTCAGGTTAGGTGTCATATTTCACTTTAGCTTTTTCAGTTTACTTTTTTACTGCTAAAAAATCACACTAATTTGAAATAGTAGAACTCAAATTATTTGCAAAGAGAGATCCTATATTTTGAATTTAGCCAGTATATCCTAATGCGTTTCCACAACAGATAAACAAAAGTAAAATAAAAATAATGATAGGTGTGATATTTATCAGAAATGTTACACACGATTTTAGTATTTACAAGGGACAAACGTTGATAAGATCCAGAAATAGCTTCTTGTAGAGATGCTTGTTGTTTCGATTAGAAAAGTCGCCACTGCGTAATCATTTTCTCAGCAAGCTCAATAATGCTACCTTTTGAACGAGTTTATTATTATAAGAGAAATTAAACAGACAGGGTAGTGTTATGTATGGAACTTATACTATGAAATTGTTACAAATGTTTTGGTAAAGTTTTAAATGTCATTTTTGTGTCGAAAGAATTTATTTTACAATATTATGCACTTTATCCTAGGTTAATGGAGGATGAGATGAAATCTAGACATTTTTTCGGTGTAGTTTCTTCATTGTAATCCGAGATTACTAACCCAAAATTTTCATTCTGCTATTTTTTCCCATTCCCGGAAATAAAGTTTATTCCCAGTGATAAACTTTTCAGCCTGAAACTGCTTTCTAATCGTGCGTTTGGAAGAACAGAATGCCAATTGGAATGAGTGGAACGCGCCTTTCCATTATTATCCACACTTTATCCCTCCTCGCTCCAGATAAACTTTTGTTTTTTGCTTCCCCACCGCCATTTTAAACTTGGAGACATTTCCCAAATCCTGGCGACTCCCCAGTCAAGTCCGGGAACTCGGTTTCCCTGGATACACCCCTCTGCTCGCACTAAATATCCACCCTCCCTCGGTTTTTCCTCTTTTCCAGATATCGCCTCGCTATCACCCGCGTAAATCTGTCGCATTCTCTCTCTCTCTTTGAAACCTGCAAGCCGCCACTTCATCTCCGCCTTCCCGGCAAACAAACCCTCTCGTCGCACGCTCCCCATTCTTCAGGCTTTTTGCTCTTGTCCAAGCACCCCCCGCCCTCCTCTGCATCGCTTCGCCTCCTACTGAAGCAACCCCTACCCCCTCCCTCCCCCACCCTCCCAACGACAACACCCCGCGTACTGCATGCCACACACCGTGCTTGAAGCCTTCGCGTGTAGAGCGCTCCCGCTGTCGCTTGGTAAGCCCACGATGCAAAACAACCCCCGTCCCTCGTCTCATCTCGGCGCTACCCCCTCCCACATCCCCGTGGATTCACCCCCCCCCCCTGGATCGCAAAATCTCGGATTACTCGCGTATCCAAGCAGTGTCCCTTTCCAATGTCCGCCAGATAGCTCGGTCGCCTTCCCCACTTCTCCCTCCAGAATACGCGGCCACCCTCTTTCCCTCGCTAGGCCGCATCCGCTGTCTCTAGATTGTGTTTCTAGTTTTCGAAAATTTCTCGCCTTTATCTCTGTTCAAAACTCATCCCAAAATTAAAGTACTCCTCTTCTTATGCAACATTCTAGCCAATTGATGGCTCGTTAATAGAGTGGCATTATCATTAAAATTTGTGATCTTGGTGTTTTTTTCTCGCATGTCTTGCTTTTCCGTAGAGCGAATGAATTGAATCAAGATAACATCGGTGTGTACTTGATGGTACACACTATCTTGCATTATCAACTTCACAAACAAATATTTCTGATAAGGAATGAGTTATCCCACCGCTCTTTGAGACTGATACAGATACACAATATGGAGGTGGTTAAATATAAAATTGAATTAGAATTGCTAAAGGGAGAAGAGTGGGGGTTGCGACCTTTTCCTTGGCGAAAGAAGGGAGGAGGATAGTTTTGTTTGAGGATTGTCAAAAAACTACCTCCAATCAGGAGGATTGTCAAAAAACTACCTTCAATCAGGGGGTAGTTTTTTGACAATCAGATTGAGGAGAGAGGAATTAAATAATAACTTAGAAAAATGATTGCGACAAAATAAAAAATTGAACTTGAGGAGTTAAAACAATAGGATATTGAGCGAATGATAAGTTAAAAGGGAACGGTGCTTCGAGGAAACTTCAGGAACCAGGATAACAGATACCCTAGTGAAAAATTCAATTCAATACGAAAGGCAGAGAAATCCAAAAGATAAGAAGCATAGCTATTAAGCTACCTATAAAATTGAATCAGTATAGAAAATAAAAAAGTAATTGTTGATAATTCAGGAAAAAAGCTATAGATCATTATCTTAAATAAGTAGGTATAAATAAGATATCAATAGAGGTAATTTAGGAAGAGGATTATTGCATTTCTAGAAGGGAACGGTGCTTCGAGGAAACTTCAGTAACCAGGATAACAGATACCCTAGTGAAAAATACAATTCAATACGAAAGGCAGAGAAATCCAAAAGATATGAAGCATAGGTATTAAGAAACCTATAAAATTGAATCAGTATAGGAAGTAAAAAAGTAATTGTTGATAATTCAGGAAAAAAGCTAGAGATCATTATCTTAAATAAGTAGGTATAAATAAGATATCAATAGAGGTAATTTAGGAAGAGGATTATTGCAACGTGGGGTAGAATTAAATATTTTAAGAAATCACGACTGACGTGCTAGATAATATCATCACATAATTTTTATGAATTCTGGAAATGTGGCCACAACATTTTTGTTATTAATTGATTGTATGCATTAGTAATTTATTCATTCAAATATGTAACTCGGTAAAATACACTGCTTGAAAAACTCTTTATTTGGTTATGTATGACGTGCAGCTGAATTAGCATTTAAATATCTTGAGGAGTAGGTATATGTTACTTGTGAGCGATAGAAAATAATTTCATTTATTGGATTCATTTGAAATAACCCGAGTAAGAATGACTAAATATGAATTATGGGTCAAGCTGTTAATTTCATGAACTACCAGAGAGGCTACCCTGCTTTGGCCCTCGGGTATGCTGGTATTCGCATGCTCCTAGATTCCGGATAGGAATGCTATTGATAACTTTTCGCGTATTTCAGCTACTAAAATAGGTTCTGAATCAAACGACTACTTTATCTGGTGGGTCCCTCAAATATTAGTTAAAGTTGGGTGGTGTTTTCACAACGTTACAATTTTCAAAAGGAAGAATATGAATAATGATCTTGCTTTTCAGAGGCAAACAACAGCAAAGTAGAGCAATTCTACGCTTTCAATGACATATCAAGCCTTCAATACAGAACGAATGAATTATATAAGTGATTATTTGAGAAAAGCATCATTCTTAGCTCACTTTTGCAACTGTTTTAACATACCAATTACTGTAGGAAGAAAAATATATGACATTTTCCCATTTCTTGTCAATGACGCTCGTCACCTTTCTAAATAACGATATAATCACCTGTTGCAGTGTGAAATTTTTATTCCGACTCAAAAAATTGTCTCTTTCCCACGATAGAATAGGCCATCATATTTTTTTCTTCCATTTCTGAGCGAAGTCGTGAATCATTAAACTAGGCACTGGAGTTCAAAATTGGTCAGGATTATGAAACTGAACAAGAAACTGATGTAATATTTGCGCTTCGAAAGGGCTTGAGTTACAACTCTCTTTATTCAATATTTCATCGTAAAATAGTACCGGAAATCGCCGTGTATTCAAGCAGTTTTAGCGTTTTTAGAAAAAAGGAGCTCATTATTCTGAAGCTTTATCGGGAGAGCCAATCGAAAGGGATCGGCAAATTATACGGAATTAAAACATATCTATAATTTATCCTTCCTCTAATGAATTGTCACCGTGGATGAATTATTCATCTTCATCTCGGCCGAAAACGTCCAGCGCCATCGATGAAGGAGACAAACCACGTCTTGCATCTGGACTGGGAACGGATCAAGTTCCGTCAGGTTCCACGAATACATATTTCCCTCCCACCCCAACTTCTTCCCCTCCTCCCCCCCCCTTCTACTCACTCGCCTCTAATTCAGATTCCGAAGTAGAACATCATACCCTTTCCAACATTTTTCTTTCTATTTTCCAAAGCTTCTTTTTCTTTTGAATTGCATCGTCTCCTATTCTATTTTGATCCTGTCTCTTTTCTCAAACAAAATTGTGCTGTAATACTTATTTAGTGGCCTATTCCTTGAATTTTGAAGGCTGTCTGGACTTCCGTATGAAAAATCTCATTTATGTCAGTAAAAAAGTTTACTGGAGGATTAGGAGTCGATCCAGTTTCGCAATCATGACATCTTGCATATTTGCATAATGGTTCTCGCCGCGAGGATACTACGATTGTACATTATTAAAGCCTTATAGGTCAGAAGCTCACATTCCTGGCTATCTCGAGGTCGTAGGTTCAAATTCCGGCTTGGGTTTGGATGCTACTCCCATTAGCAATGACCACAACTTAACAGTAGCTAGCATAATGAGACGACTGCAGTAGCCTGGTCGGTAACGCGCCCGGCTGGAAGCAGAATTTAAATAAATTGTTTATTACTCCAACACAGATGCTTACAACTTAACATCAATGGTTATGTCAAGGGAGTAACTTTAGATAGTAAGGTAAACCTGAAAAATGGCTACCATTGTCAACAGAATAGGTTAATGAACGAATATAATGAAAATACAGCATTTTAATTAATAGTACATAACATTATAGATACAAAAAAACATCCTCTAGACTTCCTTTAGTAAATAACCAAGATCGTATATTTTCATTGCTGAATTCAGGGTTTTTGAATTAAGACATGGAACAGGTAATAAATTATACATTTTAGGTATTATGTATGTACAAGAAACATCGTTTGAATAACGTCAGGTTTTGTTTGGGTAAGGAAATACGTTTTTTACGTGTGGTTTAAGGAGAAGGATTGTACAGTAATCACCCAGTATTACCACTTCTTATGTAAAAACGACGAAATACGTTATAAATAAATATGTATATGTCTTAGGGGAAGCAACCTTAGACTGTAAAATAGGAGAAAGGAACTTTCAAGGCGACCTTTTTTAGGATAACTCTAACAGTTGTTTTTTATAGTAAAGCAGTGGATTTTAAAGATTTTTGATAAGCTCCACCCCAACAGAATACACTGTAGCCTTGTCTTGAGTTAACACGGCCGTTATATATTAATTTCAGGAAATTTGTTGGAAATGTATTCAGAATGAAATAAAAATTAGCTATGGTTCGCCGCACATTAGTTGCGACATTACCAATGTTGATTCCATTTTAGGCACTCATCCAGGATTACTCCCAGATACTTAAAACTAGACACCTGTTCTAAGGGTAAACAGTTTGTACATTCGTTTATCAGCCACTCTTTCGAATAATAGTACAAATCCCAATCAATTTTGTACCAATTGCAAATGTTGTAGCACATATATTTAGTTTTACTTACACTCATTACTAATTTATTTGCTTCAAAACCAGTGCCGTAGGCTTATTAAGTCAGATTGCTCATTGATGTTTATAATGTTCCAATTTATACCATCGTAAGTTAAAGCGACATCATCGGCAAAAGCAGTAACATGCCCTTAGAATTCAAAATTACATTAGTCATTAATATACATTAAAAATAGAACAGGTCCTAAGACAGATCCTTGGGGAACTCCACACGTTATCACCCTATATTCACTATAAATGTTTCCAATTTTTACACACTGCGTACGTGAACATAGATAACTTTTGAACAATTGTAGTGGTGTTCCTCGAGCACCTGCTTTGTAAAGCTTATACATTAAAATATCATGGTAAACTATGTCAAACTCTTTGGTTATGTCAATAAATAGACAGGCAGTACGTAGAAAGTTCGCGGGTATAAATTTCACTCAGGACATGGATGTCATCCTAGGAGTAGTATCTTAACGGTGCGAAATAAAATCAGCTATTGGAGCTCCTAAAAGCCAAAACCACTACAAGCATTCATCATAATCTCAAATTCTACTAGTGCTAGGAATTTCATTAATGTCATTCGTAAGTGAGAATAATCGCATTATGTAGTAGAAGAATACTTTAGAGAGTCACATTTCTATTTTTCGAGCTTTTGTTCATTCATCGAAGTGTTGATTTCTAACTTTTGAGGCCAGTGAGGTAGCTAATCATGAATGCACTGCCGTTTATCATTGGTGCATGAGCATCGTAGCGCGTAACGGAACGATTCAACGTTCGATGAGAAGGCTGGGGGAACGCCAGCCCAGATGCGGTAGCCATTTCCTACATCTCCTGTGTATTGTTCCCGCCGCTGAACTTGCCTCTGCTTCCCTTTGTTCTTGGCCGGCCAGCCGACAACTCCACGGTACCAAGTAAGGGAAAGGTACACACGAGCCCTCAGGGACGTTGATGGTTCCCGCAGACCCTCGGTACGTGATTCCCAGGTAATGGTGAACACCTCACCCACTCACTCCTGTCCATCCGAGGTGAGTGGACAGCTACCTCGCCCCGGCAAGTTGCAACGCGAAATGCTGGAGAAACGTCTTCTTCTGCACGTCAACCTATTCTCTTTTATTTATTTGACGCTGGAATTATAAGCTTCATCCACCTCTACCGGTAAATATCTTTCTGCAAACTATTTAATGGCATAATACTTTGTCCCGTCCATGTATGATGCCGATCAAATTATTAAGTTTACTTCCACCTGAGTCTAAATCTCTTCTTGGAGTTGTTTTTTAACACTTCCATAAGTTAATTTGTGCCTTACCTTATTGAAAATGAACACATTTCTCAATTTAGGCATGGTTGTTATCCATACTATTTCCATCCCTTCATCTGGGACCCTGAATTTCTGTAAGATTTTCTCTCAACTCCATGCTTTGCGAGGTGTGTTATGACTCGCTCATCATGAAAAGGTGAAGTAGTCTCATCACGACGATACGTTGATCGCATCACGTCCCGTTGATATGTCAGCATTCCCTTGGGATAAACCGCAGTTCAATTGTGAGCAGTCATTCTAACATGTCTCAGCTTCTGCATTATTGACAAAGTTGCACGCCTCGTACTATTTCGTCTACATGGCCCTCGATGAAGAGCTAATGAGATCATACCGTTTCTTTCTTCTGTTCTCGACGATTCTCCGTCCCAGTGCTTCGTTTCCCATCCCTGTGCCTTCCGTTTCGGTGTTTCCCTCCTCCCATCCCGTCCGTCCTTTCGTCTCTCTCTTTGCCTCCCACCCCCTTCCATCCCCTTTCCCTCGAGCGGTTGACGTACTCACCATTTATAACGATCAGAGTGTCTGCAGCGCATTAGTGCCCCGGGATCACCGTATTCCTTTCCAAACCCCTCTGCCCCCTAAATCCCCTTCCCGCCCACCCGTCACTTCCTTACCACTTCCTCTTGCTACATTCCCCGAAAGTGCCATTGTCAAGCTTCATTGTATTTCTCGGGAAAGGTGAGAAAACTACGATTTCCTTTACTCCGGAGCAAAAACATGAGGACATTTCACTAGTCCTTCAAAGAAGTATCATTTCAGTTTCAGCAGCGATCTGTCTTTTTTCTCATTAAGGCCCATTTGCCAATTTCAATACTGGAGTATTCAATATAAAAGCGAATTAAGTGCCTAGAGCTCTTTGTATTTAGTGTGTGCTTATGAGAACGATTCAATATTGAACTTGATAAGAGTCCTTTAAGAGAAAATTTAAAATTAATACTGTAATAAAATTTATTCAATGCATTTCGGCAGCTTTCATGAAACTAAAAAAATACTAAAATCACTATTGAATCACTTAAAAAGATCATGGCTTGAACCAAAATATGGATGTCTATCGCTATTACATTGAATCCCCCTAGCAATCGTTGCATAGATGTACTCCTTCATATTATAGTTGATTTTCTAGAAATTAGAATAAAATTCAAAATTAGTATGTACTTGAAGTATTTGTAATTGGGGTACGCAGATCTAATACCTTTCCTGGAAGAATTTAAATTAGTTATGGTTGGCAGCGATGAGCCAATAAAATTAATAGACGACTTCCTTACAGCTAGTTTTTGCTAGTTTTTGTTGTGCACAATTCATCTCCAAGGGAGAGTTTATAGTTCAGTCGCTGCGTGTTATGAAATTTTTTATTTAGTCGTGGCTTAGACACGTTTATCTAAAAGTATCTCCGTTTGCACATCGTCGACTTCGATGTTTTTTGACAAAGCATTAGTGAAGGTCAAGCAAAGTCAGCTGTTTTCGTAACATGCAAGATCAGAAGAAATTTTTCTGTTCACCCCCGATTACAAATGTCATACTGAGTTTTTTGAAAATCATTCGTCTGCTATTTCCACTTTTTGATACGCATGAAATGCGGTCTAGGATGAAGGAAAGGAGGCTTAATTCTTCAGTAGAACAGGGCTCTCTTTATCCTTAGCATCGAGCAAAGTTGAAGAAAAATACTTTACCATGATCAACGCCTATACATTGGAAAATAAAAACATCAAGGTTAATTTAAGTGTTTTATATAATCTTGTTAAATATTTGCATAATGAAATTCGCATCTTGGTGTGAAAGCAATATTCAGCAGACTACTCAGAAAACTTTTTCGTCTCGTTCAAAAACAAATGAATATACTTCATCTCGATCATACATACGATTCTCATCGGGGGAAGTATAGAAGCAGTTTAAGATTGAAAAAAAAATCAAGGTTGCATGTAGGCGGAGTCAGTGGCACGCCACTAAAATTTTAAGGAATGACTGTGATTCCGCGAGGAGGTCCTGGAATTCGTGGAGTGCCTCATGAATGAACTCGGGCGCAGTTTGAGAATACGAGAAGGTTTTTCCGATCCTCTTGAGAAGGACGCGACGCTTTTGAGTACGACAGTAGGAGAAAATTGCTGCGATATCCTTTCGGGGGATAAGGCGGAGTGGAAACATTCGGGAGGTGCCTTTCCTCTTAATGGACTTGAAAAAAAAGAAACTGTTTATGGTTTAGCTTTCCTTTGAGCTACCACATAAATGCGGATTGATATTTTTTTCATTTTTTTCCGCAGGTCCTTGCTTCCCACAATCAGACTTCAGCCACCCCCACCTCCCCCCCCCCCATCCCTTTCCAGGATATTATGAGTAATCGCGACGATTATTTGGCGGTAATAAATGATGATGAGTGTATCCGAGAGAGCCGGGGGCGGTCGCTGCCTCGGGGGCGAAATTAGGAATGCGACTCATGGTTCGGTAGCAGTTAACGCCAGAGAAATTCGGCTACCGGGGCGGGACCCTTTCGGTCGGAGGCAAGAAAAAGGGGCCTTCGGACGCGCCCGGACAATAGAAATATGTGCCATAATTACCGGATTTTTTTCGCGTAAGTGAATTTGTATTAAGGATGTGTCGGATAATTTGTAATGGAAACTTTTTTCTCCCGCCTTTCCTTTCCTTTATCGCTCCCGCCGCGGCAGAGGAGCCGTGAGTTTCCGCCCACCGCCAAATGAAAGGCCTCCCCAACAAATGCTTGACCACCTCCGTGGGAATGCTCCATTTTTTTACACTTTTGCCTTCGTTAGGGGTGTGCGTCAGCCGAGTGGGTTTTTAACATTAAGGAGAGAGGAGACCGATTTCCTCCAACCGACACCGACATTACAACTTTTTTCCAAACTATCATCTCCGCGGAGAAATGTTTATTTCCTTTTCTGGAGCGTTGTTCTGACACGTTCAGGAGAAAGGAGTTTTCACGGTTTCTTGGCTTTTGATGTAAAACTCATAATAACAGGTTACATAAGTCATTTTTCAAGTTACCGAAAGGCGTTTAGGTTTTTGCTCTGCCGATGATTTGAAAGTGCATGACGTCCATTGTTTGGTAAATGGATGCATCGTGGATACAAGGCAATCCATTATTTAGTAGTATCGCCTTTAAAACAGAGATATTTCAAGTGTACTATCATTCAAAATGTCGGGTTTCAGTACACCAGTTTTCACAATAATCTCGGCAAGGGGTATCTCAATGAATTGAAATGTTTTGGATACTCATTAAATTGCTTGTGCTTTCAACAGATCCCTAAGAATTACGTGATTTTAAGATTAGGTTAAAGCAGTAGAAATATTCGCCATGCTTTTCATACATGTAATTCATAGATACATAAATGCATGAAGTTAATTGTAAGATTACGTACAGTTTAGTAAGAGATCATAGTCATAGTAAACAAACTTTAAATTCCCTAAAATGTACTCATAACATCTAAAGCCATGTCAACATTATTTCACGTTATTGAAAACTCCAATACAATTTTGGAAATAACATGAAATATTGAGAGAGACTCGTGACTAAAACCTGATGACTATTGTCTTAAACGCGGAGGTCGGTAATGAAATTGAGCGTTTAACTCATTAAAATTACATCATGTAATACATTCTTATGTGGGCTTGGGAATTTTTCATTAACCTCTTTTACTCTTTGTACTTGATGCCCAGAAATATACTACCGTCACTATATAGATACGGAGATCTGGGGATATACTCTATATTGGGACTAAACCTCTTAATGTTCTGGAGTTCCATTTGCTCTTCTTCCCAGGTATAAATGCTTGCTCGTGTAGGATGTTATATGGACCGCTCGAATTGAAATAACTTTTTAAAACACAAGAAAGAAATTAATTTAAATTCGATGGAAGACTGTGGGTGCAGATGACCAAAATGTTGCCCTGGTTCTTCCTGGGTACTTTGAGTCCTTTCAAGGCTGCTCTTCAATGAAATTGAACAGACCATTTAGACCGTAACTATTCCGAAAACTAGCATGGCGTCAGAAAAAATGAATGAAGTATGCCGACCGCAGTAACTATGTCGGTAATGCGTCGGCATAGACATTGGACATGGTTGAGGGTTCGAATCCTGACCTGGATTTGAACCCTCATTCAATCGAACCATCAAATCCTGACCTGGCATTGCATTTGCCCTGAGATAGATTCTTAGGAAAGACGGTGCGACATTTATTCGCATTTGGAGCACCCAAAACCCGAGATTACTTCTATGAAGGAAGTTTTCTGGCCAACCAAAGATTTTAAATTTCCTGGATTTTTTTTTATTTTTCAGGCTTTTCTGTTCCTCTTCACTTCCTTAAAAATTTCTTGGAGAACAGGGAAAGTGATTAACCAACCGATTTAACTAAAAATAAGGATGCCATGATCTGTGGCCTCTCTGGATAATTTATAAGTTTCCTAGATATACTCTTGCTCTACGTGTTTGTCACCACTGCTATGCTTTTGTGGTGAACGAATTCATTTTGGCAATTTAAATTTAATTCTTCTTGGCGAATATTTCTACTGCTTTAACCTAAGTTATGTATTTTATGCTTTTCATACATGCTATTCATAGATACATTAATGCATAAATCATTTTCAAACATTAGGAAACTATTTCTTCGTCTTCCTAAGAGTGAAAATCCGTCGTGTGAAAATTTAGGACTGTGTTCTCACTCATGAATACTTTATCTCCTCTTGACAGACATAAAACTTTTCTCTCAGCATTACGAATGCCATTCATACTGACGTTCTTCCTTATCTCTCCCTTGTCTAGTGCTCTCAACCTTGTCGTTTTTCACAACCATTCTTCATTCCTCTAGATTTCCAAAGGGGTTCCAATCTCGCTTATTCATTTCATCTCGACTCTTTTGCCAATTGGTGGCACAAAAAAATCCCATGACGTTGTGCTCCACTCAAGTTTTTATTCTCCTGCCCACACCCAGATTTCATTCAGAGAAATTCTACGCGTCCTCTACTCTTAGCCGTTTCCGTATTTTTAGCATTTGAGGGAACTCATGTCCCTCTTTACGTATGTTCATATATCTAATGCAAAGCGTACTTTATTTATGGAAATCAGAAGAAACATCACTCCTTTAAAGAAAAACTTCTATGAACCTAAAATACACAATGCATTTGAAGAAACCTTAGGAGTTTGTGCCAAATAATGTCACACAAATTATTGAAATAATTTTGCATTGTGGTCTCACTATAAACACTGGCGGACGATTAATCATAAAGGACATTATAATGAAGGAGTATATTTACCTGACTGCTTTAATATGCTCATTTATTGTCCAAATGGATACGGTCATGAATACAAGGATTAAATTTTTCATTATGTTTTCAAAGACCTTCAGGGTGTTGAAAAAAGTGGGGAAAGTGTTTGTTACAGAAATTTATTACATTCAAAATTTAAATTTAATCATTTAAGTATACAAATTTGAATGAGTAAATCACCGACATAAATGTCATAAATATTTATCAATAGACATAAATATATTTGGTTTAATTTAAGTATACGTAACACAAGCATTAAAGTATTTAGGTCCAATAGCGAAAAATAATATTTTTGTGGGACAAATTTTGTTTTATTCTCAGTTCACGGAACCAGAAAGTTAATTTTAGAAACTTATGTAGAAAAAAATCCTGGCCTCCGGTCTTTTATGGCCATACTTTCGGGATACGTTTGATTTGCTGTTTTCCAACTAAAGCTAAAGGCATTTTTATTTGGATGTGGTATTTTGTATGTACAACCAGTTTAGAAATTAATGCATTTTTGTACTTCTCATAAAAATACCGCAAACACTAAGCGTAGGTAAGTAGTATTTTGTTTACTCTACCAATAATTTATCTCACAATATCAGCCTAACAATACAATCACTAGCATTTTGCTAAATTGGAAAAGAAAAATTTTGTATTTGCAACTGTAAATTGTGGAGTGACGCCGGTGCAGTGCATGATAAAATTCAGTCTACATCTATGAGGCTATTCTTATGGATACGGGTGGAGCTCGCCAAGTAATAGGCTCAATTACGAGTGAAATTCATATAGCATTGCAAGGAAGACAGTTCATTTCCTTGTGGCACCTTGGGTTTCGGATTAAAATCTGTTACGCAGGTTTAATTTAGTTTGAGTTCAGCTGGGTGTAACCAGCACCTTTGGAAGTGGACATAAGAACTTTAGATACCCCATACACCAGGCTAAAATGTCGTTATTGTAAATGTTCCACACATATTCAACCCGGTGGGCCAAATCCATGAGGGTAGAGCTCACCAAGTACTAAATTCATGATGATGAGGTGAGCCTGTTCCTTCCCGTTGCCGCTTTGGAGTTCCTAGGGAGATATGTTTCCCGAAAATCACTCAGTTTGCGTCTGAATCGATGTCTTCTCTACTAGAACTTGGAAACTTATTTCAAATAAGTAAGTAGCCAAGGTCTCTGTCTCCTGGGCTACACGACGGCTTCTTCTTATTCGTTTTCGCATTTGGCTTACTTTGGACGTCAGGAAACAAATCATCTTTAGGTTAGTCTTTTCTTCTCCTCCCCAAATGGCTTCAATCTTTTGCTTTTAACCCTCCTCCTTTCTTCTAAATTGAAAGCCTTGGTCAATTTACTTCACTTTTCCTAGAACTGTTGAAATCGGTCAACCTTCGTCCGAAATAAATTTTTATTCCTGTCATTTCCTTTGAATTAATTCCCACTTCCCCCATGTATTTTTTTGTTTGCTCAACCCGTTTTGTGGTCTTCTTTAGTTTGGTGTTATTTTCTTTGTCAATCTTCTGTCACTATTCCGAAGAAGAAGATGTGTCTCTTAAACCTCAGTCCTATCTTCCACTTTACCGGCAATTGTAAAGAATATTTACATTAAAGACTAGAATTATAAATTTTCAAGCCGTTTTTTTTGACTCTCTTTGCAAGTCCTTTCCAATAACCCGATATGAAGCAGGGTTTGCTGAAGTTGAATCACTTTTAGAACCCATTTCTATATTACGTATTATATCGACGTATTATATATAGCGGAATGCTTCTCCGATGCTTATTGTGCCGCGTCTTTGTGCTGCTTCTCCGCTCTACGGGGACCTTTCCGCCCACATATGGAGGTCAATGGTCTCCCGGAGTCCCAATGGGTTGCCCGTAAACTTTTCCTACATTAGCATGCCTCTGATATGCAAGGGGTTACTCGGTGGGGACCTCAAGAAGGTTTCCTCCAATGCTTGTATTGATTGTCCTGGTTCGTTAGCAGACACCGTCAATTTAATATCTTCTCGCCTTAAGTATATGTTCTGATTTTCGCACACGTTATCCATGTGCTACCGGCACTGCTTACAGTGCAGAGATATCGCGAGATAGTGGCCGGCTTCCCGTTCTCAGATGTAGAGCGGTTCGTTCGGCGGCGGCGATTTAACTTTGCGCATCTGGACCATCGCCGCCGGACAAAGGAGATTTTCGGGAGTCATAACTGCTAATGCTCTTCCGAAAGGAAACTGCGGATTCCACTCAATGGGGTTTTATGATCAGTCGAGGAATAAAATGTGTGTATCGATTACAACGAGCTCTTCAAGAACTGCCTCCTCAACCCCAAACTATCCCCCGCTCCCGGCTCCCCAACCTCTTCCTCCCCTATCTTCTTTCGTCCCCCCCTCCCTTCTCCCTTTACAACCGAACCATGCACGTAAGAAAAAAAGTACCTTAAGCGCCAACCCCTCTCCCTTTCTCCTCCCCCCCTGAACCCCCCAGCTCCTTTTCCCAGAGTCCCTTTCTCCGCTTTTTGTCGCCCTCCGCCTTCATCTGCCAAATGCGAAAGCGGAGAGAGGGGGTGCGGGGGGGTGCAGGGGGGCGCTCTCGGCCCTCGGGAGGATGTGTGAGTGAGCGAATGTGTGTGAGAGAGAGATGGAGGGAGGGAGGTGTACCACCCCCGATGGCCTCCCCATCTCCGTCCTCTCTCCACCGCCCTCCGGAGGCTGATATCGGTCCGAGGGGGTGGAGGAAGGTGCGGGCCGGCCGAGGGTTTTCGGTGGGGAGGAGGGGAGTACGGGAGCGGTGGAGACGGCGGCGACGGCAGAGGGTTTTTTGCTCGGCTCCCTCGTCGTCCATCGAACGGAATACCCGCGGGGGGGAGGCGGGGGTGGAAGAGAAGCGCATGAGCGCCGAGCAAAGGCGTGTTGTGCGGGGAGAAGGGAGGGACTTGCCGGCCGGAGTAGGGTTGGCGGATCCGCGCGGAGGAGGGCCTCGCCTCCTAGATGCCGAGGAGGAGGGATAGGTGCGCCTAAGAGTGGAGGGGGAGGAGGGATGTCGTGGAGAGGGTTGGGCGCTACGAATGGCAGTAATTGAGGACACCATTCTTTTAATCGATGATTCCGCCAAAATTATCCAATTATTTCGATAGAATTGCAAGTCCTATTAAAATAAATATTGCTCGCCTATTTGTCCTTTATACTCTCCAGGGGAGGATTTTCACGCTCCAATGTGCACAGACTGCGATTCCAATTTGATGGTAAAACATATACTGACAGACTGCACGAAGTACCAAGATATCCGGAACCGTCTCAAAATCTCTAGAGAACTAAAAACTATTTTGGGTGATAACCCAAAGGAAATTGACAAAGTTCTGATGTTCCTCCGCGAGACCAATCTCATCAGAAAAATGTGACCAGATATTCCCATTTAATACGTTACACGCATGCTATGCTGTGTATAGATAGACCTATAATAGCAAATGAATAAATAGTTTTAAGTAATATTCATGTATAAGCATGCGAAGGTGCGGTATGACCTAAAACTAAACCTAGCTACCTACCTACCTACTCGATAAATACGTATTATTTATAGAGGTGGATTTTTTCTTCTATGATAATGACGCAATTTAGAATTTACGACGACAAATTCTGGGAAAAAAGATTGTAAGATATTTCAATAAGTGGCCTTCGTTGTATCCGATAAAAATAATCCAGTTCGTCAGACTTTAGTGAGATGATATTTATTTATTATCTGATATCTGTATAAATACGTCGTGTCTAAATTATCGTATGAACATGTGTGAGAGGAATAGGGCTATTATATTCCTCATTTTAAATTTATTGTCATCTTCGCTGAGGATAGATATTCCAATCGTAACTTCTTGAGGAATGTTTACGATGCATTGTTCATTTTGTAAATAGCATAAGAAAACTAAGGGTTGTCGCAAGAACGGGGTTAATGTGATACATTGAAGGATTGCTAGTTTTTATTTAATATTGTAAATTATTGTTGGATAGTTTTTCATGCTTACTACCCACCGTTTAGAGTTTAAGAACTAATAGTGACTACAGACAAACGTTTTTTCATTAACTTCTTTGTTGAGGTAAAGTTTCTCTTATTAAAGAGGAATATGCTCTTCATTAAAATCAATAAGAAAAAGATCCGTTCTATGGCAAAGTGAATAATAATCATGAGGTAGTTCACCATATCCGAAGGAAAATAGTAGTGGGAGGAAGGAGAATATGAAAGAAAAGGGTTATGTGGTAAGACGAGGCTGGAGGGGCGGCAAAGATATTTATGGCGATGGAAGGAGAGGGGGAGCAAATAAGGGAAGGGAAGATGGGTTTCGAAGACGGCAAAAAGGAATTGAATTTAAAATGGAACTAATGTGATAATTATAACTGTGTCTCGAGAAAAAAACAGCCAAAATTCATGATTCAAAAAATATTTTTATGAACACACCGGAGAAGACATTGGTTCCTCCTTAAAAAAAATGCAATTTACTGGTGAATATTGCGTTTACCCCTAAAGGTTTTATGACTTTACTTTTTAACGAATTTTTTTTGCTGAAATTTAATTGCTTTTGCATCTCCCGGTAGTAGTAAAAAAAACTCGTATCTCATAATTCTCCGCTGTTCTCAAATTGGTGCATTCTGTTTCAAATGACAATATTCGAGGTAAAATCAGGTTCTTTATGAAAAGCAGTGCCACAGGTTTTTCTTGGCAAAAGCCAGAAACAAGGTCCAGTTAGATTATTCCCTTCCTTGTCATCTCTTAAATCGATTAAACAAATTGGATTTTTTGAATCGTGACGTGTGTAACAATATAATAAGAATAGCAGACGATCGATTGTCTCTTATTTTGAAATCGAAGCATTAATCATAATATTTTATAACATGAAACTGACAGAGAGAAAGAATTTTTGGTCAGATTGAAGGAAAGTGAATATTCTAAACCTCCGTAATGTTTATGAGCTGTTTCATGATAGTTGTTACATATAGATCTTGCAATAATCTGAAATGAATTAAGGCCTTAAACAGGAGTGGAAATTTTTTGGGTGTGCATCAGTAATTTTATACATGAGTTCTATTCTATTCTATATAGCTGATCGAGCGAGTCTTTCATTTCATTATGAATACAAAATGTAGTTCGCAACTGTGTGGCCTCAACTACTGGGGATATTACGCACCTAAGCATCAAGATAAGACAAAATACAGCACCCATATCCAAGTTCTGATTCGAACCCATGACTATTGGACTGCAAGGTCGATACGTTACCGGCATGGAACATTGTATGTGCATTATAGTTAGGTGGCTGTAATCTCTAATTATTCTTGTTTTGCTATTAATAACTTAAAAAAACTTATTCAATGTTACAGTTACTGATGGGTAATGAAGGCAACAACTGATGAAACATTAAGAATGGTAAACTTTGAGAAGTATCTGTCCTTAACACGTTTTGTTAATTATGAAATATTAAGGGAGTAATTTAAATAATTGTAAAAATTAGTCCGGCCGTATTAAGTCTGGTATGGATCGGAAATCTCCATGAAGATGATGTAGAAGTTCATTTAATAACATAATTATCGATATTAATCAGGAAAATGCCTTTTTCATCATATGCATCTAATATACCTGCAATATATATTCATCCAAATAATGTGTTGGGTATAGTAGAGGGAGGAAGAATACAAGAATACGTATAACTTTCGAATGACATTATATCGGCGAATGGAAGGAATAGAATGTGAAAAAATATTTTGTTGAGAGATGTGATTGATGGAAATATTTGATGGGTGGGCGGAAAGACAAGGACTGATCTTAAATATTATATAATGTGGTGATGACAATGACAAAATAAGACAAGCAATTGGCAAGAACCTAACACAATACAAAAGTTAAAATTCAATTATCGACAACGTTTAGTCCAAATCAACCTGTTTTGCATGGTGGAATTGTTTGATTTCCTAATGAGTCCGTGATTGACAACTACAATAGACTGTCATTATTCACAACCTTATATGGGCAATCATTCGGAATAAATTTGATTATATCGCTAGTAAAAGGTCGATCTACTCCAACTCCAGATAGCACATGAACACAGCACATTAATTTTGGTCACATTAGAAAGGCCCATTCCTCCCATGCTATTAGAGACTTGCTGATTACGTAAACTAAGATTTCAAACAATTACAGCATGTCAGAATCCATAAAGGTGGTAGTAATCTCTTAGGTATGATAGGGTGCCACCATCCGTCTCGGCGTCGTTATTTGCCCGGCCTCATTTAAACTCCTGGCTTGGCAGTGACAGTGACAGTTAGCTGACTCGATGGGCAGGAGAGGACACGTGTTGTCCTACACAGGCAACTTTTTGCCCTTTTATGTTCCCCCTTCAGCCTTTTCGCCCAACGGCGAAGCTCATAAGGGACGAATTTGTATTATTTATGTTTTAATCCTTGCATTATTATTCGCTTGATGTTATCTCTTTGAGTTATGTGTTTTTCGGTTTTTCCTTGTGAAATTTCTGGGTGCCACCTTCGAATTATGGCTGAGAGAGTGACATAAATATTGATCTACTTCTTAAATTTGATTCTACTTTTGAATTTGTGTAGTTTATGTGATTTTGTGTGATTGCTAAATTTAGTGAGTGCGATAATTTCATTTACTATTGAATTATTTATCCGGTGTAATCTATATGATTTGCTTTGAATTAGGAGTGATCGTAATAGGAGCTAAGTTCGGTCGTAATTGGTGATTTACAGCTGTCCTAGCGTCTTGAGGAATGAACGAATTGCTGTCAGTTGTTGGGCGAAAGAGTCTGACGGTGCCTCTCCATAACGTAATAATGGACGGCTATATTCGTCGCTGCTTGCTGGTAACAGTGATGCAGGATTATTCCTCCGATTCGGAGGAGCTCGTCTGAGCGTTCTTAGAGGCGCGGAGCAATCGATGAGTCGTCGTCGCAGTGAGCGGCTGAAGCCCTCGGGGCGGCCGATCCAACTCCCGCGCCGGGTGCAAGCGTCCCGCTCCCGGGGCTGATAGAACTCGCTCCGTGCGGACACGCCCAACAAACCACCTGCCACCGCTCCTCGCTCCCCAGGGGGGGCTCTGCGTTGTCCAAACCCTGGCGATGCAGCAAGTATCCGGGAACGGACACAATGCACCAGGGAGGCGGAAAACAACGGCCTCCTAGTTCCACTGACTAGCCAAGAGACCCCCCCCCCAGATATTTATAACGCGTTTGTCCTTTGTGTCTGCACACTGACACACTAGCTCTGACGTCAGCCACCCCAACATCCGGTGACAACTCTAACTCGCTCCCTTTTTCGGACCCGAACGAGGTTTCAAAACCTTTTCTACTTTATTGTCCATAAAATCCATTTTTGATATCGATAGCATCTCAATAGTTAATAAAAATTTTTATGAGGTTATGGAAACAATGCACTTCCACAAAATATATTTATTTACTCACGAACATGGTTTCGATGCATAGCATCATCTTCAGGTTTTTAATGTTTGAATTTATTAAAGACCTGAAGATGATGCTATGCATCGAAACCATGTTCGTGAGTAAATAAATATATTTTGTGGAAGTGCATTGTTTCCTCAACCGCATCATGAAGGAATTCCACGTAGTCAAGCCAGACACCGTCAACTTAAAAATTTTTTTAAGTTAATAAATCCATATTTAGCAGTTTAGGGCTGATATTAAAGCTCAATGTAAGAGAAACAATTGCACTTTTCCACAAATTGCTTTAATGCGTACAACGCATTTCGGCTCACTTAGCCATCATCAGGTACAAGACAAAGTTGTAAGAGTGTAAATCACATTTATATCGTTTCAGAGGGGGGGGAGCCAGAGGAGGGAGGGGGGAAAAGCTATAAATGTGATGTACTTTGTCTTGTACCTGATGATGGCTCTGTGAGCCGAAACGCGTTTTACACATTAAAGCAATTTGTGGAAAAGTTTAATTGTTTCTCTTACATTTTGAAGAACTTCCGCGGTATCTCGCCTGAATCTGTTGAATTTATTAAAGCACAAGGCGAAGCTTGAAGCCAAGGACGCGGTCCACAGGGTTTAGGGATGGAAATGGACCTCTAGATAGAGGTTTGCTGCGAGATACGCGACCTCACTCGTCCAATAAGCAGTCGTGGGCAAAACCAGTGGCATTTCAAGGTGCAATTGGGCTCTCCTTGGTTAAGGCAGACCACCAGAATGATGCGAGGACCCGTAAAGATGCCGTCAACTATTGAGGCCGTTTTACACGGTCATTGAAACTGCGCAAGTTGATGTTGAATCCCTTTAAAGCAGTCGTCTGCGAAAGTCCGTGACGTAGAAAATTGCGAGGACGCTTGCTTAACAGCTTTACACGGTGCATTATGTCAGTAACAATATACCATTCAGTAGCGGCAATACTGTCAATATATCGCATAACATCACGATCTCGTAAGTAGAAATTAATTGGACGTGAAAGATGCGATAAATTACCATTACTTTAAAATATGTTTTAAGCCATAGTCTAAACATAATAGTGGAGACCCTAGTCCCGTATACTTAGCCCAAAATTTGCGCCACGAACGAACGGATGTGGGCCAAGGTAACGAGGTCTTCCTTTGTGCTCTAAATTTAAGCTTCCACGTGATTAATCGCCCAGATCATCATTATTGCACTTTATTCACTACCTAAGGAGTTGAGTGCAAACAAAAACACATCCAACTCAATGGTCAAAAACCTATTTAATTGCTAGAATTCCCGGGGCAGTTCGTTGCCGCTACATCTGCACCATTTAGTGAGAGAAATAAACTTCAAACTTGAGCGAACGCATGTATCAGATTAGAACATGTTCTAATTTGCTCACAAGCATTCGCGCAGTGGCGCTGCCTGTCCTCGCAATCCGTCGCTTTACACGGCGCAATATTTCTTGCGCAAGTGTTCTCGCAACAGCCTGCGCAGTATTAATGACCGTGTAAAACGGCCTTTGTGCATCCCACCGTCCGGAAGAGAGGGCAGCAGTACTTCTTTAATATGAGTTAAGGTGGAGACCACAGTGGGTCTCATTGTCAGTTCACTACAGGCGTTGATACGATTAATTTAACTGCTGTAACACTGTGATGTGGAAGGCAAGTGGAAACTACTACATTATTATGCTGAGGAGTTGTAGCTGATCCGCTCGTTTACTTTTTATCAAGGTGTGGTGGAACCCTCTCGATTAAAATATTCAAGAGTTAAAATAGTCCCCTATTCGGATCGTCGAGCGCAAACTACCCTAGAGAGTACATCGTTCAAGTGGTATAAACATTTTACGGCAAGAGCATGGAAAATGAGATCTCCACGGAACGGCGAAAGATTGGAGAACTTGAAGGTGAAAGCACGAGGAATATATCTCGACTTATTAGGAATCAACAAAATCTGGTGGCCAAGGAGACCATTGGAGCTGGAGTCATAGAATTATATAGAGAACATCACTGAATGGTAATGCTGGAGTAGGTTGAGGAATAGTACCGGTATGAGAGTGAAGGACATCCTGCAATATATTGAAAGGACAGTAAAAGTGACGATCAAGATCAATTCTATAGATACCGTTGTGATGCAGGTTTAAATGTCTACGACAGACTGCAAAGAGAAAGAAGTGGAAGACGTCTATGATGATACCACAGAAGTAATGAAACTGGCAGGTGGGGAATATTGGAATGCTATCAACTTCGAAGTCAAGATGGAAGGATATCTGGAAAATATGGATTGGGAAATTAAAATGAGAGAGGAAAATGACTACTATCATTCTGCTCACAACGCAAGTTAGTTGTGGCAAACACTTTGTTTTAAAATCAAGAAAAGACGCATGTAAAATGCCATGATACAGAAGAGATAACAAATAACTTCATTTTAGTGAAGCAAACAATCAGTAATCAGGTGAAAGAATCTAAAAGCTGCTTGAGAGCGGATATCGGTAGTGATAACAACTTAGTGATGGTTAAATGGCATCTGTAATTCAACAAACTGAAGAAAGGAGTGAAGAACTTTTGGCAAATGAAAAAATAAAAGGAGACAGTATCAGAGGTCTGTGGAAAACAAGTTAGGAGAGTATGTGACTTTAAAATCAGTGGAAGTAATTGAAGGAATATGGGGAGTTATTATTCAATGGAAGCAATCTCGATTTGAAGGTTATCAAAGAATAAAATGTAGTCGAGAATGATTGAATGAGAGAATATTGAGAATGGTACTCGACGCAAAGAGAGACAAATAAGGCTGTTAGATTGGTAATGTACCTGCCACACTGATTAAAAATGCAGGAGAGATGATATTAATTCAGCTGAACTCAATCATATGCGATATAATCTCAAAAAGAGAGATAACCACGGACTTCGAGTAGAACATCGCAGTCCCTATTTAAAAAATAAGGAGGATGAGAAGTGAAAAGTAATCATTGGACTATGAAAGTGTCGGAATATGCACTAACGGTATTAGCACGGATAATATACAAAAAATATAACGAAATGCAGAGAATCTCCTGGGTGATGACTAATTTGGATACAGGAAAAGTAAGTGCACAAGAGAAGCAATTTTGGCCCCTGTGCTACTCATAGAGAAGATAATTGGGAAGAACAAACAGACATTTTTTTGTCAATTTGGTGAGGTTTTGCGTGCCTTGGTGAGGTGAGGCCTGTATTGGAATTCAATGCTTGGAATTCTAAGATGAAATGGAGTTTTCCATAATGACAAAAGAATTATCCACAGTTTGCATAAATGCCAAGTAACTGTGATTAAATTCGCGCTAAGACCCGGAAATTTAGAAGACTAGTAAACCTATAAAATATACTAACCAGATATCATTCGAAGTTGAATGAAATAAATACAAAGATAAGAGTATTCAATGGAAGAGGCCATTGCCAATGTTAAAATAGGAAAGCAATAGCTAGTAGAGGTGAATGAGTATTGCTACTTGGGAAGCCGAGAAACCAGGAATGGGCTATAACGTCAGACGTTTATTTCGTTTCAAAACTCTTTATTCTTTCCAATGCAATGTTTCTTGATGCCTCCAGCATCCTTCCCCCAAATCCTATTTCTTCAACAACCCCCCTGTTCTTCCATCAACAACTTCCCAGCAACCCAGCATCCACAACACAATTCAATTCAACGCTACAGGGCAAAGCCGGAAGGAAATAGTCAGTAGATCAGTAGAGTAGCCTAAGAGAATGGACAATTCTACCAAAAGAGGAATCTACTCATGGCTGAATATAAAAACGTACTTACATGGAGATAAGAAAATACTTCATATAAACTTACACTAGAGTACGCTACTTTTTGGCAGTGAGGCATGGGCCATAACAATAGCTGAGAATTCAAGGATGAAAACATTTAACATGTGGTACTCTATACGGAAGAATGATAAATATGAATTTCATTGAGTGGCTAACGAAGAAGTCCTAAGGAGACTGAGGAAAGAAGGCAATCTAAAAACCTTAAAAATAAGACGGGAGAACTTAATTGGCCAATTATTGAGAGGTGATGTCGTCGAGGGACAATTGAGTGGGAAGAAGGGACAAAGGAAGGCCTCGAATAAAATATGTGGAGTAAGTTATTAAGGATGTGAAAGGAAAGAATTACGTGAATATGAAGAGGTTAGATGGTAGAGTTATCAATCGAGTGGAGAGCTGCGTCAAACCATTCTAAGGATTGCTGACTGATGATGATCATGAAATCCATATAAGCCGTAACTCCTACATTTTGCGCGTCAAATACGTATGTTCCTATGAAGTGTATCTTAATTTGCTTTTGGTACTGCACCTTGCCCCAGATATAATCGTGATGACACTGCCCTCGGCATGGTAAACCTGAAACCAATCATGCCCTCCTCATGTAAAAAAATATTTATTTGTATTTGATTCCGAAGTACATGCATAATAAACTATCGGTATCCTCAGATTTGGCGAGTCTTCGGAATATCACATTTGGAGACGCTAACCATTTGGCATAGGATTTGCTATCAGTATTCTATGGAATGGGCAATTCGCTCACGGTCTACTTGTAAATGATAATACAAGTAAATTGACGACAACCCGATGAAATTCCTACTTTTCTGCCTCTGCACAATAAATATTAAAAAAGTAATGGAGGTCAAAAAGTCTCTAAATGTCTCTCCCTACCTGATCCTCTAAATCTTAAATAATTTTGGTGCTATTTAAAGATATTGGAAATGGGAATTGGTAGAGTATATTAATGTTTTCATTATTGGCTTAAACTGTTGATTTTTTCTCCGAAATTTTAATGCTTTTTCTCCTTATGACATATAGATACTGTAAGCCGGGGAAGTATTCAAAGGAAAAAAATTCAGAGGTTGAATTATGCTTACGGTTCAGTTTGTTTATATCAATCAGTAGTGAATGAATTTCAGACGACAAGTTTGATGACACTAATAGATTTCAATTGTACCTAGTGGTAATAATTAATAGTGCATTCCGTACTGTCCGCATGAAAATAATAAGGAAGAGAAGGAAATGAAAGGATTATCGGAAATCACAATTTTTAGTCTCTTATAGGAGATAATTTATCACAACGAAAGAACATTTTCCCGCAAAACGGTCCAATTTTGTTGCACCTTAATGCCTTTTAATCCTTTATTATCTCTTATATGTTTATATACGAAAACCAAGTTGCTGTGATTAAATCTGGACCCAGCTGAGAAGAGGCAAGAATGAGGAAAGGAGTGAGACAAGGTTGTGTACTGTTTCCCGTAATTTTTAATATTTACATCGAGAGAGTCATCAATGAAATCAAAGAGAAGTCTTCTGGAGTGACTATCCACGGAGAATAATTAAGAATGCAGCGATTCGCTGATGGCATAGCAGAGACAGAGAGGGATCTGAACAAGACTCAAGTAACCATGGGAAGGACAATGGCCAGATATCAGCTGAAGATAAATAAGTAGAAGACTAAGATACTGGTGTGTAACAAGAAATAAGAGGCCAAAACCAATGCCAAACTAGGAAAACAAAAACTTGAAGAGGTGAAAGAGTTCTGTTACCTAGGAAGCCGAGTAACCAACGATAGACGAAGCAAGAAAGAAATAGTTATTAGAATAGCCCAGGCGAAGAGGGCATTCTATCAAAAGAAGAATCTACTTACAGCAGGAAATACAAGCGTAGAAGTAAGGAAACAGTTCATCAGAACATACATCTGGAGCATGTTTCTTTAAGGCAGTGAAGCGTGGACGATGAGAGCATCAGAGAAGAAAAGGGTGGAAGCATTCGAAATGTGGTGCTACAGAAGAATGCTGAAGATTAAATGGATCGACCGAGTAAGTAACGAGCAAGTGCTAAGAAGAGTAGGAGAAAAGAGAAGTCTGCTGACCACTCTTAAAACAAAGAGGGGCAACGTAATCGGCCATGTCTTGCGACACGATGGCCTGATGAAGACAATCGTTGAAGGATAAGTAGAATGGAAGAATGGCAAAGGAAGGCCTCGAGTGAGATATATGGAACAGGTGATGAAGGATGTGAAAGAGAAGAAATACGTAAATATGAATAGATTAGCCGATAGAAGAACTCAGTGGAGAGCTGCGTCAAACCAATCCTAGGATTGTTGACCAATGATGATGATATGTTTATATATACATTAATACCTACAACCCACATTTAATATTCCGTCAGTAGCGGGATAAACGTAGCTTATCATTTCTGGGATATTGCTCTTTGCTCCGGGTAGAAACTTTCGCTTTCAATGAGCAATGCAAACACGAGTCGTTAGGGTAATGTAAGCAAGATAAAATTGCAGTCCGCCTCCCGTAAATGAAACTGAGGAGTTGATGTTAGATGGAATATCTATGCCGATGCATGGGCGAACGGGAGAATCCGAATTCGGGAAAGGGAGCGGGGAGATTGGAAGTGCAAGAAATGGAGCGCTCGAGGGTGGTGCAGGGATGGAAGAGGGGGTGTGGCAGGAGTGGGGCGAGTGGACTGGCCGTTCCACGCCGCTGCATCCCCCGCAGTCGCTTTGGCAACCGCCGCCGCCGGCCAGACTGCTTCCCCGCCCCACACCCTTGCACCGCCGCCGCCGGTGCGAGCGGCTCCGCGCCGCGCCGAGGTGGACGCGACGCACCACGGCGAGTAAGGACACTGCCGGTGAGTGAGTCCTCCGCATCTCGCCTCCTACGCGGGGTGAATGGAATTTACCCTCACCCCCTTCTGCCCCATCTCCCTCATGTCCATCTCTCCCGGCACACCTCCGCTCTTCCTGCTCCTCTTCCTGCTATTTTTTGATTTTTTCCGATTTTTTAATTTTTGTCTTCGAAGCCAATTTTAATAAGCCAAAGTTCAGCTTGATTTTCTCACTAACCTGGAGAAATAAATTTTTTTCTTTTCAATCGTTATGTGAAATGACATCTCTTAAATCAAATAAAGAAAACCACCAGTCTCTATCTTTGATAGTTATCCCGTAGTTGAGTGGTATATAAACACGGACAGAGCGAAAAAAGGCCGGAAACGGTCGCCCAAATCTGCTCGCGGCTGTCCTTACCATAACGCTTTAAAAGAAGAGTGGCCCAAAGGTGTGTCGCGGTGTGTTCATAGGTGTGTCGCGGAAGATGCCCGGACTCAGCCCAAACGACCTCGTGGGACCCTTCGGAACTTCCGACATTTTTTGCATTTTAGGAGAGCGGGTTGGTACGGTGGCTATAGTACTAGCGTGCCATCCGGAGGACCTGGGATCGAATACCTTCAGAGACAGCAATTTTTTTATAGTATACCGGTCTCAGTAGACATCTCTTCTCTCCCACTCTTCTTAACACTTCTTCGTTTGTCACTCGATCGATCCATTTTATCTTCATCATTCTTCGGAAGCACCACATTTCAAATGCTTCCAGCCTTGACTTCTCTGCTGCTGTTATTGTCCATGCTTCGCTGCCATATTGTAGAATGCTCCAGATGTATGTTCTAATGAAATGTTTCCTCACTTCAACGCTTGTATTTGCAGCTGTAAGCAGAATCATTAAAAAGAAGACGGACAGCAGAAACATTAAAAAGAAGATGGGACAACTTAATGGGCCACATCTTGAGACACGATGGCTTGATGAAGACAATCGTCGAGGGAAAAGTGAACGGGAAGAATGGAAAAGGCAGGCCTCGTATGAGGTATATGGATCAAGTTGTGAAGGATGTAAAAGAGAGGAGCTACGTCAATATGAAGAGGTTGGCCGATAGAAGAATCGAGTGGAGGGCTACGTCAAACCAATCCTAGGATTGTTGACCGATGATGATGATTATATCGGTCTCAACTAGAGTGATATGAGAGGGGTCGGGCGTAGCGATACTGACCTCTCAGCGGTAGTGAATGGGTTCATATCCTTCATATCATTATATATCATTCATAACCCACGCAGAAAAATATATTTCCATTAATCATAAATCTCACTCTCATCTTTAAGAGATGATAGCGCCTCGCAACCATTGTATTGTCCTACGAAGAGAGGTTTTATCACGGGAGATCAGGTTGGTATAGTGGTTAGAGCATTGGCCTATCATCTTCAGTGGTTCAAATCTTGGTAGTGGAAGATACTTTTCATTGGTAAACCGGTCCCTGCTTGACTGCTTTGTGGAGAACATTGACTTCAGTATTACGTCCGTCGGATGGGACGTTATGCACTTGGCACCTTTCGTTAAGAGCAGGCTGATGCCGACGCCGGGTTTCTCTCCACCCTTCCTCCTTTCCCCCCATTCCCTTCCTTACACCTTTCCTCCGGTCTGAAGCGTCTATTATAGTACGGACTTGAAAACGCAGATGGAATGAGCGAAGTGCGAAAGGCATCAAGTTCAGAACTCGGATGGGGCGCTAAAACCGTGGCTGGTGTCTTTTGTTTAGAGCGGGATAATGCCGACGTCGGGTTTCTCTCCACCCTTCCTCCGTTTCCTTAAAAATCCTACCTCGAAGGCAATTTGCGCCATTAAGGATTGAGAGGTAATGGTGACCACCAATCCTTGAAGGTGCGAGTTACTTCAGTTGTCAGTCGCCTCCCACGAATATCTATCGCTGCTGAGTTGCATCGCTATTCCATTTTCCCTTAGGTGTTAGGTACCTACTCAAGTAACTCCGAGTAGATGTCTAAAATGCGTCGAACACTACTTCACCGGTTGGCTGAAGATTAAAGTATTCAAGAGCTTATCTCGAAAGTTCTCTGTAGTCTGTAAATAGTAGATCGCTGAAGTCAAGATGATGAGCTGAACTGAGAGCTTGAGTTGTAGTTGCTATACGAGACATTTTTGCTCCTGTTTTTATTTTTAAAATGGACCTTAATTCAATGGTGTAAGCAAGGAGAGTCCTTATGAATTCGATTACCCAAAAAGATTTTTCCCAGTGTTATAGCTTTTTTTTGCAGTAATGCGTAAAGATTAATGTTTAATTTTATTAATTAAAAGACAAAAATTAATATCGTGATAAGTTTTTGTTTATTTCATTAAATACTTATGATAATTAGGCATCCTGCGGAGTTCCTTCTAATATTCGTTACTGGCATTCACGTAAAACCTCTTCTACCTATTATCAAAATTAAGTTGTTGATTGTACCTATTAATGCAATGAAGATGTTGATCAAGTACTTTTTAATTTGACAAGCACCGTCTCTATGTATCGGAAGGAGAAGTTATAAATGTAAATGACGAAACCAGCGAAGGCTATTGCAGATAATCCTTCCAGAAATGCATATAGCCCAGTTCAATTAAATGTCTGCCTACATCAACCGCTAACTCAAGATCAAGAAAAGTGGAAGTACCTGCGCACGGCTATTCCGCATTGCAAGCGTCTCAAAGCGTCTAGATTTAGTTTCCATTATTTTGTACGGTATTATATATAAAATATAGGAAATACGGTGTGTTCATCAAAGTTCCTGTTTTAGAAATCAGCTATGGCCCCTAAATTCTTGTTTTATATTTTAACAGGAGTTCATATCTGGCAAATACTCATTGATTGCTATTAAATGAGGAAAACTTTGTGAAGGCATATACCTATGCATTAATGTTTTCTGCATAATTACCTAGTCTGGAATCATGAGGTTTTGCCCTTTTGTACATTTTAAGAGTACATAATGTGTAATAAAGTTGAAATTTTGTATATTGTTCATAAAATATCCATAGACATTTCGGGAAATACAATAGAAATTGCAGCTTTGTCTGAGTGTCCTACACTCTCCCGGGAAATGCGCAGATGCGTGGGGACATTGCACTAACTTATTTGACGGGGTGCACGGCCCTTTGTGAGGGTCCCCGGCCCTCATAAACCATAAAAATACCCCGCCTCCCTCTCTCGCTTCTCCCCTCTCACCACGCCCTCGTTTTTTTTGCTTCCTTCCATCCCCATAACTCCTTGCACCCCTCCTTCCAGTACCACTCCCAATCTGCTCTCCTTCCTCTTTAAGGATTTTTTGTGCACCCTAAGTATCCCACTTCGACCTAGGCCATCAAGTTCTCGTGACCCATATTTCGGTAAAAAGGATTCCTTAAGACCTATCCGCAGCTTAATACCGGAAGGTGCGTATTTAAAGATGTGCTTTTCTTATTTTCTCCATTTCCTACCGATTTGTTTTCCGCGTTTGTTTTTTCGTCCATCCTAAAGCTTCGGCTCTGAGTGATAAATGAAAATGAAAGAATATAAGATTCATGAGTTAACTTTCTTCATAATGCTTGCAACTGGAGTATTTTTACACTCCACCCGAACATTTTAGTCATCGGTGGGGTGAGTATAGTATTTCATATGCGGTACTCGGGGTACTAGGGAAGGGTTCGGAATCCTAGGGGAAAATTCCGCCCGCTGCAAATTCGCGAGACCGGTTCTTAAGCATGGAAAGCAAGGATGTCAATGGAAGATGGAAAGTAAATATTTTAATCGAAAATGGAAAGCAAAGACGTCATAATGACCTCAAATTGTGAAGTATTGCTGGCAAAAGTGAAATAAAGACCATATTATGATGAAATTGTTTATTAAATAAAAATAAATCTTCTTTTACAATTCAGTATCATCTTGACCATTTTCTAATCTCCATAAAATGAAAAAACTTCTTCATTTTTTAGGTCCTTATCGGTATCTCCCAATAGACTGTCGTAAACGTTAGTAAATATCGTTGCGAATTATCATATGTTAGGCTTAGAGCAGAATGAGAAATGACTCCATATATTCCGACAAGAATTGGCATGCAACAAAGAATGATTTCCGGCATTCTACACTAGCCAATTGGCAGAAGTAAGTGTGGTTTATCCGTATGATTTGTGAGTTTTTTGTGAGGGACACTGTTGAAGAAGTTATTCATTGTCTTCAATATAAATTATAAGTAGGTACATGCCACAGTGGAATCTTACTTGACTACCCATAATATTTGATTATTAATATCCCTCTCGCAGGTTTCTCTACGAATTCTCTGCTAGTTAATTAAAATGCTCACAAAAGGTCATATTAATTGGTTGAGTAGTCTCATGAGTTTGACTAGATTGCGTTTTTATTAGGTACTTTCGTTGATTGTCGACTATATGCTTTTCTGATAGAGCTACAGTCCTCTGAATTCATACCTATTTTCCAATGTTACTCCGTCCTTCTTTGCTTCCCCACAACACCCAATAAGATATTAATTTTCTATATTTTAGTCAATTGTCATGTGTTAACAATTTCTCGTTTAAAGTTTTATTCCAAAACATACCATTTATGAAAAAAGCTGAACACCGGTAAGCTACGTCTGAATTGTTTTTTACCTTCAGCCTTTCCTAGAAAATCGAGTGCGCATAAACGCGATTATATAATTTCGGGCTGGATACTCTCCAGTTTGGCAATATGCATGCGGGGCACAAGACTGGAAAATTGGACATCGCGTAGAATGATGACAGGAAAAATGACGAGTGTCTACCTTTCACTACTAGTTTCACGACTGCCTAAACAATTATTGAACGGTACGCCGTCGGATATTCCTCCTGTCTAATTGATATATATCCTCCAATATTTCCTATAAATCCCTCCACCGCGGTATATATAAGAAGGATTTTTAACTAACCAGAGAAAGTGTCATGTGACGATTTGAATTTTAGAGAGTGTGCTTAAATTCGCATTAAATGTGCGTTGAAACAGAAAATTTTGCATTTAAAATATCTTTGGTGAAATTTAAGAGACCGATGTCGACTCATCAGTGGCATTCATGTTCAATCAATGGAAGCCCACGCTTACTTCCATCCATTGAAATTCATTTGGCACTTATCACGAGAGAATGAGATCTCATGACTCGTGAATGATTTCCATGGCAGTGTTTTCCTTTCTCACAGAAAATCGAATCGATTGAGAATTTTATAACTCCTTGACTGGAATCTCTCATTATATTGGCAAGGAGTTGTAATAAATGTGTTAAGTGTGAATATGAAAGCTAATATGGAGTAATTGAGAAAGCAACTGGAAACCACACTTTACAGATAGTCCTAACTAGTTGAAGTTGACTATTATTTAAATGAATTAGAGTTGCAGGAGTGAGATGCTGTTTACGGTATAGGAATTTTGAAAGTCATGAAGAGAGAACAGAAGGTAGACGGTAACAAGCTATATTATAAATTAATTTCTGATTCAGAACTGTTCATGCCATATGTACATATAAAATTAAGAGTTCTAGGGACTTTAAACTCACGTTAAACAATGCTTAATGTGAATTCATCAGTCAACTCATCTTCAACACGGTAATTATAGCTTACAACTTGGTTTGATTTAAACAAATGAATGGGAGAAAAATACCAAGAATCCCGCTGAATGAGACTGAAAAAAGAAGCAATTCCATGCCTTCAATATTTATGTCCTGAAAACCGTCGAGTAGAGCATTTTGAGCGAGTATTAAATTATTAAACAGTTGTGTGAACGAGTCTTCCATCACTGGCTTATTGTATTTAGGGAAAGTTTCATTCCCATACTGTCCGTATAATACAATATACTGTCTTTCATCATCAATTTACGTCTAATGACTATCATAGAATGAGCTGAATCATTATTGTCCTAATATTGAACCATTATACCTTATTTTCATGTTAACATGACAAATAAGGTGACTGTAAGTGTATTCTCCATATTAATGTACCTTCAAGAGCCTTATGATCCATGAGATACCGATTTCCGAAACCAATGAAAAGAAAAGCATCTTGTTACAATGCATTTCTTCATCAGCACTTAAATATTGCCTAAAAATGCAAGTATCGGTATTTATATATTTAGCATAGCAATAAAAAGGGCATACGTAATATCAATAGTACTATTAAATAAGCTTTCAACAATCCTTTAAAACGAAAATCTGTTTTGTCCGTTGCATTGATATTTTAGCCAAAATTTTGGATTTCGGTTTCAACTAAAGTTTTCATACGAAGATACTTCAACTTAGCAACGCAACGAGGCTCATTTTAGACTTTAGAGGACATCGGAGTTTTCTCCACACATTTATTTTAAAATGTATAGCTTTTAATAAGGCAATTTCTATTCCAAAAGGTCCAATGTCCATGTTGAATCGCTCTTGCTTACAGGAATAATTGCGTGGTTGAATTCACGCGGTGAGCGGATCACCGACGGATGCGATGGATTTCTCAGCCCTCAAAAGCGTCTCGTGGATGGTGCATTTTTTTACGAGTCAAGAAAGTTCAAAAACATTCATCTGGCACAAATATGCAGTCGCCTGATTCTCGTTCGGAATTCGGAACCATGTGACAAGAGGTTATGCCTTGATAACAGATGTTTAGTCGTCCTCAAATGAGGGCACACTGTGTTGCGATAGGGATATAGGCCTAAATAGAACAGAGGAGCTTCACGTCTTTAGGAAGAGGCATGATTTAATTTTCAGAATACGCAATGGTATGGTGCATCCGAAATATGCACGCATATTTATGGAAACGCTATTAATATAAAAATCGTAGACGTCTTTAAATATTTAAGCCAAGAATAATAAATAATAACGTTAAAACACTTGACGGAGTAAATTATTGCATCGTGTTGAGACATTACTAAACTTAGTTTATTTTATTTTGAATCAATTGCTTTGCCGCAGAACGAAACCTTCGGGACGTGCCCTATGAAAAGTTATATTTACAAATTCATTTCGCTTCTTATTGGGGAAAAAATGCGCTCATTCATAGTATTATATTATTTACTGGGTACTTTACAAAGCTCCAGATAGTTTTGAGGTATTTCCCTGGTCGAATAACTGTTCAAACACTATTGATCTATTTGAAACCTAAATAAGGAGTTGAAAAGAGGACAGTTCTTTAATAAACTATTCACGCTTCAGGTCATATTCCTCACACGAAGACAGTATTAAAAACATGAGATGAAGACAGTTACAAATGGGGCCGATAATGTGATGCTTCGAATAATCATCACTGACTAGATGTTCATGTTTTTCCAAGCCTGATCCTCTCTCTCTTTCTCGCATCGGCGATAGTCAGTGTGAGTTTCTCTTGTTATTTATCTCTTGTTCATGCTTTAGGAAAATTTTTACGTCCCCATTACGGGTCCATCGAGGGAACGTGGAGCCGTAATCTTTCTTGAATCTTGATCTTTCTGGTGTCAAGCCCGGCCGGCTATCTCGTTTGCTGCCCATATTTATGTCCCGAAATGTCTCTCTCACCAGCGCTCGTTCTCATTCGGCCATGAAAGCGGTCAAACAGCACGGGATGAGATAAAAATATTCGGTTATTCAAATATTTACACAGCACGCACTTGAAATCGTGTGCTATTTCCCAAAGCGTAGACGTGTTGCAACGCGAGAAATGGATATGAATGTGGTAACACAAAAAATATGTAACGTGCATAATTTTAAAGATTTAAACCTCGATATAAAATGATAGTTTCAGTTCAAGAACATAAAATATTCTCATTTTAAGTCTTAGAAAATAACTCAACCTTTTGAATTTGCATAATGCCCATCGCTTTGGAAATTCAATGTGAAATTCATTAATTTCTTATTTACCCTATTTCGGCCTACCAACACGTCAATAAATACTCATCCTTAAGTTGCTCGCTGAGAATGTTTCCCAAAATATAAGTCGTGTTGTAAAGCGAGGATGGAATTTTTGATTTTTAAATTGCGATGGATCCGCATGAGATTATCAATTTGTTTTGTGTGTATTTCATAAGAATAGCATTATTTGGTAACTATGAATGAGTGAATATGTTCCCAAATTTATGTCATATTCATGACTACTGCTATTAAAGTTCATATCATTAGAAGAAACAGTGCCTAACATATTAGATTTTGGTGTTGATTTGGATTCTGTTAGAATCTTTGTGAATCATTTATCATGTACTTCCGTGTCTGCATATAAATTAATAGGGTTTTATATCGAAACTTTAGTTCATATCATCTACATCTACATGATACCCTGCAAGCCAACATGAGGGTGTGTGGCAGGGGGTGAAGATCACCAAGCATGGACTATTGACATACAAACAAGCAGCTATATGGTCTCATGCAACTAGATTGTTAGTATCTATAGTATTTAAAGTATTAATACATTCATCATGCAATACAGACTACTCTATAATATTTCCCCTACATATCACTTTGCTATGCTGACTATTCTGTACTTATATAGTACGGGGAAAAAATTCCATTTTGAAGCTATCAGTACGAGAATCTATCTCTCTAATATTATTTATCTGGTCGAATCTAGCATAATACGCATGTTTTTAATTTGTGCCTGACATCTTCAGTAAAGCTATTTGATTGAAATTTTTCTAATAGATTTAATGTGTACTTTAAACTACGCTCTGATTATAATTCCCACCCCAATTCTTGTATTAATTCTGAAACGCTACTCAACCTATCGTAACTACTGTTGACGAACCTAGCTGCTCTACGCTGCACACTGTCTAGTTCTCTGATTTAACCTAATTCATTCGGATCCCATACACTGGCTGCATACTCAAGGTGGGGCCTAACTAGTGAAAAATAGCATCGCTCTTTTGTCTTCTCATCACATTTCCCAAGTACTCTTTTTATAAATCCTAGCTTTCTCTTCGCTCGGCAGCATATTTCCTGGATGTTCCTTCCCCACGATAAATCATTAGTGATTGTTACACCTAAATACCTTATGGTTTCAACGCTTTAGATCTTCGTGTTATTAATTTTATAGGATCGCTCTATCGAATCATTCCTCCTCCTAAAATTGATAGCTACACACTTTTTTTTTTACTTTTATCATGTGGAAGTACTCCCACGTGGTTCATAACCCTTAATCGAAAAAGTGTGTTCATATAATTTTAATTGAGTCCAAAAAATGTTGTTGAGAATTTAGTATTATTGTATGTCGCATGTTTGACATTTATGTTCAGTATAAACTCCTTTTAGAAATTTTTTATTTCCCAACGTTATGTAATAGGAGAAAATTGATTGAGTTCCTATTTTTACACAGCAGGTATTATTAGCAACGGAAGATGTGGAGATTTGTCGTTTTAAAAAGCTTGAATTATTTTTTGTGTCAGCAAACATGGGAAGCCAAAGGGCTTCGAATGCAATGAATTGCAAAAGCAACTATTGCAAAAATGTACCCAATCAAATGCGCATTACATTTAATAGCTATCGTAATGACTTGGACATTGGCCAAGTCATTACGATTTTAACGAAGAAGCGCTAGGTAGCCGTCGTCAAAAGTAGTTCGTCAGGTCGATTACGTAAAGTTGATACGACAGGTAGGGTAAGCATACACGTGCGCCATAAATAGTTAAGAATTATAACTTCCGCATTAAAAATGCAGGTAAATCTGTTATAATCATTTTCTCTCCTCGTACTATTAGGGATATGAATAACGGTAAATATATCCAGTTCGAGTGTAGCAATGGATAACATTGGTAGCTGCATGTTGGTATAAGGACTTAAAGCTAACCCAACTAACAGCATGTTTTTGCATGTATGCTTTGCTATTTTTATTTTAAATACCGTAGTTTTGAACAGTACCTATACAAGTACTAATCCTTTTTTATGCATGTTATGTCGTGCATGTTCGGTGAGAGTTCACCCCCTGCCACACACCTTTATGGTGGCTTGCAGGGTATTATGTAGATGTAGATGATAGCTCTCCAATACAATACGTACAGATACGATAGTCCAATGGACATGCATAAGAATAAGGACCGCATTTGTAAGAAAATACGGAAAAGCTTAGCAAAGTAAAATAATCATAAGAAGAAGACGAGAAGAATTCCTGATCATTAAGAAGAAGAGATCATTAATAATATCTCTGTTTCATAAATGAACGGAAATGTTCGGTATTCCAACTGATCATAGTTCTCAAAGATATTTTTACTGATTAAAATCCTTTATATGGTTTGGAGGGGTCCTATCACCATTCCGTCAGCACTCCTGATCCTAAGTTCACACTGGCCGCCATAGGCAGGTTGCCAATGTGCAGACGTGATGGCTCGAAGCTTACGAGTTCGAATCCCGTCTCTAGCATGGACACGAGTTTGAATTATTATTGAGGGCTCACTTGAGGTGGTAGGGTAGCCGGTGCATTATAACCTTAGCAATAAAAGTGAAACTGATACCTCTTGAATGGAAGGGTTGGGGGAGAACTAAAGTCAAATGTCCTTGCTTTTGCCAATGAAAATATTTTGCAGTGACAGCGACAGTGTGGTTTACAAGTCTGTATCCACACCTGAAGGTCCTTCGGGCCGGGAGGAATGGAAGGGAAAGGAGGAAGGGTGGAGTGAAACTCGGCGTCGTCATTAGTCTGATCTTAATGAAAAGTCGCCAAGGGGACCACGGCTTATGAGACGGTCTTATTTGACGGACGGACCCACAAAGCATTCAAGTAGGAGTCGATCTGAAAATGAAAATTGTCTTCATTTGCCGGGGTTCGAACACGGGCCCTCCCAGCGAGGGGCCAGTACTCTCTCCCCGTTACACCATCCTGGACCCCAATTTTTCTGTGAAATGGCTTCTTTTCTATGACAAACTTACTTAACTTCACATTCGGAAAAATCTGAATTTTCCCTCGGTCTATTCAACCGCTGTCTGCCATTCGTACCAATGTGTATGAGAAATGGTTTGGAACAAAAGCTTAATTTATTCGTACAATGATGATAGCTGCTATGATATACTCTTAAATTTCATGAATGAGATCCTTTCCATGAGACATCTTGCGGGAAAACTCCTACGCTACTGCTTTATACACACATTATCTCTCATGTTCCAGTATTTTCTTATTTTCATTCAGATAACTTTTTTATCTTATATATATGCTGTGCAAAGACTGTAGGAGTCAATGGATAAATGACGGTATCTTTGAGGGATAGAGTTTCTTTTACTTTATATCTCTTTCTATTCTTTACATTAATATGAATGAAACTCCATAGCTGAGGATATTTATTGGGATATTACCAAAGTATCACCTCAGCTCTTAGTGAAAGTGAAATATTCTGGTGGGGCCAAAACATCGACTATAATCCTTAGAAGTAATTCTCCGAGGTTAGAGCAGCCTCCATACATTCACCGTTTTGCTACTTTTCCAGTTTCGTATATTTATTGTCAAACTACACACTTATTTCACGGTCGCAGCACACATTCAAAATTTTATTTTTCAATGGGTTTATAATCTCGACAGAATTCTTGCTTTAACTAATGTACGTCACCATGTAAGGAAAACCTTTATTTTTATGCATGTTTACTTCATTTATGTATCAAGAGTTGCGGTTCTCCTTTCCATAACCAGCGGTTACCTCGAAAATGCTGAACCAGACCGCAACACTTAATATTAAATTACTTAATATTGTAAATTTAAATTATTGTAACTGTATAAATAAAATCCTTTATATTTAATAAATATAAAGGATTTTAATCAGTAAAAATATCTTTGAGAGCTATGATCAGTGCCAGGGGGCCTTCTGGAGCCCCCCTGGCACTTAGACCTCTTTAGATCCAACCCACATTTAACCTGCCCGCCACTCGCAGACAGGGGACAAGAGCACCACGGTAGAGGTATGGCGGAGGGCAACCTCTGTCCGAGCCCAACGTCGCTTAACTTCGGTAATATGACTTCGGGAATCGGTGTCTCAACGTGACTATGCCCTTGCCCCAACACTTAATATAACTCGTCACTTAATTTATCATGTAACAGCACCTACATAAATATTCACTGCTTGATATATTGTTTATACCTGTGAAGCTAAGTGGACATGGTATAAGGCAGCATGGGCGTGAAATATCATTCCCTATATATTCTAGTATGAGTTGCAATTTTCCCTCGTTGCAACTCCGACATTAATTGAAAATATTGCAGACTTTTCGCCTATAGTGTTGAATATCAACTTATGAAATGAGTTCGACGTTCATGAGAACTTTATCTTCAATGCTACTATTAGCAGATTTGATCAGAAAAATGTAACCAGAGAAATTGTTTAGCACCCGGCTGTATTTACTCCTTCCCGCAACCCCTAGGGTCACTCTGTAGGCATGAAGAAAAGTAAACGGAACGAATAGTTGGTGGGGCAGGGGGCATAGTTTATTCTTTACAATTAGGTAATTAAAAGTTTCCTATGAAAAATGACTACACGAATTCTCTACATGAGGTTGCGGTGGCCTAGTGGGTAGAGCGCTGGGTTACCGGCCGGAGGGACCAGGGTTCAAACCCTTATCCAAACACCCGCACCCAAATTCCTCGCGATTCGATTATCTGCGAGTCAGAACTTCGTAGGAAACCGCAGGTGGCCCAGGGAAAGTGCTGGATTGTGTGGATCTTTGTGATTGTGAGAATTTCACACGCCAATGGGTGTTACGGGATGAGGTCTACCCTCACCTATAAAATAAAAAAACAACCTTCGTGTTGAACATACATTTTTTACACGAAACTATGAGAAATTTGCTGGAAAATGTTTACTAGTAGTTGTAATTTGTCGGTGAGAAAACACGAGCTACCTAAGCACGAATCAGCGAAGAATTTCACTTCTACCAGGGCCGGCAGGGCAATGAGTATTTTTCCAGGAATTGTAGCCAACCACTGCGTAAATAGACGTATACCTCAATCTTCTCTCTGAAATTCTTCCTGCGCATCTTTCCCCTCAGCTGTTCCACATTGCAGCCGAGGACGTCGACGAGTGGACGAGAGAATATTGCGAGACAAGTTGATGCTAAAAGATGAAGAAGGGACGGACCGGAGTGGGGGTCGAGTCGACCTGAGGTGCTGCTTGAGAGGGTGGGGTGGGTGATTTCCGTGGAGAGGGGGGCGAGCGTTTGGGAAGAGGGGAGCGGAAGATAAACAGAGGCAGGTGGATGTGAATATGAGCGGCGAACGGGCGAGGGGACTTCGAAACCGAGAGAGATGCTGCGGAGGCTGGGGGACCTCCTCGGCCTGAGATGACGGGGGAAACGGGGGGGGAGAAGGATGTGCTAGTGGGATCCGAAGCGAGAAGGTCGAGCCAGAGCGTAAAAGGACTCGTAGACCGGCGGAAAATTCTCCTCTCCCTCAAAAACCAGACAAAAGCCGCTTTGTTTGCGTTGCTCAGTTAACTCTCATGATAATCAAAGCACTAAGCTCTCTTAGTTTGTTTGCAGTGGTGTAATCACTATCGAGGAAATGTCCTCAGACAACATTCAGTGAAAAGATTATGGCTTCGATGCAATTTAAGGACGAGTACGCCGTCATGATTTATTCCTGTCGGGAACACCACTCGTATTCTTACCAAAGTCGTACCTATCCGATAGTCGAATAGCTGAGGAAGTGATTTAAGAACAAAGAAGACGATTATCACGAGATATTTCCCAGAATTAGAATTTGTGCATTTTCTTCTCCTCAATAATTAAGAATCAATATTAATTAAATACACCTGGATAGTAAAACGAGATTGATAGAGTAAATTTTAATGCATTTCAATAACCAGAAGGTGAGAAGGTAACGTTATCATCCAGTCTCCTACCATTATCACTTCTATGGTTAGAATCTGATGCAGTTTTAATACTTTATTTTCACATATTTAAGCCTAACAAACCTGTGCCACATATTTCTATGTGTTAGAAATAGGTAAATGCATAAATCTAATATAATTTATATAGTAATCATCAGCAAACAAATAAAATATGCATAATATCTCCTTTATTCATGGTTACTATTGCCTTCACTTATTGGCAGCTCCTCAAACCCACCTTTTAAACCCTCTCTAGGTTGATATTTATTGAACTTTGAATTTCATATATTTTTAGCGAAATCCTCGAGGACTACGATCTAGTCTACGACATAGTTTGTAATAGTTTTCACAGATGTCAATCGAGTGAAATGATGTTGTTTTACGACTATGAGTCTTTCTCGAAAAATACGTAATCTAATAGCTAGTTAAAAAAACTACGTTGAAGATGAAATCAAACATGCTCACCGATACATATTGGCATTATTCTCTTGAATATCACAATTGGAATTTAATGTTTCAATGCCAATGCTTATCGACCTCTTGGAGCTTTATGAAGTAAAAATATGTACTCTTAATTATGAAATGAATTGGGGCATATTGGCAATATAGCTTTAAACAAAATGACATTTTCCGACAACTTAGAAGACTAGATAGTTCCAAACATATACGTGGAGGAGAAACAATGGTTATAAAGGGAAATGAAAATTTATTTGCATAGCTAATTTTGTTTGTATTCTAATTATTCTATCCGTCGTATTCTGATGGTATTTTTCGACATTGTAAGTGGCGTTCCAATGGTACAAGGTCAAAGAAAAAACAGAGCATTTGTTTATTCCGCTCAATTCATGACTTAACCTGGTGTACGAGGCCCAAGAGACACTGCAAATGATCTTAGACGCCGACGCACCCAATAAACAAAACTCCCAAGAGACCCCCAGTGACAAAGATACCAATAAAACAATTCAACACATGATTTCATTAGAATGCCACACATTTAGTATATACGAAGTCAATTACAGAAGCATTTATCAGGGGCTAGTATCCAGATTCTTTTTATTTAAATTTTTTTAACGTTACCTTTAATAAATCCGGAGGGTAGTGGTGCTCTAGTGTGCAGAGTTCTGAGCTACAGACTGGAGGGTCCCGGGTTTAAATCCATGTGTTATAACTTCTTATGAAATCATATGAAAGTCCAAGGAAAGGAATTTGCCCCCGACCCTGAATGTGAGAATTTAACTCGCCAATGGCTCAGTACATGGTGCCCACACCTATCAAAAACCAACCTTCTGGTTGAACCCTGATTTTTTTAGTTAATCCAACAACGTGACCATGACTAATAATAAACCCATGCAGTTGTTATCAACTGCTGGATATCATGTGAATAAATGACGTTTCGCCGTAATTTTCACCTCCTACTCGTTTGCTACGAACATGGCCGCTTGATTATTAACCCTGTCATCACCGGCGGCCGTGCTTCTGCGACCTTCAGGGGGACATAGGTACTTTTGAGGTGGCAAGGGATGTATGCGGTCACGCCTCATGCTCGCCGCTGGTCATGCTAGCCACTGTGTCCCCCGTCGCTGTCCCCGCCAGGGAAGAGAGAATGTGAGATACGAAATAATCCTGACGCCTTGACGCCGTTAATCTTTTGGGAAAATAAAGGCATCTTGTCACGGGCAGGCGGGAAGGGGGTTAAGGAGTGTTGGGGGGGGATTTGAAAAAAAATCCGCATCGGAGCGGACGGCCGACTAATTCCTGAGCAAACACAGTCCGAGAGGAGCGGGAATCTTAGGCGGATGAAAAATTGGAGCGTGAAGAAAACCAAAGGGGACGGAAGGAGGCCCTGGTTTGGAAAAATCAACAAATTAGGGAAGCCTTGGGTTTCCGTGTGGGCGAAAGAGGGGGTGACAAGGGAGGTTGGGAAAAACGAGGCGGGGGGGCGGGGGGCGGGGGGGGGGGGGGGGGAGAGGGTTAGAAAGAGGTGCGATTGGGGATGCGATGAATGCCATGGCCAGTCGCCTGGAATAGCTACCGCATCATCAACTGCGCATTATTAGGGAAAGCATTTTCCGGTAAGTAGCTACCTAATCAATATGAAACCACCCACGCTTAATACTACTTACTATTGCTTCTCGCAGCAGGCATTTGCAATATTTTGCATTTCCTAGAATACTCTTTGTCAATAATGACCATAATTTGTAATGCCTAAGCCTTACGTACATAGAAAAGCATATCAGGTTGAACTTTGGGGAAGTATTTGACGTCCATTTCAAATTGAAATCAGTAGTAACTTTCCACATACAATATATTTAAATAACTTATCCGACCACGGTTTCAGCAAGTAGTGCTGAATATTACCTTATCAAGGTAATATCCTTGATAATGGTACTACGTGCTGAAACCATGGTCGGTTAAGTTATTTAAATATATTGTGTGTGGAAAGTTACTACTATTTTCAATTTGAAATGAATGCCTAAGCCATTCGCATGGTGTAATAAGACCGCTAATCGTCGTCCAAATTTTTAATGTGGTTTGGTACATCCACATAATGCCCTGCAAGTCACCATTAAGGTGTGTGTGGTTACCATAAAGGTAACAGTGGTTATAATTCACATCGTTATCATATTGAAAAAGTGAATCCTCTAATTAATGAAGTCGTAAGTTTCGGTGAGCTTCTATCATTTCCACGGCAAATAAAATGATCGTCGGATCTCTTTGCTGCACCATTGGCCATTATTTGGGAATGCGATAGGGACTATTAGAAAGGAAACATGGAGAAGATAAATATAAGGAAATAACTGGGAGAAAAGAGACACTGAGGTGGGAGTAGAGTACGAAAAATATGGCAATAATTCTGGAAAATAATATCTATTGTGAAAAAATATTAATTAAAAATAGAATTAGTGAATGTGGCAATTGAAATTTTTATTCATCACAATATGATGAACTTATTAGGCGACAATGTAGAGATTTCGAGTACATTATAGGGCCAAAATACAAATGTGTACGTGGAAATTTTATTGGAGGGTAATATTGTAATATTATGGTTCCTAAATAAATGTGATTCGTCACCTTGTGTCCAACCAATTCTGGTAACAATTTGATGAAAATATACACCTATTTGAAGTGAAAATGAGGACTTGCGCCAACCACATTAAGAGCACTTAGTTTGGTCTAATGCCATGCCCCTCCCCAACAAAACTCCTTCCGAGATTTCTCTCACAGCCAGCTCCCCCATCATCCCCCAACCAACGCCCTCCCCTCTCCACCGCTTGCCGAGTACTATTCCGCAATCCCCCCCCCCCTCCAACCACCCCTCGCAGCCTTCCGTAAACCACCTGCCCATGCCACTCGACACCCACTGCCTGGCTTTCCCTCCCCTTACGTTCGCAGTCTCCAAAGAAGCCGCCGGCACTTCTTGAGCAAAACCCCCTCACACACAGCGCGTCACTTCCCATTTCCGACTTCAACTGAACGAGTGAAATTTCTGTTTCGCCATAAATCATCATCCTTATTGTGATATGGCAATGGGAAGTAACATAATTGTACACGCTCTTTTATGCGTCATTAATATGAGCATGGTTTGCTATTAGTTCTAAAATTTCAAATAAAAGGAAATCGGGTGATGGCTTGAACTTCGGCACCCCAACCCGTAGGCCCGGGTTTGATTCCCAGCAATGGTAGAGATTTTTTTTAATAGTCAACCAGTCCTTATTTGAGTTTTGTATGGAGAGCACTCCAAAAGCGGCACTCCGTCTGTCGGATGGGACGTCAACCCTTGGCGCCTTTCATTAAGAACAGGCTAATTCCGACACTGGGTTTTCTTCCACCCATCCTCCACTCCCTGAAAAATTCTTACCTCTACCCAAATATATATATCTGAAATGGTACAAATGACTACCACAAACAATTACCACAACTTTAAAAAACAAGACTTATTCAGTTTCATGCCCGGTAAGGGCATTTTTTTATGGATCCCTTCTTTATTTTAAGTCCCTCTTCCCTTTTCAAACCTCAGCTAAATTTCGGTCTATGAATATCTCAAAAGTTGGGTCCCCTTTTGATTCACCAAAAGAATTCTACCAATTACTTCGGAATCCAAATTTCACCCGCGCCATCTTCTGTCTTCAATGACCTTAAATCTGAGCATGTTTTTTTTTCTACGTTCGGCGAGTTATCGGCTTTGGTCAAAATATGCAACTTACATCTGAAAAATGACGCTCTGTTTCTTAGTCGTAATCAGATAGGATAGATACAAAGGATAAATTACTGCAGAACCTTACGGATGGTTTTATTAGTATCAGTTTTTATTTAGCCAATTAACTTGTGTGAGAAAACTTCTCCATTGAAGTCTTATTCTGTGAACATCAGCATTGTCTATTTTTATCTATATCTCTTGTTTCGGCTTCTACCACACGCAACAAAGGTGCGCAATGCATGGATTGCTGTGCATCGCAAACACATTCAGCGCACTCATTTCCTGGTTCAATGGGCGTTATCAATTTTCCCAGATTTATTAATTAAAAATCTCATATGTCTCTTGAATGAAAGCACGAATAGGTAAATGATATTGCTTGCCCATTAACATCCCTATTCAGATGCTTGTCCCTCTAATACAAATTTTGTTTACCCTGTGATCAAGAGTGAGGTGTTCTTTTTTTTACCAGGGTGCAGATTTTGCAGACTTATAGACCCTATGTTCAGCTGTATAGAATTTGACAAACTTTTTCTGACGAAGATTTTTGCGTTGTCATCATTTATGGCTATTATGACAACACAGAAGACTTTCGAAAGTCTATCTGTGTGACCGGGGCGAGAAAACAGTGGAGTTCTGCATTAGGAATAATTTAGTGATTACAAACACGTGGTTTAGACACCACCCTAGGCTTAGGTACACATGGAAAATGCCGGGGGATACTGGAAGGTACCAACTAGACTACATCATGCGCTAGTCACCAATCAGCCCGTGGCTTGCAAAAAATGCTGGATGCGTTGCAGGGACAGAGCGAAAGATACGGGATGAAGATAAACCAGAGAAAACTAAAGTAATGCGATTTTCATGAACAAAAAGGGCTTGTATAACGATAAAAGTAGGAGGTCAGAAGCTAGAGCAGGTAGAGTAATTTAGCTATCTAGTAGTGTGTTGGAAGAAAAAGGGTATAGCAGCATTGAAGTGAGAAGCAGAATTGCATTGGCAAAAGAAGCTTTTACTCGTAGGCGTGAACTAATGACAGGGACGTTGAGTATAGGGAAGTGAAGAAAAGACTAGTGAAAAGTTTAATATGGAGCGTTGCACTATATGGGGCGGAAACGTGGGCTTGGCGAAAAGAAGAGGAAAATAGACTTAGGGCTTTTGACATGTGGGTGTGGAGAAGGATGGAGAAAGTAAAGTGGGTCGAAAGGAAGACTAACGATGAAGTGCTAGAATTGGTAGGATAGGAAAGAAATTTGATGGATAAAATTAGGAGAAGGCAGAAGGTGTGGATGGAATAAAAGGGGATGGTGTTTTGAAGGAGGTGATTGAGGGAAGAGCGTTGGGTAAGCGGGGAAGAGGGAGGAGAGGAACGGGTAGCTTGGACGTAATGATGAGTGGCAGGAGGTGTGAGGGGCTGAAGAGGGACATCGTGTGAAATTTAGGGGGTGGGAGGAATTAAATGTACCTACATTTAAACCTACCTTCACCGGTAGAATACTAATAATAATAATACTGCACAACCATAGCCATAAGCAGTAAATGAGTGAAAGCAACCTATTGTGCTTTGACCTAAGTTGTTACATATAAAGCAATTGTCATCATTCCTTCTGCAAAAAAATAGGAAAATATTACTTGCTGAGTTTTTTAAACAATCTCTTTTTTACGTTTTCTATTTAAATATTCGTCAGCGATAACATTTGTGACGGCTCACATTTGCATTGTAAAAATAGAAGCCACTCTTAATTTATTTTCCATTTCTCTTGTTTTTGCCAATACCACTGCCTTTCTCTTGCTCAACAAATCACACACGTGACTCTCCATACATCCTCCGCCGTAGTTGACATCATCACCGTTGATGTTTTGCTTTCACCAAATGCTGAGGGAAAATCTTAGCGGTCCCCTTGTTAAATATATTGACTCAAGCGATAACATAAACAAGAAGGCGGAGCACGTGAGGCTGTACGAGAAGTAAATATAACAGCTGGAAATATTGTGAAGATGATTTTTCGAAGACAAGACGGAGGCTGAGCAAAAATGTTGATTCAAAGCTAAATAAATATAAAAAAACCTCGTCTCCGGAAAAATCCGCTGCTCTGTGTTAGACATGCGCCAATTCGCTGTCTTGATCTTTTCCGCTCGATTACGCCACTTAATGGTCTACGAAACCGTATCTCCTGTCTTTTGTCACGGAGTGACCGATTTTGGAGAAAAGTTTTGAAAAAAATTCCTCCTGCGTTCTGAGTAGATCGTAAAATTATTGAACTTTAATGTATACTTTATCTAACTTTTAGCGAATGTGTGAGTTATTTACGAAGTGTCTAACAGAACAGGATCTTCGACATTCAGGAAACCTGGGAATGCGGGCGTCATTTCTTTTATTTTATCACGTATTATTTTTTATGCCTGTATATCGTTGGAGTATCGTAAATTCCCGAGCTTCCGGTAAAGCCCACGTTTCCGCCCCATATAGTGCAACGCTCCATATTAAACTTTTCACTAGTCTTTTCTTCACTTCCCTACTCAACGCCCCTGTCATTCGTTCACGCCTACGAGTAAATGCTTCTTTTGCCAATGCAATTCTCCTTCTCACTTCAATGCTTCTATACACTTTTTTTTCCAACACACTGCCCAGATAGAGCTAAATTGCTCTACCTGCTCTAGCTTCTAACCTCCTACTTTTATCGTTATGCTGACCGCCAATTAAAAAGTTCTTAAGTTTATAAATGGACAAATCCCTTACATATATTGATAAAAATGATCAAATTTAATTGGAACTTTTGAAAACATTTTAAGATTTACTGTATTTAAAATAATGTTTTAATATTATTTTTATTTCTTGTGTTATGATTATGCACAGCACAGTTTCCTGCATATGACTTTATAATTTATTTAATATGCAATAGAGACTGGAACACATATATGGAAGGAAGGAACATAATCCTGAGTCTGATTAAAAGAGGCTTGGTGTGAGTTCTATTGTAAACTCCCCCCAAGACTATCAGATTTATTCTGTATTCTACGATATTAAAACTGTTGGCGGCTTTCGAGCTAATGCTTCCCTCAATTCTCTGAAAATTAAACGGAGTTCAAATGCCATACTCTTTGCTGCCGTTCTGCCTGAGTAGGCTAATGCCGAAGATGGGTTTCTTGCCACTCTTCTTGCGTTCCCAGAAAAGTAAGTATCGCTACCTCAACCACATCTTATTTAAGGAGGTTGATCCGAAAAGTGAAAGTCATGTCATTTTTTTACATTTTCAACACTCATAGAATTAAAGTTCCCCTTCTAATAATGTAAAGATAATTATACCAGCCCATACTCCTTTTAGCACAAATTGCATTTGAAATTACGTACGGTTAACGGCGAGAATGGCCATCACATGGGAATGTAAAGTTTAAAAATACCATAGTGACATTTCATTTTTGAAAAAAAGTGATATTTTTGCGTAATTTCACAAGGAATAAGATGATACGAATTAAAAGTATCAACCTACCGTATTTTACGATAAATGCACCAATTTCTGCGCTTATAACAGACGAAATGCGTTAGTTGACTTCAATTGGCGCTGAGGTCGCTGTAGCCAAATTGGTAGGCGTATGAATAATATGTTTACCAAAGAGATATTAAAGAATATTTCAAGAAATATTATAACATAACGTTTGATAGTAATATTCTGGTGTTATACATTAGTAAATTCATTGAGTACATGCATTTATTTCTGTAACGTAAATGCTGAATTGATTTCATCGTCGAGCTGATTAAAATTATAATAAAAAATAAAACCTTCGACTTTCCATCGTATTTCTTGTGATACCTATGACTTTCAATAGCATAGGTAATTTTCTTTGTGAAGTAAGGATCACTTAGCAGGCATATACTCGTACTTAAACTATTATGGTTCCATAGACAACTTCAAACAGTCGCGAGCCAACCTCCTTCACACCTTCCCACCCGGCGCAAGTGACCTTCGTTGTCGTCCGTACCTCCTAATAGCATATTATTCTGCATCTTCCGATCTTTCGGGACGCCATCCGCCACCCACCCGTAGCGTGCTAACCTTCTCTCCCCCCTGTTCTCAACCACGAGACGAGCCCCCTCCCCGGGCAGCAGCTGTACGTGAATGCTTAATATTTTTTAATCCCGATTCCCTTTGCCACGTAAAATCCTCCCTCCGCTCTCCTTCTCTTTCCTGAATGCGGGAGGATGCTGGGGATTAGCGCTGTCGTGGAGCGCGGCAAGACTTAAGTCGCGAGCCAGGTTCTCCCGCACATATTTATGCGTATGAGGCCCAGGCTTACGCAATCGCGGGGACTCTGGAGGGGGGGGGATGGACATTTGCGTTGAAGATGGAAATATGAAGAACTCGGACAGCTTGCGGCCTACTGTCCGAGCAATGCGTATAAAACCTTGGATTATACAAGCGTCCATCCTCTTAGATCGAAGCGAGAAATTCTTCGAATGCGTGCCGAGCGGTGGCTTTGTGCATCGCCAGCCAAGCGCAATTTATGACTCACGTTTACTACGTGTGCAGGTATTTTTCTTGACCCCTGTCGGTGGCGACGATTATGGGGTCGTTTAACATACCTTTTATTGCCGAATCTGATAGAGTTTGTGAAATAAAATCACCCGTATTTTTTCGTTCTTCGATTCGTCAATTAGTTCTCGAGTATTAAGCAGAGAAAAACCTGTTGTTTTTAACCCTTTCGGAAAAGTGGGCGTGCTAAGTACTTGTGCCTCAACCACTTCGTCCAATCTCAACTGATGAGACTGCAAAGCTCCCTCGCCTTATCATAGTGGGGTGACACAGCTGACTCTGCCAATGGAACTGGTTGCGACAGGATCTCTTCAGGCAGACCTCCCCTCCCCATCTCCACTCCCTTCCCGTCTTTCTGAACACGGAAGGAAGGTGGATGACGTACATATGTATAACGCAGCTTTTCGGTGGGCGTCACTTTTTGCTTATCTTAATTTTTGATTTGTGAGTGAATTGTACTAGTTAGAAGATTTATTTTTCCATTAAAACTCATTTTTCGTTTCCATCCAACGATATCGTGTTCAAAAGCGCGATTTCGGTTCAGAGTAAACGCCCCCATTAGTCATCTTCCAATTGAAGAACTTCGATGGAATACATCGAGGTGAACCGAGGACAAGTCTTGTTTCATATCCAGGACAGCCAAATATTGTACTCATTTCCTGTGGTCCTATTCAAGATTATACTCCTCCCTGTGGATCTCTAGAATTAAAAACTATAAAAGCATTGAATTGAGCAAAGAATTCATGTGACAATAGTTCATAAACATTATATGAATAATGTCTTCATCATTAGATGCGAGATTGAGACTAGTAAGAACTAAACACAAAAGCTTACAGAAATAAATAAATCATTTCAATAAAGATTCTAAAACAGTTGTCTTAGTGTTTAGGTGCTAAGTTTATGTCGCACCTCGCAATATATGCTTTTAATCCACAAAGAAGCAGCATTATACCTCTCTCTTGTTTGTTAATATTGTATGCACGGGCTAGTATACTTGTATGTCTGTATGATTGTAGATGTACATTGGTAAATTAAGTACTCTTTACTTATGTAAATTTATGTAATTATTATGTAGATGTAGTCAATATGAAATCTTCTTGTCTCATGACATCTTCCATGCATATCTTCTTCGGTTGTGCTTCTCAAATAATATGATTTCCATCAGTAACTTGTATTGTGTGTTGTAGAACTATAGAAGTGTTTCTCCTTTATTATTCTGATTCCCTGGTGTATATTTTCCAGTTTTCTTCCATGTCGACTTTAGCCGGTGAAAGCATTCCAATCTCCGTTAAGAAATGAGTTTTCTTCGGCTCTTATTTATTTCATTGCGTCCATGACATCTTCATAGACACCCTCCACATTTTTACCTTCGTAGTCCGTCATGTAAACCTGTACCACAACGGCATCTGTAAACTTGGCGTAGATGATTACCAATTCTAACATTTCACTATATTAGAGGAAGCTCTTCATTCACATTCCGGCACTCTTGTTTGCAATATGCCTTCCAGGGTAATGCCCTTCAAAGATGCCCGGTTTGTATATTCCTGTAGCTTCCGTTATAAAAGTCTACTCCTTTGGAACATTTTTTCAATTCTTCTTCGCATTTCCACCATTGAGTTCTCTATCTTTCACAGGTTTAAAGCGATTTCACGTTTCATGTTAAAACTCTAAAATGTTTATCGCACTTCACTGATATACTCCCTCGGGTAGTTGTTGCCCAGAGATTCAAATGTGGATATATTGTACATCGGAATATTTTACTCGAGAAGGTTCTATCACGTCTTGATGACGGAAAAAGGTGGAGTAGATGCGACTCCTCAGCATAGTAATATGGTGGTTTCCTCTTGCCTTGCACATCTCGGTACTAAAGCTGTAAAAGTAAATGTTACCACGCCTGTCGTAAATATGTGCTATGTGCTGTTGTACCGACCTCTGTGGTCTCCACCGTCACTCATATGAAATAGAGCTCTTCCCCTCTCCTTCGGGTGATGGGTTTCATAATTAATGTCCGCATCCCGTCGCTAAGCCAGGTCATCATTACATATTTCTGTATCATTTGATAGGCCTACTTCACTCAAGGATAGGCCAATACCACTTCGGAATATCATCGCCTTTTGCCCACCACTGCTTATTCCACCAATGAAGTCGATTGTCAAGCAGCTTACCTAGAGGTCAACTCACCATTTGCAACCGGGTGGATGCTATCCTTGGCTATAAGTTGAACCCCGAGACTCCTATTATTTTCGATGAATTTTTGTGAAAATTCATTGTCCACTGCCTGCATTTTTTACCCTCTTCCAATGACATTTTATGCGGAATCGCTCTTTCACGACCATCATTTACCGAGACCACACCTTAACGCTCAAATCTACATTTAAGCATTTTTTAAAAATTAAATTAGAAAATATTTACGGGGTGAAGGAACGGCTTCAGAATGAACAATTTGGACGTAGCTTCCATCCTCCAAACTCCATAGGACCATTGTGTAATGTTTGGAGATAAAACATAAATTCCAAGAAAGACTCCTGCCCGAGTTCCTCACGTTCAATACATCTGGTTTCGCCAGCCTGCTGGGGGTCTGACGGCACGTTTCGGGTTTCGTTTCCATGGTAGCAGAAGGTAGCGTGATTCTACGCGCGACGAGGATTGCCTCATCATTGGCTATCATACTAGCCTTACCTTTCCAACTAGGTTGCTTTTAATTGGCTGGAATCATTGGCCGTCTTGAGGAATTATTTGTGGGCTGCGTGGAGGCTAACTTTTCACCCACGGCGAGGACAGTCCGTGGATGATGTTGTGTCGCGCTGAAGGCAGTGTAGTGTTGTGATATACTTGTGCTTTTCCTGGACGTATGTAGCGATAGAATTATAATCAACAGTAGGTTTAGGTGACTACTCTTGATCCGTGTTACTATTCATGTGCCAATGGATAACGACGGTCGAGGTCATATTAACGTAATTGTGTGAATAGAATACGCTAGTGGGGATCTAAAGAATATCACCCCTCATTTATTACTAAGGTAAGTTTTAGAATAATTAGTGGGTAGTCATAGTATCTGTGGTCGTGGTATAAGTATTGGGAATAAATTTAGTGGCTTAGCATTAATTTTGAATGTATCTATGTATTTGCGTTCACTTCAAAGAGTTGGAGGGAGTATAGCTTTCGATTTGAATAGACGAAAAGCAGTGATTACATTTTTCACACAATTATTTATCTCAGTATACCTATCTCTATTTAATGTGTTGTGAGGTTATTTATTGGAGAGATGCGCGTTTTGTCATGCTTGTGTATGATTAAAGTGAAATGATTTTAAGAGGATATTTCAACAATTTCTTTTCAAATCGAAATTATTTCTAAAGTCAGCATTATTGAGTATTCTATGAGAGTGGTAAAGTGGAGACTCAGATATTCTAACGTAATGACTATGTTTAGAAGAGATAAAAGAAAAAAAGTGTCGAGTTGTCCTACTGTGGAATGTGTGGAAAGGTAATATGCACTTATGGGTTACGATTATAAAAATCTTATATTTTTTGAAGTTTTAGGAATTTCAAGCGCAAGTTTCTCTTGTCACTTGACACATAGTAAGCAACCTTTCGGATTACAATATTGGAATAGACCTCGAGAGTAACACAAATCCGTAATAATGATATGCAAAGTTTTTATAGCTTCTACTTCATAATTTTTAATTACTAAATGTGCATGCGTCCGAAAGCTAAGTGTTTATGGGTGTTGGCAGTTGGAATCACCCCACACATTCTGCGGTAGTACCTGTAACATAAACGTACTTATGTATTATTTTCATTTCAGAATCAGCCTATTCGTAGTTGAACCGTACGGGGCTCCGCACTGGTGTAACCTTGAAGTATGGACCATTGAAGCAACTTGGTGATGAGCTCCAAATTTCTGCCGTAAAGCAAATCAAGTAAGTAGATGTTTAGTTCACGAGTAACCTATTCTAGTAAAATTATAATCATTGAAGTAAACAATAATATATTGGAAACATTTCTACTTTTCTTCGTTCCTTAATCCAACGATATTTTTGGAATATTTCTACTTCGTCCATCCTTCTATAATCTATTAATTGATAGCTATGAGCATAGTTCTTTTGTGGTGGCCGATCGAATTCTGAAATTATAATCGTATAACTTGATTAGTGCTCTCAAAGTTCATATAATCTTTTGCTGCATGAACGTGAATAGGAATACTTCTCTTTCTCTCCGCATCCCTTACAGGAGAGTAGTACTTAGTCACCTTTTGAGATACTCGAACTGTAACCAAGTTATCGTGATGGGCATTTCTATTGAATTTTACCTAATGATGAGTAATGGGAATCTCTAATACGCTAGCGGAGTAATGGGAATCAATCGTTGTGTCTAAGCCCCTTATTATGGCTAAAAGTTCACGTAAAGTCATGTCTTTTTCGCATTATTACTGCATTGCTCAGCGAAAAAAAGATTCACGCCTTAAAATAATAATTCTAAAAAATCCTAGCTGGGGTGTTTTGTGAAAGCCTTTAGATTTACGAGAGAAAATAAGGAAATTTCTTTTCACAATCCCATGAGAAATTTCACTCACCAAGTGCTATGACGGTAGCGGTGTACGAATGCGATGGCTCATTTTTTTTCCTTTTTACGTATAAAATTCCGTGGTACTGAAAGTATTTCCGTGAACCTTTTAGCAGGAACTTTGGGCAATTGCATCATTCGCCCGAGGGTTGTGTATTCACTAATTGTTTTTAATTCACCATTTCAATTGCAATTCTAAACATTTTGAGGAACAAGGATTCCGTGAAAAACTAGGATAGCCAGTAAGTTCTTTTCTAAGCAATTATGATTACATCAAAAATCAGAATTAGGAAAGCTATAGGTTACGCCATCTTACCATATCATAGCCATACAGTTTCCCTCTGTGGTGCTCTTGAATATATTAATGGAAGTAAGTTTATGTTGCTTCTTAAGCTTTCGATGACCTGCCTATTAGATCGCAACTCATCGTCATCACGTCTGTGTCACTATATGCTCAAGAAATCGATGAGCGGTATATTTCTGTCCTGAACATTAACTACATCTCAACTACTCAAATACAACTCAAAGACTCTCCATCTTTGAACATATTCAAGAGGAAACTCTTCAAACTTCTGAAAGAAAAATCCCTTTGTCTGTAATATTCAAAGGAAAATCTCTTGTTTTGTTTTATCTACCAAGTGACGTTCTGTATTTTGAGTAATCAATTTTCTTCTATTTAGCTTATGTTTATTATTACTGCCTATGTTGTCTTTCACCCGCTGACCCAAATACAAAATTGTAACACTTCAAACAAAATGTCACGTAGTATTCAATGTTTTTGTAATATTCTATTGAACCCTTAATTTTTTTGTTATAATATCACACTGTGAGCTCTATTGTAACATTTCTTATTTATCACTGTTCATAGGGGATGTAAATCCTTAACATAATAAACATTATTATTATTACATCGATAACCGTCTTGGCAATAGTTTTCCTGAATTCGTCTGAAAGAAGGCGTATATTGGCTGACAAATGTTGGGCAGGAATTTCCGACCAGGTATTCGCGAGAAAATATGATGATTGATGGCCGATTGCAATGAAAAGTGTGCATATTCTACCTTACTGTGAGATGATAACTCCTTCTTCCCTGACTCCCCTGCTCCTCATCCAGCGCTTCTTATCCCTGTTTATAGAAGAGAGGAGCGGGTGTGTTTCGTCCTCCTTTCTGGATTCATCTCGCGAGCGCCGACACCCATGTGTGTCTCTCCCCCCCGCTCCCCCCTCTTCTCGCTCCCTCCCCTCCGGACTTCCAAGCGACACATGCCCAGGCTGCCTGCCGCTGGAAAAGTGGGAAGCGGGCATCCCCAGTCACCCGCTGGTGTCGGCCTAAACATCTCGGTCTCCCACGATCTAACAGCTCGGTCTCTGTGAAGGACTGCACCCCGACCGCAGCCGTCAACGCCTCCTGAAAGCGTGATGAACTTCCTTCCCCGCGGTCACCACACCCTTATCCCGCCTAGCGAGAACATGACGAGTGTTCTTACCCGCATGCACACGGCAACCCACATTATTAGTTTAAATTGGTCCGTATTCACACAGATTGGTTTCTAGCTGTTTCTTGACGCTTAATAATTTGTTTAACCGCTTGGTTGTCCGCAGCTCACGTGCAAGTTAATTAATAATTTGGACACACAGTGACAAGGACGAATGCAAGTATTCTAGCTCCTCTACGTGGTGAGAAGTACAACCGAAGAATTCGATTTCCTCCACTCGAGGAATCAGATGCGATCTCGGCTCCGTCGTCAGCCGACAAGTTTGAAGAGGCACCAGGCACTTCCGGGCTCTATCCGTGGACTTGGAGAGGATGAGGATAGAAAAGATACTTTTGCTATTTTGGTGAGGATATGAATGGAAAGAATAAGAAGCGCAGAATGATGGATGCACATTGGAGTGCGAATATATAGGAGCAAACGAAAGGAAAGTTTGGTGAATTTTGGGTCTCCACAAGTTATTGTGTATACCCAAATATAAGTGGTGGAATCCACGTTAAATAATATTCAATATATCATGCAATGCCTGCTACAACTACCACTTAAAAGAGTTGAATATTATTATCATTAGTATTCTACCGGTGAAGGTAGGTTTAAATGGACATTTAATTCTTCCCACCCCCTAAATTTCACTCGATGTCCCTCTTCAGCCCCTCATACCTCCTGCCACCCATCATTGCATCCAAGCTACCCGTTCTTCTCCTCCCTCTTCCCCGCTTACCCAACGCTCTTCCCTCAATCACCTCCTTCAAAACACCATCCCCTTTTATTACCTTTTCCATCTACGCCTTCTGCCTTCTCCTAATTTCATCCATCAAATTTCTTTCCTCTCCTACCAATTCTAGCACTTCATCGTTCGTCTTCCTTTCGACCCACTTTACTTTTTCCATCCTTCTCCACACCCGCATCTCAAAAGTCCTAAGTCTAATTTCATCTTCTTTTCGCAAAGCCCACGTTTCCGCCCTATATAGTGCAACGCTCCATATTCTAACATTCTGACCTTTGAATACAGACTGCCTATTTCTCCTTCTCTCTTGAGTTTCTCCGTCTCCTCGCATTGCCAACTCCACCACTTTTCTCTTACTCTCTTTTTTTCTCTCCTAAGCCTGTTGTTAATCTCCTTATAACGCCTTTTTCCTAGCTCTGTATTTACATTTTTCCATTTCCATCTTTCCTCGATCTTTTCCATAGTTTCTGTTACCTATGGTTTCTTGATTCTCCTAGCCTCTACTGCTCCTATTATTTTCTCAGCTGCTTCTTTTATGCCCCTCTTTATCATTTCCCACCCTTCATCTATTGTTCCTCTATTAGTAATATTAGTTGCTCCCGCCAGTGCATTTCTAGGGGTCACGGGAACACGCAATCCCCAATCCCACCACGACAAGGCTTAGTCCATGGGGAAGGGGAGTTGGATATAAAGGAATAATAAGCATTCTATTGTATCATGTTCAACTAGGTGGAGGTTAAATTTCGTAAATGAAATACTAACTTTGTTTCCTTCCGCAGATTTATTTTCTTGGTACGACGTGTTTTAAACACATCGGTGTCATCGTCAGGTACTGATCATGACACTGACTGATTATCATCAGGTACTGATCATGACACATACTGATTATCAGGTACCTGATGATGACACCGATGTGTCGAAACATGTCATACCAAGAAAATAAATCTGTGGAAGGAAACAAAGTTAGTATTTCATTTACGAATAATAAGCATTTCAGGTTAGGTAAAATATTGGTTAAAGGATTAAACAGAGCGTTTAGAAATATTTTTAAGTCCATTCAAATCAGATTTTGACCATTAAAGCATCGTTATAACTTGAAAACCTGAGTAAAGTATGTTAGTTAGCGGACGAAACTAAAATTTCATCGTATATGTTGCAAATATCAAAAAGTAATCTTTTGAATGAGAAGTTTACCCTAATACTTTTTAAATTGTGATATTTTGTGGTTTAGTCATGTGCCTAGATTATTAGGCCTATGTTATATGAGATGGGGTAATATTCTGAGAGGAGATAAATATTATTTTGATTAATTTTTTCTTGCATTTTCACTGAAAGATTCATGAATTGTTTACCATTGAAGATAGGTTCTAAGATACTTCTGGACCTAATACCTTCATATGCCCGCGGTCATATTTGTTAGCTCTTCATATTTTCCATTAATTTCTATTGCCGTTCAAATCTCCCTCCTTCTCTTTCAGGTGCTCCTACCAAAGTTGTTCTAACGAAACAAGTCCACTCTACCTCGTTGCCCTCCTTAGCCGCTTACTCCTACTGTGTTCTCCGTTTACTTTTTATGTGACATTTAAATTTTTATTGCCAACTCCATTTCCCTCAAGCTAAGTTGTATTTAATTTATTTCCTTCTATAACTGGTCACCATCTTCATTCTTCTACAGGGCAAAGGTCATCCACTTTCCTCAAAAACCAAAATCTCTTTTAAGATTCATTATTCTTTGATTCCCTCTTGCAAAACTTTCTGACGATTTTTCCTCCTCGTATCATGTGCTAAGGATACGATAATCATTCTCTCTGCGGTAAAACCCATATTGTGTCTAGACATAATGCAGCTATGATGCGTTTGATGCTCCCGCACTCGGATCAATTTAAATTTATCAAACCATTGGAAATCAATGGGAGAAGTTTGACTCACGCATCTTGTTGATTTAATAGATTCAATTCTATTTGGAGGTCCTTGATCTCACCAATTCTCAACCTTCGTTATTTTCATCAAGGCTACCATTGGATCACTCAAGATAAGCGTTTAATTGTATGTATTTTATGGTTGGAAATATATTACTTAGCTAAAATAGTAGTTTGAGGTAGTAATAGTTTTTGAATTACCATAAAAGGCACTCAACTGCGTTCCTCAAGCCATGAGAGGTTCCCAATACTTAGTTCCATGCCGGTCTTTTACGCTTTGACAGAACGCGGAACACACTCAATACAGTTAGACAGTAGTAGAGGAAATTATTAGCTAGTACGTTTACACACCTTAAAGGGGATTAACGTTGGGACATTGGTTCACCCCGGAGAATTAGTTCCACGGGGGATCAAGTTTACACGGGAAATAAACCATTTATTTTCTGGGAAATGTCGTCGTGGAAACTGAAACGCAACCACGGACCGCAGCGTATTTCATATTCTCTCCTCCCAGTCTTTAGATCGCTAGCAAGAATTCTAGACCGACTGTATCCTCAAACCCTACTACATAGGTAGATGCATACCACCACTGTGATAGTAGTGTCATCATATTTTATGACTTTCGGCCATTTTTTTCCACCAGCTACTCTCTGCTATTAGGGAGTTTTCAGAGAATTAATTTTTTCGCATTCGTTTCTCTCCCTGAGAGGCAATTCCTCTCCCTCTCGGCTATCTCCCGACGAAGTAGTTACTCAACGTAAAAACAAACATATCCCACACCTTGACCTCAGTAACCTAACCACTCTCTCTCTCTCCGTGGTCCCTCTCCACTTCCACGCGTCACCCCTGAAGCTCTCCCTCCTCCTCATCCCTCCCCCCCCCCCACTATACAACCCTCCCCCTTCCCAAGCGTAAGCATTACTCTTCCTCCCAAGACAACAGTCCTACCTCCACGCGCCCCCTCGCACCCTTCCCCCTCCTTCCTCGCATTCTCACACTATCTTCACCTCTAACCACCCCCTCCCCCCTGCCCTCTTCTCGGCGACTAGCTTCCCTCCCAGCGACGCATATTAAATAATCATTTATGTCGCGGCAAATATGGCGACGGAGCCCATTGAAATATGGCAACAATGTCCCTGCTGTTTCTCTGCAGGCCTGCCCTCCGTCATTTCAGTCTCTTTCCTCCCTCCTCCCCCCCCATCTCCACCCTCTGAACACCTCACCCTCCCTTCTTTCGGAGTGCAACCCCTTCCCCCACTGACTTCGACTTACGACCCTCGCATCCCCTCAGCTCAACACCCGACGACCCCCCCCCCCACCCCAGCTTCTTCCCCACTCCAGCTTCTTCCCCACTCCAACGCACCCCTTCCCGACACCACCACACGCTCATCCATCTAAGAAATGAGGCAAGGAGAGAGAAACCCTTCCTTCTCCCTGCATACCACCACCTCTCCGTCCTCGGCCTTAAACTCGGCCGGCCCCTTCCCCATCCTCAGCATCCTCTCCGCCACTTTCCCCCGAAACATTCTTCGCTTTCCTCCTCTCATTTTCCCTATTCCTTCGCTCCTGTCTTAAGACTGTTCTCATGTGGTAGAAGGAGTAATGGTTGACAACAAGGCCATGTGTGGACATTCCTAGAGGCATAATATTTCCAAGAAATATATTAATATTTGTATTCACCCTAACCTCGGTTAGGAAATGCAATCATACACAAGAAGTTCACATTCCTACTTGAATTTTAATAACCTTGAGTCCTAATTAAAAACTAGTGTATTATCCAAAGTTAAAACTGGGCGATGGTTTAGAGTACCTATTTATCTTCTCCATTACTATTTATTCCTCGTATTGATGGTATATGTTTTCGTTGATTTCCAAAGTTCTAATCAAGGCTAAAATGGTTTACTAACTATATTATTGAGTGCAATTCCCCATGCCAGTTTAAAGTAAGTGCATTTACATGTCCTCAGAAAAATTTTCATTCACTCTACTAGGGAGTGACGCTTTAAGCATTAATCCTATGCTCCATGGTGTTACTATTATCATTCGTGTCTACATTCTCCATTGAAATGTATGAGATGCTTCTTGAGTTTCAATGAAGTTGCTAATTTAGGATCAATTAATCTAAATCCATCACTAATATACAATATTATGTATTGAAAACTTATTGGTCAAAGTTTTAAGGAATGCTAGCTTAAGAATAACAACAGTAAAAGTTGAGTTTGATTAGCAAGGATTTTATTAAACTATCCAGGTTTTAGCAGCAAATTGATATTTTCAAATTGATTTTGCTAGTCTCCGGTGAAATAAGTGCTGGTGGAATTGTACGTGAAAATATTCTAGACCCTATTTTGATGACGATTATTTATCAGACCCTCAAATCAAAGACGTAATTAGTTTTGACTGGGTTCCCCTGTAGTTCACCGGTGTACATTAGGCAGCCTCTGACCAGGAGTAAGTTTGATTGGACATTCCGGTGCATTGTCTGGAGGCCAGCAAAAAGAGAATAACCTCTTCTTACAATTAGTTTTGTCATTTTACAGCTCCGCCTTCAGTGCGAAAACGATTGAATTGGAAAGACAAATGGACTATTATTGAGGGAGAGAGCTCATTACCTTGACTTATCGTTTGAAGGACTTGAACTTATCGTTGTTGGTGAATTTAAAAATATTTTTGTGTCTGGAATAATTTGTGGAACGAAAATGAAACTACTCTTTAATTACTATCTAACACAAAAAGTTTTATTTTGCAATTAAAGATTCTTTTTACTAATCGATTTAATGCAAACTATTTTATTGACTGAGCCTCGGATATATTTTAAGAATTAGTAAGACACCATTAATAGCTCTAGAGTTTTGATTGATCATTTAAAAAATATTTTGGTTGCCTGATTGGAATCTGAAACATTTTGCGTTCATCATTTTTTTCAGTAATCTTATATATTTTTTAAATGTTTATATATACTGTTTTTCGGAAGTTTGAAACTATTGTTGGACATATTTTTTATGTTTCGGCAAAATTAGTTAAACTGCGAAATTATGCCACTTCGAAGTTAACATACGGTTCAATGGCTATGTCCTGGCTTTTTACTCATAAAGTGACTCACAGAATGAGTTTTGCTGCACCCACCTTTCTCTGTGTCCCATTGATACAAATCCTTTTTCTCGCACATTGACTTTTTTTTTCTTATTCTGTGCAATCCATTCCTTTCCACTTCTCTGCATTCGCCAAACATTTCATCCCACTCAACTCTTACTTTTTCCAGAAATCTTCTTAGACCGTCCACGGTTACATCTTGTTATCTATGCACACTTATATGTATGGTACAACTCTGTAGTCTCAGTCAGGTTAATTTTTGCGGCAGCGATCAATGCTTGAGAAAATAATTGATTTTTACTTGTTTTTTTCCTGTACTTTGTTTGAGACTTTTAAAACATTTTTAACTAAACGCAATGGAATGAAACATGAAGAAAGAAAACAGTTCATAAGTTGTTGAAGAACAGAGCTTGAAGGGAGTAAGGACACAGTACATCTGGAGCATATTTCTTTACGGCAGTGAGGCATGGACGATGACAGCAGGCAAGAAAAGGATGCAAGCATTCGAAATGTGGTGATACAGAAGAATGATGACGATAAAATGGATAGACCGAGTGACAAACGAAGAAGTCTTAAGAAGAGTGGGAGAAAAGAGAAGTCTACTGTAAACTCTAAGAAAAAGACGGGACAACCTAATCGGCCACACTTTAAGACAGGATGGCCTGATGAAGACAGTCGTCGAGGGAAAAGTGAAAGGGAAGAACGGCAAAGAAAGTCTCCTATGAGATATATGGAACAGATCGTAAAGGATGTGAAAGAGAGGAATTAAGTTAATATGAAGAGGTTAGTCGATAGAAGAATCGAGTGGATGGCTGCGTCAAACCAATCCTAAGTTTGTTGACCGATTACGATAATGATGATGACGTTGAATGAACTTCGTAAATACCGGAAGTGAACGAAGCTATAATTTTAATAAGAAACAACCTGGAACGATACCATTAGACTTTACATCCACTCTATTCGCACCCGAGTTCCCTCAATCGAGCATTAAAATCGTTTTAGGCAGGTAAAATGATATTTTAAGGCTGGTTCAAAGGTTACTTCCTGATTTATAAAGGGGTTCAACTTCGTAATTTCCAGAGAATATTCGTGTGATAGCGGCAAAACCGTGAAGATGCAGGTATGGCGCAGGGGATGCACATAATCGGCGTAGAGGCTATAGATTGCGAAACTAATAGACAAGCCTTGAAAGGTCTCCTTTTATTCACTTGAGTCAATGTTACCTTGCTCAATACCAATTGTACTAATTATAGTTCACCACTTCCATTGGTGAAACCATATTCATTGCTTGACGCAATTTCCCCTTCGATTCTTTTACCGGTTAACCCCTTCATACACATAATTATTCTCTTTTACCTCCCTCACTACCTGCTACCTCATCTTTACTTGGTTAGTTCACTTGATTCATATCAACCTTCTGTGACATCAAATTTGCCTCGTATGCCTATATGACGTCATATGCCTACAGCCTCGTCACGTACGTAGTTGTTACAGTCCATGCCTTGCTACCATTAGGGAGCATGCTTCAGATACACGTACCTCCAAATTGTGGCATTACTATTTGATTTCCAGAAGATTTTTAATGTCTCAGCCATAGTGGCTATTTTGTCGGAAAATTCCATCACACTAATGTTTTCTCGCTGGATGCTTATTTCTATAACCTTCTCTTCAACTTTTTCATTGCGGTGTACATCATAATTCATTACGTTATAAATTTACTAGAACTATTGCCTCATTAACTTTCTGTGCACATTAGGAGCTATAGCTATTCTATGGGCAAGTATATGACTTGTACATAAATTTAAATCTCCGAGTTACATTACGGACGAAGCGAGCCCTGGTTAATATGGAAAGCATCATTTTTATGCACCCCTAATGTTGGTTGACAACAAAAATCTAACCTATTCATTTCGTGCTCAGTTACCTGCTGGTAATTCTCACCTAAAACCCTTATTACGGCGCAAATATACTCTCTTGGCCTTAGTCGTCGGGTTTTCTTTCTATATTCTTAGTACTGTGGGCAGAATGCTTTTCATTCTTTTGAACATATATCTTTTCGAAGGAAAACGTCAAGCATAGAATTATTTCCTCGGCATCGTGTTGGTGTTGACCCTTTGCGATGATTCGTGAAGGTCACCGTTTCCCCTTCCGCCCTCCCTAAGCTTCGAATGTCTCAAAGATGGCTAGAAAAGTTTCGCAACAATATCACTCCAACCTAACCTTCAACCTGTTTCCTCAGCCCTCCGGAAGCACTTCAGTTGGTTACCAATGACGACTAAAGACCAGTTAGCGTGGTCGTGATATTTCCCACGTAGACCTTCATTGTGTTCAATGGGAAATTTAGAAGGGTCCTTGGAAAGTATAATTATTAGGATGCTTGGGTCGGTAATGAATAGTTGAATGCGGGGAGCTGTAGTTGGAGTCCAAACACCTTGGGTGATTAACTAACACACCAATGGGAGGACCTTAAGCGTCAGACATGTTTGCTTAGTGTGCTCTAACGTAATGTTCTTGGATTTTTAATATATATTCAATTAAATATATTCCTATTCGGTCACTTTCTATGCTGATGGGGATCGGGCTGGTGTGGTGGCTAGAGTGCTGACCTCCCATTCCGAGGGCCCGGGTTCGATTCCCGGCAGTGGCGGACTTTCAGTGGAAAACCGGTCCCCACTTGAGTGCCTAGTGGAGGGCATTTCAAGTTCGGTAATCCGTCCGTCGGATGGGACGTTAAGCCGTGGTCCCCTTGGCGCCTTTCGTTAAGAGTAGGCTAATGCCGACGCCGGGTTTCTCTCCACCCTTCCTCCGTTTCCTGAACACTTCTACCATTGCCCAATTACACACCTCAGCCTGATCTCAGCTGTCGGTCTCCTCCCCTGAATAACCAACCTTCTATGCTGATTATTTTTATAGTTCAAAATTTTGAAGATCTCTACCGATGGTCAGTATTTCCGCGTATCCCTCGAGAAGTTTTGGAAAATGAAATCTTTATTAATATGATTCTAATACATACAAGATTCTGTTATAGCATAATTTTAATACCTGTTCTCGGCTTTTTTTCCTACCATGCTACTCATTAAGCTTGCCCATTTTGTGGTATTTTCTTGAAATTTTGGTCGAATTTTTCTATCGCAACCAAATATTCTCAAATCCTTCCGCTTCCTCTGGACCCTAACATCATTCTCGTCGTTGTCTGTTACACCTCTATTCATTCCCCCTCTGTCTCTTTCCTTAATAGCCTCTGGCGGACGCCCCATTTAGTTCAGGGTATGTTCCATCTCATCACGTTGTCTGAATGGCCTGACCCTTTTTTGCCAACGTTATTTTTACTCGAGTCGATTACAATAGGTTTGATTGTTAATTTCTCGTCGACCGTCTCGCGGTCTGGGCGACCAAATGGCTTGTATTCCATGTCATTTACGTCCTTGCAGAATTATCCTCCATGAAGTTCCTTAACACCGCTTTTAAGCTCTTTCACTCTGTCTCCCTTGGAATCCCCCTCCTCCTTTTTCCCATCTCAGCTCCTTGTTTTTACCGCGTGGTTATAAAATCTGGCGAAAAAAGTCGGTCTGCTTAATGAGTTTTGAAAGTTGTCTTTAGCCTCGGGGAGGAAATGCAACCCATCTGAATCCAATAACTTGCGCGAGAGAATTGGAACTATCTACTTCAATCCACAGCGCGAATGGTTGACCTTTTCATTGCATTACCATTCATGTAAGAATATTTCATTTCTTTTTATCATTAGTAATCTTAATCTTGACCGCGTCACGCTTTTGTAATGTTCTTATATTCCAAGCTCTTTTTAGCAAAAAGGGAACAGGTTTTGTTTTTATTAACAAATGTGCAGGGGCGTCGGAACGATTTTCGGTGGGGGGAGGTATGGAGGGGAGGGGGGGGGGGGAGGGGGGGGGAACCATGAAAAGGGCCCGGCTCCCAAGAAAAGGACCCGAATTGTTTTTTGCGGATACGAGGTGGTAGAGACTAGAATTTCGATAAAAGAGCATATGAAGGTGTGAGAATATTTGTCAGATGGGCAAAATCAAGCTGGAAACAAGTGAAATTTAATTTTTATAAATGAAGACTACTCATTTCTTAAGTGTCCGGGGCAAATTATGGAGAGGCCATCGGCCCCTCCTGCCCCCCACTTCCGACGCCACTGCAAATGTGCCCAAGACTTCAGATCGTTTCATTTAGCATCTACAAATAGTGACATAGAAGAGAGAATCACATTGCATATAAGTGGAAGGACCTTCATCAAATGACTTACGACTGCTAGGGATGCAGAGGACACGCCTGCAGTGGCATTCCTTATCTTACTAAGGGGCAGTAGAGCACAATAGAGACTTTACCATTGAGACCATTAAGCTGTAAATTTCGAGGAAGGGATTGTCAGGGATCAAGATATATTGTTAATGGAAACGACAAGTTGGAAAGGCATTCCATTACTGCATTTTTTCCAGCATCACCAAGAAATACATCGCCATTATTGTCGCAATTCTTTATACATTTTACGCGGAGGATCAATTCACGAAAAATATGGATGAAAATTTCCTGCATCATAGTTTTAAAAATAAAATGCAAAGCAATCTTTTGGCGATTGGTATTATTTTCAGCTGATTCCGCGTCATTCACGGGTATATCATCGACTGAGTAATGTTTGCTTGAGCGGGAAAAAGTCTTCGCAGTTATTACGTGCTTAGGGTGCTGAGTAGAATGTGGTCGCTCTGGAGTGATTTTGAAAGTTCACTCAATTAGAAGTCGCGTCTCGGTGTCTCCCCCTTCCCATCCACGAAAACCCATCCATTCCCTTCCCGCTTAGTTCCGAGGAAGACATCGATAACGCATCAATGAATGCCACTCTCAGTTGACTCTCCCACTCTTGTCACATGACTGATAACGGCTGCATTATTAAATTTTACGTTTAGAAGAGCTGATTGCTTGAGAAAGGGTTTTGAGAAGGGTGAGTGAAAGAGAGATGGTTTGGAGAGAGGAGGAAGAGAAATGTGTCGAGACATGGCATGGGGTGCATGAAACTCCCCTTTGTTCTCCATCCTGGAAATTCCCGAAAGATTTGCTCCACCCTCCAATGCCTTCCCTTCGCCATTCTCACAATCCTTCACGTCTTCAGAACACTCTTCCCTCTTAGCTTCCCGTTAATCTGTGTCACCTCCTTAAACGTGGCATATTCACATGCATCATAGTTTTAGCAGAGTAAGAAACTTCAAGGCTGTATGACAAAGGGCGAAATCTCACCAGAAATGTACTGAACTACGTGCTGTTAAGTAAAATACTGGAAATACTGTCCTATGTTATACTGTTACTGCTCTGTACTATGCTGTACAATCCTATTTATATAAAGAGAATCGGGTTGGTATGACAGCGGATTCTGGCCTCCAGTCCTGAGGCATTGGATCAGAATCCCTGCTAACTATTTGCAGTGGCATTGCGGTCTCTACTAAGGGGCTGTAAGGAGAACAGTGTAGGTGCACTCCGTCCGTTGGCAAGAATATTAAACTCTAGACCCCATGATGACTTTTGTTTATAATGAGGTAATGCCAACGCTTGTTTTTTCTTCACCATTTCCCCAATTCAAAAAAACCCTGTCTTTTTACAACTATCCACCTACATTTAATGGCGCAAATGACATCAGCTGTCAGCTGCATCCACTTATGGCAACAAATATAGTCTGCATTCACCAAGATACTAAAAAAAAACAAAATGAACGCGTGAAGTACAATGTGGAAACCGTTAGCACAATAAAGGAATTTCTATTGAAATTCTATTATCTTGGCCTGTGTTTCTCCAGAGTTCAATGAACTTGCTCTAATGTAGGTATCGTTACGCACAGAAAGAAAGAGATTTGCACTCTTTCAGTCCGTCTATGTCTCTTTTTGTATCCTCGTAATTAAATGTAGGACAGAGTGATGGATATAGCACATAATATCTCGTTGGGCATGGTATGGACCAGAAATTATTGGGTATTCTAGCGCTACTGGTGACTCATGTGTGCATTCAAGAACGTATGGGTCACATAATGGCCTGCATTCAATATTCTATCAGATTTATGGAGGCAAACATGATAGAGGCTTGAAGAACAAGCTGAAATATATGAATATTGAATTTATTTATATCGGAGACGAATCTGTCGCCAAATCGCTTCTTCATTTATCTCCGTCAAGTCATCTTTGAAGCAACTGTAGTGATAGACAGTAAATAACGTTTTCAAGTATGAGATGGAAAATATCAAGAACAAAGGATGACATTTTGGAGAAGGGTTTCCTTTGGTTTTATCGGCTGCCTCCGAACCATCCGCAATGTATTCGTTCAACTCCTGTTCCAATTTCTTTAAGGAGCGATCATAGGAACCTATAAATACTTTAAATGTGGGAAACTCTCGTTATGATATTTTCTTACGTAATCAAGTTTTGAAGACCATAAGAAAGCCTTTTCGACAATAATTATAGAATTGGGCGGTGTAAGTTAGTTCCTTGACTATCCCCACCAGCCCAATTTCTTTGGCCCCCTCCCTTACATTTCCTCTCTTCCATTATCCTTCACTTGTTTTTCCTCTTCTCTCGTCCCATTCTTTAACTCCTTGCCTCCTTCCCTTACTCATCTTTCCAGTTCCGTCCCCCTCAGCGTCCCCCATTTGCTTCTGTTCCTTCTCCCGTCCACCCACTCCCCCTTCCTCTCCAACATTTGGGCATTTTTTGCTGCCTTTCCGCCTTGCGAGCCAGACACTCTTTCTCCCCTCCTTCCCACCGAATCGTTCTCTCTTCCATGCCACCCTACCATCTTCCTTACGCGCCTGCTCCCCCCACACTCACTCCCCGATACCCGCTGCTGCCACCCACCCCTTCCCCGCCCAAATATCCCTCTCCCCCCAATCCCCTACTCCTCCCTTTCACCCCCGTCCCCCACCCCTCTGTCATTTTCTCTCCCGTGTCTCTCCCTTTTCCTCTTCCCTTCTCCTTGTGCTCAGAGACGCCCATATTACCCTCCTCCATCTCCATATCTTCTCGTAAGTCACACCACCTTTTATCCTCTACCCACTCTTCCTAAGAATTCCACTTTTTCGGTATTTTCCGTGGTGCTAGGCACGTAGTACTTGTCGCAATTTCCCAAACACCCGAAGTTTTCTCCTTATTCAGGTGTTTTCATGGACTATCCCACGATCCACTCCTGTGCCTGAATTCGTGCTCCGATGCAATGATATTTGTCACCGTCCCAAAAACATTCCAATATTGAGTGAAAATTTACCAAACTGCGTATTTCTTCCCCAGATGATGATAATTTACCCGAAATGCAATATTTCGGTGGAGATTCATATTTTCATTACATAATATCTAATTTAGGAAGTGTTACACGCTGCTAATAATTATATCACAGGAATTTATAATTTATTTAGATCCATTATCTACTGCAATTAATTTTATTGGCCCAATTAACCTCGTGGATTCGCAGTAAATTAATTTCTCGTCTAATTACTTATCTTGTGGTTATAGAGTGCGTCCTAATTATATAATTATTATGTGGCAATAAATTTGTAAGATAAATTTGAACTACTTCATATCCACAGTGGAAAATGCCGTACACGAAATTCCATCGAAGATATCATTTACTTTGAATCAATTCTAATTTGTAAATTCATTTCTATAAAGAAATATGGAGTGTAAATAAATAAAAATTTGCAGCAGTAGTGTATAAAAATAAATGATTCCACGAAATATATCCATACTAAGTATCCATTCGCAGTTTTATTACCATATTGTAACACATTTGTAAGCTGTGCGTTTTAATGCTACTCAATTTTACGTGTGTATACCCAATAAATTTATTTTTGAAATAGCGCTAATGTAAATAGAATTTAATTCGGTGAATAGCCTTGAATTTGTGTCTCATAAGGCCTGCATTTAAGAGCTGGTGGACTGGTTAAAAGTCCCAGAAACTATACTTAATGCTCGATGCAGCATTCTTAAGCAGACTGTAGTCAAATCTTATTTAATATTTGGCATAAAGAGATGAAATATGATGGAGCTCATCTCTTATAATATGAGGGTTGTACAATAGCAAGTATTCCACAGAGAAAAAAATCATTCGCCTTGACCGGGACTCGAACCCGGACCCCCTGATTTCCGGTCCGGTGCTCTACCAGTTGATATACCAAGGCGTCCTGGTTCCCCATGGAAATTATAGAGCTTTAAGGAACATGACGTTCACGGACTGCTAGACAAAACATGTCACAAAGTAGACGTGGTCGTGCGCAAGGCGCCACCGTCCACGAGGTTAAAGCCGACGTTGAAACACTAAGGTACTTACTTGTGACGAAATTCAAAGATCAGGTACTAGCCGTGAAAACTTTAGCGGCGTTACCCGCTGAAGTGAATGATTCAAGCGAATGATTTATTTCTCTGTGGAATATTTGCTATTGTGCAATTTCAGCGGGTAACGCCGCTAAAGTTTTCTTGGTTAGTACGTGATCTTTGAATTTCGTTTATGAGGGTAGTACCTATATGGGCAATCCACGCAGGATTTGTTGCGAGAAATGTTCCCCTTCGAGGTCTAATCCTCTCCACTAATCCTACCATCGCTACTTCCGATTATATTTTGAGAGGATAAGCCAATCCCAATCGCAGCATCACCTCTCTTATCCGTGCCTTACTCGCAGTATGCTCTATCCTGGGTAGGAATCCTATTATTTATGCGTATAATCATTAGCGTACCTACATGCCATCACCAATGTTTTCCAATTAAACAACGAAGACCATCGGAGAAGTGACCGGACACTGATCAGTGATTTAAGTGTAGGAGCCTCTATTTCATTCCACTGGAGCCGCTGTAGTCGGTGATTGCGATAACCACTCCTGTCGAAGGAGACGGCGAGAATAACGTATGGAGAATAGCTTTACTAATAGAACCGCACTTCGCTCGGCTTCACTGGAGTGGAAAACGTAAAGCATGGCCGGAGGCTAGATACCTTCTTATGATCGCACAATTGGGTCGGTTGCTTTCAATTTTGTTACGTTCCACTAATTATTAATCCTATGTCGGTAAATCTTTGAAACCAATAGTAAAGAGGCTGGGAGGAGAGTGTGATCTCAGTTCATCAACTCATCTATCTTATACTACGCTCGCATGTTCCATATACATATATTGGAATGTTTTAAATATTCAGTATGTTTGTGCAAAAAGTTAAGTTTTACATATTTCCATTCATAAAGGTGATGTTTACTCCTGAAGACTGAATTTCATAGCATTTTCTTAATTTTTTAAGGCATACTTTTATAATATCTCTTTCGGTACCTTAGAGGTTTGAAAACGGTTGTAGGTAGGTAGACTGCTCTGTCATTGATTAAATTCCTGTCGATCAAATTGTAGGAAAGGTTAAACCAGACATAAAAAAATCCGCTAAGAATTAATCATATTTCCTATGATCGGTTCTTCTGTAGCGTACCCTCCTTAAAATATTTTTCACCGTAATCAGAATTTTTTAAAGTGCTAAAATCCCATTGGTAAAGTAGCTAAATTTAAAATTAACGGTTTCTTTAGTTTGTTCATTACTTTGATCGAGGTTTTTGTTATAAAATCTGTATTTTTATGAAAGGAAAGATGTAAGATTCATCTATTAAGTTTTGCAGATGGTTGTGAATATATGCAGATTGCTACGCTTTTATCCCCTGCCAGACGTGTTGCTCACTTCAGATTTGTGTAAAGTTGCTAACTCCTATGTGATCCACGTACATATCAGGATTCGCATCTCACATGATTCGCTCTCTTCTCCTCTCGTTGATTGGTTTGTTTCAGATTCAAGAATGTTCTACATCAAAGGCGTGGATTAATTTTTTTTGATGGAATGAATGGTTGCGAGGGTGCAATGGTCTGCATGCGATATTTAGCGTTCGAGTCAATTCGTGGTTGAAGCCCAGGACTCCGTACCCACGTTAAGTACTCCTCCAGAATACGCCAAGAAACAAGAATAAGATCGAAGAAGGCATTCGGGAAAAAACGTAGCGGAGATTTTGGGGAGATAAGACAATGCCGAGTTTCCGTCAAAAGTAAAGTCCGTCGAAAGTGTCTCGAAAAGGAGAGAAAAAAACGAGTCGTGATACTGTCGCCTAATTTCCCTATTCACTCTTCACGACCCCTTTTACCCTTACCTGTAGTTTGCGCCGGCTGTTCAGATGTGATTAGTCTTGGACAGAAGTGCGGGGTTAGGATACATTTGCATACAATACAGATATACTTTTCATTCATGTATAAAATCAACACTCTTATTAATTTATGCTTAGTATATTTTAGCATATATATGTCTCATCCAATTCAACAAACCACAAAAAGGGAGCGGATTACCTGTGACATCCCGTCCCCCCGAAACCGCAACAGCCAACTCTGGGCAGTTTCCCCTTTTTCATGAATTTTCCCTGTGTCCAGTACTGCTCTTTCCTCTTCTTTCACCTTACTTCGTACACCACACAGTCTCAAGTTTTTCGACTGCCCGCCATCACTCGCACACACGTCCGTCCACTACTTACTCCCCCTCCACTCTCTCCTCTTGTTTATCCCATTCTTGTCCCCCTCTCGTCTCCACCGACGCTCTTCCCCCACTCCTTTTCTCCTATTGTTGATTTGTTTATGTGGCGATTGAAATGTTTTGTCAACGGACTATGAATGGTGATATGCTTTTTGAGGATAAGGGGCCTAATTCTGTAAAGTCGAATTCGAGATTCCGACGTCACAACAATACCCATGTATGGAAAAAACGTCATGGTTTGTAGTACAAACCGTGCTCCCTTGATGCCGCGACGGTCGCTCCGGCTCAAGGCGACGGAGTCGTATCATTTTGCGGATCATTTCGTTCATAATCCGTCGCCAAATATTTTCTGGCGAGCAGGCGCTGCCTTCGCGGTGGGCACCTATAGAAGCTTCGATTGTAGCAGACAACTTGTTGATATTTATCGCGCGGAATACAAGGTGAGAATGTATCTAATTCTAGCTAATGATTAAATCTTTCATGTCTCCGTTTCCTTGCCGCTTATACAGTTAGAAGTATATAAAACTATTTGTTTTGTTTTCAAATGTCGCCATGCAATGTTTTTGTTTAATTTTGATTAATAAATTGTCAGGTAGAGTAGACATATAGGATTGTTATTCGTGTAAAACTTCTTCTACGTAAGATTTTAATGCTACTGCAGGGGCAATATATATTATTGAGAGGAGATGTTATCATGTTGGAAATCACATTGTTTGAGCAAATATCATTATGCTGCCTTGCTTTGTATGAGTACCTTTCTTTGTGTGGTTGTGTTCTACCGACAAATTCTGATATTGTATGGACGTCCCCCCTGTGTGGTGGCTTGCAGGGTATATGTAGATGTAGACGTCCTTTGGTCTTCGGACGCGTAAATTATCGCAGGATATTGAACGGTTGTTGCATACTTGTAATTGCTACTGTGATATCATCCATTCCAAATCAATATACTACATAAATAGAAACAATAGCGGACGGAGGAATATATGCACGAAGATGTAATGATTCACTCGAGAAAACAATATCATTACAGAAGCTGTCGACACAATCAATTGATAAAACCAAAACATTCCGTGATTTAATGCCAAAGGTGTGATCACTTTCAATTTTCAGAAATTTCACTTTCTTAATTAGTCTGCCGTTATTCCATACCAGCATATATTGTTACATTTTAAAGCGAATAGATTGATTACAAACATCAACAGTAAGTCATGTTGATTAACTATTGTTAATTACCTCAGCTTGTTCCTTCCATTGTAATAATGGCGCGCTGGATAGACATAACGTTGGATAACAGTCAACTGTTATACGTCATTTCGGCGGTGAACGATGTTCGCGAATCGTTCGTCGCGGTGACCCACGACTCTCCATATGAGCCGAAATTCTTTCGACTTTACAGAATAGGCCCCCAGGGGCCTTATTCTGTAAAGTCGAATTCGAGATTCCGACGTCACAACAATACCCATATATGGAAAAAACGTCATAGTTTGTAGTACAAACCGTGCTCCCTTGATGCCGCGACGGTCGCTCCGGCTCAAGGCGACGGAGTCGTATCATTTTGCGGATCATTTCGTTCATAATCCGTCGCCAAATATTTTCTGGCGAGCAGGCGCTGCTATCGCGGTGGGCACCGATAGAAGCTTCGATTGTAGCAGACGACTTGTTGATATTTATCGCGCGGAATACAAGGTGAGAATGTATCTAATTCTAGCTAATGATTAAATCTTTCATGTCTCCGTTTCCTTGCCGCTTATACAGTTAGAGGTATATAAAACTATTTGTTTTGTTTTCAATTGTCGCCATGCAATGCTTTTGTTTAATGTTCATTAAAAATTGTCGAGTGGACTAGACATAGGTATAAGTTTTTTATTCGTGTAAAACTTCTACGTGATATTTTAATGCTACTGCAGGGGCGATCTACATTATAGAGAGAGATGGTATTATGTTGGAAATAACATTGTTTGAGCAAATCTCATTATGCTGGCAATTGTTTTGTATGAGTACCTTTCTTTGTGTGGTTGTATTCTACCGACAAATTCTGAAATTGTATTGACGTCCCCCCTGTGTGGCTATCTCCCCCTCCCACGCACCTTTTTGGTGGCTTGCAGGGTATATGTAGACGTCCTTTGGCCTTCGGACGCGTACATTATCGCAGGATATTGAACGGTTGTTCTATATTTGTTATCTGCTACTGTGATGTCAACCATTCCAAATCAATGTACTATATAAATAGAAACATAGGCGGACGGAGGAATATATGCACGAAGATGTAATCATTCACTCGAGAAAACAATATCATTACAGAAGCTGTCGACACAATCGATTGATAAAACCAAAACATTTCGTGATTTAATTCCAAAGGTGTAATCACTTTCAATTTTCAGAAGTTTCACTTTCTTAATAAGTCCGCCGTTATTCCATACCAGCATATATTGTTACATTTTAAAGCGAATAGATTGATTACAAACATCAACAGTAAGTCATGTTGATTAACTATTGTTAATTACCTCAGCTTGTTCTTCCATTGTAATAATGGCGCGCTGGATAGACATAACGTTGGATAACAGTCAACTGTTATACGTCATTTCGGCGGTGAACGATGTTCGCGAATCGTTCGTCGCGGTGACCCACGACTCTCCATATGAGCCGAAATTCTTTCGACTTTACAGAATAGGCCCCCAGAAGGTGGAGGGAGCATCGTGAGACAAGTAGTAGGGTAAAATGAAAGAGAATAGAGCAATCCCTTGCGTCGATTTTTATCGCGAACGATTGATTAATGTTGCTGTCGCTTTGAAGTTACCGGGATCCTTTTTGAAAACCCTATGTATTTGCACGTTTATGCGTTCCTGTTTGCAACTCCGTGATTCTGCCCCAAATACCTTAAATAAAGCAACAGAATAAGACTATTGTATGCTCCTCGGTCGTCAAAATCTTTGAGACACGAACTCAAAGGAATAAAGCCTGCTCGTTAAAACGTTGGCCTTTCCATTATGGGACAGCACGGTGGGTAACTGGTTTTTCTTGACGTCGCCTGTGACACTTCTCTTTTAACTTCGACAATAAATTAAGGGGAGCTCATTACCTAAAGAAGTAACTGTGGATATCTGATTTACTACATCTCCCTTTAGTGAGAATGTGGTTATTTTGTTCGTCACTTGTAATTCTATGCTTTCAATACGATGTTGGGGAGGCTTTTCTGTTCGTCAATACGTAATCAATACGTAAAAACATTCAAAATTACACGAAACAAACCGCAGAAATTACTTCTTGTATTCTAACTTATATCAGATATTATTTTCTTTTTATTCCTAGACTGACAATTCTCTGCACATGCTTAATAATGTCGTGTTTTCGTTAAGGAACTCATCGTCATCCCTTGTCATCAAACCTAGGATTGACTTCACGTAACTCTCCACTCGGTTCTAACCCAGGATCAGCTAACCTCATCATATAATGGTTATATATACAATTCTTCTCATTTACATCCTTCACTATGTTTTCCGTATATCACGTACTCCCTGTATCATTCTTCCCATGGTATTTTTCCTCGATTATTCTCTTCATTCGGTCACCATGTCTCAAAACAGCCGATTAGATCGTTCTGTCTTCTTTTTAAAGTTCTCAGCAGACTTCTCGTCCCTTCTATCCTGCTCAGGAATTTTTCGTTTCTTGCTTATTATATCCATTTCATCTTCATCATTCGTCTTCGATTCCGCGTTTCGCATGATTCCAGCAAAAGAACTTCAATCCCTGGAAATAAAACGTGGAACTGAAAAAGTTACTCCCGAACCGTCGACGACGATCATGCTGCACTGTCCACCATCGCTATATCTTCGTTTTTTTCTCCTTGTTTTCAGCTCTATTTTTATGTAAACCACAGGAAATTATCATATTCTTAGATCTATACCGTCACTGTGAATAATGCAAGTTCGGGAAGGAGATGATTCCCCGCCCCTCGTGACTCGATCTTTTGATCCTCTGGTAGACTCTTATCATGAGATGGGATAGTGAGTATGGGTAAACAGCCGGCAGTGTTTGAGACTCCATCTGAAATGTCTAATTAGGGAAAACATGTAGTCTTGATTACCACCATTATTTCGTTTGGAACTGAGAACTTTCACTGCATCTTGCCTAGTATAACGATACTGCATGATTTTACTTTTGATCGTAAGTTTTGACTTTCCTAATTTCCCTTCCAAAATGAGTACAGTGTAGTGCCGTAAAATATTAGCCAAGAATTTTTTGCGAGTATAATATAAATCTCGGATAATCGTCACCTAAGGGTCCTCAGGTTTTTCAATTAAGTATTGTTGCTTTTCACTCCGGTGACTAAATTTTCGTAATATGGATATTTGACCAAATATTAACTGTGGAGCAGTAGATTTACCTTCTGAGGTCTTCTGGAAACTCTTCCCGGTACCAGTTTATCGATCGATAACGAGGATCTCCCTTTAGGGATCCAGCAAGAAACCGATCTTGGAACGATAGATACGGCGAGACTTTCCAGCGAGACCCCAGACGTCGATATACGGCGAAGGCCTTCTCGAGGCATGCACGTCCAAGGCATGGCTGTCGGAATGTGGAAACGTCATCGCTAAGCTGGATTGAGATGTCTTGACGGAAAAAGTTGGCGCACAAAGGTATTCAAGAGGGGGAATCGCGTCTTAGTGGGGTGGCGATCTAAGTGGCACAAGCTTGGGAGATGATCTTCTCCCTACGGCGAGGGAGACCCACTGACCGACATAGAAGGTGAGCCTTGCAAGGCGTTTCGGGCAGGGAGGACTTAAGTCGGCGGTGGACCCGTGCGAAGGGGATGCGCGAGCATATTGGGGTGGGGAGCAGAAGCCGCGAGGGGAAAAGGGGCGAAGGGAGGTTTGATTCGGTCTCGGGACACGTCGAAGGACACTCTCGAGGTCGGATGGATTTATCGCCTCCGAGAGAATGATTCGAAAATGATGGCGAGTGAGTTGAAACTTCATAAGCAAAGGAAGGTGGGACGCAACGGTGGGCATTGACATTTCATAAATCAGCGAGCGCGGAAGGGGATGTATAGTGTGCAGATACGCCATTTCCTACCATTAAACTTGCATTTTGTTTTGGAAATAGAAGTGTGTACTCAAAATCTCCTTGTGCAACCCGGATTTTCGTATATTAATAATATATATTCTGATAGTTGAGTACCTATGGAGGTGTCATTGCGCTGCGGCAGCGATAGTTTGGTCGGTACTATACTGCCGGTCTGGAAACCCAAAAGTCACGAGTTTCAATCTCGCCTTTTACTTAGATGTTGCGTTCGTCTTCGGTTAAGTAGGTATTAGGCTATTTGATGCGGAGTAAATTTGGTGGTAAAGAGCATCTAAAAAACTTAAAATAACTACTACAGGGTTTATAGGAACCTGGAAATCCTGGAAAACCTGGAAAAGTCAGGGAAAATGAAAACGGCCATGGAAATCCTGGAAAAGTCAGGGAATTTAACTTGTGGTCAGGGAAAAATTGCAAAACGTTCAAATTTTGGAGTTTATTACCTGAAAATGCCTAGAGATCAAAAACTGCGCATAGGAGTGGAGGAGGAGGGGACGACTGGCCTCAGGCCGGCTTCGCTGTGGAGGAGGCAGCCCAGTAGGGCCCTATTCTGGTTCTTTCTGCCTATAGCCTGCACAATTTGGTGAAACGATTGGCGAAAGGTGTGCGCATCTCATTTTAGTTTGCTAGGGATTTTGCCAGGAATGCTTCGCTCTGTCCCTCTGGTGACAAAGAAGTTATTCTCAGTCAAAATTGGTCACAGCCAAATTTGTAGAAGGATGTGAGGAAGAATAAAATCAAGATTAATTCAAAGAGCTACTTTAACATAACATCAGGTTTGAAGGAAAAGCCAGGTTAGCCTTCTTTGCATATAGTTTTCTGCAATTAAAACCCTTTCTGAAGGCATATTAATGTAAGTGATCATAATTTTTATTTTGTTTACTTAAAGTTGTTGATCTCTTATTACTGGAAGTTCATATGATTAATATGAAAATAAACGTACAATTTTTCGTAAGTTTAGACTTCTCTGCTTCCTCACTATACTTTTATCTCTATAAATGACCGAAATCTTGGAGTTCTCAGGTACCTACTCAAAAGTCAGGGAAAATCACTGATGATGGTCTGTAAATCCTGGAAAAGTCAGGGAAAATGAAAATGAAAACCCCTATAAACCCTGTACTATACCATAATTATTCGAGCAATGGCAGTATAAGATGTCTGACAACCTACTGTTTAGGATATTCGCATGCTTCGAATTGGGGCAATTGGCCATGAAAAACTACTGGAACCCGCTGTCGCATTCAAATCTCGACCCTTCTTGTCGCAGCGTTACGGATATTTTGTCCCCGAAAACATTGCCAATATAACTTAAGCTGGTTTCGTATACAGTATTCGTTTTTTTCCCATGCATTCAACCATAGTATGTTCACTACTCATCTACATCTACATCTATACGATACCCTGCAAGCCACCGCGAGGGTGTGTGACAGGGGGTGAAGATCACCAAGTATGCACTACCGTCATGCAAACAAGCAACTATAGGGACTCATGCAACTAGATTGTTAGTATCTATAGTATTTAAGGGATTAATACATGCATCATGCACTACAGACTTACTCTAAAATATTTCCCCTACCTATCCCTTTGCTATGCTGCCTATTCTGTTCTCTTATAGTACGGGGGAAAAATGCCATTTTGAATCTATCAGTACGACAATCTATCTCTCTAATCTTATTTATCTGGTCTTATTACTCAGATGCGAATGCTTGTAAATTCATCAAGTGAGGACAAGTTAAATACGAGTACACCATTTCTATTCATGATTTTAAAATAAAATACGCTGCCGTTTCAGCCTTTACCATGATTATAAGCTGCAACTCTCCAAAATATCGCCATTTCGTCGACGGAACCACCAGGGACACATCTTCTGTTCTCTGCAGTCGTGCAATATCCCAACCAGTCTGCGAAACCAAATCTCACACGCTTACGTCCTCATATGACCACCGATAAGAACTGGTTTCCTCATTCCCCCATTGATATCAATTCCACCGCGTTGGGACGGTCTCTTTTTCCTTTTTCACACGTTCTAGAAGGAAACGCACCGCTTTTTAGCTTCCTTCTACCGTTCCTATCACTGAAACTACGATTCGAAATCGATGATCGAGCTGATGTAGTGGCTAGAGTTCTTTCTTCTCATCCAGGAGGGGTGAGTTTGAATCCCGGCTGTGTCAGAGATTTTCAATCGGTGAACCGGATTTTACTTGAGTGCAGTATGGAGAGTACTTCTAGTTCAGCACTCCGTCTTTCGGATAGGACGTTAGACCGTGGACCCCTTGGTGCCATTCATTTATAATATGCTAATGCCGACGCCGGATTCCTCTCCACCTTTCCTCCGTTTCCTGAAACATCCTTCCTCTACCCAATCACCTACTTATCTTAAACGGCACAAATGACCTTAAGTGTCGGTCGCCTGCCCCGAATGAGTATTACTTCCAGTCAGATCTTCATGATCAATACCTACTCCAAACACTATGTCCATATTTCTGGAATTACTTGCCTTCAAATCGACAATCTGTTTACTACGTTGGCCTACGTTCATTTCAGACGCGCAGGATATACTATGGTCGTCTCTCCAGAAGCAGCGTAGTTACCATTCGTATTTTGAAATAGACTACATTGGTTTGAATAATTCCTTTTTTTTCACATGAATTCATTTTGCTTTTCCGTATTGGGTCCTTAAAATTGATGGCTTCAGGCATTAATTTATGGAATTTGCTTTCATGTATAATGACTGATAGAATAAACTTTGAATTTCCACAATTGTTTATCTCACACTACTACGACCATGGTTTCGACGATTAACGTCAACATCAGGTCTGATATCTCTCTCTATTAAGATGAAGGCCTGCCGTTTCATTCCAGGGATAACTCTCATGATTGGTTACTGTGATAGCAACTCTTATTTTATCATTTCGGCTATTTATTTCTGAACAAATCATTAGGTAGTTTTCATTTTGAAATGACTATCTCGGAAGCGACGAACATGAAACTGAATTCTCTCCTGTCAATAGAAATAGGAAGGTAAATACTTGGCAAACGAGCAGATTACATCAATTTCATGAATATAAGTGCATAAGACTGACGCAGTTGAATAACTCTGGAATAGCTAAGTCCATGGCGCCTCATGGACATTATAAGTATACTATTGCCATTAACGTTATCAATACAAATACTTTCATCCATATTTATGAATGCTCTGATTCCTCTAGTTTTTTCTCTTCTTCTCCAAGGCCATTGTGGTCAATCAAAACGAAAGCATTCTGCAGAGACCGTTTGAGACATAAAATATTCTATTTGACTCTTGTTGAGACAGAAAATGTTTATGTTCATTTTTCACATGTTAAAAACTTGTTTCACTAAGGTACATTTTTGTTGTTTTATGAGAGAAATATTCAATTTGTTGACTCATCTTTAACCTGGGCTTTCAGCCATGCCCTTGAGTTGATCCTTCGTTCATTTGTCTCCTTTCCACGGTAATTATCGATGCACACGACTCCTTCCAAGAATACTGCCACGCCACCAAATTTCGCAAAAAACATCGATTATTGCTTTCCCATCGATCTCATTTGGAGTCTTTCCAAAAGTAGTCGACTGTAGATTGCAATATTGCCGTAGCTACTAAATTTCCTAACACATCCCAGTCGAGTTGGCTGGGATGTGCTAGGAGACGTGTCGGCTCCCGTGGGAATCATAGGAAACGCGCATTCGCTGCAATGTGTGATGCAGAAAGTAGTCGCATGAGGCAAGTAGTATTTATAATCTACCTGTATGCACATGGACGTAATATCTTACACCCATGCTTAAACATCGGCGGTTATTTACGTGTTGTGAAGGCTTTTGATATTTGTGAAGAGTACCATTCATTAATTCATGTTTTTTAATTTTTTATTCATTTTTTTATTGTTATGAAGCATTTTAGCATATTACTCAATTGTTTTTTTATCTTCTTGAATGTTTTTCACATAACGGGAAGAATTTATGTACGAATTGTGCAGTCTGTCAGGCCATTCGCTAGTTTGAGTTAGGAGGCTGCATTGTTTATGAGGTCCCCATGTGGCCTTCGTAAATTGGTTTTTAATAATGAAGTTGGTTGTGCAGTCAGTAACAATATTACTTTTTACTGAAAAATGCATGCCTGACTCAATGCCACACTCCATTGTCGTGCCTTGCAGGATGCAATTAAGGGGAATTAAAGGAAAAACAGTGACGAATGCTATGAAACTTAACATGAACTTTTTTTACGCACCATGGATCGTGTTCACGGTACCTCTGTTGTCAGATTTTTAAATTAGCTGTCAAGTGTGATTTAGAATCAGAGTGAAATATGATTGGCTTTGAAAAGCTCACATTTTTATTATTGTCTACTATATGTAAATTTCTTAGATTAAAACAATCTGCGGCTGTATTTTATAAAATACTTCCTATAATACGATTACGGGAAATTGTTTTCTTCGCTAAATACAGGCTCGCTAAAATCGATACTAATTTTGTCGAGTATATTTATTTCATCCGTGCTTTCATAGTAAATGATGAACCAACAAACCTCACATGAACAGCGCAATTTCCGACTCTATCCATGGAATTCTCTTGTTGTTTATAACACGAGAATTGAGTAATACACCGAAACAGCTTTTTCCTAAATACCCTATGGATACTTTTCATATAATATTGCCTCCTTTTCTTTCCTGTATACTGAATCTACCTTTAAGTTAATGGACAAAATGTTAAGTTCAATAATGTACAGCGGTTTTGTTATGCTCTTCGTCATATTTTGTTCTTGGATTGGATCTAACAACTAACGACCGAGAAGATTTTTGATGAAAAATCAATGAGTCAGGGAAGCAACGTCACTAAAAAGAAAACTATTTATAGTTAATACTTATTTTTTCAATTATCAATGCCACTCAAATGCTAACATGACTATGGATTCGTTCACGGCAAGGAGAATTTTATCACCATAATGAGTAATAGAAGTCGGCCGTTCATTTTTTTCCGTGAAAAATGCCTTAACTACGTAGAGAACCAGCTAAAAATGGGGTTTATAGTCCGTACAGCCAATTATTATTTGGTTATTAGCTTCATTTAGAGGTATAAAATAAGGAAAGAGCCAATTGTGTATACCGCAGGGAGCTTAATTTGGCTTTGCTGAATGCGTGGTGTAATGGGGTCGTTTGCCATATCATTTTATTGTCGAATCTGATAGAGCTTGTAAAATAAAAAGACCCGCATTTTTGCGTACTTCGGCCCGTCTATTAGTTCTCGAGTTATGAGCGGCGAAAAATTGATGTTTTTAACCCTTTAGGAAAAGTGGGTGTGCAAAGGATTAGTACGCCATACACTTTGTCCAATCACAACTGAGTCCGCGAAGCTACTTCACCTCATCACAATGGGAAACACACAGTTGACTTCTCCAAAGGAAGTGGTTGCAACAAGATCTTTTCGAGGCGAGACATTCCCCCCTCCCTCCCATTTTCCCTGAAAACAGTCAAGGACGGGAGGTGGATGACGTAGATATCCTTAAAGCAGCTCGTTCGGTGGTCGTCGCCTTTTGATTATTTTAATTTTTGATTTATGAGTGAATTATAAAAGCTAAGGACTAAAAATTTAACCTAAAAAATAGTCTAGGATGTGATAAAAGAGCAAATATAGAATATTTGATATTAAAGACATTTGCTTTATTATTTTGAATGGCTAATAAATCACTTTTCTATATCGGTACACAATAATATTTTCATGATATTTTCGTAATGCTGGGGCGATAGAAAAATGAAAATAACTGATTTTATAATAGCAAAAAAGAAAAATAATTCTATATTAAACACATTCTCAAAAAAATCTATCCATTTCTAAAATATATCCAAAGAATATTATCAAGTTTAGAGCAAAGTTATGGCGCTTAATCTGTCTAATAACAAATCATGCCAAATAAGTTGAATTAGTGGTTGACGCTTTGGTTAGAAGATTAATTTTTTCAGTAAAAATTATTGAATGTATGTACGTATCTCGGGATATCCACCGGGTCAGGGCTTCCATCGCCGCCGACGTTCATCGACGCGACGATGGAACCCTTGCCCGGTGGAGATCCCGAGAGCTCTACATTCAGTCCATACGCCGGGAAAGCACAAGTTTCGATACATTTCATGTTTCGTTCCCATCAAACAATTATGCGTACAAAACAGCGATTTTGGTTCTGAGAAAATGTCCCTATTCACAAAAGCATGTGAAATGAAGATGAAAAAGTATGTGATGAAAATTTAAATCTCGCAATTAATTAATAATTGCGATCCCGATCAAATATAGATCGCTCTCCGCCAAATAACACGAGGGCTACAAGGAACGCTTTTCAAATTGGTAATTTCTAGAAATATGCATCCCTCTCTGATAAGATTCACTTTGTTTTTTAGACGATGCTTTTTACCCTCGGGACAGCAATGGAAAACTCGGTGATGAATGACTCGTTCGCAAAGAATGTGATGGACGAAAGTCAGTGCGCATGTGGAGGAAGATAAGGGCATGATTTGTTATTAGACAGTATTAAGCGCCATAACTTTGCTCTATCCTTGATAATTTTCTTTGGATACATTTTAGAAATGGATTGATTTGTTTGAGAATGTGTACAATATAGAATTATTTTTCTTTTTCGCTATTATCAAATCAGTTATTTTCATTTTTCTATCGCACGAGCATTACGAAATGATCATGAAAATATTATTGTGTATCGATATTAGAAAATGGAGTTATTAAGCCATCCAAAATAATAAAGAAATTTTCTTTAATATCAAATATTCTATATTTGCTTATTTATCACATACTAGATTATTTTCTTCGGTTAAATTTCGAGTCGTTAGCTCCTATAATTCTTTCTGGCCCGCAGTATTGAAATACCGGTATTTACCCGACTTATTCCGTGTACATATCGTGTACCAGCAATACCGATTTCTCCTTCCCGTCCCGCTGTCTCTCCCACTCGTCAACTTTAAATTCTTCACCTCTGCATTTCCTACTTTAAGGGGACTAATGCGTTCTACAAAGTCCATTCCTGCACTTTTTGCAATAGGACCCTCTTCCCCATTATTCCAGGCTTATTTTCCCTACGCTCTCGTTTATTTTACCGTAACTCTTTCCCTTTATTTATTTATTGTTTCCATCTTCCCCCACCCCCACCCTCTCATTACCTCTCCCTCCACCCTTGCCGTCCCCCGTTCTCTTCTGCTCTCTCTCTCTCTCTTTCTGCTTTAACTCGTTCCCGTTTTTTATCGCTATCCTATCCTCACTCCCCCTTTCCACCCCCATCCTTTCCTTCTCCCGTAAGCATCATCCTTCTTCCGCACCCCCTCCCCGCCCTCCGCCAATCCATTCCCTCCTCCCAACACAAAACCCGCTTTTTGCAGTCCTTCCGCGCCCAGCGACGCCCCCACCCCCTTCGCCCACCCCCCTCTCCGACCCTCCCCCTTTATCCTACACCCCCCGGCCTCTTCAGCCACCCCCTCCTCACAGCGTCTATCCATCCCACTCACTGTTCTACGCCGTCCTCTCTCTCTCCGCTAATACCCTCCTCCTCCCCGTCCTCCCCCTCCCTACCCGAAGTTCCTCTCTGCTGCCACGTCCTACTCGCTTGCTCGCTGCTGCCCGATTTTTTGCGCCTTCTCTTCTTCGGAGGGAGATGGAGAAGGGGGAGGGGGTTGGCGTGTGGTGTGTGTGTATGTGACTGTATGTGTGTGTGTGTTCCAGAATGAGGAGGGGTGCGAGGTGTAGCACGGAAGCGAATGGAGGGGGTGTAAGCGGAGGAATGGGAGGCCGGGGGGGAGGGTTTTCTCCGCGGGAGGAGTCGATGGCGGAAGAAAGGGCGGGTCGTGGAGGGGTGCGAGGGAGTGGGGAGATTTGGTGGATATTGCGGCGGAAGGAGAGAGAGGCGATGCCCGGGAACTGCTAGGGAGCTGGTGGTGGTGATGGTGCCGCACCCACCCAGCACCAAAATCCCCTTCCATCACGATGCCGTTCTCAACGCTCGCAGCCCACCAATCGCCGTTGGTGAAACCGCTTCACGGGTGTTGTACTGATGCGCTGCATGAGAGGGTTCGCGTCATCCCCTAGGACGACCCGAGTTCAATTCTTCAGATTTATCTGAAGGGCGGGACTCATCATCGACGTTTTGTGGAATGAAGCTGAAGGGGGCGATAAATTTGCAGTGAGTGCCATCACCTCTTCGCATTTTCAACGGAGTTAGTTTTATTTTCAGTTTCTTTAAATTGAGATTCCCCGAGTGGCACGGTATTAAACCCATGATACTTCAACCTCTGCTTCCGCTGCGTCTATCTAAGCATGCCCCCAATTTACAAGAACGAAATTTGAGCGGTTTTGAACTGCTACTGGAAATTCGTCTCCACGGCGTGTTCTGCATTCCAATTGCAAGAAAAATAATTCATGATAGCTGCCACCGTGGCCATACTAGTATACTATAGTAAGGAAATTGTCGTTGCAGATATTTTTAAAGAAGAAAGACATTTGAAAGTACTATGGTCATATTCAAAATTAGCGCCAACTTTCAAATTTAAAGAGTCAATGATGATTAACGGTCTTTGTACTTTTGCCAGTATTGAATCACTATTATTACTCATTTTGGCTGAAAGATCATTTTTGCGAACCATATTCGAGGTTATCGCCATTTTTAGTGGACAGACTCAAGAAGACACGGCTAAATGACCTAAACCTCGTAGTGAATTGCATGAACTTCATTCCATCTATCCACCATTCGCATGTTTGGCATCCTTTTAATAGTTTGATGCTCACAAGAGTGTTTTTGGGTAACCTCCACGTTTCCTTAATGTATTTCTCAAAAATTGTGTTATATGTTCATTATTGATCGACCGAATGACAAATGAAGAAGTCCTAAGAAGAGTGGGAGAAAAGAGAAGTCTGCTGAAAACTATAAAAAGAAGACGGGACAACTTAATCGGCCATATCTTAAGACACGATGGCCTGATGAAGACAATTGTCGAGGGAAAAGTGAACGGGAAAAATGGAAGAGGCAGGTCTCGTATGAGTTACATGGAGCAGGTCGTAAAGGACGTGAAAGAGAGGAACTACGTTGGTATGAAGAGGTTGGCCGATAGAAGAATCGAGTGGAGGGCTGCGTCAAACCAATCCTAGGATGGTTGACCCTTGATGATGATGTTCATTATTGGTCGGTATTGGAAATATTTTAAATCGTATTGCAGGAAATCTAATAGTAAATCTTATATACTAGTTTGAGGGGAATCTTTTTAATTCCAATGAATATAAAATATTTCGTAAGTACCTAAATTGATAACCAGCTTTCATTCAAAAACTCCTCCATCATTCATATGCTCAGAAATTATGATAGAACTTTGCTTGAATTTGCATCCATTTTCGTAGCTCTCATTCTAAAAAATTAGACATTAATATAAAACTGATTTATTATCTCTCGGAATTTGTGTTGAATACAACCGCAGAATGCCATTAACTCAGTAGATATTGACTTTTTTAATAGTCCCCTTGTACCTTAGAATTTTTATTTCTTCAAGCGAGTTGGTATTAGCTTTCCATCAAGTTAGAAATGCAATGAATCAATAGAATATTTTATTTCTTCTCAGTAGCTGAAAATAACATTGAATCTTTCCTCTAGAATCTGTATATTTTGATTCTACCATCAGCGCTATCAATTAGAGCCAGTTGAAGCCAGTTATGTGCGTCAAGAAGGTTAAAATATTCATAGCCTGCCGCTTCGTCATCATTCGAAAGTTAACTCATGGAGCACCAAGATTCTACTTGTCAGCGAACGGCAGGAATAAATTCCATTCCTTCTCTGATACTTCAACAATGTTAAACGTTGATCGCGAATTGAGATTATTCGTGAAATCGGTGGTTCCATTATCATTCTCAAGCAAGGGTGAGTAAAACGACCTAGGATACCTATACGAAGACCATGTTACCCGAGCCAGGGGTGAGAATGATACGGGCGTAGGACATACAAGCATGAAACCAACGAAACTGCAACCCAGCCAACCGACCTTCTCCTCCTCAAACCCTAGGGTCCCGCCTTTTTCCAGGGGTGATTATCGCATGACGCCAGGGTTTACAGGGAGAGAGAAAGGGGATGAATGAATGTGGGGAGAAGAGGGAAACGGTGTTAAGGAAAGAGAGGATGGAGAGAGAAGAGGAGAGAAAAGGGTGGATGATGAGGGAGTGATCCTGGGATCTAGGAGGACGTGCCCGATGGAGGGAGAGAGGGACTGTGCTAAGGGCGGGAGGGGAAGGACGGAGATAACCCCCCCGCCCTCGCACAGGAGGGGAGAGAAAGGCCACAAAAAGTGTTTAATAAGTTCACAGCTGTTGGGGTACTCCGATCCTTACCTCGGCCCATCTCTCTTCTCCTTCCGTCTCTCTCCTTCTTCCCCTTTCTCTCTCTCCCTCTTCCTATCTCCCTTCTCTTCTTCAGCCCTCTTTCCCCCATGCCTCTCTCCCCCTCCCCCCCGGGTCGTGACCTTTCCGAATGTGAGATAACGCAGAGGCAACTCAGTGTGGTGCGTCGCGCGCTCTTTGGATCTTCGGATGAGGCGCGTTTCGAAGACTGAGAAGGGGGAGAGCCGACGGACGTTGGATGCGCTAACGTGACGTCGCTCTGGACCTCGCCTCTAATCCTTCCGGCAGCGCGCTGCTGTCGATCATGGGAAGACGCTGTGTGTGGAAAGACCCGAGGCTCGTGGTGTGCGACGTAGATGTAGACGTGGAATGGACGAGTTGCTCAAGAGAGTCACGCGCCGAATTGCAATTACGCATTGTTACTCGGGGTGCATGTCTAGTTATGGAATGCGATCAGTGATTTGAAGTTGGACGGAGTTAAAGTAGGTTTTATGCATCACAGACTTATTTAGTGTTGCCAAGATGGCTTTTTTTCAATGCTGAATCACGTTCAAATATCGGATGTAAACCTTTTATGAATGATTTACCGAATATTTCACAAAATGTCAAGTTTTTTCTGTTCCATTCATTGATACATTTTGATTATATTGAGGCACAGAGATTAGGTTTTTGCGGTAGCTAGTATTTACTAATGTAAGTGTATGTGGCGTGTAACGTAAGTGGCTAGAGTAATGACCACAATGGACCAAGTACTTCAAGAATATAATATGAGCATCAAAAAGAATAAAACTAAAAAAGGTTAGGGAAAATATCACAATTCGAGGAGTGAGATTGGAACAAGTGGAGAACTTCACCTACCTCGGCAGCACTATAACTTGGGATGGAAGAAGCTCGACGGGCATCAAGCGAAGAATAGCGCAAGCTAAGTAGGGGTTTATGAAGAAGAGGCAACTACTGTCCTCAACGAACCTACGGCTGCAAACAAGGAAGCACTTCATCAAAACATTCGTATGGAGTGTGGCACTCTATGGATCAGAGATATGGAACATCGGGAAAGCAGACCAACGAAGAATTGAAGCCTTCGAAACATAGTGCTGGAGGAGAATGTTGAAGATTAAATGGACAGATAAAGTGAGGAACTAAGAGGTGTACAGAAGAGCAGATGAAGAAAGGACGACGTGGAAAACCCTACGGCAAAGAAGAACCAGATGGATTGGACATACCTTGAGGCACGATGAATTAGTTAGAAATGTAACAGAAGGGAAGACTGAAAGGGAGGTACCGCGAGGAAGACCAAGGGACAAATATATAGGGCAAATAAAGGACACGAAAGAGAAAACATTCCAGGGCGTGAGGGCATTAACACTGAATAGAGCAGAATGGAGGGCTGCAGTAAACCAATTGAAAATACTGATGATGATGAGAGTAATGACTTTGAACTCAGGCTGTGGTAGAGATTTTATTTTATATACAGCTCCATATTTGAGTAGGTACTGTGTGGAGAGCACTTCGACCCAGCGCTCTGTCCGTCGTATGTTTCTTTAAACTGCGTACAAACTGGCGCTTTTCGTTCAGAAATACTGCCAAATAACGACTGCTACCACAAAGTAAATTCCTTACATGTTTTGGAAAAGCGCAATTCCTTCCTCAAGCTGTTGAAGTTTTAAATAAATGAAATCCCCTTCTTATTAAATTTATGGTATTTAAGCACTAATAGACAGTTTTTATTCAAAAGCTAGAAAACTATTATTTATACAAAAAATAAGGAGCCTACCACCCGGATTTCAATGCGCAATCATCATCATCGTCGAAACCCGAATCGTGATTTTTTTCTTTTTGTGGTGCATATATAAGGTTTTTTCCCAGTGATGTATGAAATGTGAAGTCATGAATAATTGATTGATTTAAAGAAGAAAATGTCTTCAACAAATGATCCTAGCATCGTAATTACATTTTCCTATATAACAATGGACCATCGTCACTTAGATATGTTTAAGATCGCTTAAATGTTACGTTCCAAAGAATTAACCATGTTAGTTAAATTCAAGTCATTGCTAAATTATTTTACCTAAATTTATTTTCGACTCCTTTATGATTTATTAATTTTGCTTATTTTCTAACTGACCATAAGTTTTGACTAAAGTAAAATAAGGACTATTTTCGATATATATTGAAATGAATCTCATATTTTAGTCTTCCTATTATTAGATATTATTTGAAATTATTTAGGGTAAGGCTGAATGAAGTACTGGGACGAACCCCAACATTTCATTCATTTAACTTCATAATTTTTCATTTAAAATTTGGTGAATCAAAATTGTAATTTTTCGTTGATACTAAGGGAATAAAAGAGCAACTAGAAAGCAGAGAAAATTGTAATTTTGCATGTTCCATATTGTGCATAAATATAACAGAATTGTGCATCTCCCACCATCCGTGGTGAGGTTTACACTTCGCTATTAATACTGACTTTCAGAAACATTCTTTATATTATCGCAAGAGTCTGCCAAGAGATGATTCTGAATATTTATGCACATTCACTTATATCTTTATAAGAATCCTGGTGTTTTACATATTACAATTTTGGAAATTATACGAGGTTAGGATTTCTATCAGTTAAGATCAGTGAATAATATAAATATTTTAGATAATTTAAATTGGCACATCAGGGTCGCTTCTATTGAGTCCATATTTCATACTTCCTAGCTATTTTTTGGCCGTAATTATAGATCAATAAATTATAGCTAGACAAATAATATGAGCTATTACTATCAAACATGATCCAGTACTGTGTGAAATAATCTAGCCTATCGTATATTGGGTAACTGGTATAGGAGTAGGTAGGGATAACCGGCTTGTGTCTGCGTGAGAATCGAAACTCATCTCATTAATGTTCTGCAAATATTCTCCCATTTTTATATCACATGCCTGTATGCATACTCGTAATCAATGGAGAGTAGTGAAATACGTTTTGTTACTTCGTTATCTATGCATAGGTAGGAATACTTTTCCTTTGGTGTATCTCTAGTAAATAAGTGATTGACAAACGAAGAGGTCTTAAGAAGAATGGGAGAAAAGAGAAGTCTGCTAAAATCTCTAAAAAGAAGGCGAAACAGTTTAATCGGCCATATCTCTAGACACGATGGCCTGATGAAGACAATCGTCGAGGGAAAAGTGAACGGGAAGAATGGAAAAGGCAGGCCTCGTATGAGATATATGAAACAGGTCGTGAGGGATGTGAAAGAGCGGAATTCATTAATATAAAGAGGCTGGCCGATAGAGGAATCGAGTGAAGGACTGCATCAAACCAAGCGGAATTCATTTCTATAAAAAGGCTGGCCGATAGAAGAATCGAGTGAAGGACTGCTTCAAACCAATCCTAGGATTGTTGACCGATGATTATGATGATGATGAGTTTATCTTTATCTGAATCCCAAATATACGTTTGCAATATATAATCTCAAAAACAGTTCTTTTTTCCTCGACCAATAGAGTAAGCATAAGGAATTTGCTTTTACCACCAATCGCTGTTTCACGAGGTGACCAAAAGACTCTCCGTTGCACTTCTGGGGCGATAGATCGATTTCCCGTTCCTTGATGGTTCATTGTCTCCCAGCGTGTGAGTTACCGTTCAAGGCAGAGAAAAAATCGAGGCATTAAACTCTGAAGGGTCCGATATTTTCCGAGAATCTTGTAGCTAGCGGGGCGCCCCGAGAGCGTCCATGGTCGAAAAAGTCTCAAGGTATTCGTTGACCCAATGAATTCGTCCTGTGCAAACATGAACTGCTTCACCGTAGGGTCACCCATCCGTTATGCGATTCGAGAAAGCTGGTGCTATCGATGGGAGAAGAAAGGGTTGTTATCCTTTTCCGTTCCGATCTCACTTTTCCAGACTTCCCTCTAGGGCTGATACCACGATATATCGTCGACGATACTCGATATGCACTTGATATCGGGAGTCGATATTTCGAAACGCGATATCACGATATGTCGATATCCCGATATGTCGATATCCCGATATGACGATATCCCGATATGACGATATCCTGATCCCGGTGTTTTTTTCTGTCACCCTTAATAATGTCTCTATTTAGCGCAATTTCTCGGTAATGGTTGATCGGATTGAAGTGCTATAACCGGTCTCTTCCTTGTAAAATATTGCACTTCCTCAATCGTTAATTATATATTTTATTTCATCTAATTTGTTATTGTTATTAACTAGGCATAGCTTTTTTATCATACCATTTGGATGTAGGGAATTGAATGGCCATGGTGCGATTTCATCACTGAAAACTCGAATTCATCAGGAAAAGTTCAAATTTGTTTATAAAATTATTGTTTTTAAACCATAATTCGGAATTTAAAAACTTTTCACCCTTCTTCGACCCAGGAAAAATATTTCAGCTCATATGACCCGTATCAAAAAATTGAAAAGTACATCTTTTATCTAAAATAAAATGCTCTTTCGCCTTAAGTTATTATATTATAAGTCGATATCCGATATCCCGATATGTCGATATCCCGATATGTTGATATCCAGATATGTCGATATCCCGATTGTCGATATCCCGATTGTCGATATCCCGATATGTCCATATCACGATATTTCCTATTTATATCGCGAAACCGATATATAGGCGAATCCGCGATATCAGAATGATATCGCCGTGCGATATTCAAAAAAGCATATCGGACAGCCCTCTTTCCCTCCTCTCATTGGTGGAAATTTTGCTGCCTGCATTATCTAAAGAGTAACTGTGTTCAGACGCAACTTCGCTCCTGCGTCAGCACTTATGGTGGTTTATGTAGATAATTTGTTTTGAGTGCAATCGGTATGTAATTGGTTTAACTTTTTGCTTCCAATGCAGCACGCATTGCTAGCAAAATGTGACGTGATCAAATGGATGTCCGAGCTCTCCATGATGAATACATCCTTCCTTGTGAAGGTCACGTGTTAAAATCTAAGAAATTTGTTACCAGTTCAATAATGCATAGGTATAATACTGTATTTTTTGCATAGATAGTAATTTCTGAGTGGCTAGTGTGGTTGGCAACCTAAGCGAAGAGAAAAAGTCAGGCTTGAGCTTGACAGTGATTTATCGTCGAGGGTCGGCCTATAGCCAGGGGAAATTTTCAAAAATGCGCGCGTTCTTCCATAAAATACGTTTTTCTCCTTCTCCTAATTTAGATCATAGACTTTGAAGACGACTCAACGAAAGTTGAAAAATAAATATATAAATGTAAAACGAAATTTAAATTTGAGATATTGAGATAATGAGATTCCTTTTGAGCACAATGGCACTTGTCTCAAGGGCTCAGTTCAAGAATTTGTTTAGTTTCTCGGAAAATTTGAGTCGTCCTTGCTAATCAGTCTTGGTTGGTTAGTTATTTAGGGGAGGCGACCGACAGCTGAGGTCATTTGCGCCATTTAGGTTAGGTGGGTAATTGGGTAATGGTAGGAGTTTTCAGGGAACGGAGGAAGGGTGGAGAGAAACCCGGCGTCGGCATTAGCCTACTCTTAACGAAAGGCGCCAAGGGGACCACGGCTTAACGTCCCATCCGACGGAAGGAGTACTGAACTTGAAATGCCCCCCACTAGGGGGGACCGGTTTTCCACTGAAAAATCCGCCACTGTCGGGAATCGAACCCGGGCCCTCGGGATGGGAGGCCAGTACTCTAGTCACCACACCAACCCGATCCCCCTCTAATCAGTCTTGCTCACGGGAGTAGAATTAGTTTTTGACGCATGTCCTAATAACTATATTATGTTTCTAATGTTTTGGTATCTGAGAGCAAAAATACAGAAAATTTTCCCCGTGTAAACGGTGCTTTCGATTTGGTTGCGGAAAATTGACTGCAATCTTGAGGATGTTTTTTCTACGCTAAGCGCGAAAAAAAATATAATAGACCTTAAACGGAACCAATTTTTATTTTATTGGTTCTCGGAATCGAACTTCTGACCCGGGATCCTGCCCGTGATTACTCAGTAAATCATTCCAACCCCAATTCTACGGAGGTGTATAGAGGGGGCTGCAACGGGATAGAGATCGAAATGACGGAGATTTTTTCCCGGGTGACTTGTCGCCACGAAAGCACGTCGCAGAAGGAGTCCCTCCATTCCGCGCCGCTTCCAATTGCTCCTTCTCCAATTTCAGGGCGCTCTTCCCATTTACTGTTTCCTCCGCACACCGTTGCATTTCTCTCCCTTCCGATTCGTGCCACCCTTTCATCAGTCCAGCAACACTTTTTCCGCTCGCATCCGAACTTAACGGCACTCGGCAACTCACCTCTATTTGCAGATTCTAGGTATTGTTTTGATTGCGGCACGAGGAGGACTACGACCGGAGTGACCGAGCATTTACTCCGAGATGAACGCGGTTTTTAGCGCGGACTACCTGGAACTACGTGACCTGAAGTTGGTTCTCAAGTTCCGTTCCATTTTACCACAGATTTCGTTCGAGATCTTTAAGGAATATAGCATCGGCCAGGACGATGCTCCTTATCATTTTTTACAGTCATTAAACATTTCAGCATATTTCGAACTAAGTTGATGAATTATAATATGTGAAGTGCAACCGTATGCATTTATGCAACCGTATTTATCCCTCCGATTTTCTCATTAAATCAACATACCAGAGGGTCCCGGCTGTTTCATGTTTTAAAATAGTTGTGAGTTAAGTGATATTATATTGATTCCAAGACAAATACAACATCCCTACTACAGAAGGGACTCCAATCCATAATTTCTCGGTTGCAACGACGCTACGTTTTTGGCCTGCCTCCCACGGTCAACAAAAAGCATTGAATCAGATTGTTTTAAGTACTTATGAGGTGAACTTGCTCTGGTGGTACATTTGTTATCTCAATGTGCATTATTACTTCTCCATTTCCCTTGATTTTTTTAAAATTTAAGTTGCCGGTTTCAAGTTTTTAACTCCAGGAAAAGTTTTCTGACTTTCACTCTCCAAGTAGTGCAATTTATAGCAGCGTAATCACATGAAAATATATTCACACCGTGAGTTTCCCACAATCATGCCTAATTCTCGTTCCTGTATCGAGTTCAAAAGCGGGAGAGGTGAGAAGAAGATTCGAGTAGCGCGATTAATCCAGGTTCTGTGTTCATCCCATATTGTGGAGCAGGTCGAGAGCTTGGAGCAACCCTGTTTTATCGCGACGGATAAGGCGACGGGATTGGCGCGAAAAAGAGCGCGTGGAATTTCCAGGAGAGAGCAAGGACTGTTTCCCCAGTTCTTCCCATCGCACTATACATGCGCACGTGTTCTTCGGTTGCGCCAGATTCCAGGCCGAATTGTGTCCGACACTGCGGTTTCGGAATGAAGAGCTTAGAACTTTTAATCAGTCACACTAGGAGAGAAGTATCCCCGGCCACTTCCAGTGGACACCACTTTGAATTCAAAAGTTATCGGAAACCTATTTTTTGTGTCTGTTACCCATAGAATTTCATCTACCTTATCAGGCTTTCATTTTCTCTGGCTGCAATCATTCCTGTTTTAGATGCTTACCAGGAATAATTTAATATTATATTTAGCCTGCAAATATATAATCGAATCGCAATTGCCATTTCAAATTCATAGTTTTGTTTTATTTTTTATATAATAAAGTGGAATAGTAATTTCCTTTTAAATATTTAAAGAAGGACATACATGTGTCTATATATTCCTTTTCTGGTTAACTGACACTAATTCTTATAACTGAGTTTGATTAGAATAATCCTTCGTATAATTTAAAATATATAATTATATTTTACGAGTATTTTATTTTACTGATTGTCATTTTTATCTTCGAATAAAGAAATGTTTATTTCCAAAAAATTTAATTCCTGCGGAACCATAAAATCACTTTCAAATTCAATTTTTTCTGTATGTTGTGCGAAGTATTTTTCAATCCTTTGACTTTCCAACAGCCCTAACAAATGCATGGCCTTGTCGAGATTATGCGTATCCATCCGTGTCCAAATTCTTCTGCTTAAATATTTCTCACCAGGCTTTTGCCAGTGCATTGTAATTCTCATCTCGTAAAAATACTCCTCCCAAATATTTGTGAGGAGGCAGCATAATATTTTTCGGAAAGAATTTTTCGTATGCGTTGCCTCGCTCCCCTCTCGGTGATTAAGCCTGTGTGTCCGCAATTTTCCTCCCAGTGGAGGGAGCCAGGGCTGCTTTGAGAGAAGAAACGGAAAAAGCTTTAATTTATGTTTTAGAGACGATTCCCGCGGCTTGAATACCTCGGCAACCCTTTTCGTCCCGACACTGGAATGAGAATATGAAAAATGCATGCGGCAGTCGGTGGAGGGTGGGTTAATGGGGGGAGTGAGGGAGGAAGGAGGGTGGGTGACCTAAGGAGGGTTGCGTTTTGGCTGAGGGAATATGAGGAGACAGAGAGAAGAATACACTGCATCAAATGCTAACACATTTTTCGATCGGTACACGAACAAAAGGATTCTCTTATATTGTCTATCGTCACTAAGTGTAGTAAGCTGGATAACATTATGACTACTCCGAATGGTAGTTAATCAAACCAACAAATAAGATGTTTAATTGTCCCTTAACTATATGACTGATCTTCCTGTGATAGAATGGGACGACTCCAATTATTAAAATGTTTTGTTGTCTTCTCAAGAGAGATACATATTAAGATTCGGAACCTTTGAGAAATACGGATATAAGAAAATTCAAATAAGGATATGGCGCCACGTTCTATTTTAAATGATAAGTACGTTGAACGTACTCATTTAGAATAGTTAAAATTCTTTGTATAAATTAAGAATTTATATTTATTTCTTTATATATATAGTACATACGTATACATTTTTGGTATTTAATATGAATAAAAAGTGCTCTAAAGTTCGCTTTTTGTTATTTTTATCGAATAATAGCTGACACTATCAACTGCGGACATAAAATAAATGCAAAGGACATAAATGCTCTTAGTCACTCACTCCGCGCTCACTGCGGAGAACTACCAAGTAGGATATAGCTGAACTAGCTGTACTGTTAAATAGATAGGCTTGGTTGGAAAAATTCGCAGAAAAGAACTGTTCCCCATTCCATAACAGTTTATCTCATGGAGATTTAATAATAATAAATTCGTCGAAATACTATTCAATATGGTTTTGATATTGAAGGAGGAAAATGAATTATGCATCTTGATTTATATTTTGTTTTATAGCCTTGGGTGCAAAGGACATGTTACATTTCATGAACACCACATAGTAATTTACATTTCTATGTCCATTGTTGCTAGTCTCATGGCGTTATTTAAAGTGAGAATAAATTTGATGCATATATTTTATGTCTTTTGTGCCTGTGTGATAATAGTTTAATAACTTAAAGCTTCGATACTGAAAAATATTCATGGCTTTGATTTAACGACCTACAATGCCAATCATCAAGATAATTTGAAAATAAAAGAATGAAACTTTGTTAGGTTCACTTTATATTTAAATAGGCACGACCCGGGTTTCATAACGTAGTTGCATCTTCAGGTGACTGATCATGCATACATCGTCTTTATATAACAAGTTGGGTGCGATGGTAAGGACATCTATCTGTCGGAAGGGAGTGGGGTGAGTTGGGAGTGGGATGAGAAGTGATAGAGGGAGAAGGAGCGGTGTAAGGTTAAATAGAGGGATTTCCCTGCGTTGATGGGTCTTCGACCAGGGGGGTTGTGTTTGAAACCTTCCGAATTATCTCGAATAGGAAACCATGGAGTCACGTGGTACAAACACGAATGGTTTGAAAATTTTATTTCTCTGAATCGTTCGTTACATTGTCAAAAATTGTTTTCACTTGAGTTTTTCTCATCTCTCTCGACTATAGATCCCACAAGTGAGATAAAACACAAGTGTAAACAATAAATGAGGTTGTAATCAGCGGTTTTAACACACCAAATTTGCGAGCCATTCTTGTTTATACCATGTGACTCCTTGGTTACCTATTCGAAATAATCTCGACTGTTTGAAACACAACCCCCCAGCGGGGGGTAGAGTGAATGAGGAAACGAGGGGCTAAGGAGGGTTGAGGTAAGGTAAGGGTGAAGGAGGGGAAAGAAAGATAGTGGGGGCGCATTATGTTTTACAAGGCACAATGGTGGTTCATGGACTGTTGATGATGCGGACACTGGGATGATGTTTTCCCGGAAATGTAATGGCACACGAGATAATTTGAAATAATTTGACGTAACTTCCAAATTCTTCTTTTGGCTAAGCTCTTCATATTGACGTACTTCTTCTCGATAACTCCTTAACTACTTACTCCACGTACTTCATACAATATCTTTCTTTGCCATTCTTCCCATTTGTCATTTTTTTTTAAGTCTCGTGTTGCAGAGGTAAGCAGTAATGAAGTACTTTCTTGTTTCGCTTCCATGACAGCAATACTTCTTACCATCTTCAAGTTTTTCTTCCAGAGTTGAAAATTTAACTTAAATCATACTTCTAAGACCTACAGGCTGTATCACGTCAATTTCTTTTGGATATTTAATTTTAAAATATGCTCAGAAGTGATGAAAATTCATTTGGAAAAGAGTTAAATAAATGCGGACCAAAATGCGAATGCCTGATTTAAAAATACTATCGTGATCATCTTTATGATATCCTGTTAAATATATATAGGTATGATTATAATAATGAAATTTTAATCTTATCTCTCCCTTCCCGATGATGCTGTTTAAATAAATTATTTCGTTGCAAAATTAATAAATCGTAGAGAAAATTATTGCATGCACAATTCTGATAGAGGCTATTTGTTTCTGCTACGTGCTTTGCTTTCTCTAATCCGGCGTCAGATACGTGCGACAGAGATAAGATCAAATTGGCAGGATGAGGAAAGGGCATGGCCTGAATATTAGTCACGGTAGTAAGGGTGTGGCTGTCACAGCAGGTCTCCAGGAGACCTTTCTTGGATAACCAAGTTGATCTAGCTCTGCCCTCATTGAGATGCATAAGAAAGTAGCGCCAGGGATCTTTCAGTGTACTGGGAGCGTTCACTGACAGTTGCCGACCTTTTTTGTCGGGTGAATGAAGAGTTCGCACAATTTATCTCCTTGCTCTGTATGCATCCACAGTTGCTCATGGCCCGGAATTCATTCAATGAGTGTGTCGACTTTTCTTCTAAAAAAAGGAGGTTCAAATAAAATAATACTTCAGGTTTTTGATATTGTTCAGCATTTTGAAAGTGTTGCCATCAGATGTAGAAACTGAATATTATTGACAGCATAAATTTTCGGTCTTATGATCGAGCCTCTTGGTTGATTTACGTAGGCCTAAGAGAAAGATTCATATAATAATTTGAAACTCTGTTAAATCGTTAAAAATTGTTAAAAATTTAGCATATCACAGAAGCAACGAATAAAATTATCAAGTTTTTATTACTGATTTCAGTGAGCACACAGTGGGAGGAACTCATCTATATGTTCTAAATTATGAATTCGTATTTATTAATGATACTTAGTTTTGTTTTGTTTCCATGTTTAACTTGTTGTCTACTGCTGGATTTACTGGGAGATAAACAGTGTGAATGATCTAAAATTATATAATAATTACTAAACATAAACGTAATAAATGAATGCACATAAATATCTATTAATAAACCCAGGGAACGCTTGCACAAAGTAGTTTATGGGAAAGGTGCTCTATTTTTTACAACTTTCGTTAAACAGTCGTCTCGCAAATTTTAACTTTTACAGAATAGGATATTAAATATAAACTTCTTTTCGATATGTACCATTCAGAATCTTCTATGATGATCTGAAATTAATTGTGAATCCGAACTATGGTAAGGAGAGGATATGATTCTTTGAACATAAACAAGTAGTTATTTTCTCTTTATTTGGGTAACCTATTGGCCTTCTGTAGCCTCGGATTGCCTCTGGGCTTGCGAAAATTAAAAAAAAAGAACTAGGATAACTAAGAACTAAAAAAAAACTAGGGTAGAGCATAAGAATGATGAGAGGATTCCGATAGCGTTGAAAATATAGGAATAAAATACTGGGCGATGGAAGGGAGGGCGTGCCTACCGCTGTGTGTGCATGAGTTGAGGAGGGCGAGAGCAGCCGCGAGGGATTTGCGTTAGTTCTCGTGTGTTTAAAAGAGAGCTTTTCCAAGTGAGAACAAGTAGATGCCTTCCTCCCTCTCGCGTTCCGCCGAAACAAGCCCAATTCCCCCTTGGCTCTCCACCCCTTAATCGCCGGGAGCACAAAGTCCTTCATCCCTTTAGGGACCGAGCGGCCGAAGGAGAGAGGAAAACGGGGGAGAAGTGTTGAAAGGGTTGAGAGTAAACGAGTTTCTTTGCATTTTTGATCGGCCGGCTCTCTCGGAAAACCTTTGAAAAGCTACGTAATTTTACCGTGCTTAAAAGGATACGATCCTCGACTTTAAAAGGGAACGAATTAGGCATGGGTTATGTCTAATCGATGTGGACAGCAGGAATTAGGCTACCGGTATACAACATTTCAGGACTGCTCTTTTATCTTAACTACCCTCTAAGCTATAACTCTTTTTCATGATTTGGAAAGAAGATAGAAATTTTTCTGATATGAGACGTTGCTTTTGTTTCAGCAAATGTGATCGAAATATCTTTCTCATTAACTGTGCTTTTAATATTCTCAGGCGACAAAAAATAAGGAAGAGTTAGTTTCTTTCGTCTATCGCACTAACGCAGTAGTTAATAAGTATTTTTCCAACACTTGTTTATCTTGTAATGAATGCTTTGTAAAGCATATCCCTATATCATGAGTTAAGATAGTGACTGAATTACTGTATGGACGGCGCGACGTAACCTTATGGACATAACTGTTTTACATCATTCATTTTTATTTTATGATTTTATATATTAACATTAACCTTTAAGAGAAATACACACGTTGAATGAATATCAAAAGGAGGAGAGCAGAGAAAGAGTTGGACATTCCGTCGAACATCCGTATCGTATCCGACATTCAGTCGCACTAGAGGGACTCATCACCACGCTCTCCCAAGGAGGGCGTTTGTTCCATTTACAGGCGAAGCAACTATTGTCTAGTCCAGGCTTTCCCAAGCTATTCCTGAGATGGTAAAGTTCGTAAATCCAGAAGTGTTAATGAAACGCCTATTTTTTGTGTAGGTAATAGCACATAATCAATAAAATTCCGGGTTTTCGGGGAACACTAATAGCTAGCGGAACATAGTTTGCGATGCAGTCCAGGATATCTCCTAAATCGCGGTTTAAATTGTCACATGTGGAACAGTATGAGTTTTACTTTAAATATACGAGCGAATACCTAATAATCATTCTTTGAATCATCACCAAAATGGTTACAACAGGTCGTACAACTCGTAAGTATGTTCCAGAGTTACGCTGAAAACCTCCGAATAATCAATGACCAACCAAATTTCACATTGATTAAGGGATTTGTGTAATTCATTTCTCACTCCTTGTTTTTGACATTGGCGTGCATTTGTGTTAAATGGAGGGAGGATAGGAAGGGAAGGGGGCTAGGGAAGATACCTTGGAGGAACCCAATAGTCAAATGACTGAATCCTTAGAATCGCTGATCTCTTAATTCAAGCTCAACCGTTAACGAAGCCTTTCGTCGATATTATGTCGCTGTGGCCGACCTAATTGAGAATCGCATGATTTCTTTTTGCGGTCTCCTCTCTGGGGAATTCTTATTTTTCTTTCTTTCTCCGGTGTTTTAGTACATTGCCACCTGGAGGGAAACCTTTTGAGTGTGACGTTGTTTTTTTTTGGCAAGTCCATTCAAGCCATCCAACCACGCACGTCCCGCTCGAGACACAAACAACCAATGGGCGCGTCTCCTGGGCAACCGCCGCCACCTCTGGATGTTTTCGCCCACCCCCTACCCGCACCAAACCATTCCACCCCCCCCCCCTCACTCCTCCTCTGGGCAAGGCTGCCGCCGCCGCCTCTCTCTCGAGGTATTTTGCTACGTGCTCACCTCTCCTCCGGCATCTCCATGAATGGCATGGAAGGCTTTTTAGCCGAAGTGGTCCAGTGAGCTCATTCAACTTCTCCGCCCCTTGCCGGTAGAGCATGGGAGCGGAAAGTGGGGGGGGGGGGGACTGAAAGAATGGGAGGCGATCGGAGATGGAAACGACAGGCAACCGAACGGGATAACGCTCTGGAATATTGGATGTCATGTTGGAGAGGATGGCGAAGGAAATCGTGTTCCCAACAACCATCGCTTGAGCCAGCTTTTCCTGGTGATGAGACATTTTTAAAATTAAATGGACACTACTAATGTCTATTAACCGGATTTTCACAGCTGCTAGGTTAGCTTCCTATTATTTTTTTATTTTTTTGATAGAAAGTTTATAACTTCTGGAGCAGGTTTATTGTCGTAGACCAATACTCGCCTTTTAGATATACAGTACAGTGTAAGCTGAGAATAATATTCAATTTCAATTCAAGATTATTGTTATACAATACAATCAATGATGATAATTATAACATCATAACGATATCATAATAATGAAAAAATTATAACACTCTGTTTCAAGTTCCCGAATTTTCACACTATCAATTTAAAACAAAGGTAAGCTTGTGAATTTGTGGAACTGAACTTACAGTATAATGCTTCACATACATAAATATTCATATTTTCAACTCTTAATAATAACAATAACAATAGGAAATAGGGATAATCATATTAGCTTGCGAAAAGACAAAATAACATTGTTAATAACATTCTGTTTCAAGCCCACTATTATGCAAGGATTTCATTTCAAATATCTAATAATGCTAACATTCAATAAAATAACAAGTACATAATTAATTCTGAAAAGATACTCTATTATGACAAGTTCATAATTATTCACGGTATACAATGATAGCAAGGATGATATGTATTTTTATCCGTTTGATTTTAAAATGACGTTATGTACATTTCCTCAATAATTAAAAAGTGAAAAAATTCAACGCCGTGAAACGCGACGGCAAACTATTGCATGCCGGAAAACCATACACGAGTGACATGACATTCTTTCCTCTACCTGCCACCAGGTAGTGCTGCGAACGCTTCTAAGCAGACGGGTGCACTCGTTAAAGCTTAGCAACTAATATCTGGGCTATATTTATTCAGTCAATTTATCATTATTAACTTTTAATTAACTATTTAAAATTATTTGTCCAGTCGATTAATTTAAAAACCCTTAGCATTCATTTTATTAAGTATAGCGTAAATTTGGCTCATCGTCGCGCGAACTTCACGCCATTCTTCGCTGTAGCAGAGGGCTCTACGAGCAGGATGCCCTGTGGAGCCCTTAAAACTACTCTTAAGGAGGTTCCACCGTGACTCCGCGGTTCAAAATCCCGTAAAAGAGCTATGTTATTTAATGAATAAATACCGATCCAGAAAAACACCTATATGGAAAATCATCAATATGGTGATCGTATACACAATAATTGTATGAGTATGTTATTTTATAGCACGTTGTAATAGCATTCTATTTTTTACAAGCTCTTTTAACTCATTTTGACTTCGGAATTTGACTTACGTGTTGTTGCCACGTTTAATTTACAAAGTGTGAATACATGCTCAATCCCGCTAATAGCTATTCTAAAATAGGTTAAATAATTTCGTACCTAGTTTTAAACTATTCCCTTGCAAATGCAACTCTTTCTTTTGAATTAAATTAATATTTATACTTTTGAAAATTGCTTGGCAACAATGACGCTGCTACCATTTGGAAGCATTGGCATTGATTACACCTTGTAAATAACCAATGAAATATTTAAATTGCATAAAAATATAAGGATCTTAGTAAGGTATATTCTTAAATTAAGTTAGTAAATAGGCTTGCAAGCACATTCCGTCACAAGTAGGTACTATTGCCAATGATAACAACATACTGTAGCGCCACTTTCATGTAACTAAGCAATTTTTCTGCTTATTTTCGAGCAAACATTTATTAATATCAATTTAACTTGTCCGGCAAGGGGAGCACTTTTTAAAAATGCTAAATTCTACATAAAATTGCGCGCCTTACATTGGTTTTTCGTCAAAACGACATTTCTCTTTACATTATTAATCTGCAAATTTTACTGCAAGAGCCATGCTCTGCCGTATAACCACGCATAAAATAGCTAATTTTTAAAGTCCTTTTTCTTCACATATATGACGGAAAGGCCTCATTATTTTATTTCCAATCGATAGAAGGGCCAAAAGATGATGTGTCCTGAAATTTTCACGAAAATGACATCTACTTCATAATTCGGTGGAGCCTCCTTAATAGCATCTTTAACGGAGGAAACTTTGATGTTTTCAAAGGATATTATTAATGCATATTCACCAGAGCTGATGGGCTCTGAAATACAATGGTAAGTTCAGGAGACGAATATTTCCTATGCCTCGCAGCGTGAACTATACTTCTGTTACGTCAGTAAGAAGGTAGCGCTTCCCGCCATTTTTAAACTTTTACAAATGAACTTAAAATTTACGCTTACTTCTCTAGTTAACTGGGATTTCTTAATCCAAACATTTTGCGAAAAATGGATACATTTCATAAATTCTGTTTTCTTTGATGAAGGAAACTACCCTATTTTCAAACCAACACGAAATTTCATTTTGAAATTTGGCTTTCATCGGAGAAAGTTTGAATCATTGTTGCGTGGACACCCGTAAATTATATCAAGAAGTTTCCACTTCTGGTGATGATATACCCAATACTAGATAAGCATGGGCTTACTAAACATGTACTCAAAATACAGCGAGCTATGTAAAATCGAAGGACCGATCCTAAAGTGCATTACTTTATGAAAGAATCAGTCTATGAAGAATACAAGACATCATCGTCACTATCGGCTTTTCAGCGTCCGGGTGAAAAAGAAATAATCAGGACAGGAAAATGGTTGAGGATTAGGTGATGTATCATAAATGTGATCGGATTATTATGCACATCACTCATGTCCAATTGTTGACCTCAAAAGTTACAGTGTGAGGCCTGTCTACGTTCGATTATTTCACTTGGAACACATCAGTGTAACGCCACATCACAGGGTACATCAGATGATGGTGCAGTAAGGAAGGTAAATTATGTCGGTGTCCGCGATAGAATGAAAAGAATATGGAATTACATCGTACGCACATTTTCTCTGCGCTTTCTCATTTTTCTATTCCGCTGCCATGCTACGCCATCCATACTTACTGATTCCACAAGTCTTTAATGTTAATTTTCCGCATCAATTCTCTGCCCTGATCGTTCCGCATCAGAAATAGAACTATAGTGTTTAGTTACTGTGTCGTAGCAATATAATTACTGATTCCAAATCATCCTTTTGATCGATCCCTGAGGGATGTAGAAACAGCCTCATTAACGAGTTGGTTTCAAGCATTATCCTAAATAAATATGCGTCTTTAAGCAGGGAACAACATTTTTAGTATCCAGCTCTGTTCTCCCTCGAAGAAAAGTGACTGTAAGATTGAAATCATATGAGGAAATGATTGGATGTATGCCTTATCTAGAGACAAGAGCCTAGTTTTTTTCTAACGACTAGGTATCATAATGTCGATACATCATCGTGCACCAGGGCAACGGTGGTTATGTGTCTGTAATCTGTGTTTATTTAAATAATTCTGTTGATAGTGGGTAGGGAGCTTGGCTACTGATCGAATGGTCCCGGGTTCAAATCCGGGTGAAGCCTTTGGACGCCCCCGAACGAAAAATCCTCGGAGTGCGAGGTGGCCCAGGGAAAGGAACTGGCCCCCATACCCTGAATGTGTGAAATTCACACGCCTGTGGCTTAGTCCGGGGTGAGCTCTACCGTCACCTATCAAAAACCAGCCTTCGGGTTGAATCACTGAGTGAGTGTCCTTGTTTCAGAACTTTCACGCACTTAGGTGACCGAAAGTAATAGTTAAAGGAGAATTTTCCTCAGCTAGTTGAATGTGGAATCTTTTTGTTCTGCTAGGGTATCCTGGCATGATTGCTGGTGAATTAGGAAACCTTGTTGCCTATTGGCACTCGTGTTCGCACTCTCCCATATCAGACGGTCCCTTGTGGTATGTGATGGCACGGACTGGCGAGGCGCGCCGCAGGACTTGCTCGGCAATCGCATTTCAGTTTCGGGAGAAAGGAGGTGGTCCTCTAAGGTCGGGTTGCTCAGCATCCGAGGGAAAGGGAGGAGATTTCGGTGTGAGGAGCGAGGCATAAAAAAGAGGGTTGAAGAGAGGAAGCGGATGAGAAATGAGTTTTTTGGGGGGTTGGTTATGCCCGAATTCAGCCAGCATATCGGGGATGAGGGAAGGCAGGTGGGGGAGAGGGTTGGGGGGGGGGAGAGATTCGGGGGGGGGAGCCGTCTTTGGATGCGAAGCGCGGCGGGTGGGTTGGCACGGCGTGGAAGCGAAGGGGACAGCGGGAAAAGGCTCCGGGGAGCGAAGAATCCCGATTGGATACGTTCCTCGATGAAGGGTTCGTGCCGAACGATTTTCTCCATCCTCTCTTATTCTTCCTGCTGTAGCTCCCACCTCTTCCTCCCCGATCCAACGAAGGCCTCCGACTACTCACTCCCCTTTAACCACCTCCAGCAATTCACGCCTCTTTCTTCTCCTCCTCGTCTTTTCCATTTGCTCTAAACTTTCCCGATCGATCCCGTGTAACTGTACGTGAGTCACGCCTCTGAGGAAAGCCACGCAAAGGAACCTTCGAAAAGACAGGTAAAATTTTCAGGGTCATACTTTGTCATCACCACTTTAGTTGAAGCGTTAAGATATCTTAACATGACTTCTGTGTGAGAATGTTGGAGATGAAGAAGCTATCCGCATAAAAAGGATCTGTTAGTTTCAAATAGTCATCATGAAGGTTTCAAAATCCCTTTGGAAAGGCGCACTCCAACTATTTCATAGTTCGTAGGTTTAGGTACCACCATGGAAATTGTAAAAACATAGATGTAACACCTCACTGGGAACTTTGTGAGAGGCCCAGAAGAGTCCATTTAATCTGAGACCAAGACCACCTCTTATGAATGAAGTAAAAATACTCTCAATTTGTAAATGCATGCGGCAATTGACTTGTATCTCATTTGAATACGGTGTTCTAATAAAATTTTTAACCATCAACCAAGATGAAAATGGCATAGATTTTTATCCTAATTCCAGTATCCGCGTACTCATTTTTGTACATTCCAGCAATGGGGTCGTTTACCAAATTTTTTTTATTGCCGAATCTGATAGAGTTTGTAAAATAAAACGACCCGTATTTTTCCATTTTTTGATCCGTCAATTATTTCCCGAGTTATAAGCGGCGAAAAGCTGATGTTTTTAACCCTTTCGGAAAAGTGGGTGTGGTACAACCTCTGACGTATATCGACTTCGTCCAATCACAACTGAGCCCGCGAAGCTACTTTGCCTTATCGCAATGGGGGGGACACAGCTGACTCGGCCAATGGGAATGATTGCGACAGCATCTGTGCGAGCAGACCTTCCGAGAATCCACGTCCACTCCCTTCCCCTCCCCTGAAAGGAGTCAAGGACGGGAGGAAAATGACGTCAATGTTATCACAGCAGCATTTTAGGTGGGCGTCACCTTTTGCTTATTTTAATTTTTGATTTATGAGTGAATGGTTGTGGTTAGAAGATTAATTTTTTCACTAAATTCGTTTTTCGTTTCCATCTAACGATTTCGTGTACAAAATTGCGATTTCGGTTCCGAGTAAACGCCCCCATTCTGGCACATAAGATTGTTATTCCTAATTTCTAGGTTTTTTCCATCTTCCAATTTTTTGCCAAGAAAGTATTTCTCTTTCTCTCATAACGGGATGTGAAACACCCCCTACTTTTCCCCTCCCAGCTCCTATGGTGTGAGAGTCCGCTAATAATAGTTTCGCTACTTACAACAGCTTAAATATCCGCCCTCTTCTTTCATTTTACAGCGTTGATGATGGGCTCATTCCTCAAAAATCCATTCTTTCACTCTAATGATCCCTTTTTCCCTTTCCTATTATTTTTTGCGCTTTTTTCTTGTTATTATGAGTTATCTAATGGCTCTTTAACTTTATGATGCAGCGATTCATACGTTCCAATCGGGGCTGAGCTTAAAGTCACTGAGTGCGTCCACCAGTTTGCGAATGGTGGGTCGACCTCTTGATATAGAGGTTAGCTGCGAGATAAACGAGTTTACTCGTCGAATAAGCAGTCGTGGACAAAAAGAATAAATAAATATATAAGTCGTAAAACCAGAAAAGCTAGAGATGACTCCATGCGACGACGTACAAAACCGCCTCGCACATGGAAAGGTAGAAGATATCTGTAAGGATGTTTAGTAACTACTTCAAGGAACGGAGCTCAAGATGCAACGTCATTAGGGACAAGAATTGAGATTTTTTGTTTGGAAATTCCAAAATTAATTTAAGTGGGACTCTGTATGCTATACATAAATGAAAATTCCCATGAATCCCCTCATTAAAAAAACTCTTCAATGCTACTTTTACTTTACTCAATACTTTATTCCATATAGGTAATACTCCAAGTAGTTTACTGGCTTTGAAGTTGCTCCAATAGCTAAGTTGTGCTAATCATACAAGTTGATCATATAGTACACTGTCTGATAATGGTTTTGCTGTAAATTGAAAGAGTTTAGTTGAACAGCTCTTTTAGATCAGTAGTGTACAAAAATTGCTGTCGCTGAAGTCGTTTGCCGTATCGTTTGGAAGTTATACCAGATGGCGACTTTGATGCGCGCTTTCATTCTGACGTTTTGTGAATGATTACCATATTGAACTCGTAGGTTGATAAGATTCGCGACAAATCTCATGTCATCTTGCGAATGAATGCCTAGGAGTAAGTCCTTGCCTGTGTCGTATTGAGGTTTCACGGGGAGACATTCTGCTCAGAAACTCGAAGCTTTTTTGGGACTAAGTTGTTGGCCACTGCGCCTGTATTTGACCCAGAACCAGAACCCCTGTGCTACAGAGCCAAATATTCATCGTAGACATCGCGCCAACAATGGGGAATATGCATGAAATTTGGTTCTCGAAGATTAATGATGTACTTGATGCGAAATTTTCTCTCCAATTTAAATATATAAGCCAAACTTTTCTACGTCCACCACAGAGATTATTAAATGATATTAAAATGTTCCCGAAAATCGACGAAAGTCACGTGACCTGAAACGCCTTCTGACGTCACTTCACGGTATAGGTTCCATATTGCTACGGAGATAGACATTTATATTTAAAATAAAACGAAGTGAATATATTGTTTTGAGGTTTTTAGCCGTTTCTCGAAAGAAAAGACTACTGAAAAAATACTTAAAAAAGCACATTCCGACAATTTCCTTTGGTTGACTCCCTTATGGCGGCGTTATTCTTAAAAAAACCAGCGATTGCATAGACGTAGTAGAAATTCTTGGGCACTAAACAGACATTATATAATTAATGGACTATTTGCTTGTTACCATCCTTACTAAGTAAATAAAAAATCGAAATACAATCGTTTATTGCAATGAACAAATGAGATAAATACATACGTTATCGCCAAGTATTCATTTAACAACTTATCTCCACGCACAAACAGGTAAACAACGCCCATAGGAATACCGTGCCGTTACGTCATGCGATGACGTGTTTTTAAGCTGCCGAAAAGGTACAGTTTTCAAAGAGTAATATCTTTGTAACGCAACTCAATTCTTCAGCAAAATTTTCGCCAAGCACATTTTAGCTAATGAACTTCACATTAAAAGAGTTATAAAAATTGTGCATGTTCCCCATTACTTCCTACATTATGTTCGGCTGGCATGTTTTACCAATGTTCCGATGAGTACCGATTATTTCACTGTGCAGTCCAAGTGCTTCAATTTCCTCGGGGTCGTTCATCACCCTTTCCATTTCCCCCTCCTCCGCCCCTTCACCCGCAATGACCTCCCCCTCCACTCTCTGCTCCGCACTGCATCCCTTTTTCGCTGTCATGCTCCTGTGCCCCAGCCCAACCCCTCACCCCTCCTGGCTCCCCACCCCCATATCTGCGCTCTTCAAAAGTTGTTAGCCTCCGATGAGCAGCTAGATGGCGTCCTTTAAGGCCTCCCGTGATTGGGACGATGGTCTGTTGAGTGAGTGAGAGGGGAGGGGGTCGGAACGGTCCAGGAGAAAAAGTTCATCCACCGCAAAAAAGAAAAAGCAGCTTTTATGTTTCGTGTACCTTGTCGTTCTTATAGCGCCGATGAATGAAAACACGGACGGACTCCGCCACCCGCCCTTTAGCTACGAACGGCCTTCCGGGGACTGCAGTTAGGGAAAAAGCGGAGAAGGGAGGATGCCCGAAGAAGGCCGGGGGTGAGATGAAAAAAGTAGCATATCGATCGGCTAAATGCTTCTCGGCTACATGCTCTGTTTGTTGTCATTAATGGCGCTGTTCATCTGTTTTTCGCCTCTCCCGGTCTCTCGTTTTTTCCCTTGCTCCCCGCCGCGGTCGTTTAGACTTCAATTTGTTCTTTTATTTTTTCCGGCGTTTTCGGACACATTGGTGTCATTTTTCGTCGTGAGATGTCATGAAACACAGCCTTTTCTTTTCTGCCGTGATATCCGGCAGCTTCTGCCATTTCCTGTCATCGTTTCAGCATACTCTTGAGAGCTATTAGTCTTCAGAATCGCCACTAACTCCAAAGGATCCCGCTAACTACCCTGGCCATTTTGCTTAGCGACTGCTATGGGTTTAATGACGTAGTATCACGACAATATATACTATTTAGTGCTGACGCAAAAAATTTATATCCAAACTACTTAAAAGAGCCAGGTGTTCTACGCTCCTTCTATTAAAGATGGCCATATTGCTGCTTTTTCTATTTCTGTCAAAATATTTGTGACACCTGAAACTCCTTTAAGGTCTATAGAACCGTATGCAGAGTAAATACCTTTGAATTTGCATGCATGTCATTATGAATGGAGTATCTTATTGGTATTTTACTTTATTACTTTAGTACTTTCGTTGTTCGCTGATAGAGTGTGTTAGTAAATAATAGTTTTCCCCTATATAATTTTTATTTAATTAATTCATCCCTAAAACAGTCCACGTTCTGTTTACATGCTTTCATCTCATTTCATAAAACTAGAAACAACACCATGTTGAACAGTAGACTCGTATCTCGGTAACATAGAAGATGGGAAGAGGTGTTGGTGGTGAGAGGCTAGTTAATTGCTCTATTTTATTTACTGAGATTTGGGCCAGTTGTTGCCTATAGCACTAGTCATCGGTGATCCAACGGCTGAGGTTACATTTTTATGCGCTCTCACCAATACTCTTAAACCTAAGACAAACAGAACATCTATACAAGAGGCGGGATTCCTTTATGTTGCTAAGCCGACGCGTTACTCACTTCGTTACTTCTTTGGGCTGAGTTTTACACATTCAATGGAGGAGATATTAAAATGAAAATTGGAGTTTTTTCCGAAACTGTGAACAGCTTTTGTCTCCAACGTAAGAGATCCGTTCGGATTCAAAGATCCTGCCATCTTACCATTTTTACTGCTAAGACTGTCACAAATAAGTTTCTTTATTGCACAATAAGTTTTTACAAAAGATATATCATCTAGATCTTAATTAGAGATGCAAGGATAAGTGAACATCTATGATGAGGAGAGTTGGAGGATTACTTCACGTATGACCGAAATACCGATACAGTCCTTTTATCAATCTAAGTGGATTTTTGGACTTCTATTGTTTTTCATAAACTCTCCTTAGAGTCCCTCCCTATTGCATAAGGTACAAAGTTATATTTACATAGCATGTATTTGCATTTAATAATGCTATTAATAAAAGAGTGTGTTTGGTCCTCTGGTGTTGAAGCAGTCCTCAGGTGTAGTTTTACAAGTGAGAATGTTTGGACATTTAATTTTCGTCTACATTAAGAGAAATGCTCTAGACAATTTACGAACCGTAAGTCACAACCGTTAAATGTCATTTTTAAGGTGGTATATTAAATCAAATCATTAATACTATATAATATACTCAAAGAAAAAAAATGATTCGCGTTCCAATTAGTGCATGGTGATAGTTAGATGATCAAAATGAATCCCGGTGTCAGTAAAAACTTTGTGTGCACTAATGTATTTGAAACATTTGAAAAGATTCTTAAAAAAGGCTAAAAATGTTTTGGGTTGAAAGGTTAAAACTGGAAAAAACATTCATGTCTGAGGCAGCGAGCGAGGTAGTCGTGCTCGGCAGCAGCTGTGAAAGTGCATAGGCATGAGTCGAGTTTAATTCCTCTTGAATTAAACTAGACCCAAATTAAAAGTTCTGTGTACTGTGTGGAAAATCCTGCAAAGTAGTTTATGGCTTAATAAGTGAATATATTCTTTAGTGCAGCTTCTACTTACAAATCGGTGTTATCATATCATTTCAATGATTGGCTTTAATAATGGCCCAATGCCGTGTGTGTTGTAAAAACGCCCAGAGTCGTCAGTTGAAAATTCGCTGCAGTGAGTGCAATAATCAGTGCCACGGAAACTGTGTTAACATTTCTAAGGACGATTTGGAGTTCAAAATGCTGAACAGGAAATCTGGCGTTGTCCTCCCTTTTCCGATGCAAGGAGGAAAAGTATATCTGCACATTCGTTAGTTGAAGTGGAATCAGCTATTGTCTCACAAGTCATATTTATGCTAGAAGAAGCCTAGAAAGACAGAGAACGAATGGAAGCGGATCTTAATCGTTCTATAGAGTTAGTGCATAAAAAATTGACTATAATAATAAAGTGCTAGAAGACCATTGTTCTCAGGCACGTAGCCAGTGGGGGTGCTTATGGTGCTTCAGCCCCCCCGAAATTTTTTCCCAATAATTCTGCTGTTCTGATTTTAGCAGTGAACTTTAACAGTGAGAAGAGATAAGTATGGGCACTGTAAAAGCAAATATCAAGCACTGAAAATTAAGGCAAGAGTTTTGTAACATGTCGACACCGAATGGGCAAGGCTGATTTGTTTCAATGTACCCCCCCGAAGCAAATTTCTGGCTACGTGCCTGTTCTAGACAATTCTCGCAAAGTGATTCTGCTGAACACAGCGTAATAAATTGATGGCAACCCCAATACAGTTCCTAATTTCACAAAATAAAAACTGTTAATAATTATGTGTGTTTTTGTGAGTGAAATAAAATATATTATTATTTAAAGAAACGATGATTTTTAGTGTAACAATACATCAACCATGATCTTTTTGTTAAAGAATGGAAGGTTTATGGGTGCGCAAACTTGAATAAGCAATATCTGATAATGTGTATGTTACCCAGTACTTATTGTCGTGTGTTGAATCCTCTTTTCATGAAAGAATTTTGGACAATAGGACATTGTTATCTAATTTGGCGAATAGAATCGGATGTCAGAATAGGCGTATGTAAGTGATTGGCAGCTAGGTTTTCTTTTCTTGATGGTAAATTTTGATTTTCGACGCGAACACAAGAGTAGTTTGAATGAATGCGTTCCATTCTTAAAGAACGTTATTCGTTTGTTGGAAAATATTCTTTGAGTGATTTTTTAAGTGGACCTTTTGCCTGTACGACGATAATCTTCTCTTGGAGATGAGCAGCGTCATTTGGCGATAGATTATCTTCCTGGGTTCCATCTTGTCCCGTAATTGGCTAATCTGTGCTTTGTGCACTGAATTTAAATGCATTTTTCATAAATATAGAGTAAGTTTTTTAGCTTCCATTGACTCGAATACAGCTCATCTGGCCATTTTGCATCGAGATCGATAGTAAATAAGAGACACACAACACACACAGCAATGCCATGAGTGGGGAAAACCTCTCCTCACCAACACAGGGGAAAGCCACCGAGGCCGGCGCCATTTATGGTATATTTCATTAGCTCTAAAGTTATACCCTTCTTTCTCCAACTATTTTACACCCCATTCATAGTATTCTGTTTTATACAACTGTTTCTAATGGTATTTATCGTCCTGCACTCCATTTTCCATTCTTTTGCATGGATGTATGCAAAATCCGAGTATTTGAGAAATAACCAGGAACATTTTTTGGCTTATCATTCAAAGGTATTTGTCTCTTTTTGGTTAGATACCTTTTGCCACTGGATGTGAAATATTTTTCCCGAGTAGTTGCCATGGATGTAAGCTGCAGTACCGACATTTACTCGTCCTGGGCGGCGCTTACGAATATTAAACCAATATGACTTATTCGACCTCGCATGAGATTTACATGAATCAGAACCGTGAGCCACGGCCTTTGAAAGAGTGGATGAGGGAATAGCATACCAGAATAATGCTAGAATATAGGTTGAATAATACATTTTAAACTATAGGTACGTCCATTTTTATGTATGAATTTTGGCCGATAACATTAATTTGGTGACGAAAATTTTTAATAAATTATTATTTACTCGATTGGAGTTGCTCGTCGCAATCTCAAGTGGACGGGAAAAACAGTTTGTATAAGCAAGACGAGAAACACAACAATATTTTTTAGCTAAATTGAAAAAATACTTGGGATTTTTAATTTATGCCTACACTGTCACTTATCTGGGCCCTCAAGAAAGTCTTAATATGATTGGAAAAAAATTATTGATACCGCCGTTGATGTTAAGTAATATGTATGATTTTTAGATTTATGGTCTTATGAACTACGCTGATAGGAATTAAACATCTTTTTCATCCTGCTTGACAGTACACAATCGATTCGCATTCAACTCATACCCTTCTCATTCAAGGCCCTGTTTTGATCAAGCTTGAGATGAAATGAGATTTTTCACCAAAATACGTCAAAAATCTCATTGCTCGTGTAGTCATTCACCTTTTTTTTGCCTGGAGTTTAATCTAATTGGTTTTTAGCAAGCGGAACTGGATAAATGTCTGGAAACGGACGAAAGGAAATAATAAGATACAGGATTCCGGGGTAATAACCGCATTGTCGCAGAAGGATTGATATTTTTTCGGCCCGAGTCTAGAAGGCGGGAGACCTTCTGTTGGCAAAAATAACCCCGCGAGCGGAAGAATTCACCCTTCCTCATCCACTTTTTTCCGCCCTCTCGCTCATAGAAAGGCGACTCTTCCGTTCATCCTCTTCCGCTTCCTCGCCACTGTTCCTCCTTTCCCTTCCATTTCCTCCCCTCAGTGTCGTCCCTTCCTCCCTTATTATTTTCCTCCCGCCACGCTTTTTATCCGCCGTCCTCCCTCGGCCGCCGCCGCCGCCGCTTCCCCAAACCGTTCTCCATTGCGCTTTCTCAGCGCTCGCTCATAATGCGGATGCTTTTTGCTGCAGCTCTGAAGAGAGGAGAGAATTCCGCGTCTATTTCCAGCCTCCCACAACACACCCCTAGCCCTCCCGCCCTTTCAGACTCCCTCTCCTTCCCGAAGACCACCCTTCGGCCTCCCTGCAAACATGCCCTCTGTTCTCTATGTTCCTTCCACGCACACGCTTTCATTCCCTCTCATTCCCTCATCATTCCTCCCTCTTTCGCCTCGCTCTCTTTCTCTCTCCTTATCCTCCATTTTCTCCTCTCCATGCGTTGGTCCAACGACTTTGTGTCGTTTGATTTTTTGCGGCTCTAGTTCTCGTCTTGCACCCCTTCTCTTTGCGGATGCTCCAAGGCATCGTTCAGGGACCAGCATGTCCTTTAAAAGGGAATGTTTTCGCATTATAAAATCGTTTATATTATGCTCAAAATATGCTTTTCTTAAATGTCTCCATGCTTTCTTTTTGAGAAGAGATTGGGTTAAGCGGTTGTAGTTTTTTTTTCTCCGCGAGAGCAAAAAATGGGTTCTTTAATGTCCTCCTGCGTGATACATACCCTTTTGTTTCTTTCGTCTAAGGATCCGAATTAAAGGGGAGACTTAACTTGATTTCTTATATAAGGAGGTTTATTTTTATTTCATTGCGAACCACAGTGTCGATAGACTTCATTTCGCATATACTTTGAAAAATCGGAAACAAAGTCCCTACTCCTGTTACTAAAGTTTCATCAAAAACTGTAACATTTGTCTAAAATCTACAACTAATATCGTTGTCAATCGCCGCTCAGCCTTCAAAATTACTTCTCACTTCAATTGCAAGGACGTTTCTATTACCCCGAATCTGATTAGGCATTAATGACGTCTAAATAGCCATAAAGCCATGGCTCAGAATTTGTCATACATTATATAGTGGATATATTGCTGCCATTGGTCACTAAATATTCCTCCACTGTACCACGAATCAGTGTTAGAAGCGACATTGGGTGACATGTGCGTTTGTTTATCGACTTAGAACTTAGTAACATTTTGATATAGTAAATAATTTAGTTTAATCCAGCGTCCTTTTAATTGTTATGAAAAATTATTTTTGTGCATCTTAACTTCGGTGCATAATGATAGATTATTAGTATGTTTCTTTATAGGTCTTGATAACAACAATTTAAATAACATCAGGTTAATAAATCTTGCTGTAGGATATGATGTTTATTTTTTCCAGTTTCGCATTTCTGTTAGATCAAATAAGATCGCAAAGACTGTGCCCAAAACTGGACTAAATGTTTGATACTTGAACCTCAAAAGAAATGGCTAGTAGATACTTTGAGTTATCCCTTCTGAATTTTTGAATTCGAAAAGTATCCTAATAATTATGCGTTGTTTGCGGAGCTATGTGGATGAGGCGTTAGCAACGGTGACAAAATCAGTACACGGACCATCTAAAACAACCACCGACAGTTCTGTTCCTTCCTCTCTTCTCGTTGTTTCACTTTCTTACTCTTTCTTCCCGCCTCCCGTCCTTCCATTTTCCTTCTCTAAGACATGCTGTTGCAAAAATACTCCGGCGTGAAAATCGCCATTATTCAAGCCGAGCGTTCCTTCGGTGTTCTCCTGATTTCAGAATTTGAAGTGAATGGGTTAGAGCGAACCACGTTTCTCTGCCCGGTATTGAATTTTGATTTGCACAACCGTCTCCTGTAGTGGTGTTCAGTTTTTTCTCCGGACCATCGACGCTCGGTCTTTCACGCTGTAATCATCGATATCTCTTCTGTTCCAACTTCCTTTCTTTCTCTCCGCTGGCTCTCCTCCCGGCCAGCACCATCGTCTTCATCCCAGTATGAATCGAATTCCAACCTTGGAATGAGATTCGCAAGGTTGGTTGATCAACCGCGAACGAAATCATCTGTCAAGAATGTCAATAAACGGTCGCGATTCAGGGGAAAAAAGATGCTCGGTAGAATATCCTCTCTCCGCTCTTTCAGTTTTACTATTTTTGCTTCCATCTTTAACGGCGGTCGACAGTCCATTCAGTTTCATGGCACGGGGAGACTCCCATTGCCCCCTACCATGGCTCCCTCTCCTCTGTTACCCCATTATAAAATTCAACCACACGAAGGAAAAGTTCTATCATTAACACTATTCAGGTTTTTGCGCTCTCATAACTCCACGTCCGCAAGCTTCAATAGCCGAGCAAAAAAAAAACAATTGAAGTGCAGAAGAAAGCCAGAATGTGAACGCTGAGCAAAGCAACTTGGCTCCTTTTTGGCGTTAAATTGTGAAACCATCTTGTTCTCCAACTCATTAGCGATCTTCTCAATTGTTGCGGACGTAAAATTTGAATATAATAAATAAGTATACATTCTGATGGGAGGCAACAGTTTTCTTTCGTGAGAAATACGCAAAAACTAATTATAAAAAGGAATCGATTAAATATTTAAGTGAATTAATTTACCAGTTTTTTGAGTAACATCATTCTATCATTTATTTTATCGAAATGCAAGGTATTATTCATTTGTCAAGACTATGGAATAACTTGCGATATTCTCATCCACGTGTAGTCAGAAATCATCTGAAAAATAAATATTCAATTCTAAATCTTTCATTGCAGGATTTGTGATTTGGAACATCCTGATTCAATGCTTTTTTCAGAATGAATAGAAAATAATAAGGTAATAATAATACACTACGATGCGCTTTGGATGAAGGGAAAAAATATGATTAACGATTCATATTACAAAAAATATTAAAGCCAAAACTTATAAAGACCAGGAAAGAGGTGCTTATAAGAGAGCAGAAAGTACTAGAAATATATTTTGGAATTCTACTCTTGTGGGAGAGCATGTAATTTGGAAACTTTGCCAAGACCGCAATGGAAATACTTAATTAACTGTTTAAGTATTATCAGGAAGGAAGTGATAATACTTGTAGATACCCACAGACTGAATATTTTCTCAGGCAAATGTAAGAGGATTTGCTTAATAATACATGAAATACATTCTTTGCGACTAATAAGTTTCCAATGGCCTAAAATGAACGAGGCTTGTGCTCACTGCAAATTGACTAAGGGTATTGTCATGCAGGATTTAAGAAAATGTTTCATTCATATCAGCATTATTCATAAGAACATATGCTCAGAACAAATAAGGATAACATTTCAAATGACAGTACTTGAACCCGTCTTCATCTTTCTATTGTCAACTTGTGGGCCTGTATCGTTTTTGCCGAAAACATTCACCTACTTCTCTGCGAGAAATTTCTTCCAGTATCCAATCTGTGTTGTTGACTGCTGAGTATCAAACATTTTACATAGATACGTTAGATGTATGCTTCCTGTTTTCTCAATCTTTCTAATTTTTATGAGATTCACAAGTAATGTGATAATACAAGTTGCAGAAAGGTGTTTACCGAGAGATTTTTTTATCAATTTCCCTTTATCAGACGATTAATTGGTGACTTGAATCCCTCCACAAAATCATAAGACAAAGTTTACCTCGGACATTGGTCTACTATGAGTCTACGAGCACTCATGTTTTGACACATAAACTAAAACAGAATATAAGAAAATTCTTCCAAATCGTGTAAATTTCAAACTTTCTCCAATAAATAATTCTGTGGCCTAATATCTACGGGAAAATTGTTTGCACATTCCAAAGGGTGCATGTCATTCATTCGCATATTCCTTTCCGTGCTCGTAATATCTCTCTCTAATACACAATGCAAAATATTTAATATCAGCTAGTATAAAAATTGACAGAGCTAAACTTCGGGTTGAAGCAGCAATGTGGTCGTTTGCCATATTTTTTATTGCCGACTCTGATAGAGTTTGTCAGATAAAAAGACCCATGTTTTTCCTTAATTCGATTTGTCAATTAGCTCTCGAGTTATAAGCGGTGAAAAACAGATGTGTTTAACCCTCTGGGAAACGTGGAAACGTCCAAAGGACTCGTACGTCATCCACTTCGTCCAATCACCACTGAGGCTGTGACTTCGCCTTATCACAATGGGGGACACGGAGCTGACTCCGCCAATGGAAGTGGTTGCGGCAGGATCTCTTCAGGCAGACCTCCCCCCCACACCTCCGCTCCCCTCCCTTTCCCTAAAAACAGTTAAGGATGGGATGTGGAAGACGTAGATATCCTTTACTCAGCTCGCTCGGTAGGCGTCACCTTTTGCTTATTTTAATTTTTGATTTATGAATGAATGGCTCTGGTTAGAATAATATTTTTTCACTAAAATTCATTTTTCGTTTCCATCGAACAATTATGTGCACAAAATAGCGATTTCGGTTACGAGTACACCACCTTACTTTTATTGGGAACTCATGAACATCAACTTGATTCCCCTTCTTATACAATTCTTTATTATACCTTTCCAGTAAAGAAGTTTTTCAAGCTCAGCCATAAATATTCATCGTGGATCAGTTGTCACGCGTGCGCCAATCGTGAGTTCCTCGGGAATGCATGGCTTCCTGAGAAAATTGCGGCATTATCTCAGCTCATGGCTGGGCGATGAAGTCCTGTCCACTTCCGAGGAGCGCGCTGCAGCTGCCAGCGCTCTCCGTCGCTCGCTCTCTCTGGCATGGCAACCTCGTCGCCAGGCGTCCATTATCCGGCTACAGTTAATGCATTGGCAGGGCATTAGCAACTCCTGTCAAAGCCCTTTTTTTATCTATTCCTCTCCGCCTCCTTTCCTTCCCGTCTTGGCCACCGCTCCTATCGCCTGTGGCGCTGCTGAATCACTTCATTTGCGCCACCGTACTATAATGTACGTTGGCGATCACCCCTCCTCCTCCATTGATGAAGCATTATCACCTCGAAAAATAAAAGACGCGCTTACGATATGGAGTCGTTTCTCTCCCACTACATCCCACGTTTCTTTCAATACTTTCGGTTCTTCTTGAATCGCCACCAATAGTGGGTGCGCGATTCATCTTCCTTGCATGGCTCGGGATGAGTGAAGAGACCGCGCTTCGTGAAAGCGCTTATTAAACGCTCACTTTTAGTTGCGATGCGCACTTTTCCCATCATATCTCCTCCCTTCCGCTTATATTCCGTCGTCTCTAACCTTGTACACATGGTCTCATTTGTGCTGCGGCATATTCCATCTGATTTTGCGGGAATGATTGAATGGGGACGTTTACCATGTTTTTTTTATTGCCGAATATGATAGAGTTCGTAAAATAAAAAGACACATTTTTCCGTTTTTTGATCCGTCAATTATTTATCATGTTATAAACGGCGAAAACTGACAGAGACAGAAAAAAATGACAGAGATTTTTTATAGGTATGCCGGTTCTGACTTTGGGTACTGTGCGAAGAGCTCTTCGAGTTCAGTACTTCGTCAGTCATACGGGACGTTAAACCGTGGGCCCTTGGCACCTTTCAGTAAGAATAAGCTAATGCCGACACCAGATTTCACACGACCCTTCCACCATTACCTGAAAAATGGGGTTAAATTCGTTCGTAGAAGTCGTTCACCATATTTTTTTATTGCCGGATATGATAGAGTTTGTAAAATAAAAAGAGCCGTATTTTTCCGTTGTTTGATCCGTCAATTATTCCTCGAGTTATAAGCGGCGAAAAAATGATGTTTTTAACCCTTTCGGAAAAGTGGGCGTGGTGCAACCTTTGACGTTTAACGACTTCGTCCAATCACAACTGAGCCCGCGAAGATACTTTGCCTTATCGCAATGGGGGGGGGGGGGGGGACACAGTTGACTCTGTCAATAGGACAGTTGCGACAGCATCTGTGCGAGCAGACCTTCCGAGAAACCACCTCCACTCCCTTGGCTTCCACGAAAAGCAGTCAAGGACGGGAGGAAAATGACGTCAATGTATATCAAAGCAGCTTTTTCAGTGGGCGTCACCTTTTGCTTATTTTAATTTTTTATTTATGAGTGAATGGCTCTGGTTAGAAGATTAATTTTGTCACTAAAATCCTTTTTATGTATAAATCTAACGATTTCATGTACAAAATTGCGATTTCGGTTCCGCGTAAACATTCTTTAATTACAGATCCGTCCTAATGCCCATCTGAGATTGCCCATTCATTTATTCATAAATGTAATCGTACGTCAGAAAATCCTTTAAAAGCTCCATCCAACTACGTTTTTTTTGGCGTTTTCTATTCTCCAATTTCTCTTTCTTAAAGTTTTCTGTCAGTAGATGAAAAATAACAATTAGTAATTTATGGCCTTAAATCTTGAAGAAACGCTGGTGTAGGTTAAAAGTTGGCATAAGTAAATACATGAAATGTAATTATTTCAGTAATTGAATTCTCCCTCTATTTAATTTAAATCGGAGCGAGAATTTCTATTGTTAACAAAGCATTAATTAATTGAATCTAAGAAAAATTGAATTGCTTCAAATGTTGTATCCATATTCTTCACAATTATCTCGAGAGACTTTGACTACCCGCATGTCTTACATTTTATCTATCACTTAAAAATAGAACGCCCGTTCAGTCGATTTCATTCTTTCAGTATCTCACCGTCGAAGCAAGTGCCTTTTAAGGAAACGAATTCTAGGAACTTCTTCGTAGTCGCTTGTTTGATCTTCAATATTTTACTACCTATAAATTGCATCGGCAAAACTCTTCTGATGACTGCCTGCTTGTGTTGACGTTTCCCTAAGCATACGTTTTTTTACCATACTGCCTCCTTTTAACAGGAATTCCGACAATATGCATTCACTGAGCATTGTCTTTGGAAATCAAAAGGATGCCTCTGACCATAGAAAAATTTGTTATCTACGCAGCAAGTAATACTAATTTTGTTAATTCATTTTAAAACGTAAAGAGTCGGATAAAACAGTTCTTCACTGTGAAAGTAATGAGCTGTATTCTTGCTCATCCTGTAAACCAAGCTGTAGGATATTTTTTGGAACTTACAAAACATAAAATTTCCAGTTTCTCCTTTAGATTAGTAAAATTTGGAAAGTCTTTTGCATAGCTGAAGATTCTGAGGATTTTTCTGTAGGCTTTTACGCTTTTTGATAATTTAAAGACCAAGCTAAATATGCTCATTTAAATGCGTATTTCTCCAGACATTGGTTCTGTTAATCATATTGTTTGAAAATATTCACAAAAGGTACCATGCTGTGATGTTAATTGGTATTCTTATATATTTTAAACGGTTAGTAATGGATTGACACGTGTGATCATACAGAAAAGGAGGTGCGTGTAGATCACAATTTTAATGTATACTTATGGTAATGAATGGAATAACGGTATGTTTTCGGCTATAAGCTGCAAACACTATCTTATGAATTTTCTACTGAGATTTCAATTGTTTCCTAACCGTTACTTTAGACGACTGGAAAATATTTATTGTGACTGGAATAGACTTCTAGGTAAGATGTCTAGAGGTATATTAAGATTAAGGCCTTATACTTTTATGTTGTAAAATATATCCGAACATTGGCTAAACCCACGGAGTGGCCAAATTCTTGTCTTTCTTGAAATGGAGTCAACCCCTGCCTCAAAGCCACCATGGTGGATCGCATAGAACTATGCAGTAGAAAACGATTCTACCAAGTCTCAACCATTCTCTAAAGTGTTGAATTTTGCATTAACTATGAGCACGAGACAGCATTTCTACATTCTAAGGTTCAATCAAATAAACAGGCAACAGATGTACTAAATTTAAGTACCCTTTTCATTATAATTACATTTAAATTATGGCAGAGCACTTCAATTCCTTTCTGAATTTCAGGAAAATAAATAAATTAATCATAATGAAGGAAACTATTGTTTAAATTATATTAATCATCGTAGATTCCCTGGTGCCTATTTTGACCAATCTTTAAATTTATGCTTAAATAAAATATTATTTGATTTATATTTTATTATTTAGCTTTATTCTTCTATTCTTTATTTTATTCTTTAGTTGGTTCAAATTTTATGCTTAAATAAATTAATAGGTGGTGTACATTTTATTATTTAGTAAAATATTAGTTAGTTTAAATATTATTCTTTAGAAAAATATTATGTATGTATCTTTATTTTTTCAATGATTCACATGATCAAATATTTAACTGAATAACCACGAATGCAAATTTTACCGAAATTAAAATAGCTGAAATTTTACAAAACTTGATATTATCTTTTTGAAAGGAAAAAAAGGCATTTGAATTGGAATATTTTAGGTTTTCTAGGTGAATTTCCAGCGCAAAAAATGCATTCAGTTGTAGTTTACAGAATTTCCATTTTAAGGCTAAGCATAAAAAGAGTCATTAATAATTTATGGCATGAATATCAATTGGCATATTATCTTTAAACAAAAACCTTGTAGTAGACGGTAAAAAACTAAGAATTCATTTCCTTGGAGTACGAGAATATGATTCATATTATTATTAAAGTTTCAGGCTCGTTATAAAATTGCCCTACCGGGAGGTACTAGTGATAGTTGTGAGACCACGCGGCATGAATTAAAAAGCATAAGACGCGGCATGAATTAAAAAGCATAAGATTACAATGGAATTGAATAAAGTTTGTAAGTTGGGAAAACAACTTTTTTAAATCAGATATTGGGATTAAGTTTTTATGATGTCATTACAGACTCAGTGAAAGAAGGAGATGATGGTTAGCCAAAGGAAAAACAAAAGTTAAAGAGTTTTTTCTTATCTGGAGAGCATTTAGGATGGATTCGAATTTATTCATAACAGAGCCAGTCAAAATTGTAGGAAATAAAATGAAATTAGTCGAACAAACCCTCGGCTAATTTCAAAGGAGAAATATATAATTGATAGGTACACACAATGTACACTATTGAGTATAAGGGTGCGAATAAGGCGTAAGATTGACGAAGAGAAAGGCAAACTAGTCGGAGCAGCTGGTAAGAGAAGAAAGTATTGCATGCTGAAGAGAGTTCTCAGAATGCCTGATGAGGTGATTTATTATTGAACTCGATATCATGGTATTTATGCTGAAGTAATTAATGTTATTTGAGTAGATTTTTTAAACTAAAAAATTATTGATACAAAAGTATGCTTGCATTGGACAATCTTGCTTTGTTATTCCGGCGTCGAAGTAGCCATTGCAACCAAAATGGAAGTGAGAGAAATGTCTTATACATTGAGGCACCTACTAAGATTCCTCGCGTTAATGTATTCCTCTATTTTTAGAGTACCTCAAAAGAGGGATACACCAGCGCAGGCACAAGTGTAAGGTTTAAGGAAATCCATAAAAGCATCAGAGGTACATGCTGAATTAGGCTACTGTTATGTTGTTTCTTTAAAGTCGGTGTGGTCAGGACAAGGATCATTTCCTCGACGTAAGCTTTGAAATCGCGTGATTTCTATCATATCAGCAGTTTTGATTAACACAGAGATTTCCGTCTTCAGGGACTTTATATTAAACTGTAATGTTTTCTGCAAAAAAAACGCTTAAATTTAATGCAAGTTTATGACCAAAAGTATGTAGCCGTATTGGTTTACATTTCTACATTTACAAAATTGCTCTTATATCAAGGTAGCTTCGCATAATTTGTGCTTCTGCTATCAAGCCCTATGCTGCCATCATTTGTCAATTAGAATAAGATCTTGGACCCTATCCGGAGTTGTGAGTCCCTAAAATATATTGATTCGGGTAAGGCGTTGTTTGGAGTCTCTAACCAATATGGTTAAATGATGTTAACACATTTGATTTAATGATATTTTGTTTCGGATTCAGAGATTTATCACAGCGACCCTTACAATGATAAGCCAATGGATATTTTTTCATAAGAAGAGATTCGTCAGTTACAGGAATATCAAAGCTCATCACATCATGAAAAGTAGACTGAAAAGTGCAACGTCCCTGTAGAATGGAGCCATTCATATTTGAATAGAATTAAACACGCATGCCACGAATGGAGATCGCTAGTATATTGTTCTTATCGGAATATTCCGTCGGCCGCGGCCTACAGTCTTAAACCAAAGAAGTTCGTTCTCCGAGATAAGGAAATTGAAAATCGAGTTAAAAAATATGTATGATTGTTGAATTTTTCCTGACTCTTTTTACAGTCTCCATTATTTTTTGGTTCTGTATCATTTTAACTGAAGACAAAGTGAGCACTCTAGTAATATAAGATCTAGTATTATCCCGGCGAATACTATGAAGAAATGTTTCTCAGGCTTGGAAGCGGTTAATAGGCTCCATTACTGCTTTACTGCTCACGGAAGATTCCGATAAGAAAAATATATTAGCGATCTCCATTCGCCGCATGCGTGTTTAACGCTATTCAAATATGAATGGCTCCATTCTATGGGGATGTTGCACTTTTCTGTCTGCTTTTCATGACGTGATGAGCTTTGATATCCCTGTAACTGACGAATCTTTTCTCTTGTATGAAAAAATATCCATTAGCTTATCATTGTAAGGGTCGCTGTGATCAATCTCTGAATCCGAAAATGAAGTACTGGCAGTAATGGAGCCTATTAACCGGTGCCAAGCCTATGGTGTAATGAAGTACTGGCAGTGATGGAGCCTATTAACCGGTGCCAAACCCGAGAAACATTTCTTCATGAGCACTCTAGTAATAATTTTACGGAGTCAAAGTGTTTGAGAGATTACAAATTATATGGTAGAAAATTTTGGATTCTGAAAGTCTTTTAAATGGAAAATGTGAAGTAAACTGTCAATCACAGTACAAGTATAGGTTCCTTCCTCGCTCTCTCGTTAGGAAGAGGAATTCATAGCACGGAAATTCCATCTTATGCACTTAGGCCTGGTCCTGGAGAACCTCGGTCGCTGGCGATCAATATTATCGCCCTAATTTGCTTCTCCTCCTCTCCCAGGCTGAGTCTCTCCCTCCTCCTCGTCGAGGAGGAGGAGAGCGAGGAAGCGGACCGCGCAGGACCGTCCACCCCCGCCCGCGCGACTCACCTGCACAGCCAGCAGCGGCGGCGGCTGCCCTCCCACTCCTCAACGCGCACTCCTCCCCGCCCTCCCTCGCGACCGCCCCACCCGCGAGATATGCTCACGCCTCCCCCCCACCCCCTCCCTCCCTACGGCCTCTTCCTCCCGCCCCCGCGAGTCGGGGCCGGGCAGCCAATGGCGGCGAGTCCTGGGCGGGGCCTCCCTCCTCCCACACACCCCCGCCAGGCGCAACTCTTTCACTCCCTCCTCAATCGCCCTCCCCTCCTCCCTCCACGGGTTGGCTAGGCGCCCGGTGCGAGAGGGAGCATCCTCGGCTCCTTCCTTCGCGCTTCCTCCTCTCCCTTATTCCACATTCTGCTCCCATTGTCTCTTCCTTCCCCGAATGCACGGCGATCCCCGCAAATGTAACGACAACATTCTTCCCATGCTCCCTTAATTGATCTCCCTCTTCCTCTTTCCTCCGCCCTTATTCCTCTTCGCAAATACGACGCCTCTTCCTTGAACAGTTGTATTTTCCCTCCCTTCCAAAAGGGATGTATTTATATAATCAACGTTCCAACAGTTTCGTTGCTAACTTTTCTCTTCTCGATACTTACCTCGTCATAGTTCTTTTGATGCTTAATGATCCCCGAGGTCGATTTCGTAGCCAGAGAAATAGATGCATTTCGGCGGAGGACTATCATATATCGCTACATGCGTCAAGACATGACCATTGATGGTCTATAAGATCTAGTATTTTCCCGGCGAATACTATGAAGAAATATTTCTCGGGCTTGGCACCAGTTAATAGGTTCCATTACTGCCAACGTTTCAAAGAGAGACTCGCTCTTCATCTTCAGGGCTTCAGAGTGCAGGATTTTATTATTGCGGTTACATATATATATCTCTTTCGCCCGGGTCAGGTGTCTCCTGATTGGTTGAGACGTCGGTTTAAATTTAAATGGAGCCTATTAACCGGTGCCAAGCCAGAGAAACATTTCTTCATTGATGGTCTCTTTTTAAAGAGTCAAGTGCACTATATAACATTAAGTTCTGAGCGGTGGTTTACGTATAAGATACATTTACCGATTTATACCTGGAATAGTTTTTTTCAATAGGTAGGAAAAGAGCAATTTCTTGAATTCGTTTTAGATAGGTATGGTTAGGGTGATGATAAATAATATGTGAATAAGATGGTCGTCCAAATTCTTGTTCCTTACTCCACTTTGTGGGCCCATCTTCGACCGTGGGTTCCATCAAATTGCCCACCGGTTACGTCAAACTCTTCGCAAAACATTGGATTTAAATGGGTATAGTTGTAGTGACGGACAGTGACAAGCAAAAATTACACATTTTGATCATAAGTATGATGGTTTTAATCTATCCTCAGAAGCTTGGAAAATGATTGCTGCCAAAATCATTCAGTAATGTGTGTGTCACTGTTTTCTATCCAGTTGTACATATGCTGGAAGAACCTGAAATCGTTGAAGTAAATTTTTTCTGTGGTATATATTCTACGGTGGATTTTTTGAATTTTGCATTATTTTACGCGCTATCGTTTTTTATTGCCAAGAAATTTTGAGAATACTATCCTGTTATCCTGAGACGTGATTCATAAGCAATGTAATCCCTTATTACTGCATCACTTCATTTCCCTCATACATCTATCTCTGCATGACATTTTTAACGGATGCATTACAAGGCATGAAAATTCCATTGGTACCTACCCTGAGTGACATTCATTTTTCGTCAGTGGAGATCCTTATTTGCCTACAACTGTTTTTCTTAGCCTCTTTCTTTCTTCGAGTGACTGCACTTTTTACCCTTCTAATGGTACAAATACCACATCGACTTAATTTGAACTGCAATCCTCAATATAATTGTTGAAAGTGTAGGGGGCAGAAAGCCTTATGGAGGAGATTTGAATAGGCACGTTAATAGTTGTCTCTAAATAGCCAGATGATACACAGAATTTAGTATTATGGCGCGGGAAATTACGTCTATCCAGAAAATCAAATGTATTTTATCAGACAGTCTTCATATAAATCCAATGAGTTAATATTTATTTTTAATGGAATCCAATATTATCCCATTTCCATCTGTTTCTCCGGAGAGATGAAAATTTCTTTAAAATTCGCGTTTGCCATCTTCAAATTCACGCAAATATTTCTCTTCCATCTCACAGCGATGATTAAAGCGCTCCATCCCCTTTGTCTGCGGAAGGAAAGATCTCTATTTGCACGATAGCCTCATGTTCGCTATTATTGCCACCGCCATGATTTGCATATTTTCGTTCGATCCCAGGCCACAAGAATGTTGTGCCCTGTTTGCTCTCGGGGCGTTTGCAACTAGTTTCATGCGAAAATATTTGTTCAATCTGGGAAGAAGCATGCTTATGTCATTTCCTCGTTTGGATCCTAGTGGAGAGCAATGTGTCCATCGTCCTAAACCATTTCGTCCTTCCGTTTTTTTGCTTCTCCTCCCTCCCTTTCCCCACCCCATCCCCGGCACCCCTCCTTCCGCACCCGCCGCCGCGCCACCCCGCGGAGTGGAAGCTGTGCGCATGACCCGATGGAAGGGCGTCTCCTTTCGATTCGGAGGGGGGGGTGGCGGGGGTGCGCTAGGGGGGGAGGGTCGCCCTCCGCGGGGGTGCGGTTATGGGGCGGGGGAGGATTTGCGAGGGGGGGGGGGGAGGGAGGCATTGTCGGTGGGCGTGTCGCGCGCATATGGCGCGGCGGTGAAAGGCGGGGTGGGGGTGGGACGGAGAAATGGCGAGGCGGCCGGATAGGGTTGGAGGGAAAGATGCCCGCCCACCTCCCAGAAGACGACACTCCCCCAACGTCCCCCCCCCCCCCGCCCCTCCTCCACCCTGGCCCACCCTTTCACTCCGGGGATCCCGCTTCGATTCCCTCCCGAGTCTCCTCAACGCTTACCAATCTCAAATCCCTCTTCACTCCGTCTTCCGCTTCTTCCGGTCGGGGCACACGAGAGACGATTCCCTCCACTAGACGATTTAAACTACATGGGCGCCATTTTTTGCCCGATCCCATTTTCATTGTCACTCCTTCCCAGTTTTTTTTCATTCGTCGTGGCCTTCCTTTTTTCCCATTCGCCTCTACGCGAGAGGGAAGTGAAAGAAGGGGGGAATCGGGAAAGGATTCCCGATCCTTCCTTCTATCTCTCTCTCTCCTTCCCTTGAGGAGCGGTCGATTCCTTTAAGTCTGGCGATAACGATTTATTGGTCGGCATGTCGAATTTGGGCGTTTTTTCCCTCTTGTTTGTTTTCGTGCCCTCGTCTCGCCTCCGTCTTCGTCTGTCGAGTCTCTTCGTGTCCTTAAAGTGTTGTTCGGAATAATATATATGTTTAAGCGCTCTTGGGAGGTCTGACTTCGTCTTCTGTCCTGGCATGGAATTGCATCATGGGAGCAAGTAAATGCTTTTTATTTCTTAAATCCACTTCCTTGCATCCCCAGCTTATTAGGCATTTATTTTTCCCTCGCTTTATACCGTTTTTCTCCAGCTTTTTCGTAAATGAAGACATTACATTTTTAAAAATTCGCAGTTTTTCTGGTGCTATTATTTGAGGTTTATCAATCGAATATATTTGGAGGAATGGTTAGTATAGTACCTACCTACTTCGGTAGAATGTGCTCATATCATATCTCCGTGAAAAACGTACTTTTTAACTACTTTGTTGGTCTTTGGTTGTCAGCTTGCTTTACTTGATATTATTTCTTCAATCTCTAAGGATGACTGAAACAAATAAACCTTTTTTGACTTCCAGAGTGTAATAACCTCTAAAATAAGTAAACTCTGGAAATACTCAGTTTGAATACACATACGGTCGTTTTCTTATTAAACTGTGGAAGTCACTAAACTGTTTTTATTTGTTTCAATGATGACGCTCTTCCACCACGAACAAGCTTCGCGATTAGAATCTCTTAAGGACTAACTGAAAATCAGGCGTGCATCCTTTGCGAAGCAAGTCGTGGAAATCCGACTTTAGAGAAGGCTTAGGTCTGTAAAATATGAATTGTGACAATTAATTATACTTCGATATTCACTACTATAGGTAAAAATAATTTTTTTCCTGAATTCTTTATTTGTAGCAGCGCACAAAATCTTTTATCTTTAGTGTACCTACTGAAAATTATCTGTTAATGAACGTTGTTGTAGTGCTAATTGCATACTGAATTCATTAATTCATTTCAATACCTTATTGCACCTTCGTCCCCTATTGCGTAATCCATTAAAGTTTTGCTGCATTCCAAATTTCTTTTAATTTTTTTCCCCTCCCCTGATATTGTCTATCTTCTCAAGGACTTCTCTTGATCAAGAGGTGCAGAGGCGTCGGTAGTCTTCGCTTTTAGCTGAAATAGCCTAATTTTCCTATTTTATTGTTTGATATTTTCCACAAAAAGTCTTCTGCAGTCATGATAATTGATCCCAAGAACCTGAGAATAGATGTATTTTTTTTTAGTTTAATATTTTTTGTCACTTTCGAGTTTGTTCGCAATTTTAATGTTCATACGTGCTGACAAGATACTAAATGCGGCGCCTTGTTTGTTGCGTGTGCATAAATTAGGGGAGGATGTAAACAAAGGCTTGTCAACCGTCAACATTATTGAGAGCTCCCTTTTTTTCATCCCCCTCTGTATTGGTTGGAGGGGGAGGATCAAAATAGACGGATGTGCCCCGCTCCGGGACGTCGAGAGCAGAAGGGAAGAAAAAAAGAGAGACCGTTTCCTTCCCCGCCCTGGAGACACTCCGCTGGGTGTATGTCGGTAGGTCAGTTGTGTGTTTTCGCTCCAGAGGAAAAAGGGGAGGGAGAGAAAGAGCAATGTCTGAGAGGCGTGATGCCAATGAATCCGAAGAAATTGAATGCAGATCCGGGGATGACGTACTTTCCCCTTCGCTCTTAAAAAAAGTCCGGCTACCTGCTGTGTTTTATGGGCGACCCACTGTGAGGAAAAGGAGACCAGCATGACAATAGGGTTGAGAACATTCCATCATAATAGATTTTTGCGATATAAAAATGTCCATGATAATTTATTGGCAGTCGCGTTGTAGTGAGAAAATCGATTTTGTGATTTTAGGTAATCATATTGTCCAAATGAAAAAAGGTCTCCTACCCCTTAGCAGTTCCAGGAAAACAATGAATAGAAATGCATTTTTAATCTCCAATGCTACCGATTTTGTGAGATATTGACATTCCTTGGTGGACCCTCTTTCTTGTTAATGTTGTGTCTTCCTCATCGCATGGCTTCCACTAAGAAAATTAGATTCATCTAGATGACCTTCTATTTTTGCGATGACATCTTTCATAACTACCTTTAGATTGGAACTCCTTTTTCTAGCATCAGGTATCCCTCGTATTTAATGGTTTGCACTGGATTGTAAAGGTGGAGTAAAACTGACGTCGGCATTAGTCTGCACTTAACTAGAGACACCAAGTGTTCCATAGTGATGCGCCCTATCCAACGGACTGAGTGATGAACTAGGAATTCTCTTCCTATGACCTCTAAATGGAGAGTTGGGATGAAGTATCGATTTGATATAATTCGAACCCAGGCACCATAGGGTAGGAAGCCAGTAGTCACACCTACTCTCCAATAACACCGATCGTTATTGAATCAGAATGATATATTATACATTTCCATAACACTCGCTCATCAGAATATTTCAGTTACGGCATTTCTGCTGGAAATGCATGCAATTTTTCTTCGATAACATACCATTGAAAAATACCTGCCTAAATTTGGCATTTGCACTGAAACCGAATCATTTCATCGTACTGAGTTTTAGGACGGTTTTTCTTATTCCTTGACACTGCTTTCCGCGGTATCCATAACCATACAAGAGGCGTAACTTTTTAATTTCATTTGTTTGGCATTTGTATCACTTTCATTGATAATTTTAAGCCACCTTCACAATACCAAATGAATTATTGATTAATGATACCAACGCGGTATCCATAACCATACAAGAGGCGTAACTTTTTAATTTCATTTGTTTGGCATTTGTATCACTTTCATTGATAATTTTAAGCCACCTTCACAATACCAAATGAATTATTATGTATTAGGAAGTGAAATATTCATTTTCCCATTTTGATAGCTTTACTAACAGTCAATATTTTATACGCATAAATATATTCATGAATACTAAGTGCACTTAAATAAATGCAAGAAGCTCCTTGAAAACTAAAAATATTAATTCCCAAATATATCATATTTAAATGCTTGTTAACAATCATTCCGAAGCCTATTTCAGCAACTTCTTTATGGATACGGGTTCTTGGCTAACCAGATTTCCATTCTCATCCATCGGGAATAGTTACAAAAAAAGACTCATTCATTCGAATGGTATTCTCAGACGGCACAGTATAAGTGCTTTGACACCAGGCTCATCATTAGCAGCAGCTGACCATTTTCGGTTTTTCTGAAATTGAGTAACTCGAGAAGCAGTTTGAACACAAATAATCTTTCCCTCAAGTCCTCTCGGGTTCTCTGCATTTTTTCCTCCTTTCGATGAAAAATCGAAAGTCTTTCGACCCGAACCTCTCCATAATGGAATGAAGCGGATGGGAGAGGGGTTGGGCAAGCTAGCAATGGATATTGACAGGCTACAAATCACCTTTTTTTTGTCTCCGACTTGCTCCTCCGAGGAAATTCTCTCCATTTCATCTCGTCCCTCCTATCTTTATCTCCTCCTCCCTCAATCCCCGGGTAGCGATGCAGAATCCATAATGGCACGTTGGCTCTCCTTGGGAATTCTCTATGGATAGATGGAACGCAGTTGTCCGTGCGAGGGTCCGCCTTAAGTGCAGACGTAGCAGCGGAAGCCACTTTTTAATTGGTAAATTGGTGTGTGGCATGCGGGGCGCAAATGGGGTATGGGAGGGGACGAGGGGTGGGTGTGTGGTATCTGTGTGTGTGTGAAATGAGAGCGACGGAGGGAGGATGTATCTTGTAGAAAGTTACACTCCTGAACACAGCCTGCGTACTCCTACGTTCATGAGTGAATTGTTTCCTCTTTAGAGGATACTCACTGCCTGCTAAGCACCTCGGTGAAATCGAATTCGTATTTTAAGTATTTCATGATGAAAATTATAATTTCGCAATTCTTATGCTATATACCTTGATTATAGCAACCTTTGAGAAATATTAAATATACCGCGATCCTTTTCGCCAAAGTTGATGCTATCCAGTTGCGACTCCACAGGAAACATTGTGAACTATAGGTATAGCATCATTGAAGGTAAAAGTAGAAAGTTAACTAAGGGAATTCGTTTTACGCCACTTCTCATCTCAACATTTCTAGGCACTTTTGAAATATTCTTAACTTACTATCAATCCATTTAATTCCTAATAATTGGTCAACATTTTGTCTTGCGAGATAATCAATTTTCACCCATGAATTTAGCTACATGCAGCTGCCAAGTTATTGAGTAAGTGAATGAGATGAAAGCATAGGAGATTAGATACCTACTTTTTCTAATACTTCTCATATAAATCCGATGACTGCTCTTCAATACTCTGCACAACATTTAATTGGGTGAAATTCGAATATCATGAATCATCTCATCCTTCCCCGTGGGGGTCGTCTTCGGATTCAGGTCAGTGAATGAGTATTTTGGCAAACGGAAGCGATGTTCTCTTTCTTCGTGTTCAGTCAAGGCTTTATTTTTCAGGCTAGAATTATTCCGCATATACATATACGGGCGTAATCATACTATTGCGCACTACACAGGAGATATCTCTTAGTCTCATTAGCTCAGATGGGATTCCATAAGAATCCCCTAGCCTTTTCATCCGCCCATATTTACAGGACCGTTCCTCTATAGCGCCTTCATTCGCGATTCCATCTGGGTCCATGTTCGTCAATGGAGGAGGGACGGACCCCGATGCGCGACTTTTTTTGCGGCTCCTCGTCCCCGCCTGTTTTAAAGGCTGTTTCCCCCCCCCCTTCCCATTCCGTTTCGATCCCCTCCGCGCGCGCGGGGCCTCCTCTAAAATGCCTCCAACGAGCTCTCCTTCCATCCCTCCACCTCCTCCACATCCTGCCCTCGCTTGCCCGCCACACCCCCTCCCTCAGCGCCCCCGCGCGTCTGAGGCGGCGACGTCGGTGGCGTCGGCGGTGGTCGTCGCTGGCCCCCATACGCAGTGGGACGCGCGCCTCTCCTTCAATTCCCTCCAGCGGCGAAAAAAACACATCGAGCAGCCCCGTCGAATTATAAAACCCTATTCCCTCCTCCCCGCACCCCTCTGTATCCTCAATGGCGCTTGTAAATGTTTTGCAACCCGACGCAAACTCATTCTGGACCTCTCGTCTTTCCCCTCTTCCTGTTTCGCTCCCTCCTCCACTCTTTAATCCCCCCGCTTCTTCCCGTCCTTCCTCATCTCTCCCTCCTCCTCGTTCTTTCCTACTAGGAGGCGAGTCGCGCGAAAATCTGGACTAGGCAGCGGTCGGGAGCAAAAGGAAGAGGAAAAAAGTCGGCAGGTCGTAATGAGAACATCAGTCATAGTTTTTGCCGCGCCTCGGCTCCTATGCAAACTTCATTCATTCATTGAAATGCATGTCTGCTTGTATGCGCGTCAGCGTGGGCGTGTGTCTGTAAGGACTTAGAAGCTGAAGGTCTCAGCGCCACTGTAATTCCCATGGTCTCTTCTGTAGTATATAGAGGATCTGTCTCGTACGAGGATATCTCGTTAAACGATACTACTCGCGTAATTCCTCCCTCTCTTTCTCTCTCATGACGGCCAACTTTGAAGAGCATGAAAGGAAATCCTCTTTCTGGTAGCCTCTCTATACTCCTTCGCGTTGACTATTTTGAATCGTTTGAAGGAAAAGTATGATCTCTATATCTTTCGCTCCTACTGAACTTACATGTTAGACGAAAGTAACCTACGTAACACATTATCAGTATAGCATTAAGATGGACATTATCTTCCTGCACCTTAACTCCACTTGATAGATTTTATCGCTGTTTATCTGTTAAAAGCACAAATATGTAGGTGATTCCGCAGATCATTAGTTATGATTATGACTTTTTTATAACTTTGATTCATTAAAACGTACGTACTTAATAAAATGTATTTTTCATCCATTCACTTCCCATTTATCTTGTCTTCGTCGTGATATTGGAAGGTGTTATTATTCAGTCGTAAAGAAGAACTTTTAACCGTATGCATTTACCTGATATTGAGTCATTATTCTCAATTCAAATGCTTATTTCCTGATTGGCATCTCAGGGGTTAAACTTGTCTTTCCTTCATTTTTTCATTAAACCATTTTCTCTCTAGCCTCGTCTCAACCAACCCTAGTCAGCATCGCTGATTTTCCTCCCTTCTATCCTCCTTCTATTCTTTCCTCCCCTCCCTTGGCTTTGCAATACATTTTCACGAAGTATCGCGAAGGTTGACATCCGGGCAGACGAAAGAATCCGTGAGAAAGGGCTCCCGAGCTGCTGTTTCTGTCCCGTCTCTTCCCTTTTGCTCGGCTCGGAGGACGGACTGAAAACTTGAAGGACGCATGCTGTCTTCATCTCGAAAAAATGCTGTATTTCGCTTTCATAACACGATGTTCTCGATCACGGCACTCGAAATAGACGCGCAAGACATGGATGGGAAGCGAGGAAAGTAAAGTGGGAATCGGGTCGTGACGTGTGCACGGCGACGGAAAGCCTTCTGAAATATCCTCTCGTCTTCCGAAGGGGACGAAGAGTACTCTGGTTAAAGTACTGTTGAGGGTAGACCACGCACGTGGGGTATAAAAGACTCTTGGACCATTAGATTCACCTTTAAATAAACCCAATGAAGGCGGATTGGGATTATTATTGACGTCACTCACATTAAACAGCGTTTTAATTGCTCTCTAAGATGTTGGTTTTTAAGAATACATGCGACGAATTACTAGGACTGCTTATAATAGATCATTATCATCGGTTAACAATCCTAAGATTGGTTTGACGCAGCCCACCACTCGATTCTACTATCCTCCAACCTCTTCATATTAACATAATTATTCTCTGAACATGTTAAGAAAAATTAACTTTGTACAATTCCACGAAATCGATCGGAATAATAAATCATTTTGTGGAATTGTACAAAGTTAATTTTTCTTAACATGTTCAGTGCAACTAAATTCCACTAAGTATCGCCTGCCTCCATTGATGTTATAATTATTCTCTTTTACATCCTTCATATTAATTATAATATGTATAGAACAATAATTATAATAGGATTAGAACAATATATGCACACATTCCAATCAATAGGGATTCATTTGTTGCCTGCGCCATCGAAGTTAATTAAGACGAAACGATTGTCATTTCACAATAGGAAACACAGTAAAACCCGTCATGATATAAAATTTAAACTATCTCAGTCGTTCAGTTCCGTCGGTGATTTTCAGGTATGTTTCTTTTTTCAGTATTTTTCAGGCTTATTCTTTTCCCTGAGTACTCAGAATTTATAGTAGTCGCCTCCACATCGAGGCAACCTAACTGTATTCTCGCCTAATCCGTATACTACTACGGAAAAGTGATTCTTGCGAACACTTTACCTAAAAGAAGTAAATTTCTTAAATATTTCGACCCGGCCTGTTTCCTGACGTGAATTTAGCTTTGTTTTTTCTTCATTTCTCTCCGTAAAAAAAGGTAGAGGTGATAAGTAAGAAGGATATCTCACGATCAACGTGAAGCACTCTGCCACTGGCATTGTGGGAGTCTTAGCAGCCAGCCTGTACCGTTCATCCGTGCGCGATGAGATTTGAAAGTCCGCCACGGAAAGACTGTCGGGAGGGTCGTTTTTTTTTGTGTTCCCAGCACGACGTCATACGAAGCGGGAAAGCGTTAAAATCGACGAATGTCCCGATCCATCCCTTTTTCCCGTGAGCACACGATATCAAGGGCTTCTCGGCAGGTTTCGGGTGGCACACATAATGGCAAAATTGAAAAGGGACGGGATGGTCTCTGTGTCGATCTTCATGGTACCTTAGCTGAGGAAAGCGGTTGAAATCCATTGTACTGGAAATCCACAGAAGACTCGGATGATTTCAAACTTCATTTACTTTCGAAACCTTTCTCTCAAAAAAGTCCATTACCCATCGTAACAACCAGAATGGATGCCATGAAAGTGAGAGATAGAATTTTACCGCTCCTTCGGCATTTCTCTCCGCTGATGGAAAAGTCTGATGAAGGTCTGATGAAAAGTCTGAAAAAGAATTATGCCTCGCCGATGAAGGATTTAGCGGATACATATGACCCGATTTATCAGGATTTAAAAAAGAGGTGTAAGAAACTAAGAATTTTTTTAACAATATTAATTTTTTATTGCCAGTTTAAACATGATCACAAACAGTATTACATGATCACTTGCAAAAAAATAGTTGACAGGTGCTTTAGGTGACCCCTAAAGCATTTGCCTGTTGTTGGGGGCACCCTCAGGACAGTTTGCAATGCACATAACAAAATGATCACTACAGATGTGACAGTATCAAAGTTAATACAGAATAATACAGAGTTTAACCAGATTAAGAAAGATTTAATATGATTGGTCGATTTAATTTGATGTGGCAAAAATTGACGCAAACTAGAGGTATAACAAATAGAAATTATTACTAGAGTTTTATATACAAACACAAGGTTTCCCAAAAGGTTGTTACAACGATGTCTAGGAATTTTCATTTACGAAATTGCTTGCAGTCAGCAGCCAAATTTTAACCTGCTTCAGAACAGATTTCACATGTTTTTGAGATTATATGCCATACTTTTGAGACAAGTTGTAGGTAATTATTAACGTCTAGATAGGGAGTACTTTTTATACCACTTCAGTTGGTTGGATATTTGGGAAAGAGTGTTAATTTCAGCTAACTACTTGTGCAGTTTGTGTGATTACTCGTTTAGTTATAGTTAGATAGTTTAAATTATCATCAGATTTATTAACACATTTACTCGTCATTTTGTCTTTAATGTTTTTCAACAAACATTAGTTCCATTAATACTGACCAAATCCGCAAACTTATGAAAGTTATCTCTTTAACACCTTCTAAATTAAGCCAGTTTTGTAGTAAGAATGTGTCACGTTGAACATTTATGAAATTGAAAAGTTTTCTTGGCGGAGTAGGTCGTGTAGCGGCAGTCAAATGAAGGGCATATGAACGTTAATGTTACCTACTCAACAGCCATTATTTGAGTTATCAAAATCCAAGTAATTAGCGCCTGTTTTAAGAATTCAGCATTCATAAACTCACTGAGTTGAAAGTAGATATCCGTTGTCTTTCGACTGATTGTGAAACAAATGAAATAAACTAATGTTAGCATTTTAGGATAACATTCATGTTTTTTATGTAGGAGCTGTCACATTTCATCACACTCATCCATCAAGTAAATAGTGGGAAATATGGGGGATATTTCGAAACTTTCGTTTCTGTTTTGTAGGTACATAAATGAATTTAAAATTACTTTTCAGCGAGGAGAGAACTTGGGATTCGGTCAAAGAATACGAAAAAAATGCCCGGGCGGAATCCTAAATAAGATAATTTAAACGCGATAGCGTAATTAGCAAAACCAATATATGCGCTCCATCATTTTAACATTTAAAACATATGTAATGGAATCCATGCAATAATAGTTTCACCTTACTCCCAAGAAACAAAACTTCTAAAACTAACACTTTCTTTTCAGATTTTTAAAATTATGGACTCCAGATGAACGAAATTTTTAATGTAATATGTTTTTTTTCATACAATTTCCACTAATCTTAGAGTAATTCATAATGAGTTACCTTGTTTAAAGCGTGATTTCTTAGCGATTGCAAATTGCTATTCTCCCTAATGTTAATTTTACCAGTGATGCACACGGAAGCTGCAAACGGAAGTTCATACGTGATTGTATGTCACTGAATCTTAATGGCGAGGGGAGTCCCTCTAAACTTCGAATATTATTATAAACGAACATTTTATACAAACTGTTAAATCCTAACACGAATCCGAATTATTACTTCTTCATAAGACTGAATCATTGGCCTTCACTACTTAAGTGACCTTTACTCTCGCTCATTCCGTATGATTTCCCGTTCAGTTGCACCTCGAACGCTTCGTTAGTATAGTACCATGAGATTTTCGCTTGGATTAATATGCATTTGCGTGTTAAGATAATCGGAATATAGAGAAATGCTTAATAGCCGTTAAAAAAAATAAATTTATCCTCGACACGGTTATTTGCGTGCTGTATTAAGGAGAGGGAGTGTGCATTTATCACCGTTGGCCCAGTGTCTGAAACTTGAAATACTACCTATTATGATTTACTGAGATGGGAGACTCCGCAATGCGGGCTGCGTACCGGCGCCCACCTTGCCGTCCTCCCCTTCTTGCCGGCAATTCGCCACTACGGAGCGGCTGACGATAGCTTCCGTGTTCGGTTGGAAGCCGACGTCGGCGTCGGGTGGTTGGCCCGAAATGTGGTTCCGACAGAGAGACGCAGAAAAAATAGAAGGGGGGGGGGGAGGGTCGAAAGGGAAGGAAAGGTCAAAGGTGGTGCAGGGGCCACCCTTTGGTCTGAAGAGGAGGAGACGCCCGACTATGGAAATGACCTCTTTCCCTCCATTCAAAAGGGGGGTATGCACAAACATATATAATATTCATGCGTGCGTCCTCCCTCCCCTTTAAGATTGCAGCGCCGTTCGTCGCGCGGAAAACGGCAGAAAAAAAGGAAGACTACAATTTTTCGGTCTTTCTCTTTTTACCGGGCGGGAAAAAAGAATGGAGGCGCAAACGGGGACGACTCGCCCGCTCTTTGTCTCAAACTTTTCTTCGCGTTCCCCCCTCTTAGTTCTCCCGCTTCTCTGTCGCTCTTTCGGCTGCGTGGACCCCGCCACCGGCTACTCCCCCGTACAACACACATGTCGGGCCCGAGCGAGGATTACCGAAGATTTGTTGTGCAGGGCCAGGGAATAATTTATAATGCATTCGGAACAACCGACTAAATTTCCAAAAGTTTGATGTTTCCAATTTTTCCCGAATATTAATATATGTTCCGCCCTGTGTGATTATGTTCTGGGATAGAACAGTCATTTCCGAGTGTTCTACGGATGAACTTATTTTCAATCCAGCCGTGAGAGACTTCCTAGCATTTCTTACGCACGAAGCGAGGCGGCGATGGAGCGATGACGAAGCGATTTACAGGGCTTAGTTCGAGCGCAGAAAGCAGAACACATCGGACGCGCGTGTATCCGTACTTGAAGTAGAACGATGAAAATTTCATTGCAATATCTATTTTAGTATCCTAAGTATTTCGCCCTTAAAGTGTATGTATCCCTGTATGGGCGTTATTTTAAAACAGCTTAGTCGCATGCAGATTCTGATGAGTTAGTGATGCTTCCAGTTGATGCAAGATGGAAATAGTCAAATACTGTTCTATACTCTGTATTCCATACATTGCAGAATATTTGGCCCGTTTTTTGGACGTAAAAGTTGACCCATCGAGCATAAGCTGCATATCTACGCATTTCAGTAGGTATGCTTCAATTTATCAATAATTTTAGAGCTGTTAGAGCAATGTGGCTGTTGTGGCGGGGCATCGCCACAACAGCCACAGTAGTAGGACGACTCGTGGCCACCGTTACGAGTCGCCGTTGGAGTTTAACGGGCTCACTGATTTGGCGGAGCAAGGCTGGGTGCAGCGTCTGGCTTCGACACCAAACCTGCGATGGTAATAACACATACCAAGTTTAGCGGGGCGCTGTGTAGTGCCTGTGAATTGCATGGGACGAGGCTGAAATCTATCCAGGGTCCGTGTATATGGAGGATTGCTAACACGATTTCGTAGATCTTGGACTTGCTTGGCGAGTTCCTCTATCCGTTGATTCAATGCCGAAATGTCAGGCGTAGAGCGTACGGCGTGGATGGCTGGGGCTATCGGAGGCGAAACGACGGCGACGATGCGATCGGCCATGTCTGCCAGCTGATTGAGCGGAAGTGTTGTGGCCTGCGCTTGGAGAATGGCCTGCGCGCTGAGCGGGAGACGCTGTAGCCACAGCGTGCGAAGGAAAGAGTCCTGCACTTGCGTGGCGCCGATGAGAGAACGCATGTGTCGTAGGAGTTGAGAAGGCTTGTGATCGCCCAGCTCTTCTGCTGTGAGAAGTTGCCGAACCCGCTGCTCCTCGGAGAGAGAGACGCGCTGTATCAGCAAAGCTTTAAGCGTCTGATAACGATTTGCGGCCGGTGGGTTTACTATGAGGTCGCTGACTTCACTGGCGAAGCGATGGTCTAGATTTCCCACGACGTAATCGTACATAGTACGGTCCGAGGTGATGTTGGCCAGGAAAAATTGTGCTTCTACCTGGGCGAACCAAACTGCGGGTTGAGCTGGCCAGAAAGGAGGCAGTTTCGGCGTGACGCGATATATGGCAGCAGGACCGATACCGGCGGGATCAGGAAGCGGAGAGAATTGCGGCGATATTTGCGGAGGTAGCGCTGCCTGATGCTCTTGCGGTGGAGACTCAATGTGCTGTTGCATATATTGCGCTTGCTGGGCCAAGAGCTGCTGCTTGAGTTCCGCGATTTGCGCCTGGAGTTTGTCGACTTCCTCTGCGTCTGCCATGGGTGCTTTTAGGAGGTGCTAGGTACGCAGAATGCTGTGCGAGTAGCGCAGAGAATCCCGTGTATTGCGGTGTGCGATGATGTCCGTAGAAGCTCGGAGGCCGATGAAAAGGTCGTCGTCAGGGGTCCGTTGTCCGTCGTGTTTTTCGTCGTCGGGGTCACCAGTTTAGCGTCTTCGTGCGGAATGAAACGCTAATTTCTTATTGTAGATAGCTATTTTATTCAGCTCCACTCACAAGATTCTGTCCTTCTCTCCAAACTCATCAACAACTCTCTCTGGTAAACAAAATCGGTATTGTTGCCCGGTTGGTATGAAGATGAATAAAATAATAAATAATAATAATTGATAATAAATAATAATAATTGATAATAAATAATAATAATTGATGATAAATAATAATTGATAATAAATAATAATAATATAATGCATGACTACATAATGAATATGATTAATTGCCAATGTGGCTGTTGTGGCGGGGTATCGCCACAGAGCTATGTAGATTATTTAGATGCATGCAATATTTTCCGCGAATCTCATTCAAGGAATTATAATTTTCATTTTAATGATGTTTATCAGTGCGTCTGAACTGAATTGCTTGAGTAATTATGGGAAACAAGGTAAGGAATATCGTTTGTGTGTGGACACCTACCGAATGTCTTCCCAACCCGGCCGACACCCAGTGCAACTGCTGACCTCCTCTTCTTCTTTCTCCCCACCCCACCATGCCGTGTGCCCCCAACCCACTAACCTTCCCCATTCACCCCCCCCAGTACATTGCACCCTTCGTCCTTGGGACGTCTCATCCCTCCTCCCCAATCCCTCGTCCCCAACTACCAAACCTCATCCCTTTCCATTTGTAACTTTTTTCTCTTCCTCCCTCGCCGCTCTCTCCCCTTTTCTCTCTTGCCCCTCCCCCTTGTGGGCTTTCCCATTCTGAGTGAGGCAGGAGACTTTCCATTCTCTCCCCCATCCTGTGACACCCTGAATTCTGCTCCCCTGCTCTGCCACTTCTCCCCAGAAATCCTTTCTGTCTGTGCAAAAAAATCCCCAGTTCATGGCTACTAAGCCAGCATCCCTTCGATATTGACCCACGGGATCCAAGCATGGCTGCCCTCTTCCGGGTTTTCTCTCCACAGCGTTTCCATTTGGAAAAAAATCAGGTACAGGCATGTAAAAATCATGATATGATGTTTAACAAGCAACATTGCTTAGACATCGAATTTCGCCTCTTTCGAAACTTCGTCAACTGTTATTTAGTGAATACTTATCAGTGAACATTATGGGATTATTCATCATGAGCCAGGTTGTGTCTACACCTACATCTACATAATACCCTGCAAGCCACCATAAAGGTGTGTGGCAGGGGGTGAACTCTCACCAAACATGCACTACATATCATGCATAAAAAAGGATTAGTACTTGTATAGGTACTGTTCAAAACTAAGCTAATTAAAAAAAGATAAAATAGCAAAGTATACATGCAAAAAAATGCTGTTAGTTGGGTTAGCTTCAAGTCCTTATGCCAGCATGCAGCTACCAATGTTATCCATTGCTGCATTAGTATTGGATATATTTACCATAATTCATATCCCTAAATGTACGAGGAAAAAAGGACATTTTGAATCTGTCAGTTCGGCAATCAATTTCTCTAATTTTGTGATTATGGTCCAGTCTACTATAGTAAGTTGGGGTCGGCAAATATTTTTAACATCATCACTGAAAATATGGTCTTGGAATTTGTTTAAGAGATTAAGTCTACATTTCAACCTGCGATGTGACAATGATTCCCAATTTAATTCATTTAATAGACTGGTTAGGCTAATAAGGTTATCATACCTAGCAATGCTATTTGAATCATGGGTTTTTGGGGTTATCCGATGTTTGAAAACCAGAATTAAAAGATCATTGGTAAATTTTCCACCTGTGTTCATGCAGATACTTGTTAAGGACATTAATTTCCCCAAAAAATATGTCAAACGGTCAGAGCCCCAGGTCCTAAATAAAGTCAGCGGTGATCGCTCCAAGTATATTTCAACTCCATTATTGCGAAATCCTCTCTTTGCTATTAAAAGGAGCCCTCGTGTCGAGCAGCGAACCGCATGGCGACACTTGCCTCACTTCCTGTGTTCACCACATGCCAGGCATCCGAGCCTCCCCACCATAGTCCTTCATTCCATTCCCGACTCAGTACTCGCTCCCATTATCTTCTCCGGCAAGCAGACACACATACGTGCGGTCGCCACTTCAGCTCCTCTTTCCACCTCCGCTCGTTGAAATCCATTCGAGTGAACCGCAATGGGGTCGTTTACCATATTTTTTTTAGTGCCGAATCTGATAGAGTTTGTAAAATAAAAAGACCAGTACCTATTTTTCCGTTGTCTGATCCGTCAATTATTTATGGAGTTATAAGCGACGGAAAACTGATGTTTTTAACCCTTTCGGAAAAGTGGGCGTGGTGCAGCCTCTGACGTGGATCGACTTCGTCCAATCACAACTGAGCCCGCGAAGCTACTTTGCCTTATCGCAATGGGGGGACACAACTGACACTGCCAATAGGACCAGTTGCGACAGCATCTGTGCGAGCAGACCGAGAACCCCCCTCCACTCCCTTCTCTTCCACGAAAAGTAGTCAAGGACGGGAGGTAAATGACGTCAATATTATCAAAGCAGCTTTTTCGGTGGGCGGCACCTTTTGCTTATTTTAATTTTTTTATTTCAGAGTGAATGGTTGTGGTTAGAAGATTAATGTTTTCACTAAAGTACGTTTTTTTTGTTTCCATCTAACGATTTCGTGTACAAAATTGAGATTTCGGTCCGAGTAAACGCCCCCTTTCTCTGCTTTTATTTTTACTTTTTGACGTTAATAATGTATAGGGCTTGACATGCAAAGGCAAACTCCTATTTGACCGTTTTCGATTTATTTTCTGGCATTCGTAAATTCATACCCTTGTGTGCAAATTGTCAACGTCATTAATATCACCTAGAAATGAGCATTGATCATTAGCTCCTAGGGCCGTGTACAGCTAGTTGTGAATGAAAGCATATGGCAAATTACAGGCACAATTCCCCGTATGGTGTAAGGTTAAATCCTCTCTCTCTGAATCCATGTGCTTTACTGAATAATGGGCATCAGATTGCAGATTCTCAGGAATGTTTTTAAGATTTTAAACGTATGTATAGATTGGCTAAGGTTAAGTATACCACGAGGGAAATAATATGTACATAGTCCATATCAACCTAGACTACGGAAGTTCTCTCATGTCTATCGATGGAACTAATAGTTGTACTGAATTACATCCAAAGCATTATGGACTTATGACAACTAGCCTGCCTTTGGAACTGTCCTCATTATTTTCAGGCGTGGGATATTTTTAACCTTTTTATCTTTGAACAAATCGTATACACTTTTGGCGTATACCTAGGGCAGACGTACTTTGGCAGAATATGAGTGAGCAACCAGCGTATTATGCTAGATTCGACCAGATAAATTAGATAAGAGAGATAGTATGTCGTACCGATAGATTCAAAATGGCATTTTTCCCCCGAACTATAAGAGAACAGAATAGGCAGCCTAGCAGAGTGATAGGTAGGAGAAATATTTTAAGAGTAGTCTGTAGTGCATGATGCATGTATTAACCCCTTAAATACTACAGATACTAACAATCTAGTTGCATGAGATCCTAAAGTTGCTTTTATTGCATGTTAGTAGTGCATGCTTGGTGATCTTCACCCCCTGCCACACATCCTCGCGGTGGCTTGCAGGGTATCGTGTAGATGTACATGAGTGAAACTTACTTGAAGTACGATAGTACGCAATATTCGTCCATTTATAGGCCTCTCAAAAGTGCTTTTACTCTCCCCACTTTCGTCAGGACCTAATCCTGGTTCGCGCCTAACACTTGCCTGTCAACCGTCATCTTTTTCATCCTTTCCATGAACTCCACCCCAGTTCCCATCCCCTTCCTGCTTTGCGTCGCTCCCGCCCTCCCTACTCCAACACTTTCACCCTTAACCCCACGCAGCACTTTTCCTCGCCATCACAACCCTGCTCCAATGGTCACTCGCATCGCTCCACATTTTGGGACAGTCAATCAGGTTCCTCGGCTCCGTCCCCTAAATGTCTGTCCCCTTTTCCCCCAGCTGTCTCCAGCCTCACGTCACATTGTCATCTTTCCGGGACATTTCCGAAATTTGCATATGCGAGGGTTTACGCGTAGCATCCTTAAGCCATCCCTCATTTCTCTCCCGCGTATTCCCCTCTTTCTTTTCACAACCCCTTTCCCTTATGCGTTTTTTCCGTGGCATTCGTTCCTGCTGCTCCCCCTCCTGGAGACCTCTACGCCCACGAGGTGAAGAGACCTCAAACGCACGGCCAGAACAGGAAACGTGACAAACGGTAGGCCATGGTTTCCAAAATTCAGTCGAGGACATGGCCCGATTTCCATTCTAGTTACTCCTCCAGCCTTCTACTCTGTGGATCCCAGCTTCGTGGTACTTGATATGACAACGCAATCGACTCCTTCAGATATTTTTGGCAGAAAACATTCTGGGCCTTGTATGTTAGCACCTTCAAAACCAAACTCTTTGTGCTTTGATTATTGTAGTCAAGCGAAGCATTGGGACTGCCATTGCGATTGGAGGGTGGAAACGATTGGTTGCCATTTCTTTTCTGAAAACCCTCATCTACCCTTGTGTTTTTAAACATTAATGATTTTGTATAGTAGGTCGAAATAGGTAAACATTTTGAAATTTTCATGTTGTCAGCGCTAATTATTCTAACTATGCTCATTATTCTAACTCATCCTCGTATGAGTTACATGGAGCAGGTCTAAAGGACGTGAAAGAGAGGAACTACGTTGGTATGAAGAGGTTGGCCGATAGAAGAATCGAGTGGAGGGCTGCGTCAAACCAATCCTAGGATTGTTGACCCTTGATGATGATGATGCTCATTATTTTTTTTGATAAAGGTGGCCACAATTCTTTTGAGGCACCAGAAAAACTTAAAATATCTTTCCAGGTATTTCTTCAAATCTCTATCATTTGCCGTTCAAATCAGTGTTTTGGGCCAGGTGTACTGTGTACCTACATTATGATGCGGCCTTTTTAGATGCCGATTGCCTGTTTGCTGCTAAATATACAACATTCGCAACTGTCCAGTGGCAAACCGGTCCCCACTTGAGTGCCTAGTGGAGGGCATTTCAGGTTCAGTACTCCGTCCGTCGGATGGGACGTTATGCCGTGGTCCTCTTGGCGCCTGTCGTGAAGAGTAGGCAAATGCCGACGCCAGGTTTCTCTCCACCATTTCTCCGTTCCATGAGAACCCCTACCATTACCTAATTGACCACCTATCCTAAATGGCGCAAATGACCTCAGCTGTCGGTCGCCTCCCCTGAATATCCAACTAACTAACTCAATCCTCTAAGCCTGCGGTCAGAAATGACCCCTTATCTTTCGTTCTTCTCTGGAAGAATGACGGTGAGAGTGGATCGATGGACGGCTGGCTCGCTTATAAGTGGCCATAGCAGGCGATCGGATGGAACTATGACATATATATCTTGGGTCGTTAAACCTCTTCACTCGCCCCCCCCCCCTTTCCTCCTCCACCGTAAATTCTTATTGCTAGTTACGGCCATCGGTCTCGAGAAATGAGTCGTGAAGGCAGCGGTCGCCGGAGCGGAGCATCTTACTGCCATTGAGGAGTTACGTCAGTCAACGATTCATTGGCCGTTCGTCCTCAAGTTCTCTCCATGATATTTATGCGTGATTGCGCTCTTTGATAGTCCTAGTTAGGAGCTCAACGCTGTTCCAGCGCTTAGGCCATTAAAGTGAAACACAGAATGATAAGGTGATGGGTTTGCTGGCTGAGAATACAGCTGGAGTATCACTTACTTGCATCCTCATTTACTGAGTTCTCCAAAGCCACGGTGAGTGTGCGTGAAAAGGTGATAATCAATGATTTCAGGTGATAATAGTGATGATCAATTAGTTAAAAAACATAAAAATAATAAGTAACTGGTGAAGAATAAGTTCCTAGATGTTTTTATAAAACGATTAGATAATTTTCTTGTAAGTTGTTCAAAATGAATGTAGGTCAATAACAACTTTAAGCAAATGTTTTAGTTCATTTCTTGTTGTGCCTATTTATAATGATTATGTAAATAACAGATTAATTGTTGCTAGGGTCACAAAGTACTTATTTCTGAAGAATGTTTAATAATTAAGTTCAAAAAGCTATAATCATTGATACATGTTTCACTGTTCCTTTTATATTAAATTTTATTCCGTTTGTAGTGTTAACTAACGGAAGTGTATAAAAAATTAACTACTGCAGATTGCGGACAAAGGTGTTTATGTTAAAAAATGCTTCAAATTCTCTGTTAGCTTAAACACAAGTCTTTAAACAAATGTATTAAAATGCTTTGCTTTTACTTCACATTTCAAACCATTGGTTAATTACTAAATTATCCAGCTCCAATGATAAAATCTATGTGATTGTAGTTGCAACACACTTATTCTATGTTCTTATTTTTGTATTTCGCCTGAGATGGTCGAGTCCAAAACGGAGATACTGTCCAAACGTATATTCCAGACAAATCACTGTATAATTAATAATTGTATTTATCTAATCTGGAAAAACATCATTATTATTATTATTATTATGAGGTGTTGTAACGATTGGGTCACCATATTAATTCTAACTAACGTTCGCTGAAATAAATTGCTGAGGACGAGACTTAGTAGAATTCCACGATGAATGAAAAAACTAGCGTTTTATTCAATATAGATTAAAACTAGATGTTCTGTGTTAATCTTAAGTGTTATTATACTCCCTTCAAATTTTCGCTGGGTGGATATTCATAAATTTATTATTTCAACATCCTTGAAATATGTATTATTTCAATATCCTTAAAATGGGCATTAAATCGATATCCTATCAGATTCTAAAATCTATGGCACTAGTATATTTCTCAGCAGTTAACATTTTCATATCTAAATGAATACCTCTTTAAGTTTTTCATGCTAACATGCTAAATTTTCTGTGAAGACATAAATAGTACGTATATCTCAAAGAGAACTTAAGTATATCTCCTGGAACGCTCAAGTTCTACTTTATAAGTTTCTAAAATCAAATTTTCTCTGGTTGATCAATCAAAAAAAAAACGTATTCCCTACAGTACTGAGAGATTGAAATCATTTGACTCCAAGAAGAATTGTAGTGATTGTAGGTTAAAAACATAGTATTTCATCCACGCACTACAAACAAATTGGGGAATATTAATAAATTATATATTTTTCATCAATAAGAGGAATAAATTATCGTTCGGTTCCAAGATCATTTTCTCATATTTTACGGATTTATACGGAATTTCCTAAATCCTTTTCTATCAAAACATTTAAATGCTACGACTTGGACGCTATGAGAGACGAAATCGATTGAATTTTGTAAAAAACTATAGTACTGTAACAGGTGTGTATTCGTTTTCTTCAAACTCTAACAATAAGTCTCTGCCGAAGACGGATTCGTGTATTACTAGTATTGCCTCCTTTATTGATGTGGTTATTCTTGTTATCTTTGGCTATTATAAGTCAAATCATTTCATGCCGTCTTGCAGTAACTATAAGGAAGAGGTAGCAGTACCTCGCAAATAACAGAGCATAGCTTCAGTAAGTACAACGTAGAGAAGAGAATTGGCATTTCAGTTACCCCTTATCTTTTAAATTGCATTTACTTACATTGCGCACAACCTCTGAAACCAGACCTTAATCGCTCCCAGTGCTTTCCTGTCGTCATAACGTTTTCCTCTACAAAATCTCGCACCCGGAATTGGAGATGAGTATGTTCACGAGTTGCTATTGATTTCCCGTTGGAAAAGCGGTGCAGAGATGATACTTTTGAGGATAAAACCGTACGTACTAAGCTCTGGAAAGAATGAAATGATTAACTCTAGCACGTTTTCAACAATAAAAACTAGATAGTGAGAAAACGTATAATTTTCAAAAGTGGCATACATTTTCCCAAATTATTTTAATGATTATGGTCACTGTCAAATATATACGAAGCTGCGACACGGGCGGAGTTTTCTTTTAAAGAAGAAAATACAATGTATAGGGTAGGTTCAATAGCGAGACTCAATGCAAACAGCAGCCATTCGGTGTTATTGGCTTAGCAAAGGACAGTTACTTGATATCGTCAGAACAGAAGCAATGTAAACCATTATTTCGCAATTTTTTGATACAATACGTACTACGCAAAGAATACTCATTTTATCCATGTGTAACCCAGAAAACAGAACAATGACCGTAGAATCGACGTGAAATAAGCTAAATTGCAGTCACTATGAGCGTCGCATTAATAATATTAGGTTATAAATCGAATATCAAGATTTTCACTGTCAAATCATGTCTATAGAACGTATAAATGGCTAAGTATTCTGTATAAATGACCTCAATGAGAACGTTCCCACAATTTAATGAATACCTATATAAATTTCTGAAAATTATAAATATTGAAAATGAGTGACGAAATTCTCCGAAGAATATTCAGCGGCAATGGACTGTGAATGTTTATATAGATGCTGATAAGTAAGAGGTGATTTCAGTTATCAAATGGAGCGGCAAGCAATCAAAAATATTACGCGGGGAAAACAATCTGCAATGTAATTGCTTTTTCCAAAGGCGAGTATCGCCAAAATCTCCACATTTTTGGATATTGTGTGTTTGTCCAAGGCCTATTTACCGCCACAATTGTTCGCATAGCAATTTAAAAATATTTACGGGAAAATCGCATGGGAGAGTGACCATAACCACTACGTTGTGAAGAAAGTTTCCAGGGGTCACAACTGCGGTCGTTGCCGAGCTCTTCCAATTGCCGTTGGAGTTATCTGTCACTAAAAATGTTTTTCTCAGTCACCCATGCACGGCATGCGGTGTAGTTTCCCGCTTGAACGAACTTCTGAAACACTTGGTCAGCGAACGACCGCGGAATCCGTAGATAAACGGGTAATAATATTTGTCTCATTGGGATGGCAGCTCAGAGGTAAAGGTTATGCAAAGCTAAGGGTTGTTAGTCAATTCAAATCCGAGTTATTCTCTTGGAATTAATACATCTGGCAGTGCCTCAATCGTTTTATTGCGCTGGAAGCCTTGTACTGTGATGTGCAGGTTTGCCGTTAAGCCGTCAGAACTTGTTGAGATCCACCCTCGCCAATCGATGTGACTTTCCGTTTTTTACCAGTATTTTCATTAATTTACTTTATCAAGTAATGTGTATAGCCTATTTGTGAATGTCAACCCCTGAAGTAAGAAGGGTGAAACAGAGGAACAAATAGAGTGGATGGTGTTTAAGAACCCACCTCTTAAGAATTTATTACACAAATTATTATACGACAGATTAACGACTTGAAGCTTAGTTGCAGAATATTACGATATCTAGATAGATATATAGATAAACGTCTTTATTGGGGCGAGATTGAGACTAAAAAGTCCCCTCCTCCATCTAATCCCTCGTCAATGCATGAAATATAGCATATATATACTTACATAAAAACGTTGTTCTAAATACTCAAAAAATATATAAAATTACAATAGAAAAACAATTAAAATTACAATGAGGAAAAAATGAGTAAATTAATATGACAGTGAAAAAAATTAATAGTTACACAATATGAAAAATATGAGTATAAGGTTTCGATTAGGAAAACCATATAAAATCAACATCTAGACAGTGGAAAAGAGATTATGTATATGAGAGAAGTAAAATAAAGAATATTTCATCGATCATTTAACATTCAACCTAGTTTTAAAGTCCTCTATGCGAATGGCTATAGTACTAATACTGTATACCGGAAGAATATTGAAGTTATGATTTTATTTGCTCCTTCCAATGTTTGCACTCAATTCGACTCCCTGTGGAGCATGATCCCGAGACAAACGAAGAAGGCGTGAAATGTAGCGCCAAATTTCCAACCCCGCGCCCGGGCACAAAAGGTTCTCTCCAAGCATCTTATATCCCTCCCGCCTCCCCCTTCCCTTGCAGGAGCAGCGGCGAAAGAGAGGGAGAAGGGGCGGGGGTCAAGAGAGAGAGAGGGGAACGGCAGCGGCGGCGGCGGATCCGACCTCAGAACCAGAGCGGCCGAAGCCAGCCGATCTACTACGAAGGAGAGGCGAAGTCGGAGGAGGAGGAAGGGGAAGAAAAGAGCGGGATAGGGGGTTGCGTGTGGCGGGGGCGAGAGCCTCAAAGGGGTGGGGGAGGCGATGGAAGGGGTGAGAGATACGACGGGGATGCCGTAGGGGGAAGAGAATGGCACAGGGAGGGGGGGACGCATGTGATGTGGGAGTAGGGGAAGAGTGGTGGGGAGGGGGCGAACTCCGGAGAGAAAGAGAGAAAAGAGGAAGATAGAGAGAGAGAGAAGTGGTGTGTGTGTGTGTGTGAGAGAGAGGGGAGGGGAGGCGAGCCGAGTCGGCGCGGAGAGGGAGTCGCTGACTGTGCTGTGATCGCAACAACACGACGGGAGAGCGCGCGGTGGGCCTGTGCATCGACGAAGGCAGCCTCCTCCGCTCTCGCTCGCCGCCGCACCCTTTCTGCTGCAGGACCGGCCGCGCTCCATCCGCTGCTGGGCGCCAAGGAGAGGAACCGTCTGCCGGCGGACGAGGCCACGGCCAGAACTGCGTCCGAAAACTTTTTCGACCGGCACAGGATCCCCCGCTCGCCTCTAACGCAGCCGGAACCAAACAAGAGGCGGGTCTCTCCGGGATCCTCCGCTGCCGCGCGCCAAAGATCATCCCGGGAGCGTAAAAAGATAATTGCGCACGCACAGAGACGCGTAAATTACTCAGAAAAGTGGTCAGGTTGCCGGTTGAATTTTTTTTCCTTGTTTTCTTTTTTTTTCAAACACGCGCGAAGAGTGCCGATTTTTTTTTCATAGTCCCCCTACGCCTCTTAGTGAGTGTCGACTTACGGATTCATGTGGCCCGCCTGGGAATTGTTTTCTGTTTTTTTCGGGGTGTTTGCAGCGTGATGCGAGCCTTCTACATGCTATAAGGGAGGGGGCGGGGCTCGTGAGGAAAAAAGGGGGTTGGAACCACCCCCCGGGGTGCGGAGGGTGTCCGGGGCGAGCCAGAAGTTCGGCAGTGTCTACGCCTCCAACCCACCCACGCCCCTGAAAAATCCCGAACCACTGGATCCCCCTCCCCCCTTCCCTGAGGAACCCTGAAGTAGTCCGGAGCGGAATCGGCCCAAGCGGTGGTGACAGCCTTCGGCACCCGAGACTTCCCGTGAGAAAGACGCGGTCCGGTTACCCCACCCACCAAGAGACCGCGGGACGCGCGAGGAAGCCCGAATCATGTACCCGTGGTGCCGTGAAACAATGACCACCCAGCTTTACGGAAACGCTGTGCCTTCGGCAGCGGCGGCCGCCGCCGCCATCAAGACCGAGTCCGGCTACGGCGACTGCATGCTCGCCCTGGACTACGCCGCGCAGTCAAAGGTTAGTAGAGGAGTGCAGGGTCCCCGCCCCTTGGCTCTGCAGCCGCCCCTGCTGGTGCGTGTGTGCCCGTGTGTTTTTTATGGCCTTAGGGTCACTTTCCATTTTTTTGCCCAACGCAGAAAAAAATAACCTTGAAAGGCTGCTCTTGAGTGTTTGTGTGTTTGCAGGGAGTTACTTTAGTGACTTGGATAGGAATACCCTCATTCAGTGGGGAATGAGTTTAGTCGAGTTTTTAGAAATATGGGCTTGTGGTGCGGGAAATCCCTAGACTGAATCTGTCAAATGAGATAAGTGGTGAGGGCGCGTGCTTTTGACTGTGGATGACCGGAAAGTGAACAATTTTTTTAATTAGCGTCAAGAAGTGCTATAAAAACTAACCATATTGACGCCAGTTTACAGCATAACCTTGGCTTTACCGTGAGGCAAGAGGAGATATATTCTGATTGACGAAAAACTTAAATTTTATTTACTTGAAATAGAACGTAAGTTACGCTTATGCTTTACAAGCTATCAAATCAGTAAGTGACGTAGCATGTATACGAACTATATTTTACTTACTGCATATGTATATAGAGTGGCTGAATCTTTTTTTTGAGTCTAATGAGTCAAATATAGGGACCAAATTCATGTATATTGCCTCGTGGTGATATCTACCATGAGGTGTCAATATATTAGTCCGGGGAAATAACTTCACAAAGTACTCTGCTTGTTATGTCATTGCTAATGACAGTACCAATTACCGGTGTAACCTATTTTAGGATCATGGATTTTACATGCATTCACAGACTACACCCATTCAAATTCATTCTTTACTGCGGCATCTCATTCATTTGTCCACGATAATTGTTGGAAAATGTGGTGAGGCATGTGTGTGAAAGGTAAAGTGGAAAAACCACACAGTATGTACCCAAGTTTTTGTAAGCTAAATTGTGCTGCAGAATGAATACCGCGCAAGCAGCGATTCAAAAACTAAACTACAGTGAACGATTTTATAGTTGGCGATTTTAACATTGATCGGAAACCATTAGCGAGAATTTCTTCCATTCCCTCGTGATGGAATAACAGCCGGTTCTTTAGCATTACTTTCAAGACTGCGCAGTGTGTCGGGTAGTAAGGAAGTGTCATGTGTCAAATTATCCTCGACGAGTACTCTTTAGAACGGGGATTGACGTTTCGAATAGATTTCGATCAGGTTCATTCAAGTAAAACTAATGAACACGGTCTGAGTCGCATATATACTTGGCAGCGCACAACCATTGCACTTCGTGTATCCAGCGTTCCCATCCATCAGAATTCCATTCCCTTTCGTTCCCAACCTCGTTTTTCAGCGGGACTGCCCTAGAGTCGAGGTGGCAATCGTTCAGAGCGCCCGGTAGCAGGCAGCGTTTTTAAAAATTGAGTCCTGACGGACGGGACGCCCACGCACGGGCCTTCTGGGATTCGAACGAGGAAAATGAGGGAAATGACAGTCGGTTCCCGAGACGGGAGGATTAGTGAGACGTTTGGGGAAAGAGGGGCGGTTGGAAAGAAAGGGGGGGGGGGCAGGGCGGGGGCGGCGAGGCGAGCTGCCCCGTAGCTGCGTCGGCTCCATCATCATCATCATCATCATCTACTGCGGCGCCTTGATGAGGTTGGGGTTACTGCGCGATGATAAATTTTTCTGGGAAAAGACTTCGTCCCGGAGGGGCGAGGACTTACGACACAAGGGTCGAGAGGACACCGTCAGTATTATAGTCTCCCTCTCTTTCTCACTTGTACTCGTCCACCAAACTCGTGTATTTTGAATCTTAAGCAGCGCTTACACGTAGCAGTTGACTTCACTATGACAGTCGCGAGATGCGCGATATATCTATATCGCTACTGCTATGATGCGTCTGCACCAACTTCTATGCAGCTTAAAGCCGCTATTTAGGCGTTGCCACAACAAATAAAAAGTTTTTTTTCAATATAGATTGATGCTTAAATTTTCATGAAATTTTTCAAGCAATAAATTCCAATGGCGATTATCTTTTGTTCCCATTCTTTAAAGAGTAGATTTTCCCCTTTGGGAAGGCATATCCTTGTTATTATATCCAAATTCCCGATATCATACGTCGTGTATTGCTTTCCGTAGGCGATTGTTGGGATTGTGTTGGATACATTTCCGCTGGAAAGTAGACGGACTTCAACTTTGCTAATAGCTCGAACTGGGATCGATAGTGTTCGACATGTGTCCAGTATCGACATGTATTCGCATCGCAGTTGCTATTTACACATGCGAGTAGGGCTTAACAGTTGTAAGCAGTTGACTGTCATAGCAGTCAACTGCTACGTGTAAACGGGCGGAGATCCCGCGGGAAAGCACGCGGACGAGGAGGAGACGTGCGCAAAACAGGCACGCGTGTCCTCGCCGGGAACGCACGGCACACTCGTTGGGGTTTCCACGTATGTCGCATTTAATTGGATGCGGGGAAGGCTGAGGGCGAAACGTTTGGGATTTCCAACCGAGAAAGTACGAGACGGCGGCGGGCAAGTAGATGCGAGGAATTGATTTCCATCCAAATGGAAGAAACATTTTTACCGGATTCTCGAAAGCGAACTGGAAAAATATATAGAGTCCAGAATACGACAGATGATGACGGTTGCGAAAGCCCCACCAGCAGTGACGAGCCGTCGAAAATAATCCAGTACCTTCTCTGCTATATCAGAGCAGGAGCAGATCCGAAATTATTTATATGCTGAGGAAATCATGATTTATTTTGAGAAAAATGCATGATACATAAAAGATTATGATTCAAAGAGCGTGATAAAATTCATAATCTAGGTATAAGACCGCTCCATGAGAGTCACTATCTGATTCAAGCCTTTGTGATCTTAAATTTCAATATTTCTTACTTATGCAAGTTTAAGATTATATCTCTGAACGACGTGGGATAATGGATCCTGGACGTTATTTTTAGTTTTGAATCGACGGGTTATAACCCCTCAATGAACTCGCCATGCGGACAAGCACGTATGATATTCACGATAGGTGGAATATCTTTTGGGATTATAATGTCATGGTCGACACTACGAGGGAGTAACTCCTTACGTTTGGCGTGCACTTTGATAGGTATCAACATTTGAGGGCCGTGGAGCCTGTTTTACATTCTTTTCATGCTTATTTCCACCGCTGGTGATTGAGGAGCGAGCCGGAAAGGCAGTAATCGAAGTTTTTAAGGCCTCCGCTTCCCCATTATGCGCTTGATTTCGATGGGCGTGACGTTGGTTAGTCATCTAACGCCCATTTGTCCAATAATTGCGACTCGCGGCGCTTATTATATCGCCTACCGCCTTGTCGCGGCCACCTGCGAAAACTATGGCTGACAGGCCCTTTGGGCCGAGCCCTCGGGGGTGAAATTGGGCCCCGCCCCATTCCCGTATCCCGCCCCCTCACGGGTGCGTAGGTGCCTGCTGCCGTCCACTCCACACGCGCGCCTCTCGGGTGGCAACTCTCAAAGGCCACCGCAGCTGAAAACTCGCCGTTTAATTCTTCCTCGAATTGGTTTTCCTCAGAATGTTGGCTGAAATCTTTTTCGGCAATAAAGTTCACGCGAATGCTCCAAAAGGCGACATTCATAGCAGGCGCGGGTTTCAATTAATACACCAAGGTGTTCCAGTTGATGCACCATGAATAATGGGGGTGAAAAACTAATTTTAAATCAATTTTTATTTTAGCTTTGACCCAGGCATATCACAGCAACTATACTTAATTATTACCTCATGATCCAATGGGTGGTGGGTGGGGAGAGTAATTCAATTGGTCGTTGAATGTTCATCATTTGATCTCTCCTTCGGAGAGATGATCCAGCGTGAAACCCATCCGGATACTGCATTCAGCGATAGGACGATTTTGTTTGAACGTCGGCATGATTGCAACACCCCTCAAATGGCGCCCAAATTTCCTTATATGACGTGGTCTTTGCATAGTAGGCAAAAGTGAGTGTCATGAGAAACACACGCTTAGCAGTAAGTTATTACCCTTATATGAAAACAATGCGTTGCGTTCGAAATAAAACGGGAGTTAATTTTTCCAGCTTGAAAGATTTTAATGCACGAGCCTGGTCTCTTTGCCGAGCTTCGTCATCTTCAGGTTTCCTAGTCTTCAGGTGTTCACCTGAACATGTCGAAAAAATCCGGGTCGTGCATTAAAAACGTTCAAGGTGGAAAAATTTAAATACACTGTACTTCAAACATGAATCATTATTTTTCACAGAGTTGAATTGGTTACAGTTAATTATAATGCGTCATATCTATTAAGGATGTTAAAGTACCCACTCTACGCAAGTTTATGGAGGATTTACTACAGCATCCTCAATAAAAGATTTCATACCGCCACCAATTTGATTGAGTGCAAAAGCTCATTATGGCATTAAGATGGTATCATGAATGAAATGCTTAAAAATCTCAACAAAGATTTTAAAATTTCATTTGATTAATTCTTCATGTTTTATAGCTCTTGGGAAAGAATAGATTTCTTGAATATCATTCTTTTCTCGGCTATGAAATAGAGTCGGAGGATCGACACGAAATGTAGTAGAAGTAGAAATATTCAGTTTTGACACACAAAGCTTAATAGATTAAGATCTTATCTCCGTTGGAGCATTGAGAACTTCGATCTCATTTTTTGCGCTATCTTCCTCCGCGGAAGGAGTTCCAAAATAGTGCATTCAGGACGAAGAAAAAAAAGAGGTCCCGTCCTTTCCCGATATTATGAAGGCCTCTGTCCTGCTTCGGAATCGGCCGTGTCCAAATAAAATCACTGCTGGGGATACCCCCTCCCACCGTGCGCAGACAATAGGGGTCGCTCTTTGCGTCGGAATTCGGTGGGTCTTTAGTGGGGGGGGAGGGGGGCTGCAGCCGCACTGGGTACCAGGGGAGGGAGCGAAGGAGATATATTGCAGGGGTGAGCAAAGGAGGCGTGTAAAGTGAGCTTGTATTTGCCCTTATTTCGGTCTCCGCCAAAAACGGAAGATGTTCGGAAGTCGGAAAGGTGTCGAGGGACGAGGACTCCGCCGTCTTCCCGCGCCGCCTCTAGGAATCTTCATCTGTCACTCTCGCCGAATTATCGGGGTCTTCTTCACCCCCCCCAAAGAATCCCCCCTAAAAGAACCACCCCCCCCTCCCCCCCGTCACTTCCCCAACGTTGTAAGAGCCGCTCCCCCGCGGTGGGGATCGCCAATCCGAATCGGCTCCTGAGCCGCCCTCGACACTTCCCGCGACGTCCGTCCTCAGCCCTGAGTCCTCCGACATCTTTCCTCGGAGGAGAACGGTCATGTGGGTCTCATAAAATGAGTATTCACGCCCAATGCATGCATTTCTGTAATAGGTTTTCAACCGGGTTGACTGGCTTTGATGGAGATTGTTATTCCTAAGTACCCCTTCCCTACAAGAACTCTTTATTCATATCAGCCTATTTTCTACCTCTTCTTCGTGGAGTTTTATCTCTTCCTTCTTCTCCCTCGATTACCCAAAATTCTCAGTTAAATAAAATTATTCCATTTTCCCTAGTTTTGCTTCTCCATTTACATATTTTGGCCAATTTTTTCTTTCCTTCCCGGCATTTAAACATTTCATGATTTGTCCGAGTCCCCCATTATATATTTTTTTCATTCTTAACCACTGCCACACGTAGCCATCCTCCAACTTAATCCCATATCATCCCCATTTTGATTTGTTAAAATTGTGTATATCTTTTGGGTGAAATAAACTCTATTCTATTCTTCCAAGTATCCAGGTCTCTTTGATGTATGTATGTACTATGCCGGGCTCCATTTCACTAACCTTTTCATTTCATCTTTGATGAAGTTTCACGCAATCAGTTTTCTATTAGTAAAACCGTGCTTAGCCAGAGCAATCCTTCGCCAAACCTTATGTAATGCGAATGCACAAAATTTCATCATTTCTATCAATCCTAGTCGGATAAGCAAGGATGTTATATTCGTTTGCATTTTCATTGCGTTCTATAAATTCTAGAGAAAGCAGAGATTGAACTCACAAGCAAACTTTTAACTTATAGGTAATTTTGTACTTGAAGGAAAAGTCGCGACTGGCTCATTTTCTTAAAAATGAGATGGTTAGAATCTCTATAAAATTATATTCTTCTCTTTCATCTTTGAGGATAGTAAGAATTTCTGAGCCAAAAGTTTATGAATTGCTGATTTTAGTCGTATTTATTATCACTGTAAATGGGCGTGTAGTGAGGCCTGGAACTTTTCTGTAATCAACTTTCGAGAAATGTTGATTTACATAGATGTTTGATCCGTTTTATTGATTCCAACCTCTCCGGCTCTGAACCTCCTTTTCAACTTGAATATTCTTGAGAGAGTTTTAATTTAAATGTGTGTCTCGGGAAGCAAAAACCCGTTCTTATCATTAGTAAAAACGTTTTCCAACAATCACGTGACATTTCAGGGAGTAACTGCGGAGTTGCGTTGACCCGTTTCCGAGCCCTGTCGGAGCTGAATTTTCTGACGGACACCGCCGTTCTCCATTTCGTCGTCCCGACAGTTTGGCGGTGGAACTGCCTTTATTAATGAAGTGGTAACAGTACTTTACTTCAATTTCAGCCGTTTTTCTCGTGAATAATTTCAATTTCAATACGAGTCTTCGACATCTTGTTGATGTCTTTAGTTACAGATTTGTAAACGATGGTTTTGCCGGTTCAAGTTAAATAAGTTGGTTCTCGAGCTGCTTGATTGTAGCCGTGAGTTTTAATCTAAGTCGGTTTAGATACCCTCTAATGATTTTTGGCGTTTAAAATTAACATGGAAAATTACTGCAGGCACCGTGGTGCATCTTAAATCCCGAAAAAAACCACAGTGTTCTCGTTTTATTACGGATAGCCGTGTGAAATGGTATATTCTGGACTACTCCAATCAACGCAAACTATGCTTAATTTACCATCAAGTTAAAATATGAACCTTTATTAAAATTATTATATTATTTGCGTTGTTGCATAAACCAACTTATGCCGGATCATACGATTTATTCTTGATGTTATCATAGTAACCTAAATAATGTAATTGTAATATTCGTTATTAAAATAAGTCAATCGGCAATTGAATATGGGAAATTTGGAAAGTTAATTTTAATTATATGATCAATCTGCTTATATTAAGTGTTTAATAATACTTTTAGTTTTTTCCATTTCAATGAACTCGCGGTAAAACGATTTATTGTCCACAAGATATTTTTATTTTATAATGAGAAATGAAAAATACTGTAGACTTTGTGTTGCTGTAGCAAGTTTTCCTCAAGTCTAACCTAGATGGTTAACATTTAATCACCACAAAGACCTGCTCCGAATGTATCAGCTTGAGAAAATCCGCGACAAACGCACTCTTGGTCATCAAAGGTTTTACCTCCATCGGGCTTGGAGGTGCAGCCGTTCACAGTCTGCTTCGAATTTCAAAGCAGCGGTCGAAATAAAAGGAGAGGGCGTCGAAAAAGAGAGAAAATGGAAGCTGAGGAGGAGGCTAACTCACGCTGGGGAGTGCAAATAAAGAGGACAGAGGGAGGAGAGGCTTGACATTCGTCCCGACTTGCTTGGCGATGTGATATATTCCGCCGGGAGTGATTTAGAACGGCCCCCCCTGATCGGCCTCCCACCCGGACACGCCCCTTTGGAAAGACCACCACGGAGCTCTTTTAATATTAATGACCCCGCTAAATGAGTAGAATGCTATCTTGCTAGTGCTGCTGCAGGTACTTTCTCCAGCACAGATCGAAGCAGCGCAGCTTTCTTTCACGTGCTCCCGAGTTATTTTATGTACCACCAAGTGCCGTGAGTTCTCGTTACGGCAGCTGCTGGATATTCTTCTCAGTATTGAAAATGGGTCTAGAGATCACTTTATTGGTGTACTTTAAGCCGATGGTCGTTCCATTACTAATAGAAATTTTTTGAAAACGTATCTAAACCCATTGGCTAACAATTTTTTCTCACTCGGTGCATTCCCAAAATTACACGATACAGATGCATTACACACACCTCGAATTTTGGAGTGAACTTTCTTGTAATATAGACATATGTTGTGTATATTTCGCATTCGGGACAATTGTTTCCATTCTGATTCAATTAACATGTTCAAATTTGGGGCAAAGTTATCTCAAGGAATTCGAAGGTTTCTCGTAATCTATATTTATATTTTGATAAGTCATGATGTAAGAGTTGATTTCTTGAATACAGCGTAGTTTCTTACCCTAACATAACCTGGATGAGGGAATTGAAGAGAGCTTTCCTGAACATGAGTCTACAACCTTATACACCAATTTTATAATAGCCGCTGTAGGTTATTATTTCCTCCTTCAGAATTGAAAGTTTTTTTTTAACTCACTGCGTTAGGAACAATAGAATTTTAGATTCTGAATTGAAGCCCTTCTTTCCAGCTATTGGAGATACTCAATTTTTTCTCGGCTGTCGTGGAAGGTAATAAGGGTCAACTTGTGAATGATCTCAGAAAGAGACCCTTAATCTGTATACCTCCATTAAAATTATAATTTTTAAGGGTTGTGGGTAAAATGTAAGGAATATACTAAGTAAATTAATCCCTAATGTCACACAATGTTGAATCATGAAGATTATTTTCCACATGGAAACTCATGTAATCCTTAAACATGCAAAATGTGAGCACTGTATGCGTGATTCGAGAATCCGATGAACATCTTGGGTCCAGCGAAGGGTCTCTAGCGATATTCTCTTTTGGTTTTGAACTCCTTCTCATAACCACCATTCTCTTCTCATGTCAGTATATCGGGATTTGGTGTTTACGCTGGGTATTGTGTCTACTCTTAGTCAAGGGAAAACCACAAGTGTCCGTCAGGAACTTTGCATCAGATTCTATAAATGAGATGCTCTTCTACCAAAACAATAAATCCGTTAGAATTCCTTCGTTGGATTTAAGAGGTTCACTTGTGTCACGGATCTTGTATTAGGTGCCCAAATATTCATGTTCACAGATTTCACTAAATTCTATTATATTATCGAAAGCCTACAGATAGCAACTTTGCGTGGCGTTTGGCTACATTTGGACATATATTAGAGTATTGATGCATCTATCTAGAGCACGTGATGAGTCCTACAATGGACCTAAAACCCTTAAGAAATGAAATGTGTCCTCACAGCCCTAAAGTTCTATGTGCGCCATCGTAGTTATTTTAAACGAATTTGTTAAAAACAGTATAAAATATATAAAAATGCTCAAATGCCTTTTGTTATCCTGTCTTACACATGGAAATCCGTTTTGATACCAAAAAGAAACATTACGTGATGATCACAAGGCAGTTTTATCGTGTGTCATTTTTGGCACACCGGGGGGTGCTGAATTCCGGGCGTTCTAGTGTTAAACTATGAATTCAGTGTTGCCTACGACACAGATGTCGCAGATGAAACACTTAATCATTATCGAGTGCCTTCGTTGTCCATTTATTCATGCTACCTTTGACTTTATTGGTCTCGAGATCGTAATATTTCCTAGCCTTTCTTCGAATCCGCCCGTTATTTTGTGCCGTATTAGAAAAAAACTTGACTCAAGTTTTCACTTAAGACTGTTCCTATATTTTAGATAATCATCTTTTCTTGCTATTCAATAAAATATGTTTATCCATCCAGCGGTGTTCCTCGGGTGAAACATCTTCAACCCAATGAAATTTACTGCTGTAGTAATAACTGTTTTCGCTATCCACAAAGATCAATTTTGATACTTCTGTTAAACAACTCACTGTGAGAATCATGAGAAGCGTGAAGTAATTGATGATTACACTCCTTCGGTAATATTTTTGTTTCAATGCACAATGCTAGGGCAATGGATTATTTCCTCCTGAGCATCACACTGGAATGGTGAGGGATTAAGCACATGAGTAATGGGTGAAGGGAAGATCTCCATCTTTCGCAAACGACGTCATGGTTATCTTGGAGCACTCGAAGACAGGTGCGCTATAAGAAAGTCATCGGAGATATCTCGATCCTATCCTCATGCACGTAAGATCTGTGTAAGATCATTGTCTCACGAAGGCTGGGGTAGTGCATTTGTTTGGTGCAGTAATATTTTATCCGTTGATTCCGAAACGTTGCAGAAAGAGTAGGCATCTATCGTCTATAATGAGGCTGACTGATTAACCATGAATCCTCGTTTATTTACTCTCACAGGTCGACAATATGAGGTTTGCTTTTGCATATATCGTAAGTGACGGTTAAATACCTTTTGCTATCCATATTATCTAGGATTCTTTTAAAAGCTTAAGTTACTGAAGTGGATACTTTCCCTGTGAAAAACTATATTCACACATGGCTATCTGCATTATCAATTTTCAATTTCAAGTACTGAAGGTCGCTTTCTCAGCTGTGGGGTAGCTCTTTTAAGCCGCATAAAGGCCTGGTTACACGATACATTAACACGTACGGCTTCATGTACATTTGCGTGAATGGTTCCTGCTCAACTTGTGCGAATGCATGAACCAAATAGAACAGGTTCTATTTTCTGTTCACGCATTCATTCATTTGTACATTTTGGTGTGGTTACACGGTGCATTTTCGCGTTCATTCTCGCGTTCATTCATTTACACATTAACTCGTACGGGTTAATGTATCGTGTAACCAGGCCTTAAGAGTATTCATTTATCAAGCGTTTAGTAGGAAGGTCTTGGTGGAAAGACTTTGCTAACTTTTTTCCGAGCAAAAATATTTATATTTAAGCAAGTCAAAGTGAATGCTAGTCGTTATTTAGAGTTGGATTTTTGTTGCTCTTTTTGGATTACATCAGTGAAGAGCTCAGTTCAACTCACACGGCTATTTAGCAGTTTTCACTTCTACTTCTGGGTGGTGGAAAAGAGAGTTTTCAGGTTCTTTCATTGACGAGTGCGCCTTATAAGCTAGCGTTCAATTTTAGGATAAAAAAGTAAATATTTTTAGGCGGTATCCGAACTCGCAATTTTTATACACCATATGGAGTATTTCTGATTTAGTGCATAGGCCAGCTCAAGGAGACGAATGTAATATTTGTATTATTTTGCATATGCTTTTCTTACGATAGTATGCGTACTAATAGAGATTATGCGCCAGAAAAAATGTTAATATATCTCCACATTTTGCATTTTCTATTTAAACGTGTGATCCATACTTGTGAATTTAGTCCCAAAGCGTACTTTAGATATAAAGAGTAATTTTGAGAATCTTACAATGTATCTTTGCGTTTGGCTGATCAATCGGTTGTCCCGAAAGTGACAATTGGATATCTTTGCGTACATGAGATGTTCAATTCATTTAAGTTGTAATTAATTTTTTTACAACATTGATCATACTAGAAACATATGCATCGGTACCACGCGAGAATGAAAACGTAAATCAAATGCTCATTTGGGGATGATTTTCATCCTTTTTTTAAATTCGGATTATCGAAGGACTTTCCCATGTTTCCTCTTACCATTGATGTCACCAGGCAATTCCCACCACATTTAATTGTGCGAAACAGTACAATTTTCCTCAATTATTGATTCATTGCCGATCGTGGTACAGGTGTGATGTAAAAAAAGAAATAAAAAATAAATTTAAGTTACATGCTATAACTTGGACTTGAAAATATTGCAATTTATCGGTAAAGAGCTAAACTTTGAAAAATTAATGCATTAAAAATGCTTATCACTTTCAAAGCTATTTGATATTTTCCACTCAACTATTTTCCAGTTTGCTTATGGCGAACTTTTCGTTTACTCTCCGTCATAAACATTCCTAGAATATTTTGTAGTATTTTGTTTTTATTTCCACTTATGCTCCAAGAAACAGTCGCTGAATTTCGCAGAATATTTACAATTTTCTCTTCTCTGTTCACAAATACGCATGTGAAACATTTCGTGTTAGTACCTGGTGCTTTAATGTTTTTGTCACTCCGAGTTTACTGGAAATAGTTCATTTTTTCGTTGAAAAGTTTTACACAAATCGCATGTATGGTCCATAGCACTGAGTTTCTATCGGTAGCGGGAGCTTTATGAAAAACAACATGATGGAAACAGAACCTGAGGTTCCTGTGGAAGCTGATAAAACAGCTTTTTGCCAGTCGCCAAATCTTGTTTGTTTCAACTGCTATTAAATCAGAATTGTTTTCTGCGTATGGAAAATATTGTAATTTTCTTGTTGGCAAATGCATTGAATATTGTAATCGCAACTTATATCTCTGAAGTATGTTCTATGTTCTTCAGTAACAGAGGTTCGTTGTTTATTATTTTTATTTGATCGCACAACTTCAATTCTTTTAGTTTATATTTTTCAGTGGGGGTATGAGTTAGTTTTTGCCTCTGTGGAAACCGATTCGCGTGTAGTATGAAGTAGTATGTAGGGTTAAATAAACTTTTCAGCGCGGGTGTGGAGGGAAAACGCCCCTCAACTAATGACGCTTGTAAATTGCAGGACTTCGTCGTTGCTTTTAGTGTTACCCAAGAAATTGTGCCGATCTTTGAGAAGAGACTAAATTGCACACATATTTCACGTTTCTCAAGCAGAGGGAGGAAATGTGACTTTTGTCTGGAACAATCTCCGGAAATAAGGCTCACTAAGTGCTTTGTTGTTGGTTATGGCAGAAACTGGCTTCTCCATGTTAATGCACTCTGTTTTTTTCACCTCAGCAGTTACCCTTCCTTATCTAATGTCTCATTAAATCGGAAATTTACTTTCGCTTATCCGGTTCCATTGGCAAAGAAATACTGCCATCGGAAAACATGAAGTTCTCCAATTAAATGATCCTACCGTTGGGAGAGAATCTGAGAAGGTATGACATCCCATTGTCTAGTCTAGTCTTTATCCATATTTGAACCGAGGTCTGCGGATTCAAATTAAAATATTTTGCATTCTATAACGTACAATTTAATTTAATTTCTGCCATTTTCAAGTGATGAATGTAAAACTGATAGTATCACCATGCTGTGCGTTCATGTTAACTTTGCCATGCATGCACTTAGTTACCTATCTACTAATTTTCAACTGAGGATCTTTTTAAATTTACTCAACTAAAAACATGCAACCTTGATGGACATTTGCTATTTTGAAATCAAAACTCCTTAACGATATATTAGGATTTTTCTCAAGAAGTATCAAAACTCTTGAAGTAAAAGGAGAGTTAAGCATTTACATTTTTTTTTGTCAAACTTCATGGATGCTGTTTGTTTGCTCCGTTGCTTGGTTTCCTCTGCGAAATGAGGTAGCTTCGTGTGACCAGGCCTCATTAAGTCGATCATTTCCGCATCACGCATTCAGTAAGCTCCGCTTTCCAAGTATGGCAGTCGGCTACTTTTGGGTATTCTCGAGAGAGAACGAGACACATGAGGAGGTGGCAAGAAAGGAGACTGGAGACATGGGGAAGAAAGAAAAAAAAGAGACATGGGGACAGAATCCATTAGGGCTGAGGTTTGATCTCAGGGCAGGCTGTCCACGTTACTTGCATCTCCAGTTCGCTAAAAAATATGCAGGGAGTGTTGCGAAAAAAAGTTAAGCATTCTTGTGAAGAGAATCAGTCCATTAATTACACAAAAAGGTGCGATGGAATGTTTCCCTTGGTAATAGGATCGAAGTTACTTATGACATTCTTCAAAGGACATGAGGATAAGGTATATTTTTCGAGAAATGTCCCTTCCTTACGCTCCTTCCTTCTTTTCCTTGTGGCTTAGGCTACTTAATCCTTATATCATCACATAGAATGATACATGTAAGAGTTTAATTAGTTATTTGAATGGTATCATTAAAATAATTATAACATTTCGTTTGTGGCATTGATTCTGCGTTTGCCCAAGACGTTTACTGATAGAGACGATTAATCGCTGGTAGTTTCTCTCATTGAATTCGACCGTAATTTTACCAAAGGTCAGCGTAGTTACTTTAAATTAATATAATAATTCAATAAGAGCAATGATTTTATTTACTCTCCCTAAAATACTGAGGTGAAAAATAATGCAAGTATGTAATGAAATTTTGTCTTCTAGTAACCAGAGTATTTATATGCACAGTCCTGCAAAAGTAAACTCATTTGAGAAGCACTCGGTCAGCCAAGGAGTTGTAAACCAAATAGACATAGTATACTTACAATTTATAACCCCTTATTTGGAGATGTTAATAATGATAGCAGTCAGTCAACAAATCCAACGACATGCCAATACAATGAGGTTATTTAATATTTAACTGCAATGAAGGAATCTCGTGCATTTTTATCTGTATGTTCGTCCAGTAAAAGTCTCCCTCTTGAGAATGTTGTTTGTTTTGTTTCAAATTCGTCTTCCTGTAAGCGCTGAGTTCAATTTGCTATTCCATTTTGCTTCATAATGGTATGTCATAAATAAAGAGGTTTCTTTTAATTGCCTGCCTTGAGCTATGATTAATGGTGTCTTCTTGCAAGTTCAACCTTTTAAATATGATTCATTGATTGCGATGAACAACATTTAAATTGACAATACTATTAAACATAGCATTTCGGTCAGTAAGAATTGGGAGTTCATCCAAAATATGCCATTCAATTTACTATAGGGTGTTATCGAGGAAATTGCAATCCGCGACAAGTGTTGTATCTTGACTTTTTGGAATAACTTTATATGCTAGCGAACGCGAATTCACATGAAGTTATCCTTCGGACCAAAATATTGCTAAGCTAGTGCCAACGAACAAGCCAGTGATGTTTCTAGTTGAGCAAACTATTCATGCGATAGTCAAATCAAATTGTGACTTGTCATTCAATCATTTGTTCCGATAATGAGGAGCGTAATAGCAATTTTAAAAACAAGAATTATTTCACCAGACAAGATTCTTGCTTCCGAAGTGGCCATCAAGGACGATTTGGAGGGGAAATAAAGGGAGAGTGGCAATAATTGCATAATTTATAAATTGCCAGTGGAAACCCCTATATCATCGACTTCATTTTGTAAGCATTTAACTAATCTTCATTATGTCTCATTTATGTATTACTAGTTGAAATTCAACGGGAGGGAGAAATATAATAAATACGAATTGTGTTAAGAAATGTTAACATTGTTCATGAAGGGGCGAAATATATGCGGAAGGAGTAAATCCCTTGCCTGTCAATCCCAGTGTAGCGAGTTCGAATCCTGACCGGGGAGGTTTTTCACTCCCCGGGGCATGGGTGTCTGAGCTTGTGTCATCGTTATTAGTTGAAGTACCCGATGTAAAGACCACATGTGTGTTGTTTTCGGGTCAATGATAGATAAATAAATAAAGGGAGAAACTGTTGCTATGGAGTTAGCTCCAAGTCGGTATCGGAGCCATGAATATAATTTAAACCAATGTAAGCATATAATTACTGCCTGGGTCTTTACAAAAATAAAAATATTTTATAGTAACTTTCAGGCCAGATGAAACAAAGGAGGTTAGAGGGGGAGGGCATACGATTGTTGACAATGAGGCCAGAATAAGGTTGTTGGGAATGTTAGGACTCAAATCTTCGGCAAAAAACTTTTTTTCTCTGGCCTTTCATATATTTAATGTTTGTCTCAATTCTCCAACTTCATGACAGTGGCGTCAATGAACTTCCTACGGATACGTATCAAAGCCTTTTATTCAATTAGATTAAATTCTAGTACGGATTTAGAAGAATGGAAAAGGCAGACCTCGTGTGAGATTCATGGATCAAGTTGTGAAGGATGTAAAAGAGAGGAGTTACGTCAACATGAATAGGTTTGCCGATAGAAGAATAGGGTGGAGAGCTGCGTCAAACCAATCATAGGATTATTGTCCGATGATGATGATGAAATCAGGTACTTGTCGCTCGGTTACCTATGTTAACCCCTTTTTCGGAATATTTGATGTATCACTAAATTACAATTTTTTTCATTTTGCTACTCCTATTTTTGGTTAGTTTTCATTTAAGTTTCTTATCACGTTTTTGTGTCTCAAAATGTAACAATTTTGAAAGCGGTCCACTTCGGAATACGGTATAAATCTATAAAATATTCACTCTTTGAACCCCACAGAAACTGTCTTTTAAATACTTTAAATTTTTTCCGAATTCTCGCCTAATTAATCCGGGAGCAGCAAAAAAGTTATCCCGTATGATTTTGCCAAATAAATAGCCGATGCAAGAGTGAGCTGCGATATCTTTTTTAATAACTTTCAATATCTTCACGAAAAGAGCAACGCAGTTTACGACATATCTTTCGGACGAACTTTTTAGCATCATTGCAATGGCATTAACAGAAAACCCACGGATGCGTAATAAGACATTACGTTATATTGGGGTTTGAATTTCATTCCCTGATTTATGTTACACTATCTCAAATCTCAAGCTATTTCGCTCGATGACGATTTCGAAAGCTTTCCATGTCTTCTCTTCACGTCCCAGGTTGGTTCATATGCACAAACCCGTAAGGAAATAAACATAATTCACAATTTGAGCACCGCTGAAGCATTCATTTAAATACTCCTAATTTGGACCGAATGCAAACCTTCTAAATCTGTGAGTAACGCTAGCAGTCAGCACGTATCTTTGTGCGGAAAAAAATGGCTGACCTTGCTTCACGAATTGCCTACAATGCCTTCAGTACCTTCCTATATCCTCGCGAGGGTATTTTTTTATTTCTTTACGGGTTTGTGCATATCCTATATCGAACCCGGACCCTGAGCCTTTATTTTTACATAGCCTATTGCACCTTCTAGTGTATACGCTAGAATCCTACAAAATTTCAGCTCAATCGGTTCATTAGTTTTTGAGGAGTTGCGTAACATAAAGCTGGCAGACAGACAGACACCACTTCATGTTTATATATTAGTATGATATATCTTTATTATAATCTCAGATATTTTTGTCTCGAATTTCGCAGATTCTTTTACTGAGTCCAAAGACCCGGACGATTCCGGATATCCAAATCTTACTTCTCACGGAAGTACCCGCTCTATGAGGGAATTTATTATATTTTTCGATCCATATTCTGCATATGATTGTTGGCGTATGATTACCACAGTCAGTGAATCTTTTTAATAGAAGGTCATTGATTACTATGAATTCGCTTCCCTCACGATTTTGAATGCCTGCTTCCAACTAGACCATTGCTGGCTACTCATCATACTTCAACAGTGTGATAGCTGGCTTCGCTCTATATTCATAGTGAATTTCTAATAATCCCCCCTCCCTTATTTCCGCCCTCCCCATGAATGGCCGTGACTCCGGATAAGGGTGGGTTAGCATTTTTTTTAGGGGGTTTAATTTGCATGCCATCCATGAGAACCGCCCCAGGCTTCTTTTGGGAGTAGTGGGAAGGAGAGAAAAACCGCCCCAGCCGAGTTATCATTTCAATCGGTTCGTTCCTTCAATAGTCTCTCTCCTCCTGTTCTTCCGCTTGCTTTCCACGACCGCCTCATCCACTCGCCGTTGTCCACTGGTTCGCCAAGTCGTAGATTCCTCCCATCTCCCGTATTGTTAATCGCGATGGGTTATCGTCGATGCCTCGTGAGCGCGGAGGGGACGTGAAAATTTAGGTGGATAGACAGAAGGATAGAGACATAGCTCTAGATATGAGATAATCTCGCGACTAACAGCGGTCTAAATAATGCCGAGCTATCGTTAATATTATCCCTGTCAAATCAATTTTCAGGGTCAGTATGATGCTTCACTCAATCCAAAGCATTCGTAGTCTTACTATTATTATGGATTTATTTGCTTATTGAGTGTTTTATCAGAGTATCTGGCTACAAGTAATGGGTAATATTGGCTTTTGTTCATTCGGGTTTTTCCTTCGTTGATTCATTTTGAGGACTACAATTCCGCCGGCGTTCCAGCTAGAATCTTCAGGTCAGAAAAAATCTAATCTAATTTCGGGGGGAACGCCGGCGAAACTCCAGTCCTCAAAATGAGTCAACGCGGGAAAAACCCGAATAAACAAAAGCCAGCAAATAACTCTGCAAACCTATTAACCAATGGGTATTATTGATTTCCGTGCCATGAAACGATATAAGGAATCGTGAAACTCGATCTAACTGAATGATAATCATGGCATTTAATTAGGAATCTTTTATGCGATAAGCATTTATAAATTATGAGCAAAACAATGAAAATATTCCTCGTAGTGAAAACGAGTATCCAGATAATGAGAAAAAGAAAAACTATCTAACATTCAGATCAAATACTTGGTACGTAATGTTATGCTCCGCGGCGTCATCACTTAAACGTAAGACCTTGAGTAAATTATCAGAATGATTATGTAAATACATAATAGTTGCATTGCTTAGTTTCGATTAGCATTTTACCTGATGGCACGTACTTTATTTGGCGCGGTGAAGTGAAAATATGATTTTAATAATGAAAGAAATAGAGGACAGCCTCTTTAACTTCGTCAAGAATGCAGGAGGTAGGCTTGAAAGTATCAGGTTTAACACAGCATATTTTTATATTATATTATGTCTAAATTTGTCAATGATTACTCTTTAACTGATAATGTAGAGAAATTGAAGTCCCAAACATTGGGCGAATGTGACCAATTATAATCCTCCTCTAAACATGCGGAAGTTTAGGAGACCATAATAATTGTTCGCGATTGCGTTTACGTTTGAGGATATTAATCGCGAATTGTGTTTATGTGACGATATGATGTGGCTTCAATATCTGAGTTGATGTTGATTAGACAGGAATGGAGGTAGCAGGAAAAAGAACAAGCTAAGGCAAGTAAAATTTGGTTAAATATATCAATATTCATCAAGTTATTTGAGTTCGAAGGGGAATTGTGATGTGAATAGCAGGGTAAAGCAATAACATTTTTAAAAAAACACGAGGAGCGTTGGGTCACCATTGTTGAAGATTTAAGCTTTATGTATAAGTTTCACGCTTAAAATTTTTTCTCACCCATTCACCAATCAAATTGAGTCACTATAATTCCGACGAAAACCACTCCCAAGTTTGTGTTCTTATATTCATTTGAAGAACCTTTTCTGGCATATAGCAATAGTTATTTTCAAGGAAATTTGCCCTCAAGTTACATTAAAACATTCTCGCTATTTTTAAGAAAAATGATTTGGTGGATCGGACCGCTAATCTTCATGCTTTGAGTTGATTGCAGACATCATATGAATCCATTTCAGATAATAGTTTCTCAAAAGCGAATCGAACAGAGCCAGTTCACTGGCTTCCGTAGCAGGTGTCATTGATATAGAACTTAGTGACGAAGCATATTTTTGAGATATTTCGCAAATGCGATGGACCAAACGCACATTAATTCAGTTGTCCGATGGAATGCTGAATTACTTTTTTCTCGACAAATTTAACAAAAGGATCGGCGAAGGAGAACTCCACAATCGTTTTCAAACACTCTTCATATCAGAAATATCCACTTCGTTTTCGGTTTTGAAATGTACATATAAAATGTTCTCTCCTTTCCTATGAAATTTCCAACTGCAATGTATTGAGGAATAGCAGCAATGAAATATTTCTATGTTTGTTACGAAATAAGGATAATCAATCTCCATGGAGACCTTTGCATTAGTTCATCTTAATGGTCAATTCTTCAATTTATTGGGTACATTATCTGTGAATAAAAATTGAATATTTGTTTAACCTTAAATTCTGAATAGGACATATTTGAACTTAATTCATAGTTATATGCAAGGTTATGGACGTAACTTTCTCCGTCCCTCCCACAAGACTGCGTCTTCGCCAATAAAATATCATTAATCCTGTGAAACATTTCTTTGTTCAGGATGGATATGCACCACGTTTACTCATTTAATTTATAATGTTTCGTTAGCACTCCAGCATGCAGTTGCAACAAATATATCGACGAATAAAAAGATGCAACCTATGTACATTTTCACAGACTTTTATTTGTTGGTACAACGCGTTTCGACGCTAAGGCATCATCTTCAAGTACGCCTTAGCGTCGAAACGCTTTGTACAAACAAAAGTCTGTGAAAATTTACATAGGTTGCTTCTTCTTATTCAACATGAATTTTCACCAAGTGAAAGCCGAATCTATCGATTTCAAATGCATCGACGCATAGCTTGATGATATAGAGGGAAGAGATACAAACATAAAGATTTATACAAACATAAGATTTTGGAATTAGATAGAGAAAACTTGCATTTTATGCGGCCGCATTTTTGTAAAAACGCTAAGAAGAAGGATTCTAGAGAGGTTGATATGAAACACGAGGAAGAAGAACCTGGTTGAAGACTGAAAGAACCGCATGAGGGAGAGGCGGAAGGAATGGAATCCAGTGCAAGATTGACCCCTCGCCTCGTCAACCTCTCAATCATCTCACTCTCTGGCGACAGGAACACACCACTGCTGCACTGTCGTGGGAACCGTTCCGCGGGAAGGGATGAGGAAGAGGGTGGAAAAGGCAGCACCCTCTGGACTCGGCGATGTTCCCCGAGGTCAGCCACGTCCCTTGGGCAGAGGTGTTCCCGGCGGGAGGCCGGCCGTAGCCGAGACACCTCCGCGCCAGGAGGAGGCCGCGAACGGGCCTGGGCGAGACGCGGGAAGGTCTTCGCGAGGAGTGACTGCATCATCGGAGGGATTGGAAGGGGGGGACACATGGGCTCCCGGTTGTATGATGCTCCACACGACGCCTCTGAGCCGCCGAAATAAAAAAAACATCCATGCCATCGATAAAAAAAGGCATTAATAGACAGAGAGATTAAACATGGTGTCTGAGGAGGTGAATGACATACGTGCGAGTGTCCTCTGGTTGCGATCGGCACTGGCGTTTTACGCTATCAATCGACTTCCAGCCGTAGATTAGCGCAGATTGACGGGGCATGATGGATAGCTCTTCTCTAGACCGAGAGCGCGGATTCGAGCCGCGAATCCCACGGCCGCCGCCGGGAACGGGAGTTTCCGCCGGCCGAGAAAGTCGAGCCGCCCCCGGGTCGCAGTCAGAGATGCCGGGCGTCGCGGGTACTGAGCACGAGAAAGGTTTCCTCCACTCCTGGCGAAGCTGGCCAACCGAAATTTCGCGACAAAAGCGACGACATTCGTTTCATCCACAAACGAGACTTTTGGCTGAAACTATCAACGCTGATTCGCACCCAGGACATTTATTTTTTCAAAGGCTGTCCGAAGATGTGTGCGTCTAAGAGTAGAAAACATAATTGTGCTTTGAAATTTATTTTAACCCACGCAAGTGTGGCGAAGAATATGGGATATAGTTTTTCTTTTCATCTTTATTAGATGAAGTATTAGCGATGAATGTGGTAATTCATGCAAGCCACTAAATTTGCGAGAGTGATCAAATTCAGGGAACGACTCGCTGAAAATTAATGAACGTATTATAGAATGCTTCATTTTCATATGAACGAAATGCTCAAAAGGGTCCCATTCGTCGTGCGGAGAACCACACTTGAATTGCTCTCCTCGAAATACTAAAGCCCGAGTCCTCGGGGTTGGAGAACAGAACTCTTGCTGCCACGTCTACTCCCTCCATATTTTCTTCATATCCACGACGGATCCCTAGTGAATGTTGAATTAGCTTAAGGAAATAAAGAATAGATAATGTCTACAAATACTAATATGGTTTAAATACAAATATGGTTTGACCAAAAAATGAACGTAACAACGGGACGGCTATCGGAGAGCATCATCCAACCTCACACGCGGGAAGAAAAGAAAATATTCTGGGTACATTTAAGGGGGAGATGAAAGATCAAATGGTAGAACAAGTATTTGCTGAGCGCATTAGAATGGTTTAAAAGAATATGACTGCTCTCGAGTGTCATAAGTAGTGTAATTGCCAATAAAAATCCACATCAGGAAGTAAAAACTTCCGAAACAGCGCAGCATGGGCATGGGGGTTGCATGACGACAGGAGCAGAGGAAAAGGTCCTACCGACTCCCTCTGAAGTGGAGGGAGGAAGGATTATTATAAAAAAAAGGAAAACTGAAAAACATTAACGGGTTTAATTACAGGTACATCAATAACTAAACAGTTACTACTGTACGAAGCCATTTCAAAAAGCTGTGTTATTTCACAACCATACAAGAAAAAAGTGGATAATTCAACAGCTAAATTTACCACGCTGAGTCCCGTGTTGTAATCCAGCCAGAATTAGGAATAATGATAATGGTTAAATTACCTTTACATTTATTGAATTCAGATATGTAGTAATTTCAGAAATTACTGTTTAACAAAATTTCAGATTTTTTATCAGTAAATAATTCGCCAAATGAATTGGAGAATGAACCAATAAGATGCACAAATGTAAACTTTTCCGCGGGGTGTGATGTTCATTCTCTCTTCCCAATTATGGAAATGATTTCAGTGCTACTATGCCTCGGTGTTTTTCGGTAGGGATGTAAATCGGACAGGAGTGAAAATTTCATGCTCCTAAAAACCGAATAATTCAGTGACCTATGGGAGGAACAAGGAAAAATGCTTCTCTCTGAGCGTCCTTCTCCGGTGTGAGCGGATGTTTAAAATCAGTTCTCGAAGGCTTCCTTCAAATTAACTGATTTATCACTTCGATGGCAAACAATTTGCGTAGCATAGAAGCTTTCATGCGAATGTTTAGAATTTTGAATCAAGAGATGAAAATTTATTTGCGTAATTGAGGAACACTGCGATGTATTTTCACACTTAATTTGAATAAGAACTTTCATCCTCCTAGAATGTTTTTGAGACATGAGTGAGGAGTTCAGCTGAAAAAGAAAGGCGGCAGCGGCTGTATGCCAATAGAGTCTTCAGCATGTAATATTTCTCAAGGCGTTCATGATGATGCAAAGTGAAACGAAACAGGAGCCAGTTAGTGAATGCGACTCCATATGGGACGCTGGTAGCACCCCTCTTGGCAAGTGTCCATCAATGTCGATGTGTTCGGGATATTATTACGTTACGAGAAGGGGCAATTTACGCTCCCGCAATTATCTGCACTCTCAAAATGTCGTTTAAAAGCAAAGAGATCCAATGCACTTGCCCTCAAACAGAACAGCACATAAGACATCCAAATTCGTTCAAGTAGCAAAATGTTGAATAGAAAGATTTAAAGTCGTTGTTAAGAATAAATATTCTGTGGAGGAAATCCTTTATTTTTGCGCCGATGTGTCGCTATTCAATCGGTAGTAGCTGGGCTAAATATATCAAAGATCAGATTTCTTAATGCCATGATATTCTCGGTCATGGAAATGTGTGGAACCAATAATTAATATGTATTCCTTTAGTTAAATAAGCGTTAAATTGATAGCGTATTTCTTCGTTGGATTTTAACTCCTTCTACCAACTCCATCAAGACACTAAGTATAAGCTTCACGAGGGAACGACTGTGTAAGGTCGCTAGGTAAGAGATACCCTTCAGTCTTTAAGGATATTAAAAATAGGCATCACCCTGAAATCTGAGTATAAATTAAAGTTTCTAGTCACTAAAATATAAATTCTTTATCCTGTGGAGATGTATAATGCTATACATCATAAATGATAATTCAATATGTTTTAACTCGTTAAATTGAAATAATGAAATATATCGTTTTCATAGAACTCTTACACAGAAAGCCAATTAAAATATTGTTGAAAATAGAGTACTTCAATGGCCTTGATTAACCTAATTACTATGCAATTTCTCCAGAATTAACAGAGTGAATGACTAACCTAATTCAAACGCATAGACCTATGCATGGCATTCCAATATAAGTAAATCTGATAATGAGTCTGGAAATGTTTTCATTATTTGATTGCACAATGATGCTTTTACGGAAGACTATGATATAAAATATTTGTAATTCTGTACAGAAAATATTTTACTTGCCTTTGATGCATGGAATAGACTCTAAACTGGAATTTTATTAAATGTTTCTCTGCTTGGAACACCGCCCTAATATTAACATTGGACAACCCGGCGGTACAAATATGTATTAGTAAGGAAACCATTTGATCTGCCGGCTAATTTTGTTTTTTTTAATCGGTATATTATAAATATCAATAAATAGTTTGATATGAAAAACTCTTTTGATGTAAATTTCCCGGTACCCGGATATACTTTTCTTTGTATACTACATGACCTCCATTAAATTTATTTCTAAATGTTTGACAGAGCTTCATCCATTTGTTCATTTTCTGTTTTCATTTATTATATATACTATTCCAAGATATTATTAACTGCAGTAATTAACATAGGATTGTATTACAGCAATTGCCGTCATATTTTTTATAGTTCATGTTCGTTTTCGCTTATTTAATTCACCGCTCGCTCGTTAGGTTTAAAAAAACTTTCTTTTCTACATTTAATCAAAATTTTAGATAATAGATATTGAAACCCTAATTAGTATCAGTGATAATAATCAAAGTTAATTTATTTCCTAACTATAACGCTTGAAGTAATAGCGTAAGTGAATGAGTCTGAGTAAATGTTCATCATGATAATTTATGAGAACTGCGACATTAAATAAAAGTTAATCTGTTAAGTTCATGTAACTATGGAAAGAAATAAACTTTTTACTATTCCATGTTAATTTGTATGGTAAATTTTCGGGGCTATAAAAATTTTACTATGGAATAATTCAAAGTTTATCTCTGCTCACAATGTCTGGTCCACAAAGCGTCGTATTTCAATCAAATTATTAATATAACTACACTTAAAACTACTGAAACGTATGAGAAATGCCTTTAAGATACTATGTTGATTTAAAACGGATATTTGGCAAGAATGCTAGTGGGAAAAAACCAGTGGAAATCACAATTTTCTCTCTATTACTTTATTACAATATAGTGGGAGTTTATCTAAAGTAATGATAGTTCCTTATGCACTACGCACCATTACAGATAGTCTCACCATATCTATTTTTGTCCCTGCATAATTTCTTCTGTGGTTATCGCGGCAATAGGCACCCGATCGCCTTTGTTAGGTCACAATCCACATCATGCATGGATTTCACGGATTAATGATTAGTTTCTACACGTTTCTTATACCTTCCTTGATTTTAAATGCATAGACATCCTGGAGACGCTATCTGATATGTTAACAACTTACACCTTTGGCTGGTAAATGGAATATTGTGGCTCCGCGATGATGTTTCCTAATAATGCAATCAATCAGATCTGTTGTGTTCCATAGATTTTTTGGAATCCTCTCTCCCTTCTCAGCATTCATCTTTTATACCCTCCATGCCGAGAAAGCTGAGTGGACGGTGTGTCCAGCTATTGGCCGGATAATTAGAAGTAGAATGAGATTTTAGATGCTCCAATACTAAGGTTATATCGCACCATCTAATGTACCTTAATGCTAACTTTAATTTTAAAACAAATACAGCACCTATGCCCGAATCGGGATTACAAACAGCGACCTTTGAGATGTGAGATCGGCTAGTTACTGACCTGACTACCGCAGCCGACTCACTGGAGGAGAAGTTCTAAATCAGGATGATTTGTGTTATGGCACTTTCAACTCAATTCAATCCGGGTAATTTTCATAGCACTTACCTTTCCCGAGAAATTGCAGATGACACTGGGAATGAAAATCCTAATAAATGATTTCCGTCCACTCCTGCAAAAGTTTCATTGTGTCTTATCCTGACCGATCCAGCCGATTGCCGGGTTGAAAATTTTTATAATAGTGTCGACACAAAATGAGAAATACCTTCACATATAAATCATTAATTTGCTTAGAAGGTTCGTGGTGTTATTAATGATAGGTAACAGCAAGAATTTCAACTATTTATATAGCATGGTTGGTGTCTCAATAGTAGTTATAAAAACATTTGAGACGAAAGAGACAAACCCTCATGGAAAGTTAAAATTATTTGGGAGCTTTAAATATTCTTTTAGAAGTAGGCTACAATATCATCGCCAGTCAACAATCCTAAGATTGGCTTGACGCAGCTCTGCACTTAATTCTCCTATCAGCTAATCTCTTCATATATCCATAAATATTTTCATAAATATAGGCTTATTGTAAGTAAATAGGCTGAGATAGGCATATAAAAGGCTTTCCTTTGTCTTTCTTCCCGTTCACTTTAATCTCGACAACTATCTTTATCAGGCCATCATGTTCTCAAAATTCGGCCGATTTTCACGTTTTCTTCCTAATGTTTCTATGAAAACATCTCTTTTCTTCCGCCATTACCAGGATTTCATTTATTACTCGTTCGATCCATCTTATCTTTATCATTCGACTATAACATCACCTTCAACATTTCAAATACCTCTGATCTCGACTTCACTGAGGCTGTTATCGTTCATACATCACTCCAAATAATACATGCTGTGCATATTCCAGATATAATTTCGAATATTTTAATGAAGTCAAATATATTAATTAATACTGTGGCAAGTTATATTATTAATTATAACTATCAAAATAAGAAAATTCGTACAAAAATTAATCTCATCGGTTTTAATTGGTGTGAACCTCATCATCCATCATCGGTCAACAATCCTAGGATTGGTTTGACGCAGCCCTCCACTCGATTCTTCTATCGGCCAACCTCTTCATATTGACGTAGCTCCTCTCTTTTACATCCTTCACAACTTGCTCCATATAACTCATACGAGGCCTGCCTTTTCCATTCTTCCCGTTCACTTTTCCCTCGACGATTGTCTTCATCAGGCCATCGTGTCTTAAGATTGGCCTATTAAGTTGTCCCATCTTCTTTTTAAGGTTTTTAGCTATCTCTTCTCTCCGACTCTTCTTAATACTTTTTCGTCTGTCACTCGATCGATCCATTTAATCTTCATCATTCTTCGGTAGCACCACATTTCAAATGCTTCCAGCCTGGACTTCTCAGCTGTTGTTATGCTTCGCTATCATATAGTGTGAACCTAGAACTAGTATTTTCCGAGAGCGAGTCCATATGTCTGTTTTGTATTTAACCGTTAATTTCAGCAAATTAAGATTGTCTTCCGTAATTCTTCTCCTCTATCACATTTTATGGAGTACAATTGAGAAGAATATTGATCACGGATGTAACGCATGCGCCACACACGATGACAGGCTCTCCATACACCAACGCGTGTCGTCAGGACGCGCCAAAACCAATAGCATGTATACCACCAACAGCTGTACTATTCTACTTAATAATCAATCTTCAATCACGAATACGCCCAGATAATTACGCCCAGAATAAATTCGCATATCCGTTGATATTCAACCAAACAGGAATGCAGCTAAAAGTACGGTTAGGGAATCCTCTGAAAGTTGATCACCATAGCTATCTTATCTGTAGTTTATAAGTTTGCGTCCGCAATTAAAACTGGAAAGGATGATACAAGGATAGGAATAGACGGGCAAATAGGAAGGGAGGAGAGAAACCCGGCGTCGGCATCAGCCTGCTCTTAACGAAAGAAGCCAAGTGGACCACGGGTTAACATACCCAGCGGCAGACGGAATAACCAAACCTTTCAAACAGAAGGTGGACATGTTTGATGAGGGTAAAAATGATTTAACGGATTATTAAGCCCAACGGTCAGTGAAATGCATCGCTGTGTATCCTTCTCTTTACCTTTCTCTTTGTCTCCTGAGACTTTACAGAAACATCTGGTCACCAGAAAATCACTCAGATGGACGTGTGCTCAAAGGCCTGTAATATGTTCCTTTATGTATTATATCTCACACATTAATTGCATAAAACATGCACGTAATATGAAATTGCCCTCACGAAATGCACTTAAAAATTAATGAAACACAAGCGAACAAAATTCACTTCTCTTCAAGCTCGTACTTAACAGGCCATTCACTTTTTTCACTTTCTTTCCTTTCGAGCCACTTCTTAAATCAAACCAGACACAACACAAATATACAAACAAAGAGAAGTTCACTTCCCTAACGAATACTTATTCACTCACATAGACACCAACTAGCTCACAAATAGTGTCTTTTCAAATGCACGCGTCACTTTTGCGTCTCTACACCACCACGTCTAAAGCCCGTTTCACACGATACTTGATCCAGTACAAGGTCTAGTCTAATCAATAGTATGCTAGCTTTTCAGTATCGTGTGAACAGAACCAGTATACTGGCTGGCAAGCATGCTAGCTAGTATACTCGCTAGGCTACTGGATTTCATACTTGATGCGGTATTAGATTTCTAGTAGGACCTAGTAGCCCAGTAACCATCGACCAATCAAGTCACGTTGCAGACGCTGTGTGAACTTCTCGTTTTTTTTAATTAGTATGGAATCATATGGAATAACCGATTCGTAGCAAGCACAAGGTCGATGATCGTGTGAAACCTCCCAGGACGGTTCCAATCATACTAGATTCCGTCCTCAATATCAAGTAGCGCCTAGCACACTAGGTCTTGTGCTGGATCAAGTATCGTGTGAAACGGGCTTAACACACAACTTCCCGATTCTCGCTCTGTCCTATTGTTTCCGGCGTCACCTAGAAACATATGTTTACTTCCATTTTTGCACAATGCATTATTGATCTTGGCGGCTCAATTGTTACGTTACAGGCCCCTCCCGGGTTTGAGGCCGAGACCCCCGGTCAGTTGCGTAACGCACTTCGCCACCTCCAAATTCAGATTTTTGAATGGCTATTTGACTGCAATCGAAGTATGTATGGCCTTGGATTGCTGGAAAGAGAGGAGGATTGTCGGTGATGAGTGGGAGAGGGGTGACGAAATGTTGGAACGCCACCCGGCCCACATGAATCGGAGCCAACCCCCCCGTTGCCCACAACACTCCCAAGGCCCACCGCGGTAATGGATGGACTGAGAGTTTGCGGAAGGGAAAAAATAGCGGGGTGGTGGGGGGTGGAAATTTGCGGGCTTGGCGAGCGAGGGGGCTGAGCCTCGTCCGAGGAGGCAGGAAGAAGAGGAGGACGAAATGGGAAGACGGTGGGTGCGGTTAGCGGACGTGTGGGGGGATCGCGAAGAGGGAAAGCGTTCTCGAGAGTGCGGTTTCCAAGGTGTAGTGCTTGAAGTGAACCGGGTGAATGGGAGGATTGTATGCCACTGCCCTTCCCTCCAAATGATCTCCGAGAGCTCCCTTGCGGTCGCTGCGCGTAATGCAGGGAGGTAATACGTTATTGGTTTTTAAGAGATTTTTCTGTCATTTTCGCTGCTCGCTTTTTTTCGCCCAGCTCTCCGTCCAATCGGCATCCAGGAAATGTCGCATATGGTTATATTTTTTAACGCTCATCGGATGCATATTATCGGAATTTCCGCGCTTTTTTCCTCTCTCCACACACTACTTGGATATGTGGTCTTGGCGAAATTGCGGCTGGACCGCATGACTGGAAATAAGAATGACTCCACGATTGGGTTGGTTTCCCGTCTCAGAGGACACTGAGTAATTTCGCGCCGATTGTTAGCGGAGGGACAATTTGGAGCAGTTTTTTTTATTCTTATGCGTGGTAACCTTGCACTGCACCTGCGGAGCACGTGAGAAATTTATGGGAGTGTCTGAACAGGCCTCCCTTGGGCAACAACCTCATAACACGGAGGACGAATATGCCTTATCCAAAGGCTCAGAACTTAATCGACGGGAGCAGTGATTATTTTGGCAGAAACATTGAAGTATTTGGTGGCAGAAAGTGGTTAACTCTTATAGTTTTTCGCTCCAGGTAACACTAACACTCCAGGTAACTATTTCTGTAACACTTATAAAAAATACGTTCCTTTAAAAAGATTGAAACTTTCCGTTCTGTGAGAAATTTAATTCTTCCTCTGCAATACAAAAGATATGGTAATAATACATTTAAAGTGGTTGTACCAAAATAATTTAATAAAATACCATATTGTATAAGTACATTAACTACAAGAAATGAAGTTAAGGTTAAAATTAAAACATGGTTGTTAGAAGATCAAAATAATGGGTAAAAAAGAGCGTGTAGTTGTGCAATATATTGTTTACTAATAGCATCTATATATAAGCAAATACACTGGATACTTGAATATTTATATAGATGTGTATGTGTGAATGTGTATAAAATTGAAAATATGAGTATGCATGTGTATATATATGTAAATAGGGAAAAATGTATATATCAGGAAAAAATGTGGCAAAAAATTTAATGATGTTGTGGAACCCGCTGACAAGTCCTTGGGACTTAGCGCGGCCAAAATTGTTATATAAATAGCATGCATAAAATGCAAAATGTACCAATAAATGCTTATATAATGAAAAAAAAGGTGCAGATAGACTCGGAGGCAGGGCTGGCGGTAGATATGTAAGGGAAGCATGAGGGCGGCGATGTAGGAGGGACGTTAAAATTAAGATTGCATTTTTGTTGTGTTACGGGCATTCATAAGACTCGATTCACTATTTTGTAGAAATAATAAACGTAGAAATATTAAAATAAGCAATCACTTTAAATTTTGCTATTTTTTAGGGGAGGGAGTGCAATTTACTGTTTACTATTTAGACTCTTAACGAACTTAACTCCGTTTTTGCTGAGAGGTCACTTTAATAATTGCTAATATTTCTCAACTGCTTTGCATAGGCTCCGTCCTTGCTCTTCTTGTGTATTGTATTCTCCCCAACAGCCCAACATTCAGTGGTACCAAGAACGCCAAAGTCTCCTTGAGGTTTTTCGTAGTGAGAAGGAGTAGGTTAGAAAATTCTATTAAGGAAAAGGGACTGAAATTTTCTGAAAGGAAGACAGGTGGAACAAATTTAACCCATGTCCAATTATTATGAAGCTATTGGGACCCAATAAGCTAATGAAATGAGAAAAAAGCATTTTTAAGGGCGTTATAAAAAATAGAAGTATTTTGGAATATTCCTGGATTCAGTAGTTCATATTTTTGTGGATGAATTATTCTCTCTTTGGAAAAAGATGAGGAAGAGTACGGTTAGAGCATATGGATCAGGAACGAGAAATGACCGCGACAGAAAAACTGTCAAGGTTTTGTGAAAGAGGTCAAGTAACCATTGCCACCCTTTTCATATATTAACACAATCGAACAATACAGAGGGGCACCATGAGAGTATTTGGCAGAATCCTTGATTTGCTGATTTTCACGGCTTTTCAAATGAAATTGAACCAAGTCGGCTTTTTTTCCGCGGCAGTGACTTTGAATTGATTAATTTTTCCATGACGTTTACTCTCCGTGACATCACAAAACTTCCCTGTGAGCCATGTTGGTTTGCAGCACTGTTGCGTTATCTTAAATGGTTGATAATATCATTCAATGAGTCTGTGATTTATCATATTGGTACCAGGAAGCATTTACTAGCTGACTGTGTGTGTTTTACCGCCAGGCCATAAAAACTGCGTACGCGCTTACCGTAATATGGTAAATTATTAGATCTCAAACATCAAAGCTCTATGAAAAGCAGCTGCCTTTACTTTTCATATTGGATTTTTAAATCTTATTTTTAAATGGTATTTAAGTCAATTTTGATACTTCGTATCCCCACCTCAAGCTCATCAGTAGCATTAACGAATAGTTACTTAACCAACAGGTTGCACTCCAAGAGATTTTTGCCGGGTCTTCTTTATAAACACCGCAACTCCTCTTTTTAGAAGAAAGACTTAATTTGAATTCGTATAATGAAGAAGTTTGTAATTAAATTGTCAAAGTCTAAAGTGAGTTTTCTGCATAAATTTAACCCCAGTATTCTATTCATCAACGACTTCTCCTGGAAGCGGTCTTAAATTTTTGCGGATTGTGCTTTTGTGAAGTTCCACCTCAAGACCATGACTCAAGCTCACTGTGTTTAAAAATTAGTTCTCACGGATGTCTAATCTTTGATAGTAAAGCAGGTTGTGTTTTGAGAAATAACATTTCGAAAGCACTCCTATCGGATAGTTCTTGATATTGTTAGCTACGAGACTTTGGCTTTAGAATGAAGGCTACCAACAGCAGGTGTGTGGTAGGTACTTAGCAGCAGACAGAGGTTGCTATGGCGCAAAGCGTCGCTCGGGGAAAACGTTTTTTTATGCTTCCGCTGGGAGAAAATGGTTCCCGCCATTATTTGGCAAAAAAACACGGCGCGAGAACCCAAACCAGGGCCATCTGACTCCTGCAAAAAGGGAAACCATGCCCTGGACAATCAAAGTGCACGTGGGTTTTAATGAGCGCTCATGCTAAAATGACGAAGAGTCCGCGTAGGAAGAAAGATTTATATTTATTTTTAAAGCTCCATTTTCCTTATTTCCCTTTCGAAGAGGTTCGTAATATCCTCGACATATTTATCCTTAGTCTATGTTTCTTTTGATAATTATTGTGAGTCGACGTCTTGAATTTAAGTAATGCAGCTGCAGAAATGAGAAAGTGTAGTGAACCTCGTCGTATTTCAATATTTCTCATTTCTGGATTCTCGTGGCTTAAAAAAAATATCAATTAATTTTTTGCGAAATACTTGTGTTTTTACATCTCAACGGCTCAACATATGCCTGCCGGGCAGAGAAAAAACTAATTATTCCTTCAGATACGAGTGGCTTTGCGAATTTCTCTTAATTAGCAAAATAGTATGTTGGGGGTGAAAACATCTCTTTCTGTGTAGTCTTAATAAATCTTTTCGGTGATCGGCGATGAAGTAATCACGCTTGCGCACATACCTGCTTCACTCTCAACCCTATTCGGCTAATTTCTTCTCCTACTATCTACTCTAGAAATTATGTACTTCAATATGCTAGTGTTATATAGTCTGCATCACATTATAGCGTATTAAATTGCTAAGTATATAAATAGTTTTTTCAGGAGTTTAGGTCCTTTTGAAAATTTTGAGGTTTAACTATTCACCTCAAAAGAGCTAAAAGCCCTGATGAAAGAAAAAATACATTCTCCGAAACGAAATCTCATAATTTTCCCAAGGACCTAAATTCCTGAAAAAAACATATATTTGAGAAAGAGGTCTGGAAATCAACTTACTAATATGTTAAGGCTAATTTTAAAGATTACAATGAAATTATTAGTGTTCACTTTTAATGGGAAGTAGTTTTATCACGGCCATTGTCTGGTTCTATTGAGTGGTAACTAACAGCGGATAATCATATCATATTCCGTATTTTACACCTTTACTAATTGACCATATTTCATGGGGCACCGCATTGCGACGAATTTCGAATCATTTGTGCACTCTCGATGAAAAACAAGCAGTTCGCAGTTTTCTTTCGCCTTTTCATTCTATTTATCTTTTCACTACTTCAATCAACTTAATCATTGTACTATGGAATTGCGAGCTGGATTTTGCTCATGTTCAATATTCAAAAATATTAATTTCATACGTATCATTTTGCTGAAGACTTACTGGCTTATTTGACTGGCATGGAGCAGTGCCTTTATGTTCTTAAACTGTATTCTTTTCTTGTGACATTGCCCATGGACATGGCCTTATCATCCTTTGCTCTTGCCCTTTTCATTGATATCCAATAGGCTCATATCATTCCTTTCTCATCAATAAGGAATACGATAAGTACACTGTTATTACCACCACCATATTATTCCATGAATCACTGACATATATGCTATCTATTCACCTGAAACGTTCATACTCTTCCTGCCTCCCTTGTTTACTGTCCGCTGAACTTAACATTTATTTTCCTGCCGTATTTTCACTTTTTGAGATCAAAAAGTCGTAGTAACATCCGCGTACCATAATATTTGCATTTTTCCATGATATTCCACGTGATATTTCGGGCAAACTGAGGAGTGGCTGTTATGGTTGTCGGTAGGCAGTTACAATAGGGTTGATGAAGATCTGTCTTCACGCTTTTCTCCACATAAATTAACCGAAGCGATTCTTTATTTTTCTATGACTGAATATATTTGCTTGAACGCTGGAATGTAGCAAATAAAACACAAAATACTTCGTTTAGACTCGAGGTGGGATGTCGTCGACAGTAGCTTGTCTTTAAAGACCTTAGCATGATTGACTTATCCTCTCTATTCACTATTTTATGTCATTATTTCAATTTAGCAATACCTTTTAACTCAAACGAAAACTTAGGGCGTATAAGTGAGCTTGAATATTTGGATTGCATGTTATGTCTTAAGGTCGGAATTGTTATAAAAAAGCGATGCAAATATAGTTGGGATACTCCAATTAATCCTGCCCCTACTGGTGGAAAACTTCGGTGTCAGATGTGCGCAAAATCTATTTTATCGATGTCTGTGTCCATGAATTGAAGAGTAACAATGTTCTTCCGTCCTTTTTTAGAACATTATCAAAAATGTAATCCTTGCCAGATACGATTCAGTTGCGTCGAAAGGTAACCTCGTCTGCGCTCAAGTGTGAAAAGTTTTTCAGTTGAGCTGATTGCCACCATTTGTTCATGGCTTTCTTGGTGGCCAATGCCAATCTCAGAGCTCGTTCTCACGATTGAAGTCATGTTTCATCATCGCGAGTCGCGTTTCATTGCAGTCAAAGGGACGGCTGTTGCTCTTACCCGGTCTCGTCATTTCGCTATATCGGGAACTATTATTTTGTAAAAAAAATGGATTCTTTTGTGAGCTACGATCAGTATCGGTTTTCCATGCAAAATACTATGTATTGTACCTGACTAGGAATAACTGGTGCTTTAAACCTACTCATGAAGTCACTTGTCAACGCCACAAAACTGATTCAACCTATTCCCTCCAATGTCATTACTGAGAGAGTTTCGATTGATACCGGATTTTTTAATTGATTATTTTTAAAAGCTATGATTGCGTGGTTAAATCTAGACGCTGCTGGCTTGTAAGTGTAAATATTAGGAGAACCTAAAAGTTTGTCATGCTTGAAGTTGGACTGTGGTATTATTATTGATCATGTGAATTTCTTCTCTTAATGAGATCGTAAACAAATGAACGAATTCGTTGAACATGCTATTGCACAGCTTTGTATTCACTATATTCCAGGTAATTATACCCTATTGAAGAATTATATTATGATCGCTATATTCATAGGCACAGTTGTCGCATTAAATGCGAGTACCATTTAGGAGTCGACAAATTTCTGGTAGTATTGGTATCTTCTCCATGGAAACTGTCATAGCTATGGTAGGTCGTTCAGACGATTTAGTTATAGTAAATATGCCTGATCAGATAAGTAAAAATTTTCAATGATGATTCTGGATCGAGTAGTTTCGATCGACGTTTCGGAAGACAAGTAATGGAATCTGTCACGAAAACGAATGTATGAACAATTACGTCCCTTTCTAAGTTACTGCAAATAACATAAGCGTAAATTGTCAAAAAATGAAATAGGCTACCCATTCAAATACAATTTTTATGCAATGAAGTTCACATTAAGTTTTATAATTTTTAATGATATCAATTAATGTTCGAATCGTTTGTTGAATTACCCATGATTAAATTTAAATATTTTAATAACCGTATGAATTGGTATTAGCGGATACCAATACGTGTGAACTAACGAGCTAGCCGCAGTGTTTGGTTTTGGCATTATGCTTTGTCGTCATCCCGTTACCTTGCCTACTGCTGTTATCGGGCATTACGCAGATATTCTGTGGCAATTGCAATCTTAAGAGTGTATCAAGTATTTTGTTTCTTAATTCGCTATCTTCGCTATCTAACTTTCCACTTTCTTCGTACCTATTATTATCCACCAACCTATTATTTATAGCAACCTATAGTATAACGTACCTATTATTATCCACCACCACATATTATTATCCTTCGTACCTATTATCTACCATGATTGTGTACGAACCATTTTTTAAACGGTGGCCTCGATGCTGAAAGTTACTTCATGCTACGGAAATTACAAATTGAAACTCTATTGACATAATAGTTTATTCAGCAAAAATCATCTTCTGCAAGCATTAAACTATGCTTTACTTTTTTTTTTGAAGTTTGGTTTTCTAGCGTACGTAAGTTAATCTTAATTGCATCTACACGTGTCCCAGGGCTTTGGAGCTTAAGAGCTGTTCGTCTCAGGTATATATCTTGGAATAATTCCCTATAATATCTACTCGATATATAATTCTAGACCAGGCACGTAGCTAGGTACTTAGACACGTAGCTTCTGGTGCTTAACCCCCCCCCCACCGAAATTTTTCCCAATAATTTTGTTGTTCTGATTTTAGCAGAGAACTTTACCAGTGAGAAGAGTTAAGTATGGACACTGTAAAAGTAAATACCAAGCATTGAAAATTAAGGGAAGAGATTTGTAACATGTCGGCGCCGATTGGGCAAGGCTGATTTGTTTCAAGTTACGCAAGACTTAACACCCCCCATTGCGGAGGCATTGCGGTCTCATCATCATCAACGCTCAACAATCCTAGGATGGTTTGAACCAGCCCTCCGCTCGATTCTTCTATCGACCAACTTCTTCATATTAACGTAATTTTTCTCTTTCACATCCCTCACGATGTACCTATCTCATATGAGGCCTGCCTTTTCCATTCTTTCCGTTCACTTTTCCCTCGACGATTGACTCCATTAGGCCACTTATTGTGTTAATACATGACCGATTAAGTTGTCCCGTCTTCTTTTTATGGTTTTCAATAGACATCTCTTTTCTACCACTCTTCTTAGGACTTCATTTTGCCACTCTGTTGATCCATTTGATCTTCATCATTCTTCTGTAGCACCACATTTCGAATGCCTCTACCCTTTTCTTCTCCGCTTCTGTCATCGTCCATGCCTCATTGTCGTATAGAAACATGCTCCAGATGTAGTACGTACGTTCTGATGAATTGTTTCCTTTGCTTCTGCTATTTTGTCTAAAACCTTGTAAGGCAATTGACAGTGCGAAAATCGTGCAATGTGGGCAGCGAAATGTGTAATGTCTGGCGTGTGTGGAAGAGTGTTATCTTGGCGTCTGGGTCCCCCCTGTTGTCAAAACCAGCTGTACTCTCACCTCCCTCCCTTCTCGCTGCAAATCTGCATAGAATGGAGTTGAGCACCCCAGCCGTCATGTCTTGACCCCTTTGGCGGGTGAGGCGGCAGACGTGACTCCTTTAAGTGTCTCGAGTTCCCCTCACCCCACTCGATCTCTGGAAGACGCACGAAGTAGGAGTGCCATCCAAAGACCCAGGCTGACCTGCATTTCATGGGTCATGTACAGGTGACTGTTGCGAAAACTAATTTTTCAATTGCTCTCCGCGTTTAACAGATAGGCACTGTTTTTGCTTCTTAATCATTTCCTTCCCGTCAAAGAGAATGAGAGGGGGAATTATGCTTCTCTCAGTTTTACTCTGTCTCCTCTAAATTTTTCGCTTGTTGTGTTCCCACCCATGTTGTTCTGTTGGTAAAATGAAAACGACATACAAATTTGATACTTTCAAATCTCACCAGTTTGCAGCGTTTGTTTCAATTGAGTCACATATTTGATATTGCGTCAATGCTAGTAATGATCCCATAATTGCATTATAGTGTAGAAAAGGGATAGTAATATCAGTCGTGAAACTGAGGTGTTGATGCCGTATAATGGATTGATAATTTCATTTTGAACCGTGAGGAAATATTGGCAGTCATTAAACCATTACCATTGTATTTTTTTCAAGTCAACATTCTCTCTTAGCAGTTTCTCTTGCTTCAAAGGTTACTGAAATCTTGTTGTTTTTATAACCAAGTATCTTCGGTTAGTACACATCGTGATATTTCCTTTCAATTCATACATAATAACTATATAAGCGAATTTGAATTCATCTATTTAAGCAAATCATATTTGGTTCTTTCGTTTCATAACACCTAATAAGAATCAATTCCAGATGAATCACTATTACGAACTATTTGTATTTTCGCGGCACTTAACATGCTAAAGAATGGTTTTATATCCCCGTCAGAAATCTACGCCCTTTCACGATGAACTTGTCAATGGAGCAGTTGGAAAACCATTAAATAGACATCATAAATACCATCACGGCATCAATGCCTCAATTTCACGATAAATATTACTCTTTCTTTTCTATATACTTTATAATGCTATTATGGCATCATTACCAGCCTTGACATAATCTTAAATATGTGAGTCAATTGAAACAAACGCTGCAAACTGGTGAGATTTAATAGTATAGTTTTTATGTCGTTTACATTTTATTATTATGATTCCACGATGGGAGTTGATAGCGGAGTCTTAGTTTTTCCTTAAGCAATGAAATTCATAATGTCGTCTTCATAGGCTTCAGTACGTACGCTGTTATTCTAAATGGTGGCGCTTTATGATTATTTTGAATTAGTCGCGATAATTTCGTTTTTAATATAACTTGATCTGTGGCTTTCCTTTGGAAATACGATTCGCTTTATTTCTAATCTTTGTCCTGCATTAGCAACATTGCTATAGCTGTCGTGAAGCATTTTATCTCACCTTCCCGATGTCCCATTCATATTTTCTACTGCTGTGAGTTTTGCAACGTCATTCCCTACGGTTGTAAAACGTAATGTTGTCCATCAAATGTTTTTATTGATTCCATATTCATATGCAAGCTCATTTATGTCTAGAATGAAAGCTTATTTATGTGTAATGCCCATGAATTAAGAGATCATCGGAGAAAGCAGGTGGCTCCGGCTCAGTGTCTACCGATTTTTATCTTTCTGTTGTTAACTGTGCCATTACAGTCGTATTCTTTCTTTGTGACTAACGAGATTGCTCTGTGCCGTAGATAACCGCTTTTTCAAGTTTTGAGATCACTTTCAGAATATTTCAGTGCCGTTTACGTCCCTTTTTGCTCATCTCGTCCGTCGGGAAAATGTGAATAGAAGTAAAAAGAGCGTTTTTAAGATTCCATTCCTATTCATAACTTTTCCTTACTCGTTCAGTAGTAAACGGTCGCACATAAGATGCAGTCCAGGTCATTTTAATGAACGTCGGGAGCAGTCCAAAGAAAAAAAACCAGAATAGTTTTTCAAGTCCTCTGCTTCTGTTTTTCTTTCAAGACTTTTTACCCCCATTACTATCTTAGCGTATGATCCAGTTGAAGGCGCATTGTTCAATTTTCGTCAAAAACAGAAGGAAATATTGATCATTTTGTCTTGCGTTTAATGGTACAAAACTTTATCTCAATCCTGACCGCAACCTTAGCAGAAAGAACGACGGGGCTATCCTTCCGTCATGCTAAACAATTCTTATCGAAACCCATCATATGCACCATGCACTAACGTCGCTCGTCTGGAACCACGAAAGTGACTTGACTATGACGTGATAATTGGACGCAATGGGCCCTCATTGCGTGGTATAAACTGAAAAATACTTTTCTTTTATTTGCGAAAAGCAAATTGGGATTTGACGGAACGCAATCACTTTGTACCGATGTGGTTCGGTAGGACAAGTTTCCATTACTATATTCAATCTTTCGCGGTAACCTGTTATCCGTATCGAAAAACATTGGAATTTATTTCTTTTCATTATTTTTCATTTATTTATTCACTATTTACCACGTTGTCATTAAAATAAAATTTTAAAAGTTACATGCATTATGATTTTAAAAAATTAAAATTAATGCAATTAAAATTTTGAAAAGATGGGTGAAGAAAAGGCATCGTCACTTGTAAACAATTTGCTAAAACTCTCAATTCTAAGATTTAGGCCGCAGTGAGCCAGTCGCCCTAGATACTAAATCAGTCGTGTATTAAAAACATTGCCATAGGTAATTTATGTTAAAGGAGGGGAAAAATTCGAGATAGGAAATTGCAAAGCTATTTTAAAAAGCTTTAATTATTCTCGTGCTTCAAACGCGGTGCAAACGTTTGTTAATTATGTATTTACCCCGTCAGTTATGTTTGATTCTAGTTATATACGGAATTTGCGTTACCTGAAATAGATTCTCAAAAAAATAAGACATGTGTTACTTCTACGCTTCGATTTCTTCAAATTCTAAGCCGTCTAATTTTTTTTTAAATCTCGTATATAAATATATCAAACCACAGATATTAACCGGCGTAAGTTTTTACCTATTTATTCTTTGATCTACATGGTGTGTGAATCGTTTCTTGCTTAGCAACTTATCAGTCATTTGTTTTCATGATAGCTGGATTTCATATCATCATTCACTGTTTTAAAATGAAACCGGTAGTGGAAAGTGGGCTACAACTTTCAAATATATGAATATATTATGTCATTTTTCTTCCTATCACCATTTTTGTAGTTGTATCAGTTTTTTATTTTTCAATTTTGAAGCGTTTATTTTTTTGTGTTACATTGACTTTCTCATCTCAAATAAATGCAATCTGAATCGCCCCGGGAACCAATCATCTCGTATTAATTCACATCTCGCCATTATTTGAATTTACGTACATTCAATCTAATCCAGTTCCTAATTTTTTGAGTTTTTCTTATTTTTTGATTCCTTTGCAGTGCTTGCATTGAAAATTTAAAGCTCATTTTATTTATTTAACTGGTTGGCACTCTTTGTCACACCACCAGAGGGTTTAATGGAAAATTAAAGAACGTTTTGAACGTTTTCACAGGAGATCTGTTTGAAGTTCGATACCCTTAAACTCACATCTATCTTAGTGAAATTTAGATTAATATATTAATCCTATTTTATGCATGATATGTAGTGCATTTTTGGTGAGAATTCATCCCCTGCCACACACCTTTATGGTGGCTTGCAGGGTATTATGTAGATGAACGTGATGAACTTACGATTGCTGCATGTCCTTTGTCCTCCTGCCGTCTTGCCCCCTAGCATATTCCTCTTCCCCCCGAGTCTTTTCCTCTCCTTCAGAGACCCTCCCCGCCTCACCCTCCATTTCCCTCCAACCCTATTACCCCTCTCCCCCCCACTCCCCTTCCTGTTAACCCATGGATGATGCTCTTGTCCTCTTCTCAGTAGTCCTACCATTCCGCCGCAACGTCTGAACGGCGCCACTACTGTCCCCATCATAGTTTCGTGGAAAAGCCGCAGGGCAGCGCTTAAGTCTCCAGGGAGTCGACGCCGGGTCACTTCCTTCCCTGCGGCTAGCGATTCTCCTCTTTAAATGCCGTCATAAAAATCCGTCAATGAACAGGAAATACGATTTTTATCCACGTGTTGTCCCAATCATTTTGACTTGACGAGCATTAACTGCGAAAAATATTTCCGCTCCAGTTCTATCTCCATTCTGATTCAGAATTTTCCGAAATGCTCGTGGACTATCGCAGTTTTAGACTGCCAATTCAATTACTTTATTGCTTTATTTAAGGGATTGACGGATTTGAAGTGGCCACTTCGTTTTTCGTGGAAAATTTCGCATTTTCTGCCGGGCGCATTGAAACAGAGACGTTGAGCACACAATTGTATTTTTGGCGTATTAATGATCCAATTGCCTAAAACTTTATCTTATTTCGATTCTCATGTCCCATGTTGCTTTTTAATGTTGTGAACCCAAGGAACGAACTGGTCTGTTGATTCATGCCGTCATTTATCTCTTCCCGCTGTAACATCTGAATTTTGATACCGGAGTTGAAATGGAAAAAATGTAGCGTCCTTAGTTCTGCTTCTTTAGTTAGACTGCAAATTTTCACGATACTATTTCTTACGTATACATCTACGCGATACCCTGCAAGTCTCCGCGAGGGTGTGTGGCAGGGCTTTAAGATCACCAAGCATGCACTATTGACATGTAAACAAGCTACTATAGGGTCTCATGCAACTAGATTGTTAGTTTCTACGGTATCTACATGGTATTTAAGGGATTGGTTGTTAATACGTGCATCATGCATTGCAGACTACTCTAAAATATTTCCCCTACCTATCCCTTTGCTATGCTGCCTATTGTGTTCTCTTATAGTACAGGGGAAAAATGACATTTTGAATCTATCAGTACGACAATCTATCTCTTTAATCTTATTTATATGTCGACCATACCATCCAGCATAATACGCTGGTGTTTTTAATATATGCCTAACATCTTCAGTAAAGCTATCCGAATTGAATTTTTGTAATAGATTTAATCTGTACTTTAACCTACGCTCTGATGATCTTACTATGCTTGCAGTTGAACAATTTCATGCGATCGACTCTCACCTCCGTCTAGCATCTCGCGTTGGCGTTTTATGCTGCGAAAAAAAGTTTTCCGCTTCCAAAATAAAACTTAAACTGCGTTATTTTACCAGCTATGGAGGTTTAATACGGTTAATACGGAATAGACAAATCCACACGCATTCCAATGCCTTTTAACAGCACAATAAGTTAATCGGTAGGTAATCATGCAAATGGGAAAATCCTTTGCTCTTGTATTTTTCAACTCTAAAGTGACTGCAGCTGAATATTTGCAGACTGCAGGTCGCGCGATGTCAAGACTGATGGATGCGGAAATTATTCCAACACCTCCTAGAATCATTGTTTTTCTGGTGCATCGTATGTGTGTGCATATTCTAAGTTATATATTTATATTCGTTTCTATCTCATTGCTTGGGCTAAACGTTATAATACTAGTTGATTATTACCCAATTCAGTACCTGTACCAAGTCTCCTTATTAAACTGTCTCCTTATTCTCGGATCGAAACTCATGAAACTAAGGCTTCAATATTTTAGTTGGTTAACTTTCCATTTTATCTTTTGAATAGAGTTAAATGCTGTTGATGCATGGTAGCATACGTTTGCAGAGTTATTTAATTTATCGTAAATGTTGAAAAGATCTTAAATCTTCGCTGAACGTAGCAATAGATTTGCATGAAGCATAGTACCATTGACATAATATATGTTTGAGTATTTCTGTTTCTACGAGTTAGAATCGTAAATAATAAGTTTTCCACGAAAGTAACCATGTGGATGTGTCTCTCAGTCAGCACATGAACCTGCTGTCTATTCACTCTCTTCATTCTATGTTTAAATTTAATTCTTCACGTCTCACAAGAAATTCGGGTGCATCAATATCTAAATGGCATTCGTGTTTCCATTGCCCGATAAAAACATATTCCAGTTGTACTCCACGCGATGAAATGTGAATGCACTTTCTACAACGTTCCATCCCAGTTACATCACGTTAAGCTGCACTGAACCAAAGAAAAAAGCAAGGAGACCACCGTCGTCCGAGGAACTATCTTCCGGGGGGAAATTCTAGCGACGTTGATATGGCGGTAGAGACCCGCCGTAGACGTTGGGAGTTGGGATCGCTTTATTTGGGAGAATTAATGGCTTTGCGTATGACCATGCCTCGCGCCTCATGCCGTATCCGAGGAAGAGGGACGTTGGTCGGGGGGTTGAACCGGAGGTGTGAGGGAGGGGTGGAAGCGGAAAGATGGGGCCTCTTCTCAACTAGAAGCCTTTCAGGCGCCTTCTATGGAGAGTCGAGAGACTTGCCTCGCGTAAAGCCGAAGAGAAAGCATCACCTCGTATGATTACGGCAGTCTCATCAGAGAGTTGTGTTTGAGCAATTTAGTGCGCTGGCGGTTGAACAATAACTTACCTCTTCCTCCTCAGCCTCACCCCTGTATTCCTTCCCCCGCTCGCTATCCAACTGCTCAATCCTTCCCCCCCCCCCCCCCCCCCCCACCACCCCCCCCAACCCATCACTGGCCTTCATTCCCAGACCCTCGATAATTCCCATCATTCTGTTTTTCTCTTCAATTTCCATACCTCATTAAGTCATTCTCCTTTCTCATCAAAATCTCCTTTGCGACTACGTGCCTCTCTTATTTATTTTCTCCGCCGCTCACTTGAGCAAATGACCATTTCTAAGCGTCCTCCCATTCATCCGGTGGCCATTTCCAGGTTTTGCTTCCGACGCCTATTTTTTTAGGAGTCTATTAATAATTTTTCATTTTTTTTTTAGATTTTCAGTTGCACAATTCCTATTTGAATACTCATCTTAGGACATTGATTTTTGTCTCCAAGAGTTTCCTCAAAACAACAGTTATTTATCCCCATTACTGCTCAAGAAGTTCCTGTGCAACTGCACGTTTCGTTCTGCTACGTACGTGCTGTGAAAATCCTATTTTCTATTAAGCGATCAGGTGCTACTTAATGAGCAAAATATGCTTCGAAGAAGTCAAACTGTAACTTCATTAGCCTCCAATGGAAGAATAGCTTACTTTTTGTGAAAGGACATATGACGACTATTCCTTCGCACTATCGGAACACGAAGAATTTGAATCATGCGAAACATTAAACGATTCATTTACCTTTTTGTTAATAGTTTTTTCTTATGATGTATTCATGTTTATTTATGCATTATTATCTATGATGCCCAAGTTACCCTTCATGCTCATGCTCATTGCCATGAATGAATGAAATGAGCGAAATCATTCAAGTTTCATGCTCAGTATTTTTGATGAACTACGTGAGCTTTTCATGAGTCAATACCTTATCGACGGGATTGAATAAGTTTCGATTAACTGGTCAGATCATTAGCTATTTTTATTGAATGGTGAAGTTCCTGCCGCGGGAAATGTCTATTTATCACAATAAGGCTTATCTCACTTGTGTGATATTAAATGGTGACATTTTAAAAATAGGAAAATGCCTCAAAGTTGCGCATTCATGCCCGTATTTACGCTTGGGTGACTCTCAATCAATTGATAAACTACAGTTGTTGCATGATTTTTCAGCTGGAAACCTTCAGCGGCTTGTCAGGTTTTTAATTTTTCAAGCGACGAACGATGGAAATTCACACATTTCAGAATGAATCATGGACGAAATTGCAGTGAATGCACATAAAGTTAACCTTCATCGTATGAAATATCTAAATTATGAATAGGAAAAAGGTGTGGAATTTATGTCTCTTTATTGTATTCATAAATTGGACTTTGAAATGTAATTGGTAATAGTAGTTAGTACTTGCGTCCTACGTACATCAGCGGCTAAGATTTTTTGGGACCGTCTATTCTAAGATCCTAGGGCAACACAGTATTCATGCTCTGAGCGGGATTCGAACCCGCTGCCTTTGGGTTGCCATGCTATTACGTTACCGACATGGCTACCGTAGTTGTAATTCGCTTCTGCATCCGATTGCATTAATTTCATAAGTAATCACTGCAGTTTGTTTAATAAGTCATTAATCCCCTCTAAAACGGAATGTTTTATTATTTTCTATGATAAATGTAACTCATATATGCATTTTGATTGCTAACGAAAACATCCTTTCATTTTCTCATGTTCTTAATGTGATGAAAAAAGATTTTAATTAATTTCGATTCGTCTATATTCGTTATTCTTTCATGTAAGTCTAAATGACTCGCAGTATTAGGTTCTTCTATATGAATAATATCTCGACGCATATTTGTATTTCCTAGAAATTGTAACACGCATATCATATTGCTAGTAGGATATTTAGAATATTATGGAGAGAAATATCTAGTCAGCACAATTTCGAGTGTAATCTTGCATGCCCGAAATTACCGGAGCAACAATGACATTAAAATTCAAGGGAAGCATTTTATCCTTCCCCATAATTCACTATTTTTCGTAGTTCATTCTTAAATCATTTACGTGCGTACAGAAGATTTAAGTTATCTCCTCAATCGTTGCGTTATATATCCGTCATGGACTTATGTACTCATAAACGATCAAAGGTAAACCTTTTAGTCTAAACCTTTTTTTGAGTATGGAACCTTTATGTGATTCATTTTACAAATGGATTTTTGATTTTTTTTCAAAGATGGAAAATTAGATATATATTAGGTTAAAAAGGTGTGGGAAATATTTTTAATGAAGTAACAAATACATCGAACCTACATTCTAACCTAAGAAACACACAATTCGTATAAGTGTGCAATTTTTCATAACAAGTGAAATTTGCGAAACAAATAAAAAGGTTTTAATGACATCGGCGATTTCCTCCTCACTCATCCTCCGCTCCTGTCTCTCTCTCTGATTCTCATATGGAAGGTCGAGAGAAATCGCTCCGCTGTGCTTTCGTCTTGCGTCTGGAGGAAAGGAGTGACGGGTTAGCTCGAGAGCCATTGAGGGGGCTCTATCTCATCTCCCATGCTCCCTCCCGGCCGCCGTCAACCACCAGGCATATACGTGACCCGATTACCTATGCCGCCAAGCGATTCCACCATCGACGTATTGAGGATTTGCGACGGGGAGAGACAGAATCTCTCTCATTTCGGAAGAGACGAACGGACCTTGCCATCGTCGGGTGAAATCACCCGAGAAATGGTCACCGCCCGTGACGTAATTTCCCCTCTCTGGTGGTGTTTCTCTGTATCCCCCCGCCCCTTCACATCCCTAGTCACTGCCGGTCACCGAACCAACACTGAAGAACGTTTCAGTTGATTTCCATGCGGTACGTAGCACAAATTGGTAGCTATTTGAGGAGGCTCTTTATTTCGGTGTAGCCACAGAAATTGGTTCAAATCTTCGTAATGCGTCAGTATTGACTGGGCCTTCATCAGCCTGGTAGAGAACTGAAAAAAGAACTAATAAAGAAGAGCATTTCACAGGAGGGAAATGTCTTCAATGCTCTTTCGCCCTATGATGAGCTATTTGATGCAAAAATGTACGCGATCTACAAAACTGACATCTTCGATTCTAATAGCTAAAGGTGATTCATCATTGGACCAGTGCATAAAATTTCAACCATTCACCCTCTCTCTTACATTTAAGGAGGTCGATCCGAAAAGTGCAAATCATGTCCTTTTTTTATATTTTCAGCACTTATAGAACTAAAGTTCCTCTATCTAATAAAGTAAAGATAATTTTACCAACCCGTACTCCTTTTTTCACAAATTGCATTTGAAATTACATACGATTAATGGCGAAAATGGCCATCACATGGGAATGTAAAGTTTAAAAATACCATAGTGACATGTCATTTTTGCAAAAAACTGATATTTTATTCGTAATTTTGCAAGGAATAAAATTACACGAAAAAAAGGCATCAACCCACCGTATTTTTCGCTAAATGCACCAATTTCTGCGCTTATAGCATGTAACGAAATGCGTTAGTTGACTTCGAAGTGGCGCTGCGGTCGCTGTAGCCAAAATGGTTGGCGTATGAATAATATCAATGAGATATTAAAGAATATTTCAAGAAATATTATAACAACGTTTGATAGTAATATTCTGGTGTTATACATTAGTAAATTCATTGAGCACATGAATTTATTTCTGTAAAGTAAATGCTGAATTGACTCCATTGTCGAGCTGATTAAAATTATCATAAACAATGAATCCTTCGGCTTTCCATCGTATTTCTTGTGATACTTATGACTCTCAATAGCTTAGATAATTTTCTTTGTGAAGTAAGGATCACTTAGCAGGCATATACTCGTACTTAAATTAACAAGATTCCTTAGACAACTTGACTCAAGCAGTCGCGAGCCAACCTCCTTAAGTCAGGAGATCACCAACATCCATCCTCAAGAATTAAGTCAATGTAGGCAGATGATACTTCGTAGAATTTTTTTAAATTCCTCCAAGAATCACCTCCCAAACAATCAGATTGTATTTCTACCTTGACAATGACGCTCTGGCGTCGAAATCGATCATATGATATATATTGTGGAATGGTAGAAAGTTATCCTCATTATTCTCTTAGCATTTTTAATACGTCCATCCTCCGGATATCCGAACGGAAGAGCTTATGGAACAGCGGCATAATTTTCCGCAAAATAATTTGGAAGTTATGAAATTAGTCGAAATACGTAGCTACTAAGTTCACCTCCAAGTCCTTCTCTGATAGTTAATAGTTTCAGGCTTAACGCTGTGGAAATCTTTCATCGTAGGAATGAAGGATGAAATTGAAACACTGCAATTTCCACACACAGTTTTATTCTCCACGACCATGGTTTCGTTGCAAAGCAACATCATCAGGTTTCAAGTTGCATCAGGTTGCAGTGTTTCAATTTCATCCTTCATTCCTCCTTCTCTGATTTCTATTCTTTGAGCTATTAGGCTCCATTGATACACAATTGATTCATGGCATGAGACACAAAACTTGTTACGTGTCTGTTTAAAAATGCCCGTGTTTTTTTAACTTTATATGTATTGACCAGCGGTCTCGGAGGAGAGTTTAGCATTTATGTCGTATAAGCATCCCATAGTGGTGTTGTCTTTTATTATTCGATCAGCGCGTTATGGAAGTTCCAATTTCCCGTCATGTGTAGCTAATTACGCTCATACAAGTCTCTACCTCGAAGTATTTTCGTAATAGGTATATACTGCCTTTATCTTTCTGATATTAGTATTTAGCCAAGCTAAGTAGGCTTTCTCATTCAAAACAGTGTACGCTCAGATTCGGATTTTTTGTTATTTTCTCTATATCCAGTGATTTTTCGTGATTGCACACAATTGCCTCGACATAGTAATGGAATTTAGCCAGAATATATCTTCTATCATGTTCTTTTCTCTTAATCGACCACCCGTTGGCAAATGGTGGGAAAATGGACGAATGACATTTATCTAACCTTTTCATTATATCTGCTCATATTACACGAAAAAACTCCGTCTATTGAATGCTGAACTAAATTCTGCTTTCAAATGGTATAGAAATGTTATGGTATTGGGAGCTAATTTTACTAAGATTAATGCATACTCCATCCTTTTTGCCAAGTTTAATTAACAAAACTCGCTGTGAGAGAGCCACTGCTTTCTTTCTCAGGTCTGAAATCCCTTGTAATTACTATGCGCTTCTCTACAAAGTTGATGAATGACATTTTCCATTTAACAGCCTGTTCTGGAGCGTAATTTTCACTGAGAAGCAAATTATGTCTCCTGTGAAAGAAGTACCGCAATAATAGTACTTCCATTCGTTTTCCTCGCGACGTCCGAATACTTCCCACGTTTGTACCTTGGCGTACCACTCATTTTGCTGAGGAAACAAATGGAACTATTTTGCTTAAGATTTCAAGGGGGAAATTGATTTGAGATTGATGGTTAAGACTGAGGAATGTGTTGAGTTAAAATCATCGTCACGTGACTCCGGCAGAAGATTTCAAAATAGCAAGATCCAGACTCATGTTCACTTCGGACATGAACGTGAGTCAAGCGGTATACCTATAAATTATCGTCCACTTACCCTAACTTTTCACTCCAACTAATCACCGCTAGGGAATCATTGCAGGGTATTTTGCGTGGCAGAAGGAGAGAGAGAAAAAGAATAGTCTGTCGAAGAAGGAGCATTTACGCTCCGAACGCACTCCCGTCTCTCCCCCTTAGTGCAACGCCTTGGCAAGGAAAAGAAATATGGAATCGCTTTGCACTTGACGTGGAAAGTGGTAATCAATCACAAATGTCTCGCAGGCAGTTGCCTTTTTCTTTATGTCCCAGGTGACTGAGTGAGCTCTGGGATGCCATGATCTTTCGAGACTTATGAAAGGGAGAAGTTTCTATTTAGCGGAGAACAGGCAGATATCCAGTCTGCTCTTGATAGCTGTTGCCTGCTTGAGGCAGTTTAGAGAAGTCATATATAATTTCGACGTATTGTTTTATTACGACTGATAATTCACATAAGAAAATACTTCTTAGTATTAAAATATGAATCACAGATAGTTTTTTTTCGACAGACTAGCGGTATAAATAATATTTTATCACTGCTGATTGATGAATTTATTTTTTGTTTCAATAATTTCGAACTGGATACTAATCAAGTGCTTCGAGTGATAGGAAAATCGAGTTGAATGCGTGAATGCCAAACCTTCTTGCCTAGTTATTTCATTTCACTACTTTATTTTTAATATTGATCTCGGACTGTACATGATGAGATCAAATGTTTTCTATCTTCTGCGCGAATCATAACACCAGTCTGACCGACGTGGGGTCCTCGATTCTTACCAGGCCGCTTCACTACTGCCACGCACGGAGCCTCTGAATAATGGCCTCTGAGATTACAATCGTTCCCTCGCATCTTCTGGGCACTGGACCGCGAAGTTTTGGCAGGTGGTTGCCCGGGGGGCATTGTAGTTTTCCTGCCCCAAAATGACGTCTATATCACAGCATCCTGAAATTGCCACCAAACCTCGGCTACCGAATTTCTCACGCTGTTTTTTCTCATAAAAGTTCTTGAGATCAGAAAAAAGAAAGCGGTAAAGATCGGACATTGTGTTGAGCGTTCAAGCGTGGCTTTCAATATTTACCTTAAAGCATTGAATTTCATTTTATGGTGAGTTGTCGAGATTTACATGTTTGAATTCCTACTTCGATTACTGATGAATTACTGAAAATATTGAACCTATATCATGCTCGTATGGCTTCATAGTGATAAATGAATTTTACGGCTTTTGTAATGTTGCTTAACTAAAGCAAAGGATTATCATTTTTAAAGAAAGGTAAATTCGCCGAAATAAATATTTTTTTTATTTAAAATTCTGAAGGCGTTCATCTAAGACATAGGTTTCCAATTAGAAAATTATTTTTCATAGCATTAACAGTAAATTTGTGAAATTATCGGGTGTAATGTGTAAAACTATTTGTACTTGCATTAAACTACCTTGGTGGAGTAATTTTTAATACCTCTATAAATGTTCGATTGTGTTTTCTCTGGTGGCTGAATACATTTTCAATAGTTACTACCTTTCCGTTGATGTTTAGTTCATATCTGTGCGAGGCAAGTGTTATCTAGTCAGTTCGTAAGTATAAACTTCAAATGTTGTGATGCATGAACCCTAATCTTCTACACTAAACTTCCTTGAAAAAAAACTACAGTAAAATTCATATAAATCATTGTTGTGGCTTCAATTGTTTTTACTACATAATTATGACACTTTCATAGATTTAATTCTAAAATATCATTGAATACAATAATATTTAATGTTGAAAATTTAGTTGATAAGGATGAAAAATATTTGGAAAGTCGTGCGGATGTTACTGGTTATTTATTAATTCTAGCTTGCCCACCTAGCGGCTAACTTTTACAGTCAGTGTGGCCGCATTATTCACCTATCTTATTGAGAGACCGAAAAATTAAGTACCTAACGCTTGATGCATAAATTGTGCGCTTGATGTTTCCGGATAATTTTGCCGTTACCATGTGGAAAGCAACGATTCATGGCGAAGGAAATAAACACTTGGAAGAAAAGCAGTCTGCGCTTCTGGTGTGATTGTCTAAAGATGAATAAATATATCGGAAACTAGTGGTAATAAACATATTGCTGCGGAAATGCCAAGTCTTCCTTTCCTTTTCTAAATTAGTAAGGTGTGTAATATTAGTATTTGGAGAAGAATCTTCCGCAGAGGCCGTGTTTTTAAGGAAAGGATGATATGTTTGCCACAATCACAAGAATAGGAAATTCTACCGTTGATTCCAAGAGCCGCTTCCCCATCGTCTGCATCAACTGCGGAGAGTAATTTATCTAAAAGCTTCCTTCACGCGCTTTCATGATTAAATGAAATGGCTTTTTACGATCTCCTTTAATCGCACTTTCGATTCAAAAGACTGAAACACGCCGCCTTCCAGGTGCGCTCGCCGTGGATGGGAAATTTCTCTAAAAATTTGTCGGGAACAAGATCGTCGCCGTATTCCGAGTATCGCTGCTAACTTATTCCAAAATGCGAAAGTCGCGCATGCGCCTTAGCGTCCGTGTTGAGCTTGGAGCATTAGCATCCCATGCAAGATTCCTCCCGGCCTTGTATCTCACTTTGGGATCTGGCTCGCACAGGAAAAACCCCATCTTATAAAACTTATGGGATCCGGGATCCCAGATATCTCGCCCCTAAAATTACGGTCGCGTATATGTACCGTCCAGCTGGTTTTTTATCTTGGACTTCGGAACCCCCTTTTCAAACTGAAGTTGCACTCTCTATTCTTCGAGTTGAATCTAACATTTCGATCTAATTTGAATAGCTTGAAGGCGAATTCAGTGAAAGATTTAAAATTGCATCAACTCATCTGAAAAGGTTATTATTTTGGACTAGTTTTCACTCTAAATATAGCTGTTTGAATGGTATACACTGAAAAGTATAGCATAAATTGCTTCCTTCTTCAATTTACAGCGAACCGTACAGAGTTGAATGCTTAATTACATAATTTTTTTATTTCAACTACCTATTGCTCCAAATACTACCTATATAGTTATTATTTTTTTAAATCCACCACATTCATTGTGTAATTATGAATTTGAAGACTTAATATGAGGAAGGTGTGGTTTCACCCCGTTCATTCGACAGTAGAAACGGCCATTACGGGCGGAAAGGACTTCCTTTGGGAAAATATCCGCAAAAAAAAGTCAACGAGGTGTAGGTGTTTTGCGGTCTCTAATATTGGGTTGTCTTTAAATTTTCCCAGTGTGTAGCACCTGCCACCAGCCGTATCTTACTTTTTCTTACTAATTAGGAGTGTAAATGGAAAGGGGACATGTGCCTTATTTTAGTTCCTTCAAAGCAAGTGCTCTGGCGAAGGAAGTTTGGTTCCTGTTGCTTCCAGTTTTTATGCTGGTGAATCTCGCCCTTTATCTTCGACAGCAGTTCAGAAGACGATTTTTCTCAGTCGCATTGGAAATCTTCGCTTCGTATCTTTCGTGGGAGCGATGGACGACGCGCAGTTCGAGCAGTCGTCGAATTCAGTCCTCCATGGTGTTGTTTTATTCGTATAAATGGTATTCCACGTACGGAAATGCTAATCCATTCGTCCCCATCAGTGTCCAGTCTTTCTTTGCGCGTTAATTTTTGATCAAAGAGCTCTCTTTAATATTTACAACCACATAATTTCAAAGCATGAGATAACTGGAGCAAGTGGCGAAGGATATGAAATGGAACAATTATGAGAATATATGAAGATGGTAGTTCAGAGGTCATATAAATCGAGGGAAGACCTGCGTCAAACCAATCATAGAATCTTTTAAAATGCATTATTGACTGAAGTTGGTAATTTAATATTCCTGGTGGGCGATCAATTTTGTTTATGAATGAATAATATTATGGGAAATATAATTGCTAAAATCCAATCGGTTTCAGAAATTCAGATTAAACGTGGGTTATTTTTTTAACTGGCTAGAGGATGAAAAATTAATTACCCATTGTTCTCTTTGAAATTTAACTTATTTAAATGAAACATGGGGGTTTAACTAGTTTAGGCTCCTTACGCCCAAATATTTTTGCGTAGTTTATTTCCTAGTTTTACTCAAGATTTCAAGGGGGAAATTGATTTAAGATTGATGGTTATGACTGAAGAATGAATTACGGAATGTTACTACGATGCATACCACCCTAACATATTCCCTCCAACCTCCATAATATGAACAGCTACGCTGAAGGAGTCCATACCCTCGAGCGGACGGCTATAACACCACAACAAAATAAGTTGTTAACGTTAAAAAATATTTTTAAGGATACTTTCTCTCAGATAAACGCTATTCATTCTCACGCCATATGTGGGGTTGAATAAAAATGATTTTTTCCTGGATTATTAATTGTTCTCCTTTTTCCGATGGGAATCTTACTTATAGGTTCAATACTTAAGAATATACAATTTACAAGATTTGAAAACTAACAATTGATTCAACGTCATAGGTTCAATACCTGTTCGCTTTCCGTTGATTTGACCGTTCGCCTCCAATTCAATTGGGATTTAAATTGGGAATCGTTTGGTCATTTGCTTCCCTTCATTACAGTTTTTACTATCGCCAGCTCCATCCCTATTGCCATCCTTTTGCGGAATGCACTGTTCCGCTCAAATGGGTTCGTTTACTCGGAACCAAAATCACCATTTTCTACACGAAATCGTTTGATGGAAACGAACAATGAATTTTAGTGAAAAAATAAATTTTATAACCAGAGCTATTCGCACATAAATAAAAAATTAAAATAAGCAAAGAGAGACGCCCACCGAACGAGCTGCGTTTAGGATTACTACGTCATCCACATCCCGTCCTTGACTATTTTGAGGGAAAGGAAGGGGGAGTGGAGGTGGGGAGGGGAGGTCTGCCTGAATAGAGGTCCTGTCGCCACCACTTCCATTGGCTGAGTCAGAAATGTGTCCCCCATTGTGATAAGGCGAAGGAGATCCGAAGTCACGGTTTTGATTGGACGAAGTGTATGACGTACTAGTCCTTTGCACGCCCACTTTTCCGAAAGGGCTAAAAACGTCAGTTGTTCGCCGCTTATAACTCGAGAACTAATTGACAGATCTAAGAACGGAAAAAATATGGGTCTTTTTATTTTACAAACTCTATCCGATTCGGCAATAAAAATATGGTGAACTACCCCATTGTTGGTTGAAGATCAAACTTATACCACTCTACTTAAAGATGAGTATCTTTTCTGAATATGTTAAGAGGTAAAAAAAATAATAATATAATTGTACTATATTATTACTATATTACTATCAGATTCAGCAATAAAAATATATGGTAAATCAAATCTCATTCCTATGAGCCGCTTAGCTAACAGAATATTTTTTTCCAAATTTTAGAAAAACCTATGGGAGCTGTGCACATTTTCCTCATTCTTTTATCATTTATTCAGCGATATAAACAGTTAGAAAAGTAAGTAAGATCTACGCAATGTCGTTAGACATAATGTGTTAGGCCGAATGCCGAGAGTAATTAGTGCATGGTTTCCATTGCTTACCTAAAAGTCAAATAAATAGATTAGGAGAAGTAAAATACATCCAGATTACCTGAGAAGTACACTTAAATTCAAAACATCTACTGATGTATGCTCGTGTGCTCACAGTATCCTCTTAATGCTAGGGTAAAACATCTTTCCAAAATTATATCGCGTTTTTGCACCGCGGCCAAAATGATTTTCATTACATTTCACAGGAGATTATCAGTGATGGTGTGGAAAATTTTCTTTGTTTTCTGCAACTTGAGCATTATAATTTCAGAACCAGGATGGAAAAAAATTGAATTCATAATGCATATAGCTCTTTTGGTTTTTGAATCTGTGCATAAATTACTTTTTGCTCGTCTCATTAGCGTTTTTTTACTACTTTGTTTCTCTCTTTTTTTAATTCCATTCCAGTCTCCCACACCTTCGTTGCTCTTTCCCCTTAAAATACCCATTCCACCTCGGATATTAGTTTTTGAATGCGAAATCGTTATCTTACGGCCTCAATGTGTCCTTTTCTTCTCCGCATTGCCACATGGTGCTAATCTGTGCCTTCTCTAGCAATGTAATAGGACCTCACTTTTTAGAGCGAACCTCGTCACTACGATAGCATCGGGTATCATTGCAGCAAATATTCTTGAAATGAATTACATTATGATAATGTCATAACGCTCGTAGATGTGCTTTTGCTGGGAGAGACAAGCAGTTTTCTGGTTGTCTTTTCAGTTTTATTCATTTTACCGTCGTTACATATTTCACCAACTATTTCGTCAAGGTATTTTTCTCACGCCGTAAGTTTGGTTGGTTTATTTTAGTCCCCTCATTTTTACGAAATATTCATTAATAGATCGTAAACACGAATTCAGAGTGAAGAGCACGTAAGGCTGATTTAGTAATTGTAAATCAGTAGAATAGCAAAGAAATAGTCAGTGTAATAGCACAGGCAAAGAGGGAATTGTATCAAAAGAAGAATCTACTTACAACTGGAAATACAAGCGTTGAAATAAGAAAACAATTCATCAGAACGTGCATCTGGAGCATGTTTCTTCACGGCGGCGAACCATGGACGAATGACGATGACAGCAGCGGAGAAGAAAGGATTGGAAGCATTTGAAATGTGATACCTACTATAGCAGAATAATGAGAATAAAATGGATCGACCGAGTGACAAACGAAGAAGTCTTAAGATGAGTGGGATTGTTAACCCTAAAAAGAAGACGGGACAACTTAATCGAATCTTAAGACAAGATGGCCTGATGAAGATAATCGTCGAGGGAAAAGTGAACGGGAAGAACGGTTAAGGAAGGCCTCGTATGAGATAGATGGAACAGGTCGTGAAGGATGTAAAAGTGAAGAATTTCGTCGATATGAAGTGGTTGGCCAATAGAAGAAACAAGAGGAGGGCTGCGTCAAACAAATCCTAGGTTTGTTGACCGATTATGATGATGATGATTTCGCCATGTCGATCGTTACTGGTTTACAATGTTTTATTGTTGCTTCACTTCACTCTATCTTATCCTTATATCATTTTGCTCGTGTCCTACCGTGATTTATATCTATAATAATTGCAGCAAAAATCCGTTCTCCGTTTTGTTCTCAGGTTTATCTAACATTCCGTTACTGAAGTTGTGCCTTGAATCCGTTTCCCCATTTTTCACTCCAAATGATCGTCTTCGTTTTTCACCCAGGAGCGGCCGAGTATTTACCCGAGAAAGCGATGCTGGGTAGCAAACTCCTTAAGTACTCTAATATCTTAAAATATTTAAAGATCGCGATGGGTTTGACTGAGTTAAATGAGAGAATAAACTAAGGGCAACAAACCACACCGAATTTTCCGAAGTAAACTCCACCATCTCCCGAAAATGAGTAACTTCATTGTCATATTTGACATTTCCAGCTCTTGATAAGGCGTTTATGTTTCAAAAGAGAGTTGCGTTGACCAAGGAGGTCAGAATGCCCTGGAGGAGGGAAAGCCATGCTAGCCCACGGGTGACAATGAAACCAGAATGGGGGTGGATGGGAAGGATTAGGCAGCATCTCCACGGCAAAATACATTGCGTTGCATGTTTTCGGCCTCTAATGGAGACTGCATTTTTATCAAAACTGTCGTAACAAAGAAGTAGTACCCTAATTCCATCGCAGTGCAGCTGGTAATCTTCCTAAGGCTATTTAAAGGTGGAATTATGGTGTATAATTCCCCTGAGAATTAATTCTGTCCCTTAAAACTGTTTCGGATATAACATTTCGAAACTACAAGCATGACACTTTTTTTTGCGTTCACAGTTCGCAGCACGTAGACTTTACATTCTTTCAACCGTTTATTCATCGAATTTAAAAAAATGCGTTCGATTGTTCATCTTACTATTTTAAATTTTACTGCGTGCAAAAACAACTTCATCGCATACGAGTATCGCGAGAAGCGAATTCGTATTACGTTCTGCCTGTGCCGTACGTCTGTGCCCACCAATATGGCCGACCGAGCTTCCTAAATCGATCGTGATGCTGTAACAATCATGTCACATTTGTAAAAAAAATATTCTTCATTACAGTTTAAATGTTAAATATTCTCCATTACATTTTATAAGTTTTTATAATATTAGACCTTGGCTGGATTTTACTTTAGCCATCTGCTTGGAAACGAGTTGTTGGTAAATAAACAGGAAAGGAAATGAGGATTCGATTACTAGTTTTGAGATGATTGAGATGTGTTTCTTGTGTGAGTAGAATTTTTTTTTAATTATAAGTTTGAGACTTATGGATTATATTGTATCATTAATTGCTTCTTTTATACACTTAGTGTACTTCGATCTTTGGCGGTGATTTCTCGAAATTACCTGGCGCACAAGAATATAAAAAAAGGCCTAAGTGCCCCCTCCACTCTAACATCAAGGTATTGGTTTTCTAGAACTTTCTTGTAATCTGGAAAAGTAAAGGTGCAAAATGACCTTAGCAGTCGAAGCACCTCAAAATAATTCTACCTACCTACCGAAAGTAGAATGCCATGTGGATAGCCTGCATTCTCCGAACTTGGGTGAGCCGACAATAGCAGAGTGGGGTACTGTACTGCAGGTAACGAAGTTGGATTCTTATCGCTATTTAAAATTTTTCTTTCAACTGTTGAATAAAATATCTTATCATCCTTAATTTCCAACCCTTGTACGAGGATACTCACTTTTTTGTACTTTTATCGCTTAAACTAGATTTACCAATGCATATTTCAAAACTACATCGTAAAGTTAATGCAACTTTCCACAGCAAAATTGGCCTGGCTGTTTGAGATATTTATTTTATGAACTAATGCATCTTCCAATTCATTCTTATCTCCATAGCGTCGACAATCACCTCATCTCCAACGATTGTAATAAAATCAACATACCTCCTTTACTTACAGGAGGTATACTCTGAGATACATCTGATATACTATCTTCTTGCATTCTTATCCCCTTTAGAGCCAGTATCAATGCCCTATCTATTGTCTAAGGAGTTCTCAGCACCATCTTAATTATGACGGAAGTATTTAAGACTGCAATAATGTCTACTAATATAACGTGTGAGCTCACCTTACCACTCTTTTTTCGCCTTTCGCCGTCCTTACAATCCATTTTCTTTTCTCTACTCCCTTCTTCCCCATTAGTGAGTGCCAGGTTATGATGATGTATCGAGCATTAGTTTTCCGCATCAAGTTCCCTTGCGAGAATGATAGCCGAGTTTGAGCTTTTGTGCTTTCAGCACCGTTTGGAATCTAAGTTTCTGACTCGTTTGCTGAGAGGTCCGATGGCCGTTCGCCTCTTTTTTTTAATGCCGGTGTCATTTTTACGGGCTCCTTTTCACAAGGCTTTATTTTTCTCCCTCTGGACGATAGATCGAGGGGTGACGTAAATGCCCTTGTGTGTTGAGTCCATTGGAGGAAGTGAGTTCCGCGCAGGCCGACGCTGTGTCTAAATGCCTTCAGCATATTGTCTCGCCCTTCTGAGCCGCCTCCCCATCGCCTTACCCTTTCCCTCGCTCATTAACCCCCTTTCCTTTCATCTCCCCCGGTCCCTCCCCGTCGCATTTTTTCCGCCCGCCCTATCTCAATTTCGATTCCTCTCTCCTTCCTCGCCATTCGGCTTGAGTGCTGGTTCGCGTGACTCACAGTCAGTCACCGTGCCTGCTCCGCCGCCCCTCTCTCCTCACCCCATACGGAACCCTTCTCCCTCCTCCTCCATTTTCTCCGCTGTTTCCTCTTGCCGTTTCCTCCAGGGGCAATGGCTAGCACACGGGAGCGCGACGCTCTTCATCTCCTCCCTGCCTCCTCCTCCTCCATTTTGCTCGGCCTCAATATCTACTTTATTCTTTCGAAGGGTGTGTCCTGCCTTCTTAATCTCATACGGTGGGCGAGATCTTGGCGTTTAGTTCCGCGCTGAACTAAGCTGCGAATCAGAGAGCTAGATACACTGAATGTCTTTACATTGTAGAAATCCATACTAAAGAAGGTAAATCAAAAGACTTTGCTTCCTACAAAATCACTTTTTATTGTCAAACCTTGTACCTTTCGTTAAACCTTAAACCTTATACCTTAAACCTTATACCTTACGTTATTACCTTCTTCAGAGAGCTAGATAAGATCTAAGGGGATACTGACCGTTCTGTTACTAACTGTTAAAGAACTAAGGAAGGCCCTTCGCTATTGTCGAAGGGATCAATGAAATATTATTGGATATTGAACGTTTTTAGATCCAGCATTATTTATCTATAGCCCCACTGCAAATACTTTGTGTCTATGCAAACTCGCTTCCGTTAAAAGTACGCAATTGCTTCAAGCTTCAATATAATACGTATGTAAGTGGATTCATTAGGGCTTCTCTACACTTACATTAACTCAAATGTTTAATGCAGATCTCTTAGATATCTCAATATAAGGTGGAAGGATTAGCAAATTTCCTCCCCTCTTATTCAGTACGCATAATGTAAGATTATGAATTGAGAAAACGTCTGAGATCTGAGGTACTGAAAAAAGCAGACTCGCTAATCACTTTTTCTTGCACGTAAGCCTTTCGTTCTTGCCATTAGCTCATATTGCACTAATTACTCACAAAATATTTCACTCTGTATTTGTTGTTGGATGCGTGATACACCCATCATTAAAAATCATTATTAATGAGTTCATTTCTCGCGTGGGGAAGATGTCCTGTGCTGACTCATAAGTACTGAATTGGTTGTTGAAGTATTACTTTGACCTCAATTTTAAGCTTAGCATAGATTGATCCTCTAGTTTATTTTGAATTTAATTCTTCTCTTTTCTTTCTCTTTTTCTTTTCTTTCTCTTTCTTTTTGGAAATATTTAAGTGAAAAATGAGCATGTAGTGCATGCATAAATTCATCAATTATTTTTGGAAGTTGTGAATTTTTATTTAATTGTGAAGATTATTATAATTTCGATCATTATTCCTGGCTTCACAGTCTCAGAAACACTGCGGTGATCGATGGTACGGACAAACTTCAAGACGCATGCCATTTTTATCGTGTGGAAGTAAACTGCGGTCGAAAAAATTCCGAATGAAATACTAGACGCATCTCGATCTAACATCTCGAAAAAAAATAATGAAAATATTCTAACGAAGTCTAATTCAATAAAGGTTCCATTGAGAACGCTTCACCGTTTGTGAGAGTGTAAATAAATAGAACTACGCCCAAGGTGAAAGGAAATCCTTCATTGTTTTTCAAGTGTGCCTTCGACTTTTTCCTTGGAGTCTTCTCCAATCTCCTCCCGGCCTAGATCCGTCAAGTAGCCTTTTCTCCCAGTCTTTCGCTGTAGTTTCCCCATCTCAGAGAGCTTATCGAGCTATAATTGAATTACAGCATCATTAGTTGACTTGTCCCTGTTGAATTCGATGCTGCAAGGCATCTAAGCGTCTTCATTTCCTCTGTCATTGACAATTCTCTTTCATGCTTTGTCGTTAATTGAGCCTTTTTTTACACTTTCCTCGAGAACCATCAAATGCCCGCTGGAAGCAGAGATACATTTTTCCATACATTGAAGAGCTATTACACGATACTACACGTGCGTTGCTAATTATTGGGTTTTCCCTTCATAGAAATAAATGTACAAAAGTAGCATCAGTTGTCCCGAATGTTAAAATTTTTGCGTGAATTAACCCTTTGGTAATTTGATAAAAACGTTCATACTTGGCAAACTTTATGCGTGACCGGTGTCGTGTTAGGAGATTAGGGCCAAAGAGAGAAAGCTTAAAACTGCTGGATGTTATTAATATACCATATTTGGTGAACAGAAGCTTTGAGATCTAATTCATTCCATAGATGAAGAGGAAAAGGAATGCAAGTATCGACTTATATGAATCATACGTCCTTCATGACTCCGTCATGGCTATGCTATCAGGTTACTGGTTGGTAGCCGTTGATCTGATCTTGTTTATTTCTATGACCCCTTGTTACCTTGAAAATATGCGTTATCACCTTGAAAATAACGCGCTCTCATCGGAGTCTCTCTACCGCTTTTCCCGGTGCAACTGTTTCTGCTGCGTCTATTCCACGCCAAGGTATTTCTTTCGACCAGCTCAACTGGAGACATCAGCAAGCATATTTCTCATCTGCAGCCATTAGCCCCTATCACGAAATAGAATCCGACACCGAAGTTAGCTTATTTTAGCGCAGTTAATGAGGGCGATATCTACCTTCGTAATGAAATCTACATTAAATTAAAGTAGGCGAGGAGAACGAGGACTGAGATCGTAATGATGGAGCCGGCGATGGTAAAAAAAATGCGAGGCGTAAAATAAGAAAAGATCCCTCTCCTCCAGGCAGGAAAGAACACTTCGCTTTGGACGGCGGTGTGTTTGTGTGTGTGTGAGAGAGAGAGAAGAGATATGATAATAGCGTGTCCCGCGACACCTTTCAACCAAAGCGTGTGCGTGAAATGCGCGCTACGCACCGCCACCTGTCATTCTCCCCGCCTCGCGTCACGCAACTTGCGATAGCTCCTTTACATGCTCCTAATGTTCTCCCGCTGCTCAGATTTCCTCTTCGATTCTGTTGAATCGCCTGTGAGGGAAAAACCAATTAGTGGGTGAGCAGGTTAAAGTAATGAGTCAGTTATAATGTTTGAATTTCGAATAATTCTAGCTCTTAAATATTTAGATTATTATCCGAGAAAACAACTTGTCGATGTTTTGGGGATCAGATTGGTGTTGTGGCTTAAGTCCTAGTCTTCTCATCCAAGAGCCCTCGGTTTGGTGTTTATGCCTGATCGTGAGTGCTGTGTTAAGAGAACGCTTCAAGTGGAGCACTTGGTACGCGGAATAAGACGTTGTTATACTCTTCCTCCCAGCGCCTTTCACTCAGATAGGAGAGGCGGACGCCGAGTTTTCCTCCTCTTCGTCCTCCACCAAATAGTATACCTACGCCCAAACTACTCTCCTATAATGATGCAGACGACCTAAGGTTCCGATCGCCCCCACACTCACAACACAATCCAATTACACATATTTTACTCTTAAAATACGTAATAGTGGATGATATCGGATTTGTGAATTAATCATTATATATTAAATGTTCAATATTTTCTACATTAATGATTCAAATGTGACTTGGCCCTTAATAGGTCTATTATTGGGCCTCCCACTATAACCTCCTACACTCTCCACACTCCAATGCTAATAGTAATTTATTCAACGTAACGTAAACGGAATACAAAATTTGATTCCCATATTATTTATTATAAATAAATTACAGTAGTGTACAGAAAAGGTAGCGTGATGCAGAAACATCCATTAATGAATGTTTGAATGAATTAATTAATGAATGAATTATGCATGTTTTTGCACTGTATTTTATTGTGAGTCAAATTGGGATTTGGCGTACAAAAAAGTGAATAGACAGAATATATTTTCTGTCGTGACAAGGCGAGAAAGTGCCGTTAGTAAATTCAATTTTCTCTGATTAATGCTTAAAAGAAAATGTATCCACATTTGGCTATTAATCAATGATCAGTTTGAGACGGGCCCGTTCATAATCAAAATTACTATGAGAATAGGACTATTTATCGTTAATTTTCCGCAGGTTAGGGTCATACCATATCTTATTGCACATGATAGAATACTTACACGTAGCTTGGTATTTTCTTAGAAATTTACTCATGACTTTGGTTTCTAAAGAGCCGCAGATGCCTTACCTTTTTTCATTCTGTTTAAATACTCCAATCTCCCTCTTCCTCGGTTAGCTAGCATTCTTCTCTCCGACTTTCAGTACTATATTTCCCATATTTACTTGATTCATACACCAATTAACCAACTCACCATCAATACTCTTTGAGTGATTTGAAAATACCATGCTCTTCGGCAATGTGGGCGTTTACTCGGATTCGAAATCGCAATTTTGTGCACGAAATCGTTAGATGGAAACGAAAAATGATTTTTAGTGAAAACATTAATCTTCTAACCACAACCATTCACTCATAATTCAAAAATTAAAATAAGCAAAAGGTGACGCCCACCGAAAAAGCTGCTGTGATAACATTGACGTCATTTTCCTCCCGTCCTTGACTGCTTTTCTGGGAAGGGAAGGGAGTGGAGGGGTATCCCGGAAAGTCTGCTCGCACAGATCCTGTCGCAATCGCTCCCATGGGGAGAGCCAGCTGTGCCCCCCCACTTTGCGATAAGGCAAAGTAGCTTCGCGGGCTCAGTTGTGATTGGACGAAGTCAATGACGTCAGATGTTGCACCACGCCCACTTTTCCTAAAGGGTTAAAAACATCAGTTTTTTGCTGCTAATAACTCGACAAATAATTGACGGATCAAAAAACGGAAAAATTCGGGTCTTTTTATTTTACAAACTCTATTAGATTCGGCAATTAAAAAAAATAATGGTAAACGACCCCATTCGTTGTCTGAGTCTCATGGACTTTTCTCTTCGCCATTAACATTTGCTAGGATGAGTTATCTTGGTTTTTTTCGATGTGTTTGCTGTATTTGCGCTGCCTTTTCCAAAAAATCTGAAGTATCACTTTTCCTAACAGTTTACCAAATGTTGTCTCTCTCGGGGAAAAGTTATAATATTCTTCAACTTTTTATCGATAAGATTGTGTTGGATCGCGAATAGTGTGATATCCATCCGACGACATGCTGTCCATATATCTCCAAGTTTCAGATTCTACCGAACGGCATTGATGTGAAAACAAATTTTTCAATTGTCCGCTCTTTTCCTCGAATAAGGGCAGTGCCCCAAAGCGATGCGTGGCTTGGAATTCCTTAAACCACTGGCCCCTCGTTACCCCGACCCTCCACTTCCCTCCACCTCCTTTAGTCTGTGCCCAGCGTCTTCGGTCATCCATCACGGAAACCAATCTCATAACCTCTCACCGCAAACTACCCCCTTCCCATCCCTCCGTTCTTCCCACAGGAAAACCCATCCCACCCCACCCTTCCCACTCAGGCTGAAGAACTCGCATCCCTCTCCCGCCTCCCCCCCCCCATCTCACACGGACTTCCATTCATAACCCTCTCGAGAAAAGTTTTTGCACCTTTTTTTTTTTTGCAATTACAGCCATCTTGGGTTCGCCTCCGAACTACGGATCCGTGAATCCACTTTAAGGTACCTGCGGTATTCATTCATGCATGCTGTACATACACAACCATATATATAAACACGTAGGTTAGGAAATGTGAATAAATAGGGAAAACATAAAAGATCGAACACACTGTCGATGGAGAAGATGGAACGAAGTCGGAAAGAAACGGAAAAGTTAGCCTAAACTGGGATTCGAACCACAGACCTTCAACTTGCCACTCCCCCTGATGTCACTCCTCTTCGCGGTGAGGAGTCAAGTCGATTTTAGAGGCCTTCGATCGAAACTCAACGAGCGAAATCGTTTGAGTTCTTGAATTATTTTTACGTTCCTTATTTCTTCGACCGGTAAAAAAGTGTTCGCACTCCGTTGGATACCATCCACCGAATCACCGATCTGTGTGATAAGGCATTCGAGAAGACGGTCTCGTTAAGGTCAAGCGAGTAAACGCAGTAATAAGAGGTTGAGCTCCTCATCCTTTGGATTTTATGTGCGGCAGTCGTCGTCACCCGCCATTCATGCAGAAAGCTTTTAAAAGTTGCTTTTTCCTTTCTGTTCCGGGGTTGTACATGCGAGCATTGCAGGCGCTACAGTATTTGTGCAGCTCGTTTCTAGGCAAGCGAATTTTGTGTGGAGGTAGACTCAAAACTTGTGATGTTGGTGTGTTGTGTAAAATTATTATTCTCTGTAGCAATAAGGGAGTTAACTCTTATTAAATCGTAACTCACCTAAAATTGTAAGAATAGGGTAGTTTCCTATTATTTTTTTATTGTCTTGATCGAAAGTTTATAACCTCTGGAGTACGTGTTTTAAGCCGTTCGATCTTTAAATGACGTTAGGTATTTTTCCTCATTAATTAAAAAGTGAAAAAAATCAATGGCGCGAAAACGCGACGGCAAACTATTGCATGCCGGTTAATCCTACGTGTGACGTCAAACTATTTCCTCTGCCTGCCATCAGGTAGTGCTGCGGACGCTTCCAAGTAGACGCTGCACTCCGTTAAAGCTTATGAACAAGTATTGGAGGCATATTTATTCCGTTGATTAATTATAATTAACTGTTATTTATTTAACATTACTTATGCAGTTGATTCATTTAAAATCAGTAAGTATTCCTTTCACAAGCATACCATGTAGTTCGCCCATCGCCGCACGGCCTTCACGCCATGCTTCGTCGTAGCGGTCGTAGCAGAAGACACAGCGAGCAGGACGTCCTTGAGCCTATAAAATGACTAATAATACCATGTTTAACTGAGAATACTTTTCCAACTTTGATAGTTTAGTTACAGGCTAATACTAATAAATATTCACTAGAGCTGAGAGGCCCTGAAATACAACGGTAAGTTCAGGAGACGAATATTCCTATGCCTCGCAACGTAAACTACCTACCTGTTACGTCAGCATGAAGGCAGCGCACCCCGCCATTTCAGAGCCTTTTCAAATGGCCTTAAAATTAACATTTAATTCTCTAGTAAACTGGGATTTCTCAATACAAACTTTTTGCGTAAATTAAATACATTTATGGCAGGGCACAAATCGCAATCAATGAAGTCTGTTTTCTTTGATGAAGGACACTACCCTATTCTAATCGCTCCTTTATATCGTGAAAAAATTTTTACTCTCCCTTTCATCTCTGTGTCATTTATATCATAGGTTAATTTGAAATAATTAATCGCAAGCGTGGAAGTATCAAAATAATGCATGTACATCTTTTAGATCCGATGGCTTTCGAACGTGGACTTATTTAACTTGTTTTTTACAACAAACAGTGCATGCAATCATGATGGGATGTCTAAAAAATGTGTTGGATGTGAATTTGGAACAAAATCTATCCTAATGTGATAGTTAAAATGACCGCCATCTCCAGGAGTTCCATATAATGATCAAATATCGTTTTTTTAACCTCGAAAGTGCCGTTGTTTATTCAAAACACTTTAATTCTGACTGTATCTCTTTTTTTACTTTTGACACATGATCTTTCCTGGGGTAAACACATACGTGTAATAATGGGTCAAGCGAATCGCAAACTGGGATTCGTCAAAAGAGTATTGGGCAAATGTGACGATCATATACGAGAAATCAGCTACTTTTCCCTTGTTAAACCTCATTTGGAATATGCTGCCAATGCATGGGGTCCCTACGAAATCGGTCTAAATAACTTCTACGTGTGCAACGAAGATCGGCAAGATTTGTAAAGGGACGATACGATAATTATATTAGCGTAACCAGTCTATTAAATGAATTAAAATGGGAATCATTGTCAGATCGCAGGTTGAAATATAGGCTTAATCTCTTTCTAAATTCCTAGATAATATTTTCAGTGATGGCGTTAAAAATATTTTGCGAACCCCAACTTACTATGTTATGCTGGACCATAATTACAAAATTAGAGAAATTGATTGCCGAACTGACAGATTCAAAATGTCCTTTTTTCCTCGTACATTTAGGCATATGAATAACGGTAAATATATCCAGTACGAGTGTAGCAATGGATAACATTGGTAGCTGCATGTTGGTATAAGGACTTATAGCTAACCCAACTAACGGCATGTTTTTGCTGGTATGTTTTGCTATTTTTATCTTTTTTTAAATAGCGTAGTTTTGAACAGTACCCATACAAGTACTAATCCTTTATTTTTGTATGATATGTAGTGCATGTTTGGTGAGAATTCACCCTCTGCCACACACCTTTATGGTGGCTTGCAGGGTATTATGTAGATGTAGATGTATCTCTGATTCCGCACACCCAGCCGCTGAGATTTTCTTGGAATTTCGGAACGCAGTCACAAAAGTGTCCCTCGTTTCCCGGAAATCGGGTCGCGCTTTAATGCCCAACGCACGAAATCATTCGCGTTTAATCAACCAAGGAAGTCGGGCACTCAGTGCAAAAGCGTGAGGGGAGGGACCTCGGCGGCATTCCAAACATTTCCTTGTCTTCCTCTGATTGTGTTCTGCGTTGGGGCCCGCAACTCGGCGCGCGACTCGGGGGATGCCAATGCAGTCTCGCACCGTGTATACTAAGGAGGAGGATGATTTATAACAACTACTGGATGTTGGCAATCACGCAAAACGGTCCCAAGAACATAGACGAACGCTGCTTCCCCGGCTCTATTTCCGTTGTCAAAGCATCACAGTGAGGCGTAAAAATGAGAGTTGCACGCTTGCTGGAAAAAGAACAGGAAAAGAAATCATTCGTCAGCGCGGAAGGTGAAAAAAACCTTGCTTCCCTTGTTCGAATATGAAAGGAGAGATGCAAAACAAGTACTTGTCATTGTGTTCATCCAAGTCCTTTTGGGTTCAAGAGCCTGACTTCAAATGATATGGTCACTGAAGCATGATTTGCTAATGTCAAGTTCAACGACGAATGATATTTACTCGCCAAGTTGAGTCCGCTTCCTCGCTAACGACTCATGTGAACTTCCTCGGGAACTGTGTTGATACTCTCTCATTTATTCTTGAAGTCACCTCTTGAATTGGAGTACCTATACTTTTTCAGGATATCATTATGGGCGTGCAAAAGATAAAACACGACATATTGTGTTCGAACCTTCGATGATTGGAATACCAACTCTTTACCGGGAACTAATGGAATAAGACTGACCCATGATCTTTCCTGGGGTAAACACAAACGTGAAATGATTCGGCAATCTAATCGTAACCTGGGATTCATTATAAGAGTATTGGGTAAATGTGACGATCATGTACGAGAAATAAGCTACTTTTCCCTTGTTAGACCTCATTTGGAATATGCTGCCAGTATATGGGATCCCCACGAAATCGGTCTACATAATGAACTTGAACGTGTGCAGCGAAGATCGGCAAGATTTGTAAAGGGACGATCGGATAATTATATTAGCGTAACCAGTCTATTAAATGAATTAAAATGGGAATCATTGTCGGATCGCAGGTTGAAATTCAGACTTAATCTCTTTAATAAATTCCAAGATAATATTTTCAGTGATGACTTAAAAAAATATTTTGCGAACCCCAACTTACTATGGTAGACTGGACAATGATTACAAAATTAGAGAAATTGACTGTCGAACTGACAGATTCAAAATGTTCTTTTTTCCTCGTACTATTAGGGATATGAATAGCGGTAAATATGTCCAATGCGAGTGAATCAATCCATAGCATAGGTAGTTGCATGTTGGTATAAGGATTTGAAGGTAACCCAACTAACGGCATGTTTTTGCATGCTTACTTTGTTATTTTTATCTTTTTAAATAGTGAAGTTTAGACTATTATATTAATATTAGTCCTATTTTATGCATGATATGTAGTGCATGTTTGGTGAGAATTCACCCCCTGCCACTCACCTTTATGGTGGCTTGCAGGGTATTATGTAGATGTAATGAATGACGTTACTCAGTGTCACTAATATCGATGTTGCAAGGCGTCAGTACGTAATGGTGTACTGCGTCGGTTTTCACCCTCAACTAAATGGTGTACTTCATCTGTTATCTAGGGTTTATCCGAAGGACGTCTGATATCAAAGCGTCGGTGACTAATGGCTGAAACAGTCACCAAAGTTAGACGCTAGCCACAGCAATAATTGGATTTTCTTTCGCGCATCAGACTTGATCAGTTTTTCTTCACTGTAAACCAGGAATTTCAAAATGGTCAACATTTTCTCTATTTTTCGGCTATCACTATGAGCGAGGACACGACCTTTAGGTTGGTGTAACGCAACTTTCGTTTCAATCGTTTTTGCCATCTTCACCTTCGTTTCTTCACAATCGCATCGCCTGCGGCCTTCTCAATATTGCCCTGGGCGTCAATCCGCAAATTCTCTCCTTTGATCACTTCTCCGTCCTCTCAGTCCCCCATCAACTCCCTTACTCCTTCCCTCTCGCAGAACAATCAATTGGAAGGCCACTCTAAGACACGGTTCTATGTCAACTTTCGCACTACATTTTCGAGGTTTGAAAACGATTTTGCTGTGCTCGACCCTTTCTCACGCTCTTTTCAACTACTTTTCTGACTGGTGATGCATATTTTGTACTCAGAAAAGTCGGCAGCCGCCATATTAAATTCTCGTCTTCATGAACCATAGGAAACCTTAACAAGATGGTATAAAAAAGGGCGTAAGTCACAATTTTCCTTAACGACTTCACCTTCATCTATATCTGCACGATACCCTGCAAGCCACCGCGAGGTTGTATGGCAGGGGGTGAAGATCACCAAGCATGCACTATTGACATGCAAACAAGCAACTATAGGGTCTCATGCAACTAGATTGTTAGTGTCTATAGTATTTAAGGGATCAATACATGCATCATGCACTACAGATTACTCTAAAATCCCTCTACCCCTCCCTTTGCTATGCTGCCTATTCTGTTATCTGATAGTACGGGGGAAAATACCATTTTGAATCTATCACTACGACAATCTATTTCTCTAATCTTATTTATCTGGTCGAATCTAATCATAATACGCTGGTGTTTTTAATATGTTCATAAAATCTTCAGTAAAGCTACACGATTGAATTTTCTCTAATAGATTTAATCTGTACTTTAACCTACGCTCTGATAATGATTCCCACCCTAATTTTTGTATTAATTCTGAAACACTACTCAACCTATCGTAACACCTTATAACGAACCTAGCTACTCTACGCTGCTCAATGTCTAGTTCTCTGATCAAAACTAATTCATTCGGATCCCATATACTGGCTGCGTACTCAAGGTGGGGCCTAAGTAGAGAAAAGTAACATCGCCCTATTGTCTTCTCATCACATTTTCCAAGTACTATTTTTATAAATCCTAGCGTTCTCTTCGCTCGGCCGCATATTTCCCGGACGTGTCTTCCCCACGATAAATCTTTAGTGATTGTTACACTTGATACCGTATGGTTTCAACGTTTTCGATCTTCGTGTTACTAATTTTATAGGTACACTCAGTTGAATTATTTCTCCTCTAAAAATTGATAGTTACGCAATTTTTAAGGTTAAGTTCTAGCTGCCATTTGATGCACCACTCTTGATATGCATCTAAATCCTTGCTAAGTGATTTCCTGTCTTTTAATTTTGATATACCCCTATACAATACCGCATCGTCTGCAAAATGTCTAAGCTTACTACTAAATACGGTACCCTACGGTACGGTACTCGTTTATGTATAAAAGAAATAGAAGCGGACCTGCTACGCTACCCTGGGGAACTCCCGATGTGACTTTGATTGTGTCCGACATGATACCATCTATGACAACCCTCTGCTCTCGCCCACTTAAGAATTCTTTTACCCAACAAACAACGTCTTTATTTATACCAAAACTCTCTATCTTCAAGATTAATGTATCATGAAGATCTTTATCGAATGCCTTTTTAAAATATAAAAATATCGCATAAACTTCAGTACTGTTTTCGCTGCAGACTAAAATATCGTGTACGAATAAAGCTAATTGTGTCTCGCAAAATCAACGTTTCCGGAACCCATGTTGGCTGTTTATGAGAAATCCCTGACTATCCAAATGTCCCATGATCGAACTGACTACAGTGTGCTCAAATACCTTACAAGAGATTGACGTGAGTGAAATGTGTCTGTAGTTACTTGGTTCTTCCCTATCACCGCTTTTAGAAATAGGTGTAATGTTAGCTACTTTCCAATCCTTGGGTACTGTGTGGTTCTTTAGTGTTTTATTAAATATTATTTCTAGATAGGGGACTATTTCAGAAGCTATTCTTGGCAGTTAGGAAATTTTGAGACGTCACTCATAAGGATATAATAAATGCCCCCATCTAGAAAATATCTTTTACGCATTAACCAATTCCACAGCTGCCATCGCCAGAGTGGTTCACTTTGGTCCTCTGGAATGGTGATTCTATCCCCAAGCATTTAGGTGGAAAAGATAGGAAAATGCTAAATGGTGAATTATACTTTTCGACTACAATAGGTCAAATTGGAGTCTCGAAGGGATTACGCGGCGAGGAAAAAAATGTGTTAGTAGTGAATAAGTAACTCTTGAGATAATCGATTAATCCGACAAGGAAAAAGTTCTTGTCGAAAGTGAATTTGGTACGAGTACTTATCATGTCTCTGGGGGCAGGAGATATACGTTCTGTTGCGACTCAGGGCTCACAAAGGCCGGTAATTTGGCGTTCTTACCCGAAGTACTGGAGGGAAACTATCAAGTTCAATCTTCAACCCCGGAAAACGCACTCGGATAGAATCATCCATTTACACACCATTGGGAGTGGGGAAAGGAAGAGGGAGGAACTGCGTGTGTGCGACAGCAGGAGAAGAACCACAACCGGTTCAAACAGGAGCAGGGCATGCCACGAACGGACGATTGCGGTGGAGGACTTGGGCTTATCATTGGGCCGTTCGCGCTTCCACTGCTCCGTCTGGCTATCAAGCGAACCGGCTCTCTCTCTTTGTCTTCCTCTCAATATCCCTTCATCTCCTTTTTTCACTCCCTCTCTCTTCCTCCCTCCCTCAACGACCAATGGGAAGGTGACGCTGAGTCACCGGGAAACGGACCGATTGGTTCGCTTCTGACACCGTCATTTGTCTTTCTTCCGGCGGAGAGAGGATGGGAGGGGAGAGAGAGAGACTTGCGGGGGTGACATTAATATTTTGTACGCGCCTGGACTCGGCGATGGCCCGCGCGGCCATTGTTGCAATGATTGTCTCCGGGAGCGCATAGCCGGAGACAGGGATGGAGGATTGCGTATGGGGTGAATAGCGAGAACACGGTTTGTGGCGTGAGTGAATGACGTGAGAACAGATCTGTGAAAAGAACCTGGGGCGGGATCATGGACGCATCCTGAGCATTGACACCAACGCTATCCGTAGATCGAACCTCGCTCCGAGTACTTATTACTGCGACTACTTGCTACACAGACTGAAGCTCGTAATATGCACCCAAATCGAAGAACAGTCATCACGTTTTCACATCTAATTCTTAAACCCTTGATGCGTCATAAGATGGCCTTTTAATTTGAGCTGTACATAAATGATATTTTAATGATGCATTTTACATTAGCCCTGGGACTCTCTCTATCGAGGTTTGTTTGAAATAGTTTCACTTAAATATTATATCTTCCCTAAAAGTGCTATGACAATAAACGTTAAAGACTTTAATTCACATTAAAATTAAAAAAATACATAAATGTGGAAATGCTGAGTTCTAATCAGGTATTATTATTTGGCATATCATAGTATCGTGGAGTTTCGGTCAGCCATGGTTTTTCCAATAGCCATTGATCATACCACAGCTGAAAACGACAGAACCTTAAAATTATTTCAGAACGAATTTTCTATAGGTATTTACGATTCATCATTCTTCGTATTATGATTTTAATCACTTGTGTTTTGCTTAATTTTCGAGCTTTGGTTCTACTTAGTACCCGACGATTGAAATATGTTGACTTTTCTTTACTGCTATGAAGTTTAAAAATGAAAACTTATTAATTTAATCCATCGATCGGTCTAGTTGGTGAAACTCTCCACCCTTCCATTGGTTTGAATCTCTCCCTTGGTAATCATTCTGGTGATTCTAAAGTTTGAAAACCTTCGGGAAAAAAAGAGAAACAACTTTTTCAAATGACCAAGACCTTCGAAACATAATAACAGGCTGGAAAAAAATATTTTTACAACTTTAAAATTGAGCGGTGTTCATCAGGAGTTACGGGAGACTTGAATTGATTCCCCCTGCCACACACCCTCGAGTTGGCTTGCAGGGTATTGCGTAGATGTAGATCAAATATCAAAAGGAACCGATTCTTTTTTTAACGTCTGGAGTGCAGGAACTGAAGCAATGAAGGGATATGAAATATGCTGGCAGTATAGTCGTTGGAAGAAATGGACATTTTCCTCTTTTTGTCAGTTTCCGTTTAATTCACCATGAAAACTATTTTACTCCGCGGCCGCCAGAAGCGTTGCCGACTTACCTTCGACGTACAATACCTTATTCACATTGAGGGATTCCTTCTCCAAGCTATTCCTAACGTTTTTTTCAGTTGTAGAGTTCACTTTTAGGGTTGTCGAACAACTGAGGTTGTATCGCACCATCTAGCCTAACTTAGTCCAAGTCCTAATGCGAGGACAAACACAACTCTCATGTCCGATATGGGATTCGAATGCATGTCCTTTCGGTTATCAGGCTTGCGTACATAATATAGAGGGCATAGGGCAAAACGTTTTTTAAGTTTTGGACGAGGTACTGGAAGGTTTCCATAGATGGCGGGGTAAGAGTTTTTCGCGTTACATCACAAACGATGTATAACGCTTCCTTGCTTACGTTTTTCTAATCGACTTAAGCTGCACATAACGTATGCTATAGCTGTATTTTTGTTATTTTATTACAATGGTGCTATATGCCTTTACCTAACGCCAACAGTCACATGGATAAGTTGACATTTTTCTCAGTATTAAAGCAAATATATCTTCTCACGGGGGGGATACCTTGTAGTTTCATTAAAAACACATAACTCACCGCTGCAAGGAGCAGACGGAGCAGACTACATGACACTTGTCGATTGTGCCGCTTAAGTCGACTAGAAAAACGAAAGCGATGGAAGCGATATATATCGTGTGACGTAACGCGAAATATTCATCCCTCGCCATCTATGGAAACCTTCCAGTACTACATTCAAACCGTATAACAGTTTTACCTTGTATTACCTATCTGGTTAGCACGGTCAACAGCGTTTTTAGAGCTCATAGTTTTCGCTATCCATGGTAATTCCAAGTTTATATATAGAGTAGAAATGATTCTATATGGCGGGGAAGTGCAAATGGCGAGAGGGAGGGGGTGGGCTGTGGCATGGAATGTGGTGGAGAGAATTGGAGTGAGCGGGGGTGGGTGGCATCCTCCTCTATTGGGAGGATGTGGAAGGATGAAGGGGGGGCGGGTGGGAAGGGGGTGAGGTTTTGTGGTGCCGGTGGTGGTTTGGGTGTGTCGGGCGGCGAGGACGGCGCTGCCGGGGGAATGCAACACTCCCCTGGCAGAGGAGGACGATAGTTACCGCGGTCGCTGGAGCGTGAACTTCAACCGGAGTTTCCGCTCCGATTTTCCGTTCGTTTTTTCATATTTTCTCTCAATTTTCTCATTTTTCCTGTCGGAGTGTGTATGTATGTGCGTTTGAGTGTGTGTCCGCGATGGTCTCCTATCCAGCCAACCACTCCTATTCTATTCCATCACTTTTTCCTGCTGTTATAGTTATCTCCACTTAATCGCATTGCGAGTCCAGCATTAGTACTTCGGTACAAACGGAAATGTCGCTGCATATTTGCTCCAATGCAGTACCTAACTCAAAATTCGCTTAGTGCAGGAATCTTTAAGGCCAACATCGAATTCTCTGTGAGATTTTCAAATTTCTTTAGTGACGGCTCTGCCTTGTTTTAATTGCTTCCTCTTAGATATTTCGGGTCTTCAACTATGTTTAAAAACCATTAATGCCATATTTTCAATTTCATCCCACACCGGGATTGAAAAAGACCTTTCTATAAGGCGCTTAAGTTTTCAGTTCTCTATATTCTCAAATGCATAATTTGTTGCGCAATGACTATAAAACTAAATAATTTTGTGAATACTTACCTAAAAATTAATTTGTAAGATACATGGCTCCATTATAATGCAAGATATCAAATTATATAATTTAATACTTTAATGAAATGATGATATTCATTCAGTTCACTGATTTTCAAAGGTTGCTCTTCATAGCAGTATACACTGAATATTGCAGCAAGCGATATAGCTATGAAAGGAAACAAAAGGAATATTTTTCTTCGGCGTGTCAACATATTTCTCATTTAGCATGTAATTCTCATAGTTACCCTATAAATATACTAATATTACGTATTGTCTGAATCGTGAGAATGTTGGACTGCAATTTTTCTCCGTGCACGGGGTGATATTCTTCAACATCCTATCGAAATTTACTCGCGGAACTGCTGGTGGTGAAAAAGGGCGAAAGAATTTTGAAAATCGCCACTCGTCGCAAGATGATAGCAGGATTTGCGCACGAAAACATCGTTCTCCCGGTTGGGTCGAAAGATGGGACCTCCGTCCAAAATAATGAGCCATTGTCCATAACATGGGACCCATGTCCAGTTAATCTGATGTGCAGGTTTCTGCAACCACTCGTTGCCCACTGAGACCTCTGATGTCCTTCTCTCTTCAGTGCTAGGTCTAGTCTTTTTTTCAACTGCATGCCAGAGATTTATAGCCCACGGTTGATTCCGTGACTTGCACTTTGAAGTATGTTTGTGTGGTAAATTTCAACATGAATATTCACTCATAAATCAAAACTAAAAACGCTTCTATTCGTCATCACAATGTCTCGGGTGTTTCGCAATCACCGCAATAATAAAGTAAATATCGTTGATTTTAAAGGGTCACTTAACCGCAGTCTTCCGTCCTTTAGGGAGGAAATGAAAACGCTCCCGGTTCTCGCAGAGACAGTGCTCTCCTATTAAGTCTCGAGGAAAGTTTATTACCGTATCGGCATAATTCAAAGCGTATTTTTTTTTAAGATTGCAAGCGGAAAAATATTCCAAGATATGGTCCGGGAGCCACAGATGCATGACCCAATATCAGCTACCATATTACGGCTGCATCATCCATAAGATTTGCTTTCGCATTGAGTGAAACGTAAATAGTTTTATCATCTGTCCGCTATAGAAATTCTAAAGAATTATTATTCGTCCACCCTGAATAGTCTCTGGGCACAAGAACCTTACAATGTCGGCTGCACCTCAAATATAACATCTTAAAAATAATTTTAAATCCATAAAATTTGCAATACTATTTTAATTAATTTCACCGTATTTTTTAAATTATGTGTCATTGGTAGAAATGCACTGATTGTCATGACTGATTTCAGATTTGAACATAAAATGTTCTTCCTATAAAAACATACGGGATAATAACATTTTAACTTTAAATACCGGTGGATATGTATTTATATATAGATGTACCATCCACTCAGAAAAAGAAAAGACTTTGCTCATTCATGCGAATAATTGAGTACATCTCACAGTTCATCCTTGCGTGAATTTGATTTCTAGCGAGCGATTGACATTTTAAAAAGGATCTCATCTTCTGTTTTTACATTTGTAACCGAGGTTCACTCTCACCTCTGGTTTCCTTTGATGGGAACATAGACACGCATGAGGGGTAATGGAGATCAGGGGAAATCTTTAAAACGGAAAATACGCATTGGAAAAATGTTTAGCAATACGACACATTTAGTTACGCCTTCCTCGGGTTGAGGAGAGCTGTGTTCAAAGAGTGTAAAACCGTTCGATGTATACATTTTCGTCTCTACGCTTCAACTGCTGAACAACCTCGATAGCCATCCAATTTCATCGTCGTGCTGTTTCCTTGAATTCTACCTCGCAATCTTCAACTGCTCGGGAACTTCTCTGCCTGAGCATTATTCTGCGTGAATGCCTTTGCGTAACTTTTCCGCCGAGCGATCCCGTTAAAAGAAAGAAACGTCTATTTTTTTAGCGAACAAAGTGTTTGTTCTCACGGTTTAAATGAACTAAAAATATTTTGCAGCTTTATATCATGGCACAAGAAGACTGGTTGAAACATTGTTTTCGTCGCCGTAGATGTCGCCTGTGATTTATGAATCTTTCGGTCGCAAAGAGGCTTTGTATATTTGGTGACATGCTTCGCCCTTATTTTCTCAATATGCATCGCTTGAAGGTGCATGATGGTTTTGCTCAAAGGTATAATAGATAATTTGGCTGCTGCTTATGGTACATTTTTCTAGATAACCAGCAGAAAGAGACGCGGAAGCATATTAAAGTTCTCATGACCGGTGCTAGGTAAAAAACTGGTTCCTTGAAGTAATCGTTGCCATAAACCTCTTGAAAGATGATCAAATAAACTTAGAAAAAAAGTTTCACCTTTATTCTAGTTCTTTAGGGTATTATTTAACGTATTTTTGCTTTTGCAATATTTAAATCAAAGTTAGTTTCGGCTACCGTGATTTTCGTCAATGTTTTCATCAGATTTTCTAGTAATTTACCAGTGCTAAATAAGAAACGATGCAGGGGTTGCGGTATATAGACAAGGATAGCAGAAATCGTGATACGGATACCCTATCATCTTATCAAGAATAAATAATACGTGGAAACTAACTTATACAAATATCGGTGTTCAGAAGACTGAAATTTCTTACTTTGAAGATGCTAGGTGATAATGAGCATGATTTACTGTTCCTCTTGGAGACGCTAAACCTTTCAATATCATGTGATCTCAAACTCACATAGTTGTCGTGTCTCTCATAATCATTTAAAGGTATCTTAGACTCCACGTGCATTAGCTGTGTAAAGTAATAATATTAGAACCGGCCCTTGTTTCAGAGATTTCATCGCATTCTTGGGGGTCTGTGTTTGAAACCGTCGGGATATTCTAGAACCAGGGAGTCATGTGATACAAACACGAATTTTTCGTGAATTTGGTGTGTTAAAACAGCTGATTACAACCTCACTCGTTGTTTACACTTGTGTTTTATCTCATCTGTGGGCTCTATATTCAGGGCAGTTGAGAAAAAAATCAATTGAGAACCATTAACGATATTGTAATGAGTGATTCAGGCACACTAAATTTGCAAAACATCCGTGTTTACACCACGGAGCTCCTTGGTTACCTATCCGAGATAATGTCGACGGTTTCAAACAAAACCCCCCCTGGCCAAAGTGAGCATTCCATCGCATTTATAAACATTCTTGAATTGCTTCACGTTTCTTTTCGCGTGATTGTCTTTTGAATGTTTTTAGGGGTAATTTTCAAGTGAAAAGTGAACGAGGAAATTCGTGAACGGCACAGTGTCGTGGGACTCAAGGTGGCCAGATCACTAATGCGTGTCCTGGGTAGCATGAAGGCCATGGGTTCGTGACCCACCTCGTGGAAGAGGGATATATTTATTGCAGAAGGAAACTTATGCCATGCGTTACCAGTTAATGTCGGAGTGTGGAGTCAGCCACCTAAAAAGTTGGTTTGTGAAATAATCTGTGAGCATAGTTCCATTTCAGTGGGTCTTTTGCTGAAGGCTTCTGTGGATTCGCCAAGGAAACTTTCCTCCTCTTCCATTTCCTTCCCTAAAGCATCCAGCATGCGTGCATTTATATATATATACATGTGCTAAAGTAGCACTTAAAACTCGATTAAAATTCTCGGGCCGCCTTGGAGTCACAAACGCGATTTTTCTTCGGGTGCGCTGCCCCAAGGACGCGGCGGAAGTCGCTCGCACCAAGTGGTTCGGCGAGAGGATCACAGGTGGCGTTGCGGGCGTCCCGAAAGCAAAGGGCGCTACTCCTTTGAATGGGGAGCCCCGGTCAACGCCATTGCGCCTGCGCCCCGCTGCATGAATGAATGAATGAAGATTGGAGAGGAGGGGCGGGAAGTGTGGGGGAGGGAGGGAGGAGGGAGGAGGGGGATTGGGGAGGGAAGAAGATTGGGGAGGAGGAACGCCAGCATATCGATGCTGTTAGAGAAAGAAATAAGATGGAATAGGAAGGAGAACCGAGTCCATCCGGCGACCCAAATCGTGATGCTGAGGAAATGAATGGAATCCCCGCTCGGCCATTTCGTTTTCACGCTTTTGAGACCCGGGAGATTTTCCGTTCTAAAGCAACCGTTGCCCTAGGTGAAGAGGTAAGAGTTATTTTCCAATTCCTCCCTCGTCACATGAACAGTTAACCATTGTGGACATGGACGATGCATTTATCCATCGTCACCGCGCTTTTCGAGAGATGCTTTCGACTCCTCGGAAAGAACTGTTTCTCCGTTACTTTCGGAGTGAAATCCCGTTGGATGAAGTGTAACTACCATTCCATTATTACCCCTTCGATACCTCAGACGCTCAGTATTGCTTTTGCGGAATTTGGAATCCCTAATGCCTATAATCAACGTATGCATCGACTTCAGTCGAGAAAATTGGTTCAATTTCGATATTTCTATAGGATACATTTCTTCCCATTTCCACAATTGTCTCTACCATTGGGTACCGTTTAAAATAAAGGAAAAATTTTCAAACTTTAGCAGTACATATTTTGAACTACAATTTCTATTTAGAAGCAGTTATACATTTATAGTCAATGAATTAATAGTAATAGGATCATACTGACAACTTTTCATCATCGCCATCAGTATTTCAATCCTAGGATTGGTTTACTGCAGCCCTCCATTCCGCCCTATTCAGTGTTAATTCCCTCACGCCCTAATATACGTTTTCTCTTTCGTGTCCTTCTTTATTCGCCCTATATACTTGTCCCTTGGTCTTCCTCACGCGACCTTCTATTTAATATTCCCTTCTATTATATTTCTAACTAATTCATTGTACCTCAAGGTATGTCCAATCCATCTGGTTCTTCTTTGCTTCTTTGTAGGGTTTTCTACATTGTCCTTTCTTTATCTGCTCTTCTGTTCACCTCTTCGTTCCTCACTTTATCTGTCCATTTAATCTTCAACATTCTCCTCCAGCACCATGTTTAGAAGGCTTCAATCCTTGGCTGGTTTGCTTACAAGTTTTCGTATTAGCTTTGAAAAATAAAGGCATACGAATTCAAATGCCGCATCTAGTTAGCAGAGTTCGTCGTAGCACCCAGTGCCATAATTTTATTGGCATCGGTATGGTCAAAACGTATCCGCACTGAGTAAAGCTGCCGTGAAAAAAACACCTCCCATTGATTGAAAGTAAATTCATGCCATTTCAATTGTAGAATTAGCCCTGAATATATCTCGAATAAAATTAGGATATGCGTCCTGTCATTCTCTGATGGAGATGAAGATCCGTTTATTTTAAAGCTCTGGATTTAGAAATAGTCATGCGATTTAAGCATGAATGGCATTATGGATGCCTGGATGAAGTTTTTAAATGATAGAGTTAGTCTGTCATTGTCTTTTCCACATCCTCATTTCATTGATGGTGCAGTAGACATCTTCATTTTCTCAATTAAATAGCCTAGCTCAGCAGAATCGTCTCCCCTGTCCCCACACCCTAAGGAGCATAGTGATATACTCTGTTTAATGAGGGCATTTCTAATCATGTTCCCATCTTAAATATACCTTGACGCATGTTAAGAAAGGGCCTACGTCTGATTTTACTTTCACCTCTCGTGACTACGCTTTTCTCATGATGGAAATAATTTATCCCATCTAAACGGAGTATTCTTTTTCTGTCGTTCGTCGCATGTTGGCTCCTCGCCATCGAGAAGACTCCTTATCATTAATCCATTCGCCTAATACTTGCCTTGAGTAGGTAACTGTTGTCGTGGTCACGGCTTGGATTAGCTTCTTCGTCATTCATTTTTTGCTATCGGTGCTACTGTACTTAATATTTTCGCTGTAACCGTATGAAACTTTATTATGCTAAGTAAACTTTATTGCTGTGAAGACGCACCTATTCCGATTCCTTTCCCTCTACGAAAATGAATCAGAGGACTTAACACGCGAACTACAGTTTTTATAACGAATAGCTCATTCATTCTTCACCACTGAACTCTAATGATTCGTTCATTCGATACACCCCGATTCGATCCGGAACTGTATTCAGGCCTCGTTAAAAAAAAGAGAGAAACAAATGAGCATCGGATCCGAAGCGGATGACGTAGAAAACTGCGTGCGTGCGAAGGGAGAGTGTACAAATTGGCGATCAATCCTCGGCGGCCGATTAATCGTGAGAAGAGGAGGGTTGCTGGAGGCAGGGAGGTTGCATCCTTCCTTCCGTCCCGGGCCATTAACAATTGACTGTCTGGTGGCAACACCCCGCTGTTACGCCGCGGCGGCCGCGCGGAATGGTCCAGGGTCAACCGCGACGGCTAAGAGAGTCCCAACCCCTTGATCTACTACCCCTCCACCCCCACTCCCGCTCACCCCTCTCCCACCCCCCCTTCTTCGTCTCCTCCTTAGTTGTGTGTTCCCTTGGGAGAAGGAGAGAGCGGGGGAGGGAGGAGGGGGGGAGATGAGTGAGATCAACAGGTGTCCGCCTCCCTCTTTTACCACCACGAGGGAGCAGGAGGAGACTTGGTCGCCGCTTGAAAACAGCGTGTCGGACGATCTCCTGTGTGCGAGAGCTTCTTCCTCCCTCCCCACACAGCTCCCGGATCGTCTTTTATGAACTGTCCCGCACGTTTCCCCTAGCCCTGTCGCACTTTCGTCTTCCAACCATCGTTGGTTAGGTTATTCAGGGGAGGCGACCGACAGCTGAGGTCATTTGCGCCATTTAGGATAGGTGGGTAATCGGGTAATGGTAGGAGTTTTTCAGGAAACGGAGAGAAAGGGTGGAGAGAAACCCGGCGTCGGCATTAACCTACTCTTAACGAAAGGCGCGCGCTTAACGTCCCATCTGACGGACGGAGTACTGAACTTGGAATGCCTAGTGGAGGCCAATGAATGGCCAAGTGGGGACTGGTTTACCACTGAAAAATCCGCCACTGCCGGAAATCGAACCCGGGCCCTCGGGATGGGAGGTCAGTACTCTAGCCACCACACCAACCCAATCCCCCCTCAAACCATCGTTGTTGCTTGTGTATACGCATATGTGTGTGAATTTATCATTATTGATATATTCCAAAACAGGAGAGAATTTACGGTTCTCTATGTTATGCGTGTAAAATCAATAAGCCCTTGATGGATTTAATGCATAAACTCTCGACGGGCGAGGGAGAACTGAATAAATATAAAACAAGAAAGAGAAGGACACTCACGAATGTCAGCGGTGACCGGGGAAAGGGTTGCTGTGGTGACTTGAGCACTGGCTTCCCTCTCGAGGGTACGAGTCAGTGGAATCCTGGTCCTTTCTAGAGTGTCGCGTGGAAAATACTAGAAATCCGTCCCTCGTCAGGGACATTACGCTGCGTCACCTTGGTGCCCCATGTCAACGAGTAGGATAATGCCTCCATTGCCACTAGCCTCCCATACTAACAACTCCTTTTGCTGTAAAAAAAATAACTTCAGGAAAAAAGGAAGGTTAGCGCCGAAACAGTTCAGCCAAATCTAATGCGTCCTTTATTTGTTTCTATGTTCTACGATTTGTTTGCCCTTGTGAGCCGCTCCAGAATTGATGTTTACATCTACATCTACATAATACCCTGCAAGCCACTTCAAATGTGTGTGGCAGGGGGTGGATTCTCACCAAACATGCATTACATATCATGCATAAAATAGGATTAGTATTAATATATTAGTCTAAACTTCACCATTTAAAAAGATAAAAATAGCAAACTACGAATGCAAAAACGTGCTGTTAGTTGGGTTACCTTCAAGTCCTTACACCAACATGCAACTACCTATGCTATGGATTCAATCACTCGTGTTGGACATATTTACCGCTATTCATATCCCTAATGGCACGAGGAAAAAATGACATTTTGAATCTATCAGTTCGGCAATCAATTTCTCTAATTTTGTAATTATGGTCCAGTCTACCATAGTAAGTTGGGGTTCGCAAAATATTTTTAGCGTCATCACTGAAAATATTATCTTGGAATTTATTTAAGACATTTAGTCTAAATTTCAAGCTGCGGTTTGACAATGATTCCCATTTTAATTCATTTAATAGACTGGTTACGCTAGTATAATTATCATACCGTCGCTTTACAAATCTTGCCGATCTTCGCTGCACACATTCAAGTTCGTTATCTAGACCGATGAGACACTGGCAGCATTGTTTAAGTGGCGTGCAGTATTACGTGCGCACAATTTGATTTATAGATGAGATGAAATTGTATGGAAAACGTAAAATGATGTGTACAAGGTTGGTGGGAAAGGTGGATGAGTGAGTGATGAATACCAATGGAGAATATTTCGTATCATCCTGGACTTGAAGCCGGGATCTCCATACCTCATTGACATCCACAGTTATGTAAGGAGACTCGGGTATTTTTCCCTGCCTCTCCCTCCGCTCAAGAGAGCAACGGCTCAGTTTCCCGGGCAAAATTTACGAGGGGATTTTCGTGCGGGAGACGACAAATGGTCCGGATGAGTAGCAAGTGCGCGCGCCACCGCTCTTTCTCTCTTTCAGGCGTCGTCCGCCAGGGGGCGATGCGTCATCCTTCCAGTGTTCCCGGGTTTATTTCCTCTTTTCTTTGGGGGATGAGAAATGGACCAGAATGGCCAGCTCCTCTTCCTTTCAGGAGGTGTAGGATCACTTCGTATGTAAGCCACGGCAGCTAGATCGGAAAAGCAACGGCCTAGTGATCCAAGGGTCGTAGTTTCTGATCCAGCCTCCGGAATGGATACAGCGTTCGTGTTTGGTGGGAGAGGCTACACAGCACGTTTTAACCCAAACATTAGAAGTTCCATAAATCCAATGCAACTACCACTTTTGAGTCATACTCTCCGTCTATCTATAGGTGAGTATTATTTCGAAGCAGCCTTCACCGATGGGGGCCACATTGGGATTGATTCTTTTTTAATTTTTTTAGGTTTCTGTTGTAACTTGGCACATCTGACGTTTGAAAGTTGAAGTTCCCGCCTTTCTTGACGTACAGAAATGAAATTAGTGCCCGTATACTTATTTTGAAGAGGATATCTTATGCGTAGTAGATTGTAGAGGTCAAGACTATGTGGAATTCCATACTATATAAATGAAAAGACAAACATTAGCTATCCACAGGTTAGAAAAATTTATTCCGACATGTTTCGCTACACTGTAGCATCTTGAAAGATGCTATCTGAATCTGTCTGAATCTGAATCTGTCTGAATCTGAATCTATCTGAAGATGCTACAGTGTAGCGAAACATGTCGGAATAAATTTTTCTAACCTTTGGATAGCTAAAGTTTGTCTTTTCATTTATATGATATCTTATACATTCGTATACCTACGGAAACAAATTATTCTTAAATTATCCCGCCTGTAATTGCAAGCACACTGATAAAACGTAATTTATGTATGATTTGCATTGTGTAGAATTACTGACAGATGATTTAGTGAAGAATACGGTAGTTTTGAGTTGTTTCGTTTACGAATATGATTAGACATTTGTTAAACTCCGTTGTTTCAGGCGTAACTTTATGGAATTTGCTTAGCATATCGAGTGAGAAGCAGTAACTTTGTAATTCCACGTGTATTTATTGGAAACGACCTAGGTTTCGACGTAGCAGGTCATCATCAGGTGTCACCTGATGATGACGTGACGATTAGACATTTGGTTTCTACGTAACTTTCGCGTGAACAAGATCTGATCGGTTGAACATTGGAATTGTGGACAATATTTCCCTCCTGTATAAACATTCGGGTAATAGTTACTGCAGCAAGATATGGATGCACTTGAAAGCTCAAAGTTGTCGACAAATTTTGTTAAATATTTGATTTAACAAATTTTTTTCTCCATTAGTCGTTTTGCGTTACATTTTGTAGCATTATTTTATCGCTGCTCATGGCTGTTTAACGCATTTTTTAATTGTTAGTCATGTTGAAGATGAGCATTTGCCTTCCACTTGCTTATGCACACTAATTGGCTACATTATAACAAAGCCATTAAATGTTTAAAGGCCACAATTAAATTGCTATGAATGCCGTCAAATGAGAAATTAATGCTAGACTCTATGTCTTATCTGTGTATTTGTATTTACGCTGGTCGTAAAACGAGATAGCTGTCTCTGGAGCGCGATTAAGAGGACCAGTCGAGAAGGAAATGGGTTACATTGATCTTTAGCTTTAAAATTTCTCTTCCGACGGAAACGAGGCGCCTTTCTAAGAGCACCAGGATGAGGACCGCCATTGTCAAAATTTGGAGTACCATTTCATGTAAATGCCGAATATTAAAGTAGTTATTCTAAGCTCCGACAAGCCCCAGCTATTGCGACTTCATTCGAAACAAGTAGGAAAATTTCCTAAGGTTGGCAGTACGTAGGAATATGGACGCAGTAGCTAGGAGGAGGAAGTAGGAGGAAGAAACAGCAGGAGAGGGGAATTGACAGACTCGAAAGGAAATGTTTTGTGGCGTAGTTTGAGTGGAATGGAAAAAGCGGCCTTCCAAAGTCAAACTCTCGATGAAAATATTTTGGGAACTGTGGTTAAGGAAACGGAATCTGTTTCTCCAGGAAACTTGCGCCAATCGCTTAGTCGAGACATTGAAGAAGTAAGCTGAAAAAAATGTTTACGTTGTCCTTCATGGTTCAGCCATTTGAGGCATAATCGTTTTGAAGTTTCTCTTGGAAGAAAAACACCAGATTTACTTTGCCACAAGCTGCACACCTCTATAAAACTGGAACAAAATTGAAAAATAATATCAACGTAATTAGAATGATCATAGTCAGATCATAGAGTGGCTTAGCACTGTGGGGGATCTCACACCGTTTCATTATTCCTGCGTAATATAATTGGTGAACTTGCTATTGCTTGGGTGCACAATCATTCTATCGTAAGGAATTATTTTTGCGGAAGTTATTTTCAGGTTAGTGGTAATGTCGTTCTCGAATTTGATGAAAACAGTATTGTTTTGTATATTTGTTTGCGTCGTTTATTGCTGCACAGTCGGTGAACTACATTCCGAGGCACGCGAATTAAAATATGAGACTATTATATTTACTTCCGACATCCGTTTAATGACATATCTGTGTAAGGGACTCTCCTTGTTGGAGCACGCATCACTAGGAATATATTTTCCCAGTAAACCGGAACAACAATCGTGACAGGCACCTATATAAACACTGCACGAAAGTTTATTGACGCACGGGGAGAAGTAAAATCGATAAAATGAATAATATACCTATTTTTAGCGATTACTTTTTTCACTTTGAGAAGCAGAATACAGCGCAATCTGACTCGAAGTAACGCATTTAGCCTGCAATAACTTCGAACTTCTTCTGCTAAGATGGATTGGTACAGCCAATGTGTAACCGCCTAATTTTCTGAAAAAGAGTCCGCATTTCGTAATTTTCCAGATGATGGTGCGTAAAGTGGCATTGAACTGCATGCTTCTATTGTTTTCAATGGAAATATATGCAAGCATCATGAGTATTAAGAAAAATATGGAACTTTCATTTGCCGATGAAACCTTCTTGATCGAGTATTTCACTGTGGATAGGATATTGTAGACTTGGTCGGCTCTAAAATGGCTTCACACTGTGCTGGAGGAGCATTGAATAATCTCTGGCTTGCGCAACACTCTGCAAAGTGTTGTTGTGAATCTTAAGAGCGCAAGTAAGGAATATCTTTCAACTTTCAGTTTAGTCGTGTTTTCAATGCACCTTTAGCATTATATCGTGAGACAATTGTTAAAAGCTTTGTATGTGACTAATCTTTATGCCGTGCCGGAGGAACAGGGAAATATTTTCCGAAGTTGCAGACCCTCCGTGCGACGAGTAAATTCGCGTTTCTTCCGACCTGAGTGTTGCCCACTTTGTTTCCCCTGGGCGAGAACTTACTTTGGAAAAGTCTGGCTTTTCCTTCATCATCGGTCAACAATCCTAGGATTGGTTTGACGCAGCCCTCCACTCGATTCTTCTATCGGCCAACCTCTTCATATTGACATAGATCCTCTCTTTTACATCCTTCACAACTTGCTCCATATACCTCATACGAGGCCCCCCTTTTCCATTCTTCCCGTTCACTTTTCCCTCGACGACTGTCTTCATTAGGCCATCGTGTCGTAAAGATGTGGCCGATTAAGTTGTCCCGTCTTCTTTTTAAGGTTTTCAGTAGCCATCTCTTCTCTCCCACTCTTCTTAAGACGTCTTCGATTGTCACTCGATCGATCCATTTTATCTTCATCATTCTTCGGTAGCACCTCATTTCAAATGCTTCCAACCTGGACTTCTCTGCTGCTGTTATTGTCCATGCTTCGCTGCGATGGCGTTACCTCATCCATGATAAATGTAGAGAGGAGGAGTAGCCGAATAACTTGGGTGGAAATGAATCCGACGAGTTGCTTCGTGCGAGCGAATTTTCGATAAATCAAATAGGCCGAAAGAAGAATTTGTTTATTTGAGAGAGACATTCGAGTGTCTGAAACGCCTCGCAGGGGAAACAAGATCGTGGGGATGCCACCGAGTGACTCTGGAGCGTCGGCTGGCGCCCCCCTCTTCTCCACGGCGAGGCGGAGATCGTAAGAAGGGGGTGAGGAGGGAGGGGGGGTAGAAGGCGAGTGAGTGTTGGCGCGGAGAGAGGAAATTGAAGGATCTCTTTCTTCCTCGAAACACTCGCGCGTTGTCATCTTCGCCCAACATCTCCTCTTCCTCCCTCCTTCCGCCCCCCCCCCCTCCCCTGGTGCTCCTCTCACCCTCATAAGACGCCTCCTCCTCTAGGGCTGCCCTTCGCTCCGGACCCAGCCCTCATCCAGAGTGAAGTGCCCTTAACGAAAAAAATGGTCCCGGAAGAAACAAAAAAGACGGTTTGGTCGAATGAGAGGGAGAGAGAGAGGGAGAGTTGGACAGAATTCGGTGGAAACTGGGGATTCCGTGACTCCCGCAGAACTTTGGAGGCAATGGAGGCGAGGCGCCGCCTTCCATCTCAAAGCCAAGGATTGGAGTTCCATGTGCCCATCATTTGAATCCAGATGAAATCGACGTAATACCAGATGCAATTTTTAAGTCCTCGATTTTTATGCCCGCGGTTACGCCCGCTAATATTCTTATCTGAAAGCCGTTTTTAATTCCTCCATTTCCTTGAATTCCTTCCAGAGTGCACAGACTCACCGGGGAAAATCAAGTCTAAGGAATTCGCACGTGCATTTACCAGGGCATGAATGATTTACCTGACTTTCACAATTTTAATTCCTTTGTAGTTTTTAGCCTATGAACATTTGAACGCTGTCGCATTAGATGCCGCTGAGAAATTTCCAGCCCGTGTAGTTGTACACTAAGGTTTTATTGTACTCCAACGGTATATCGCGCCGTCTAACTAATTCTAAACTCTAATGTGAAGTCAAAGACACACAACATTCATTCTCGAGGCAGGATTCGAACCTGCAACATTTGGGTTGCGAAACCCACACTTAACCTACATGGTACCTTTTCCGACTTTAACCTGCTGTTTTTTTGACATATAATATTCAAGAAGTCCATGTTATAAATCACAGCACTTTGTGCATCCCAGTCACCTCGGTAAAGTAAAGCGTGCGCTTGAACTGTAAGAAATACCGTGAAAATACAAAAACATTTCAAGTTGATGAATTTCCTGGGTGTGTTATTAAGTAGTCTGTATTAGATTTATTTAATTCATCTCCCAGAAAAAAAAATATTCTCTTTAAATGATTCCAACCTTCTTAGTTCTAATAGAGCTTCAAAAACCTTTCAAGGAACGTAGATATGTCAAAGGAGCTGAAAATAAATATGTTGGTTCGAACAACATATTTCAGTGCCTTTAAGGGAAGACATCCCCATACTTTACGGAGGGCAGATGCAGTATATTTGTAATCGTCTTCTACGTGGATTTTGAGTGCTGATGCTCAAGTCCTCCTCAAATGGGATGTATACGTCCACACGATGGCTATAACGCCGGGATAAATGTTCAGAAGATTGTGAGTGGAGGGAATTGGGGAGGAGGGGTGAGGTCGTCGTTAACCCCATCCCGAAATGAAACCGACCCCATCTCCGGCCTTCCATTATCTGCCCCTCCGCCCCCTCCGCCCTCCGCCCCCTCCGCCCTCCGCCCCCTCCGCCCTCCGCCCCCTCCGCCCTCCGCCCCCTCCGCCCTCCCCAACCGGCTCCTCTCTCCCGCATTGTCTCCTTCCCGCGCGATCCAGTTCACCAGCCAAAGTCCTCCTCCGCCCCCCCTCCCCGATAACCGCCCCAGACCTCCGCCCCCTTCTTCCGAGGCTTCTCCTCTTCCGCCCCCACATCCACCCCCTCCCTCAATCCTCCCATTCCCAGACCTCTCTGTAAGAGACACCCCTCCCCTCTAATGCCCCCCCTCTACATTCGCTTCAAGAACTCTGCCTCCCTCCCTCCCTTGTAAAACTCCGCCGGAGTCTTTTGATGTGAGCCGACGGGGAGAGAACCCTTTGCCACCGCCCTTCTTCACTGAGCGGCCGCATTCCTCCGTTTTCTCTCCTCCTCCTCCCCGGGCTCCTTCCTCTCGCCTCCGCTTCCCTTATCTCTCTCCTTCTTCCCGGCCCCTTACCCCTCTCTCTATTAGATAGGACGGGGTAGTGGAGCTGAATGGTGTGTTAATGCTGGCCGGGTCCTCCCACACAATAGGTCCATGTCTAAATTTCTATTTTTGGCGGATTTTTTCTCGTAGTCCCGATGAATCTTCGATTATCCCTTCCTTGAATTTAGAACGCCCCGAAATAACGAAATGATAGAGCCAGAATTCAAGGAGCGCTGTCATGGGCTGGCGGTGGACTGTGCATTTTACATTCGACGAGAAAACGCGGTGAAAAGACGCGGTGTAGCTTTGGTCTTTGCAGGAGCCCAAAATTCGGTAGGTGTCTTCTCTACAGCGCGAAATGACGATGCCAATTACTACATAATGCTCTAATTTAACCCAGGACTGGGAAAAAAATTCCTATTTCTCTTTTTGCGTATGTTGCTGGTACATGTCCATTAATTCAAACTCCCTCTGTCGTACATTTATTTCAGTCGTGATTCCGCCGCCCGATATGTGCAGTTTTTCTCATTTTACGAAATTTATTTTATCCTTCCACCTATTTGAAGTCTTATCTACGAACCACTCCAGTATCTTCAGAAAGATTTCAAGTGAGGTTCGATTCCAGCGATTTCGGTGGATGTATAAACTGCGCTGAGTCGATGTGGGCGACAAGTTGTCACCTCATCCACCCTTAGAGTATTTTATGTTACTTGTCTAACAGTCATCCTAGTCTCGTACTTTGGAATACCCTAGCAGTGGTTGTTTTCTCTTTGCTAATTTTTTAAAATATTTTGTTTCTCCTGCTTAGAGGCGGTGTATGCCAACTGCCTACCAAAATATCTAGTACCTCATTAGCAGAATTTCACTTCATGTGTTAAATAATGCAAATAATGTTAAATTTCTCAACGAAACGAAAATGGAAGTGGGTACTAAAAATTTGAATTTAGACATTATTTGACCTCTGTTGTACCCAATGATTGTAACAATTCAATAAACTGCAATTATTTTTGACTTTGGATTTAATTCACAAGAAAAATTATACTACCAGGCAATAACTGTATATCACAGTAATTAATGATATAAGCCATAAAATTACCCTTAGAATATAAAAAATCCAACAGTCCTACAATTTTTTATGCCAAATGATTTAATGCCACGTAGTATTATACGTATACACTCTAGTACACTATTTTCGCTTTCTCAGCACTGGCATTCATATAAGTGAATATAATTGACGTAATAATATGATTGATTCCTGACCGACATCCTCAAATTATTTTGTTTTATTATGATTCAGAAGTGACGTGATTTTTATGGATTTGAATAACCCTTAAGGACTTCCAGGCCCTCGTCAGCAGTTTCATTTGAAATTTCAATCACGTACCCAGGGCTTTCTCAAGATACACGTAGTAATGTCAAACATTTTTCTTTGGCAAATTTAGCTCATTGCCAAATATAGTGTTTTTTTATTTAATGCATATTTCGTATCAAACATATGTATTTGATGTTCTCTTGTTTGCTTATTTTTGGTCTCCATGTCCTGTTTCTTAAATCTATAAGTTTATCACTGTCACATTAATCTGTTAATCACATTTATTCATCACTGTCTCACCCTCTGACCTGGTTTCTGCTTTTCCATTCATGCCTACTATAACGTTGTTTTTGAAAACTGCAGACCGCATTACTATCCGCTAGCATGTTCTCTAAAAATTGGAATATCTCTCAATAATTTACTGTCAAAAGGACCCTTTACATCTCTAGCATTTGCTATTTGGAGGCTCCATCCCAAAATTAATGACGCTCGTATTTCCTCGAGCAATAAAAGACCCTGCTGCCCATTGCCTTTTCCGAATGGTTCCTTCTCTATACTATTTATTTCTCTTGATAAGCATCTCTACTACCGCTCGTCGCTGTATCCGAAGTGCCTTTTGCTCCCACTTCCTCGCTTTCCCACCGTTCAACCTTCACTCGCGGCCTTCGGTGTGGACAAACGAATATTGTGGGCCGTTATTGAAGGCAGAAGGCCGAGTAAGCGAGGATGAGGGGGTAAGGGGTATCTTTGGAGTGGGAAAAAAGCGGTGGCAAAGATGATGATATGATGGAACGAACAGTGTGGGAAAGGAGCCAATCGGAAAATTCAATGCGTAGGTAAGAAGATATTCTCGATCAAAATCTTAACCTGTAAAAAATTCATGGTGAATTAAGTATCCAAATCTATGCGAACAGATATATGTGATATCAAAACCGTGGTAGCATTCAATAAACTTGTGTGAAATAATCAAGCTATTTTTTATATGTTTAATCAAATATATGGAAAATTCATGGGTAGTTACAAATGTGGTCCTTAAAAGTCTGCTGATCTGCCAGGCATTTATATATCCTTTCAGGAGTTCCTTATATCGTGTTATTTTACGTGCACTGCCAAATAAAAGGTTGATTTTTGGCTCTCGGGGACTGTCTTTTCTGTTATGCCTCAGTAGCTTGGCACGTTGCTCAGACAGGGAAGTTTTGGAAAGTAGAAACCAAAATGGTGCGCCATAAAAAAAAACCTGGGGTTCAACTTTCAATACTCACTCTCCGCTTTTTTATCGTGAACGTAAAAACGAATCTCCTTTATCACTTGGGCGCATGATCTTTAAAATTTTATAATTCACCGAACCTTTGCACACATTTGCAACTACTGACTGCTCATTCCAATAACCCATCTCCAACGCTCCCACATCACATATCATATCCACAGCTAATCCGTTCCTTAAATTGGTGCTCCACATTGGGTTTTTAGACATAATCTTTTCTACGTATTGATTCAATTCTTCCAAACTCCCGCGATATGTTCTCAATGTTTCCCTATTGTTCCATCTTTGTTTTTTACATGCTGTTATCAACCCTAGTTTATAAATTAACATATTTCGTAATTAAGAAAGATCTGGTGCTTTCCCGGCGTGTCTGCTGCGTGAAGGTTTCTCGGGTCCTCCACCGGGTTAATGCGTCCATGTCCGCCGACGTTTCGATTCCCGACTCGGTAATCGTCTTCAGGGCTTCTGAATACCGTGCCCTGAAGACGATTGCCGAGTCGGGAATGGAAACGTCGGCGGACATGGACGCATTAACCCGGTGGAGGACCCGAGAAACCTTCACGCATATTTCTTAATTGCCTTTCCTTCGTTGTTTCTGCCTGTATCTGAGAGTTCACCTGAGGTTCTTTTTTATCTTAAACCTCTGTCACCATTTGGAGGCTTGTATTTCGAAAAATGTACATACTTTGAGGTTTTGACATATCGTGAATATTGTTATACCAAACGTTCAAAAGAATTTAGTTTTTAAGTAAAGAATGCATTTTTTCGCACTCTTTTTATTTATTTTGTCATTATTTAGCTTTCTCGTCGGGTAATTTTTGTGGTGATTCAAGAAAGAATTCATACTCGCACTGAAAATATTATACATTGAAAAATTCCGAAATAAACCTTTCTACTCGGTTCACTTTTTGATGAAAATGAGTGCTTATCAATGGAATTCTTAAGTTAAGATGGCTTAAACGAAGATACTCTGAACATCTAAGGACCTAAATCATTGACTAAGTATCTGCAAATATTTGAACTATTCTACATTTCAGCTTTTAAATGATTTGAGGAGTATTCTTATCGTACCGGAGGAACCTAACGCTTTAAATTCTCGAGTCTTGCTGTAAACAAATAGTTCACGTGAGGTTTATTCACTAAAATGTGATGCAAATATTTTAACTATTCCACAATTCTGCTTTTAAATTATTTGAGGAGTATTCTTATCGTGCCAGAGGAACCTAACGCTTTAAATTCTCGAGTATTGCCGTAAACAAATAGACATTTTCAACGTGAGGTTTATTCACTAAAGTGTGATGCACTGATGGAATATAATTTTGGTTCCACGCGAGAAAGAATGGGTTAAAATTTTTGATGGACAAAAGACACCTGAACCGTAGGTTTATGTGAAGAGATGGGTTTTCTCTGGTCTGACCTTTCGTCGTAGTCAAGAGGCTTTGATCCACGACCAATTTCCTCCCCATTTTCGCCTTCGATCGAAATCCCCGATCCGTTCATCCCCACGCCTCGTCACACTTCGTCACAAAAATTAATTTGGCCCCATCATCCGAAGGAGCGATCGCCATCATGTGGGAGGGACCCTTGTGAAGAGAAGCCAACCTTCCGTACGGACGCGATCTCACGTCGCGGCTCGCCTCGCCGCCGTCCGACGACGGCTGACTATCCCTCATTTCTCTCGCGATTCGATCCACTCTCCTTCCATCCTCCCACCTGCCCTCCCCCCCTCCTCCCTCCCTTTGACCCCAGAAACCCCTGCCACCCACCCCAGCCTAGCTGCAACGCCCTCCTTCCTACATGGTGGATAAAGAGGACCGAGGATAAAGGCCGTTTTTACACGGTCATTGATACTGCGCAGGCTGTTGCGAGAACACTTGCGCAAGAAATATCGCCCCGTGTAAAGCGACGACTTGCGAGGACAGGCAGCGCCACTGCGCCAACGCTTGCGAGCAAATTAGAGCTTCTGCCACCTCACACTCGCAAGCATCTAGTATCTACGCTCATTTTCCCTCACATCGATTATTGCTGCCTGGTTTATCAGGATCTAACTGAAGAGCTCAATGCTAAGCTTCAACGCCTATTAAATATGTGTGTTAGGTTTATTTTCAACATTAGTAATGATGAACATATTTCCCCTTATTTTACCCGTCTTACATGGTTAAAGGCAAAAAACAAGAGAAAATACTTGCTTGGTGCACACCTCTACTGTCTTTTCAAAAATGAACAACCTAGTTACCTGAAGCAATTTTTTTCTGTCAGAAATAATAAGTCCAACATTTTGACTAGAATGGCCCCTGATTTTCTCATCACCCCCCAACATAGAACGACGACTTATGAAAAATCTTTCTCTGTGGTCGGAGCACGATTATGGAACAGTGTTCCAAAGAATTTGAAGGATTCTATCTCTTTGTCTGTTTTTAAGCAAAGATTTTTTCGCTATTTACAAACCCTCGAAATTGTGTAACTTCTGTTGTTATTTCTTCTCTCTTATATTCTCATGTTATTTTCACTATAATGTATCCGCCCATCCCCATATTTTCCCCATATCAATTTTCTTATAATGAAGTATGTTATCGACCACTATAACGACCAAACTACTCCAGAAAAATTATCCATTTCTACATATCAATTTTGTTATTTGTCTGTTATGAGCTCTATTGTATTGTATAACCCAATTATGTTCTTAATGGACCAGTCCAAGAACAGTAAATAAATAATAATAATAATATTATTATCATTATTATTATATGTTCCTAGCTTCCAAACCTTTTTCATTGCATATCTTGCCCCTCTTACTTCTTCCAGAAGTATTAAAAGCATGTTGCCTTTTTTATATATTGAAGGTTGTTGGAGGGGTTAGAATGAAGGGAGGAAGAGGATACACTTTATAGACGGCCTGAAAAGAGATAATATATGCTGAGCTAAAGACTGGAATAGCTTGATAAAAGAGACTCTCCGAATAAACTAAGAAGAGTAGAAATAGCCCATGAAAATCCACCCTTACCAGTTGAAATGCACTATTCTTATGCCATTGTAGATGACGATCTAGATGTAGATACAGAGGTAGATGACTTCTTTTTAAGGTGTGTCCGGCTAAACTCAAGCTCGGCGCTTTTCTAAGTACCACCCATTTAGGAAAACCAGAGCGAAAAAGGGAAGGAAATGTAACCCTGTCACCCTTGTGCGTGAATGTCACCCTTCGTTAGCCTTTGTGCTTGGAGAGCTTTAATCCTATCAACCAGACCAGCCTTTCGGTGCAACAGTGTGACTGGCTACAGTTCGTCTGATGAGTACAAAGAAAAGTGGCGATACCATCACGATCAGTGTGATTTGGGAATGATGATTTTAAAATCACTGAAACGGAAACAGCTGATGTCTTCATTTATAAGTCTAATTTACAGTGATGCATAGGTTAGCATAGAGTCCATATGCTTAAGGAGAGTAGTTGAGGCTCCCCGTGACAACGGATCTAAAAATACAAGATTTTAAAATGCTGACGTGCAATGAGTGGCACTATTATGAAATCTTATATTTATTGCACATGATAAAGACTCGTTAATGTACTTATATCTACATATATAAATGATGAGGGCTATGCTCCCATGCCCGCCTATGGCGCCCTAACCTTCTTTCTCCTTTCGCTCATCATATTCCTATGCTTGGCATTAATTTTCTTTTAGCGGTGTGTCGGCACGTTTTTTCCATTCATTTCTCATAGGCCCAAGGATTTTAGAAGGTACAGGTGGGTGCATAGACGCATGATAGCCGATGGGTGAAATGGAGCTAGAATGGTTGGAAAAGATTAGACACCGCCTCCTCGGAGCAAATATTGCGTTTTCTATTGCCTCTTATGCAGATTCCACTTGTATGATAATTGAATAGTCATTGAGACGGGGATCGGGTTGGCGTGATAGCTACAGTACTGGCCTCTATTCCATGAGATCTGGGGATACAACCTGACAGCGGCAGAGATTTCTCATTGGTTAACCGGTCCCGTGTGAAGATTACTTTCACTCTCCCTCCGTCGGATGGGCGTCACTCAATCTCCCTAAATATATTTTAGAGAATAATCAATGCATTTGATTCTAATCAATGAATTTCTTTCAGCTGGTACAAATTTAACGTAATTAAGTTTCATATATGGCGTTTTTTGTGGCATATTCCACTATTTGGCGAGATTTTACATTGGATTTTGTTATTAATCTTTTTAGTTTCACCGCATTCCAAAATGGCTTCAACCGTGAGTAGCGCGAGTACTAAGACCGTCTGTTCGTGCCTACCTCAATGGCAGACCTGTTTTTTTTTTTGAAAATCTGAGGACCTAAACATAGGCCAATTATCTGCGAACATTTAGCATATTCTTCATTTTAGATTTTTTAAAGAATCAGACCAGCTGCCACATGACCTCCTGGACGGTCGGTAGCTCAACTGGTAAAAGCACCTGGTCGGATTTCGGGGGATATGAGTTCGAATCACGGTTAAGGCGAATCATTTTTTTCTTTGCGGAACTTCTGCTACCAGCTGCCATGTTGCGTCCAGTAACTTCTAACCTCCTTGTATGTACATATCTTCCCCAATTATTATTTCGAGGGTCAAATTAAAAATTATCCTCTGGTCATCAAGGTGAAGGTTTTTGAAAACAACCAAATTTGCTTAAATATCGGTCTGCTTAAAGGAATTTTTCGTGGTTTGGAACAAAAAATTATATTCTTAGATAAGAATTAGGTACTTTGTCAAAAACGTTTCGGTTTATCTTTTTATGTTGCAGAATGGAAAAGTTTAAGCTTACTACTTAAAGAATTGTCTTTTTTAATGCCACATTGACATTAGTATTATTTCCCGAAATTTAAGAAAAAGTAAAATTCTAATATTGAAATGCTACTAGTAGTATTTTGTAATAGGTATTAATACTTGTACTTCGACTCCTAAATGATTGCTCTAACTTTTAACTATGAAAAGTTGATAATGCTCAATGAATTATTTCAAGTGCAAACCATTTACGCTGTTTAATAATTATCTTTGCTGTGTTCTTGTCCCAGTTGCCTCTTTCTTTACTTGTACGAATATTCATTCCTGTATTTCTTAGGTCGTGCCTTCGTCTTTAGCTCATCATGGTCTTCGCCGATTTTATTTCCCCCCTCCCCATTCCCCCGCGATCGTCTAACCAAGTGGTATTACTACCGCGTATGAAAGAGAGAGCGGAAATTTTAAAAGGAGGCTTAGAGAGGAGAGTAATGGCTGTTTTAATGGTTGCGGTGGCGACGAGAGGGAGGGGGGGGGGCGCTGAAGTCCATTGGGTGGATGCGAGAAGACTCCCCTCTCTATCTTTCTTTCTTGAACCGGTTGATTTTTTTATTGGTGTGGGATGATTCCCAATATCCGGCGGACGAGGTTGCCGTAGATTGAGGGGAGAGGGTGTGACGGGGGATGAATGAGGCGGTGGTGTTGGAAAGAGGGGTGATATTCGGAATGGGATGGGAAAACACAGGCGGGGAACGGAGAAATTTAGAGATAAAGCCAGGGAGAGCAAAAATACATGACCATAAGAAGCTACTTAAACACCAAAAATTGAAACCGTATTTGATGTAACGAAAAAATGTTCGCAAGGATGGAATTACTTGTGGACGTAACTACTCGGCAGGGAGTACTTCCGATAACAGCTAATATCCGTTTCTTCGTCTATATGCGACGAAATCATAATGAATCATTATTTTCATTATTTTTGATAGCATCATCAAGCAGAGCAATTAGGTTAAGAGCCAGTAAAAGCCTTTCATGCTCTACTTGTGTTTCACTATCCTGATTAATCTTGTCGTGAAATAACAAGACCATTTTACGGAAACCTGATGCTGCAGAATTCCGGTGTGGTACCCTAGGGAAATTAATTCCCTGAAATTCAATGAGGGACATCCTAAGAAAACCAAACTGTTAACATTTGTTATTTAATAGTGCACTATTGAGTTTTTGTTTTATTGCCTGAAAACCCCTCTTGTTTTTCTTGTGTGCTGCTTATTTTTTCCTCCGTTGATATTTTTTGGTAATTTCGATGAACAGCGTTCTTCAGTCATCTCTCTTCCAAACTGTGTCAGTGTTCCAAATTCGTTCCTGCAACCGAGAATCACGAAAAGACCCTTATAGCGCCATTAGATCGCGACAATGGGGGCGTTTACTCGGAACCAAAATCGCAATTTCGTACACGGAATCGTTAAGCAGCATTTACACGTAGCAGTTGACTGCTATGACAGTCGCGAGATGCGCGATATATCTATATCGCTCCTGCTATGATGCATCTGCGTTAACTTCTGTGCAGCTTAAAGCCGCTATTTAGGCGTTGGCACAACAAATAAAAAGCGTTTTATTTTAATAGTGAGTTTCGCTTAAATTTTCATTAAATCATCAAGAAATAAAGTCCATTGACGATTATCTTTTGTTCCCATTCTTTAAAGGGTAGGATCTCCCCTTTTGGGGAGGGATATCCTTGTTATTATATCCAAATTCCGTCGTGTATTGCTTTAACGTTGACGATTGTTGCGATTGTGTTGGATATATTTCCGCTGGAGAGTAGACGGGCTTCAACTTTGCTAATAGCTCGAACGTGGATCGATAGTGTTCGACGTGTGTCCAGTATCGACCTGAACTCGCATCGCAGTTGCTTTTTACACGTGTAAACGCACCTTTAGATGGAAACGAAAAAAGAATTTAAGTGAAAACATTAATCTTATAACCACAGCCATTCACTCATAAATCAAAAATTAAAATAAGCCAAAGGTGACGCCCACCGAAAAAGCTGCTTTGATAATATTGACGTCATTTTCCTCCCGTCCTTGACTGCTTTCAGGGGAAGGGAAGGGAGTGGAGGGGGTTCTCGGAAGGTCTGCTCGCACAGATCCTGTCACAATCGCTCCCATTGGGAGAGACAACTGTTTCTCCCCCATTGCGATAAGGCGAAGTAGCTTCGCGGGCTCAGTTGTGATTGGACGAAGTCGATATACGTCAGAGGTTGCACCACGCCCACTTTTCCGAAAGAGTTAAAAACATGAGTTTTTCGCCGTTTCTAACTCGATAAATAATTGACGGATCAGAAAACGAAAAAATTCGGGTCTTTTTATTTTACAAACTCATCAGATTCGGCAATAAAAAAAATAAATATACTCGGCAATAAAAAAAATAAACGACCCCATTATTCGAGAACGTGAACCATGTTGCATTCAGAAGCCAAGCTGATTGCGCTGGGCTTCTGATGCCTCGAACAAGCTTTCTTGGTTCAGGGTAACCCATTCCATTTCCCTGAGTTTATTTCGGATGGAGTTATCGAGGGATTCAAGAGCAGGATGGAGGAAAAAGTCGCCGTAAAGATTTGAGGGAAGAGCAGGAAGGGTTATGCTAAAGGGTGAGGCGGAGGAAGGGGGAAACCCGGGGGATGGGGGCGCGGAGGAGGGAAAGGAGTCTTGTGGCGCAGGTGCAAGAGGATCGTCCGGTCGGGGCGGTAGTTAGGTATATAGAGATGGGTGGGGGGTGATACGCAAGCAAGGGGTGGGACGGGTAATGAAGGTGGGATTTTTGCGCAAAGAAACGGCGAAGGAAAGCCTCCGGTGAGAGCTGATGGTAATGGCGAATGGGAAGTCGAATTTTTTGAAACGTCGCATAAATGGCGATCATTTGGAAAAAATAAAAATCAAGTCTTCGCCATCCGCTCTTTTAATATCCTCTTACTTTCCTGTCTACCGACTTATATTACTGCACTGCCTGTATCGGAAAAAAAATATTTTTCTTAAATTTATTGCCCTAATTGCCGAAATGACTCGTTTTTTTCGAAAAAGCTCAAGCGACGGCGACGAGGTTTTTCATCGAACACGCCGTGCTTCTTGAGCAAAAAAACTAAAAATGATATATGGTGCCAATTGACATCTTTCCTGAGTGAATTTCTCCCGAAGATGCTTAAAGACTTCTAGCTCTTCGGAGATTTTGATCACTCTTGAATGCGAGGATTACTGATCTACATCTACCATGCAAGCATCCGTAAATGTGTGTGTCAGCAGTATAATTCACACCAAACATATATTACATATCATTCAGGAGAAGTATTAGAAACTATATTCTAGTCTGAACTTCAGAATTTAAAAAAAAGATAAAAATAGCAAAGCAAGCATTCAAAAACATGCTGTTAGTTGGGTTAGCTTAAATTAATTATACCAACATGATACTACCGTCACCACCCATTTGTACACTTGTATTTTTACTGTTGGACATATGTACAGCTGATTATATCCCTCATTGTACGAGGAAAGAAGGATATTTTGAATCTGTCAGTTCGGCAGTAAATTTGTCTAATTTTACGATTATGCTCCAGTCTACCGTAATAAGTTGGAGTTCGAAAATTATTTTCAACGCCATCAGTTAAAATATTATCTTGGAATTTATTTATAAGATTTAGTTTGCATTTCAACCGACGGTTTTACAATGATTCCCATTTCAGTTCATCTAATAGACTGGTTACGCTAATATAGTTACTATGCCGACTCTTTACAAATCTTGCCGATCTACGCTGCACACGTTAAAGTCCATTACTTAAGTCTATTTCATATCCCATATACTCGCAGCGATTTCCAATTGAGGTCTAGCAAGGGAAACGTGGCTGATATCTCGTGCATGATCGTCACATTTGCCCAGTACTCTTTTGATGAATCCCAGTTTGCAATTAGCATACAATTATTACTGACCTGTAAGCTGTAGGTGGATTAACTTTTTTCTCACGCAAAAGCTGAAGTTTATGTTTGAATAGCGTGGTTAGGGAGTTTCAAAAGTAATGAAAAAAAACATTTGGCTTTCTGTAAATTCGTTGTGTCTGGTAACATTATTGGGGATAATTGAGAAGTTTCGGTGGTGCTATTTTCGTTTATACCCTTAAATATGCATATAAGCACCTCTTTCTGCTCCTTATGGAATATATCTAGAACGTCTAGGCTCATATTCTACATTATGGATGTCAATATGAGAACGCCGGTCGTTGGCCGTTGAATTCAGGAAAGGTAATGCGTTAAACCCAAAAATAAATGCATATTCTAGCCATAAAAGGTTACACAAAAGAAGAACTACTAAAAAGTGAGTATTGATGACTTCTGGAAATATTTATTGCATTAAATATTCGTAAATTTCAATAAAACCTACATAATAGCATAAAGTAAATATAATGTACTAGTTATATATTACACATACTCTATGGTAATAGGAACTTGTAATTAGAAATGTAGCTGGTAGAGTAAAAGCGAGCTAGTTATTAGAGAAATGTGAAAGTTCTGAGATAGTGTGATATCAGCTTGCCAAGGCTATGGTTAAACTTAATAAATGGCCATGGTGAAAACTTCAGTAACTCCATCAGATACCAATGTTGCATATTCCAACCCGTTTCTATCCAGTACCTGTTTGTACCTGATTTTCGGCTCTGAAGGAAATTTCAAAGTTGAGAATCTATCTCTGGGAGGATTCAGTGTTCTGGTATGGCGGGGGGGAATTTATTGGAGGAAATATTTGAGAATAAACATGTGCGCGGTGTGTGTGGAAGTAGGCGTGCGAAGGGGGGTGGAAGATGAATTGAAGTCGGACGAAAATGAAAGCGGATTTATTAGGGCCAGGGAGGAGTTGGAAGAAATTTAAAAAAATCCCTTGAAATCCAACTCCTTTACTCTGCTATTCAACTCACTAGCCTCACACCACTCATCCCGCCCGGAGATAAAAAGATAAACTCACAGTAATGGTTATATTTTCACCTCAGTTCTTTTATTTCAAATCGAGAATTTTTTTCTCTCCTGGAAGGCGGCTTCCAGTTGAAAAATTCTCGTAGAACGTCGGATGCCGCGCGAAATCCTATGATTCTTTCCCGTCCATGCCATACACTTCTTGCTTGCTTGGTGTAATTTAAGCGATAAATAATCGAGTTTCATTAACTTTGAATAACTTGGTGAGAGCGAAGAGAAGAAACATTTTGCCGAATGAGGCTGGAAGAAGCCCGACGTGAGAATATGAGAAACTGCGCTTTCGTGAGAAAGGCCCCTTCGGCGAGAGGGGTGGGAGAAGGCAAAGGGGGATTTCAGGTGTTGAGGAGTGTAAATCCCAAGCGTGTAACTCCCTCCCGCGGCAAGTGGCAAAGTAAACGACTTCCCTCTCATTATCATCTACAAACTTCATTAAAGGCCTAATGCGAAGGTAAAACCATGCCTCAGAAATGTAAATGTTATTCTTTTGGTTACACAGCGCATCGATTCATTAAAGTTTCTTTGCATTGCACTTCTTCGGATATTAGAGCGTGAGAACTAGCAAATTGCGTGTCCGATGGAACCGATTATATTAAATTATTTCGCCATTTTTCTTTTGCTTGCTTCTTTGAATATTTTTAATTCTTCTTTTTCTTATTTTAATATATTTAATGCTTCTTTCGAATGTTTTGAAGTTTTATCGATTAAGTGCTGAGGGCAGGTTTCAATGGGAGTATTCTATGAACGAACTGTAGTTTGCTCTAATTCGAGCGACTTTTCGTTCTACGTGAACAATTTTCTTCTATTTTCTCCATCTTATGTTACTTTACGTATCTTCTATAGAAAAACAATATTTTTCCAAACATGGCATTCTACTATTACTCGCTTTGGTTATTTTCACAGAAAATCTCCTACTTGATGAGCGTAAATATTTAAAGCACTGCTTATTCTTTCGCTTTTTCGTATTGAAGAAATCAAGTGATTTTATTTGGTAAAAGTCAAGGTGATCTCTTGCTATTTTCCTGTAGTCTTGTAATAGATGATGTAAGATTTAGGAAATGTCTATTTCTAAAATGTAGAAATCTCTAATTAAGCAATAGTTTAGAGAGTTTCCAGAAGCTGTGAGCATGAGACACACTGGGATAGATAGCGCTACAGGTACAGGAGTTCAACGGTAGAGGGTCCTCGCAGGCTTTACTGATTGTGAGATGAGAGACCCGGCCCTGAGAGGTGTCCCGGCAGTCCCACCCTTTCCTTTGCTGTACTCCAAGTCCCTGTCCATTATCCTCTTAGACTCAACCAGATGATAGCAATGGAAATGTAGATCCGAACTAGGCCCATTCCAACGCTCAGAGAAGCAATTCCTAGACAAGAAATGCACTTCTAATACTTGAAGATGCCTTAACCCATAGCAACCTTATTGCGAACTGAAATATATTTATTAGCATTAAGTACCTTCGTCGATCTTGATTTTTAAGTGGAATAGATTTATTGCGTCTCGTATTTTTGCTCCGTTATTAATGTCCAAAGCAGCGCGTAATGTTGTGTCAAGGCCGCTTTACACGATACAATTTTTTATACAATTTCTTGTGCAAGCGCTTGTATAAACTGAACAAAATTGTATGTTTGCCTGGATGGAATTATAACAGGTTCTATTTCCCGTTCAGTCATTTACACAATCGCACAAGCGTTCGTACAATTTTCCGCTTTACACGGTACTATTTTCTCATACAAGCGTTTGAACAAGAAATTTGTACAAAAAATTGTATCGTGTTAAGCGGCCTTTAAAGGTCCTAGTACTAAGCACAACCTGCCTTAAAAATTTTACTTTCTCAAATGAGGATTTACAATGCAGTTTTATTGTCCACACCTTTGACAACTCACCTATATGTCTCGATATTTTTGTTAAAAAATCTTTTGCTTCTTCGCGAAAAGGTCCATCAACTTAATTGTAACCAATGCTCAGATCCTTGATGGTAGCAAAAAGCCGTTATTTGCTATTTTGTAGCCTGTGCCTATTGCATTAAATGCTCCCAATGCAAGCTGTAGTGTTACGATCCGGGTTAAATGTTTTATCTTTTCCAGAACATTTAGGAGCATCCAGGAAATATGCGGCCGAGCGAACAGAAAGCTAGAATTTATAAAAAGAGTACTTGCGAAATGTGACGATAAGACAAAAGAGCGATGTTACTTTTGGCCTCACCTTGAATATGCAGCCAGTGTATGGGATCCGAATGAATTAGGTTTAATCAGAGAACTAGACAGTGTGCTGCGTGGAGCAGCTAGGTTCATTAAAAGGAGTTACGATAGGTTTAGTAGGGTATCCGAATCTATACAAAATTTAGGGTGGGAATCATTATGAGAGCGTAGGTTAAAGTACAGATTAAATCTATTATAGAAATTTAAATCGGATAGTTTTACTGAAGATGTTAGATACTTATTGAAAACAGCAGCGTATTATGTTAGATCGACCACATAAATAAAATTATATTGTCGTGCTGATAGATTCAAAATGTCATTTTCCCCCCTAGTGTAAGAGAACACAATAGGCTGCATAGCAAAGGGAAAGGTAGATGAAATGTTGTAGAGTAGCATGTGGTGAATGATGCATGCATTAACAACCAATCCCTTTATTTCTATGTAGGTTTTAACCAACCACCTGCATGTGACCCTATTATGCAGCATGTTTCCATCTAGTAGCCTAGTTTCATGTCAATAGTGCATGTTTGGTGATCTTCACCCCCTGCCACACACCTTCACGGCCACTTTCTGGGTATTCACGGAGATGTTGATGAATCTGGACTGGGTGGAGAATCGCGTGAGGTGGAATTCTTCGTTTCCTAATTCACATTCGAGTGAAGCGCGCCAATGCGTTGCTCTCGGTCTGCCGCTAGGGGCGTTGAACCTCCTTGTGGCCATTCTTGGAACGGAGGAAAGCGAGGAAGACGTTCGTTCGTTCGCATAGCACTGCCCTCCGATTCATGGCTGGATCTAAATACTTTTAATCATTCAAACAGCTTTGAGTTTAGTATTTCCCATCGGCAATTCATTTATGTGGCTTAATCTCGAAAACACAATAGTGTTTCTTTTGTGCGACTTTTCTTCTCGTTGTTATTGTTCCTGGATGGCAACTGGCAGGTAAGGTCATTTGTGCTATTTAGGGTAGTTGAATATTTGGAAGTGGGTAGGAATGGGGGCGTTTACTCGGAACCGAAATCGCAATTTTTTGCACGAAATTGTTAGATGGAAACGAAAAAAGAATTTTAGTGAAAAAATTAATCTTCTAACCACAAAAATTCACTCATAAATCAAAAATTAAAATAAGCAAAAGGTGACGCCCACCGAAAAATCTGCTGTGATAACATTGACGTCATTTTCCTCCCGTCTTTGACTGCTCTTATGGGAAGGGAAGGGAGTGGGTGGAAGGGGATTCTCGGAAGGTCTGCTCGCACAGATCCTGTGGCAATCGCTCCCATTGGGAGAGCCAGCTGTGTCCCCCCCTTTGCGATAAGGCGAAGTAGCTTCGCGGGCTCAGTTGTGATTGGACGATGTCGATATACGTTAGAGGTTGTTGCTCCACATCCAGTTTTCCGAAAGGGTTAAAAACATGTTTTTCGCCGCTTATAACTCGAGAAATAATTGACGGATCAAAAAACGGAAAAATACGTGTCTTTTTATTTTACAAACTCTATCATATCCGGCAATAAAAAAAATATGGTGAACGTCCCCATTTTTCAGGTAATGGTCGTGTGAAATCTGGTGTCGGCATTAGCTTACTCTTACCGAAAGGCGCCAAGGGGCCCACAGTTTAACGTCCCGTATGGCTGACGAAGTCCTGAACTCGAAGAGCTCTTCGCACTGTACCCAAAGTCAGAACCGGCATACTTATAAAAAATCTCTGTCATTGCTGGTATTCAACCCCGGGCCCTCGGAATGGGATAAATTTGTAAACATTGATATCTCTATTTTGCGTTATTTATCAAAGTACTCGCTAAAATGAGCCTGCAACATCAGGTTCACCTAGATGGTTACTAGAAAATTAATTTATACCTAGTTGTCCGAATTTATTAGTGTAGTCAAGCCTGTGATATTCTTCTCTCCTCTTCGGTTGGGAGTTGCTCTCTGTGAGACGCTCGAAGGTTAAAAAAAAACGTTTACAAATTGTACTGTGGATTTGATGCCTACTCCTCATTGGAAGTCAATCTGAGTAAACCCCCCGTACTACCGTCGTCATGGTCATAAGCATAAACTGAGGCCCTTGAACCTTGGCACAGAAAAAGGAAAGTTCTCCACCTTGCCTCGTGCCATTAAAGAATGTAATGGGTTTTGCCAGCCTCAATTTTTCATGAATACCCCCGTTCAGTAAAGGGATTCTAGTAAAGAGCGAAATTTATTACGTTGAAAATCGAGTAACTAAATTGAATTTAGAATGATTTGTTCTGAACCACAATTGTTTATTGTATGCCTGTGTTCATTTTGATATGTACTGCTATTTAATTCCATATTTACTTGTGTTAATTTCATTATCTAGTGTGTTCTTGTGGAGTGAACTGTAATGTCATGTATTAATCCACTTGCCAACCCTTTGCCACCGGATTTAATACACTTGCAAATATATTAGTTTGTTATATTGTTATTGTTAGATTTTTTTGCAGATTCGCGTCAGCTTGCGTTTATTTGCCGTGTTTTTTTAATCCTATTTGGAATACATTATTTTTGAGTATTATTAGTATTCATGCATCATTCTGTTCGAGTCCTTGTATTCATTCCAAGAAGCCTTCTACAATACCGTAAGTTACCTTACTCAATTCAAACATAAGTTAGTGTTCTCATTCAGCCTGCTGTCCATCCTGTACCTGTTTTCGCACTGCCCAAGGTCGCGTCAATTCTTCACACCTTCAGCGTTCACCTTTCCGCGTTTTATGCCCATTTTATGGCAACGAAAGCGGTGTAATCTAACGCAATTCATCTAGTAAGTGGAGAATTAAATCCCAAGCTAATTCACAACCCAGAGAAAACATGCGCACTTGTTCGCCTTTTGTTTCTGCAACTTGTTCCGAGGCCATGACACTATGGTCAAGGAGCTACTAGGCTATCTTTTGTTGAATAAAGGTTTTAAAAGAAGTAACGGAGAGATTAATAGGGGTTGTGCAGCATAAATTGCAGTTAAGAATCGTTCAGTTATCCAAACTTCTCGTTAACTAAAGTACGCCGAGTCTTAAGGATGCTATTAAATTTCAAACGCGTACGACCTCTTTACGATCTTATTTATTTGTGAACGCATAAAATTGGGCGTCCTTTCTATTTCGTTCTATTTGAATTCTCCTTTCCTGCATGGACTGTGAATCCGCAAGTAAATATATGGGGCATAAAACGTTTGAAACAGCCGCACGATTGCTTTTACGCGGTCTTGCAACCGCGGTCATACAAGAGAGATAAATTGTAGCAGTTATGCTATGATCTGCACCCCTTCCTAATCACAGGTAGCTGTAAATCACAGCTTCAAGCCAATGGTATTCTGCGCTTCCTGCACGTTATACAGTTTATTGCATTTAATCCATCCTTGTTCTGTGTTTACAACAATCAATGTTAAGCCAGTGTAAGTATTTTTTGCTCTTTTATTCCTATAGTAAATCTGAAATATACATTTAGTATAATTTAAGTGTGATAGAATAACACCCAGTCTTTGACTAGCCCATTTCAATGGATCTGATCCGCTATCTTACTGTTCATCTATATCCGGGTAATCAACCGGTTGTATTTTCAAATTGCACCGGTTAAAGCCATATTTATCATCGATTTTCCACTCGGGTTTTGTTAGTGAAATATAGGCCGACATTAGACATGGTGGCAGGAGTACTGGTCTCCTCCCGAGGACCCGGGTTCAAGTCCCGGCATTGGCAGGTATTTTTCATTCTGCATACCTGTCCCCAATTTCGTGCTGTGTGAAGTGCAGTGCTCCGTCCGTCGGATGGTACGTTAAACCGTGGACCCTTAGGCTCCTTTCGTTGAGATTCCTAATTCCGATGGCGGTTTTCCCTCCACCCTCCGTTGCCTGAAACGTTTCTACCCCCACCTAATTAATCACCTTTCCAAAATGGCCTGTCTTTCGCCTCTCCCAAATAACTACCCAGAATAACTCCCATCTCCGCCTCACCGGGGTAGTTTCCCTCGATTGATCCCCTTCGACCAGTCAAACGGTTTGGTTTCTTTATTTAACGTTCCACACCATGTGAATATCAGAGGGGGATAAACAGCGTTGTAAGTAATAGTTAGTAGGGGTCGAAATGATCAGTCGTATTCAATCAAACTTTCCTACATCATTCGTATCATATAATAGGGTCTTTTAACATATTCTTTTAATTCCCGAATATGATAGACTTTGTGAAATAAAGAGACCCATATTTTTTCCGCTCTCCCGACCTTCAATTAGTTCTCGAGTTGTAAGTGGCGAATAAATGATATATTAACCCTTTCAGATAAGTGGGCGTGCAAAGGACTAGTACGTCATCCTCTTCGTCCAATCACAACTGAGACCGCGAAACTCCTCTGCCTTATCACGATGGGGGACACATAGCTGACTCTATCAATGGAAGTGGTTGCGACAGGATCTCTAGTCAGGCAGACCTCCCCTCCCCACCTCCGCTCCCTTCCCGTTCTTCATAAAAACAGGGGACGGGAGGTGGATGACGTAGTAATCCTTAACGCAACTCGTTCGGTGGGTGTCACCTTGTGTTTATTTTAATTTTTGATTTATGGGTGAATGACTCTCGTTAGAAGATTGATTTTTTTCACTAAAATTCATTTTTCTTTTCCATCTAACGATTTCGTTTACAAAATAGCGATTTCTGTTCCGAGCAAACGCACACACATCATTGCATAACCAAGGCGATGAAAGCGATTTAACTAGTGGAACTCGAAGTTGATATCGCATGCGACTTTGTCTTGCCAATTGAATCCCGTATTCCTCCGGCTCGTTCGTCGAAGATATCAGAAGATTCTTATTTCGACGTTCCCTTGGCTCAGTGTGTCTCTCTGCGTAGCCATCTTAACTATGAACCAGCCGACCCGGATGAGAATCTGCTCGCCGAATTCCGGAATTGTTGGGAGCGAAGTAGCTGGCATTCCCCCCACACCCATTCCTTTCCAACAGTCTCCTTCGGCGGTTCTCCCTCTTCTAAGAGCATCAAAACACAAAAGATCATTTTCGCCAAGCTTCCGGGCGTTTTATTTACCGTGAGATAAGAAGCCGACCGTAAAACAAGAGTATTTTAATTGGAGAGATGCCCCTTTCGAGGAATAAAATGCGAAATTTATCGTGTCTTTAGTCTTTTTCATTTGTTTCTGTAATGTCAGCTGCGGTCCTCGGAGACCTCTCAATTATGTCGGGCTATTCGAAAGCATTTTTTCGTAATATTTTACGTGAATATGATTGCATTCTTAGCCCCGGGGCTCACTGTCGTCCCTAAGCTTGGGCTGTGGTGAGAAAATGTTTTCAAAGGGCCGTAGCCGACGTATACAGCAATGACTACGTAATTATTAGACACGCGACTAACAGTATCTTTAGCTGGCGTCTAGGCGCCCATTTCTCGGAATTGCACTGGGTTCTGCGATGTAGATATTTCAAAGCTCGTTTACTAAACCAAACCAAAGGTAATGGAGTCTACCATTCTATCTTCTCTTAAAAAAATATTTTATTCACTAGCGAATTATATTTTCTTTTACGTATGAGATCTAATTACGCTAACTTTTCCTCTTTGACCATTGAGGAAGATGAGAAGCAAATCTTGTTATTTTCCAAGCAATGTCTCGTGAATTTTGGGCATTCGAGGCTGATGCGATTGGGATATCGTTAACCAGCTCACCACCATGCCCGTTGGCAAATTCTAGTGCAAGGTAGTAGCATAGAGTATAGAGGGAACACCAAATAGTCTAAAATTGTTTTACTTATTGGACAGAGTACTGATTGGTTTCCATAGGTAGCGTGGTAAGAATTTTTCGCGTTACTGTCAAACGATATGTGTCACTTCCATTGCTTTCGTTTTTCCAAACGAATTAAGTGGCACAAAGCATACGCTATTGTTGTAGCTATGTTATTTTATTATAATGGTGCGATATGGCTTTACCTAAGGTGGATAAGTAAAATTTTCTCTCACTATTAAAGCAAACAATCCTTGTCACAGGAAGGATTCCTTATTGTTTCATAAAAAAACACTTAATCCACCGCTGCAAGGAGCAGACGGAGCAAGACTACAAGACATTTGTTGATTGTGGAGCTCAAGTCCATTAGAAAAACGTAAGCGATGGAAGCGATCGATATATGTCGTTTGTGACGCAAAAAATTCTTCCCTCGCCATCTACGTAAACCTTCCAGTACTACATCCTAAACGTATAACACTTATGCCATATGCGGTGAGCCCTGGAAGTAGCCATCTTCTATCGATACCCTCTAGATTTTGTTTGCAATCCGAGTATAGATAATCTTCTCCCATAATCTTTTCACGTTTGTCTTCAGGTAGCAACTCGAATAAGATATTGGCTTTCGCGCGGCGATCGAGTTCGCTGGTCTGAAAACACGAAATTCGAACTATGGTTTACTTGGAACTCGATTCGATTGAAAAGGAGCGTCAGTAGAATGAAACCCCCTCCCTCTAATCTGATGGACAACCGACTCTCGTTATAACCACGTTGCTCGGCCACGTACCTGCGGGAGACTAGCTCGGCCCCGGGCATTTCATAAAAGAATGGCGGATGGGTCTCTTTTAGATGGCGAGCTGGAGTGGGGCCACGGATAGCCCGGGGCCCTCGGCTTCCTCCTCCGAGGGTGATGATGCTGCGGCGTTGCCCATTAGTACGATTCGTCTCTTTAACCCGTAGGATCCGCATCTCCTGCGGCCCACGCGCAACAAGAGGGCCGCCGCTTTCTCTCTGGAGGTAATCCGAATGCGATCAAGTCCAGATAGCGACCCGTGCCATTTTAGGTTTCCGCGCCGCGCCAGTGGATTCGTACGTAATTGAAAGTGGCCCGACTTCCGATGCATCTGCCACAAGAGCCAGGCAGTTTTCCCGAAGATGACGGGATACGCGAATCGAGCGATTTTACGGCACTTAGCAGGAAACCCATCAGAGAACGACTCTTCGTCCTCTTCGGGAAAAGGAGGATGGTAAAACTTTGGATTTTTAAAAATCCGCAAGAGAATATTTTTATCATTATGGTACTTTGATGAAAGTTCTTTCAAATGCTATTACATCTGCGCATTTCAAACCGAGAATCGATTAAGGTTAATCATTATACTTCTTGATCTTATTTGTTCAAAAACATAAACTTGTAAGACTTCTAAAAGATTCAAAAGTGTATTCGTTAACATGCATTCATCAACGTAATTTTTCATCGTTATCTTAGTGCATATATGCTGGAATATTTATTACAAAGAATAATTTCTCCCTCTATATCCCTTCTGAAAAATACGGAGCAATATTTTCTATCCTACCATTTAAAATCTTTCATTCTATGACCTTCAGTTTTACCGCCTGCGACACCCATGTGATTCCCTCCTTACTATCTTTCTTGAAATGGAGGATCTGTTCCCTTGGCATTCTCACCGTATAGTCACCGAGAGCGGTAGGTATGCCGGTAAATCCGTGGATTACCCATGGAGCATGTAGGTATTCGGATCCCTTTTGAGGCATGGATGTTTTATTTGTTTTAACTTTACGTTTAGCCTATAAGGAGCGATATTATCTCCGGTTTTAGATCACCTTAATACCTAATGGTACTACTACTTAATTTATAGACAACCTCTGATCAAATATTATATCCTTCCTACGATTCATTCTGTTTAGCATTATTTTTATGGAGTATTACTGCGTCGCAAAATATACCACCACATTAGGTATCTAATGAGCCAAGTTTGATAAATTTCCTTCCGTACGTAAAAATGCAAAAACAATTGCAGTGAGTAGCTAGTAGGTGAGGTAGTAGTAGAAGGTAACATTATTGTTTTTGAGGTCAATGCGTTTATATGTAGTATGTTCCCCTAGTGTTATTGCGCATGACCGCTCCGACGAACAGCCATTTATTAGACATCACCGAGTGCCAAAAGACCATAGCGCTGGTGGAAGGACGTAATGCATTTTTAATGCCTCTCTTTTTAGTGAACGAGCTCTTTCTTTTTCCACCTCGTCGTCATGTTATTCCTTCACTAAAATCAACTGCCTTCCTTCTGCTCCTTACTCTACTGTTGTATGCATTACCGATGAAGAATGAAGAAAATCTAATCTTCATAAACAACTCATATTCAGTTAAAGAGAAACAGTTTCTACCTTCACATTACATTGATTGAAATTAAACGTATAATAATAATAATATGTTCATTTGTTGTAAACCTGAACTCTGCGTAAGAAAATTTATTTCTGTTTTCTATGTATTTTATGTAATTATATCTGCATTAATGTATTTATTAATTTGCTTAGTAAGGATATAATACTATCTATAGAATTAGATTCACGTTCACAAAGAAGTCGTTTATTAAATATGATATCAATTTGAGCACTGAATTAAAGCATCTATCTCCGACTCCGTCATTTTATTTTAGGATTATGAAGATTCAATGAGGAAGTATTCACCCGATTCTAACGCTTTCTTGGTACCATTAATTTTGTATTGATATGAACCATCAATACAAAATTTTCGCAACTCAGGGTTCAACAGCCCCTGGTTTGCATGAGTAGAACTTTAATCATTTGTGCTAAGGCACAATTACTGTAGGATGTGATATTATTTGAAAAGGTGTTGCTCAAACTTTTCGGCCCAAAAAAGTGCCCCTAGAAATGTTAATTCATTTTTCAACATGAAGTCATCCTACGATCCTAATTGTCTTTAACGTTAATATTGTGAATTCCATGCAAGACTAACTAGCATTCAATCTTTTTCTATCTTCATCTTTGGAGTATGTGCCAAGCTCAGCGTTTCCATAATCGGATATTGATGATGATGTTGAAATTCCACGTGACTGTCGTTACAACTTATTTAATGTCAATTGCTCCCTGGCGAAGTGAATTTTAAGCTTGATTATGTTGACTTAAATCGCATGAGGGGATATTTTATCCCCATCGAAATCCAATAAGCCCTCTGTGGAAGGTACAAACCGCAACGCCTAACACGTGTCGCGATGTTACGACACCAAAAGACGATCACAGTGCGTATGAAAAGAAAGCATCTCACCCATTCTCCTTGCGACATCAGTGGCGAGTGGATTAGCAATCGGCGATTCAAGGGAGAACGACTGCGATGGATCGAATACAAAATGGAAGGGAGCGGAACTGCTTCCCGCTGGTGATGCAGTCGGACCCACGCCGCTATTTATCCATTCGTCTCTTTAAGTCCTCAGTCGCAGCGGCGGTAGTTACTCTATTGTTTTCGCCGTGGTCGATGCGATCAGCGTCTTCCACTTAAGGTGAAAAGACTACTGTATGCACGCACATGCACTGACACACACGCACTCGAGAGTCGAGAACAAGAATTCGTTTACAACGATTTCCAGTCATTCATGCACTTGGTTTGAACTGAACGCTCTTTCAATGGCTGAATAGATTGACTTTCTCGTGTCGCGGTTGAAAATAACTTGGTGCTGTTCTAGGGAATGTAGGTATAAGAACATTAATCTCCGTCATTGTGCTCAGTTACTCGAGGAGAAACCACGTGAATTCTCTCCGCCCAATGATGATTGGACAGGAGCGCTGTGAAGCCACTCCGAAATTGGATCTGAGAGAGAGAAAGAGATAAAGTTCTTAGTTATTCTTCCCTGATCCCTTTTAGCTGCTGGACCGAATTCCTCTTGTTTTGGAAAGCTTCACGTTACTCTGATGGAAATTCTCTCTGGAATTAAAGTTCTGATATTGCAATAAAGAAGTCCAAAAAAGTTACAACATTTTTATTAAAGATACAACATTTTGGAGATCTCAAAAGAAGGTAAAATTAGTTTTCCACGTGAAATATTGACTCACATGTACAAATTGATATAAACAGATCCAAGAAATTATACTACAGCTTCTTGAAAAAATATGCTCATTCGCCACAGTAATGAAAATTATTGCTAAATTACCTAGACTTTGTAAAAATAAGTCGCCATACGGTACCTTTATTCGTTAATAAAGGGGCCGGGAAGGTGTGAGTGGTTAGAGTACTGGCCTCTCACCGCGAGGTCCCGGGTTCGTATCACGACAGTGGAAGATATTTTGCATCGAAAAACCGGGCCTTGCACGGGTGTTGTGTGGAGCACATTCGTGTACAATACACCGTCCGTCGGATGGAACGTTAAGCCATGGTCCTCTTGGAGCCTTTTCGTTAAGAGAGGGCTAATGCCGACGCCGGGTCCACCCTTCCTCCTTTCCACTCCATTCCCATCCTTGTACCTTTCCTCCCACTCTAAAGCGCCTATTAGTGCAGAAACAGACTTGAAAACACAGATGATGTACCCATACTTTGGAGCGATAATAGAATTTACATTAAACTATAATTTTTGATTCCTCGTCATTTCTAAAAAAAATATTATTTATAATGCTAGGCTTCGGTTTTTGGTGATGTATAATTGATGGCAATTGCAAAAATTATTAAATACGCCTAGGACCAGAGCAATATCATACTTGCTTACAGTTATCGGCATGTTATTCTTAAAGTGAGACGAGTTAATGTGCCGATTCAATGTATCAGGCGAAAATAGCAGATAATCATGGTTAAAAACATGCGTAAAAATATTTCGCGAACCCGAAAAATTTTTAATTATGAATCTAGTTTGTTTGCTAAGGAAATCGATAAGCCTCGTGTACTTATGCCACTTTTTACACTCCCATCAGTATGAAAATGATATTTGATTTCTGTTTCGGAGCTGTTGTGTGTCGGGTGGAATTCACCATCACTGGATGACATTCGCCGTCACTTCGACCCTGAATGATATTCAGAGTCATCGAGGTGAAGTGAGGGACAGACTTGTTCACGGCCTCATAATTCTGGGAAGGGGCCGTGCTCGTGTAGGAATCATGTGGACAAGCAAGCGTAAGTTCCGTCTTCTGTGAACTAGGAAGGCAACGCAAAATGCTATAAGGGAAAAAACTGAAGCGGTATCTCTCTCTCTCTCTCTCCCTTCCTCGCTGCTTGTGAATGGGAGTGTGGAAATCATGACGTAAAAACAGACTTGCAAGTTTTAGTGAAAAAATTGGATGAATTTTTGCGCGAGGATAACGCTAACCGTACGATTCATGAAATACATTTCCTGCACTTCATAAATTTCCTGCATCAAGGCGTTTATTACACTACTTCATGGATTTTAGAATTTTAATCTACATCATATATACAAAGTGTAATAAGGTTTAGTATGGCAGGTGTTCTTAGACTATTACTTCAGCCACAAACGGGAAGCCACAGAAGGCTGACCTTCGTGAAACTGTAGGAAATGTAATCATTACCCCCTCTCCACGGATTTGATGACGTCATTAATGCCTTAGAGACGTGTTCTTTACATGAAGGGAGGGTGGATATTTTGGCGAAGGAAAGGTAATGGTCATTTTTTCGGAAGCAATGATGGTCAAAATTGGCACGAAAGGTTAATAATGTGATCCCTCTTTTTCTTACGGAATGGCAATCATCGTCGGGAGTCAAGTCTTCAGAGTCCCCTCCGCTCTAACAGAGGAGGCTTGGTTAGATCTTGAAGAGATTTTTTTGTGGGATTATGTAATAGTGATTGAACTTTCGGTCACTCTGAAAAGTAATAGAAAGAAACAGTGGGTAGAATATGATAGATGACTTCTCAGTCAAATGTTGCCCCTAATTCGTTTCACCCAAAATATAAATGCAAATTTTATTGACGGTTAAAATTTCTCGCCTCTTTTCCATTGCATCCCTTAAAATTGTGTGGTATAGTTCAACTTCTCACTATTCCCTTTAATTTATAGAGATAAATGCAGTAATTCCCTGTGGCATGTTCCTCTCTACCTTAGTTTGTTTGCGTATTTGGCATTTGGTTATTGCTACTTGAGATGAAGTCTTTTGTGAATTTGCCTCATCTCAAGAACTATTTACATCCCCTTACAATTTCAGGACATGGGGTTTCCTCCCACTTTGGGATTAAATTGTTATGCATTACTCATATGGGAAGAAAGCATTAAGACGCTGTGCGCGTTTTTTTTATTTGTCGTGCCAAATACTTATCTTTGTATTTCTATTATCAACATTATTTCTTATTATGTTCAATCGAAGAAGATATCAAGTATACTATTGTTGTTTGTGTGATCTTATATGCGAGCATAGTGTTCCTGTTGATTTTTCACTAATTTACTTTTCAAATATTGCGGAAGATATCCTGCCGCTGTGAGTTTTTTGTCATATTGCTGTATCCCTAACCGATAAACCTAGGAAAGAAAGGAAGTAAAAACGAATAAAGAAGCGATTATGGGAGAAATCTTGTGTGGCTGCTTCAGCGTGAGGTGCTGTTACAGACCGTCTTATTCTTGTATGACAGACCATTACATTTCCCACTGCAAAAAGTTCATAGACGGTCGGTATTTCAGGGGCATTACGGGGGGAGGAGTATAGATTGAAATTGGAGCACTAAAAAGTATTTTGAACCGTAATTACGATAAATTTCTACTCTGAATCATAGAAGCTATCTACTTTTAATTATTTTGAAATCGTGTGCAAAATGAAATAAGGATCACTCCGAGGAAAGAGCTGGGAAAATACTTTAAAAATGAATCAGTCACGAACCTTCGCCTCTTATTTGATAGCACCGACTGAAATCCTTTACATTTTGTTTTCTAGACTGATGTTTTGCCTTATTAGCCAAAATAGTTTGCTCGCATACCATCTTCAAAACAAATTATGCCTATAGGCTCCTCTAAATGATTTCCTTCAAGATTGGGTTATGATTCTTTCGTGATTCATCGCTGTCTTGTAAGTTACAGGATCCTTCTTCACTTTCAAGCAGTCTTCGCTGCTTTGGTACGCGTTTCCGAGCGAATGCCACCGGTGTCTATTTTGGCACCCTCGGAGGGGGCTAATTCTGAGTACGTTTGAGTGGAAATAGAGCGGAGGAAAGTGAAAAATCTCGGTTGACCAGGGGGAAAAATCTAGGTGGACAAGGAGAATGAAAGTGGTGAGGAGAGATATAATGGCTGTGGAGGGGGCGAGGTGTCGGGGCGAGGCAGGGGAAGGGAAGGAAAGGCGCTCATGCGAGAAGGGAGGAGGAGGAGGAGAGTGTGTGGAGTGGGATGGGATTGATAGAGAAAGAATTCCTAGATGTCTCGAAGGCAAGAGGGGAAGAAGAGGTGGAGTCGCCCTCGGAGTGTGGAACGGTGGCAATTTCCCCGCGGCGATGGAACGCGGGGCGGAGAGAGTGGGCTGATGGGAAGGGGGCAGGAAAAGGGGGTTATCAAGGAGGAGAGAGGTTTAAGGTGCCCGGGGGAAAATAAGGAAGGGGAGGGAAGGGAGGAGAGAGTCTCCAGGGGAGATAAAGGGAGAGGGATGGAGAGGCAGACAACTACCGGAGGCACAGCAGCACGGCGGCAGCAACTTGGGAAGGCGAGGCTGAAGCCCCGAGGCGCAGATCGTATCTGGGGGAAATAGGAGAGTGGGATACACATATATACACACATACACACATATATATACGCGCGCGCACATATTTTTATTCACATACAGGGAAGGAAGTGGTGCCGGCAGGAGAGAGGGAGCATAAAGGGTCCGAATGGAGGAGGGGTGTGGGAGAACGTCCCGAGATTCCCCGTAGATCGGCCGAGTAATGAGACGGAGCTAGAAAGCACAGGTGCTTGATGTGGGAGGTGGGGAAGGACGCATGTCTGATCGGAAACCGGTTGGGGAGGTGGCGGGGGTAGCGACGTGAGGCTGGGCAGGGGAGGGGGTGGGCAGCCGAAGGGTGAGATGAGCTCTGGAGGACTGGAGAGGGTGGGTTCTCCAGGGCAGCGGGAGGGGGTGACGTGAGTTGTTGCCGCGGTGATGGTGAGAGGGGGCAGGAAGGTAGGTAGGGCATCCATGTACACATATATATTTACACACACGCATGTACATAGAAATACGCTCCCTCCCAACTCCCTCGCCCCTCCGGCCGCCGACATCTGCCCGTTCGCTGGCGGCGCATCTTCGAGGAGATGGACTTCTGATTGATGGGCCTTCGGTGGGGCGAGGCCGCTGCGAGGAGGAGGGAGCGCGATGGGGTTACTTCCCCGCGTAGCACAAATACGACGGCAGGCGTTTCACGGCACCGCTTGCACTCAAGCGCCACCTTATACATAATTTGGCTGGCTCACGCAATGTAATGTGTACTTTTGGTGATTCGTTTTTGCATTCAAGGAGGCGCTCCACCGAATTACGAAGTAGATGTCATTTTTGTGAAAATATCTGGACGCACAATTTTTGGCCCTTCTATCGATTGGCAATAAAATAATGAGGCCTTTCCATAATATATTTGAAGAGAAAAGACGTTCAGCTATTTTATGTATGGTTATACGGCAGAGCATGGCTCTTGCAGTAAAATTTGCAGATTAATAATGTAAAGAGAAATGTCGTTTTGACGAAAAACTAATGTAAGATGCACAATTTTATGTAGAATTTAGCATTGTAAAAAAGTGTTCGCCTTACCACACTTGTTTAATTGATATTAATAAGTGTTTGCTCGAAAAAAAGCAGAAAAGCCTTAGTTATAAGAAAGTGGCGCTACAATATGTTGTTATCATTGGCAGCGGTACTTGTGACGGAAGGTGCTTACAAGCCTCTTTACTAATTTAATTAAGGAATATAACTTGCCAAGGTCCTTCTCATATTTTTTATGTAATTTAAATATTTCATTGGTTATTTACATGGTGTAATCAATACCTCCAAATGGTAGCAGCGTCATTGTTGCCAAAGAGTTTTCAAAAATATCAATAATTATTAATAACATTCAAAACAAAGAGTTGTATTTGCAAGGGAATAGTTTAAAACTAATTAGGAAAATATTTAACCTATTTTAGAATACGTATTAGTGGGATTGAGCATGTATTCTTACTTTATAAATTATACGTGGCAACAACACGTCAGTCGTGTTCCGAAGTCAAAATGAGTTAAAAGAGCTTGTAAAAAAATAGAATGCAACTACAACGCGCTATATAATAGCATACTCATACAATTATTGTGTATGCGTTATCACCCTATAGATGATTTCCCATAGAGGATCGGTATTTATTCATTAAATAACATAGTTCTTAACGGGATTTTGATCAGTCAACCAAAGATCAGTCAGTTTATAGGGGTTGGATCACCAAGTTCTGAGCGGTGGATGAAATTCACTCATCAGCGTAGCGGGGTGGGGAGGCATTCTCATTCCCCGCGCCGCTTGTGGATTCCTCCTGAAAAGTCCTGGTACCCGAGAAATCACACAACTTGGGTTTAGCTGGACGTGTCCCTCCCGGATTTGAAGCCGGGACCTCCAGTCAATGCCCAAGCCCTCTCTCCCTACTGGGCTATCGCACAGTCGTTTCGTCCAATGAGACTTAAAATATTTCCACGTCTTCATTTCTCGCCAGTGAAGTAGTTGCTCATACTTTCTTCTCTCTGAGTGTTCCATCTGTGAAAGAACTTTTGGGATCCTATATATTCCCAAATTAATGGGCAGCTGGAACCCCTCCTTACTTACCGTCTGTCACGCAGAAAATTACTGATAATATACTGATAATAGTATATAATTACTAATTACAATTACCATTGGCCTGAGAAGCTAACATGACTTTGTGTTTTTCAATTGATTCATACATCAACAAGTGCATACCCTACATCGTGTCAGCGTGATAAAGAATGTGTCGTTAGTGTGTTGTATTCTGGTGGTGGCAGGGTAAATCCCTCGTTCGTCAATGCTAGAGTTTTGGGTTCGACTCCCCCCGTGGAGAATTTTTCTTTATCCGGGGCATAGATATTTGTACAGTCCGATTTGTTAATTGTAAGAGAGGAATTCGTAGCCTTAAATTCGCAGAAAAAAATAAGATATTTTTTTATTCTCCTCAACTTTTCATTGGTGTAGTTTTTGTAGTGTGGGCCGTCAATTATAGCTGAAATGTGAGAATGAATATTATGTTTATCGTGCTATCCTATCGGCGTTAGAGGTCGACGGAGATAGGGAAAATTTACATATTTGACGCATCCCGTTCCATTCACACCTGTCACGCTCATTTTTTTCAATTATTAAACTTGTTACGACCAGGTGGAATCTTCAGTTCGTTATGCATGTATAGGCATTAACGCGCTGATTCCTGTTTACGTTTGAACAAACTTTTTAAATAATTGTGAGGCGATATTTGACTTCAAGATCCAAGCATGTTGAGCTCTATAAAATAAGTGCCCCATTACTAGAAATTTTATACCATTATCCCTCTGAATGGAATATGTATTCCTCGCTTCCTTAAAGGGTCGCTGCCTCTAATTTTTATTTTTTCTCTTTACTTGGCTACGATGTACCTCTTTTCTTCCGGTCCGTTGCCAATCTTCTACTTTCCTAATTGACAGTTAATCAAACACTCATATGCCTCATTGTTATCCGTTTTCAAGATGAACTGGTGTGGAATCACGGATGCATCTTTCGCGTTATCGCAATATTTACCGTTAACGCTTACCCCTAAAGTAGCGCAGGGTTGACAATACCGTCTATAAAATTCGCTCCACTGATTGTGATAAGCAATTTGAAGTGCTGAGCGAAAAATGGAGAATGGAGACCACGTTCTCTCTGGCATAAGTTGAATCTAAAAATAACGATAACGCTAGCGCACGCCTTATGAAGATCCATGATCGTGCTTGAATCGTTCGAGATTGATTCCGGTACGGAATAATTCCGAACGCAATGTAAAAACATACGAGTGAGTCCTTAGTTACGTACCGGAATCAATCCCAAGCGATTAAAGCACACCCCCCTGATCCATACTTTGAATACAATAATTTCTAAATCCATTGTTAGGAATATAGCATAATTTTTAGTGCTTTTTTTTGGGATATGTGTTTTTCTCAACGTACTTCTTCCAGTAAATAGAGGAGTTCTAGTTTAATAATCATACCGCCGAATATGAGTTTTTTGCCGAACTAAGACATCTACACACACGATCAGAACAGTACGGAATGGCAAACAGTTAAATTACTTGAAGAAATTTGGGTGAAAAAGATGGGATTAGACCTTTCCAAGGCACTTGTCGCCATTTCTTTACGCGAGCGCGTTGCTAACGACCTGTCTCCTTCAAAGTTTTGGAATAATTTGCAGATATTGACAGGCTTTTCACAGAAAGGCGTTTGCATGCAATTTTAGCTCTCCCAAAGTGAAGAATGTTTTTGGAACAGGCAGAAAGATAAATATATTTGTATTCTTGGGCATGTCCCAGTTACTTGGAAAGGTGAGAGCTTCGGGAAAAAGAATTGTAACCCAACGAATAAATGGTCGTTTAGGGAAATGGAGATAAAGTCTGGTAAAAGATGAGAGGTATGACGGGTAATTGGAAGAAAGTGCATAGAAGAGCGTGCCAAGAGTGAGTTTTATAGACACGGGATAAGGAGCAGATAAGTGGGAGAAATAGTCTCTAAGGCAATTTTGTGACAGCGTCTGGAAAAATATGATTGTCTACTAAAAGGCTACTTAAGAACGGTCATCCAATTTTCTTGAGGCTAAACTGTTTTTAATATTTTATGCTCGACTCAAAATTCTTGTATGCTGCTCGCATTTAGCTGCTGGCTTTTTAAGTCCATTTCGTCTTGGTACTAGAAGCATGTCAATAATTTAACAGAAATTGGCTGCGCACATCTTGAAGTTCACTATGTTCTTTCTTCTCTTCAATTTAATGGCAAAGGGGATGTAAAAAGGCTGCTTATAGGTCAATACCACAAAATAAAGTATCGTTGATAGTTGCTTCTACATATAAAAGAATTTTTATGATTCCACACTATTGTGCATGAATCCCTCGTAGAGATGCCTAGTAAGGCTTAAATGGCACTCGTTTCAACAACATTATGAAGGTAATTTTCTGTCATTACAAATACATTCTCTCCCTCCTCAAAGCCTATGCATTATTACCTCTCCCAGCGCTTCTTGACATTCTTATTGAATAAGAAAGTTGTTTATTATATTTCCATACCAACACACTATGTTGTAAATAACACCTCACTAGTCAGGATTATATATAAATCTTGTAGAACCACCTATAATTCCATCAAATGATTCTCTTCTGAGAGGGCCATACCTACATTTGCGAAATATCTCAATACGAAATCGAGATCAATGCTGTAGTATATTATGTAACAGTATTGTATTTCAAGATGTTTTAAGTGAGTAAAAGGTTCTAAAAATGTTTACTTTTAATTTCATGCTCCAGTACATACATTTTATTCAGTGAGTGCTTGATATATTCTACATATTGCCATTAAGAAGAAAGGAAAGAAAATCGATATTCTCAATCGACTAATCTTAATAGGCACTGAGTAGCCTAACCATACGTTGCAAAATGTTCTTGGAGTTTGCAATATGCCATTTAATCTAGATAAGCTTTCACTAGGAGTATTGTTACCATTTAGCATACTTGAAGAAGCCTTGAATATACTCCGTTCATTATTCAAAGTTCATGGAAAGTACGATATTGCATTCTTTACTTTCGCTTGAGAATCTGTCATTTATTGTGATTAATGATTGGGTAGGTGCGCAATTCATCTCATATTGAATAGGTATTTGCAAGAATACTCCTTCAACTTCTTCTGTTGCTATGTACCTACTATTCCGTGGAAATCAATCATGCGCGGGAGTCATTGCTTTTGCAGAAACTTAAAACACTGACTAAATGACTTATATTTCCATACAGATTTATGGAAATTGATTTTATTCATGACCTTACACTGTTGCAACGGAAATTAAGCGCAATCAAAGTTGCTCTACAGGTTTTTCCTCCGTAGGTAAATATTGTCGACTCGATTGAGCTGATGCCACTTATACTTGGACCTGCGCAATAATTCAATGGAAGTTTTGATACGGTATGGCCTCGAAAAGAAATTAAATGAGCGCTTATTAAAATCTATGCACATTGTGTGAATAGTATGGATTGAGACTGATTATGGCTGATTTTAGTTTACGGTTTATTAAATCCTCACTGGTTCAGAACTGGGTTTAACTTTCCAGTGCTGACGTTTCGATGAGCAAGTCGTTAAGCATTGTCTTCAGGGTGGAGAGAAGTGAGATCGCTCCGCTTCAGTTTGGTTCAAATTACAGGATGATTTTTTTTCTGTTATTGTAAAGAGGAAGACAAGAAGCTAAGTTCTCACTTCTCGCTTTCATATCATTGAATGTAATAAACGTGCCGAAAATTTTAGTCTAAGCGGGATTGATGATAGTAAATATTGTGAAACATCGTATTCCAAGCGTGAACGAAGTTAAATCGTAGGATTTATTAGTTTACGAAAATAAAAGCATTACACAATAATCTGACATGTCTGCAGGAATAGTGACACTATGGAGGAAGAGGAGGAACGGTTTACATTTCACCGCAAAGATAGCATTTATACACACTGAGCAACAACGATACGTTTGACTCGATGAACTCACTCGTGATGAATCGTTGGTTTCGGATAGTTGGAAAGTCACAAGTCTGTTGCCGTCTTAAACTGACTCATACCGTATGAAAATGTGCAAAGGAAGGTTTTGTGAAGTCACTATCAAAATAAGTTCACAATTTATAGAAAATGCCTGTGTGTTCGCAGGTTTACGTCCTTGCGTATCGTTACATATCGTATAAACGGGGACTGTACTTGAAATACACACCTGCAAGTGTATGCCAAACAGCATACACTTTTAGACGTGGAATGTTTGTGATAAATCTCTGCCAATAGCGGTATTGGGGGCTGAGTTGGAGATGAGTATCCAGACTCTAACTTAACCTGCTCTCTACTTTTAAAGAGGAATACTATATTCATTTCCAAAATTGACTACAAAATACGGCACATTCAATGGAATCTCTCGAAATGAGTTCGAGGAACAAAGACACGTCAGCAAACAGCCATCGCAGGTTGCTGTAAACAATCCAATTTGTTTCACTGTTTCTCGAATGCTGGGAAATTAAAGACCACCTCTAAACCCATTGGATGTCTTTCTGGCCCTCTTTCTTGCCCTATCGGTTTGCTCGCAATGTGAAGTGAATGTGGCTGAATTTTATGCCATTATTTACTCCACAGAAGTCACCAGAGATTTACTTTTCAGTGCGCTTGATTTAATTTGAGAACCTATGGTTCGATTACAGTATAAGTAAACTAAATATGGGGCTCTTATATTTATTGTCAATAAATAAATCAAACCTCTATAACGAGTAAAACGAGATAAAATATGCTAATGTGTGCCTATCTTTGAAGCGGCAATTTTCTGCGTCATTGATGAACTGAACATATCTTTTGAATTCCCTTCTAAAAGGAATTCAGTCATTACGCCGGGCATTGTTTGTGGAGATGTAAGCCAAAAGTAATGCGTCGGTAATTCATCATTTCCCTCAGTTTACCTCGAATGGAACCCGAGACGCGACGATTTATTCTGAGAGAATTGCATTCAGCTGGACTAATTTTCGAATGCCATTCTTCAGGCGCCCTTGTTTTTCAGTTCTTGGCCAATATTTGAAATTTCTCGGCTCGATGAAGGGCAAATCATTTGAGAACGGAGAGTTGGAGACACGGGGAGGAAACCGCTGTGGGGTTGAGAATACGGGAAGGACAAAAAGAGGGGACCGAAGGCTATACAGGGGGCCGAAGGAGAGAGAGATAAAAGAGCGGAGAGGCAAGGGGAGCCCGAGATTAAAAAACGGGAGGAGGAAAAAGAGGAAGAGGTGGAAAGGGGAGAGAAGGGACGTGGAGAGATTCCTCGCCGTTCTCCCCAAATCGCTGGAAAGCATCGCCTGTCTGTCGTCCTTGCGATGAGAGAAACTTTTTATTTGTATTTTCTCTTTATTATTTCCCCCGCCCTCTCTCTTTCTCGCGAACCTGTAAGTACGTGAGAGACAGACGGTAAGCCCCTTGGCAGTTAAAAAGACTTACTAGAAAGTGATCGTTCCGTGAGTACAAAAGCTCTTGTCTTTTCGAATTCTTCAAATTCCACGAAAAGTTAACCTTTTTGCCGAAGCGTGGTCTTTTTAATGACGATCATACTCCCTTCTCCTTCCGCCCTGGCCCCAGGCCTTAAACACACATCCCGATTCCTTTTCAGCTTGAGAGAGGCGATCCAAGGAAGAATTATCGAATTATCGACTGCCACGAATATGAATTCGTTCGATGTCACCAAGGCGATGCTCGTGTATCGATGAAATCTTAAGCGCATCGCAGGGATGGCATAGTGTCTTAAGTTCAGACATTCATACAACTTAAGACTTTCTCGTTATATAATCCATTTATTATTTAGTCCAAATATCTCAAAAGTAGCTGAGATTGACTTACAGGGTAGAGAATGATTTGACATAGTTATATATCTATTCTTTTATGCTTGTAGTAAGTAATATGTGTAACCAAGCAGTATCACCACAGTAGTGGGACCAGTGCAAAAGAAAATTTATTAGAGTAGTCGATCCTGAAATAATTTCGCGATCCCCACTCCTCAGTTGCCTATGCGATAGATACTTCATATTTTCGACATTTCGACAAAACCATTTTCGGTGTTTTAAAACATACTATTGGGTGAAAGATCGAAGGTTCCTATCAAAACCCTCAACCAGCTGGAAACCCGAGGAAGCTTCATTATTATAAGATGTTCCATTGTTGTATGCATTTTTTCTTCAATCGGCAAAAATTTCAAATTTTCTTAGATCTATTATTTTTTTTATTGGAATCAAACCCCTTTAATAGATTTTTCTATGCCTGATGTCGTAAAGTAGGGGCTGTTCTCACCCTCTTCCCACCCCTTCATCTCCCCACTTCCACCCCCAACTCCCTCACCGTCCTCTCTTCTCCCCTCCCCTCTCTCCGCAGCAAAGACCGTGATTCCCAAGAGGTCACTGCGTTCGGTCGGAGACGGCACAACATGCGAGGAGATATTTATTTGCCCCCGTCTGCCTCCCCTTCGTCTGCGCTCTCCGAGTCTGTCCAACAGGTGTTGCCGTCTGACTGTCGTAAGCAATATCCTTTCCCCTCGCTCCCCTCCCTGTATCAAGCAGTTAAACTTGAGACGGCATTGGAGGAAAGAAGCAGCGAAATGAGACAGAATGCATCACGGTGCCTTAATTTTATGGAGTCGCTGTCTTCAAAAAAGTGTTGGTCTAATATTCTTCTTCCGAACGGCCTTGTCCAACAACGGATATAAGTTTTCTTCTTACGTCGGGACTGGCAGTAGCGTGCACGTAATTCAAGACTCAATAAATGCCGTACTTAAGAGCCATTACGGGCATAGGGACGGGCTCTTTCGTTTTAGGGAAAATCCAGGTCAGATAATTTCAAAGTATTGCTGCATTTTAGCGTAAATTACACACATGTTACGAGTTAATCGTGCTTTATAACAATTATATCTATTTCTGGTGATGAATTCTTCTCCCATGCATACCCATGTGCTCTATCACAGTTTAAATCCTACTGCTATCGGTCAAAATCATGAAATAAAGTAACATTTTTATTTATTGAATCTGTTTTACTCAAATGGGTTATTTTTTTCAGGTCAATCTTTTCTTTGTTTTTTTGCAAGAGCGAAATATGCGGCCAGCTATCGTTACATTATCCAGTTTTATGCTTTCAATCTCAGTGATATGAATATCCTTTGCGCCACACAAAAGTAGATATTTTTCTCTATAATTTTATTCCTTACTCCATGGGTGTCACATGATATTAAAAAACGGCAAGGATATCTGCGCTCACGTTCATGTTACTCAAAAAGGATTTAAAACGAATTTTGTCTCTCAGTAATGAGGAGGAACGTTCATCATGAATTTTAATTATTTCTAGAGTAATTTAAATCGAGTAGTAAATTACCCCCAGTGAATCTAATGCACCGTTTCCCATTTCTGTTATTCTATGAGAACATGGTCGCGTAGGAGTCGAAAGACAGTGGGCACCGGTACTTAGCAACTTCCAAGAAAGCTTATTCTCAAAGAATTGCTCACTTCCGCAATTAAGGCATTTATATTTAGGAAGGTTTACACGGTTTTCAGCTCTCCGTAGCGACGTTGATGAACGAGTACGCTTTCTTCTTTCATGGCTTTAATTTAATCTGCTGTTTTCTGTGCCAGAACAAATCAAGAAAACAAGAATATATTTTACCACTAAAATACCGTTGAAAATATTTATAGTGTGAGTCATATGCAATAACAGACGCCGGCAATGCTGGAAGAATTCAAAATGCGGTGCTACAGGAGAATGGTGAAGCTCCAATGAATTTACCGAACACCGAACGATGAGGATCTAATAGAAATGGAAGAAAAGATAAGTCTAGTGAACATTTTGAAAATATAATGAGGATACCTCACCGGACATATTTTAATTTTTTATATTATTATAGAAAGTCGGAGGGGGAATGTAAATAGAAAAAATCAAAAAGACAGGCCACAGATATGTAGCAAGTAGTAAAAGAGTAGAAAAAAAAACTGTCAGTATGAAGACTTTTGTCAATAGAACAGTAGAATGGAGTACTGCATTTCGTCAATTGTCGGATTGCTAGCAAGTGTTACGAGCCTTTGAATCTCATTTCGTTATTCCTTTTAAAATCATGGTTATTTTAAACTTCACCTAAGACATTTAAATCTCGCAATCGAGTTTGAAAACGAAGAGATGCAGTATGCCGGAATCGTCAGTTTTATTCTGAGGCAGTGCCGGCCGTTGACCGAGCAATACAAATGATCTTTATGCATTCTTAATTAATCCAAAATTACGCCGCAATTAGCTTGCTGACCAGGGTTGTGTGTGTGTGTGAGAGGGTTATTGTGTTGCTTGGCGTGGAATATGCCCCCTCCCCTCCTCCGGAGCGCGCCTTCGAATGGGCGGGCGGGATTTGCGAGAGCCGTTACTCGCTTGTTTGCCGTCGACGTAATAGTTTCCGGTCAGACCATGGGTCGCCAATCCACCACTTGGACCTCCGAACGCAAATGGGAGTAGCGCGCCACCCGTCACGCCAAGAGGGCTTAATCAATACGAGCGTACATCCTTCCTTAATTCATTTACCGCCGGTATTCACTTAATCGGCAGCCGAACGACTCTTTAAAGCGATTCCAATGCTTCGTGGCCAACTGTGGTTTCTCAGTTACTCGAACGTGAAAAACGTTCCGAGCGAGTGTTTCGAGATTTTTTCGTCATTTTTACGTTTTTCCAAATGAATGATTGAAAAGTCAACTGTCTGAATAACGGGAAATCAATCCGCCGTGACCAAGAGAACGAAGTAAATAATGCCCCCTTCAACCTGGTGTAACGTGTGCGAGTAGGCATTTGATGCAAGATTTAGAGAATGCCTTTATCTAATAAAAATTCACCCTTTTCTTGGGATTTTAATTTAAATTAAGATCCATGCATTTCATTCACTGCCTCGAGTATCTTCCGTATATCTTCATCACCACTAAAATCACTCTCTGATTCACTAGAAGAATCACGTGCTTCCGTCCGTATTCTAATTTGCATTTGGGTTTCAAATCCTAGTCCCGCTGAGATCAAGATCGGATGAGTAATGGAAAATTTATTCAGATTCTGATTTTTTTGCTTTCTTTTTTCGTGAATCGTCGTACTTTAATAGCCAAAGGTTAACGAAAATACCTTCTTATATTTAAATTTCTAAATTCAAGACCTTATCTGTGTCAACGGCCAAGCGTTATGCAGCATATTTTTTCCGTTTTTGTTTACCAAATTACTTACATATACTAAGTATAAATCCCTAGCATATTGACGGAGTTGAAGTACATCTTTCCTTAAAACCGACGTGCGTAACAATCTGGAAGCCTAAAAAACTATATCAAAATATAACCTTCATACAACTCTTTAATATTGGTCACTGTCGTGTCCTGTAGTATGGCGTGTTGTGTTTCATGATAGAGCTGAGGAGAGCCGTTCTCTATCTCACTATAGGCAAAGCAGCGTCAGTATTGTTTTAAGGTATTCTAACAACCAAAGCCTCACGGTTCGTCCTGCGGTTATCCGTAGATCGTAATTCTAGACCAGTAAAACATGTTTCAAACAGTATTCTAACCCGCGGTCTTAGTTGCTAAGTCTAAGAATAGGCAGCATAGCAAAGGGATAGGTAGGGGAAATATTTTATAGTAGTGTGTAGTGCATGATGCATGTATTTACCCCTCAAATATTATAGATACTAACAATCTAGTTGCATGAGACACTTGAGTTGCTTGTTTGCATGTTAGTAGTGCATGTTTGGTGATCTTCACCCCCTGCCACACACCCTCACGGTAGCTTGCAGGGTATCGTGTAGATGTAGATGTAGATGTCTCCCTCCCTCTTAAGACGCCCCCCATCTTGCAGATAGCTGCTGCGGACAAGCTCAATATTTTTTTCCACAAAAGTTATTCAAAAACCTATCGAAGTCCTAAAAAAGTGAAAACATAATGTCATGATTCATTATTATATTCACAAAATTCTTCACAAAAAATCTAACGGTTGTTGTGTAGGCTTACTCTGAATCTGGATGTTCTAGCTTTTGTTCAACTTTTCATTCAACTCTTCAAAGTGCAAAATCTTCAAAAGAGGTAAATTATGTTCTAATATCCTGCTATGAGGTATAATTCTCTTAAACTCTAAAAAAAAGTGCACCCTTATGAGTTAGCTGCGCGATATCAGTGGTTTAGAGGGATGAAAATGTAACAAAAAGTGAATAAATATTTCCATTTGGTGAGTGAGAAGATATAAATTATTCTTCAATGTGGTGCAGCTCCACTACCTCCGCTCTGAATGGATATTAATATTAAAATTGAGGGTTTAGACCTTACCTTACCTTGCAATTCATTCTACTTGGGCTATTCTGAATGGGGGCGTTTACTCGGAACAGAAATCGCTTTTTTGTATTCGAAATTGCTAGATGGAAACGAAAAATAAATTTTCGTGAAAAAATGAATCTTTAACCAGAAACATTCACTCATAAATCAAAAATTAAAATAAGTAAAATTCGAGGCCCACCGAACAAGCTTCATTAGGGTTACTACGTCATCCACCTCCCGTCTTTGTGGTTGTGTTGAGGAAGAACGGGAAGGGAGCGGAGGTGGAGATTGGAGGTCTGCCAGTAAAGATCCTGTCGCAACCACTTCCATTGGCAAAGTCAGCTGTGTGTCACCCATTGTGATTAGCGGTCTCAGTTGTGATTGGACGAAGTGGATGACGTACTAGTCCTTTGCACATCCACTTTTCCGAAAGGGTTAAAAACATCAGTTTTTCGGCGCTTGTAACTCGAGAACCAATTGATGGATCGAAGAACGGAAAAGTTCGTATTTTTTTTATTTTACAAACTATCAGATTTGGCAATAAAAATATGTTAACCGAATACCTTTTGCTTGAATAATTAATCTCGTGATGCGAACCCATGACAATTTTTTTAATATCAGACCCAAAAATTATGGAGAGCAAACAAGCAAATTTCACATGCCCACTTCACGTCCCATTCATCTGCCAGTTTGTGTTCCTTTCCTGCATCTTAGGCCTTACTGATTATGCACATTCAGAGGGGCGATTTTATATTCATAGGCATCGATCAAAAGCCATATTATCACGAGGGCAAAAAATCAAGCTCGTTTACACTCGATGAAAATGGGAATACGTCATCGCCGAAGCAGGAGAAAAAAATCCAAATCAATTATTCCTGCTTAAAACACTACAATTCATCCCATCACTTTTCTCCCCCTTCCTCTTGCATTATGTTACAGATCACTTGTCAACTTGCCGCGTTGCCCACCTTTCTCCCTCCCTCTAAAGGCCCTTGCGTCATCCAGGATCCAAACGGAGGGTTCCATCCCTCTCCTTGCCCACTCCACCCTTTCCTTCACTGATTCCGTCCCCAACCCCTCTCCGCTCCGCTCTCTCCTACTACCCCCTACTTCCACCAGTTCCCCTTCCCGAAAGCTTTCTTACGTCTCCTTTCCCAACCGAAGATTCCTTCTTCCGTCTTCAAAGGATGCCGAAAGCTGAAAAAGTGCTCGACATTCGACGCCTCTCGGAATACTCCCGACATAGTCCCCTTAAAACAACCATCAATCCCTTCATTCCGCCGCCTTCACCCCTTCTTCCCTTTGCTTCTCCCTCAGGCATCGCCACCACTTCCTTTTCTTAATTTGTTCTCCCTTCATCATCTTTCTCTCTCGCCTCCGTCGCTTTACTGGCAAACTTTCTGATTCTCTTTTCATCTTTCGTCCTGAATCTCACTCTGCTCCTTGTTTGTCCCAGCCCCCAAGAGTCAGTGGCATAAAACAGCTCCAAATAATACTTTATATCCATCCTACCGCTTCTGTATCTCATTGCTCTAGCTGTCTTGAATTTTGCGAAATTTACACTGCCTCACTATAAATCAGAGAATAGTGAATAATATCTACAGGAGTGATACAGAAAAATATCTAATTCATTTTGAGGAAGTCAAAAATATGTAGTGACTTTAATAATCTTAATATTCCCCAAAGCAAAACTTAGGTTTTTCTGGTTTATGCTCATTGTATTTTGTGTTTTACTTGTTTACTGTACTTTGCATGGTTTCTTAGGGATTTTTAAGTAAACAGCGTCCTCATGACAAATAATACATCCAATTCACATTTTATATTAATGATAATACATTCACCACCTTAATAAGATACCGAAAGCAATCTTAGAAGGCTATCATTAATGGTCCTTTCTTCTTCTCCCTCAGTTGAGAAAGTTAAAGGTCTTTGCATGCATTAGTCCCGAATACTAGTGGCATCGGATAAATCAGTTTATTGGCATTCAATGGTGAATTTGTTACAATTTTTTTAAAGGAAAAAGTAACCTTTCGTCACGATTTACCATATTCGTGTTTGACCCGATGCTTCTTTGAATTCTTAACATCCCTGATAATCTATTTTCCCCTTTTGACTCCAAGTTCCCTAACGATCCGAACTATCGCCTCTCTGGGTAATATTTTCATGCTCACCGCCATTAACACGGTATGCCTAATTCTGTCTTAATAGCTGTCGTTACTCGCTAGTTTCCCCTCCTATCTTCTCTCGGTCGTTTGCCCTTCAACGGTTTCTTTCTCTCCCTCTACGCATCCGTCCCTTAGCCCTACTCTCATTCACCCTTTACCCACTTACACCTCACCCATCTTACGGCATCTGCTTTTTTTATCGCCTTCCTCTTCTGCCTCTACCTCGTCCGATAATGGCGGCATAAAAACGGAATCTACAGTAATTTAACCCCTATTTTGAGTGTTAAAATCGTAAACTACCGCTTTCCTTTTTTATTATTCCTGAACCACTGAAGAAGAACCCTTATTTTGAAAAGGGGCCCGAATTTTTCCAATTTTCTGTTGCGGAAACTCATTCCCGAAGAGATTTTTCACCTTTACGATACCTCTACCGGCTGGCCCGGGATGAGAAACTTAAAATGATCATCACGCGGCTGTTTAGGACACTCGGTAATCCGTCATCGAAATTGATATTATATGCCAACATCTTGTATGAATTCCAAAGCGTTTCAAAAGCATATTTCTTGCAACTTTCTCAATTTCTTTATAAGTGACTATCGAGGACCAAAATGGTTTAAATTTTTCGCTTGCGATTAAGGCTATTCTGATTGGCAATTAACAAGTTTGCGATTTCATGGAATGAGATTCATCATCGTAAAAAGGAGTCAACTTTTTATTCCAAACATATCCCTACTATAGATTTCTGTATTTTAATATAACCAATTATAGGCGCATACCTATTAGTAAGTATTCATAAGCCAGGTATACCGCGACAATCAAGGTAGTCCTTAATTTATTAAAGGAACCAATAATGTAAGGCTTATATCATCGTCATATGCCAGTGGGTATATATTGGTGTATTTTACTGTATAGTTGTAGTTGACATCAATAGTAAAATTCTGATTTTAAGTGCTCCAACTCCTTAAGCTACATCACACCGTCAGACTTTAAACCTAAGACAGACTAATTCGATTAACACCCACAAACCTTAGGTCGCCCCTTTGCCGATAGAGCTACATTCATACAATAGGTGGTAGTAGGTATTCCTATATTTTTTAAATCCATCATAGCTTTAGATTTATATCGCGATGTCTCTCAGAGAAAGGAAATTATTGTAGAGCTTTAGTTATTTTTACGCACTTTATATCGAGTGAAACAATTTCTACAGGCATATCAATGTAATATACTCCCAATAAGGTTTATATTTGTCACTGAAAAAATATTACCTTTACCTTAGATGGTGTATGAATTTTCCACGCTAATATTCAACTCTACTCTGCTGGCAAGGATGCTGTTTCCTGCCTAGCATTACATTCAGGACTTTACACACCCATCATCCAAGGATAAATTCATTTCCCTGCAACTCTAAGTGGTGAAAGTACTTTCTAAGCTCGATTCTTGATAGGCGACGCAATCTACCGCGTATGCATCGTTGGAGCGGCTGTCGCTTAAATGGACACGCTATTGCACTGAACTCTATGAGTTACCTATGAACTTCATTAGCCTAAGGTCTTCATTGTATTTTATTGCACGTGCCAGTTAATTAATTCTCCGTATTTCATCTTCCAAGGCTACTGTGTTTCAATACATTACTTATTCCCGTCTACTTATATTTATATCGTATTGTTCCATTGTGAATGCGTTATAAATCGTTCCCAGCCGAAGTATCCAATGACTCCGCCCTATTACCGCTTAGCTGAGAGAAAGAGAGAGGGTGAATGGAAATGTTTTCATTTTCCTTTATGAAAGGGAGCTATTATTTATTTTGGTGAGGCCAGGCCAGGTAGGCATGAAGTGGGACGATTCGGGTGGTGAGTACCACGAGTACATTTAGTAGTAGTATTGACAAAAATTCCCAAGTGAAACCTTTGAAGCCGTAAAATTGATATGGTAGAGTATACTTTTCAAGTGAAGGAATCGATTTCCTGGTGAATTTTATCACGAAACTCTTGATTTCTTCCATATTCATGAGCCCGCTATGATGAAACTTTCACATTGAAATATATTTTTATTTTCCCGCTCTTGATGTCCCAATCTGGATGCCCCTCCTCCTCCAAGCCCCGACTCATTCTCCATCCCGTTATCAATCACCAGCGGAGACCAGTTCACTAGATCCATTCCGTTTCTATTTATATTCATTCTTCTCACCATCCTCTATATTTGAACTGAGTGGGTGAATTGTTTCACCACTCTCATCTCAGGGATCAAGTCCTAATCTGAGAGTTCTCTCTTGACTATTAAAGTTAAATCTAAACGCTACTTCCTTAATGTTTCGTGTTATAGCGCTTATAGATTTCATGTTTTATGGTGCTTATAGCCAACCTTCTGGTTGAAGATCATGGGTGGATTAGTTAAATGTGCTTGAAATTGATGCATCACAGTCTTCGCATCTTTCAATACATCTCTCTCGTCCTCATATTCTATCTGGCCCGCGTTTTTAATGCCTTTGTCAAAAAAAACCAAACCGGAGAGGAGTTATCCGCGTGGTTTCTCACTTTACAGGAAACCCCTCCGCTTTCATCCATTCTTACCATCTCATCTCCCCGCCCCTCCCTCCCGGCTACCTGCTCCTTGCTCCGATGGTCACGTAGCTCCCCTCCCAATCCCCTGTTCCTTTATCGCCCTGCGAGAGACCCTCATTTCCCCTCATCAAGCGCTCCCATCAAATCTCCTCTCCGGCCGGCTAGATGCTCGCCCGCTTTCGACTCCCTCTCCGGATGGCTATTCCCTCGCTATCTCCGACCCGCGGTTATCGTGCTCAATCCGTTCCTCGCCAGCCAGCCTCCTCGGTCATTTAGCAAAAATAAAGATTGCCAGAATTGTTCGACAAAGAGAGCTGGCCGGTCGCGTTGAAGGGAAAAGAAGTTAAAGAGCAACCATGAGAAAGGGGGTGGTCGTTTTCTGTAGCAACTTGGTTGAAATTCTGAAGTATTTCGACAGAATAACGACTTTTTGAGAAGAGAGAAGGACGGAATCCAGACTTAACTGAAGTCATAAAGGAAAACATGAGGTTTTATAATACTTACTATTATTTTTAAATGAATTGATTTATACGATGAAGTAATGTCATGGCTAAATCCTAATTTGTAGACGATACGTATCTTCCTAACTACAACTATTTTGATAGCATCACGAAGTATAGTGATCATATTCAAGAGTTACCTCAAACCAATCGGTAAACACCACTCAATAGCTGTCAATTTAGCAATGCTCGAAAATTCGGTTATTCCACGTAATTTTTAAAACAATAAAGTGACATGCCTTCAATTCCACTCAAATAAATCATCACCTAGATGACTGCCATGAAGCTAAATAATCACTTTCCGTGGCTTCCTTCTATTCTAGAAACAAGGGTCTCTCTTATTGGATAAAAGCCGAATGTGTTTAATTGACAAGCGCAAGCAAGTACAGTCTCGTCATGGGCGTAATATTCGCGCGGCCGAAAGAGGAACCAAGCGTCAACGCCTTCAGGTAACCTAGCCGCTTTATCACCCGTAAGTAACAGCGGTCGATGCCGCTAATTCGAAAGCAATCAGAAACACTGGAAGCATAGGTGGGGCAACATTCGGTGGTCTTGGATGAGAGGGAGAGAAGGGAAAGCCTGACCTCGGGAAGGGACCCTGGGTCGCACCGTGTGGACGGAGGAGGCGGAGTGATTAACTCGGGCAGGTAGGTGCGAGGGGATGGGGACCCTGGGAAGAACAAATGAGGGAGGGTGGAGCGATGCGGGAGAGGCTAAAGGGGGAGGGCGAGATAATTGGGAGGGAATGGGGTGGGGGGCGAGGGCGTTTTTAAAGGTAGGGGGTCATTACTGGGAGAGAGGGCAGGGAAGAAAGGAAGGGAAGTCGGAGACGAACGGTCGCTCTGTAATGAGCGGAGTGGGCTGGGGGGGTGTGAGAGGGATGGAGGGGGTGGGTCGTCGTGGGTGGAGTGAGGAAGAAATCCGAAGAGGCATTAGTGGGAGGAGTAAGGGAAAATTCAGTCGAAGCATGTGTGTGTGTGAGTTGGGGAAGGCGAAAAAGAATCGCTTTGATGGGAAGTGCATAAGGTGGAGGGGATGGTAAGGGGGATGAGGGGGGGGGAGGGTGTGTTGCCGGCGTCGTCGCCGCCTCGAGGCCTTGAGGCAGGGGCAAGAGAGAGGGAGGGAGGGAGGCAAGGGACGGCGTCGTGGAAGGAAGCAGGATAAATTAATGTAACCTCCGCGTGCGGCGTCTTGTAGTTGCGAAAGGAGTGTCGGGTCGCGACGAGATGCAGAAAGGAGTAATAAAAAGAAAAGGGAAACAAAGGTGTTGGGTGGCAAACGATATCGTTCTTTCACACAGTCGCATTCTTTCGCTGTCGGAGGGTTATAAGACAATAGTCCTCCGCTCTCGCTGCACTTTGCTTACTAGTCAGTTCATCGGAAGGCCGGCAATGCAATGGGAGAAGGGTCGGGCACTGAAGCATCTATTCTAAGTCTGCGGTCGCAAGACGATGGACGTCTTCCTTTACTTTCCCTACCGAAATCTCTCCATGTGTCTCAATCAGGCTGCGTACAATGTATTCCAATAAATTATCTAGACGCGGAAGTGCGTCACTCTTGATATTCTTAGGACATTTCATGTTTTAGGTCTTTAAAATTATCTGCATAAATATCGAGTCTAAAATAGTTAGCAGCCTCTGCAAGGAATATTTCTTCTTCGTCTTTTATTTTTCCTTTGTTGATGAATAGATTCTTTTCATTCACCAATTGAAAAATCTTACAATGTAAATTGACGGGTGGATTTCTCTAGGCTGAAATAAAATCATCGATTTTTTGGCAATAGAGTATATCTCCGGTTTAAGTCTTCCAACGGCTAAGGCCATTTCGCGCCGTCTAACTAAAAGCCTTAATCCTAAGACCAACATACAGCATCCATTCCCTAGGCGGGATTCGAACCCGCAACGTTTGGTTGCCAGATCAGGATGTTACCGATTTAGCTACTCCGGGCGGCTTTTTGATTGACAGACATAGGAAAAGTTTGCTGAAAACTTAAAAAGAAGGTAGGGCAACTTAATCGGCCATATCCTGGGAGATTATGGCCTCATGATGACAGCTTTCAAGAGAAATATGGATGTTGTGACTGGGAAGGAAGGTCTCGTATGAGATATATGAAGCAAGTAGTGGAGGATGTGAAAGACAAGAATAATAAGAGTACACTGATGTCTTACGTTAGAATAATGAAGTGGAAAACTGCGTCAAACCAACCATAGACGACTAGTATTGATGATAGACCATAAAATGTTCACCTGATAGCCGAAAAGTAGATGCATATATTTCACGTGGGCCTCGGATCAGTTTCACCAGCAGTTTTATATTTTGTGTCTTTGCTCGAATTGTAGTTGATGACTAACCATTTTTTAGAGCTAAATATTAATTACCAACTCCTCCAATTCTTCCGTTTTCATGTTATTTCGTAGGTCTCCATAACATAGACAAATTACTCTTTCGTTTGTGGATGGATAATGCGAAGGAATAAAGAACGAAGTTACAATTAAAAAAGGATAAATTGCAGCAGAATTAAAATTTAATTAGTCCACATTTCTTCTGGCTAGGAAGATCTAAATGAGTTATCACTGTAGAACTTGAAAATTTTATCACGGCAATACCATTGTCTGAGAACGCATCAGAATGGCGCTTTGTCATATTCATAGCGGTGAGATTCTCGGCGCCAGGGAAAAATCTTAATTTTGAGACTGGCACGCCCACATTACCTCCGAGGCATCCGGCAATTTCCATTTCTTTGAGGGGGGTAGCAGCATAGATATCATCATAGAATACATTAATAGACAAATTCGTAATGAAATGCTGTTCCAAAGCGTTTAAATATTTGAGGATGCGCGGCCCAGGAATTCCTACCAAATCCATTTTGAAGATATCTTCTAGGATAGCAGTCGTTGATAATTCGAGAAGATGCCGCTGATATCGTTGTGACTCATGGTAACACTAATTACACCCTCCATATCGCTCTCGGCGTCTTCAGTCTGTATGCGACCCATCAAGCTCTTGTGTTTGAGGAAATGTTAATGCATTATTAAACTCCCCAGCTACCATATATCAGTAAATCGTACAGCCACTGTATTCTCTTAGAGAGTGTGAGTTTTCATGGTCTTCGTTGCAATGGTGGATATTGATGGCTTTCTCTACGCTGTGTATTATATGTATAATTTTAATAGACATTTAGTGTTCTACTTCCCTAGAGCTATTCATTAAATAGTACACCTCATCAAGTCATTTTCAAGAAGTTTGATCCTATAAGCGTGTAACAGGGCTTTCTTTGGAGCTAAAGTATTCCCACTTCTATTTGCTATGTTTAAAAGTTTGGTATGAATTCACGAAAATATTGTATCCTTCTTGGAGTAAGGTAGCTTGGTATGCTGAGATGATTTTTCGTTGCATGGTAGGTTCCGGTAATTTCTAGCTTTGCGGTTTAGGTTGAATATTCTGTGACATTTTTTTTAAGAATTTAAAATTCACAAACATTATTCAAATTCAATGGTGTAGCTGGAAGTAATTTTCTTTCTTTGTCTCTAACATTCTCATGTAATGCGTTTTTATTTTTTATGTCATGCCACATTTTTAAAGGAACCATACCACAGTTATGTTCATAATTAATCATATTTTTCAGATATTTATCAATAATATTATATGTATGCCATTTCTAACCTCACATTACCTCAACAACATTGGCTAAATATGTGTTTATTTTTACTCATGTGTAAATTAATAATTTTCTAAATACATTAATTGAAAGGTGATAAAAAATATACCAGCATCTGGGATGCTGGCATTTTTTCTTGACCTGGGATTTTTCCTTTTATTGACTACTCGAATCTCAATAGCACTTTCAATCAGTTAATAAAGAAAACAAGACTCCTATGGGTGTACTGGGAATCACAGCGACTATGTATAGCAATTTGTGGGTGAGCTAAAGTGCAAAGGCTCTACAAAGATGAAAGTATGTAAAATGGAGGAAATAAAGAACATTCAAAATCATTTACCGGCACTAACTCTGATTGCGCTGTTTTACCTTCCAAGCGTTCTGCTTGGAAGCGGGAATTGAGGGATTCAAGTTTATTTCCTCCATTTGATTGCGAACATGCCCCATGCGTACGCTGATTGCTATATATGGCCTTTTAATAAGACAATATTTGTTGCTGCTGCGCCGTCCTCTCCATAATTACCGCTATATCTGTGCGTCGGTTTTCACGAATGTGAGTTTTTATTATCTCTGGCGTAGTGAAAACTTTGTCGCTGCTGGGACTTTAAATCTTTCCCTGCGGACAAATGGTGTTTGAATTCAGGTAACGCAGTAATGGATCTTTTATCCCTCATTTACTTCTCGTGGAAAATTAATCTTCAATAGTCAAATGCATTCTTCCATAACATTTGCCTCTGGATAGTAAAGGCGTAGTCCCCCATTAAGCACAGCAATGACTATCGGCGATATAATTCATCAAGCACCAAGTGTTACAGCTTTTTCTTTACTGGTTCCTAATTGCATAGTAGTGTTTTTATAACACTGTTTTATAGCATTCCTCTATCAGAAAACTTCCATATTTTTGGTTAGATACATTTTTGTTGTTATTCTAATAATCTTTCTTATCTGTTTTCAGGTAAACTCCAATTAATGGAATGGACAATTTTCACCACCCATCTTCTAAGCTTAAGATCCTAGAAAAATGGTATGTTTTCAATTCCAGTTTTTTTAAATATATTTTCCGATTATCGGCTTACTGTTTTTTTACTCTCAGCGTATTATCAAGAGTGAAAATTGTGTGACATTTCCAAACCTGATACGAGAGCCAGGTTGCATTACGTTCTCAGGTACTCCGATACATTAACCCAGCGAGAAATGTAAAATTACAATCTAAAATTGCTTAAATTTCCTAAATCCTGGAAAGGTGTATAGCAATGCGCCGGGAATAAGTGCCGCTAAACATCCTGTTTTTATCCTTAATATTCCTGTTGCAATGAGGGCATTTACTCGGAACAGAAATCGCTATTTTGCACACGGAATCGTTAGATACAAACAAAAAATAAATTTTGGTGAAAAAAATTAGTCTTTAACCAAAGCCATTCACTCATAAATAAAAAATTAAAATGAGCAAAAGGTGAAGCCCACCGAACAAGCTGCGTCAAGGATTACTACGTCATCCACCTCAGTTCTTGACTGTTTTTAGGAAGAACGGGAATAGAGAGGAGGTGGGGAGGGGAGGTCTGCCTAATCAGAGATCCTGTCGCAACCACTTCCATTGGCAGAGTCAGCTGTGTGTCCCCAATTGTGATAAGGCGGAGGAGCTTCGCATTCTCAGTAGTGATTGGACGAAGTGGATGACGTACAAATTCTTAGCACGCCTAGTTTTCCTTACGGCTAAAAACATCAGTTTTTCGCCGCTTATAACTCGAGAACTATTTGACAGATTGAAGAACGGAAAAAAATACTGGTATTTCTATACTGAAAACTATCAGATTCTGCGTTAAAAAAATATGGAATATGACTCCATTCAGGCGTAGTTGGTACTTTTATTGAGAAGTGGTACTACCTCGACGGGGAGGTTTTTTTCATATCAATTCTGGTCGCCGAATGTCCTCAGAGATGTTTTTTCAGCGTTAGGCATCCTTTTTAAGATCCAGCTCATTTGTGGCGACGGACGAGATCATTCCCTGAGTCTGCCCTCAGCCCCCCACCGATTGCTTTTCTCTCCTCTATCTCATCCCTTGCTCGGCGGTCCGCTTCCGAGCACCCTCTACACCCCCTTCTACACCCACCTGCCACTCTCTTTCCAGAAAAAAAAGCTGCCTCCTTGGTCCGTCCCGTGCGTGGCAATGGCCTCTCTTGCGTACCCTAAATAACACTGTATATTTTTTTTCTCCCACGAGAACCTCTTCAACCCTTTTCACCACGCCCTCCGCTCAACCTCCTCTTCCCTATTCCCCTTTTCGGAAAGATGGTAAAGGGATGGCCTCTCACGAAAACATTTTTTTTTCGTGCGTCAATAAACTCTTTCTGTCGGTCAACCCTTTGGTTCCGATGGTGTGGTGCAATTGGTTCCCCCGCCGCTCATCCTGCAACCCTGCCCTCCTCCCCCATTGTGAGCAGTGGAAGCTCTTCCGTGTTGTGGCAAAGGGATGCCTTGGGAGGGCCTATTGCCCAACAGTTGGGAGAATGGCCTGGGGGAGGGAGGGGGTGATCCTTGGTTGTGCACCCTGATCCCTTTGGCTCGCAGTCCTGAAGGACGGCGGTGGTAAAGTGAAGAATAAGTGTGTGCGCCTCTCTTCCGAGGAAAGGGTAACACTGCAATTGCTAGCGGGTGGTTCCTGGGGATTTGTTTTAGAGCAATCCATCCATCAAACCCTTCCACACATCTTTGCGTTTCCGGAAACACTGTCCGTGCCATCTAACGCCTCATTTTTGTCTTCTTTCAAAATCCCTACGCCTTCAATTAGATATTTAACACTCAAGGTTAAGGTTGTATGCGTATTGTGCATCGTAGTCGGTTATCCTACAGCTTCTCCTTGGTGTATGGCATAAGTGTAAGTGTGTGTGAGTACACACCCTTCTATCCGTCAGGAATGTGGTTGTGCCACTGAAAACTTCCGATATTAATGGGAGTCTATGTTTGTCCTGGAGAGCCTATGGCTTCAGTTGTCTGCGGAGCTTCTTATTTGTTAATGTCGACGAAAATGCTGCTCTAACAGCCGAAACAAATGTCTAAATTGAAGGATTAGGGGTGATTCTCAACAGAAATTTACATGAATGGTGAAACTTGAGACTTTACGAGCTACGTTGAGAGGAGGGTAAGTCATCATAATTTTAAATATTTTCGCTTCTTTTTCCCAAAAAACCGAAAAATAAAATGAAATTTATCAATTCAAACGACCATGAAGTAAAATTATTTCCGAATTAGGAAATCTTCTCCATTTGCTTTCCCTCTCTCTATTTTACTTGCGCACGTTAAGATATTCTTCGTCATTTTTTATACTAGAAAATGGCATAATACATTCCATAGTATATATTATTTATCATTTAGACCAACATCTTATTCTCATTTACAAAAGCAAATTTCTTTGGCCTTAGTCCGCTTCACAGGTGCATGTATTTTATGCTCCTTGTTGCTATGTGAGCATACCCCTGAGAAGAGTATGAAGAACCAGTGCATTGAGAGATTGAATAACTGATAATATAATATATGTATAGAGTGACCTTATTTTTTCATTAAAATCACATAATCACATGATCATCATATAGGAATGGTTGAGTATATTTTTGGAATCTGAATCGAGTTACTAGCTTCAGGACAACGAGTAAGAGCCACTTCTTACATTTGAAACCCATTTGTTACCATTAGGTGTCATAGGATAAATACACACGCCTGGGTGAGTTCAACATTTAGGGTAATACTGAGATATTAACGATGATCTAATGTCAAAGAAATTCAGCTTTGATATTCAGCGTATTCACTGTGTTCTTACTAGGAGATTTTTTCACTTTCAAAGTATTCAGTTCTGGTGTTCACGTATTCATTTTTTTATGATTCATATTTTGAGTGATTTAAGTCATTTCCATCAAATTTCTGATCATGCTTGAATGGTTTGTGTATTCCTTGGTATATCCGATTAATTTTGTTCAAGAGTCAACTTCTTTATCCGATGAACTCATGTCTAAGAAAAATTATGCGTGTGTTTAAGCAGGGCTGCAGGTAATGTCTCTTACACCAGCATTTGGGGACACATTCAATGATGTCTTCATGGGCAGTGGTGTCTCAACAGCATTGTCAGCGTTACGAGGTATATTTCCATCGGCTTGCTCTTTTGGAATGCTAAAGAAAACGTAAAAGTGGAGAGTGGGGTAAAAACCAGTGCATTGACTGGGATTAAAAAAATAGAGGGACGTGCTCACCGCCAAGGGTTGTGAGCGGGCAGGGGAATAGTGTTGCCCGGTTCGTGCTCACGTATGAAGGTTGAAGCGAATTTCGCAGGAAAGAGGGTTGGAAAAAAAGTCTTGCCCGTGGTAACGGGGTCGTCGGCTGATTTGAATTTGTGGGGCAAAACAAACGAAGGACGCGACGTGGCGTCGCCCAGAATGGAACCGGAAGAAAAAATAGACGGGAGCGAAAAAAAAAGTGAGTCTGACATTTATCACTCCACTCTTCCCTACGACTCCGTTAGGGCGAGTTTTTTTCTCCCTCTATTCCCATTCCTTCGAAGAGGTTACGAAAGGGTTAAGGGGAGGAAGCGTGAGAGGAAGGAAAGGGTTGCGTGAAGAAAGGGAAGGAAAAGGAGAAGAGTTGTTTTAAGCCCGCCATAAACTTGGGACCCATGAAGGGCGGCCCACGAGGGTAGGATGCGAGGGTGTTGGCGAGAGTGACGGCGGTGGGCGAAGAGGAACCCGGAAGGAAGAAAGTGGAGTTACCCGTGGGGATGAGGGGCCCTTGGGGGCTCCAGGGCCGTTTCCTTCGCCCCTGCAGCGGCGGGAGGGAGGGAAAGGCATCACTTTTCCTAACCCTGCCGCACTCGGGGATTTGAGAGTTTTTTGGATGAGCACTTCTTGGAGATTTAGAAGGACGCTCGAGGAGGTGTTCCTTCCACCGGCCCTATTATGGACCATATTCCTTCCAATCTCGCCGTATTGCCAACCATAAAAAGACGTTAGAGGAAGACAAGATGGCCTTTCCCAAATTTCCCTCGTACCTTCGCATTGTCGGCAGGTGTGCAATCTATTTGACAATGGGGGCGTTTACTCGGTACCGAAATCGCAATTTCGTGCACGAAATTGTTAGATGGAAACGCAAAAAAGAATTTTAGTGAAAAAATTAATCTTCTAACCACAACCATTCACTCATACATCAAAAATTAAAATAAGCAAAAGGTGTCACCCACTGAAAAAGCTGCTGTGATAACATTGACGTAATTTTCCTCCCGTCCTTGACTGCTTTTTGGGGAAAGGAAGGGAGACGAGGGGTATTCCCGGAAAGTCTGCTCACACAGATATTGTCGCAATCGCTCCCATTGGGAGAGCCAGCTGAGCCCCCCCCCCCCTTTGCGATAAGGCATAGTAGCTTCGCGGGCTCAGTTATGATTGGACGAAGTCAATGACGTCAGAGGTTGCACCACGCCAACTTTTCCGAAAGGGTTAAAAACATCAGTTTTTCGCCGCTTGTAACTCGAGAAATAATTGACGGATCAAAAAATGGAAAAATACGGGTCTTTTTATTTTACAAACTTTACAAACAAATTTTACAAACAAATTTTACAAATCGGCAATAAAAAAATATGGTAAACGACCCCATTGTTGCGCTGTGTTGTTTCCAAAAGCTTGTGTTCTCTCTCAACACTTCGTGGACCATCTGCAATTATTGCCGAAAAGCATATAGGTATTACTGCATGAGCAAATTCATATTCCTTTAATAAGCATGCAGTTTTTCGCTCATGCACTAGTTCAAATTAAAAGCGTAGCGGTGCCCCCGGAATGGTCTGGGAGGTTTTGGTGTAATCGGTCCAATGGTTTGGGTGTAATATTTGGCAAATATTACACCCAAACCGACGTAAAGGTTGGCGTAATATTTTTCTGGAATCGCCTTGGTGGTTTAACAACAGATTTGGTCCTTTGAACTTTTAGAAATATTTTAGGTGGGGATATAAGTGAATGTCCTTCTTGAAATAGATAAAAAACGGAATGGTTTGGGTGGAGGATAGCTATTGTTATTTTTATAACAGTGAATTGGTTTTCAAATTGATGTGCTGATTTAGCAACAAACATTAATATATTACCGGAAATAAATTCATTACTAAATAGTTTAATGCGATGGTACGGGCAAATTTAACCTGGCGAGATGAATTAATTTAAGAATTAGATGTAAAATGCTCTGCCTCAAAATCACAAATGCTCTATTATTTCGTATTTTTATCCCTCTCTTTGAGAATCAACGGTCACCTTCCGATTGTGTTACCTATTTATGCTTTTTGGTTCTGGAACTCCATATTGGTACCAGGTAAATTGTTAAAAAAGGTTATGCCTAGAAATGATTTCTTTAAAACTACATCTCAAAATTCAACTTTTGACTGGATGAATAGCAATTCCTTAGAAGAAGAATTTTGTCCCCGAAAACATTAATTAGTTTTGAACATGTTTTCCCAAAAATCAAGACTGGCTTATAAATATGTGTCTTGAGATTAAGCATGGAAGTATTACTGGACCATCTTTCTGATTTATACATAATGAATAACTAGCCGAAAGCCGTTCTTCGCAGGGGTTTTTAATTGAATTCTCGGTATTCACACAGTCCTTGCGAGAGAAAGCAGAAGAAATTTGTTAATCAATGGGTCTCAATTGTATGTTATTCTGATTAAAGTAATTATTACTCTAGAGCTTTGTTGTGTTGTCCAGTTTAGAACCCGGGTATGTTAGACAGACTGAGGGATGCCCGCTCGTGACTGAAAGAGTTTTATATCGGTTTGAGTAGGTTTTGATGAACTGTCCCTATTCTTCTTTGCATTTTCGATACAGATCTTCGGTTCCGTCCCTAAGTTAATTCTCTCATCAGTTCGATATATTTCCTATATGTCAACCTGAACTTGAAGGAGGAACGAGCAATGGAACTCTTCCTTGCGGCTAAGTAGCAGGGATTTCTGAGGATGCTGTGCCTAAGCTTTATTTTTCTTTATTTTCATTTTCACCGATAGAGATTGAGTACAAATGTCTTTCCATGTCCTCTTGGTACGTACATCACGTCAGGAGAGGATAGTTTACCCATGGTGTCTTCTATACTTTTGAGTATTCTATTAAATAGGAGAACACTGAACACATATTTCAAAAATATTTCTTTTTCATTACTGTATATAGTCTGCAGAGAATAAACATTAACTTTACGTTCATTCCCAATGGTAGCTGATCTGAGCAATTTGGGATCAAATATGGGTGCTTATTTCCGATTTTTTCCATTATATTGCAGGCATTTCCCAGAATCTTGCGTTTCATCTTCTCCGTTTTCTCTTGCGATATGTTCGGAATCAAGATCGATGGATTGCGAAGTACTTAGTCTCACTCCCATTCTGCATGTACCGTTGGCTAAAATTCAAACTGGTGGCTGTTTTAGTAGGTATTTTGAAACATCAGACTAAGTATGGGAAAATTATCCAGTGGGCAGTTTGATGACCTCTTATGTCGAGATTGGTGCTCCGTTTGTTTAACTGCCAAGGTTGAAGCTCACTTGAGAGGAATGTGGTTGTTTTTGCACCACATTCACCTGTCCCGTTTCGTAAAGTGCAAATTAGAAGCGTCTCTTGGCATGCCAGTGTCTACATTTTCTTTTACTTTTCGTGCTTTTTCTCGCATATAAAGGTTGAATAACTTCGGTAAAATGAGTGGCGAACTCAATCTTTTCTTTTTTAATATCATGACACCATCCCGCGATTCCATCTCGAACATGTGGGAATGGGTTCTCCCTTATCGCCACCGAGGACGGAGTACGAATTCTCCTCGCCCGAGGCAAGGACTGCGTGTGAATCCTTAAGGGAAGGCGAATAGATCTTAGTTTCCTCCCCTTCCGCCTTGAAAAGCAAATTATTCTGCTTCCCATCTTGGCTCTCCTCTTAGCTTGATCCCCGTCATGTGAATGCAAGCCGAGTAGTTGTATCATTTTACGGTCCGCGTCTTTTGAGCGTACTGCTGTGTCTATTCAATTTGTTACTTTCCCTACGACGCCTTTCTCCCCGCATATGTGCGATGCAATTACTAAGATATTTATAATTTATGAGAAATTATTTGTTTAAACTCTTTTTGTATTTTTTTTCATTTTCATTTACTTTTTCAATGCAGTGGAATACTACATATATTTCTCTGCCTACACCAGTATGCTCTGGAGGGGATTCAATTCCACTCAAAAGAAAGTCTTGGTTGGTAAATTAGCATAATTTGTTTGCATGATGCTAGTAGGGGTCTGAGCTATCAGATCTTCTGTTCCAATTTTAGTGATTAATAATGTGTGTCATTCCTCCATTCAGTTATTATTGATTTAGTTTGAAATTCGATTATTTACATTTAGTCATGATTTAAGCATATTTATCTAATTCCTCGTTTGTAGGACTGTTACGGTTCTTTATTATTTACTGTGATCTTGCCTATTGTGCTAAATCATTAAATCTGCATTCTCTCCTTTTATTGTAGCATGAATTCTTACCATTTATTTTAAAAGACAGTTTCCCAAAAACGGCTGGCTCTCACGCTTCAAAAATGATCCCTCGCTTGACTTCGAAAATTTGTTTTTTCTCACTGTGTATGCAGTCATTGCAAGAGTTACAACCTCGATATATTCGGAAATAAATCTGCTAAAATTATCATGTATATTTGTTGGTACGATATAGGTAGCTTAGAATTCACCTTCGAAAACAAGTCCAAACAAGTTCGCCACTGTTGTTCAAACCCATTGATTTCGATGCAATTTCGTTCAAATGAAATTCACAATCATGAGTTCAAAATAATGATGTGCATAGTTTTTATGCCATTCGAAACTCGAACAGCCATTGCTGGCATTCTCCCATTTTGAGTTAATTCGTGCTAACCACTCCGTCTCCCAACTCCTTCCTTCGATAGAGTAATCGGTAGCTCGGCGCTCTTTCTGCCCGTGGGGGTCGATGGTTCCGAAATATTTTCAGCATCTCTGAGGTTACTGGCCTTGACTGGCGCATTATTCCCCTTTCGCATCAACGCCCCCGTCTTCCCATTACATTATTTAAGACAAAAAAGGAGCGCCACGCGTGGACCAAAGTTACGGTCGCTCCTGCCTCGGGCTGATCACCTTTTCCTCCCTCGCAGCACGCGTCATAATTTCCATGAGGGAGGGAATTTCATCCTCAGCCGCCTTTGAATGTGCTCTCGATGGATTCCGGCAGATTTTACTCGTCATAAGCTGCCTAATGTGCGCTAATAACGGTTGGCTTAATAGTTAGGCTCACTTTCCACTCCATTTCTTTTTTAAATTACTCATGACTGTTGGAGCGTGCCTATTTATAGCCGCGATTTCATTTTAGAAAAGATCCTCATGGTTTAAAATGCTCGTCTACTACTATTTATGAGTGAGTCTGTGGTAGTATTCATGGTTTCTCTTCCTTGAGCAATTCGCCTTCGATGTTTCATAATTGCCATAGTCTAGAGCTGAGGATAGAAATTATAGTCCCTGAATCATTTCGAAACGATCAGTATTCGTTTGAGCAGATGATCTTGTGATCATTTACGTCCCTGTAAGAGCTTGTGGTTTCGTGTCGTAGGATTCGATGAGAATTTTATGTATTTATTAGTGCATTGATGTTACGTACTCAGCCATGGAGGAAGGGGAATAAGATCTTAGAAGTTCCTCCTCAAAGCAACGTAAGAGTGTTGGTGGCATTTAAAATGTTTGACTCTCCGTTATTCTTCCGTCACCAAAAGGCAACGCGAGTGACATTGATGCCTTTCGAGGCATCTTCTGGGATTTGGTTTAATCGACAATGGACTGCTCTCTCTTCACATTTTGACGATTCCGAGAGTCACTCAATCTCCCGTTCCGCGTAAAGCAGGAACTTGCTGAACAAAGAACTCCCTCTATCCGGCCATCTTCACCTCTTTTGATTCATCCGATGCGAAAATTTCCGCTCCTCCCCCCGGTCACCTCGCCTGACCCCTTCCTCCCCTCGCCCCTGGTAGCCGCTCTCTCCCATGGCGAGGAAGGAGCGGCTGCAACTCAACATCCGGCGGCGGCGGCGACTCGCCCCAGTTTCCACTCTCAAAGCCTCTTCTAACCCGCCGCCCACGCCCCCCGACCCTCCGCCCCCAGAGCATCCCAACCTCCTACGCTAGTTCCCCGGGCCACCCTTTCAACATCCGAAAAAAAATCCCCACCTACGGGATGCCTCTCCCATCTCCTCTCCCCTGCTCATTCCCAGAAACGAGAACCCTTCACACCAATTTCCAGTTCAATCCCTCTAACAGCCCCTCCTTCCCATGCTACCTGAATTCTATACCTCTTACCCGGAGAACTCTTCCCCAAATTTCCAGTCGCCGTCCCGCTGTTTTTCTGTCTGCCTCTCCTCCACCCCATAACTCATCCCGAGTGCAGTTCCGTCCTCTCGCACAAAGACACAAGCGCGCGCGTGCTGACACGACGTCACAACACGCAACGTGGCCACCGAGATGGCGGGCTCCTTTAGGTTGTTCGGGTGGCGGAAAAAGAAGTGACAGGAAGAGAAAAAAAATGTCAGAGAGAGTTGTCCTTCGGCATTGCTGGGATGAGCTCGCCTTCCCAACACCGTTCCCTATTCCTGCCTTCGATGAGATGGAATGAGTTGTGCATACAATAAATCTTGAAAGCCTATGCGTGGTCTTGTGCGTACGAGATGTCTGTGAAGTTATCCGTTTTACTGCCCCATTCCAATCCTTTTTGTGCTTTGCTCTCCGAGGAAGTACGAGATTTTTTGCCAGACGAAAGGAAAGGTTTTTACCGTTTTCTTTGTCTGTATTTTTCTGCTTCTAGAAGGGTTGAATTTTGTTTTCTCGAGTATCTTGCCTCTCCTCTCAGCGCAAGGAGGGCTTTCAAAGCTGTAACTTTACAGTTAGGCCAATTTTAACACCAGTTTTGAAATAGCTTTCTAGCCGATGTGCGACATTTATTGACGGATGGCGACTCTCTTCCATCGGACAGCACGGAGCACCATCCCTTACTGTGCACCTACGTAAACCAACATATAAAAAACTAAGACTCCTACAGGGCAATCAAGTTTCGTTTGAAAAATTCGACCTTCTTTTACTCCCTGCTTTCAAATTAACGGCGAATAATTTTTGTAATTCATTAGAACAGTTAGTAAATTCCCTTTTAGATCAATAAAATCAGTAAGAGCAGCTTATCTTCACGTTCTGTGGATTTTATTAATGCCAAAAACCTCTCTGTTTAAATCATTTGACGATTTTAGAAATGCATATTCAATTCTGGTGGTAAACACGATCTCAAATGGGCTTTTTCATGGCATATGTTATGGGAAGTGATTCTTGAAATACATCCCTGCATATTCTTGAACGATTCATTTTAAGTGACGTAAGTGTTACCCCTAATAAAAATGAACATTCAAACCATTGTGAAACACCTAACATCCTTTCAGCGAGCAGTTTACGGTAGCGATGTAAATTTCTGAAAGCTTCGTAATTGGGTTTTTATTCCTCCATGAAATAAAATATTTCGGCCAATCGCGAGAAACTTGAAGCCAATCAATGAGGAGAGTGATAAAATTTTAAATGAGTCTGTCTGGAAATAACGAAGAGCCGTGGCTGATAAATGTTCACAGATCGCTTGAGGCAAGATGGTCCATGCATGAAAAGCCTCCCTCAACAAAAAGATAACCATCTTACTCCGCCGGAGGAAGAAAAACTTCCTGAATCCACTTGCTCGGTCGGTTGAAAACTACGCCAAGTGCTCTTTCTCTGCTCTTAGCATATTTCGTGGTTGAGTAGTTTTCGAAACCCTTGGGCTAAGGCAATAATTGCCGCTCTGCTGTGAGCGAAATTAAAGCGACCAGAACGGGGACTGCTCGTCGCCACCGTTTGCCGGTATCTCAGAAAGTAATATATGTTCTATAAATGTTGCATAAAAAAATAACTAGAGCGTTGCCCTTTGAGAGATATCCGCGAATTGTCGTTCTGTATAATCCGAAGACACCACCTTCCAACTCTACCCGTTCCAATCTCTTTCGAAAATGCCAATCTCATTTCATTCTTTACCTCAATATCGCGGAAGTCGCAAGTGGTTGGTTCTGTAGGCTTCCCATTCAATACACTTTCTTTGCTAGCAAAGCATTTCAACTTTGACGTCAACGGAACTACCTTAGACTCTAAATGTTTTGATGTTTCATTTCATTTTTCATCATAGCTATGGAATTAGAGTTAAACTCACTATTGCAGGAATTATCGCACCGGCATTCAGTAAATTCTTCTTAAAGTTTCATGAATTTTACCGTAATAACGAGTTAGCCATCGGTTTTATTGGAATGATGCTCATGATCAATTATCCTAAGGATTGAAAAATATTTAGTTCAAAGAACTGTGATCAAAGAATAAGAATGTTGAAAAAATGAAGAAAAATGTTGAACCACCCCAAGGTTGGCGCAGCAATTGTTTTAACATTCTCAAAGGCCAAAATTCGCCGAAAAGGATGATGTGCTTATTAAACTTTGAGACATCTGTTACTGCTTGAGTTACAGCCTCTAATCCACGGAGAAATACATGTTTTTTTATTAGGATAAATTTAGGAAATATGAGAAACGCGGTGAAAAACACACTTTTCTGGTATTACGTTGCTCTCAACGAAAAACGCACGATGAAACGCCACTTACGAGAAATTGTCTGCATGATAATACATTTTTTTTGCTCTTAGCTTGCTCTAAATTCGTGCCCCTACTGGCTTTGTTAAAAAGATTAATTCAGAGACTTCAACGCGTGTAAATACGCCCTCTTCTACGTAGCCAATGAATTAAAATGCTGATATTTTCATTTTTCAATCAAGTAAACCTCTTTGTAATAATAAATTTCCTATGTGTTATGTTTGCTGAGTACTGTACATGATATTTCATTTTATTTTAAGCCACCTTTCAGCCGCATTTGAGGCAACATTCATGGAGTAATCTCAACGCTGTTTTCTCTCGTAAATCCTCCGCGATTATAAGAAACCCAACCTGTTCTTCTAGCGCTACCAGCCTGCGCGAAGAATTCTTTAGGCTTTCCATAGCGTGACGGTCCTATGCTCACGCCTCGCTAAGTATCTGGGGATTTCAAGTTTTAACTAGACATAAAGACGGTGACCGAGGAGTTATAAATCAACTCTCGGTACCAAAGCAAGTCAATATCATATTGCATCTCATCGAGAACTGCATCTGCATGCCTGTAATTACCTTTCCGTAATGTATTTATCCCAGTCCTTTATGGCTATGTAAGAGAGAAAATCCTTATCATTCAATTCTCGACGATGACACTACCATTACTGGAATTTATTTTTCATTTTGACTGCTCTAGTAATTCGACGCATTGATAAAATATTCCACTCATATCAGTTTTCTCAGTGGAAACAGTTGGTTCCTCTTGGCATTGTGATTGATTATATTTATCTTATTTTTTCTGAATTTGAAGTTTAACTTTATCTGATCTTATAATCTTTGGACCATTAATCTGCTTAGTACGGGGACACGTTTATTTCGTCCATTTATATGAGCCTCCTTTTCAGCTTGAAGATGCATCTGCTGTAATCAATATTGATTTAAAATTATCAATTTATTTACTACCCACTCTCGAATATCCCATAGCAATTTAACCTAGGTGGGATTTTTTCCTTTCCAATAGCAAAACTAAGTAGTTTAAGAATGGAAAGTTTAAGAATCATCATCATTATCATCGGTCAACAATCCTAGGATTGGTTTGACGCAGCTGTTTGACGCAACTTGTTCCATGTGTCTCAAACGAAGCCTACCTTCTCTATTCTCCCCGTTCACTTTTCCCTCGAAGATTGTCTTAAGATCGACCATCGTGTCTTAAGATATGACCGATTAAGTCACGCATAAAATTTGTCTTGGGGTATGCATGAGACTTGTCTTTTCTCTCACTCTTCTTAGGACTTCCTCGTTACTCACTCGGTCGATCCATTCTTCGGTAGCACCATATTTCGAGTACTTCCACCCTTTTCTTCTGCGCTGCTGTATTCGCCTATGCCTCACTGCTGGAAAGAATCATGCTCCAGATGTACATTTAGATGAATTGTTTCCTAACTTCTATGCATTTCCAGCTCTGATTAGTTTCTTCTTATGATAGAATGCCCACTTTGCCTTGGCTATTCTACAGAGTATTTCTATCTTGCTTCGTCCATCATTGGCTACTCGGCTTCCCAGGTAACAGAACTCTTTCATCTCTTCAAGTTTTTGTTTCCCTAGTTTAGTGTTCCATAGTTTGGTATTCCCTAGTTTGGTGTTTAGTGGCTTCTTTTCTCGTGCTGCACACCCATATCTTGTTATTGATCTTCAGCTGATATTTGGCCATTCTCCTTTCCATGGTTATCAGAATCATATTCAGATCCCTCTCTGTCTTTGCTGTAAATGCTATGTCATCAGCGGATCGATGCATGCTAATGTTTCTCCGTGTTGTTCAAGAATAGAGTGAGTAAAACTGTGCTCCCTTCCGTCGCCGATGCCTTGGGAGGTACCTTTTAGTGAACCACTGTGAAGGAATCTTGGTGAGCTAGAGGTAATCGGGGGACGGGAGCCACCGCGAGAGACGATGGAACTGTTGTTGATTAGAGATGGCCGTGGGGGCATAATAGAGGGAGCGGGAGTGGCAGGGGGAGGCGGTTCGGATCAGAGGGGATGGTAAGCAGTCGCCTCCTCCCCCCCGGGGGGGCAAGGCCTCCTCCCTCCCACTGCAGGGGGCAGTGAAAGGAGGAAGCGGCGGCGGTCGCCGCGGGGCTGGTCCGAGGGGGGCGGCGGGGAGGGGCATTTGTGTGCGGGAGAGTGCGTGAAGGGGCGACGGGGGCAGGTTTTTAGAGGGAGGATCCGCACCCTCCCCCGAGCGATCCTCACCCTCCTGCCCCGTCCTCTCCCGATCGACGCCCATCCCTGTCCCTTCCTCCTCCTCGCTCCCAACCCACGTACGTAAATGGTGGCGGAGCGCTCTCGTTTACGCCCTCGAATCAAGTTCAGCGTCGAACAGCCGATGCCAAATGTCCAACGCTTCCCATTCTACTCTCAAGTTATTTTTTCTCCGAGTTTCTTTTATCGGCAGTATTCGCTAAATTTCTTTAATTATTTCTATTTCGTTTCCCGTCCCCAGCGAGGACACGAAGATACTTCTGTTTTTATTGATCATTTCAAAGGCTTTCGATGGAACGTTTTAGGCCCTACTGTAATTATTTACGCGTATCAATGGCGCGATTACGTTTAACTCACCCCTCTACCCGCTCCTGACATGTATGCACGTCCTACTAAAATAATACCTATGTTTTTATCGAATCCTATACATTGGACGCGAAATCGTGTCGACTAGTCAACGTATTTATGTCGATAGAATAATCACTTTCAGAACCATAAGTTTATCACGCTATTTGTGCTGCGTTTGTGTGATCCTGGTTGGTCAACAAAGAGCGAAGTAAAATATAGGCTTCATCCCCTTTGGTCGTCGATCATAAAATTTATTTCACTCAGCTCTCAGTTAATTACCCTAGCACCTAATCTCTTAACAATGAAGTAGTTCTTCGCTTTTACATCCTTCTGTACTATTTCCAGGGTTTTCACCTCTTATCTTAATCAGCGGCATTCATGTATACCTACGTTTCCTCAAAAAACTTTCCAAGTAAAATTATGTATCAATATGTCTGTGATAAGTGATAGTTTTCCTTTTCTTCTGAAAACCTCTTTATTACTTATTTAGTCTTGTTCATTTGATCTTTTTCGTTTTTATGGAACCAGTGCACTAATCAGTCTAGCCTTTTCTTATGTTTTTTTTACGATTCATGCCTCTACAATATACTGCTATATTGAACCATGCCCCCCCATGTATGTTTTAATATAGTTTCCTAATTCCAGGATTATATTTCAATCTGTTCCCTTGAGCTTTTGTACCGACCAAAAGTATATGTTTTCAATTTTATCAGTCTTCTTGCTGCAGCTGCAGAATTTATTTATAAATGGAATTCCACAAAGTTAGTACGAGTCGCATCTCATTTATTCCTGCTGCAGGTCCAAAATAATGTTTCATCCCAAATTCTAATCCTGATTATCTATCACACGTGACTGATGAACTTGCATACTACTACGGAACATTTTAGTCTAAAGCGTTTCATCATGTCTCGGGTTTTTCCAAACATTTCAGGCAACAAAAAGTCAGGTAGCTGCGGCTCCTCCGGATAATAATGTGGTGGTCTCTCCTTCCAATCAGCAGTACCATCGTCATTAAGTGACTAGCAGACCTGCGGCCTTCTTTGCAGTCAGTCTCTGTCTGGTGTGCTCTTGAGGTGAACTTTGTGTTCTAGTGTCAAATGAGGTTTTACAAAGTGTTTGGAAACTACTGATTACACATTACCAGTAGATGGTAGTAGTGCTTGTGCTTCAAACAGACAGTTACTGCTTCACTGCTCAAAGTAGTCTTTGCATTTTATATACACTTTTGTGCACCTACTTTTCATAAGCATTTGGTATACAGAGAGAAGGAAATGGCTATTTTACAAATAGAGAAATATGTCCCTCTCTAATTATCCTATATGTTTTGTACTTTTGTTTACACAATATCTTCATTTTATGTTTTCTCCCACTCTCAAAAACCACCCTTTTTGCATTTTTCTCTGCACCACAAACTGCTAGTAATCGAAAACTACTACTAAATCATACAGACAGAGAATTCACACTCAACGCCCCAAACCACACTCTTTTCGCTCAAAACTTGGATGAGAACAAAACAAAACGGATACAGAATGACCGACTGACTGACACGCTACAAAATTACACCCAAACCGTTGCAAAGGTGGCTGTGATATTTTTCTGGGATCGCCTGGGTGGTTTATAAATTGAATATGTACTTTTAGCCTTTTCAAATATTTTCGTTGGGTAAGTGAATGTCTTTTTTAAAATTGATGAAAAATGGAATGTTCTAAGGGGTTTTAATATAGTCGAATGCAGTTTTTGACGAATATTTTGTAAATATTATACCCAAAGCGATGTACAGGTTGGTGTAATATATTTCTGGAATCGTCTCGTTAGATTTATTTTAGGATTGGTTTTTTGAGCTTTTGGAAATATTTTAGGTGAAACATCTGCTTGTCGACTGTGTAAAACTTGGTACATTGGTAACTACGAGGTACTACTAACTCGTACCTTCGTCTAAGGGTTGCTGCCCTCTCTTCCTGCTGTTTGTATGCATAATCTTTGGCGGTATCCAAACTTAATGTACATCATATACAAGAGTTTCTGCAGCATTAGATAGGTGTATCTCAGATTTTAGTCCATTACCACCTCCCGAAACGAATTACGTGAACATAAAATTGAAAGAATTCCCAACTTTCTCCTCGAATATGGTGGAATGAATTGAACGTGCTTTATCATCAAACAATAATCTATAGCTATGACGTTATTTTCGTAATTTTATAATTACTTGGGATAAAGTAAAAATCTAAGAATTTTGATTTGGTTGAATGCGTTAAATGTAGGATGTGGAAAAATGGGTTTCATCCAATAATTACTCCCTTGAAAGGTGAATCATGATAAATAATACGGACCGGGAGAACAAGATTTCGCTGCCGGCCACTGATGGAAAATTGGAATTCCCGCTGACCGGGTTATAAATAATCGATTTGATGTCGACTCCAAAAGCGCACAATCGAGCGGAAAGTCGATAAGTTCATCATCCAGCTCACGAAACAGGACTGTGGCTTCATTTTTCGTGCTTTTGTTGCTGTTGCTGTTTTCGACCCTCGGAGAAGGGAGTCACGTCTGCTTGTAGCCTCCTCCTCCTCCTCATTTCGTCGAAATCTCGTCTTATCTCTCACCCTCCGCCTCTGAAAAATAATCCCCTCCTCACAACTCGTTCCTCCTCAACCTTCTGTTTTATTCTCTCTCCTCTTTGACCCTCTGTCTCTTGAAGGATTCTCTGTGACTGCTATAGCAGCTCTATTACTTCAACCAGACGGAGCGTGCCTTAAGGACGTGGTTTGGTCTGGAAATTACGAGCGAGATGAGTTTTGGGCCTTTCGGTTACAACCCAGGTCGTCACTTTTTACAATACCAATGCCTCCTTTGTCTTTAGCGTTGTGGTGTCGGCTCTTTGTTTTTATTCTTACCTGAAGGAGTGAAACAATAGTTTAAAACCGTATCGAAATTTCATAGCAATTTCGACGCCTGTATCTCAAGGTTGTAAAAATGTTCGCTTGAAAATTAGTCTGTGCTCGGCTTCATGTTCGAGGTTCATGCCTCGGCTATACCCAGGTTTATTAGTTAAGATCCTTGATGAAAAGATGCTGTTAATTTTTTTTAATTTTAACAAAAACGCACACGGTATCAATCAAGCCTGTATCACTTTTCCCTTGGAATTCGCACTCTACAAATATTTTATACCATAGATACTGACAATGTAGTTGCATGAGACCCTATAGTTTCTTGTTTGCATGTCGTTAGTGCATACTTGGTGATCTTTACCCCTTGCCACACACCCTCGCGGTGGCTTGCAGGGCATCGTGTAGATGTAGATGTAGATATAGCTGTCTTAAGAGTATCATAGAAATTTTCTAAACTCAGTCGCAGCTGTGGGTTTAAGCGCCGTAAAGTTAACATTTGCGAATCAACTATGCAATACCTACGGTACATGTTGCTTTTCTCTTCTGTGCCATGATTTTTTTACCCTTCCTTGCCCTCGGGAAAGGTTGAGCAACACATAATCCTCTTTATTGCCTTGAAAATGTACGTCCAAGGCGCCAAGAGCACAGCTTTTATTCATAATCGAGGGGAAGTAATCGCAAGTGATTTCATTTAATGGGCTCCATTCCCAGTATTGCCTTAAGATATCACCTCTGACTTCACAGCTTCTGCTGCACAAGCCTAACCAAGCTTTCCACAATATTTTACCTCTCTTTTCATTGCACTTCCAGTTGCAAAATCCCCTAGGCCTTAATTTTTTTTTAACACGAGGTGTTTGCGGATAGCGAATGCTTGTGATAGAGAGGAAATAGTTGTTGGTGTGAATGAAGATAGTAGCTCCAAAGCCACATTAAGCGCTGTTAAATATTTCTCTATGCAACAAGGTTAAACGCCCGAGTTAGTGGAAGGACTGCCTTCTGTGATATTTCCCAACTCGACGCGCGCGAGAAAGGGGAAAGGCTACGAAGTTGCGGAGAGGTGTAAGTCGAGGAGAGTCCTCCATCCTCTTTTGTGGAAGCGTACGTACTCTAAACCAATCTTAACTCACTTTTATGGTTCACTCACCTGCCCCGAGCTCCCCCTCGCCTCTTCTCGCGAATACCACTTCCACGCACATACCTCCTCGACTAACATTTCCCTCCTCTCGACACCCTCTTATCTCCCGCCATCCATCTAGGACCCTTCTCGCTACAAGGCGGCAACTGACTCGCCCTTCCCCTATCGCTCCTTCCATCAGGACCCGACCTTCTTTCTCCATCCTCCCTTATTTATCTCCTCTTCCCACATCATCTCCATTCTTTGTTTCTCGCCGAGGAAAGCGAGTTTCCACAGAATCCTATGCTCGACTCCGAAAATTCGGAGTCCTGTTTCTTCCTTCTCGTTTTCTTCCTCCTCCACCAAGCTTTGTGCGTCAGTGTTTCTGCAAATTTTTCATATTCTGAACTGCCTATTGGGTTACTCCAGCTCATACCTGCGTCGAATCTTTTACCGGTTTATTTCTCGAATAATATCGTAATTATTCCAAAGCTGTTCCTCGTGTGCATGCGAGTCCGTGGCAAGAGAATTTTGTCTTCGGGCTTGAATATTTTCGTATGTGGAATGGCGTAAAACTTGTGAAACGGAATGGACAGTGAAGGATTGTGGCGACCTAAATAGACGCAACTAAAACTCATGGTGTGCACATTTTGAAATATATTTACCTGTTAAGAAGCTGTGCATCTGCCGCTTTGAATAAATATGCATTCTTTAGTGAACCAATTTAGTATAATTTTGGTGTCGTTTTGTCTTGCCTCTAAGCCAATATCAAGGGAAAGGAATAATTAATGAAAAAAGGCTAAGAAATTGAAATCTCTTTCAGAATTATATAATTTCCTTTCGTATTTAATGCCTAGTAACTTCTGATATTCGATAAGATAACCACGATTTTTTCCCAGCAATGAAGTTGGATTATTTTTATAAGCTTTTATATCTCAAAGAAAAACTATATTGTTTATTTTTCTCGCACTTCTGTTCTAATGTGAACTTTCATTTGGTTGAAGGTTCATGCATCGGCGCACGAATTAAATGACTATAGCCAGCATTTTATTCTGGAACTGAAGAGTTTCATACGCGGGCCATGATTCTTCCTGGCATAGCTTGTTTTCGCACCAAACAAATAGGAAGTGAGTTCCCAACAGTGAAATATTTGCATTATGCATTCGTTCTGCCAAGTTCAATATTCGCAGCTACTGATCGCTTTGTGTTCACTTTACGTGAGGGGCGATGGAGACTTACCACTGTAATTGAATTCGGAATTTAAAACTTCAGGAAAAGTTTTGCGATTCCGGTTGCACCCATCCGGAACCTTATCTATGGTAAATTTCCTATTCCAAAATTCCAGTATTCAATTTTGGCTGCATTGTCTTCATTGCTTGGATTGCATTCTTCAGTAAGTACTTTGTATTCCGTTTATCGTAATAATGTTATCTGGTGCCTTATTTTTCCACTAGTGCTCAATACATGTCCCAGCCATGTCTATCATGTGTAGCTCAAGAAGCATTGCATCAATCGTCCTGTTTAACTACAACTTGATTTTTTGTTCACAAATATTGACTAATATCTACTTTCATCTGTTTTCTCGACCTCTTAATATAATATATATATATATATTTTTATAGCCAGGAATTTAGGTCAATTAGAATTAAAAGGCCAAAACCTTTGCCAACGTTTCGGATAAGTGTTTTCGGGCTTCAAGTGTTTTGATATTTTTGAAAAAAAATATCTAAACAATTGAAGCCCTGAAGATGGACGCATAAATATCCGAAACGTTGGCAAAAGTTTAGGCCTTTTAATTCTAATTGACCTAAACTTCTGACTATAAAAAAATAATTATCTACTATTTATTCCAAAAAGGCCCTAAATGCGTACTTCAGATGCGTGTTCTTCGAGACTCTGTTTCAAATTGTGGCTATTTTTGGTGGGTTTTCCCGATGATCGAGATAGAAGAACTATAAACATGTTTCACAAGTGTAGTTAAAGTAATCAACTTTTAAAACAGGCTTTTATCGCTTCCGTTACAATGATTTTGGCCACCGAATGGGTTGTTGGCGGTCAAGAACTACGAGAAGAGTCTGGTAGCAATGAGGATCCCTTTCCGGTCTGTTCTCCTCCCACGGACGAACCGCATATGACTTAGTTAAGGACCCGCTATCAAGCGGAATTAACTCTTGATACTTTTTGATTTTACGGAGGAGCATTTTCCTTAATTCGAACGGGGATAATGAAATGTTTAGCCGCGAAGACTTGGGAACAAATTGACAGTAATCTTTGCCCAGGCAGTACTAAATAAACTTCCTGACACTCATTTACATCCTCCTCCCATGGGCGGTGCCTGCTTTGGGACAGGATTCGCCCACGAGAATCCAACCGAGGTTTGGTCGCCTGCAGGATTTATCGGGGTTTTATGCAAGGCAGTAGCCAGCCAAGAGATGACTCGTAAATGGTTGAAGTATGTTCCACCTCCTGAGCCAACCTTATCGAAGCACTTATGATAGTTTTAGAATTAAAGTCGCCGGAAAAGTGGAATTATCCAATTGAAATTATCCAAGGTGATGATACTACATCATGCACGAAGCAGTTGTAGGCTTTTGATGAATCAGAATTTTAGAATGCGGAGATCACCAATTATCCGTTCCTAATGTAAGTATTACCGTGTGGTAGCTTAGCGAAAAGAATCATTTACTTTGACTAACTTGCACTTTTTCCTTTTACCGAGCACTCTCCAAAAGGAATCTCGGGAAATTCAAATAATATTTCACCAAGATTTCTCTCGAGTCAATTTTACTCTTGAAAACTTATTCATCATCATCGGTCAACAATCCAGGGGTTGATTTGACGCAGCCCTCCACTCGATTCTTCTATGTTGATAAAAAGAAAAGAGTTGAGTAGCTGCGACTCCTCGGGATAATAATGTGGTAGTCTCCCTTTGCCTTCCACATCCCACTGCTACAGCCGTTAAAGTAAATGTTACCACGTCTATAGTGAACTGAGTGTCGCTGTACCGACCAGTGTGGTCTTCACCTTCACTCATATGAAGCTCTTTCTGCTGCCCTCTCCTCTAGGCGATAGGAAGCATAATCGTTGGCGGCCTCCCGTCGCCAAGTCACGGCATCTTCACAGGTTTCTGTATCATTTAAAGGCCCATCTTACCCAATGATAGACCAAAGGACCAATAGATGATAGAATAATACCCTCTCTGGATACCGTCGCTTTTTGTCCACGACTGCTTATCCGACGAGTAAACTCGCTTATCTCACAGCAAACCTCAATATCTAGAGGTCGATCTACCATCCTTCATCATTCTTATTGTAATTACCGAGTAACACTATAACAGAGTAAGCTCTTATTCCTATACGAAGGCAGTTTTGCCACGAGAATTTTTTGTCTCACAAGAAAATATACGAGTTTGGACATACAAAATTGTTGCTAATGATAAATTCAAAGATATTGTTACTGCTCATTTTTTTAAACGTCATTTATATTTTTTATAAGAGCAAAAATTATTTTATACAGTAAATACATGTACTTTAAAATGTTCTGTGATACGGTTTTTTTCTTTTCTGATCACAACTTCTCAAGTTGAGTTCATAGTATTACCCAACTTTAAATTAGATTTGAAGGAGTGAGCGAAAAATCCATTTGGATCCAATGTGCCAACCCACATTTTTACGAGCCCGCCACTTGCAGACAGGGGGCAAGAGTACCGCGGTAGAGGTACAGTATTCCTCAAAATACTGTCACCCTTTTGCCACTGGTTTTCTCCTCGGTTTTTCGTCCTGCTCATATTGCGATCCATTTTTGAATCACGCTGTAGGGGTAAGTTGATGATCAAGGTCTCTCATTCGCTATTGTTTTCAGCAATCGTCTGTCATTCACGCCTTCCAACAAGTAAGCGTTGCCTCCGAAAACATTGGAAGCTGGGCCTGATATCTCGGTGATTGCCATCCTACGAATTCTTCCCGCCTTTAGGGATTTGGCCTTGTCAAATGTCGGGTCCATTCACTTCATCGTCATCGGTCAACAATCCCATGATTGGTTTGACGCAGCCCTCCACTCGATTCTTCTATCGGCCAACCTCTTCATATTGACTTAGCTCCTCTCTTTTACATCCTTCACAACTTGCTCCATATACCTCATACGAGGCCTGCATTTTCCATTCTTCCCGTTCACTTTTCCCTAGACGATTGCCTTCATCAGGCCATCGTGTCTCAAAATGTGGCCCATTAAGTTGTCCTCCATTCACTTATCAAAAAGTTTTTGTTTACCTACGATGTGGGAAGAATTCTTCTAACTGATATAGAACCTAATTTTTCCTATTGTTTTTCGCTAAATGTTATAAATATATATGTTGTCCAAGTTTACAGTAGACCGACTCAAACCTTTTAAGTATTATGTTGAATTTCCGCGAACTTTAAACATTATACAACATTTGATCATTCTTGACAGGTTCGTTGCTCTGTCATATTTTCTCTCTTTTGCTCTGCCTCAAAATGTGCCAAGCATAATTTTCCGATTTCCCTTTCCGGACACGTGAATCGAGCTCGAAATTTTGACGCGAAAGCCACAGAACACGGTGCGGTTACCGAAACCTGTATCACTAGTTCGCTTCTTACGTCATGGAGGCCAGAAATCTTGACTACTTTCTCGGTTGCAACGCGAGACGAGCGTGCCAAGGACCCTCCAACCTCCTCGAGTGCCCACGAAAAGTTATCCTCTCCTTGCAATCACATTTTTTTCCGGCAGTGAAAAATTTTTCGGATCTCTTTACTTAATGTGCCTCACATGCAATCTTTGAAGAAGGGGTTCTAGCTCTAATTCGGGGTTACTACCTTACGGGATGCTATTTATTTTCCTCCCTCGTTTTTTTCTTTTAATTGTTGGAAGGAGCTTTTAAAGTGGCCCTTTTTGAGATAGGTTTCTTCAGGTCCAAGCCGCGAAAGAGAAGCAAAATCCAGAGGGGTAAGATGAAGCTGCGACGAGTGCTAGAGGAATGACACGGCATGAAAATGTGGAAAGGAACTTCACTGCTAAGTGTTTTTATACCTGGACACTGAATTGCGTGGAACGGTGAGTTGGAAGCTCTTAAATCTCTTTGCATTGGCCAATCTTGACAGTAGCTTTTTCCAACTTGAAGTTTCTAGGCTAATTGTCCATAGCTCCATGTATCACGGACGAACCTAATCATCAGCTCTTCGACTCTTGTAACCGATCCTTATCTTTTGCCCTCACTTTCTTTGAAAGTTGCACTGGTCCCTCACGGAGAACTCAACTATTATAATATAATTTTAAGAACAATTTTTGACCATATACATTGCTATGAAAAATATCGTAGACTTTTAAATTATATTAGTAGATCATGCTTGATTATTCATTTCTATGAGAGAAGTAATGATCCAGTTTCTATCCAATATAAGTCCAATAGAAATAAGAATATTAATGACCTCTGTTTGCTCTTAATTCTTTTACTACTCAGATTGAGTCTGTTGAAGGAGGTTAGGCAATAAGGCACAATAAAGAATTAACCAGAGTGAATATTCAAATTAAAGGGAAATCAGTTCAATTTTTTCATTATTTGTTGAAAAACACTACTGCAGATAGTTTTTTTAGCTTTATATATTATTTAAACGGCCTTGGATGCCATGCATCTATTATTATTCATCCCGGATGGTTGAAAACATTAAATCGAGTCTAAATGATTTTCCTACCATTGTAATTATCTTAGAAACGCATGTCGAAAGTTCAATGAAGTGGCAGAACTAGTTGACGGGATGATTAATATCTTCCTGAAGGAATCGTCTGTCAATAACGCGAAGTCGTTTTAACGATCATCGCATCAACCTTTCTGCGCATTAGGCGCCCGCAGTTCGAAAGGACTGAATGAAATGCAAACCATGGAAATTTCGAGCTTTGAATCTCAATCATAGATCTTATCTTCAAATCCCACATCCACCAACACTGCGTTAAACTTTCGCGATCGACTTTTTTTTATTATTAAGTTCCAGTGATTAATCATGAGTTCTAGTTGGCGAGATGAATCCGCCTCTTAATTGTCCGTATTTATAAACGTTCCCTCTGCGCGGTAGCCTATTTGTATCTCCCCCGATCAGCGGGCAATTCATCAAGTGGAAGCCGAGGTCCAAATCGGGATGCGAACCGTTGCCATTAGTATTCGGGGCTGGATGCGTTGCTTGCCCCAAAACAAAAGGACGGTTTCTTAAAATAGGATTGCACCTGGCATGGCTCCAACATAAATATCTACCCCCGTGACAAATTTTATGGCATTATTTTTATAAAAGTATTCATCGTGTGCTCTGTCAACAGAGTTTATGGTTTTCTTTAAACCACATCAAGTATTTTTACGTTAACTACTGCTCTCACTATTAATTTTAAAATGGAAAATTATAGTATTTAACAATTAAAAATATTATTCTGAATCAGATATTCTTGTTTCATTGATTATTGTTTTCATATAAACCGAAGAGGCAATTGCTTTAAACTCTACTTATTCCATCGCGTGAAGAATTCTGATGCAGATTCGGTTTCGTCATCTAGCTATTTTTTGTCTTCCTTATGGTGTCATGAATTACATTTTCAAACTGTCAAAGTTAATGTGGTTACTGAATTCACGTTGACAAAGGCTCCGTCTTCAATGCCAGGTGGGCATTGTTTTCCCAACACGATGTCACTGATCAAATAAACTTCCGAAAATCGTCGTAGAGGGAAAGTATCCCATGCTCTTCTGTTAATCTTGGCAATTTTAAAGACGCTAAATTGGTGCAATTAAATACTATTGTATAATTCAATATTTTGCACTCGAATCTGAGTTATTCTACTTTGTTCGTAGCAATTCCTCAAATTATTACTCCTTGTGGATTTAAATTATCTTTCACTCCTGCACATTGCTGATGGGAGAGGGATCCATACACCCATTATTTACGAAAGTCCTGCTTAAGGTGAACATACATCAGTTCTTTGCTCTAGTGTTGACGCATTTTGAATTTTTTCATAGCTAAGATTCCTAAAATTGAGATCGGCTAATTTTTTTTCGCAGCATTTCTTGCGGTGGAATTCTCTTGGATGCTCTTCTCGCTCTTTTTAATGAAGCGCGCTTACTTTAGTGCAAGCGTAATTAAAACGGTGCTGAAAATTAATATAATCGATTGCTAATTTTTCGAGTTTTAATTCGAGGACCACTCTCTTGGAGTTTATTTCATCGATGAAACCTTTATCGAAGTATAGGCGTTCGCTCATATTCCTCCGATGGAAATATGGCTTTTAAATGGTGAGTTGAGTGAGAGAGAGAGAGAGAGGGAGGGAGTCAGCTTGGAAGTCGAACGATCGTTAAAAGACGTCAATGGTGAAAGTCGAGCGCTGATTTTTTTATTACACGCGGCTCGTCCGAGTCGAAATAGAATTTTAGGTTTGGACCCCGCGGCAACGAACGCCAAGGAGAAAAATAATAAAGCAATCCGAGGCGTACCGAAGCCAGAAGGGTTTACGCATGGAATAAAATTATCATTCCGAGGTAGATAATTGCTCGTTTATTACGTCTCGCGACAAGATATTCGGGTTTGGCAAGAGGGAACTAAGTGGAGGTGCCTTACGCCCAACAGGTATAAGGAAGCCAGTGAGTCAAAACGACCCGAGGAGTTTCGATATCCTTTTGTTTTTTTATGCTTTCGGTTAATGATAGGACGTTGTTAAACGATCGAATGATATAGAGAGCATTTGTTGAGTTTCTGGCGTGGGATGGAGGAGGGTCCATCTGCTATTTCGGTAGCGAAGGCGGGGTCCGAGAAATTATTATTATTTATGTGTTTATTGCGCGTGGAGATTTTTTAACGGCCATTTGGAACTTCCGCTATCGAAAACGGCTTAGTGCATTTAAACGCGAGAGTAGGAGGGAAGACTGGTATCATTCTTCCTCCACGCTTGTGAATAATTCATGCCAGGTGTCCTGCGTACTAATTACTTTGGTATGACCCGGTTGCTCTTCCGATGAACTCGCCCAACACCTCGGGGATAGACGACATAAGGCTCAAAAAGACGTGGCCTCCTCAACATGAACAAGAATTCCTTTTTTCTTCCGTATGTTGAAAAATTTTTTTCCATGAAACCGGAAAGATGAATTTGAGTCATTTACAAATTAGTAAAAAAACATGGGAATCCAGCCTCAGAATGTGATGAAAGGTTGAATAAAATCTTAAAGAGTACTTAATTCATCTATCTCAGGTTATCATTTTGTGAAGTAGTAGAATCTGATATCTCTACGAATAAGCAAAAAAATTGAAGTAATTTACCATTGAGAATTCAATATCTCTGCCAAGAACGAAGAGTTATCCTCTTATGAACCACCAACAACCTTAAATTCCAATAAAGTTTGTGGCCTCCTATTCGTAGTAGGAATATAATAATAATTGTTACTCAAAACATACGAATTTAATTTATTTATTTCAACTATCAATGTATATTTCTTTACATGTATTGATATAAATTATGTACACTGTGTATTTCTAAATCATAAATTTTTAAAATTTCAATCGTAGAGCTCACTGGTAGCTTCTTTTCTTAGATGTACTGATTTTTAGGAACTGTATGGAAAGAAATGAGAGCTGACCAGATATGCCCCTGAAAAAGCGATTATAATTGAATGACGCATGATAAATATTACTCAGGCGAAAGTTTCGTTTACATTTTTTGTGAGCGTCAGAAAGGCATGATTTAACTAGAGTTTAAAGTTTCATTACTTTTTGTGATGAGAGCCATAGCTCCTATATTTTTTATTTATATAATTCGGCGTTTTATGTTAAGAGTAGACAGGATGTATCATATTCATGACTTAGGTTAGCTACTTTACAACTGTTTTCAGAGATCCATTACTATCCAAAGAAATCATTCTATCCTTTCGGTACCAAAAAGCTACATATTTGGTCTCGATCAATGATTTATGCCCTTAGGCTATACAATCCTTATCGGTCACATTTAAAATATGACCTTCTCATGGAGTTAGTCGTTAAGTCGTTAATTTAATGGGAAGAACGGCACAGGAAGGGTTCGCATGAGACATTTTGAGAGAGTAGGGAAGGGTGTAAAAGGTAAACATTATAATAGCATGAAAAGTTTAGCCGATATCATAATCGATTGAAGAACTGTAACAAATCTGTCTCAGGACTGATGGGGATGAGGGCACTCAGTGTGGCGTAAGCTGTTAGTTCAGGATAAATTATTGGGAATGTTAGTTTATCTGATGGAGAAATGTTTACCTCTCCCGGCGAATTTAAAGTGAAATTCATGACAATGAGACAGAATTCAAGTAAAGTTTACGTATTTCCTTACTTCCTTTCCTACCCATCAGAGTAACATCTCACGAACTTCTGACGGTAAATCTTCCGTCGCCTGAAATATGACTTAGGAGGCGATAGGAAGACTTTGAACTTCTTTACAAATGTTCTTCTCTGAGCCTTTACTCACTTTGTAGAATTTTTCAAGCCAGCGCGACTTTAGCGTGGTTCGATTTCCGGTTCGGGTGAATTTTTTCTCATGACAATTTATGTGAATTTCACCGTCGTTCACGCGGCAGGCTTGAAATATCCTACATTTACCGCCAACCGCGGCTTTAGCGCTGGATAGAGTTCACCATTGGTCGTGGCTTCTTTCAAGCCCTTTCTCCCTTGCGTTGCCATCTTTGATGGACCGCGAGGGCTCAAAATCTAGTACATTGAACCTCGGTAAAATTGACATGGGAATTTAGGATCCTGGGTAGCGTAGTGGTCTGTGCAGTGGCCCGGAAAGCCAAAGGTCCGTGGTTCGATTCCCGGTCCAGATGAATTTTTCTCATGGCAATTCATGTGAGCTTTACTCACGTTGGCAAATGATTTGAGGTATTGCACCCGATGGGAAAATGATACGGGACCGTACAAATCTTGTCAATTCCCATCGGACGAAATGACTCACAGCGTTCGGAAGACCAGGGGGGTTGTGTTTGAAACCGTCGGGATTATCTCTAATAGGTAACCAAGGCGTCACGTGATACAAACACGAATGCTTTTAAAATTTATTGTGCCTAAATCACTCTTTACAGCATCATTAGTTGTTTTCACTTGAGTTTTTATCATCTCTTCCAACTAAAGAGCCCCCAGTTGTGAGATAACACAAGTGTAAACAGAGATTGAGGTTGCAATCAGCGGTTTTAACACTCCAAATTTGCGGAGCATTCGTGTTTATACCACGTGACTCGTTGGTTACCTATTAGAGATAATCCCGACGGTTTCAAACACAGGCTCCCTGGATGGACCTGATCTGGTTGAGGGGCATTGAGCCACGCCGCGAGCGGAAAGAAGTATTCCTGGCACAGCTACGTGGGCCAGTCTCCCCGTCTTCGCCGCGGAGAGAAAGCTGTCCGAATCTTAACACGCGCACATATATTTTATAACATGTATAAGAAGAGGTGGACGAGTCAACCGAGATCAACGGGGGAGGATTACCCGAAGCCAACCGGGGGAAGAATCAGGAGGTGTTTCGGCTTGAGCCTGGGGGGGCAAGCAGGCGGCCTTCCGGAGAGAGTGGGCTCCTGCACGCGTATTTCGGGTTGGAGAGGGGGTTTAGATGAGGTTTCCCCGAGGAATGAGGGTAATTGAGGGGGAGGTCGAGGAAGGGGTTGATTGGAGAGGCCCGGTGACGTGAGGAGTGGGCTGTGTCCACTCCTCCCCACCACCGAATTTACGTCACGCTCCTTCCTCGTTTCTGCAAGACCTCCTCCTTCGAGATGAAACTACTGAGCCAAAGAGTCGGCCTTTCTCCTCCAACCACCCGTTGTCCGGACTACATCATCGGGAGAGACCACTCGGGTCTGTGCCTCCCCTCTTCTCTAAGGTCTTCCCCTCGTTTTTGGCCTTGCGCCCTCCAGCACCCAACGGACGAAGCCCTCCACATTACGCCGTGTTTTTTTCCATCCGCCCGCGGCGAAGCAAGGTTTTATAAATCCCATGGTGACGGCATGAAGGGGTGTATTTTGCTCGGACCCATTAAGCGGCGGATTCGCATGCATTTATTTCAGGGACCCGTGCCTGGGTGACACGAGCGAAAGATGAAGTTTCGATCGTAGGAGCTTGAGCTTGAGAGTATCTCTGAACATTGCCACCCAACGTCATTTGATGTGGTCTTAATACGCATGGATATTAAGATTGACGCTATCCCGAATCACCTTCGGAATAAAGGATGGAAAAGAATCATTGCAATTTCCGCAATTAGATTTATTTCTCGCAAACATGGTTTATTGTCATGCTACATCTTAGACCTGAAGATGTTACACAGAAATGAAACCATAGTCGTGAGAAATAAATCTAATTTTCGAAATTGCGATGTTTCACTTTCATTCCTACAACTGAGTTAATTCCACAGGGTTTTTCCTCACAGTCTACGCATAGAATGTTTTTCATTTTTGGTAAACTCTAAGCCGATAACGACAAGGATACTGTATACTTATTGCCATGTCATTTTATTTTGTTTGCCTTAAATTCAGGAGTAATTGATTGTCATTGTATTAGTCTTCAAACGTTTACGTTATTAATATTTGAGAGGAAGAGGAACATGTTTATGTCCGTTTATAAATCATTTGGGTGACTAGTACTCGCTTAAAAAAGAAAAACTGAAGCATTTTACTGGTGAATTGAAATGAAATTTATTTACCCTTTCTTTATTTTCCCGAAATTCAGGGGTAAATATTTAAAATAAAGAAAGGCTACACTTGTTTAATTTTTGATCAGAATTCGCCAGTATTCCAAATACTTCTGATAGTAAATGCAGCAGCTCAATGGTATCGATTTTCGTCAGTCAGCTTGTCCAAACTCGTTGTGAGTGCATCTCAGACTTGAAGGGCGACTGCTCCAATTTTGAAAGTTTTGAGCATAGCTCATGTTTCATGATTTCTTCCCTGCCGTATCTTGTTGCTTGCAGAAAGGTGACCCAAATCTGTCCGTCCGTAGTCCAGTTATTTGGCCCCAGGGTAAGAGAACGCTCTGAATCAAAATGTCATCAATCGAAGTCGTTGCGGCTTATTACCGCTTTCATGACAAGCAAGGTGGTGCAAGCTATGCATGGCATGTAATTTGATTCTATAATCTTTTATCTTCCTACTTTTATTTCACCAAATGGGATATTCGCTGCATGAAGGCTCAATCAGGGCTTAGAGAAGGAGAAGAAAGCTCAGCAGAGAGAGACGTAAGAATCATTAGATAATGATTCTTACGTCTCTCTAGTTAGATAGTTAAATAGACGAAGACGTCAGTTAAATAGACGTAAGAATCATTAGATAATGATTCTTACGTCTATTTAACTGGAAATATGAAGCTCTATTTTTTTCATCCCTTTTCCTCAACAATAATGGAACAATATGCCTATATTTACTCTCGATATCAGATTTTACTCCTGCACCACCTTCGAGAGCATTGGCCTTACTTATTGGCTATACTTCGTGCGAAAAATCTCTCAATAGCAGGTGTCTTATTTCTTATCTTGCGGCATGAATGTCGTGGCGTTCATGTCTTCGACGATGGCCATCGGGTGCATGTCTTTATCTCGCCGCGTCAACAGGTGCATTGGCGGGTCCTTTGCACGTGACGCATGACACATCTTGGTGGTCGGCTTCTCAGCTTCGGTGTTCCTCGGTCACTTGCGGAATGGCTTTCTCCCGAGTCATTTCGGGAGGGCGGATGGAAAGGGAAGCTGAATTTCGCAGCGTGGTTTCTTGAATTGAGATCAGGGCGACTTTGCGTCATCTCAGTTGTTTTCTGCATTTCTCACTGTGCAGGAAACTTGGAAATGGATATTGGGAATGAAAAGTACTGTGAGAATTTGAGCTGAAACTGAAAATCAATCTTATCTATAGGTTAAATAAAAATAGCAGGTGATCATGGGTATGTAATTCGCTTTTCCACCTCCGAACAAATGATGATTATTGGATGAAAGGATTGATATCATCAATGAACAAGTAAAGAGTACTTTAATCGAATTACTACTGTCAGAAATCCCTGAATACATCCCGCGATACTGTCATCTCATTTCAAAGAACTACCTCTAGACTGCTTAACCATCAATTGCACAACACAGTTTGTTTCTAAGGAAATTCTGTCTTTCTCGGGAGGCGGGATATCTTAAAAATTAGGTGTTGTCCTCCATTTTTGGGACACTCCTGAGGAAGGAAATCAGGAGATTCGGCAAGCGCAAGTGCGAGAAGGGTCATGGGAGGCTGGGAGAGTGGTCGCTTTGAATGGATCAGGGCATGCTGTATCATTAAGGTTTGTCACTCTATCCACGCACTCTTATCCGAAAATCCCCAATGCATCGTGTTGGGAGGGGGTTTAAAAAGAGTTGAGGACATCGAAAGGGAGCCTGGAAGGAGTCATTTTCGTTGGATCGCGCGAAGAAGTCCGTGCATTGTGATGGAGTTTATCCTCGTCTCCTGCCCCGGTGGATGTGGGACCGGGGAAATTTGAGCATGGGCAAGGTGAAGTATGGGAGACAGCTGGGCGGATTCCTAAGTAAGGATGGAGCCTTTTTTTTTGCTATGTAAGGCCTAGGAGAGAACACTGGAGTCTCCCGACCAGCGCCCAAACTACGTCCGCAAATTGTTCGTTCCCCACTCCCTTCCTGACTTTCCATGATCTTCTTTAAATTTTGGAGTTGCTTTTTTTCACTGTTGTATCAAAGGTCGCTCGTAATTGGTTTTTATATCTTAACCATCATGTTCGCAGTTCGGTGCAAACTTTTCCATTGTCCGGAACAATGAAGTTCGCATTGCATCATTTATTACATGCATATTACTGAGGAGCGCAAAATACAGTAAGTCATGACATCTGGAAATGCACTTGCTTGCATACAGCAACGTTCCACCCTCTTCAGTGAAGTGGGGTTTTGTTTATGCGTCGCCGTTTACCGATGCATAGGTTTAGAAAAATAAAATGTGAGTTACACAGACTTATCGGTCTGTTTCATAGCCCGGTACATTCCCACGCTATTTACTCGGGAATTGCGGAGCGTAATAAGCGCTGTGGAGCGCCGACATGCTCGGAAGGAGGCCTTGACTCTTTCGCATTTGTGGCAACACTGAATGTTCGTTCAAAACCTCTCTTTTCCTTTTCAATAATGAAATTCCTCCGAATAAAATCAACTATTTTCTCTTGCCAGGACTTGCTCAGTGTGAGAATAACAATATTTTTGTGTGGATTCATAGTAATTTTATAGTGAGACCCTTTGGCCTGTTTCTTGATTTATTACTCTATGCAAAAGGTATTTTGGCTCGAGAAAAATTGTTATTGCTTTAAAAATATAATAATCGGCAATGTTATCTACTTTTCAGACAATAAATTTGTTTGAGAGCTACAGTTTTTTAATCGGATCTTATAATAATGAACTTGGAATTAATGGAATCGTTTACCATATTATTTTATTGCCGAATCTGATAGAGTTTTTAAAATAAAAAGACTCCAATTATTTCGTTCTTCTATCCGTCAATTAGTTATAAGCGACGAAAAACTGATGCTTTTAGCCGTACGGAAAAGTGGGCGTGCTAAGGACTTGTACATCATTCTCTTTATCCAATCATAACTGAGACCGCGAAGCTCCTTCGCCTTAATACAATGGGGGACACGCAGCTGACTCTGCCAATGGAAGTGGTTGCGACAGGATCTCTTCAGACAGACCTCCCCTCCCTTTCCCTAAAAACAGTTAAAGACTGGATGTGGATGACGTAGGTATCATTAACACAGCTTGCTCGGTGGATGTCACTTTTTGCTTATTTTAATTTTTGATTTATGAGTGAATGGCTATAGTTAGAATATTAATTTTTTCATTAAAATTCATTTTTCTTTTCCATCGAACAATTTCGTGTACAAAACAGCGATCTCGGTTCCGAGTTAAACGCCCCCTTTGTGTCTAGGAATTTTATCATTTCATAGGAAGTACAGACGCATTTCCTCGGCTATATCGCTATATCTCGTTTTACAAAACAACTCGCTGGAACTGCCGCATTCGGACGGGCATAACTCAGTTTCTGTTAGGTCTTGAAGAACTGGCTTCGGCATGAGCGAGGCGAAGGGAGGAGGGGAGTGGTCGATCGGGGCGATCCTTTTTTGTTTATTTACTGTTCGACCAGCGTACGTCCAGAGCCGGTCTCAAAATCGGAACGCCCGATTTCCCGGAGTGCATTGCCTCTGGGGAAATACGGGGTGCATTTTCACCTTGACAGCATTATTATTACTATTAATCGTACTAATTTATAAAACATCATAACTTATTAGTCCTATTCTTTGAAACCAATGCGTTTAATCCGATTATATTTACAATTGTTTTGTTAATTATTATTTGAGGTTCATTTTTTGAAACAAAACTTAGTTCTATTATATAAGAATGTGTAATAAATGTGTGTAATGTACGTACAGTTTCGTAGCTACAACGCCATCTAAGTTTATTTCTGCTGCTACAGCGTGAAATTCTAGCCTCGAATGAAGTATAGGAAGACTTTTAGAAGTATTTTAATGAGTTTTCGCCATATGCCGAAAATTGTCTGTATACATCCGTTACTAGTAGTGATGTAACTGTCGCTTAATGGCTCAGAGTGAACTTTTGAGCCGTATTCGGTGCTCAAACTGAGGTTGGTCCGACTACCTAGTTGAATACTGTGATAAAATTTTACCACCTTCCTAAAAGATAACTTTCCAGCTGCCATTCCAACGTCCAATGCCCTGAATAAAATTCTATTTATGTCGGGTTGTAATGAATTAAAGGAAGACGAAAAAGTAGTGAAAATTCCTTCATCAAAACATTAATAATGATGCGATAATAATTCTTCGATCGAAAACTATGTATGAACCTTTCCGATGTCGTCATTGAACTCGCCCCATTATTATGAAACTGGACGTTTCCAAATGAAGGAAAGAAGTTTAACTACAATTTTTAGTATTGCAATGCTCGGGAAAATGACATGAGGCCTACCTGTATGATAGGGATAAGAATGTAGATAAATCCTTTCTCCCACTATTCTCACGTCCCTGTGCTGTTCATGAAATCCGACAATTGGTCGCCGTTTCGCAGTAAATGTCCCCAGCGCAGAATTAAATATGGCATTGTGGGAACTGGGAAAGGAAAAGCCATGGGGTGAACGCAGCAAATGGATTAAAGTGGGATTGCATCTCTGGAAAAAATTTAGATGACTCCAACAAAGAACTATCCATTCAAATAAATATCATTAGTTCTAATTATTGTTTTTCTCGGTTTCTTTTCTGATGCATCACAGAAAATTCTGCGATGCTTTATAAATAGTGGGATTTCAACTCTTGAGTTTCCTATCTAAATCTAAATTCTATGCGTTCTTACTGCAGTGCCACTATTTTATCGCTATACTGTTCCTTGTTCATCACATATGCTAACAGACTCGATTTTAAATATAGCCGTAGATTATTAGCACCATTAAACTAATCAAAGCTACTTAACTGTAATACAACCAGGAATTCTTTCTAATATAAATATTCCGCAGTCCAGTGTTCCCCAAGACTTGTTCCATCCACTTTCACTGAAATCGATAAAAATATATGCTTCACAGCCCAATTTTATCCACTTCAAAACAACATCACGCAGTTTTATGCCTCACCAACAAAAAAACGTCATTTCTCTTTAATTCATAACTTGGAGCTTTGCGCAAAAGTATGGGGGCGTTTAATCGGAACCTGAATCGCAATTTTGCACACGAAATTGTTAGATGGAAACGAAAAACGAATTTTAGTGAAAAATTAATCTTCTAACCAGAACCATTCAAAAATTAAAAATTACATCAAATCAAATTAAAATCAAAAATTAAAATAAGCAAAAGTGACGCCCACCGTAAAAGCTGCTTTGATAACATTGACGTCATTTTCCTCCCGTCCTTGACTGCTTTTAGGGTCTTTTCTAATGAATATTGTGGAGTGGAGGGGGGTTCTCATAAGGTCTGCTCGCACAGATCCTGTCGCAATCGCTCCTATTGGCAGAGTCATCTGTGTGTCCCCCTTGCGATAAGGCGAAGTAGCTTCGCGGGCTCAGTTGTGATTGGACGAAGTCAATGACGTTAGAGGTTGCACCACTCCCACTTTTCCGAAAGGGTTAAAAACATCAGTTTTTCGCTGCTAATAACTCGAGAAACAATTGACGGATCAAAAAACTGAAAAATACGGGTCTTTTTATTTTACAAACTCTATCAGATCCGGCAATAAAAAATATGGTAAACGACCCCATTGTCTATTCCGAGAGGGATGGAATGATAATAAGTTACATACCTATGTCGTTCTTATCGTCGCAATCCAAAATTATGTATTTCCACGTCTTGCCTGCTCTTGTTGGAAGAATTAGGAAACGTCATCGCCCCTCTGCTGACAGATTCAGTTAGCTTTGGCGTATTTAGTTGTTCAACACTCCTAACTGCAACGGAGGGAGATGAAAGCCGACCGAACACACCCCTCCCTCCACCGGACCTCAAAATCCAACGTTCATTTCCTAAGCGGGTTTCAGGGCGGCCACTCGCGTTGGAATGGAGCGGGGGGAGGAGGTGGGGGGGGGGGTGTGGGATGGAGTTGCTTCGATCCACTGGGGGGGAGAGGGCGGCTGATAGTGGAAGAGGGTGGGGGAAGAGGGGAGTTGGTCGATTTGGGGGAATGGTTTCAGCGGGCAGGCGGTGGGAGCCTGCCCGCTGAAAAAACCCCAGCCCTGAACATGGGACGGATGAGATAAACGGAGAGGGGTACAACGGCAGGATGATGCGTGCGACCATTGATAGAGAAGGTGGAAGGGATCATTGCGCACATATTTCCAGAGCAAAGAGCAGTGGGAGCGATGTTATGAAAGAAAAACGAAGGGCTCTATAAGAGAAGGAAACTATTTACCTCCTTGCACTCTCAGCCGGATGTCAGGTCTAGATGACACTAATTGAGATGACTTAATCCGTGCCTCTCATAAATTCCGCACTGGCTCAATTTATGCGTCGAATATTTCCTTGTGGGTGTCTGCTGCTTCCTTTTCTCTTGCCCTTGACCGAAGTTTCATAAGCATAGAGGGAGTCATTATATATTTACTTCCTGGAATGCGTCAGCCAGCCAGTGACTCCTGTTCCTTTATATCGAATTATCTCTCGTCCCGATCACTTTTCAGGAAGTGAATTGGATGAGATTTCTAAATAAATAACTCCAGCATATATTCAACATAGTGCTTCATTTAAGTGTTTGATTAATATCCACAGAAATGGTGGTACATAGGGAAATATTTTCAAATATTATCCTTGTCATTGCAATTCTGACACATCGGTCACTTGCCCAGTTTGACGATGCTTGCTCAATTTTAGGTGGCTGCGGTAAGCAGACCTTTAATACGACGGCAAGGCAACCCAAAGGTTGTGGGTTTAAATCCCGCCTTGGGCATGGTTCGCTTAGTTTAACGGAGGGTTGAGTTAGGCCATACGACGCAGCAAAACCTTAGCAGTCGGAGCATCTTTAGACCAATATTACAGAGATTGGGATTGATTGTGGTATTGTAGACCGCCAATCCTGACGTACATTTGGGAAAAAAGTGGTTAATAACTAGAAATACTTCTTTTCAAGGACGAGAGACGTTTTATGATTGAAAATATCTTAGACCAACGACCCAAAGCGTGCTTCTGTGGGGTACCATGCGCGAATCCCAAATGCTTTCGTACAACTGAGGAATGGGACAATTGGTTCCTGAATCTAAGGTACGCAGACGTGTACGGCGGCAGAGGTAGGGCTTGCCTCGTGGCCCTTTGTGCCGTGAGGGGACGGAAGTGCGTCCGGGGTGCAGAGGGCATGAGGGGGAGCGGAAGGGGTGGAGGGGGGGGGGAGAGAACTGTCCGCGGGAACCGAGGGAGGGTGGGGGAGTTTAAAAGTTATTACGGCAACTTTTTTTTTGGCGGAAGGGGGCGCTACCGTGCATGTGGTGCTGCGGGAGTATTTTTAGGCGGGGAATGGGGGTCGAAGGTCTTAGTGCGTATGTGTTTGTGCGCGTAAAAATGCGTATGGGGGAGGGACAGGAGGGTGAGCGCGATCTGGCTTGGGTAGGGCGAGAGAGAGGATGGAAGAGTCTGTTTTTTTTTTAATGTTCGCCTCGTATCCCTCTCAGTCAAGGGGTGATGGGATTGTGGCGGTGGTGGGGGGGGAGGGTATGAGGGGCGGGGGAGAGAGGGGGGTGGGGGGAGTGGGAAAGGGCGGGCCCGTGTGACACGAACAGTGACGACGGCACAGTGGCGCCATTGTCCTCCCCCAGCGGCTTGTAGCGGAGCTGATACAGAAAAAAAGGAAGAAAGGGAGAATAAAAAAAATGAAACTCGAATATAATAAGCGGCGTTGCTGCGGGCTCTCTGTGTAGGTGTGTGCGTGTGAGTTTGTGCTTTTTGGTCGAAGCGGGGAGGATGGAGGGGATGGAGAGTGAGATGGAAGGGAAAAAAAGAGATACGCGTCGAGGCGAGAGTGTGTCTCGAAGGGCCGGAGCACGCCAGTGACACTCGGGGGGTTTGTTTGACTCATTCTTGAGGCCGTGGCGGATTAGCGAACTACGTGGCGCTGGTAGTCACCTTGTCCAGAAAACTCCGTCTGCAGGGGAAATCTAATGTTAATTTGGAAGTAAATGAATTCGTATTCTAATCTTAATATCGCGTGGAAGTAATTTTCCGTTACTTTATTACTATTAAGGGATGTCAGTCTCTCCAATACCTATTATTGGTCGCAATACTAGCATTCAAAAGCTTTCGTTGCCGCTTTGGAATCAGGCGGTCTTTACAAGACGAAGTATAATTTCCCACTCATAAGCATCGATATATACGTACCTATAGGTACGTATACGTACTGTCTATGAACAGAATTTGCGAATAAAGTCTGCTCCCAGTTGTTATTGACTGCTCCATTGACATTACCTACCTAGTCTTTCGGTATTTTTCGCAGAAAGTGCTAACCGCAAGTGAAGTGTCATGATACCGCATTATCATTACTACTTTTCTAATTCCGTTACCACTGCCAAAGCCCCCTGAATAGGAACCATGCCACCTAAACTAATGCACAATGCTGTACATTGTGAGAAACTAAAGAGATACTGTCACACAGATAATACAAGGTACAGTTGAGCATCATTATAATCCGGCACATTCGGGACCGTAGTGATGCCGGATTAGGGATTTTGCCGGACTATGGGTCATGCATGGCAACTAGTTTATTTCTGACGTCCGGGATGTTTTCATTTAAAGGAGTGAATTATTTGAACAAAATATTTGCCATTTACTGAACATTATTTTAAAAAGAGTAACTGATAATTATCAGAACGAAATGGTTTCTTAATACACAAAGTTATTATTTAAAATTATCGATGTTGCGCAGTGAGTGAAAATAAAGGAATCTAAGCATTTTGCATATTTCACATTTGCACATGTAAAAGTTTCATATTGTTATTAGAAAAGGATATAAAATTTGATATTTCTTATGCTTTGCGTAACATAATTTCCTACCGCGCTTGATTTGTTATCAGCTGATTCAGCGCGATGTCAACGCGTGGGTGTCGTGTGTACGTTGCCGCGGGCGACCAGACTGGATTATTCTTTAAAGGCCATCATCGATCTTCCTTCAACAATTTCAGGCTGATCATCTTCATCCCCACTCGGATTTATTTTTATTAATTACCATTTCAATGATTTCATCATCTATGATATGTTGTGTGGTGAGAATATCGTGGCCGCTAACTATCCTTTCGTCTAAATTTACCAATTCCATTACCTTTAATTCAGGGTTATGGATGATGTTTGCAAACTCCATCATCATATTTTTATCCTCAGAAAAATGAAATTTTTTAAATCCACACTTATTTCGTCTATATCAAACCTTAAAGCAGGCCACAATTTAAACCACGCGTGTTTTAGAACGGACGGTAAAATGCTATTGCCTGCTCGTGAAATTTCCTGAATCTCGTCTTTTGGATTGATCACGTCTATTTCTGAAATAGTTTATCCTGCTTCATTAGCATTTGGCCAGAAATTCTAACTAAGCCCTTCACTTCGACGCAATCGAAACCAGGCTATCTAAATCAGCACTTAAATCTTCTTTCATAGTTTTTCTCTCTGTTGTCTACTTATTCGTGTCACTTTAACAGTAAAGTTTTGATGATTTTTCACTTTCAGCTTCATAATGTGTTATATTGTTGAAGATCCAACTCATGTCAGTATGTTTCAGTCGCTTTACTAATGCAACGGCGTCAAAATTTTTCACAACTTGCACTTTTTCTGCGTTGGTTAACGTTTTGTGCTGTTGCCACAACTGTATGGATGAGACATGTTTTGGGTGAAACATAAGAATATAACCAATAATTTTATCAAATTACGTCTAGTGGTCAATCAAAAATGCGCGCGCCATTGAAAGTGGCCGATGTGTAAATTAGTCCGTTTCGGCGATGTCTTCAAATTTATATGTTTACTTCAAGTTCCAGAATAATTCCAGTGCACACGAAGTACCAGAAATTAATTTGTTTAAATTATTCTGATTCACGAAATGGGAAAATCAACGTTAAGAATGGTATCTCGGTATTAATATAAGAATAATATCACTTATGAAGCAATGTTCCGGTTTTAAATGTTTCGGCATTTTCCACTAACAAGTACCTGGTTGCAAGTTATGGCAAAATTGCCGGATTAGGGGTTCCCGGATTAAGGGTGCTCAACTGTAATTGCATATAGATCTATATCTATATATAGTTTGAACTATTAAAGGAAAACAAATTCAAGAATCAACATTCATTTATTAAGTAAATACAAAAAAATTAAGTCATACAATGTCAAGTAAGATTGTTGAAGAGCAAGTTAAAACTTATTTGGCCAAACAAATTTAGTAAAATTTTCACTGCAACAGTGACTCAAAATTCCAAAAACATCTGCAAGAAACACAAATCTGATGTGATTCACAAGGATTCCAGTCACAAACTGCCGCTCCTTATTCTAGAGTATGGGAAATTAAAAGACAAAGGTTTCCAGAAATTTCTTCGAATAAGGACCAATGACACTTGCAAGTAGGTACACCCTGAAAAACTATTAAAAAACATGTTCAGGGTTACATAAATTCAAGCACAGCGGCGTCGGAAGTGGGGGGAAGGGGGGGCATTCGCCCCCCCCCCCCCCCCCCCAGAATTTGCCCCGGGCCCTTGAGTAATGACTCTTCATTAATAAATTAATTAAATTTCACTTGTTTCCAGCTTGGCTTTTCCCTTCTGATGCATATTCTACCACCTTCATATGCACTTTTAGCGGAATTCTACTCTCTACCCCCTCCCATTCATTGCAAGAATACTACTTTCACATACGTAATTTTTAGGAAAAGTACTGATGGTGACCTGACGGTTTAACAGTAACTGTCCGATGGAGCTAAAGAGACTGAATAAGCCATCGTTGCTCGGCTTTTCGTTAATGATATCTATCATTAACATGAAAATGATAAGGGGGCATAATTATAATTAAAACTATGAACAACTTGAAATAAGAGCGTATGCTTTCCCGGCGAATTGAATGAATAAATTCCTCTCGGGTTCTCCCCCGGGTAAGTTGGTCCATGGCCGTAGTTTCGATGCTCGACTCGTGCACCGTCATCAGGGCAGATGAGTCTCATCTGGAGAAATTTCTTTATGAAAAACTTATCTCTTCAATGATATTTCCATTGCCGTTTTCAAGAAATATTTTCCCTAGAATGTCCTGAGGTGCAAAGTGCTTCTCGCAGACAACCTGTCTTGCCCTCAATACCAAATACTTCCTTGGAATAGCAGCTTACCATTTGGCACGCTTCTCGGGATCTTTCGAAATGGAAAAAAAGACAATGATGACTTTTTCGACCCGTATCCTTCCTTGCAACCCGGAGCCACGCAACTGCTCGGTACTGTGAACACCTGCATGATAAATGCCATTTTATGCTCGGTATATTCAAAATTAAGTCACATATCGGTATATAATTAACATCTATACTCACCGATAACTCAGTTACAATCCAAGGAATACTGAAATCCACTCATGGACAAAGATTTTCTCACTTTTCTACTCGAGCACCGCATAACTCGCCTCACTCGCCATGTATTCCTAGCGGAAAACATGGGGTATGTACTACCAGCGCCAATAAGCAGGAACTACTCTCTCAGCCTCAAGGGTCTGCCAGCTCAGCCTGTAGGGTAATATAGGGAGTTGCCGGACCTGTATATACGACCGTGGGCCGGAGGATGGAAAAAATTGAAGGGGGGAAGGCGGCTGAGCGGAGAGAGGAGCGAAAATGAATGGAAGGATGAATGGGAAGTCGCAGGGCAAGGGAATTAAGAGTTTGGAAGTTTTTATGTCCGCTTTGAGGGATGTTGTGCGTGCGATTGCGGTTTTGTTTCTGCAACAATCGCCGTCTCCGGAGGAGGAGGAATTCCTCTCGCGCCCCGGGGTGATTCCCTCCCCGCTATTTTTTGTCGATTTCCATTTATTATTTTTTTCCTGAAATCATCGTCTCCCTTTACCCACCCTCGACTCTCCATTCAGGGCTAAGGACTTCTTCCTTGGATCAACGGAAAATGGCTCTGAATAAAAGGTTGCGGAAGGAAACGAGACGAGTATCAAGGAATGCCAAAAAAAAATAAGTGAAATTTAGCAATGGGACGAACCTCGTTTTCTCAATTTTTTCTGAGATCTTCTTCTCACCGTTGCATTCTCCCTCGTTATCTGGAGATGTATTTTTTCAAGAATTTAAAGGAATGAGTATTGTTTGTTTTGAAATTTCGAGTGTATTTTCAACTGCATTTAAAAAAAATATAAAATCAAAATTTCGTATTTATGTTTTCAATTAATTCGTATCGATACTAGATATTCCAAACCAATACGTAATACAACTTTACGAGGCAAACGGGTATAAACGTTAACATTATCAATTTCCTTATGAGTAGCTGGAAGATGGGAATCGGGACTACTACCACAATCAAATTTACGATTTTGAAAAGAAAGCAATTTTGGAGGAGGAGCTCGCATTTCACGAAAAGTATCAAGACGCATTGATTCAGTTTTCTCGCCAGGAGTAACTCTAGACTTGACATATTTCTTAATTTTATCAACTGTAACAGTACTATCAAAAATATACTTAGTAGCGGTTATTTGAAAATTATCATACTTAATTATACAATTATTTATAATCCATCTAATCCAAACACCGGACATCGTTATTAGACAAATGTTTGGTACTCATTGGATACACGTGTAATATTTTATTGCTGCCTACTTTCTTTCTTTATCATCCTCTCCAATTTTATTATTTAGATCTACCTGCCAATAAATCATTATCTGTATATGGGCTAAATCATTCTTCTTTTCAATTTTTTCTGAGATCGTCTTCTCGCCGTTGCATTCTCCCTCGTTATCTGGAGATGTATTTTTTCAATAATTTAAAGGAATGAATATTGTTTGTTTTGAATTTGTGTGTATTTTCAACTGCATTAAAAAAATATAAAATTCAAGGTATTAGGCACTCAGTGACATTGATTTCACGATTTTTATTTTTCAAGATGCATAGAAAATGCTTGTTAATTTTTATTGATCTAAGGTGGGTTATGGTTGAAGGTTAGGAAATTCCGTATAGTGAAAAAAAAATATTGAAAGAAATTAGTATCTCTGTGTTATCTTCCACGTTTACGTTTTTTTTTTAATTAATTGCCGTTTCATGTTGTATTTGAAATTCCAATCGGTATAATCCAAATTCAATTGACTTTATATTTACAGTTATGACACCTGTTGAGTACAAATATTTGTTAAATATTGAGTTTATTGTGAAAGAAGGTGTTCTTATAATATTCCCAGTATAGCAATTTAAAGTCGGCACTGAAAATGAAATCTTTATACGAGAATGCTAGACTCCCAAGCTCTATTCTTCCTATATTTCCTCCGTGAGAGAGCTATTTGCTTTTCAGTACGACTTACGTCAACAATAAAGCAAAATATGAAGCCAGGAATCACTTTGCATAACATCCTCGCTATGTAAATAAATTATGATGCACCAGATTTAGGGTTAAGCGGTTTAATCGCTTAATATACTCGGTGAATATTTAATCGATGTGATAACATAACCGTATAAATACGTTTAGTTTTCATGAGCGCTGCGGTACAGGATCGTGTAATATTTATGTGTTTGTTTTTCCGCTCACCTCATCCTCTGGGGTTCTATGAAATGTGTCTCCCGAATCTAGTGAAAGTGTCGTGGTTTTATTTAATCAGCCATAATTAAAGCGCGAGTGATGCCGACGAATATGCATTTCTGCGTCCCTTCTGAAGCGCCAACGTTAATTCCTCCCTAAAAAAATGCTTTCCTTTCTTTTCGAGCCGAGAATTAAAAGTGCCTTTATTAGCGTGCTTATTTATCCGGGAGATTAAAGGCTGCTATCGATTCAGGAACCAGCCGTAGAACAAACTTTTCAAGCGCGCCTCCTAGACTTTTAACCCCAATTCTTGAGTCATTTAAAGCTTCAGGGTTACTAATGGAATGTTTGCTTCTGTAGCCCATTTTTCTGTTAAGTAATAATTCCGAGCATTTTTTTCTGGATTCAGTTCATTTAATTATTTATAATTAGAAGGCATAACATGGGATTTGCGTGTTTTTCAAGCTATTTGGGTCGAAAAATACTTAGGAATGAAGGAAACTTAGGAAACACTTAGGATGTGTAAGTGGATTTCGTAGGTTTGCACTTTTCACAATTCTCACCCTTCTATTTCCGTTTCTCTTCCCCTTTTACTTTTTAAAATTTCCTTTTTTATTCTCGCTACAGAATATTATCGACTCGGCCTTGTATAGTATTGTCGTATACTTATAGTACTACACTTCTACAAAAGCCTACAAATCTATATAAAGACAAATTCTCTAGCTCATGAACCTACCAATATAGCATGCAGTTTGGTTTGGTGGCGGGCTGGTAACATAAAGGCTGTTGGTCCGAATGCCGCCCCTGTCCATGAGTTCAATGTTTGCCTTATGATACTTTATTTATTTGAGCACCAGAAAAGGAATTTTATAGCTATAGAAGAAAATATGGTCTAGAAAATACAATATGTATGTAATGCAAGGCACTATGGGTCACTTTTATTCCTTCGAGTTTCTCATTTGTGGAGTTAGGTGGGTAAAATGAGGAATGTTTTAGGCATCTCTTGAATGTACTCCGTTCACTGAGAATTGTTTTATTTTGTCTCAGCATCTATTGCATCTCATCCTCCCTCATTCTCTCTTCCACAAATTGTTTTCAAATACTTATGAGCATTTCACTTGCTGCTCAAGTGGTTTTCCCCTGAGACCGAATCTTTTGAGTATGAATAGTTGCTTCCTTCCCTCCCGGATTCGTCGGCACGACAGGAGAATGTCTTCTGTCCAATTATTCAAGGTGTATGGACCAAATGCATGGAAGACATTGCTTAAATCGTATGAAGATGTTCCTTACAGTACATCCGATTAAGTGTAATTTCTCTTCCCGCAAGTAAATGGGCCTCTCAAGACAATCCACCCCGACCTCGTTGGTTCCGACAGTCGTAGTTGAGGTCGCTGCGTGTGTTCCTGAGTATGCTGCTCGCGTTTCGAAGGAGACCTTTGACCCTTCACGGAAAACCAGCGAGAGAATGATATCGCGCCAAGAGTAAGTAGATGCCATCTCATGTGGAGGTAACGCTGGCGTGATGCAACGCTCGGTCTACGCATCACTTGCGCTCCTCCTCAAAGGGATCCAGACGCTACTTTCTGGCAGCGTTGATTACGATGCCAGAGGAAATACTCGCCAAGTTTCATAATTTTCATAACTTATCTACTGCCATCCTTAATTATCATGCGTCAACAATCCTAGGATTGCCTTGACGCAACTCTCCACTAGATTCTCCGCTCAGCTCACCTATTCGTATTTACATAGTTCTTCTGTTTCACAAGCTTCACTATTTGCTCTAATGCGAGGCATTCCTTTTCCATCCTTCCCGTTCACTTTTCCTTCAATTGTCTTGAAGAGGCCATCATGCCTTAATACACGCCTGATTAAGTTGTCCCGTCATGTTTCTCAAAATTGTCTGGAAATTTCTCTTTATTCCCGCTCTTCTTCAGACTTTTTCATTTGTCACTCGGTCGATTCATTTTAACTTAACTCCATCCATATACTGTAGCATCAAACTGTGAATGCGTCAGCCTTGACTTGTCTTCAGCTGTCATCGTCCATGCCTCACTCTTATGGAAAATATACTATTGATGCATGCTCTAATGAAGTGAACTGAATGAACCTTTTCCAAGCTTATATTTCAAGCCTTAACTAGATTTTTCTTTTGAGAAATTTTCCTCTTTTCTCTGGCTATTATACTGTCTACTCGCTTAGACCATCGCTGGTTACTTGGCTTTCTAAATAACAATCTCTAAATAACCTCCCCAAGCATAAGTTTTCCTCGTTTAACGTTGTTCTTGGCCTCTTCTCCCCTACTGAATTCCAATGACTCATTCTGTTGTTGATATTCAGGTGATATCTGGCCAATGCTTTTTCCATGGTTGAAAGTAATATTTAAGCCTCTTACTGTCCCTGCCATGACCGCTAGGCTAGATTTATTTACAGTTACCTGGTTTTTACGTGAACTTTGGATGATTTTTCGGTCATTGTGGGACACTTCGATTCGTTTCGGAAGTTTAATCTATTTCATTCCAATTCAAGTTGTCGATTACCTTCCAAATCCACAAATGTAACTAATTTTGGTTTATTCTCCTCCATTCTACTCTCTGTGAACACTAAGGGCCAAAATCACCTCTCTGCTACCCTTGTTTTTTGAATCCAAATTGGTATTCATCCGGGAGCTCATCCTTTTCGCTCTGTTCATCTATGGTCTCGTTATACTCAAATTCATGGTCGCAATTCATTCATTAGAGTAGGCTGGGTTATTAGTATGTCACCTGTGGAAAGCTTTGTTAAATTTTGGCGTATTACAGGCCCCTTTGTCTAGCCAGAATGAAGTAATGTCTTTACTTCCTGGCCTGGTATGCCTTTACTACCCCACCTTTAGACCTGTAACCCATTTTTTTCTGATTCAACTATTATTCATTCTTTATGTTATCATAAATTGATTGATATATGTTGTCAATTTTATGTACGCATCAAATCTGGCCTATGCGTAACCCTTTATCTACGACATCAAGAAAAACGGGTATACCCCGCTCGTTCACCAGAAACTATACTCTAAATGTACTTATGCTTAGGATACTGGTATTAAGCATTTTGTCTAAGATTTTCATTTCATTGTCAACAGCTGATTGAATTTTTACCGGTTTGTAACAGTCAAGACATTAAATATCTCATTCGACCTAAATAGAGAAATAGCTCTGCACATGTACATGTGAAAGGGGCGCGTTACCAGAAATATGCTGATTTTGTTTCGCCAACGATTTAAGTAATCTATTCTCTTCCACAGCCCGCTGATTTGAATGATTAGGATTTTCAGACCTTGTCATATTTGCATAATTTGTCAGAAATTTCTTTAAATGATTAATACTCGGACCAATAAGATTCAATATTCAAATTCTCCCTGGAAATGTTTTATGCCCTTTCAGATTATACCACCCTATCGAGAGCGTAGACGTAGATTTTTCCCTTAGGGTACACTCATTTTCTTTGTCCATGACACATTTATAAGCACGTTTTCTATGATGCTCTTGTTCATTTAGTGAATGAAGGAAACTCACTGATGAAATTCGACTTAAATGGTAGATATTTATCATTTTCATTTTGTTTTATAATTGAAATGTTTGTTTTGGCGGCGTTCGTTTCCCGGGATACGGGATGTTTCTTTCCCCGTGTCTCATATGAATGCGGATATTGAGTTTATGCCACCGTCTCCTCATTAGGCATCGCATTTGTTTTTCCTCGCCTCAGTGATCCGTTCATCGCTCATTTTAATTCGCAATCTCCCGTTCCCCGGGCAAATGTCTCCCCGCAGCCAGCTCGAAGGAAACGAAGTCATTGATTCCGACTGCTCACGAACTCCTACTTGGTTCCTATGTGTGTGTGCGAGACCGCAGCATCCCTTTTTATCGCCTCGTCCGCTGAAACAATCAGCCAATAAAAGTCTCCTCCACTCTTCCTTTCCCGTAGTAAATCCCCTTTCTCCTTCTTCCCTTCCTTTTCTCACTTCTCGTGCGATCTTTCTCCTCCGTCCCTTCCGCCACTTGCTAGCCCATAACTTTGCCCACTTCTCACCCCATAGCGGCGCCAGTAAGCACCCCGCCATCCGCCACCCCCCATCGTCCCATTTCCAACCCCCGACGCTGAGAAGAGCCTTCTCCTCTTCCCCACCCTCCTTTCATCCTCTTTTGAGTCCACTTGTTGCACTCCACCTGCTCGCGCCCGATCTCCGCGCTCTCCCAAGGAAGCGAGGGCGAAGAAGCCCGCCTGGAAGTAGACGCCGTGGCGTCACATAAGCCTCCGTCTCGCCATATAAGCGTAGGGTGTGTGGCAGGGGGTGAAGATCACCAAGCATGCACTACTAACATGCCAACAAGCAACTATAGGGTCTCATGCAACTAGATTGTTAGTATCTATAGCATTTAAGGGGTTAATACATGCATCATGCACTACAGACTATAAAATATTTCAGCTACCTATCCCTTTGTGTGCTGCCTATTCTGTTCTCTTATAGTACGGGGGAAAAATGCCATTTTGTATCTATCAGTACGACAATCTATCTCTCTAATCTTATTTATCTGGTCGAATCTAGCATAATACGCTGGTTTTTTTTAAATATGTGCCTAGCATCTTCAGTAAAGCTATCCGATTGAAATATATTGAAATATATCAAGCCTCAATTTCGTCAAGGTTTTGGCATAACGGACAGTTTTCTGTATGAAAAAAGAGGCTTTTTAAATAAAAGAGCCGTCAATTTTTGAGTCTCACTTATCGCAAGTCCTTCCAAAACATTGTAATGTTTATTTGAAATATTGACTATCGTGTTTGATCTCAAAATCAAGTCCTAGGTTTCAATTTATAAGGTGTAACTTAAAAGGAAAATCGTATGTTGGCTGCTTAAAATCGCTCTGGTTAACGAATTCCATCGATTGGGAATCATACCGTTGTTTAGTTTCATGCAGCATCATCTTTTGAATTTTGTAATCCCGTGAAGGGAATGAGAACAAATATATTCATGCATTAACGGAAGTCCTGTGATATTTAAAAAAAAACACGATGTTTAGCACAAATAATTGTACTGGATGCTAGCGTTAATTGCAGCCTGCCTATGATAAGCAGCAATTCTTTCTACAACAGAAAAAAATTAGCGAACTTTTTGAAAATTCACTGGGTAGAAAGTTTTACCCGATGTTTTTGGATCACTCTTAGTTATAATCCATTAACTTTCCCATACATTACTTATATTACTGAGTTCACCCGAATGAGATACACTTAATTATCTTGCAATAATTTTCTCTACATCTCTTATTCGGAAAGTATTGAAGCATTGTCAGAAAGGATATCTTTTCCTGAAACTCCTAGGATTTTCTGGAACTTTGGATCATTGAAATATTTTACGAAACCAAAAAAAGTGATTGGAAGAGAAATAACGAATGCGATAATAATTAATTAATCCAGATGTGAAGGGTCATAATTGATATTCGAGCAGATTAATTTGTCCTTAAGCGTCCGCCCTTGCTAATGGTCGCTTCATTCTCTTGCGCACTGGCCATTGCCAAGCGAGCGAGGTCCACACCGCTCCCCCACCTCCCATCGCAGGCTTCTTTTGTTGTCTTGGAGACGGGATACGGAAGAGGGAAATGATTTCCATTTTACAAGGGACTTACGAGACAGCATTTCGCATCACCCCGGAATACAGATTCGCCCTCCCCCCCTCATCCCCCAATCCCTCCCTCCCCCACCCCCTTCCGTGATGAGTTAGTTTCACAAGCGAGGGACGTAATTTTTAGAATTCGAGGGATTAGCTCGAATGAGAGACGTGCGTCCGATTGATTATAGGCCAGTGAAAAAGCAATCCCTCTGCTCACGTGTGGTTGCGGAAGCTGATTCAGGTCCGCCCCTCCAACCTCCGAAAACCATCGCATTTTCTCTCCTCAACCGTGGAATGTATCCATTGGAATTCGATGCGTTAAGCCACCTGGCCGAATAACATGGTAAACACCCAATTGAAAAACTCAGATGATGTGTTTCCACTTGAAGAGTGCGCATTAGTAACTCCATCAGTCCGTATTGTTTCTGAGATATATATTTTTTCCGATTCCTATCCTACGTGCATTAGCACTGATTCCAATGTTATGCATGATTTCTGATGTATATATGCACACACACACACATGTATAATCCCTCCTGTAGATGAAATCCCTGTGCAGGATTTTAAAAAGGATACTTTGGGGAATCTTTGCTAATTGTAAGATTAATGTGGGGAGAAAAATGGGTAGACGAGAGCTAAGGGATTAAAACTACTTTGAAGCATTATAAATGTCTTGGGAACATAATAGAAGAGGAGCTAATGATGGATGATTCCTTGAGAAATATCAAAGAATCGTGCATGAAGAAGATAGTAAAAAGATGGAATGCCTTAGAGTAATTGGAAATATTAATACGCAAACGTGTAAAATAATCGGCGATGCCTTTAGGTATTGAAAATAAATGGACGATTTTAGAACGTGCGTGTACGAAATCATTCATGGTACAGAATGCTGCTTGATGCTGCGAAAGACACTCTCCCACTCCCATTCGAAGTTTATTTTTAGTATAGAATGTTTCTCGATGCCTTGTCGGTGCATTTCCCATCTATTCCATGTCTCTTTTCTCAAGTCTCTCACACTTTGAACTCTTGGTGTTTGCCGATCATTCTTTATTTCAGAGCACAAGATCGGGAAGTAACAGCTCTGAATTCCCATCTCCCCAGTTCAGGTTTCAAAGGAAGGCTTAACTTGTAAGTGCATGCCTCATCCATTCTTGATCCGTTCTCTCTCTCTCGTATTCTTACATTCTGCTCAGCACTCGTCAAGTGGTGTTTGAAAAGCTCATCATGGAATTCTCGAGCTGTGTGAAATTTTGAAACCATCCAGAGAAAGCCAATTCCAAGATTAATTTCTCCATCGAAACTGACTCTTCCCTTTTTGGTGCAGTTCTCTTAATAGCATCTGAAACCACTTGTTTCCACTTTCTAAGCTCTATTCTTCGTTTAAAAAAAAACATTTATTTGAAATTATCCCGTATCTTGTCATATTAAATGTTACGATGATGAAGTGGAGGAAATACTTTGTGAATACATGTGGCTTGATAAATGTCGGATTGTCTCTTTTATTAACGCTTGGAAGAATTAGGCATTCGTTCTATTTCAGTGAGCATTACTTCTATCTTTATTAACTGACTCTTGGACAAATTTTGGGCAAGAAGAACATAATCACGATGTTCAACCCTAAGTTTTGTCCTTTTAGGAAAGCGCCTATCAAGTGCAAGCTGAACATTAAGCGAAATTCACACGTAATTCTCTTTCCTGATCCGTAGTATTACATTAGGTTTAACTGCACGTGTCCTAAGGCCTCCGCAGATTTGAACCCGGGACCTCCGGTATGAAGCTCAACGTTCTGCTCGCTAAGATTTCATGAGATTAATATCACAATATTTTCAAATGGCTGGGAAGTAATATGAGTAATATTATGTCAATTATAGTAAGGTGCTTTGGCAATGGGGGCTATTACTCGGAACCGAAATTGCAATTTCGTACACGAAATCGTTAGATGGAAACGAAAAAAGAATTTTAGTGAAAAAATTAATCTTCTAACCACAATCATTCACTCATAAATCAAAAATTAAAATAAGCAAAAGGTGACGCCCACCGAAAAAGCTGCTGTGATAACCTTGACGTCATTTTCCTCCCGTCCTTGACTGCTTTTCGTGGAATAGAAGGGAGTGGAGGGGGGTTCTCGGAAGATCTGCTCGCACAGATGCTGTCGTAACTGCCCTATTGGCAGAGTCAGCTGTGTCCCCCCCATTGCGATAAGGCAAAGTAGCTTCGCGGGCTCAGTTGTGATTGGACGAAGTCGTTGTACGTCAGAGGTTGCACCACGCCCATTTTTCCGAAAGGGTTAAAAACATCAGTTTTTCGCCGCTTATAACTAGAGAAATAATTGACGGATCGGAAAAATATGGGTCTTTTTATTTTAAAAACTCTATCAGATTCGGCAATAAAAAAATATGGTTAACGACCCCATTGGATTTATTCAAGTCCTTCATGTTCGGTCTCTCTTTTAACAATTCGCACCCAGTTAGTAATAAATATTTACCTTCCTGATTGTCACCAAGGCCTGTTCATCAAATAATTTTATATGTGTGCAAATTCTTCTCCTTTCACATATTTATTTTACAAAGCAATGAATGAAACAAACCAATACAATTATAGCAAACCAAACAAAAAAATCTTCTCCTTTTACATATTTTTTACGTAGCAATAAACGAAAAAGCAAATGCAAACGCAACAAACCAACACAAATGTAACTTACGTGCTATTATTCTCATCCAAATTGCTTTCACATTTGCTTCGCATCATGTGAAAAGTACTTCTCCTGTACGAAGTTCCTTGTTTGTCTTTAATAATATAAGAACTTGGTTCACTACATTAATTTACAATCACACCAGGGGTTAAACATTTTTTCTTGGGTCCCTTCTAAACCATATTGACCGTGATATACCATAAAACACCACGTTTGACTTAGATTTATCAAATTCAAAGCTCACGAGCTAGCCGCGAAAACTTAAGCGGAGTTACCCGCTGGATTGCACGATAGCATGTCCCGGTCAAGGCGAATGATTTTTTTCTCTGTGAAATATCTTGCTATCTTACATTTATTGTCGAAGACTAAATACTTCTGATGAATATGATGGATTATTGTTTGTAAATAATTTTAATGGTATGGCATGTCTGGCAATGATTGATTTTAATCTCTTAATTATACTTCGGCTGCCTAATTTCTTTAAGTTTCTTCACTTTTATGAAATTTGAAAATTAGTCGACCACATGTATAAAGTGTTTATTTTTGTATTCAAAAAGATGACTGCCCACCTCCTGCCATGGAAGATCAGGCACTGTATGACATGGTAACGGGTCATTCTTATTACTCCCCCTGAAGACGGCACGAGTTTTACATGAATTGACCTATTTTTCGGCGTCTTTACTCATATCTTGCCAATTATGTAGTGAACGTAACCTCGATTAACACCTGGTCACCCCCAAATTATTGTAGTACGCGTAGTATAACATTATAGCATGCATTTTCTTAAGAATCCATCTTCGTAAAGAAAGAGGCACTACAATTGCATCATTTTTTTAAATCAAGTTAACAATTACATGCAAATCATCTTTAAAATCAAAGTAAACTTGTATTTATTTGTCAACGTCCTTCTTGTCTTTAGGCCAACCATTAATGATACAAGATTTGAACTTCTGTGAATTAATATCTTTATTTTTTCTTTCTCCATAGTTTATTTATTTATTTATCCATACTTCCTTTACTTATTGGTAAATTTTCTATAAACAAATTCACTTGCAACTCAAATTTCATCATCGAAAGAATCAAATGACTTTTAATCAGTGTTTAAAATCTCTTGACAGTGTCTGCAACAAACATATTTTCCGGGTCGTTATGTTGCAGTTAACCTGAGAATATTTTGTATTTGGGTTTCGTTTTTTATATTTGTATTGAATTGCTTCATTTATTGCTTTATAAAAGGGTGAGGATGCTGTATATTTAGATTATGTGATGAACAGGCGTTGCTGATAACCAGGATTGTAAATATACAAAATCCTCCGCTTTGCACATTCTCACAAAGCAATGAATGAAATAATCCAAAACAAATAAAGCAAACCAAACACAAATTTGTATTTATACAAAATCTTCTCGTTTTCTATTTTCTTTTTTCCAATAAATAAGTGAAACAATCTAACACAAAGGAAACAAGCCAACACAAATGAAACTTATGTGCTATTATTCTCATCCAAATTGCTATCACATTTTTTTAGTATTATGTGAAAAGTATTTCTCCTATACAAATTTTCTTGTAATTCCAATACCACAAGGTTTTTTTCTTTAAGAAGATATTTCTCACACTTTACCGCTGCCACTATGTAATATTACGTAAATTACCCAAAGGTGGTTTGGTAATTGGAATTATCCCAGTCCTTCATGTTCAGTCTCTCTCTTAGCAAACACCCCCAGTCACTAGCAGATATTTACATTCCTGGTAGTCACCAAGGCCTGTTCATCATATCAATCTAAATATACAACAATTTGGTAGGTGAAATATATACATTTTAGCCTTCGTAATGGGTTATTACTTCACGTAGTTCCTATTAGTCCATTTTGTATCCTGCATTATAAAGGCAGTTATTTGTTGAAATGGTTCAACATGGCAATTAAAAACTATTATGTTGTATCAAGTGCAATCGGAAAAAGAAGCACAGCACAACATCACACTTTTGGAATTGCCATAGTATTTCCCGGTGAACATCCAGTGGTTTTGGTGTCCAATGTGGTCGCTGGCGGAATATGTAAATCCATGCGTATACAGTGAGGCAGACGACAAAACGATGCGGGAGTTTCCCTCAAAATTTAGCTACCAATGACTCAGACGTTTAATAAACAGCAGTAGTAAGTCGGTGAAAACCGCCATTCTCTTCCAGAGGACACTCCCGAGTTCCGTTGGTGCCTCTGAATGTGATCTCGGCCGCGTTTGCTGGAGGGAAGATTGAGAAAGGAGGGGAAGCGAAAGAGGGTGCTCCCCATCCCCCACCCTGCGTTCACCCCCTCCCCGCCACCGCGCCCCTCCTCCCCCTTGTGCTAACCTCCCTCTCTCCTTACTCCCTCCTCATCATTCTTCTCTGAACACACATTATGCCCCTTTGAGCCATTCCTCCGGGTCAAATTCTCATTGTCTCCGAAGAGACATGAGGAAATAATAGGCGGTGGGACATAGCGGTGGGAGATGGCATTACCGACGGTGATTACGCTTAGTTTTGCGGCGGCGACGGTGGAATGCAACCCCTCTCCCCTTTGGCAACCTACCCCCCAAGCTCTTCCCTCACTCCGTGCGACTCCCTTTTCTTCCGATGTCTCTCCCGCTCCCATTGAAAACAAACGGATGATTTATGGCCATTAATATTTTTCAAAGTGTGCTCCACGGTGTGGAAATTCCGGGGCGTGCTTTTTTGCCCCTGGGTCGCGTTTAAGAAGGCGTTATGGATATCTCCTTCTATCGTTTTTACCGACTGAGCGAAGTCAAATCCAAGATCGGTCGAATGCTAAAGTGCTCGTGTGTGTGTTTTCAACCGCGCGTGACCGTGAAGCTTTTTGACGTCAATGTAGCCTTAAGCCCTGTGTAACCTCTTCTCACACAAGAGAGTTCCATTTCACGTTCACGCTTATGAATTTCGGAGAATTCCTCGACTCCAAGGAAAGATTCTCTGCTAGCCATTATATTAACTTCGTTTGCGAAAGCCGCATTAAGGTCATTCGGCAAGTTACGTACAATATTAACTTCTAAAATATCTTTTTATCACGATAAAATACGAACTGAAAAGTTATTTCAATTTCGTTTGTAATTGAATGGAACGCTTGAAGGGGCCTCAATTGGGAAACCTAAGTCTTACCTAGAGTAACCTAAAGTGCCGAAGCCTCTCAAGTCTCAACAACATCATCAATAAGAATAAGAAGAAGGACAGTTTGATTCATGAAAAACTTGTAAACTTGAGAATTTCTGATGTTGTATCTTATCCTTGCCCCTTGTTAAGCATTTTTGGAGTATCAATTACTGTATGAATAACACGATGGCATCAGGAACTTTTTGTGACTTTAAACCTTGTCGTTCAGAATTTGAAGATATCGTGCCAAAATTATTAAAATGGAATTCCTTATACCCCTTTGCACATTTTTCCTACATTTAATATCTAATTTAACAATTCGTTCAAATTCAATTCGTACCTACACATCAACTTTCTTGCAAGATGTCCTCTCTTCTAACAATGCTCCTTTTTTTATTTTAGATTGACGATCCATCCAAAATGATGGAAACAAGTTAACAAAAAACAAAAACATTTTAAAAAATAATTCACTATTTGACAAATGAATAAGTAAGAAATACATAAATGTGATTATTAATTATCATGAAATTATCCAGTCAATCACTTGACTTACGTCAAAGATTATGGCTCTAGAGATTTAGGAAGTGGAATTAATTGAGGAATTATAAACTTGACTTTAAATACACCTGAGCTTTCATTAGTTTGGTAGGAGTTTTAACCTCGCGGGGAATGTCCGGCGGCGAAATCTCAGTCTGAACTTTTCATTCGTTACGTTCTGTGTGCCGAGAAATCAACCCTCAAGTCCGCCAACGAGCAGGTACCCTTCAGTTGAGAGGAGCCGAGGGAAGAAGTCAGTCAGTGAGAGCGACGCTGGTGGAAGGAGGGTGGATATGTAAGAGTGCTTACTTAGAAGGAAGGGGGGAGGGAGGGGGTAGGTGGGTGGCGCGGAGGGGTATGGCGGTTGGACAGTCCGCAGGCAATTGCGGCCGCGAGGGGAATCGTGTTGGGCGGACGACGCGGCGGTTACGCTAAGGAGGTTGTGCAGCCAAGTGCGTGAGCGTTCGAACGAGCGTACGTCGTGTGTGTGCCGCATGAAACAAATGACGGCGCTTTGGTCTCGGCAGATGTCGCCCGCCGCCGTTTGAAAGCTACGTATCTTCTCATGCTGTGTGTGGGGATAGTTATTTCTTCCCATTAGCGAATGATAGACATCCGTGATCTGGGTTTAGCGGAGAGCAGGCGGACGGAAAAAGTCGCGGCCAATCGCGAGTCTTTTGTTTCGCTCCCCCTCTTCCGACCGCTCGCCTCTCCACCTCGCCACTCCACTTCCTCCAAAGCGCTCGCACGTTCGCGAGGCTTTCCTCCTTTTTCCTCCTTCCTGCTTTCATTCGCTGTTCTTTTTTTTTCAACCACGTCCCTCGCTATTAGCGTGCGTTTTGCTTTGCGATGAGCGAGTACGTGCCAAAAGTAAATTGGCAGTCGTTGCGTCTTTGTTTTAGCCATGGTCATAAATTTAGTTCTCGTTACGTCGGACGATGATCGTGAACCATTTTTTCCAATGGAAAGAGTGCATTTTAATTGAAGTCTCAAGGCTCTGGAAAAATAAAGAGGTTTCCTGGATTCTGCCTTTTACTGTAGAGGTACCCTTAACATTTGGAATGTTTACGTAGAGAGTTTCCATTATTATTATGCCAATTTCTTAAATATTACGACAACTTTTGCTGGTATTCAGATGCAATACCCAACAATCGAGAACGCCAACCCACTATTGTGTTCCTGGTTGGGATGACGTGTTTAAATAGGTAGTGAATACTAAAATTTTTAATGAAATCAAGATGGGTACTGTATATCAGCTTTACACTCAATTCCTTATTTCCTTACTAAGGTAGTTGCTTTCGCATTTCTTTCATCTCCATTTCATTTAATTCTATTTACTAGTTATCTTGATTGGAAATCTGAGATGTTTCAGAATATAATACCTTCACATCCGAGATGTTCACAATCAAAAAATTACTAAAAGTTCATTAGGTAGGTAGTATCTGAAAAATAAATCCAATTTTGCTAATGTTAAATAATAAAAGACCTTGTTTAATCTTTATTGCACTGAACCTGGAACGGAAAGTACTCTGTTGATTTATGAAACAAACTTCATTTCCGCCGGACAAATCATTTGTGATTTATATCCTCGCACAGCGAAGATATATGATTTAGAGAATTTTTTCTTGACGATGAATTCTTTGAATAGGAGTTGCCGGGAGGAGGTAATTGGCGCGAGGATAAGAATTAAACATGTCTTTTAAAAGCATTCTAATGGAGAAATTCCTTGGTAAAAATATCAATGGAGTTCGCAGAAAAAAAAACAAATGTAACAATAATTACATTGCTCTTTATACCATAAAAAATGTTACAGATTTAGTCGTATTCAATGAATTGGTTTCACTAATGCTTAAGCCCGTTTTACACAATTCTTGATCCAGCACAAGACCTAGTGTGCTAGCCGCTACTTGATATTGAGGACGTAATTTAGCATGATTGGAACCCTGCTAGGTTTCACACGATCATCGACCTTGTGCTTGCTACGAAGCGGTTATTCCATACGATTCTATACTAATTAAAAAAAGAGAAGTTCGCACAGCGTCTGTAACGTGAACGTGATTGGCAGATGGCCACTGGGTCCTACTGCGAGCTAGTAGCAAACTAGTACCGTATCAAGTATGAAATCCAGTAGCTCAGCGAGTATGCTTGCTTGCCAGCCAGTATACTGGTTCTATTCACACGATACGGGAAAGCTAGCATACTAGCGAGCATCCTCGACCTTGTGCTGGATGAAGTAGGCTTGTGCGATGACCGATTTTGGTCATCGCACAAATGCTTCGATGACGATGACTGTCATCGATCATCGAATAGAGTGTATACGATGATCGATGACTATCGATGAATATCGATGATCGATGAATTACGATGATCGATGAATGCCGATGATCGATGAATGTCGATGATCGATAAATTACGATGATCGATCACTATCGATGATCGGTGCGATGTCTCGGTTGGCTGTTTTGTGTGGCTATTAAGTGAACACTGAATTGGGTCAAACTTAATTGAGAAGGACAAGGACTATTTTATAAGAGGGAAATAAGCACCAAGTTACAAATCAAGCAACAACTCTTTGTTGTGGTATAATACAATTCTCATATCCACATTTTCATCGGTGAGTACAAGATGGTCGTCCAACACGTTTCCTGCAGCTCTGAAGAACCGCTCTGACGACGTTGAAGTGGCAGGAATACGGAGGTATTTCCTCGCGTACTTCTGAAGGCGGGGATACACATCCTTCCAGTCCCTATACCAATGTAGGACGTTCGTATATTTGGATAAATCTGGGACCTCCTTGTTCTTATGGAGCTCCGCCAGGAAGGGGTCGTCAAAAGTGGTAGCGTTTTTCGTGTTGCAGCACTTCACGACTCATCGACATCAATGATTCGCATCAACTCATCGAGTCATCGACATTGATTATTCGCATCGACTCATCGACATCGGTGATTCTCATCGACTCATCGACATCGATGATTCTCATCGACTCATCGCAGTCGATGGTCGATGACATTCATCGTCGATGACTTCGATTAATCGACTCATCGCACAAGCCTAGGATGAAGTGTCGTGTGAAACGGGCTTTAGTCACTCCAACGTTTCTCAGGAATTGGCAATCGAGAACAAAAACGATGGTCCTGCATTATCCATGACTGTGGAGTTTGAAAGAAGTGTAAGGGATTATTGGGGGTTATAGGGGTGGTGAATATATTTTAACTTATTTTTTTTTAGTTTACAGAAGCAAACGTTGGGAGTAAAGGACAGATCCAGAGTTAGGAAACACTGGAACCCCGCCCTAGGAGGTGTTGCGTTTCAAACCGTCGGGATTATCTCGAACAGGTAACCAACAAGTCACGTGGTATAAACACGAATGGTTCGCAAATTTTTTGTGTTAAATCCGATGATTACAACCTCATTCATCGTTTATACTTGTGTATTATCTTATGTGGGGGCTGTATATCCGAGACATATGAGAAAATCTCTGGTGAAAACAATAAATGAGGTGTCAATCTTCAGTTTTAACACATCAAATTTGCAAACCATTTAGACCATGTGACTCCTTGGTTACCTATTCAAGATAATCCCGACAATTTCAATGACACCCACCCTTGTGAGTGGACGGTGGAGTGGGGGATACGATAAAATTAATGGGAAATATTAAATAGCTTACAGAGAGAGAAATAGCGTATGATCGGAGGGGAAGAACTAGGCAATTAATGGATAGCTTATTCAAGAGGGAATTAATGGGAGGAACTGTCCAAGAGCATATAAATATTGTTGGAATACCCGCGATAAGGATATTTTTACTACCTACTGGGATACTTAGAAGGAAAAAGAATTGAACTGATATTTCAGTCACCAATGGCAATTTAATCCTGTCAAATCTTTTGAGAAAATTAATTGTGCGGGACTTTGAAAATAGCCAAAGGGAGAAAAGTATTATAGGGTTAGCCACCTTCCATTTGGCTGATGTGCTGTATTTCCTCAGTTAACGTTCGCTTGAATAATATTGAGTTGAATTGGGATAGTGTGATTTACCTATGTAACTCTCTCCTTAATGTTTGAAAGAGACTGAGACATACCTCATAAATGGAGGTGCAAAAAACTCAGGGGTGTGCTGGCTTCTGAAAACGTGCCGCATTATACCGGTTGAGGAAACAAAATGTTTCGAATTTTTATTTTTCATCAATCTTCGGGATGTGTTTGGTTTCTTAACTTAGGCAGGAGTCATCCCTGTTAATTTTATTTCGATTGCCATCTTTTTGCAGTCGTCTTTGCACCTCGTGGTCAGTGAAACCAGAAACCGTTCTCAAACGACATAATGATTTCTTCGAAAGTTCGGGCAGGGAACCAAGGGTGCGGAATTCTTTCGCACTTACATGAAGTTGGCAGAATGTGAATTCCTAATCTATAACCGAGATAATGGAAAGGGAAAAAAATTTCTTAACCTAGGGAGATGCTTTCAAATCAAATAAGAGGGAAATATGAATATATACTGTCGGGAAAATAATAGCATCAAAGTTTTACATTCAATTTCAAATTAGGATTTTTTCCATATATTTCTTTAGAAGATAATTTTTTATGTAATAGGATAAGAGTCATTCCGTGCCTCAACAAGTATACAATGAGCATTTACTGAACTGTTAGGTTCGTGTGATTTGATATGAGTGTAATAATTTTATGCAGTATTTGTCGTTACCGAAATAGGTCGATGTTTTCTGGTTCGCTCATTGCCATTATTAATGAGCTTTAAGCGCATGTTCCTCACGTACCTGACCTTATGATGAGTCAGATGCACCAAGATTGGTGTTAACTAAATTTAGATGAATGAATCGCAGTTTTACCCTGAACGTCCTTTCCTTGCGCCGCGTAATGTAGGAGCAGTAATAGGAAGTGTCTGCCCACTCGACCCAGCGGCGGTGACTGGCACAGATGGAGGCAAGCACACACTGAGCCGGTCGTAGCAGTGCATGTCACTGGTGAGAGTGCTGCCCACGTTAGACAAGCAACTTAGGGTTGGGGAGCAAGCAAGATCTGACAGAGTACAGCCTGTTATCCTTTGCGGAAGCACTTCGGGTCCGTCGATTCTGACGAACTATTTCGATCGCACACATAATCTCCAGCTATGCCATGAGCGCTTTCAGCAATGTCGTACAAAACAGATCATAATTCATCCATCACATTTGTATAATTCACGTGTTGAAGGCCTTATCTCGCCATATGGCATAATGAATTCATAAAATGTGTCATGGTTTAGTCAAGCATAACAACCATCCGTTTTAAACATAAATGGTGGAATTATTGCACTTGGAGGATACATTAAAGTGCAGTTCGTTATGCTGAACATATTCTATTGGTCATGAAACCGTAATACATTGGAATACTTATGATATGCAACTTAATTACCTTGGTTCTCACAGGTAGGCTACCGGGAGTCTTCCGCGTTGTAATTGTTGATGGCGACGTTTCACCCACTGTGCTGCAGGCATCTTCAGGCCCGGCTGACTTCAGCCGGCCTACCCGGAAGCCTACCTGTGTCATCAGAACGCCGCGAAAACCTTCGCCAGATACCTTGCTTCTGTTCTTAGATTCCATCGTTAATTTGAAATTAACCGTGTTTTTTATCTCGTAACCTTTAGAATATCTTAGCAAAACTAACTAAAATATCTAAACAGCCTTCTAGTGCAAGGGTATCCGATGTTAAAAACTTTTACTGCTACTGAGATTGTCTCTGTTGCATGCGTGGCATTGATGCCTGCTGACGGCTGTGAGGTGACGGTGACCTATCAGAGCAGACCAGATGTGGAAAGTCTCAATGTTGCTACTGATGCATGTTCATCCTGGGTTAAAATCTTCTCCCATCATAAAGAAGTTCAGGAATCCGCGAACCTTTTGATGCGATACATCACTTTTGATCTGTGAGAGACATTTCTCTGGTCACCAGAACAGCATTTTATATATGCTCGATATTTTTTACTTTAAATTAGAGTTTTAATATTCATATTGATTTACCTTTTACGCATATGATTGTGGTACGCGTCTGGATTTATGCTTGAAACATTGTGATACAATAGATAAACCTAGTACTACTATTCTCTAAATCTCCATAATGAAACATCGACAATCATAGGATTGGTTTGACGCAGCCCTCCACTCGGTTCTTCTATCGGCCAACCTCTTCATGTTAACGTAGTTCTTCTCTTCCACGTCCTTTACGATCTGTCCTATGTAACTCATACGAGGCCTACCTTTTCCATTCTTCCCGTTCACTTTTCCTTCGACGATTGTCTTCATCAGGCTATCGTGCCTTAAGATGTGGCCGATTAACGTCTTCTTCTTATAGTTTTCAGCAGACTTCTCTTTTCTCCCTTGTCTTCTTAGGACCCCTTCATGTGTCACTCGGTCGATCCATTTATTCTTCATCATTCTTCGATAGCACCATATTTCGAATGCTTCCACACTTTTCTTCTCCGCTGCTCTCATTGTCCATGCCTCACTGCCGTAAAGAAACATGCTCCAGATATACTTTTTGATGAATTGCTTCCTTACTTCCAAGCTTGTATTTCCAGCTGTAAGTAGATTCTTCATTTTCTAAAATTTGATCATATTTAGGGATACAGGATGATTGCCTATCACGGAAGGAACTTCACTTGAAAAAGCAATCTTTATTGAGCATCATCAACATTGATGAATTAAAAATAATTGTCAGACGTGAATCAGCAGTGCTGTTTAACAACAGCCTTCTAGTGCAAGTTCAATGGACAATGTTAAACTAAAAAAAATGGGAAAAGTTAGATTGGCAGGGCCACGTTCAGCTTTAAGCAACATTGCCTAGCTTGAAAATGTTTGCATCGCAGGTTGCTGGGTGGATTAGGGAGAGCTCACTGACATTCCTCCCTATCTCACCCTCGCCCCAATCCTTTCCTCCTCCACCCGCCCCCACCCCGTAAACATAATCCCATTGCTACCCCTCGCGTCATCTCCCAGAGCGGGTGCGAGCGGTGTTAACCGTCGGGTCAGAGATTCTATTTTCCGCGGCGATGGAATTTTCATATCCCGTGCCGCCCGCACTTTTTCTCCTCCCCTACCCTGTTGTTTGCGGAGTAGAATATGTCGCTGTGTTTACTTGCATTTTTAAGGCTAACGGGTCCCTTTCGAAAATACGTGACGTTGCATCGCACTGGTCCCTTGACGCGGGGACACATTATGAATATTTCGTAGAAACAAGCGGAAAGAACCGCGCCGGACAGCATTAATGCGACCCTGAGAGTTTTTGAAAGATAAACCGTTCTTCGGTAGCCGAAGAAAAAATTCATTCGAGCTCATTTATCAGTAACTTTCCCGTTTCTTCCCAGCTTTAATCATACCCCTCAAATCGAGGGATATGTCGAGAAAGAGATGTATGTTTTGCAAAGCGATAAACCGAATTCTTTCCATTGAATGCGAATAAATTTCCCCTCCTTTACCGTTACCCAAGACCAGATCTCCCGCGCGGCACACCTGGTGGACCTCTTTGGTGGAGCCCACGGCTGGTCGTCCGGATCCCATCCCCCCCTCACCCTCTTCCACCCCCCCCCCCTTGATCGATATAGGCACTTAAACGGAGATCGCTGCCCGCAGCATTGCCGCGGTAAAGATTTACGGAGTTCCCCTCCCCAATAGCTCTCGCCTCCAACTAACTTCGACTTGCTACTGGGATTCTTTTTGATATAGCCCACCGGGTGCTCCCACCGTTTATTCCTCTCGCCGCTGTCAGACCTGGAAAGGAATGGGAACGAGGATTCGCGAGGATGAACTCGGGAGATTTTTTTCCCAATCGACGCAAATGTATCCCGAATGGCTTCGCATTTAGTTGCGTGTCAGACAACGCGGGTACTTAAAGATTTATCATTTGCAATCGATCGACTGCTTCATTTCAATGTCCATAACGGCACGACAATTATGAACACGCGTTATTTTACCATTGTTTAATACTCTTCATGTAACTCACATTTCTACCTGTTATTCTCGGGCGTAAATAGGCGGTTTATTGTCATCATCCTAAAATTAAAGAACAGATAGATCGATGAAATAATGTAAGATGTAATTGATGAAGATGGCATAAAGTTAATTAATAGGAAGATGTCAATTGATTAGCTTATAAATATGTGTAAATAAATTTACATGTACCTATTTCGTTTTATGCAATAACTTTGCTAGATTTCCGAAGCAATTACGAACCTGATACAGTCTTTTATTACGTTTGCATTTTACAAACGGAATGAAGTCCTAATAAACTATTTTCATTTCCTTTTCCAGTTTTTAAATGAAATTAACATTTCAAAATCCATTCGATGTACACACTTAAGCTTAATTAATATGTTTAAGTGCATATTGCAAACAACATCATTAGAAGCAAAATCAAATGGAAATCTTTCCCAATCTCTTGTGTAAAGCACTAGCGCAAAAGTCTCACTTAAGGATTAAGTAACGATAAATGAATTGGTGGAGTTGAATGATATAAAAAGTATTATTTTCGGGAATCTGTGGAATTTATTTCTTGTCGCAGAATGCCCGGAGATTTAATTTTGGATGGACACTTGGGACGTTATCAGTCCGCGTTGGCAGCGAATAGCAGAATATTATTCGTCGTGTGTCCATCCGCAAGCAGTCTACCAATAAGCCGGTCTCCATCGCTCATCCACTCCCTTGAACGAAAGTCGGAAACCTTCACTTCTGTGACTGACGGGACAGGGCACGAACAAAAGCTACCCGCAGAGGAGCTACAGTTTTCAGCTTATTGGTTAAAAATGAGTATCTGTACTATATCTACATGTACAGGACACTGAATGCCATCTCGAAAGTCGGTGGAAGGGAGTGAACCGTCGTTATACTAATTAGTTGCCATGTTAGAGTGGTTGCTACCAATTTTGTGTTTGATGTAGGCGTAGTTTGGATGATAGCATTTCAGGAACCCAAAAAACATTCAAGTCATGGAATAAAAACATATCGGTCTTCCACTTCATGGAATAAATATTATTTTTCTGATTTTTTGTTTCAATTAAGCTATACAATTGATTCAGAGTAACATTTTTAGCGTATTCAAATATTTAGTTTCGCCTGTAGTGACATTTATACGACAAATTAATTTCATATTGATGAAACGTTTACAGCCTTATAATGGTAAATTCTGCTCTTGACTCGTAAATTTTATGTACAGCGTGTTCAAGTATATTGGTGACATCACATAATGAAAGTATGTAGAAATGTAACCTCAGTGTTCTCTATTGGATATCCTTCGTCTTTTCGCCAGCTTCTGCCGCTTGCATATCACGTTATGTGACACATATTAGGATCAAAATTCCGATATTTTAACTTTCCCTTATTTGATTACCTTACCGATCCTCTGCAAAATAAGAGAAGAGTCATTGGAGGAGTGTTGCAGAAATAAAAGGAAGGATAGCAATGGCAAAAGAGGCCTTCAACCAGCGGAAAAACTTACTTGCAGTAAAAGCCTGGATCTGGAGTTGAGAATGAGTGAAACAATCCACCAATTTGTGTTTGATGAAGGCGTACTATGGTTTGCGACATTTCAGGGACCCAAAAAACATTCAAGTCATGAAAAAAACATATCGGCCTTCCACTTCATGGAATGAATGTTTTTTTTCTGATTTTTTGTTTTAACGCTCCACGTGTAAGTGTTACAGCATGGACATGCATGGACATTAGGGAAGAGGAAAATTATTAGAATATAATATTATATATTATATATATTAAATGTAGAATATTAAAATAGAATGCCCGCATTTGAGATGCGGGTGTGGAGAAAGATGGAAAAAGTAAGATGGGTGGATAAGTTGAGAAATGAGGAGGACTGAAATAAAGTGAAGGAAGAAAGATCGCTCATAAATGAAATAATAAAAAGGAAAGGTAACGGGACGGGCCATGTGATTAGAGGGAGAAACATAATTGCAGTGGCATTAGGAGGTTTAGTCGAGGGAGTGAGAAAAAGAGAGGAAGAAGAAAAAACAAATTGGTGGATGAGGTGAAGATCACCAACTACGATGTTACCAAAGAGAAGGTTTCGGACTGAAGCCAATGGAGACAGCAGCGGTGCCAGTAGGCAGAACACTAGATGATGGTGATGATCGACCTATTCAAGAAGTGTTTTCCTATTTTAGCATTTTATTTGTTGGAACATTGAAAAGAGAACCTGAATATGTGGTAAAAGGTTGTGGTACCGATGCATACAGTTTACCTCCCTCCTCGCAAATCTCGATTTTTGTATGAATAATTCTGTTGGGTATAAGGTTTGTGTTGCTTAATTTTCTCTCACTGTTCTCGGCGATAGGGGAAAGCACAACGAACGCATGCATGAACGGCCGTGTTCCGCCGACGGATGCATTCATTGCAGGGAGGGGACACCGTCGTTTTATTCGACAGCCTGGCTTGCCAACATGCATTCACTGGGTCACTGGGTTTTCGGCCGAACACCGCCATGAATAACCAGGAGAGCGATGTGCTTTTTTCTCTTGTTTGTTGCTCCTCTCGAATCCGTCATTTTCATTGCATGGCAAAAATCAATATGATAGCGGACGCTGTATTTGGGACAACACAGCATCAATTCAGGGGTTACCCTTGTGGCAACTTAATATTCCTTGGATATTGACGAGATGAAATAACTGCCTGAATAATCGGGGTTGCTGCTCTTGGTCCACCACATAAGTCTGTAAACACATATCCAAATGAATTCTGGTAATCGTTATCAGCGTAGCTAACTACTGCTCTATATGTGGCAAAAGAAAGTTATTTAAAGAGTATTGGATGAATTCTCTCATGCATAAACCATCATCCAGATTTAGGCTTAACATATATACTGCAACGCTTCATTGCCCAGTTTAATCGAAAAGAGAACTGACTGGCTGCAAATATCATTATCGTCCACGCTGTTCAATGCTAAGATCGTACTCTGAGCCAAATTCCATTCATTCCAATTGGTGTAATACTTTGTAGCTTGTCAAGCATGATAAGAAGATAAGATGATGCATATAAGCATTATTTTTTCAGTTTTTTTGCTGCATCAAATCAGTGGCGGTTTATATTATAATGCAAATTAAAAACTATAGAAGATGACTCCTGCGCCTGTATGTAAACTGTTACAACATGTATGACTGATGAATAAATAAACTTGGCTATATTCCGCAAATATTTGTGGAATATAACCTAATATAGTTTATTCTATTCATCATGCATTCATTCCACAGTGTGAACTCGCCAATAAAATCGATTTCAAACATGTACGAATTCCAAAGTTCACATTTACTTGGAACGCACAGGGCTAGCTACTTTTCCGCTTAGCACGTTCGATTCCAGATAAACCATTTTTCAGGTAAAATTTCTTGTTCTTGCGCCGAGTTTTCAATGTTTTATTTGCAGATGGCAAACATTTAAACAGTTGTATAGATCCATTACATGTCCGCGTCTTTATTGAGCTTGGGCAACCAAAAGGAAGCCTATATTCTCTCAACACATGATTTATTTCTGTTTGCAACGTGATCGTAAATTGCAGTTAGCGTGAATGTAGCCCTGTCCTACCTCTTGCAAAGAGTCGTAGACTCGGTGATTTCACTTTTTCAATGCTTTAAATTTTTACTGCGCATCTGCCGCGGTAATGGGGTCGTTTACCATATTTTTTATTGCCGTATCTGATAGAGTTTGTAAAATAAAAACACCCGTATTTTTCCGTCTTTTGAACTGAAGAACTGATGTTTTTAACCCTTTCGGAAAAGTGGGCGTGGTGAAACCTCTGACGTATAACGACTTCGTCCAATCACAACTGAGCCCGTGAAGCTACTTTGCCTTATCGCAATGGGGGGACACAGCTGACTCTGCCAATAGGACAGTTGCGACAGCATCTGTGCGAGCAGACCTTCCGAGAACCCCCCTCCACTCCCTTCCCTTCCTCGAAAAGCAGTCAAGGACGGGAGAAAGATGACGTCAATGCTATCAAAGCTGATGGGTTCGGTGGGCGTCACCTTTTGCTTATTTTAATTTTTGACTTATTAGTGAATGGTTGTGGTTAGAAGATTAATTTTTTCACTAAAATTCTTTTTTTGTTTCCATCTAAGGATTTCGTGTGCAAAATTGCGATTTCGGTTCCGAGTAAACACCCCTATTTGGCACCTTCGTCAGCCGCACCCCTCACGGCAAATACATCCCGATTTTGACTAGTTTCGGATTCGAAGATCGTTCGGCAGATTCGAAAGGACGCGAGCACTCAGAACGAAAACTCCCAATGCTCTCGCTCCGGAATCGGACCGGTTCTTGCATTCCGACGCCCATCAGCGGCGCGGAATCCCAAAAAGCGAGCAGCGACGCGATGCCGAGAACGCTCCCTCTGCCGCGCCTTTGCATCATTCGGAGCGAAAACAAACGCAATCCCGAAAAAAGAAAATGAACCCCCCCTTTTTAGCCTCGATCCCTGCCTCCCGACCCTCCCCGCTGGATCTATACAACCTTCCCACCGTTTTACACCTGCCATTCCGTCGTCCGAACCTGCGTTTTGCGCGCGCACCGGAGAGCGGGCGGGGTGTTAGCGGGCGGAGTAAAAAAAATGGGTCCTCCAGGAAAACATGACGCGGAAGCAGGTCGGCTCGATAATGACGTAACGAGAATAAAAAATATCCGTCGTCGTCGATTCCCGAAAGGGACGCCGCTGTTACGCGCGCGTATGTATACCTACGTACACATCATACCCTCTCACCCACACGCACTTCTAGAATGTCCGTGCGTCCGCCAGGGCGCGGGAGGAAAAAGCACGCGCGATGTTTTTTTTTCTTTTTTTCTTCTTCTGCTGTTGTTGTTGTCGTCGTCGTAGTCGTCGTAGCGGAGGGAAGTGGAATTAAAAAAAAAAGAGGATGATCACACGGCGCGTCCAATGGGACGGACGGGTGATGGTTGTGAGGCCCGGGGGAAGGACGAGGTAGAGAGACACACACACACGCGCGCGTTAAAAAAGTGTGTATCGATCTCGCACTCCGGCTCGCCCACGCCACTCAGGGAGACCTGCGGACTTAAAAGCATCAACCCCCTCTGGGAAAAAAAGGGGAAAAAATGGGGGGAGGCCCCTCTCTCCCTCTTTCACCCCTCCTCCCCGACTCCCATTACCTCCGCCCCCCCCCCTCTCCCCGGCCACGTCCTCTCTCCCCTCCCTCCCTCCTCCTCCCACTCCGCCCCGATTCCCTCCTGCTCTCCGGCGCGATCCCTGCCGGCGACGCCGGGAAGTAGCGTGGGGCCTCCGCCGGACCTTTCAGTCGCGAAGCAGCTCGCGCCGGAGAGCATAGTGGAGAGAGAGAGAGCAGAGAAGGAGTCGGTTCTCGTCCATCTGTGCGTTCCATCCGCGTCGATCTCTCCTGCTCGAGTGCGCGTCTCTCGCATCCATCCCAGCGCTTGATCGAGGCGACTCCCTGACGAACGACGACGTGTGGTGTACGTCGGAGGCAGAGAGAGGGCGGGTGATTTCCGAAGAAGAGATTTTTTCGAGTTATTTGAGGAGCATCCGGAGACAAGAGGACTTCGTTCTCTCTCTCACTCGCTGAAGCCAAGTTCTTTCTCGTCCGAGGCGACTGGGGTGAGGACGGCGCTGTGCAAAGCAACGGGGAAGAGGGCACTTCTGCTGACAAGTGTGAGTGAGTCCTCCTCGTATTGCGACCCCCTTGATCCCTCGATCCTGCCAGGGTCGTGTTTTGTCATCCTCTCCCCTCCCTCCCTGGACCCTATGAAGGGATCGGAGGTGCAGTCCCTCTCATCATCAGGATTGTTTCGCAAAAAAATAATCATCGGCGAAATGTGTGCGTAGTGGATTTGTTTCTGTTGGTGAGGGGCACGAGTTCAGTGCGCGACAGGCGGGGCCTCCTGCTTTTTCAGCGAGTATCGTCGCGGTCGGGGAGCTCTCGTTTGATGGAGGGAGGGGAAGGGTTTTTTTTTTTGTTAATTTTGGCGTCGCGGGGATGTGCGTCGCTGGAAGGGGGACGACGTCAGCCCTTTGGCTGCTCCGCTTTCCACTTGTTTTCGTTCCGCCGAAACGCTCCAAACGATTCGCGAGGCGAGAGAGAGAGAGAGTTACCAAGGTGAGGATCCCAACGCCGGGATCAGCGCGCTGTGATTCTGAGCCTCCGTGTTCCCTCGTGTCTAAGTCTAAAAAAAAGTGAACCCCTCTTCTTCTCTCTGTTTCTATTCCTCAAAACACCCTCCCCCCCACTCTTCCGTCAATATGGGCGCATCAGCTGTGATGTGCCCGCGTCACGAACCGCGAGGACCCGTCCCCTCTCGCGGGGGAAGGATAAATAAACATGCAGCCCTGTTTGTTGGGAACAAGTGAAGGATTACGGGTCCGAGTACATCGTGGAAGAGAGTATTTGGGGTTAGGGGATCCATGGGATTGGGGAGGTGTACGGGAAGAGAGGGTCTTGTTGGGGGAGTGGTGTAGCGAGCCGAATGTCCAACATGAAATTTTTTAATGAGACCCACTCGGCGCGTTTCTTCCCGAAGCCGTGCTTTGAGCTGGCGGTGAGTTCACGGCGACACCGGAAAGGTCGAGCCGTGTTTGCCTTTTTTATCGCCGCCTTCCATACTCCTCCGATTCGCCGTCACCGCCGTAAAAACCTGGGTTTAACCGCAACAGTGAGAAAATCAAACGGTGTGCGGGACAACTTTGTACGTTCCCAGAAAGGTCTCACGCATGTCCCCGCCGAGTTTTGTTCTTGAATCATCCGCCACGCTATTCTAATGTTCGCGTCTCGTTTATAGTTGGTTGGCTCAGCTCATCCGCTCTATTTCTCAGCAGATCGTGCGGGCGTATCATGAGGAGTACCTAATTCTAAAACTGTCTTGTTGCAATCTTCCTAATCCTGCGAACAATTGTTTCTCCCCCCCTGAAGTTAACTGGGAGCCGTCTTTCGCGTTTGTGTGCGGTAAAATAAACACGGCCGGTGTTGGAGGATAAGAAGGTGAAGAGGGTAGTGGCGAAATTACACGAAATTTGGCTACAGTAACGTTTCTTTATACTAATGAGGTCCGCTGTTATTTTTCTCCGTTTCTTGAGAGCCATCCAAGAGTAGGCCGCGCGGAAGAATCACGCTAAGTCAAAGAAACTCAGCTTAAAACCTCCTCATCTGAGCTGTATCTTCTCCAAAATATCTGCTCGGCTCCCCTGGACGCTCCGGAAAGTTGTGATAGTTGAAGCATTAAGGAGATCGCTGCGAATGCGAGATGTTTATGCCGGCATAACTCTTCCCTCCGAGGCGTATGAGGAGAGCGGGGCTCGCCGATGGAATATCGCCGGGCGGTGGAGCCGTCTCCAGCCGCCCGCTTCCTTATTCCTGTTCCCCTCGCTACGGCGGCGGCGCGCCGACCGCACAACAGGTAAACACGCCCGCTCGACGAGGTCGGTGGCTCCGGTGTGCGCGAGTTCATAGGTCAGGTAGTTCCACGAGGGCCACCGAGCAAAACGTGGACGCATCTGGGAGGAGGAGAAGGGGTTGTTGGGGGGTGAACGCTTAGATATGGGCGGGGGGAGTAAATGGGGGATGCGATGCGCGTGCTTGTAGTATTAGGCGCCACCTCACGGAAAAGGCCGGAACTATGCGGTTCCTTCACCCAGATTCCTGTTTTTTTTCCGTCCAGAATGGCAACAACTTTGTCCCTCGCCTGATGTCTTACTTCGGTCATCGGATTGGTGTATTTGCAGAATAAAAAGCTGCTTTTATTTTTATGGAATGTGACCAACGACTTAAGTTATTTGAGCCACTAAAGGTATCGGCAGAGAGAAATTTAGCGAGTGAGGAAAGGGTGGAGAGAAACCCGGCGTCGGCATTAGCCTGCTCTCATCAATAGATTCCAAGGGCTCTATAATTTTACGTACCATCTGGCGGACGTAGTAATGCTCATGAATTTTTTCCCACGTGGCACTCAAGTACGGACTGTTATTACATTGACAAATATCTGAGAATGAGATGCCAATTTTATTGCCTCCGCACCAAGACAATCCCCAATTTCAAAAATTGATGCGCAGAGAATACCACGAAATGAATCTCTAATCTCGTATTCTGCGTCAACACATCTCCTGCTTATTGCTAGTTATTTATGGCAGGTGGTTTGCATGAATCGCCTTTTTCCATTTCTTCGGTCAATATTTCCCACAGAACATCTGGATATCCTTGAAAAAATCTGAGCGCTTCAGCTATATTAACCAACTATATTTGTGTCTGTCTTTTCTACCAAACCCTTGCACGAATGTCTATTCTGCTCGATCACTAATTACGTATTACCAGAGGATGTAAAACGTAAGCGATTTCCATCAGTCCTATCGCTGGTTGAGATTCCAATTAACCTAAGAATGGGATCTTGAACTATAGGTGCCTCTTGGTCTCTTCTGACTTCCTGTGTCTGATATTCAGCTTCCCAAGATTCATATTGTTGTTGGGCTGGTCGTCGTCTCATCGTCATTGTCTTCCGTCTTAGCTCACGTTTGGCTATTTGCTAATGGTCATTTACACTTGAGATAGATAGAGTAAGACCTAGTCAATACAACTATATAATACTCCGCAAGCCACCATAAAGGTGTGTGGCAGGGGGTGAATTCACACCAAAAATGTACTGATTATCATGCATAAAATGGATTTTAATAACATTGTACAATATTAGAAATAATATTGAGCAGGAATGCTACGAATATACGATTTCTGAAACGATAAATTTGTATTAGAGGGTGAGGATCTTCGTAAGTGATGTACTTTATTAAACCGTGGCGTAATCATTTGGGTATTAAGTTGGAATCCATGACTATGATGGAGTATATTTAAAGGCATTGAAATCATTCATAAATAAAACTGATTTAGTGCAGTAATACTACGGCATTACGTCTGCAAACCTTGTTTTACTCGCCCTTGTCGAATGGTTTGTATGTCTTTGATTGATTTGGCGTTGTGCATTAGTTGACGTTGCTGATATTCTGTTCACTTTGTTAGGGATTCCATTTTATGAGGGGAAGTAAAAATAATCGTAGTTTTAATTCATTTTAGGGTTTAGCCTCAATTGATTGAGTATACATACTTTGAAAAGTGTTCAAATAAACACCCGAAGAATCTATAGGAAATAATCTTCTTGCTCAAACTTTTGTTGTTCCTTCCCTGAGTTGCCGAGTGGTTTTCGAATGGATTCCTTATTATCTCTCTCGATGATAGTCACACGCAGAGTTGCGCGATCCCTCTGATGATCTCGCGCCTTTTCCAGCAAGAGAGGCCTGAGGAAGGAGAGACTAAGGATTATTCACTTAGCGGTGCTCCTTGCGGTTCTGTTGGTGGCGTCGGTTTACACTGGCGTGCCTATTACAAAACAAGCCGCGGTCGAGAGGGTGTTCTTGAAGAGTCAACCCTTTAGGTGTGCCATTTTCAAAGGCGAGAATAATGCTCAGATAAATCCTCCAGGGTCTTTCCAAGTGCATGGCTATCTTAGCCTTGTGTAGTGCACTTAGTGAATTATTTTATAACATGAAACACGAATAATGCTTCATCTTTCCATGAGTAGTCAGTTGCTTTACTGGGGCAACCATTAACAGTTAAACCAATAGTGTAGTTTTGTTAGAATGGTATGAGGTTTATGTCATCAGCAAAATACCGATTATGTGGTCGAGTAGATTGCTATGCTTTTAAAAATCATCAAAAATGTGGCTTACTTCATTCCAGTGTAACTTTCACAATTCCTGTTTGAACTTACTTTGCTCTAAAATAATTGCGTTTTATACATTCTCGCATTTTTAGTGTAAAAAATCCTGATTTAAATTGGTTGCTTAAGTAAACATCTGGTTGCACGGGATTCTACGTAGTGACATAGCTTTGAATTTTTGACATATCTAGAGTAAATATTCCAAATTAAGGGCTAGTTTTACTGGGAAATTCTGAGCAGTATGAAGTTGATTGCATCTTCAATACACTATAGGTAGTCAAGTATATTTTTTACCGGAACCCGTGGCCTCTTCACTGCCAATTTGCTACCTGGCCTTCGCGGCAAGCTGAAATATATGCGTTGTACTTCTCAACCTCTAAATGAAATTTATTGTTAAATGTTAATTAAATGTTTATAGCCAAACTAAATGGGATGATTCGACAATAGTTATGTTTTATAGTATACGTAACATTTTACCCAAATATACATGCAATTCGCAAGAATGGTTTACAAAAGTTTGGAAAAAATACATTTCTTTGCGAAGAAAATGAACATTTTGAGATTCCTGGTATGCACACAATACCTACATTTTACTGTCGTTGTGAATTAAATTTTTGAATGGAGTTGTATTTTCTGGATTACGAAGCTGAAAGATTTCATGAAAATCCACGGTGCCATATTTTAAATTTAACTCTTCATCCCGAAAAAATTCCTAATTCTGAGCTGTGAATTACAAAGGGAAAAGTCAGAACCGATTCTGTATTATGAAGCGTTTTGATTCATCCGTATGACGCACTCACACGGCAAGGGTCACTGTGAATGACTTCGAGTGCCAGCAAGTAGATAGATGCACCTTTTGAAGATCCGCGAGCAGCTTCTGTGGATCTAGCAGCTGCTTATCCAATTCAGTGCCATTCCCACTAACCTATCTTCCGACCTGGAACTTATCCAAAACTCCACACAGCTCTTATGTTAGGCCTACCCCACTCGACACCATCCCCCCCCTCTTCTCTCACCCTCCTCGCAACAGTTTTAGCGTGGACAGGTCGGAGCGAGGACGGATTCTCCTGGATTCGGCCGCGTTTTAGGTTGAATAATATAATGCTTCGTGTAAGAAAAACTTAACTTTGTATTTTTCACACTCTTATTGAGTAACCCTACCGGTTTCGACACTCCCCCGTGCCATTGTCAAGTGTGTTCTCACCCTTGAACGATTCTAGCCAAACTAAATGGGATGATTCGACATTAGTTATGTTTTATAGTATTCGTAACATTTTACCCAAATATACATAGCCAAATTCACCTTGATAATGCGTCTATTTTGTGAAAACATATTTGATTAAGGGGTCACGATTTCCCTACAACATAGGATTTTCGTCGGGAGAGTTTCTAATCTTTTAGGAATCGTGGTTGGAAAATATTATGCTGCTATCCAGTAATGCCAGAAATGATGTTAACTTTCGTTAGCTGACACGTATATCGGTGGAAAAGAGTTAAATCATCAGTTTCGATGCAGCATGGCGTGATATCTAGATGAAGAGTGAACCATATTTTTGCTATATTTATTCTTCTCCTAATGAATCTCTCAGAATTTAAGACTTATGCTGTTACTTTTTTTAATATCTCGCTCTAAATTTCAATTGCCTAAGTATGTGCGGTACAAATGTTTTTAGTCCAGTTGTCCATCGCTGTCGTTTCCCTCTCAGGCTTCTTCTTAGTCAATTAATATTCATTTTCCTCTCACTGCCTTAAGTTATTTAGTTGAAAGGACATTATGTGTACCTTGAGTAAGCGATGACATTAATCAAAACGAGAAAGTAAGAAAATATTTGATTTTAAAGCGTGGCCAATCAATAGTCATGTTATTTTTCTTTTGGTCCTAAATTCAGTTTCGACTCTTGGGTTGCGCTTTACTCTTCGCTTTCAATTATTTATGAATGTGATATGGAAAAAGCATATTGATGTCACCCAAACCTATACCAGATTCTCAGCATTCTGTGTCGCATAAATTGTTGCTCAATGACCAGTGTCCATTAGAAAATTTCTTACCAAGGCAAACATGGCAATAAGTTTGATTATCATGATAACCGCATCCCATTTCGATTTATTTGGATCGCGAAATACAGACTTAAAATGGAGGGCAGTTGAAATAAGAAGGCAATTATTAAAATGCCACAATACCACAACCTGCTATCGACATACACATTCTTCCTTTGGTAAGAAATTTTTAGAATTTATCACGAATTGAGCAAATGTAATTTCAAAATTGCCGGTTATTCCCGTAGAGGTTAGGATAAGCCCAAGGAGCCTCGCGTTGGATATTGTTCACCCCCTCGACCAGCTTTGTTCTGACCTCAAATCCGTATTGTAATTTCTTACTCAAATACGTGACGAAGACAGGGAAATATTGGTGGCGACTCAATCTGAAAAAATAGAACAGCGGGGTTTGAAAAATAGTGGAGCTCCCTCAGTGCGAGATACAAAAGACACAAGAAGAATTTAAATCGTGAAAGGTCGAAATTCTTGAGTAGAGAAACAAGCAGAAGTCGAAATTCCTCCGAGTGACAGCGTTGGAGCCCCTCGGTGCGTTTTTTTCGGGAGGTATTCCTTTGGTACACTAATCCACATCCTGGCAGATGACCCCAGCCTCCAACTACCTCTCGATCGTCCCGGTCAAAATTCGCATTGCCCTTCCTTTTCGCCTTCCTTTCCGTCCGTCTCTCTCTTTTTCTCTGTATTTCTGTGCCTCTCTCTCTTAGCATTCTTCTCCGATTCTCTCGTCCCTGTTCGATCTTCCTCAAACGGCCTTTTTGTCTTCCTCCCGGCGGTGATCCTCTGAGAAGAAGAATATTTTTTTCGGGATTTCAACACTGGTATTTTCTCCTTCGTGGGTTTTTCAGACGGCTCAGAACAACCGGGCACTCTTGTTATCGATACTCGTTCTCAAAAGAATTCTTATCAAAAACGACGTATTTCGAGAGGGGGATGGGGTCAGTTAGAGGAGGGGTTTGGACGGGAGTTAAGAGTGTCGCGGGGGGAGCAATGGAGGGAGGGTGGAGAGATAGGGAGTAAAAGGCGTTTTTTGTCAAGACGTGACAGATTGCGCCCCCCACCTCCTTATGTCGCCGGCAAATCTCTCGTAGACCAAAAGAATTTCGATAGTCTTTTTTGTGTGTTTTTACTTCTTCACGACCGTTTATCCCGATATCCCCGTCGCGAGAGCGATTGGAATTTATTTAAGCATCTTCGCCGCTTATTTTCCTCGGAAAGAGTTGACGTCCATATCATGCTCTCCTGTTTCTTGAAATTATTTCGTTCGTCTTCGTGAAACTAATGATGGGCTGCCTCTTCATCCCATCCGTACTCCTTGTTACGTGGATGTGCTTCGGAATTTTCCGCTCAGAAAGTGGGTAGAAAGTAAGAGAATCGGGGAAGTGATTGCAATTTAACGTACCTATGTAACTTCATGTTGTCGTTTATTCGACACGTTTGGGAATATAATATCTCACACCATTCCAATTTCGTATCTTTGATTGAGTCACTTCGAGTTCTTAGCACATTTATATTCGGTTTAGCCCGTAATATATCGGTTCCCGTTTAATTGGAAATATTTTGTACTTAGTTATTGCTATACAATTTGGTATCAAATGGCAAGGAGCATCAATGTAATGGACTGTAAATCAAAAAAAGTCATGTATTTTTCTGTCTCGTTTACTCTTGTATTAATTATCATGCAGAATTTTTTATAGTTTAGCAGTAACTATTCTAAAAGAAATCGGTGGTAGTAGTTCTAACTATCTCACATCTGCAACATATACTCAAGTTGGATTAGCGAACGTTGATTTAGTCAATTAGCAGTTTTCACAATTGGTACGTAATTTTTAATATTAAATTTGCTTTCTTCCGAATTATAAGGAATCCAACTCAAGGAAAGCTCACAACATTCATAGAGTTTTTTCAGTTTTCAAAGCTTTTTAAATAATTCCCCTCTTCCGTAGGGGGTAATGTTCACTTCATAATGGACGCCCTTACTTCTCCACCCCCATTAAATTCAAAGTAAAATAATGATTTTCCATATTCTATATCTTTAACTCAAACTCAATGGAGTGTGGTACTGAAGTGACCCTTTTTTGATTGGTACAAAGGTTTAATTCTCGGTGCAAGCGAGATTGGATCTAGGCTTCAAATAGTTTGGATGTAAAATGTCCAAATGGATTGTTCCTCGGGGAAAATTTTTCAAGTGATGAAAAGCAGTGTATTTTTTTCATCCAGTCCGGTAGACTTAGATGGAACACTTTTCATTTTCCAAACTGCTCTTCCCTGTAATACTTCTCTCTCTAGAACTATCTAGATGCATCTTCATGGTACGTAAAATGCCATTTTTTCTCCTTTTTCTTCTCATTGCCTTAAATAACGGTCTTCAGTCTCCCCAAATACTTGTTCCAATTACTCTCTCCCGAAAGTATCCCTCAATAACTTCTTATATGGCCCATCTTCCCGAAAACTCCTCTTCCCTTGCAATCCGTGAAAGCATAAGCATGACCATTTCACATTTTGTGTTATTTCCGTGTTCATTTGGAAGAAGTGTTAGCTTTTTGGTGATCGATCGGCATTTCACATCATCGACAATTTTTAAGTCAGTTTTTCCGAATGGTTTCACCGAAAGCCACGGTCTCCCACATCTCTCCTGCCGGTGTCATAACCTAAAAACTGTTTCCGAGCCCACCCAGTCAAGAATTCCTTTCCCCACTTGGCAGTAGCGCCACGAAATCCTCCCGCACCTTCCAAACTTCCCACTTCCAAGCGAACCCCTAGGCGTCCTCCCTCTCACCCTTCCCCCCGCCCCACCCCCTACCCATCCTCCTTCCTCACCAGAGTATTCTCAGAGACGGCCTCCCTAAGCCGGCCCCGGAGCCGATAAAATTAGTCTGCCTCCCGCCAACCGCCTTCGGACCCCCTTCCTCTTCCCCCTTGCCTCTTCTCCTCCCCCCTCCCATCCCCTATCTCCTCCGTAGCCGGGGTGGCGGGCGGATCTCAGCCGCCCTTCCAAACCGTAAGAGCAGGGTTTGAAACCCATTCGGGTATCGCGATGTTTACCCGCCTGGCAACTTGTCGCCGCTGCCACGGGAATCGATTTCTAGGTACTAAATGTCGCCTTCGTGGCATTTGTATAAACCCTGGGAGATTCTCACGAGCATTCATGCCACTTGCAGGGTTTTCAAATATGCTTGCATTCGTGCAAGACAAGATTCAGGTCAAAATCAGCCACAGGATCAAAAAAATAAGTTCGAATATGCCATACGAAATAAGTTTCTAGCATCAGTGAGTCTCATCCGTCGCTCCCCTTATCTTCAGTGTCTTAAGAATCGAGCCTTCGTTGGCAACCTTATGTAACTGGAAAATGTGTATTCTCGAATTTAGAAAATTGGCTCCTCTGTTATAGTTGCTGGAGAAGAAAAATCCGTAGCATCATTGCTGGAAAACGATCCAAATAATTTTTCCTTCGTGTAGTTAATACTTTTTATCGTTTATATGTAGTGTAAGAAGTGTGTTCGAGAGGTACGTATTGTCTATCGTATCTTCGGGTTTTTTAAAAGTTATTTCAATATTTAAATCGGGGTGGCATTAATTGATTAAATTAAAATAACGGTTTAGCTTTAATAACAGTTGAGTTGGTTATTGGATGCTAGTGGTCAAACTTTCACTGTGCAAATGTTTGTCTAATCTGTTGGAAGGCTTTCTATTTTTTGCTGTTATTCATTGGACCTCACTACCCCATTCTCTCCTCAGATAACTAGTCTTTCCAAATGTCACACTTATTGTTCTCTCACTATCTGACTGTTGTTATCGTATTTTAAGGTTTAACAGTACAATATATTTTTCAATTACTTAATGTAAGAGACATTTTAAAATTTATTATCGTAATCGTTGATCAGGAAGGACAATCAGAGAAATAATTGAACCTCTTTGAAGATATGTACGTACGTATATTATTGTTATTTACTAATGATCACCTTACTTCATAGAGCTAAAGTTAAATCATCGAAATAACTTGTCAGTTATTGGTCGCAGGTGTGACCCATTAGTTATCTTAATTTCTTCACTTCTATGTATAGATGTGCAACATATTTAGGTACGTACGTAATCTCAGGCGCTCTTCAATTATTGAAGATTTAAAAACTAGCCATTGCCTTACTTTGAAAACAAAATAAGCCTTGTAGGAATGTACGATGCAAAAGGCTTCTGAAAGAGAAGCGACTTAGTAGGGTATCGCTTTAAGTTGCTCCTTTTTTTACGCTGAGTAGTCTCCGTATTTTGATTTTCCTGCCCTCGAGGTAAAATCACTGACTGCAGCCAGTGGAGGGGATATGGATGAAGAACACTAATTTCATTCGCAATCCAAGGCTCTTGAACACGAAAGGAAGATTTCACCCATCCGACCTCGTGCTTCGGCTGAAACTGTGATTGTTGTTCCTCTGCTCGACTGGATGAAACGATCGACTTCGCCCCTATCCCAAGAATACGTGCTCGAGTTCTCATTGGTCGCGCGTCGAAATGTTCCTTGACGCCGACACTAAGCTTTTCTCCGGCCGCGCATCTTTTCGGGCCGAGCTTGCGTCGGTCGGTCGGTCGCTCAGCCGTCGTCCCCGCCTCGGGCCACTTTCGAAGGCCTTCGAGCCCCTACCTTAGGGCGGTCCTTCACTGGCGAAGCCAGAAATCGACTCATTCCTTAGTAGAAATCACTCAAGGGGCAGGCGCGTAGCCAGGGGGGGGGGGCTTCTGGGGCTTTAGCCCCCCCGAAACTGGGCATAATAATCCGGATTACAGTGCGTACAATTCAAGTGTTAAGTGTCTTGAAACACGATCACTAGTTTGATGATGTGGTTAATAATTGCTCTTTTCAATCTAATGTGTGCGTTTAACCTCTGTTCTGGGGCCGGTCATATTAACTGCTTCATAACAAGGTAAGCTGTGAACATTTCCACTGAGAAGATAAAGGAATGGGCACTGTGAAAGTGAATACCAAGCATTGAAAATTAAGGGGAGAGATTTGTCACATGTCGGCACCGAATGGGCAAGGCTGATTTGTTTCAAGTTATACTACACGCTAAACTAGACTTAGCTCCCCCTCCCGAAGAAAATTTCTAGCTACGTGCCTGTCGAGGGGATGCGACCCTGAGTTGATCTGCTGTGGTCGTCAATGCTATTCAGGGTAGAAGGATAATAGGGTAGGTGTAGCAATGTTTCGGGAACGGGGGAAGAATGGATCGTAATCCTGCGTCACTCTTAGCGAAAGCCGCCAAGGGATCTCATCTAGTTGGATCTAGTGTCAGACTTAAAAATCCACCACTGCCTCGAGATAGGAAGCCACCACACCAACCCCAACCCCTCTACTTTCTCGTCTTGGTCATTTTAGATCCCAAGTAATTGAGATTGCACCATTACGATTAACGGATGCCTGGAAAAAGTAAAGCTGTCAATTTTTTTAATGCCTTCAAAACAATCGGATGAAATTGAAGGCATGGCTGTCGAGACTTTTGAGCGCAGAAACGCCTGCTGCAGTTAACTTATGTTCGTGGATAAACTGGGAACTCAGTTAAGCCGCGCGTTAGCCTCCTCGTTGTGTTGCGAATTCTCTACCAGCGTCCCTCGCAAACGGTGCAGAATGGTGGTGAGACATTATCGTCGCGATCAGTGCTGCGAGATTTAGGAACGTCAAATATGTGGCGTTTTCAGATAAGGATAAAGTATAGTTAATATTCTCATACCTGGGCAAAGTTAATCCAAAAATTAACTTCGTTAATGTATTAAAAGCTACTCAAAAAGTTAACTTCGTTAATCGTTAAATCGTTACCTTGATGAAAATTTAACGCAAGTTAAAGTCATCCGTTAAAGTTAAAAATCTATATGAAATTGTAGGCAATTTTGAATTATATGTCACTTAACATTTAGGTATTTTTAACGTCAATGAACGTTATAAGAATTTCATGGTCAAAAATACAGTATAGCTAAGGTAATGTAGACTTATACACATGAGGTATGGAGTTTCATAGTAATATACCGTTTCCGTCAGTAAAGTTGGACCTGACGCTGCTAGAATAGAATCCTTGGGATACGCCGCTACTGGTAGCTGCGATACCAAAAGATTCACCAATATTTTGCTGGCGTAGTTTTTTTGCCATTAGATGGTGAAAAAACTATTGCCAGTCCTATTGACATAAGAAGAATCCACAGCTATTGAAGAAGCCTTAGACTTGGTTTTCGTTTTCCCGCGAGTTGATCCTGCCTTTACTTTTTCTTCAAATTGAACGTATTTAGATGGATGGGTTCTCTTCGTGTCTTGTTTAATATTGTTTAGGGTGGTAATGGGAGCCTTGACTGTGTAAATTTTTCTGTAAAAGTTATGTAACAGTTTGATTGCAGTACAAACGCTGAGTTCTATAGATTGCATTCTCAACACAACTCCTTCACCAAGTTATTGCATGGCAATCCAGATGGCTCTGAACAAAAGTAACGCACTTAAATTAACGGAATTAAAAGTTAACGGAAGTTAATAAGACCGTTAATAGTTTTTGGATTTAACTTAAAAGTTAAATCGTTAAGCAATATGTTAACTTCGTTAATTAACGATTAACGGATTACCGCTTTTCTGCCCAGAAATGGATATTCTACACCAAATATCAACAGCTGAGTGATATTCGTGAAGTAGAAATGAAATATGCACTTTTGATGTTTAAATGTATATTCCTCTCACATAATAAATAAATTAAAATTAAGCTAAATTTCTGGAGTCGAAGGTACCGCTGAAAACATACATGGAATTTAATTCTCCCAAGGTAGTCTCGCCGGTCTTGCGCATGCAATATGACACCATCGGTAGGTATAGATTTTTTCAGAGATTACTATCAATCGAAACCTGGGTTGGATAATGATGATAATTGCTCATAATGATGATGATGATGAGCCACATATCCACTGTCTAATTTTGTTACTAGTTTGTATTACAGTCTCGCAGAGTCAAAATCGCTTACTGCACATAGAGAAAAGTATTCGCTACCGCGAAAGACACAATAACGGCATAACGCAAACTGTGGTCAGAATAATTGGAAATTGAGGATATGGCGCGAAATATGCATTGTCGCTTTGCTTTACTTTTCAATCTAAATCCACGCAATATTCTGTAAACCACCGCTAGGGCATGTGGCAGGGGGTGAAGATCACCAAACATGCACTATTGACATGCAACGATTGTACTACATGGAAGCGTTAGATAATAGTGACCTGATTGCAGCTAGATGGTTAGTATCTACATAGTAATAAAGGGATTGGTTGTTAATACATGCATCATGCACTACAGAGTACTCTAACAATATTTCACCAACCCATCCCTTGGCTATATCCCCTCGCCCTACAGTGGCGTAGGAATCGTGAATCCGACAATTTTCCCTCTTTTGTAAATCTGGTGCGTCAAGTGCACTGCTTGGATTATTTGTAGGTGTGATACATTTAAACAGAAATTTTAGAGAAAGATTTGTCAATTTTTTATCTTGAACTCCTTATAATATAATTTCAGATGGTATGACTTGAAATACACTAAATAAATCTTTTTTTTATCTGGAGAGTTTTGGTCTTAGACTGGGTCCAAGGTGAGTATAATAGCTTGTAGTCTATTGTAGCCTATTGTAGTCACCTTGGTTGATTGGTTCCTATTGTCCGGTCCTCTCGAGACTGATTCGGAGTCAAATTTGTCGAAACACAATTCAAAATACGACAAAGTCCTGCCTTCATCTTTCTTCTCAAAGAGGTTCATTGTTGAGGTGATTATGTGATTAAGAATTATCATGGAAAATTAAAACCCATTCGGGCTTTAAAATTTAATTCGTGCCAGCTTTGGTGCTTTTATCGCTGACAGGAGAATAAACGGTGTGATTGTGGTGGTTGAAATCACCAGGCTTACAGTGAAAAGCGACCACTGAAGAAGGGGTTTCCTCTCAAGAAACGACTTTTTTATCTCCCAATCCCATTTTTTACTCTCTTTTATCGCTCTTTCAGTTGTAACGGACTCTGTGTGTCTCCATTCCCTATCAGTTACTCTATCGGGCTCCTTGGCGTCCATCTTCTGCCCTCTTATCTTTATCGGGAAACTCGGGTAGAGTCAAAATGTCCTCCAAACTCGCGCATTGGATGCTCGGCGTCGACTTCCTCCTTGTCTCACCCTCCTCGCTTCCCACTCTCAATCGCTTGTCCCCTCCTTTTTCGTTTCAAGGAACACACCACCTTACGCATCTTAAAGCACAGGGCGAGATGAACAAGGCATCTAGGAACTGGAATTTTTAAAAAAATTATTTTTAAATATTTTTTTTTCACATAATTGACTCCAGTGTTTTCAAAGAAATTTCTGGTAAAACATTCATATTTTATTCGCTTAAAAATCATTTCTTCTTGTGTTTATGATAATTTTAGCTTCATGTCTTTGCACCGCAATTGGAATATTCTTTTGGAGGTTATGTACTAGTTGTCCTTTTCCTTTGGAGATTCCAAGTATGTCTCAGTTTTAAATGTGAAAAGCCTGCCTTTCAAAATATCTACATGACTTGCCGTACGCTACTGAAGAGCTGAAAAAAGAACTTATTAGGCCAAAGTTAAAAAAAAAAGAATGCATAAGTTAATATTTCAACTTACAACGTAAGGTGTCGTAAATGTAAATCTTGCCTGTGGGAATAAAGTCGTGCTCCCAAAGCTCAAATGCCAAGTTATGGAAATGAGGAGGAGGTTACGCGTGGCCGACATTTACCATTTTCACGCTCAAATGATGCTATCAAAGAGAAGCGATATTGACTAAATATCGCTCATTTTTTCCTTCTGCCTTTAGCGGACTCATGAATCAAGGTGCAGTGGTTTAACGCCTTTCTTTTATTCAGTAATTTGTGACTGTGATGATTCCGGCCATTGAATGATGTCCTCGAGGATGTAACACCCTCTTGTTGTATGTTGTAAGGTTCTCTCGCGCTCCGTCGTATCACTCGGCGGATTTCGCTCTTCAATTTTTAAGGAGGTTGATCCGAAAAGTGAAAGTCATGTCATTGTTTTTATATTTTCAGCACTTATAGAACTAAAGTTCCTCTGTCTAATAAAGTAAAGATAATTACACCAACCCATACTCCTTGTTCCACAAATTGCATTTGAATTTACATACGATTAACGGCGAGAATGGCCATCACATGGGAATATAACGTTTAAAAATACCATAGTGACATGTCATTTTTGCAAAAAACTGATATTTTATGCGTAATTTCACAAGAAATAAAATGACACGAAAAAAAAGGCATCAACCCAACGTCTTTTTCGCTAAATCCACCAATTTCCGCGGTTATAGCAGACGAAATGCGTTAGTTGTCTTCAAGTGGCGCTGCGGTCGCTCTATGTAAAATGTATGGCGTATGAATAATATCATTACTAATGAGATCTTAAAGCATATTTCAGAAAAATATTATAACATAACGTTTGATAGTAATTTTCTGGTGTTATACATTAGTAAATTCATTGAGTACATGAATTTATTTCTTTAAAGTAAGTGCTGAATGACTCCATCGTCGAGCTGATTAAAATTATCATAAAAAAGAAATCCTTCGACTTTACATCGTATTTCTTGTGATACTTATGACTTTCAATAGCTTAGGTAATTTTCTTTGTGAAGTAAGGATCACTTAGCAGGCATATACTGGTACTTAAATTAATAAGATTCCTCAGACAACTTGACTCAAGCAGTCGCGAGCCAACCTCCCCGCGGCGTGAATAAGCGATGTGACTATGACCAAGGGTGGACTTGTGTTCCGACTCCACCCATAAAAAATAATCTCCCATTGGTCGGGTAACTCTCGTCCTCTAGATGGGAAACGTTGGGAAGGGATCGCAGCTGTATATTGCGGATGGGGGAAAATTTTCTTTGTTCTATAAAAGCTTATAGTGAACATCTCGGGGAAATGTTTAAAAATATTTGGCTTATTCCATGTCAATTCGACCAGGTAATTGCCATTAGGGTGACCGATTTTGACGAAACTTGGCAAAACGTCATCACTTGATAGGAAAGTGAAAACTCCAAAGCCGTTTGGCGATACATGCAACCGTTTACGAGAAATTGCAACGTTGCAAAATTCAAAGTTTGCAAAAGTGACTGCACATTTTACGGAGTATCTCCGAGACTATTAAAGATAAAGATGTGCAAAAGGACTTATTTTAAAGGTCTTAAATTGGGAAACTACAGCAATGGATTGTATTGTAAATTAAAACACTTTTATAATCTTTATAAAAATTTTAAATTTTCAAATCGATTTTTGACGATGTACGTTTATCATCGATTTTTCTCATTCCTAATATGTTATAGATACAACCCTCTTCTACAAATTAAAAAAGTTTGGCAGAGATAATATTTCATTTAAGAAAGAAAAATATTTTTTAGCGTAGGCGAAACACTGGTCGGTCACCGTGCGACTGCACGGTACTCTGGTGTCTTCAGATCACAGCACACTGTCTCTTTCATCTTCTTCTCACCGATTTCAACCGTTATCAAATTATAATTTTACAAAAATTATATAAATGCCCATCAATTGAAACATTATATTCTTGTATTTCGCCTTATTTTAGGCAGCTTTACGTATTGAATGTAAGTTACCTAGTATGCAATTGAAAACGCCCTGTTAGATTTTCTTTCTCATTCTTGTCTCAAGCTCATTGCACGATCACCCGGAGATCCATGCCAATGGCACGCTAATGCCATTGAATCCCTCAAAATCTAGTTAACAGACAGCAAGGCACCGAAAGGGTGTGTGCCAGGGTCTCCACAATGCGCACGCACGATCCTCGTGAACTTGTTAAAGCACTTAACTACATTCAGACAGGAAACTCGGCAGCTTATACTGTGCAGCTACTAATTTCAGACTTACGCGGAAGACTACCAAATCCAAATAAATATTTGTGGTAAAATGTCGAGTAAGCAAGGCAGTTATATTCATGAGTTGAATAGTCACAAGAAAATATGGAAAATAGCCCAACTATTCTATCTCATAGGCAACTAAGACCATAGTAAATATTATTTCTCCTCAAAGCACGTGGAAATAAAGCACTCTAAAAAGTCTTTCCCACTCGGAAAGAAAATATGGATAAATCGGTCGCGATCCGAATGGCAAATATTTGAACTCAATATTCTGCCTTTATAGTAATGTGAATTGCATCAGTCATATTATAAAAATGCGACAATAAATCTGAACGGTTATTAAATTGATTAGCTTTATCCTTCTGTTGATTCGCGTGAAATTTGAAATATTGGCTTAAGCCAGGAGCAAATTTTGCGATTTTTTTTTGTGGGTGGCGTATGATTATTTAAATTGCTGTCCGAAAATTAAAATCACGTGCTTCTTAAATTCGTAGTTGAAAGGAAAAATTATCGCAAAGCTTGATATTCCATTCATCGGCGGTAATTGGAACCTGCAGTTGGACGAAGTCCCATTCATTCGATGCGAGAGATATTCACGCCCATGGCGTGAATAGATATTTTTTTCAATCATTCATAACGGATTATTAAAATTGTGTTTAAGGTTTGCCTTTGGGTATGTTGTTTACCACTTGTTGAGGGTTTATCTGTGATCTAATTTCCCTACCAGCCGCTTCCCATTGTCGGGAACGAATTCGCACCACATCGAAAGCGAGCTTCGTCCATTTCCTCCAATTTCGAGTCCCCCCTTTTCCCCGAGTGATCTCCCGCACCTGAGGCTGCCCTCCTCTCCCTCTTTTCTGCCACTCAATTCCAATTCCATCGCTGACTTCATCATTCAGTGTTTGCCTCGCGCTGGACGGGAGGGAGACTTGAGGAAGAGCGGGAGACTGTAAATAAGCGAGCTCTCCTTTCTTCGAGACGAAGGGGTGCCAGGTCAAGAATCCGGAGTGGAGGAGCAGGGAATCGGTTTCGGGAGTGAAAAATCGCGGTTCCCTTGCTTCCTTTGTTTCCCGTTCTTTCTTTACCACCCCCCCCCCTCTCTCGACTCCCCACCCGGGCCTCCTTGCCAAATATTCCTCCCAACTGTTCTGACATCTCTTCCTACCCAGTTCCTCCTCCCTTCGACGCACTTCTATTCTCTCTCCTATCCCTTTAACCTCTCCCATGCTCCACCTTCCACCACTTCCCGTTTCCATGCTTCGATTCTTTTTTCTTGGTTAGTTCGTGGAGGAAGGAGAAAGATAAAGAAATGATTATCGTTCTCGGACCACTTGGTCCACTAAGAACATACAAAAAGTATACATTGTTATGAGAGCTCGAGTACATAAAGGTAATTTCAAAAGATAGTGGGTACAAATAATAAGCAAAATAGAAGTAGAAATCAAGAAAAACAAAAAACATGGTCAGTCTAATTATATTTTTCTTGCAATAGCATTTTATTAAATAATCTATTTTTGAAAGCCTTCAGCGAATTAGAATTTTTAATTGATTCAAGAGTTCTGATACATAATTCTGCCCCTAAAATAGAAAAATATTTGGTGGAAATAACAAACTTTGCAAATTTCACTTTATAAATTTATTCACGACCCGGGTTTCAACACATTGTGTCATCTTCAGGTGATGAGACTAAACTTTACAAATTTCACTTTATAAATTTATTCACGACCCGGGTTTCAACACATTGTGTCATCTTCAGGTCTCGTCACCTGAAGATGACACAATGTGTTCAAACCCGGGTCGTGAATAAATTTATAAAGTGAAATTTGCAAAGTTTGTTATTTCCACCATGGAAAATTTTCACAAAGTTTCCCCTGAATCCGTTCGTTTTCTCAGAAAAAGATTGATTGAAAGTAGTGGTACGATGAAGTGGGACTATTAAATGATCTGGTGATGTTCGGGTTTCAATATTTCTGTCTTTCTCCGTAGTCTGGAAAAATTGCATGATGTATTCAGGCTGTTCACTTTTGAAAAGTTGTACAAAAGGAGTGGCTAAACAATAGTGGAAAAGTGGAACTAAAGCCACGGCCGTTTACCATCTTTGACCCCACTCACTCAAGTAACTCAAGGATACCGAATAGTTAATGGCTTGCGTTCCATTATGACTCCGCAAAATCAACCCTGATTGAATCGACATCTTGTAAACTTCGGAGGAATTTAATGCAAGCTGTGAGAGAATTTGTAGAATGTATCTTACCTTACAGCCCTCCCTCCCCATTTCAAATATTGTCTCAGAAATTTGGGGGGACTGGAGACGATGTAACTCATCATTTTATCAGGACGAGGAATAATTGCTTCAACCCTTATCATTTCTTAAAATAAAAACAAATTTGAATATCTTTAGAGTTCTTTCCTGTAAAGATGCATATAGCAAAAGAATTTTTACTCAAATATGGAGCGTAGGAATTTTTCCATTCGATTATTTCTGTTGACTGAGAGTGATGGAATGCATGAGTTGACATGGGCGAATCCGCAGTAGCACTGTATCTAATAATCTATTGACTACGATGATGTTGAATGCTTTTGGTTTATTTTTGTTTACGATGCTACTGCGTAATATGGAATGCATTAATATAATGTATAGAATGCCTATTGCCTACAAAAAAACACTTATTACAACACTTATAAAAACACATTGATTAAAGTTCTCAAATGCCTACGGTACTATCTATTTTCTCAAGATTATTGTTGAGAATTTTTCTCTCCGCAAATATTTTCACAGATAGGTATTGTTATTTGTTCTCAACTAGCGATCCCCGTGGTGAGCTGGAGGTTGGTCACTTTAAATGGTTTTATCGGCGACTTGCCTTGAATGTGCGCCAAAGGAAAATGAAGACTCAACGATAAGGAACAGGTTTACTTAGATCGCAGTACTGTGACGGGATGGCACCGGCCGGAAGTAACGCTCGGAAAAACTTTATTGCGATTTCGATGACATTGAAGAACCTTTTGAGGGAACCGCCGAACTTAACCTTTGTCAGCGAATTCTAAACGTGCCTCGGAACCTTAACAGCGAATTCTTTCCGTGGATATTTACTCGCAAGATATGGTAATTTTAGATCTACGCATCGTCAGTAGTTCGTTAACTACCACGCTATTTCAGACTATGACTAGGTGACTATGACTCAGACAAAGTGCCAAGTGGCACTTTTGGGTTCAATTCATTTGTTTTGACTCATTTGCGGAGACGTGGAACTTGTGATTGATTGAGTCACCCCTGCGCTTACTTCATCGTTGGCGTATGTACATGCTTGGATGTGAAATTAATATCTTGCCATCAATGGTTACTTCAGTAAGATGAATGGTCCTGTGCGGCTAAGGAAAATCACAGCGGGCTGTAGCTTGGCAACAAAACACGAATCGATAACTTGGTGGTTTTGTTGAAATATACTCTGCTGAAAATAAACTCCATCCGAGTTAACGAGTTCTGAATTATATCGCATGGAGTTTTCTTAAAGCGGTTGTACCTTGCATTCATCATCATCATCATGGGTCAACAATCTATGGATTGGCTTGACGCATTCCTCCACTCGATTCTTCTATCGGCCAACCTCTTAATATTGACGTAATTTTTCCCTTTTACATCCTTCACAACCTGTTCCATATAGGTATATCTCATACGAGACCTGCCTTTTCCAATCTTTCCATTCTCTTTTCCGTCGACGATTGTCTTCATCAGGCCGTCGTGTCTTAAGATATGGCCGGTTTGGTTGTTCCGTCTTCTTCTTAGAGTTTTCAGCAGACTTCTCTTTTCTTCCACTCTTGTCAAGACTTCCTCGTTCGTCACTCGGTCGATCCGTTTGATCTTCATCATTCTTCTGTAAACCTTACATTACTTCGTTTAATTCGGCTCAAATAGAGTCAGCCCGTTCTCCGTTTTCTCATCCTTAGGTTCGTTTCCCCTCCTTGAGGTTGGTAACCTGATGGCGGTGATAAGGAGACGAATAGTTCAGCAGAGAGTTCATTGGATGCTTGCAACGGCAGAGAGGCCCCTCTAATGTTAAGCACCTTCCTAGTTCAAAGCCCTCAGCACGAAAGCGGTGGTTTCAGATCGAATCCCATGAGATGACTTGAAACGAAGGGGCATTAGTATCCTCGGTTCATCTTTCCCATTACATGTCGAATAGCTCCGGGAGCCCCAGGAAGCGCGCCGAGCAACAGGGAGAATAAATCAATGGAGTCTTGACCAATCAATCAATCGGGTGGTTTTCTACCCCCGACTTCTCCTTATGGTATGCCGATGCGCCGAAGAAGCATCCTAGTACTCTCATCCAACCGTTGATTTAATTTCCTATTTAACAGCACGCCGATGTGCAGAATCACACCCACTTGCAGCTTGAGCGCGTACGAACAACTGGCTATCGGCGAGCGGAATGCGTAGGTGCACATTGGAAAATAGGTGTTTCCTCCATTTTAATGCTCGATTCAAGAAATGAGTGAATAAGAAGGAAAGGCATTTTAGGGATTGGTTTCTGATCTTACATTCGCAGTGTCTTCTGTTCCCAGGACCTTAATTGTCACTTGAAAATTTACTCACGTAAAATTCTACTGCGAGAAGTGTTTAACTGTTGGAGGAGGCTTTTCTTCTAAGTAATGCATTTTAAAATTACTATCGAAAATGTTCACTTATTTTCTCAATAGAGAGCGGAACGCAGGGAAGTCAACTTGTTTTTTCTTTTACTTATACTTTCGTTCGTGAAATGCTTTCTTATTTACTTGCTATAAGAATATGGCTAATGTAATAATAAGCATTCGAGGAAGCCAAATTTTTAAATGTACTAACCCTCCATAATTCATTCTTATATCGTCTTTATTAGCGTCCTACGCCTTATTAGCGCAATGAAGGTATAAATGCTAGTTTGATCCACAGTTACGATAATACTATATGCATTATCAGAAAGAGAAGGAAATGTAACTATCGTCACAACCATATTTTTATTGGATTTCATTTCTCTCCGAAGGAACAAGGATAGAAATGCCTCAATGGTCTGCTTTATTATATATCAAATACAATTCCAGCATGAAAATTTTTCCAGTTGTCCTCGGCTGGCCTAAGAAATCATTCCATAGACAAGGATCTTAGCATGAGCCCAATGATTCCTCCAGCTCCTGGTCTTAGCTAGAACCTCTTGTGATAGGCCCGACCCCTGGATTATCTACTTCTCATCTTCCGATCCCCATTTCGTTTGGTTACATCCCGGCTACCCTCCTCCAGCACACTTGCACCTGCGTCATACCTTGCCTCAACAATCGTCACTCCCACTCAGCCCTTATCCCCACCTGGTATCCCTTTCCCTCTGACTTCAAACAGGAAACGTCAAATTCTTACGCCGTAATTGATGTCATTTCCTTTGCTGGTTATCAGTCAGTTGATGTGTATTGGTGTGCGCCGAAATGTCATTCCAGGGACAACGACTGGTTTCTGCTGTCGAAGGTGACATTCCGTCAATGCTCTTAATAAAACGCTGCTTAACCATTAAGATCACATAAAAGTATTCCCACATTCGTATAGAAAAAATAAGTATGGTAGTTACTACGTGATTTTATTAGCAAGCGATCCCAAATTTTCGTATTGCAGTCCCAAATTACCTACGCTAAAGAATATTTCGCCATATTATAGTAGAAGCACGGTACTGTATAAAACAAGGTTGCTTTAGTACGGAATAAACCGCCAGCATACGCATTTTTTACCACATTTCCGTCACATTGTGATACCCTCACCTGAACATTCAACTCTACTGATATTACGCCTTTCAGTTTGGAAAAAATGCGAAGGGACTATAAGTGATATCAGGAGTGGGCTGTGAAGGTGAGTCCAGAAGGTCACTTTGTACATACTAATCGCAGATATTAGTACAAACCTCTCCCTGCCAGCCAGGGATAAGTAGTTTCCCGAAATTCCCAATAACGTTCGTGGAATGATAGAGACAGCACAAGAATATCAAGTCAGACGATAGCAGAGCTTGTTCTATTGCCCGTCGTATGCGTCTTAAGAGCAGTGGTTCTGTTCCAGACGGCATTTTCGGCTGCAGTCCATCTCGCAATGCCCTCGCCTATCCCTCGTCCACTTATTCTAGTCTCTTCGTGGAGGGTGAAGGAACCGCTCCGAGAGTTCCATTCTCTTCTAATTGAGACGTTATCTTCGCATCGCAACACTCACCAATCCAACTATTCCTCCTCCCCTCGCCCTCCTATCTCTCCCGTCTCATCTCCTCAATCTAGCTGCACTCAACTTCTTCCACCCCTCCTCCCCCCACCCGCCAGAGTCTTCTGTTTATTCCCACCTCTCCCCCTTTGCCAAGAGACTCCAAACCCCTTCCTCGTGACCCTTACGGAGATGTTTCCACCTATCCTCACTGTTTCTTCCTCAAACCTTATCCCGCCCCACACACGCATCATGCAGGAAATCATCGCCGTCATCAGGCTACGCTCTCTCCCGAGAGGCAATTCAGTGCGCCCAGGGAACCCGCGGTGGAATTGAGATACTGCATCGTTCGCTGATGCAATGGAAGATGTCGGTACAAATTATTTTATGATCCGCGTCACTAGAATGACGCTTTTTTATCCATTTCAAAAATTTAATTTTGCCAGAAAACGTTCTCATTCAAATTTTAGCATCTAAATACCTCAAAAACAAGAACGTTTCTTAGAAAATATAATTTATTTTTATAATGTCAATATTTTAAGCACGCTAGGCAATGCCTCTTGGCAAACTCCTATGCAGGAGACTGGACGTTCACTCTTACATCCAGTGTAGGTACCATCTAACCTTTTTGCCTCCTCGTATTTTGAATTAATCTTTTGCTCTCTTGGAAAAATGATAGCATTGAAATTCGAAAGGAAATTCTTCAAGGGAGCCCTATCCTCACAACTGAATCTTAAACTCCACTTTCTATAATATGAAATAGCTTGCGCCTTATTGCTCTCATCACTTCCTCAGCCGACATCAAAACTCCCAACTTTTTCAGTTCCGATTGCTGTGATGATTTTTCATAATCGCCGTTTCTCTCTCTTTACTTTTCCTGACACTGGCGTTAATCGATATACCTTCCTGCGTCACTAAGGGTTTAAATACTTGATGCATTCGCGTGTTATTGATGAAAAGCGGTTTTTTTTACTGGCGAAACGTCATTACGTTTAAATTCCATTTCAGCCGCAGATGGAACCACTCCGTGATGAATTGCGACGGAAACAGGAAATCGGCGACCTTCGCGAAAATTATTTTTCCCACTGAGCACGCGGTTTAATCTCTCTCTCCCTCTCCTCAAAATGAAAATACTGCAGCTTTTATGAAATTGATCACGTTGTATTAGCCTCTTCGTTGCCTAATTTTGTGTTAATTAACATTTACATATTTTTAAGCTGCTGAGCAATATTTCATGGCGGTCGAGTTTTTTTTGTGATTTTTGTTGGCAAAATCATGGCATTCCTAGTGGGGATAAACATTGGTAATGAAAAGCGAGGCCTTGATTGGGGAAGAAATTTCACATTCTGCTCATCTAAATCTACATAACGCCCTGCAAGGCCTTGCTATGGTATTGCAGGTGGTGAATTCACACCAAGCATGCATTACATATCATGCATAAAGAAGTATTAGTATTAATATACTAGTCTAAACTTCACAATTTAAAAAAGATAAAAATAGGAAAGAAGGCATACAGTATCATGCTGTTAGATGGGTTAGCCTAAAGTCATTATACCAACATGCAATTATGCAATTTGCTATCCATTGTATTTATACTATTGGATTTATTCAGCTATTCATATCCCTAATTGAACGAGGAAAGAAGGGTATTTTGAATCTGTCAGTTAGGCAATCAATTTCTCTAACTTTATGATTATGATCCAGTCTACCACAGTAATTAGGAGTTCCCAAAATATTTTTAAAGTCATCAGTGAAAATATTGCCATGCAATTTATTGAAGGGGTTTATTTCCGTTGTTTCAGGCGTAACTTTATGGAATTTGCTTAGCATATTGAATGAGAAGCAGTAACCTTGTTATTCCACATGTATTTATTGGAAACGATCTAGGTTTCGACGTAACACGTCATCATCAGGTCCAAATTCACCTGATGATGACGTGCTCATTCAATATCAAGGGGTTAAATCTTTATCTCAACCTATTATCTGACAATCATTCCCATTTTAATTCATTTAATAGACTGGTTACGCTAATATAGCTACCATACTGTACCTTTACAAATCTTGTCGATCTTCGCTGCACACGTACCACTTCATCATTTAGGCATATTTCGTAAGGATCCAATGTATTGGCTGGGTATTCCAAGAGAAGTCTAACATGGGAAAAGTACCTAGTTTTTCGGACATGATCGTCACATTTGCCCAGTACTCGTTTGATAAATCCTAGTTAACGATTATCTTGACCCATTATTTCACGTAGGCATGTGTTTACCCCTAGAAAGACCATGGTTAGTCTTATTCAATGATATTTTAAGGATTCCCTTTTTTTAAGTATTATATCTCATGTTTTGAGTGTTAGAAGAAGGACTATTCTCTTTTCCAAAAATTCATTACAAATCATTTTTTCAAATTTAATTCTAAAAATATATTCCTCTCCACCTCTTGAGGGCTTTCCTCAACTGAAATAGCTAGCATATTTACCATCCACATTTGAGTAAACTCGCCGAACTCCATCTTGTTTCATTTTTAGTGATATATACCATCCTAAGAATTTAAATTTTTCCTTAGTCACAGCATGGATGTCTATATCAACTCATTACTCCCCATTGGTGTGATGTCAATTCATGGTTTGATTAATTTTATCTCAAATCCACCCAGTATATTTCTTAGCGAATATTATATCTCACTTCTTGGCTTCTTCGCTTTATCATTTTCTTTTCCCAGCCCAGATATCGTAGCCCGGTCAAAACTGTCATACCTACTCGCCAACTCTTCCGAGAAGGCTCCCGCCAGTCGCACCCTTTTATCTCCCTTTTCAGCATTTCCCTGAGGTATTTGCCCTTTCCAAGTTCGTTTTACGCCCCTCTCCCCTTTCGCCTATTTCCTTTTCGGAATCGTTTCACAACACTTTGCTTACTGCCCGGGAGAAATGGGTTTCATCGACAGAAGCACCGTGGTGATGAGGGTATAGAGCATACCTAGCCCATTCTGTTGGAGTCCATTTGTCTTACGATAATGTTCAAAATAAGTCAACGGCATCATCAACTGAGGAGGATGACTCCATTAATTATATCAAAGGATCCGCAATGCATATTTTTACGGTTTCTTACGTGTACTGGTGGGAAATACCATGATTAGCTGATTAGCGAAGCTTGATGAGTATGTAGGTCTCTTGAGTTCGCATTTTGAAACCTTTATCCTATGATGAGTATTTGCAGCCATTTCTAATATCCCAGATGCCAACGTTCCTTGTTATTCTAATCCTCTGGCTGCAAGTCTCTTCTTTCCATTTCTTTCTCAATACTTGTTCTCCATTTTCTTTGTGGTTTTACGCGCCTATTTCTTTCTGCTGGAGTCCAGGTCCACACCTTCAACGGTACAATTTCTTTCTTTCGTCATTCGCCTTAGGTGTCCATACCGTTTAGTAATTTTTCGTTTTATGAAATAAAAAAATTGTATTTTCGATTCATTTCTCCGTGTACTTTCTTTTTTTAACGTCATCGTACAATATAAGACCGCAGCATCTCCTCCAATATTTCATTTCTGCTGTGTGTTATCTTTGACGAATACTTTCTTATGGCCCACCCCAGATCCTTATCTAATAACTGGTCCCATCAAATATTTCTTTACTTAAGTATCTATTACCCCGCAGTATTGGATCTTGTGATTTCAACATTGATTTCACTTTACTAATTTTCTTCAGTATATGTTTGCATTGCCTTCTTGAATACTTCGAGCTCCAATGTATTCGTATTGGTATTTTTCCACTTTCCGTGTTCATATCTTCCGCAGTTTCACCGAATGCAATATATTGCGTTTTAGATGGATTTACTTAAAGCCCCCCTGCATTATATTCTTCTATTAATTAATTTAGCATGTATTCCTTATCTTGTTGGTCATCTGCAATGATTATTTGAAAGTCACAATAGAACATCATATGTATGGTATATCCTGCCTTATCCCCATTGCATTTAATTACCTCCTGCAGTTTAAACTAACATAGCTATTAGCGTGTCATAGCTTGAAAGAAAAATCAGATAGGTTTCTGCATGTATTTTTAAATATTTCTCAGGTCATATAAACAAACTTCGTCTTTTGAATGCCAAGTTTTAAATTTTGAAGTTATCGACAGGCATTAAAACTGACTTTGATCCTACTGGAAAAACTCGCCGCGCTGTGCAAGTCATTAACCACAAGAACGTGTTCAACGCGTTATAATGCAAATAATACTCAATCACAGACATATTTCACTCTTTAAAAGGAAGAGAAGTATCCATCCTCTGCTTGCGTCAGTTATGTTTTATTTTACTACATGGTGTGCCTCGCAGTTAAATTGAATATGTAAATTTAGTAATGGCGATTTGAATTGAGGCATCATTGCCACAGAGTCATCCTTGCATCAGATAGGCGCAAGTGTAATTTCCTAGACTGTATACGAATGACTCTGGTTCTAAATCTGTTTGAGGAAAGGTAAGCTGAAGTTAGAAATAATTGATGACGTTATGAGGCATAAATCGTTCATCGAGGCATATTTTGGTTTTTGATCGCTAGGAAACAGCGAAGCTGAATAGCTACGCATATTTTGCGCAGTTAATAATTTCTTTCAGATAGGCCTTTCTCTCTTAACAGCCATAATGATGCTCTTTCAAATCTACAGTACTAGCAGTGAATGCAGTTTGCCGGATTACAAGCTAATATCACAGTTGGTGTCCCTCGGAGGTGGCAGTTTTTCGCAAAGACAGATCAAAAACTCCCAAATGAATTTAGATATTATGTGAATCTTTTGAAATACTTTCAGGCTGCAATTCAGGGAGCATCGTACATGATATAAAATAATATCTGCTCAATAGTAACTTGAAAAATGGGCAACTTCCACAGAGAGAAACTTTTATTACGACCAGGTTTCGCTTTTTACAGCATCTTCAGGTAACACATATCTGTGTGTACGAGCTTATATAGGGAGGCAGAAGGTATATATAGGAAGGCAGTAGGTAAGGCAGAAGGCAGAGGTAATATCTGCTCTGTTGAGGAGACTATCTCAGTAAATCTAGTGAAACTTGAGCTATTCGGGGGCCCACCAACGAATACATTTTATTAATTTAGTTTCCCATCGCTATTCCGAACTGTAGCGAGTAATTATATAAATATTACGTAATAACTGGGAAAGTTTAGTTGACATAGCACACTATCTATGATACCCCAAAAGGGGAAAAGCAAGCTAAGTCCTAGATGTTAATAGCTGTCAAGTCTACCTTGAGCTGTAATTATAATGCACGGTAAAGATTAACATTTAACTTTATATTAACGCTAGCGTAAAATTTGGTTATGAGGTAAGCGTAGCGTAAGGTAGGGTGACTCATTCGCGACCCATTTGCTCCGAATATTCATCGATAGCGGAGTCCTTTTGACGAGCCTGCCGATGGTGAAAATCGTTTCCATCCTCCCCTAATTTCACATTTCGCCGAATACAGTTAGGGATGTTTTGTACCTCGCGTGCAACTCTCTTCTGAGGACTTGCAGCTTGGCTTGCTACACGGTAAATCGCAAACTCAGCGTCATTCTCTTCAAATGGAGTGAGGTGGGAAATTTTTTTGCACCTAAGGCCGGTCTAAATATTGTCGGAGTCGCTGGAATTCCGAGTCGAGAGGTGCGCCGAGAATCCCCCAAAACGAATGGGCACGTGGAGGACTCACTTCGCGCCTCTCCCCTTGCCCCCTTTTTCCCCCCGTAATCCGCCCTCCCTCCCTTTCCCTAATACCACCCTCCGCGAGTGAGGCACGCACACACAGGCACTCTCAAGCACACGACCTGCCCACGCGGCATCGATTTATTTCCGTCTGCCAGGGATGGGGGTCCAGTCCATGGGAGGGGGGTGGGTGGGGGGTTGCGACGGCGGAACATCGCACCCCTCCACCGCCCCTTCCCCACATCATCAACCCCCGGATGACTCCCTCCCCGTGTCTTTTTTTTCCGCTACGGACGAGGGTGAATCGGAAAAGATGGCGACGGGGGTTGGACGGTCGGATGGATGGGGGCTTGGTGTTGGAATGGGGGGATGAAGAGAAGGGGTGGAATTGGGGCGGGTTTCGTGGGGGAGGGGGAGAGCTTTGGACTCGGCTGAACGCACTGGAAGGAGGCGTCTCCGTCGCAAATGGGTTGGTCGGGAAGAGTGCTGGCGGAAAGGTGGGAGTTCTTCTTTTGATGAAAGGAGGGTTGTGGGGGTGTTGGCGGTGAAGGGGTTGGAAGGATTCCTCTGCCCCACAAAGGGCGGGCAGATGCGTTTGGTGGAATCGCCGGGTAACAGCGGGGGAGGGAGGCTCGTTAGATTTGGGGGGCAGTAGGTGTCATAGGGAGAGTTTGGAAGGCCGCGAGGGCCAGATGGAAGGAGTCCTTTGAGAGGCCCACGGCCAATTTATCCAGCCTGGCAGTCGTGGCTTAACATGTCAAAACAATTATCGCGTAAATATCACTTTTTTATTCACTCCGTTTGTCGCAAAAGTCTCCTGAAAAAAGGTACTCTTATTCCCTTGCCGAAAGTTGATATAACTTTATACCTTGTCCTTCAGACATTGCGGTGAATGAAAACAGCAATGTACGAATATTCGATTGTTCAAGCAAAGAAGGTTCCTTATAAAAAGGTAGTCCCCTGGCTTTACTTGGTGGAACCGCACGATGGTAGCAAGGAGAAAAACCACTTTGTAAGATTTCACAAGTTTATTCAGACAGACCTAGCTTTCGAGTGGAGTAAAATCGATGTCATTAAAGTTGATTGTACTTCAATCGAAACCTACTGTCGGTGTCAAAATAATGTGCCGCTGCACTTTGAAAATTTATATCTGGATACATGTCCATGCTAATACAATGTAATATACGTCATTTTAACGGTAATTTTATTGCCGTTTCAGTTATTAGTTTAAATCAATAGCAAAATTAAAAATTTAGACATGGCAATGAAATAATTAACACCGCGCACCCGGAAATCAGCCGTTCTCTCCATTAATGAACTTTGCCACTCATTCTTGAGAAAACTACTCCATCTACAGCATTCACCTTTCATCAAAAGTTGCAAAAATTAATATAAATACACATGGGTCATTCCGTACCATTTCACCAGATTTGAAAAAAAGTTGTTGCAGCACCATTTCAGAAAAAAATCAAATTTAACACACTTACTACTACAGGTCTGTAAGGCATAAAACCAATTTTTGTTGATTTTGTTCCATGACCTCAAGGACTTACAGGCCCGTGAAGGTCACAGCGCACTGTAAAAATGACACTTTCAGCGAGTATCGGTAATTAGAGTTACTTGGAAAGTACAGGTTGTAATAGAATGGAGCCAATACCATTTTAATGATCATTAATTGAGCCTTCATTTGACATACTTTTTAATAACCTTACTATGTAACATCTATGAGAACGATGAGTACAAAGTTTTGGAACAACTATGAGAACTATGAGTACAAAGTACATGCTGATTTTTTTTACAACTTTAGCTATTTATTTTCTTATAGAAGATTTGTGATCACAAGGTCTTTATTTTTGTTATAGTAATTTTGGGTACCATAGTAAATGTGTGCATGAAAAAAGTTGTGTGTTTGTTAAGCCTTTAGCTGTTACAAGTTCCACAAATAGGAAAAATTGAAAATTTACCATTTTCGGGCCCCTATATCTCTGGTGGGGGACTTTTTAAAATTTTGAAATTTTCAGTATAATAAGCTATAATTATATTAAGAATGCACTAAAAATAAACCTCAAAGCCAGTAAGTCCTTGAGGTCATGGAAAAAAATCAACAAAAATTGGTTTTTTGCCTTACAGACATGTAGTAGTAAGTATGTTAAATTTGAATTTTTTCTGAAATGGTGCTGCAACAAGTGTTTGGTGAATTGGCATGACCCACATATAAGTGTAATAAATAGTTATAACTCTGATATTTTGTTGTTAATTAACGAAAATTTTTAAACATTATCTAATCCTACAATTGGTCCCGAATCGAAATATTAAATTTATATTAAGACTTTTCAATTTATTTTTGTCGTAGTAGGTCGGAGTGTGAATAAACTTGCGGAGTCTTACAAAGTAGTTTTTCTCCTTGCTACCAAGGCTCCTTATCCAATTTACCATCGGAAGTAGATAGCCTTTTTCTTTACAGCTGATTATTGTGGTCTTGTGCCAAAATTATGGTGAATGGTTCGTAGGTATTAATTCTTTTGATAAATGCTTGTACAATGTGGTTTATTCTTAGTTTCGCTCTTACTATTTTTCACCACGTCAATGTTTACGTATTGTGGCGTATGTGTTTGTAATTTTAATTTCATTAAATTTCCCAAGCATCAACCTTCCCCTTCTGGAGTATAATAATTTATTTCAGCATTCTGTACGAAAGTTAATTTCATTTCGATTATTTATCTCTGACTTTCTCTATGCCAAATTCAGATGAATTCCGTTAATTTTACGGGTAGAATCCGATTTTATTAAACAAACGTTTCCACATTTCCGTGCATTTGAATCTACCATGGATTTGCACGTTTTTTTATCGTTAATTCAGTTGAAATTCAGATTTTTAGCTGTCATTGATAAATGGAATGCTTCACTTCAATGAATACCTATTGAGCCCAAGATATGTGTGAGGTTCCAGTCATTCATATTTCTTTTGGTTATCGTTTGCTAAACGCGTTTATTATTTTTCAGCGAGATCTCTTATTAATTAGCCAAAATAAAGTGATCTTCTATATTGACAATTTATTATAAATATTTCCTTCCAATGCAGAAAATATCAATACTCGATTTCCATGTAGCTGATGGCTCTTTGTACTAACAATTTATTTGCCATTTGTGTCTTTCACCAATTTGCCACTGTTTCTAAACATTCAAATTGAAAACCACTTCAAATATTTCAAGATACCTCGTGAGCCTAATAAAGTAAATAAATATTTAGCTAAAAGAGTGTTGGCATATCTACTTCTTTAAAATAAGTTTGTTATTTTTCTAGCAAAATCATAAAATCTGAAAAATAGGTATCCTATTTTCCTAGTCCAATTCCTGTTTAGTGTAAAAAATGTCAGATTAAATAGTAAGAAATCAATCATAAATACTAATCTTAGGTAGCTGACCACTTAACGTAGCTTTGACCACACTTCAAGGGTTTCGATTCACATAAGACTTTGAAACGAACAACTCGAACTGGAGGAAAAAATAGTGTTCACCAATGATGAGCTTCACAAAATTAAGCACGTGCGTCCTTTTAATTCTGTGGGTATTATCAAATCGGAATCGTTTTATTAATGAAAAAGGAACAATAACATATTTATATCACCTCTCCTTTGATAGCCCTGGCCGTTAAAGTGTGATTCGCTTTTGGTTTTTTTCTTTCCTTCTACTCCAAACACACTTCGAATTTTAGTTTCATTTTTTCCACTGGTTCACATAAACGGTCCGATGTATTTCAGTATGTAAATGAGATTTCATAATAATTTGCATTCTATGTTGTGCTTTATTTATTTAAACCTAAACACTAAACGCATTGTGAATCGGAAATTTCTGTTGGTCCCTTAAATAAAAATTTTGAATATACAAAAATATCAACTTTTGGTTTCGTGAAAGTCTTCAAAAAATTATGCATTTCAATACTATGAGATTACTTTATTGAGATATTTATAAACGTATTTTATGCCATCGCTAATTGCTCGATTTCATAGGTTCTACTTATTTTACGACAATCCAGTTAGCTACATAAAATTATACTTGAGTCTCTTCTATACGAAATAAATATACCAGATATAGCAGGTATTTACTATTGCCAAACATTTTATGGTTCCTGTCTCTTGAAAGGAACTTGAATTTCCTCCATCAAGTGAGGGTAGATTATTGTGTGTATTCATGTACTATATTTTTCTCGGAATAAGTAAACAGGTTTATTTACAATACGAATGGACCTCTAATCAAAACTTCAGGATGTGGTAGAAACCCTTAGGGCAAAAGGGGAGGGGTTTCGCTAGAACATGGGAAACTAACATTTATTTGTCCATTGGTTCAGCATTCGAATGCACTTTACTGTGACCTTCTGCTCGCAAGATTGCTTAAGGATACAAATCCTCTCCTCGAAAATGGCAGTTGCATGATTCAGATCTGTATTTAAGAAAAATTTCTTTCCTCTCAGCAGTGTAATTCAGCCGGACAATCTCTCTTGCCCTTTAAAACGGTTCGGATTGTTTAGCGGAGGAATAGAATGTTGTTTCCATCGAAACGATCATTTATTTTTTTTTGTTTTGGCGTCCATAATTTTCGAGGAAACTGTGATATTAACGCATCCCATCATCTACCGAAAACATGTCTCCAGTCGGAAGGGAAACGGCAACCTGCCTATTCCTGGCAGTGTGCCTTAAATGTATCATCATCATCATCATCCTGACCATCACGGTTTCGTGCCAGCGCTGGCAGTAGGGACAGACTTCCAGCCTCCCGTTTAATTCCTCGTCTCCCCCTTCCGAGAATCAAAACGAGATACCAATTAAAGATCTAGAGTTGAATAAAAAAAAGACTGTCGAGAGTGAAAGAGGAAGGGAGGGGAGCGAACTCGAAAAGAGAGATAGTTTTGGTATTTAGAGCAAGCGAGTCCTCCAATTCACTCTCTCACGTAATCGCCCCGCCACACGCAGCCGAGGAGGGAGGACGAAAACAGCGCTTTTTCCTCGGCACGCCACGCTTCCCATACCCTCAGCCCTCCTCTCAATAATACACACACACGTCGGGGCGAACAGGAAGGATACCCGAACTCAACCCTGCAATCTACGGGCCACGGAGCGCTCTCGAGATGAGGGAAGAGGTTGAGGGATCGCGAGAATTTCTCGTGTCGAAGAGCGGGGGGAAGGGACTCCCCCTCTCGGCATTAATCTCTCCCCTTCTCTCCCTAGTTCCCTGTCTCTCCCTCCGTTTGACTGGCTCGACATTGGGATTACAGGGTCGCTCTCCAAGGATCCACGCGTAATTTCCATCATTTGGAATTAGCACGATCCGATATTTCGGGCTCGTCTCTCAAAAAACCAATTTCAGGCCTGCACATTTGCATAACTTCCCACCGAGTGTTACTTCACGTACTGCTGCCGCGCTCCTACTATTTTGAAGGTGGAGGTACATCAATGGCGTGAATGAGGCCAGATTATTCAGTGTTGTGGTAAAGGTTTCATGATCGCAAACAGATGTTTGCAAGTATCCACAATTTACATCCGTTGTCAAATGTATTTTTTCAGGTGTATAAGCGTCAAAAATGAAGACATTTTATATATTTGTGGACCCAAGAAGCATCATTGTCTCCAATGATAACTCGGTAGTTCAGTCAAGATTAGAACCCTTAGATATGTGAAGTCATTAAGCAAGTCCTGTTAGTAAACGTGTTTTAAAATACACCCACGTTCTCTACAAGCTAATCAATGAAGATTCAGTGAGATCAAGCCAGACCATAGCTTTCCGTCGTCTTGTGATTATCGAAGCATTAACTGGTGGAGGAACAATGGAGTATGTTTATCTCTGGAAGCTTCAAACGTTGACTGAATTATACTATTCGAGTGGGATAGCTTCCCGCAAAAATAAATGCAGCTTTGAATATTTGACTGAATGCTTCCTCACGCAAGGTTGGAATGAAAGACCTTGAAATGCAAATCCACCTGCTTAAGATATAATGTGGATTAAATTACAAAAGCTTTGATGACAGCTACTCGAAATGATTCGCTCGTGTCTCTAGTAGGGGGTTGTGTTTGAAACAGTCGAGATTATTTCGAATAGGTAACCAAGGAGTCACGTGGTATAAACAAGAATGGCTCTCAAATTTGATGTGTTAAAACCGCTGATTACAACCTCATTCATTGTTTACACTTGTGTTTTATCTCATTTGTGGGATCTTTAGTCGAGAGAGATGAGAAAAACTCAAGCGAAAACAATTTTTAACAATGTAACGAGCGATTCAGAGAAATAAAATTTGCAAACCATTCGTGTTTGGACCACGTGACTCCTTGGTTGCCTCTTCGAGATAATTCCGAAGGTTTCAAACACAACCCCCTAGGAGAGAAGTTATCCGGGCAGATTCCACGCGTCTTTGAATTAGCAATTGGTGCTCTGTCCTCACGAACCAGATCGATGTTTGAAAATTACCAGAGGAAAAACACTTCGATGCGATTCCTTGCCGAGCGTATCTGTAAAATAAAATCTTAAACCAGATTGATCTTCGGGTTCAACACTGAGGTGGTCACCTTGATTTAATTTCCAGAGGGCTGCAGGAATCAAATAATATACATCTACATAATACCCTGCAAGCCACCTCAAAGGTGGTGAATTCTCACCAAACATGCACTACATGTCATGCACTTAAAAGGATTAGTATTAATATATTAGTATAAACTGCAATATTTAAAAAGACAAAAATAGATAACTAAGCATGCAAAAACGTGCTGTTAGTTGGGTTACCTTCAAGTCCTTACACAAACATGCAACTACCTATGCTATCGATTGAATCACTCGTATTGGACATATTTCCCGCTATTTATATCCCTAATTGTACGAGAAATAAAGGAAATTTTGAATCTTGCAGTTCGGCAATCAATTTCTCTAATTTTCTGATTATGGTCCAATCTTCCAAAGTAAGTTTGGGTTCGCAAAATATTTTTAACGTCATCACTGAAAATATTATCTCGGAATTTATTTAGGAGATTAAGTCTAAATTTCAACCTGAGATCTGACAATGATTCCCATTTTAATTCATTTAATAGACTGGTTACGCTAATATAGTTATCGTACCGTCCCTTTACAAATCTTGCCGATCTCTGCTCACGTTCAAGTTCGTTATTTAGACCGATTTCGTAGGGATCCCATATACTGGCAGCATATAATAGGTCTAGTGATTCAACGGTTATCATAGTGTGTAGGTGAAGAGATTCATTTAGACTAATATCGAAATCAGGAGCCATGGACGTTCGAAGCGTTGGTCATCTAACGACATGTATTGATTCCTATTAACAATATTAAATATTCAAGAACATATATTGTGCATAAATCGATTTTGTTATATTTAGTCTTCATTATTTTGGATTAATATGAAACTAAGGGTACTATTGATATAAAAAGTTGTCAAAGCGCAGAGATAGGGCTTATATTCGATTATATAATGCCATTTTACACTTATCTGTTCTTGATAAGGAGGGGCTGCATCTTGAGGTTGTGGTATTTTACTGTGGTGTTGTGGCTGAAGTAATTTACTATGGCGATGAGTAACGGAATAATGAAAGTATTGTGCGATAGCATTTGAGCTTAGAAGACGACATGCCAAGCCAAAGAAATGCTAATACTACGCTTTCTCCATCGCAAAACATTTTGCGTGACCCTGTGAACATCCGCAACAAAGCTTAACTTCACCTCTCCCTCACAATTAGGTTTGCTCGCGGGCGTCCGAGATTTTAAAGCGAGGTGTTCTATCCAGAAATATTGCGCTCTCAGCAAGGAAGTGAGATAATTAAGACAGATGCATAGCATTATTAGCAGCAGACTTGGGTTTCAAGTGCTTCATTTGCTAAGGTAACATCACTCCGTATAACCTAAGATCGTACTCACCAAGCAAACGCAATATCCATGCCTCAGGAGGTATTCGAACCCGCTTACTCCGTGTTGCCGGGCCGTTGCGTTCATTACCGGCTGACGCGGCATTTCCGGAGCAAAATTATACAAAATATTTCAATTTTGCAATTATGCGTTTTCGTCACCACTCCTTATTAGAAGTAAAGGTTTTTCACACTTGTGCCTAGAAGATCGTCTTTCAAAGGTTAGGTATAGTACAGTTACTATTAGTAACTGATTCCTTTATATCTCTTCACTATTATGGTGTTGAAAGTATTATCGATGAGGGAAACTATAAACTTATGACGATTTATTATCTAGAAGCAACATCCAGCCACTTGTGCATTAGAATATCTTCCTTAAACAACCCCTTACAAGATCACGCGTTTGAAGCAAAGGTGTTGCCTAATGGAACCCAGGGGAATTGAATTTGAAACCGTCGGGATTATCTCGAATAGGTAACCAAGGAGTTGCGTGGTATAAACACGAATGATTCGCATATTTTGTGTTTTATCTGATCTGGGGGTGTCTATAGTCGAGACATAAGAGGTAGAACACAAGTGTAAACAATGAATGAGATTGTAATCAGCGGTTTTAAAACACCAAATTTGCCAACCGTTCGTGTTTATGCCTCGTGACGCGTTGGTTACCAATTCGAGATAATCCCGACGACGCGACGGTTTCAAACACAACCCCCCCAGGAGGGAGCAAGGAGTTCGCGTACGGAAGTGGCCGTCTTCAGGCCCCGGTCTCCTGGGCGGAGCGCTGAGGAGAGAAGACGCCGGCCTTCCCCTACTCTCTCGCTTTCTTGCAAATAAAGGATCGCTCTCCCCCTTCCTTGCCCCCCCCCCCACACACAGCACCTAAACACTCAAGCAAGGGGGAGCGGGTGATGCGGAAGGGAGTGGGGGGATCGAAGAGTCGGGAGGGTAATGGGATGCGGGAGGCAGGGCCGGACGGGGAACTGGGAGATATATATTGCCCGAAACCACGACCTCACCCACGCTCCCCTACGATTCCCTTCCCCACCCTCTCGCTTGCTTCACCCCCCATCTTCCCTGCTGCGAAGGAGTCTCATGAATGACCTACTCCTCCCCCCGACTTGCTTCATCGGGTCCCCGCCAGAGGCGCCTTCCACTTCCTTGCGAACCATTTGAATGTCCACCATTGAAGTCCCTCCTGGGAGACTGCGTTTGAAACCGTCGGGATTATCTCGAATAGGTAACCAAGGAGTCACGTGGTATAAACACGAATTCTTCGCAAATTTGATGAGTTAAAACCGCTGATTGCAATCTCATTCTTTTTTTTTAACTTGTGTTGTTTATCAACTGTAGGCTCCTTATTTGAAATAGATGAGAAAAACTCAAGTGAAAACAATTAATGATGTTATAAAGAGCGATTCCGAGACATTAAATTTTCAAGCAATTCGTGTTTGTATCACGTGACTCCTTGGTTACCTATTCGAGATAACCCCGACGGTTTCAAACACAACCCCCCTGGCAACCAGAGTTGTCCTCTCTTGTTAGCTTGCATGCCAACACACAACCATATGCTCCATCCTTACCCTCCACGAGCGATTGCTTCTCCCGGTTGCTGGTTCGTTCATCGCTTTATATGGAACTGCCATATGTAATTTGGTTAGAAAAATGCTCCCTTATTTCTTCGCTCTCCATTCTATCACCAAATTAACGAGTTATAGGTTACAGGGCGTCGAGCTGTCACAGGAAGGTTCGTTCCGTCAAGCATCACGACGCTTCTCGGCGATGCAGCCACGTGATGCTGTGGACGCGGATTGGTTGGCGTTGAATGATGTCACCTATCTTTTTGATTAACTTTGACGAGTTCTCTCTGAAGAAGTTCCTATATTCATTCATTGGTGGTGGTTATTCAAGGGGAGGCGACCGACAGCTGAGGTAATTTGCGCCATTTAGGATAGGTGGGTATTTGGGTAACGGAAGGAGTTTTCGAGGAACGGAGGAAGGGTGAAGCGAAACCAGGCGTCGTCATTAGCCTAATCTTAACGACAGGCGCCAAGGGGACCACGGCTCAACGTCCCATCTGACGGACGGAGTACTGCACCTGAAACGCCCTCCACTAGGCACTGAAGGTGGGGACCGGTTTGTCACTAAAAAATCCGTTCTGCCGGAAATCGAACCCGGGCCCTCGGGATGGGAGACCAGTGCTATAGTATATTGATTCATTCAGTGCGTGATCGAATCGCCACGGAAAGAATGATTGTAATAAAATCGATATTTTGCGACTTTCGGATGCATTCGCGAATAAATATTTCAGGTATAGGTTCAGAGCGGTTTCCTTTCCATTTCCCACACCTGCCCCTCTCGCGAAGAGCTATGGGGAATTCTCTATACGCCACCTAACCCATTTTCCACCCCTCCATCTCCCGGCGAACTCGCTCCATGGAAACCCGTGGTGTAAACATCGCTTATCGCTTACGGGGATGGGATTTGTATCGCCAGAGTGGCTTCATCCCTCGCGACTTTGTTTTTTTTTTAACTAACAGTTCATTGTTGTGCATCTGTATGCGCTGCCAGGATTCTTCGAAATTTTTTTCATCTCTAGAGTAGGTCTCGGACGGACGATTTCTATCGCCAAGGGAACTTTATTTTTTTATCATTCCTTCCGTCAAGATTTCGATCACGTTCCTGGAAGAAGTCGTCAGGCACGGTCATGCGCGGATGCTAAGGATCGATTTCAATTGGTTATCTTTGGTTTATTCCTGCTTCGTACGAGTCATTGAGTCATTAAGCTGGCAAACGAATGGAACGGCGCTGAATTTCATATTTGTTTCCCGCCAGACTCCTGCATTCACTCCTACTTAAACACTAATTATTTCCTCTTTAGTCTTCTAGAGTTTTTCCGATCGTTTTCTGCCTAGCGACTCCGTTGAGTTAATGGCCTTTAAAATATTCGCAGAATTGAAATCGTTGAATTCGCTAATTATCCTCGTCCGACCTCTGTGAAAGCAGCAACGAACCAGAAACGCTTCCATTCTCAAGATATTCTTGTAATTTCAGGGAAATATTAACACTACGAACTCAGGAGGACCTTTACTCCCTTTGAAGCGCCAACTCAGATGCGTATGTTTGAAAGATTGCATGCGATGCATGCAAAGCGCGTCGGCTTGCATTGGAAACTGCGTGTACCGCGTGGTCATCAAATCGCCTCTCATGATCACCCTTTCGGAAAAGCTAACTCCGATATATTTAGCCGGACTATGAGAAGGAATGGGTGTGATGCCAACTATTTGTCGCATGGGACTTCTGCAGCTCTTTTTGCACACGGTGTATGTAGGACTGCTTGGCACTCGCGTGCTTCCAATTTGCGGTTCGTGGTAACTATCGAAATTTCTCTCCCGTATCCTCACGAATGGCATCATGATTGTTTTTACTAAAAGAAATATCCATTTGCGGAATCATCCAAATTTGGCGAAAGCAAATTCAATGGGGACGTTTAAATTCGGCCTTAGGCGCTAGCCGAGAAACCTTGAATGTCGCTGTCGTGATTCTGCAACTTGTATGGCTTCCTCTTGGAATGCCGATCCCTATAACCTACTCTTTTCCCATTCACTAATCGCTAAACCCCTCCCACAAACCCTCGTGCATTCCCGGAATCCTGGTGGAAAGTAATTACATATGCCAACATTTTCAAGCTGTACTTGTATGTTCTTTACAACGACAATTCGCCCCGCCTTTGAGCGCAAAATTCCATTATTGTTAATTCACCCCCTCCCCTTCAACAACAACCTCACCCTCAACTCGTGCGCTAATGAGTTTTTCAAGATTAAAAAAATGTCACATCGTCGAGAACCGAACACGACGTTTATCCTCCTCGGAATGGCCGTCATGTGTCATTTTCAGTTTCATCGCTGTGTCGTGCAGGCGGGAAAACATTTCCTTTTTTTTCATAATGCTTCATTTTTTTTATGCCTGGATGTCGGAGGGAACCATTCGGTGTTTGACCCCATATCAAGCAGCCCGATGCGTGTATTCGTTTTTCAGCGATACAAGGCCGCGTTATAACCTCATCAAGTGCGCCATGATAAATGATAGGTGATGGTAAGCTCGCGAGGTTAAGACCAGGATCAGTGATGGATTATTTGATGAATATATTACTCCACTTCCTATTACTTGAAACGTTCGATTCGGTTCTTGGATGATATCATTATCCGTTGCGCGAGTATCCAGTCGTTTTTACGAATAGACACTCGAATTCATTAAGCATCAGATGTTATCTTTATTTTGAAATAGCGCAATCTATTATGACGTATCCATAGAAATGAGTTAAGATTTGATCGATAGGAATCTTTTGTCTATTTCACGGGAATGCTGTGTCGGTCGCATATGGGAGTGTGATCAACTTCGTGACGTGTCAATGAAAAATTTCGTGCTATCTTGTGCCCGCAGCTTTGAAAATTACTTAAAGATTTTGGAATGAATTTCGCCATGAATTTTAAACATTAATCTGAGAATTAAGATATTATCCGAGGATAAACCTTTGGTTCTAGGTGATTTAACGGCTAAAAATATGCCGGTGCACCTTGCCTAATCCTTCATTTCCCAGGTGAGATTCTTTGGATTGCAGGGCCGATGCGTTATCGACACGCATCTGATGCGCCTCGCTAATAAATAATACGTTTATTTGACTAGGCTTCGAGTCCTTTGAGTGTGACTCATGTATGTGAGTATAGTATGAGTGTGCCATATACCTATACTGCATTTTATTTCCCTGTTAGTTCTGAAAATCAGGCACTAATGCTGCGTCTAAAGATTAACCTTGCAAACCAGCACTTCTGGCAGGGGGATAGTGAAATGTATTAGGGTGAGATATCTAACATTTCTAGAGAACAAATTATTTTCTTCTTTTCGCAGTTAATTTGAAATTCCTGTTTTCTCCCGATTTCTAATTCCCGAAAAGTCGTCCATTGGGTGTTCAATTGAAATTTAACCTGCGGATATCCTTGTTTAGGAGAGGATGGTACGCTTGGGAGAAATAAAAAGCGGAACTTTACACCCCACCCTACTCTATCTGTGCCTGCCTTGTCTCCGCTTTGACTCACCTTGGACTCAATTTGGAGTCAAAGATAAGGGGATAAGATATCCTTATACTCCTGCAGAACACACCTAATGCTGCGAGCAGTACCTCTGTCTCTCTCTCGTATCAGCGCTTGGCCACTGGATCCCGAATCCACCTCACCGGAAGTGGAGCTTTGACTCTTATTCCCCTTCCACCCTCCGCCCGTCCATCCCCTACTACCGGAAGCGTGATGCCCACCCTACAGCGCCCCAACAACCCCTACAAACATGCAACCAACTTCCATTTTTTTCCCCTCGTTTCACCGCCCGTCTCCATTCCTTAACTCACCCGGAACATTTCCCAACACCTGGTATTTCGCGTTTGCATTAACCATCGAGGGTAAAGTCACACTATCTTAATCCCCTCCTGATACTCTGTGAACTACTTCCTTTTTTATGTCACACTAACAATCGATATCAGCCATTGGTGAGCAGTGCACTACACTGCACGGCAAATGCTATTTTTATTGAGGAATGTCGCGATTTCGTATCTTCCGCTATTGGATGAGGGAAAACATGGATAATATATAGGCGCCTCTTAAATAAAATGGAAGCCATCCTGATAATTTCGACAGCCGGGACTGCAGGTTGGTTGGTTATTTAGGGGAGGTGACCGACAGCTGAGGTCATTTGCCCCATATAGGATAGGTAATTGGGTAATGGTAGGAGTTTTCAGGGAACGGAGGAAGGGTGGAGAGAAACCCGGCGTCAGCATTAGCCTACTCTTAACAAAAGGTGCCAAGGGGACCACGGCTTAACGTCCCATCCGACGGACGGAGTATTGACTTGAAATGACCTCCACTAGGCACTCAAGTGGGGATCGGTTTTCCACTGAAAAATCCGCCACTGCCAGGAATCGAACCCGGGCCCTCGGGATGGGAGGCCAGTACTCTAGCCACCACACCAACCCGATCCCCCGCCGCATTTGTAACTTAAATACAAATATTTTTGAATGGATATTGTGATAGCGTTTCGTAATTTTGATGCTTTATTCCTGAAAGCAGCCGAGTTTTGATCTGTCGAAAACTGTATGCCAATAAGATTCCATCGGAAGCTCCCTTAAATGAACAAATGAAGTAGCCGACCTTCTCTTAATCCTAAGAAACTAATCTCAGTAGCTCGACTAAGCATTCCCGGTGAATCTGCGCTTTATTTCTTTCTGCAGGCTGCGTAGCGGAGTGACATGTACTCAGCAGTCTGCCACCTTCAAATGATTCCCTAGACTGCGATTGTGAACACGAGCAAATATCACGCTGTATGGGGTTCCACCCTCCAATTGGACATTAAAAATAACACCTATATAACGTGGGGATTTCATGTCGGCCACTTTGTGGCAAATATCCCTGCTGTAGGTCAACTACAGTCTTTTAAAGTTAAATGAGAAGCAGCCTTTGTGTTTTCACCGAGGATTCGTCACCACTTCTGCCTTGGCTTATGAAGCAGCGAGCCAGGCTGTGCCTCGCCCTATTAAAGGGCCGCTCCGTCGCCCGTTTAATGCATCCTTCCGGAATTCCAATGTCGGTGGCGTCCCCTTATGTCGCCAACTGATGATAGCTTTGCCTCCCGCGCTGATGCCTGCTCCCTCCCCAAATTCCTTCTCCTCGTCCTCTCTTCCGCCTTGTCTGGCAATATCGACCCGCCCGTCACCCCTCCACTCACCCTTCCCCTCACGCCCCACCCCCTTCCCGCACACAAAACACTCCCCACTCTCCTTTCTTCCGAACACACACGCTTTTTCTCCCTCGTCCACATTCCCCCTCTTTCCTGTAACACTCGAGAGAGTCCCTTCTCTCTCTCTCTCGCCTCCGCAAGCCCGCGTTTTCGTCTGCGATCCGTCTGCCGGGAGAGTGAGGAGGGACCCTCATGGGGGCCTCGCGACAGCCCCTCCCCCGTCCTTGCTCACTCAATCACCCACTTCTCTCGCCAGCGCCGATGAGTGAGGGGTTGCAGAGGCTTCCCGGTCGAGCGCAGGGGAGGCTTCGAGTGGGGAGTTGTTTAAGGGCCCGTGGTGGGTAGGGTAAGGGAACTGGTGGCATCTCTCGGGAGGAAGGGATCGCTGGTTTTGATGGCGTCCCATAATGCCTATTCCATCGACCTTAAAAATTTGTGTGCTCCTGTCCCCAGCGCCCTTTTCCAATTTTCCCTCCCGTTTCTCTTTCTTTATCACCTGCGTCTTGTCTGCGACTCATCCACTTTAATGTCCCCTGAGCTGGTTATGTTTGTTCGACATATCTGCATACTAGGGCATCCGAGATTTACTCCTACTGGACATCGTGAGGCCGCTAGACCTACTAGCTTTTTTTGAGGATATTTTCCTAGTAATTAATAAGTAAGATACCACGCGATCAAAGTTAATCATAAGGTACATCATCATCCCAAAATTAGATGAAGGTTAATTTCACACCCACCATTATTCGGGGGGCAAATAGGTGGATAGCATTAACGGGAAGATTAATCGTTGGCCTAGCATCTATATATGTTTAATGCTCTGCAAGCAAACGCGAGGGTGCGTGGCAGGGGGTGAAGATCACCAAAAATGAACTACTTGCATTCAACTATGAGCTACACTCTTTCAACTAATTGATTTTGCATTCATATTGCATTTACCGAATGGAAAATTTGTACTCACGTGGTTGCGTGTTTTGCAAGCACTTCCACACTCGAATAGTATTTTGCCTTCTAAGCTACAGCAAGTCAATAAATATTGGCCCTCGACATGGTTGCAGGGAATCAATTCCCAATATTTTTCGTAAAATCAAATAACGCTTCCATGGTCGGCCAAGGCGTAACATGCTCAAGTTCTCCTCTGGTGAACGCGGGTTTGACACCTGCGTCGGCAGTGGATGTTCATGAAACTATGTTAACTTAATTCCTGGGAAACCTAATTACGACACAAGGGTGGATTGTCAAGATACAGAAGTACACGATGAGAAGAAATCCCATTTTTTCGGATTGTCGCTCCTCAAGCATGTCGTGGGAACACTCCTCCACGCCGCCGTCTTCACGACCTCGAGGCAATTACCCGCTGGAGGACAGAACTGGGCGAGGGCAGAGAAGGATTTAAGGCAGATTGCTTTGCTGAACATGTTACAAATGCATCAACAAACCCATTGAATTATGCTTGGTTAGGTCACAGAAAAAAATAAAAGTGAAAGGTTTACTTTTGGTGAGGTTTATATGCAATGTTATATTCCCCTCATACTATAAGCAGTTGATGCCAGGGACGTTGCTGCCAAGGAAACAAGAGCTTCAGAGCTTTACTAACAAGCTTTAGAGCCATTATCTTAGGTATTATTACCTGCACTTTTGAGGTGGTAACAAATATTCATGTGAGATTTGCGCAGCTGTGCCGGACAATGAGAAAAAATTCTCCTGGACCGGAATATCGAACCACGGACCTTTGGCTTTCCGTACCTTGTCATCATCTATTACCTTGAACCTCGGTAAAATTGCATCGGTGAATCACGGATCCTGGGTAGCGTAGTGGTCTGCGCAGCGGCCCGAAAAGCCAAAGGTCCGTGGTTAGATTCCCGCTACAGGTGAATTTTTTCACGTGGCTATTAATATAAATTTCACCGCGATAGGTTTGATATTTACTACATATGCATGCACAATGAGAGTTTGAATTTGGAATATTTCATATGAAGCTGACAGACCAGGCACTTAGCCAGGGGGGAGGGGGGGGGGCTTCTGGTTCTTCAGCCCACCCCCGAAATTTTTTCCTAATAATTTTGCTGTTCTGATTTTAGCAGAGAACTTTACCAGTGAGAAGAGTTAAGTATGGGCACAGTAAAAGTAAATATCAAGCACTGAAAATTAAGGGAAGAGATTCGTAACTTGTCAGCACCGAATGGGCAAGGCTGATTTGTTTTAAGTTACGCCCCCCCCCCCCCGCCCCGAAGAAAATTTCTGGCTACGTGCTTGTGACAGGCTTAACAGTATATACGGTATTTTTACTCCTTTAAATGCAATCATATGCGTAGTATGTATGTTCATACATGTCCGGTGTTGGACCATACTCGCTTGCATTTGGATGATGGAAGAGAGAGTCACCTTGCCGACGAGGGCTGTCCCGCGTGCGACCCGGAACGTCTTCCACGTCGGCGGGTATCGAACTCACGACAGGGTCGATAGGGCGAAGCGAGATGCACCTACGGATGGATGCCAGCCTGGGGGAGGGGGGGGGAAAGGAGGGGGCCCTCGGTGGGAGTTAAAGGCGCGTGTAACACTGAGCACATAGGCAGGGTGTGGTAAGGGGTTGGGTGGCACCAGAATAGGAAAATTAGGCGAAGACTGGGGACTGCGAGTTCGCGAAAGAGTTGCCGGGAGTTAAATCGGCTCTCGGCGGAAGGGAGCCTGGAGATTGGGGGTTTGGGAGGAAGCAGTTGGGTTGAGGGTTGGTTTAAAAAAAATACAATCTGTGCATGGAGGATGAGGAGGGCATGGCGCGTTCGTACGTTGTTTCCCACACGGGATTTACGAGGGTACTTCAGTTCCTGCCATCGTTTACTTCAACTTCCTATTCGTCAACAGTTCGGGGAAAAATGGGGAAGAAGGAATTAGGAGAGTGAAGAAAAAGTGTCATTTTCAAGCGGAGAGTGCTCGAATGAGTAGTAAATCGTATTAAGCAAACTAAAAATGCCATATACATTAGGAATGTCTATGGCCTGGTGTTTTCCAGGCGAATCTTCTAAGCAAATATCCATCTATTCTTCTGCTTGCAATTCATTATGAGAATAATAGGAGATTATATATTTGTGTACAAATGTATTCTCATACTGTGTTTAATCGAAATTTTTTGTTTGTAAGAAAATTTATTTTCCCAGTATTATTGCGCCATTGTTTATTGAGGAAAGTTTCTCGGTTTTTATCATGGAGAGCCGACTCAACGTTACAATTCCTTGACCTGGGGTACTGTGTACTTCTACACTTATAAGATGCTGCTGGTGGCGTAACTACAGAAGGACCGCTCAATTTGAATTCAACGTGTCGTCGTATTCTATATTTTCCATATTCTTTACTATTTTATAGTTTTTCTGGTTTAATTTTAGAGGCATAGAACTCACTCTAACTACGCAGGGTCGACATTCAGCTTCAATCTGCAATAGAAGTGGACTTGGGCGTCACAGATAATAAAAACAGTTGTTTCAGGCATGGAAATTGATGACCTTTATTGATAAAAAATGTTACATATCCATTGCCATAACCTAAATGAATGCTGCATATTTTAGGAAAATAAATAAAGGGGAATTAAACATTTCTACCAATATACAGTACTTATTATTAGAAACGGGGATTCTGACATTGAAGAACCCTGGAAGAAAGGAGTAAACAACGAGACAAGCTGCCAAGCACTTCATGCGAGATTTGAGAAAGCCACTTTCTGAAGGCCTATAATCACAAGGAATGAGACATTCTTACTGGAGTTTTTTTTTCATTTCCTAATATCAAATTTTTTATGTTGATCGTTAGGCTGGCTGATATTAATTGGTCAAAAAACTATTGTAATACGACTAAATGTGCTACAACGTTAACAGTCACACTGGGAGAGGGGACTTAAAAATAATCAGATCCTGTAAGAGCTTCTCATAAATCGTCAAATTACGAGGAATTAGTGGAGAACCACTAAACTAACACCTTCACCTAACTTAAGCATACTTTCGCAAAAATACTTGGAAGCTGTGATGAAGTGAAGTTTGCAACCCAATAAATCTATGGAATGCTATAACGTCTACATAACAATTATCAATATCAACTACAACCATGAAAGAAGCCTGAATGAATGAGGAAGAGTGAATACCAAAATGTGAGTGTCCACACTTACAAGCTGATTGGCCATACAGTCTCCGTAGATTAAGGTTAAGTTCATCTAGGTTTTATGTACTAAAACAACGAACCAGAGTTAGTACTTTTTAGTATTTACACAGACAATTAGTTTAGATACAGGAAGGAAATCTATTGCAGACACTTCCATTAGAGTATATCCAAATTCAAAGTCCCTGACAGATCAACACACACAGCAAGGCTGCACAGTACAGCGTATTCTCATCGACGTAACTACCAAGTGATCAACGAAATGGACCAAAAACAACACAACCCCTAACCATGCATCCAAATAAGCAGTTATGGCAACTGCGATTCTGTCATCTCTTCTATATAGTTCACCAGAAGCTACTTCGTGATGAGATGAAATCCCATCGTTATCAGCACGTGTGCGATAGGAAATAGCAATGATAGTAACAAGGCACTCAAGGGTATGAATGAAAACCTTCAGCGGTAAACATATAATGCACCTGATATTTACGCCACCAAGCAGCACGAAAAAGCATATGCGTGACCAAATTCCGATGGTAGAAAGGGTTTGAAAATAATTAATGCTAACACAGAATAACACAATCTGTATGATGAGACAAATTAATCGAAAAATTTTAATCCCTTACCAAGTGTTCGTTCGTGGAATTCGAATATACATTTCTGGATTAACAGCTGCTGATAGCGCAGGAAGTACCCATTTACAGGCTTTATGTCGAATTTTAACGCAATAATATCACTTCTTATACAGCAGAACGTAGGATAAACGGTGTTAATCACTGATATTGCAGATGAAAACAATTTCTGGTAAATGTGAGCGAGAGGGTTACATCGTTCAAACAGAGACCGTAGAGGTGGACTGCGATCTTCGGTTGTCAAAGGTGTCGATGTCGTAGTAGTAAAATTGATATTATGAATGCCGTATGCTTCTTGATGCTTGGACAAATTTTTGTCTCCGTTCTATCACCTGCATGTATTTCCCGAACGCCTCGACTATCTTATCAGCTAGATTTGTTAAAGGCCGTTTTGATAATTGCATTAGTGTTGCGAGTTTAGGAGAAGAAATAGGATGTGAATTACTATCGGAACGCAGGGTAAAATTTAAGTTAACACTAGTAAATTCGAAGCTGTTTTATTTACAGATGACGTTAGATCTATATTAAGAATCACTGCCTATTATGATAGGTTTGATCAGATTAACAATAATACGGAGATAGATTTTCGTACCGATAGATTCAAAATGTCATTTTTCCCCCGTACTATAAGAGGACACTATAGGCAGCATAGTAAAGGCATAGGTAGGAGAAATATTGTTGGAGTAGTCTAGTGTGCATAATGCATATATTAACATGATTACTCATATCATCATGATTACTCTATGGACATATTGTAATGTGCGTGTCCATGAGGATTTTATACCTAATACATTCGTCAGTATTAAGCAATTAAATGAGATGGTACTTTTTTCACAGTTTATTTCTACAACCAATTCCTTACTTACTATGTAGGTACTAACTGCATGTGACCCTATTATGTAGTATGTTTCCATGTTAGTAGCCTAGTTCCATGTCAATAGTGCATGTTTGGTGATCTTCACCCCCTGCCACGCACCCTCGTGGTGGCTCGCAGGGTATTACGCAGACTATGTCGGCAAGTTGGTAGGCCTCCCGTCGTTATTTCGACAAAGCTTCGGCTGTCTTCAAGATGAATACCGAGCGGGAGCGTCTACCCGGATGAAGACATCTCTTGTGTCCCGGGCCCTATCTCTTCGACAGGCATGGAGGATTTGTGTGTTTATATCGCCGCCCTCCCATCTTTCTTCGTCGCCAGCCAGTCCTCCTGTCGACCTCTTCCTCCCCACTGTCCCTACTGCCGAGAGTTCCCACTCATACTTGCCCCTCAAATTCCCCCGCTTGCCCACTCCCATCTCCCGAAGGTCCTCCCGTCCTATCTGAAACCCTTCAAAAAAATCCCTCCCTTCTGCCGTTCGGACTCCGCCTAGGCGTCCATCTCGAGGAAAGCCGAAAGCCTCTTCTTCGTCCCGTCCGGCCATCCCTCATCTCCTGCCCTCGTTCTATCTCCATAAATGTATCTCTCGTTCCTCCCTTTGTGCACGCCAACATTCCAAGATCGATTGTAATTTACTTTCTTCAAGCTCCTCTTCTCTCGATTGTTTGTTTTCTGGCTTTGTCCCGATTCGTCATGGTCGTCACGGCCGGGTCAAAACGTTGCCTGTTGTCATCAAGTTGGTTAATTTTCCTTCCGGGCCATCAAACACCACCGGGTCCTCGACAGACAATTATCTTCGACCGTCTGCGAGGAGCTCAACGACAGAAGTCGATGCTACGGTTTCATTTGAACCCCTGCTCGTTTCTCTGTAACACATCATTAATACAGGGTGCATGATAAAAAATTCTCCATCCGATTGACGTACCGAAACGCTCCAGAGATGCTCCAGTATTAGACGTCGTAAAGACGGTTGATATGGAGTATATTTGGAAATTCACCTTAGCAAATCGTTCATATCCTATCGATCATACCCTACATATTTTTCCTTTCTTCGACCCTATATCAATCTAAGGCACAGGTACCTACGCAATGATTGTGAAGAAATATCCTTTAGCCGAATCATGATTACTCTACGGACATATTGTAATGTGCGTGTCCATGAGGATTTTATGCCTAATACATTCGTCAGTATTCTATATATCTACATCTACATAATACCCTGCAAGCCATCATAAAGGTGTGTGGCAGGGGGTGAACTCTTACCAAACATGCACTACATATCATGCATAAAAAAGGATTAGACCTTGTATAGGTACTGTTCAAAACTACGCTATTTAAAAAAACATAAAAATAGCTAAACATACATGCAAGAACATGCCGTTAGTTGGGTTAGTTATAAGTCCATGTACCAACATGCAGCTACCAATGTTATCCATTGCTACACTTGTACTGGATATATTTACCGTTATTCATATCCCTAATAGTACGAGGAAAAAAGGACATTTTGAATCTGTCAGTTCAGCAATCAATTTCTCTAATTTTGTGATTATGGTCAAGTCTACCATAGTAAATTGGGGTCCGCAAAATATTTTTGACATTATCCCTGAAAATATGGTCTGCAATTAAGCAATATATTAAGCAATTAAATGAGATGGTACTTTTTTCACAGTTTATTTCTACAAGTCGACCAGTTTCGTCGCATAGGCGACATCATCAGGTGCCCGATGATGTCGCCTGTCAACTTGTAGAAATAAACTGTGAAAAAAGTACCATCTCATGTAACTGCTTACAATGGATTTCCACAAAGTAAAGCCTGAAAGCATCGAGTTTATTCGTCAGTATTGTTTTATTAATTGGCTAAGAATGTGATCCCAAGATAGTCATCGTGTACGCATATTCATCAACCGCTCATGTTGATCCTATTGAACATCAATCACTTCTGTGTGAAGTATTTGATGGCATCAAAATTGGCCAGGCTGGTTTAATTAACGCGCGTGCTTTTATACACTTCAGAAGACAGCTTATTTTCCCTTCTTTTTCTCATTCGATAAAATAAGTATCTGATGACATAATACAATGAGAAAGGTAAACATCTTTTTTAACGTAGATCAAATTATTATAACGCCATTTCATTTTGGGAACTACTATATCTTGCTAATTCTGTGAATATTTTTTCCTGTGGGTTATACCAACAAATTTTTGCGTCATTTACCTTCCTCAGTTAGTTAATTACCTCTACGGAGAAATACGTATTTCCAGGGCGATTACTCCAAGATAGATTAGAAATAATATTGATCCCCAGATACTCAAATTCGCCCTCTATGTTTATTTCTGCTCTACTATAAAACTTTTTATGATGACAATCACCATCATCATTGGTCAACAATCCTAGGGTTGGTTTGACGCAGCTTTCCCGGATTCCCGGTGATACGCGGTTCCTGAAAATATTTCTTGCGTCTTCGGGAAGGAGTTCCGCTTCGAATTTACTTTAAAGATTCATTCTTAATTGTAAAAAAAGGTAGGACCTCTAGCATATCATACTATTGTATGGTATCCTTACGAAATAGGCCTAAATAATGAACTTGAACGTGTGCTGCGAAGATCGGTAAGACAAAGGGACGGTACGATAACCATATAAGCGTAACCAGTCTATTAGATGAACTAAAATGAGAATCATTCTCAGAACTTGGTTTGAAATTTAGATTTAATCTCTTAAAATAAATTCCAAGATAATATTTTCACTGATGACGTTAAAAATATTCTGCGAACTCCCAACTTAACTATGGTAGATTGGACATTAATCGCACAATTAGAGAAATTGATTGCCGAACTGGCAGATTCAAAATGTCCTCATTTCCTTGTACAATTAGGGATATGGATAGCTGTAAATATATCCAACAGCATAAATATTTGGCCTATAGAAGAATCGAGTGGAGGGCTGCGTCAAACCAATCCTGGGATTGTTGACCCTTGATGATGATGATGAGAATAAATATAAGTCTATCAATGAATTGCATAGATTTAATGCATGTTGGTATAAGGAATTTAAGCTAACTCAACTAAGAGCTTGCTCTGCTATTTTTATCTTTCTTAACTTGTGAAGTTTTCCATAGAATATTATAACTAATCCTTTTTTATGCATGATATGTAATTCATGTTTGGTGCGAATTCACCCCCTGCCACACGCCATAATGCAGAGTATTATGTAGATGTACTGTTTGGGTGGAAGCAGGGAGCTCTGTGATCGAGAGAGTGCGAAGGAAGGAAAGGAAGGGCGATTTGTTCACTGTCGCAAGTTGTACGCGACCAAAAATACACTTCGTGAGAGGCGTGGCGAAACTTTTGCTTTGGACTTGCTGCGATGCACTTGTTCCGTTTCTGCGCGCCATTTTTAGTCCCACGCTCTTCATACCGTATGAGTGCCACGGCAATTTGTCACGGAGCGTCAGGAAAGGATGTGCAGCGTATTATTCCATGTTTTCGACTGTTTTGGAAAACGCTTGATCCTCGCTGCCTCCCGACATCTCTCGCAGCCGCCATCTCCCCTCTCTGCCCTTCGGGTTCGAAGTGCAATTATCTTTTGCCGCACGTCATGTTTTGCACGATGTCGGAATAACTCATCCGTGCCATATATGTGTTTAACGGTATGGGTTTGAGCGGCAAAAATAAACAATGGGTGTTATAAAAGAAACTGCCCGATGCATCATGTCTGCAGCATGCCGATTCTTAACTCGGGTTACGATGCTCCATTGTTCACCTGGAACAATTACCAATTCATCAGCGGCCGCTGCACTGCCCGGTGAAATATGTATTAAAACAATGCGCCCTTATAAGGGCTTTGCTTGATTGACATGAATTAATGCATTTACTCGCGCTCCCCGTAGAAGCAAACTGTCAATTTTCAAACACGTTTGTGATTTACGCCCCCCTTTTGTTTCCTCCGCTCACAGCTCAATCTCAGTTAATATTTGGAATTGGCTCCTATCGGTGCTGGCTGGCCTAGTGCCATAATGATTAATAAGACGACAGCTCTCCCAGAAATTCCAAAATCTCACGAGAGATGACGTTTTCGCGTTTAAAAAGGGCGGCTAGATTCTAGATCTAGGGCGGCTTTTTTTGTTGCGTAACAGTTATGTAAATAATTTTTTTATTAGGAATCACGTCCTTCAAGCTCCAATATCTTACTTTTTTGAAAATTGTGAACCAGAGAAGACAGCTGATGGTTATTTTTTGCGCGAACGAGAGATAAACTATTTTATAAGAAATTATGGTTCCTTCACATCTTTATCAGTTCTATTTCTAGCATGCTCTGTTCTCCTGCTAATTATTTAATGTCCTTTGAAAGTAAATATCTCGTTTAAACTGCTTAGTAATCCCAATTCATTTGCTTTTTACTTTAAAAGTACAAGTACTGAGGTTATATCACATTTTTTCGAGGTGGTGATTTTTACGGCCTAAAAATGATTGCGCATCTTCGGATTGGGATCGGGATGTTAATGAAGCTGGTTGGATAGGTGAGGGTAGAACTCACCCCGGACTAAGCCACAGGCGTGTGATATTCACAGATTCAGGCAGTTCCTTTCCCTGGGCCACCTCGCATACCAAGAATTTTTTTTGTTCGGGGGCTTCCAAAGGTTTCACCCGGATTTGAACCCGGGACCCTTCGATCAGTAACGAAGCGCTCTACCCACCAGGCCACCAAGCGACTGTTTCATATCAAGCAGTAAATTAGCCGATGCCATACTAAAGCAGATTCCCCAGGGTGAATACTTCCAAAACGATGAGATGTATTCAATTCTATGGAGCACACAAACCTGCAAAAATTACTGTCGTTTTTGTAAAGCTGTAATTATTTCCGCTTCAGTTGGTCTGTTTACACATCCTTCGTGGTTTTTGAACGAACATTTCGAGACTGCGCATGGCAAGAAACTTATGGGTTACTACAAGATGTGCTAAGTACCGCATAGGCCGCATCAAAACATTGACCGTATGACCGTATTTTTGAATGAAAAAAAAAGTTAAAGTGATTCTTGGAATTGCAATATATTTTTTCCATTGATGAGTGCATTATATTTCTTTTACGCGAGTAATAATGAGCCCAACTTGGGCTCACTCACAATACTATAGCATGTTTTGAGTTACAGGCATGCAGTTAACAATAAAGAGTGGAACAGATGGAACATAAGTATCTGAGGAAAGTTGAGAGTTAGAGAATCTTTGTAACATGAAAAGGATCTAAAGCGTCTCTGAAGCATGGAAAAAGTATTATTGCCAATATATCACTATTGTCGTGAGAAAAATAATGAATATGCACTTAAAAAAGAATTTCATGGCAAAACTTTACTACACCAAACCTACTCTATTTATTATTGATTGTTTTCCCGCGTTCAGGGTAAGTTTTTGACGAAGTAATCCCACTTATCTTTGCATTGAAATCCCTTCCCCCTCTCCCAATGCTATTACTCCCATCATATCAGCATATTTCCTTCTCCTAGAATGTATTATTATTAGAATGGATGCATAATTGGTCGAGAGCATGAAAAATAGAACTTAATGGCGTGAAAAATAATGACCTTCACTACTCTTCTATTATTTCCTTCTCAGATGATTCCTTTCTCCGTCATTCCGAGCTTAAACTAATATTACCCCGTGATTTGTGCAACAAAGTTATCTCACCGTCCTTGAAAGCATGCGTGGAGAGGCGGCTCTCTCTTTACTTCTGCCGAATAGAAAATAGGCTTCGCTTCACGATTTCCCTCCATCTGGTCGATAGTTTCTCTCATGTGCGACACACCCTCGCCTTAAGAGCATCCGCTATTGGAGTACACTTCTCCAATGATCGGAACGTTTAAGGGCAATTAAAGGTCCACAGAAATAAACTACATGCGTGAAATGAACGAGACAATGCATTGGAATCCCCATGCTGCTCTGGTGGATTCTGCGTGCAGGGATAAGGCTTTCTTACATATCTTTCATCAGTCGACCGGTCGCTGCTTTGCCAACAAACGTTGAACAATGGGATTAGGGAGTTGAAGTAACCGGTTATGAAGCCGTTTGAAGAATTAACACGATCGATTAAGGTCTCAATCCGATTAAGTTTTATCGAATGGCGGAGACTAGTTTCCGTAAAGAGAAATACATGATGTAGCTGGAATTTTTCAGGCAAAGTCTTAGAGATCAGCGACCCCCGAATCCTACGTTTTATAGTTCAGCGAAGGTAAATGCATTGTACAAAATTAGATTAAATAGTGTCAAAATCATAGTTAACAATTTAATGGCTTTAGCGGCATAAATCGGGTGTTGCAAGGAACTCATTTTTCAAACCCGTTCAGCATATATGCAATTTCAGAAAACCATCAACCCATTGTATGCACGGTCACGTCCCTCTCCGGCACCTTATATGTAATTATGCAATGAACATTTCCCGGTGTGCCCACCCTCAATAGAAGATGCAACATGCAGGATACTATCTGGCGCTATTAAACCACTGGCAGGGCGATTGGGGGGTTTGTGGTGATAAAAGAGATGGCAGGCTGTGCACAGGAGACGGAAAGCGATGTTTAATTGCCTCGATGAAGATGTTGACGCCCCTCCCTCCACTCCGTGAGTGGCGTGACTGGTCATCCCTCTCGGTCCATACCCTCTCTCTCCCCACCCGCCCTGACGGGACAAGCAGTAACATGGCACGCGGCTGGCCAACGGCGGGCGACCGCAATCACCATTCCCATCAAAAACCAGCTTCGTTGCCCAGGTGGATAACGCACTGACCGTCCGGGCAGTTGATCGCCAACTCTCGTCTCCAACATTCGTCTCGTAGAAGGGCTAAGATATAAGAGGAACTCCATGAGAGGGAAACACTTGGATTCGACGGAGCGCATCGGGGTGGAATACGTCTTTTCTCGTTTTCAAACTGCAGAAACTAGACTCCAGGGTATACTGGGAGCTCAAAACACAAGTTATTGTGACGCGCTTTTGAGTCAGCATACCTTATCGCTAACTTCCTCTGGGTTAGCAAATAAAAAGATCACATTCACAACACCAGCACGGGATATTTACGACCACAGGATATTAATGTCGGGTCTTCTGGGAATGAGTGTTAAATCAAGGCAATAGTTGGTTTTTACATTTAATCTTCATATACCCAGTAAACACATAGAGTTTATATAAAAATCACGCAAATATGAATGCAATATTGAAATTTTAAGAATCTAGAATCTACGCCTTCAATATTCAATCCCCCCTTTCGTAAGTGTATGCACGACAGTTTGTTTTCTATCGTATACGTGGCGTGATAAAAAAATACCGGGAATTTTCGTTTTTCTTAAAGAATATTTATTTACTAATCAGCATCACTTTTGTCCCCTTCAAAGTAATCCCCCTCGCGTTAAACACACTTGTGCCAGCGTTTTTTCCAATCTTGGAATCACTTATGGAACTCACTTTTCGGCATACAGTTCAGCTCCTTCAGCGATTCTGTACTTATCTCATATCATCAATGGTGGCAAAACGTCGTCCTTTCATGGTTATCTTCAACCTCGGGAATAGAAAGAAGTGACAGGGGACAAATGTCCGGCGAATACGGTGGCCGAGGCAAAATAACGGTTTTAATCAAAAAAATCACGAACAAGCAGTGAGGTGTGAGCCAGAACATTACTGTGGTGCAATTTCCACGAGTTGTTTTGCCACAATTCTGGGCGTTTTCGTCGGATTGCTTCACGCAAATGGTGTATAACTTCCAGATAGAATTTCCCATTTAGCGTATGACAATATTGCAGGAACTCAAGATTCTTTACGCCATTGAAATAGAAGAAAACAGTGGGAAGTTATTCCCGTAATTTTTTTATCGCACCACGTGCAAAAATGGTTACGATTACAGTGGGATACATGATAATGAAGGGAAAAATAAAAGACGTATTTTAAGGAGACGGCAAAATGAGGTATTACTCGCAGAAAAGAGTATACGACAGAATATTAGGAAAGAAGAACAGTATCTTTGGAACACCTAATCGAATCATCCCCCAGAACCACATTAGGAGGGCAGAAGAATCATTCGAACTCTGTGGCCACGGCAGAAGTAGCATCATGGAACAGAATTTTCCAGCATCTCAGCCATAACTTTCGGACATGACTGCCAGTTTATAAAAAAAATTGTTAGCTAAAACTGATTCGCAATTAGAATCCGGTCACCCATACTAGGAATACCAAAAGTTACACTGCAATACTGAAATCTTTCCTGTCGCGATAGTTCCAGGGGTAATTGAGATAAGATGCCGTTCGAGTCCTAGCTATCAACTGCTTGTTTTCTAGCGATCAACCCACCGGAGGCAAAACATTAAATGTAATTCCACATATATCCACGGACTCATTGAAGGTGATGGAATCCAAACCAACCTTCGGGTTGAATCGCTGACTGAGTAAAGAAACAATCCCTGTTTTTGGAGAATATGCAATCCCACAGCGGAGGACTGAAAGTTGTGAAATCAAACTGGTCTTTCCATTCGCCTGGATTCCTTGCTGGGCATGACGTCGAGAACTCGGGAATTCAGAGTTTCCTTCTCGTGCCCCTTGGTATCTGCATCACCTCAATGTCCCGGCTTTGTCTCATTATTCGCGGAAAAATCCGCCATAAAAAATGTTTGTAGTCGTTAAACTCCTCCGCCAGTGACGCTTATTTGCGAAAATCCCCGAGGGAGGGGGCACTTTAGCTTTGGGCGACTGTTTACCTTCGCTGCCCTCGCCACGGGGACGGCGGAGGACGTCTTGGTGGGTGGAGGAGGTGAGAGGCTGGGGGGGGGGGGGAAGGGGGGAGCGAGTTAATTGTTGGTAGCGCGGTCGTAAAATCTTTAGCTTCAGTTCTTGAGAGATTGCATTCGCGCAGTCAAGATATGCTAGAATAGCTTTCAATAAGGGTCATGAGTCAATCCTCATCCGTTCCTTTCCTCAAGTAAGTACGTCTCATTCCAACTCAACAAAAAGATGTATAAAAGTTACCAACTATCGACAACACCTGTAATAAATCATTTTAAATTCGAAACAATTCTTAAATACAGCGAGGCATAGTAGGAGATCTCTTTATATCGCAAGTTTGATCTCTCCAAGTATTATCATTTTATCGTCATATGTCGTATAGACTGATGACTTGGATGTTGGCTGAGCATGTCCAAGGAAAATATAGATCCAGCAATATTTGAATATAATGAAGGGGGAATAGAAAAATTCAGCTAGCTATACAAAACTTGTAAATAAATTATGAGCTGCAATCATTTCAATCCCGAGGGATCCAAATTATATTCATACCCAAGAGTCTTCTTTGGACGCGTTTCAATATCAATGATAGAGAAGCTTGAGCAAAATTTTCATGCCAATACATGATTGTACATTAAATCTTACTCCCGCTATGTAATATTTATTATAGGCAATATATATGCGCCCGTCTTTCTGTTTCGGATTCTGAGCTTTAGAAAATACAAATCATTGTCTGATAGTTGATTTTTTTGTCTCCGGTTGGCATCATTACGAATAATTACAGATGTCTAAAGTTTATTAGAGCAAATGTTGTTTTGATTGCTACGGGAAGGACGATCAACAGCTTGGGATATTTGCGTGATTAATGATATTTGAATAGTTAGGAGTTGTATTTTCGTAGGTATGGGTACCTGTAAAGAAGCCAGGTGTCGGCAGTCGCCTCCTCCGACAAAAGGCCGGCGGTTTGATGAAGAGTTAAACGTCAAAAACCCACCGGTTAATGTGCTGCACCTTGAATGCTATCCACACAACTCTCACGAAAGGACCGTCATTCTAATTAAATATGTCTGCCACTGATGGGATTTGAATCCGGGATCTTGGTAGGACGGACATTCTCAATCAGCACATAATTCCATTATGAAGATGTGCAAATTTTCATTGTTAAGTCTCTGGTTCAATTGATCAAACGCATCATCTGTTAATGTAATGACAAAACTCTGACGACATCTTCCTCCCTTGGACTCCAAGTAGTAGCTTCCGTAATAGATTTATTTTAGTACGAGACTCAGGAGGGATCGGGTTGGTATGGTAGCTAGAGTACCTACTGGCCTCCCATCCCGTGTACGCGGGTTCGATTCCCTGCAGTGTCGGATTTTTCAGTGTAAAACCGGTCCCCACTTGAGTGCCTAGTGGAGGGCATTTCAAGTTCAGTACTCCGTCCGTCGGATGGGACGTTGAGCCGTGGTCCCCTTGGCGCCTTTCGTTAAGAGTAGACTAGTGCTGACGCCGGGTTTCTCTCCACCCTTCCTCCGTTTCCTGAAAACTTCTACCATTACCCAATTACACACCTCAGCCTGACGTCAGCTGTAGGTCGCCTCCCCTGAATAACCAACCTTATATGCTGATTATTTTTATAGTTCAATATTTTGAAGAACTCTACCGATGCATATGCCAATAGCACGCCTTTGCACGCTGCGGTGCCAAGTGAGACCATTTACGGCCGCAGGTGATAAATGAGCGCAAACACGGCACATCGCATTCCTTCGGGACTTTCCTGTATTGCTGTAGGAGGAGTTGGGGAGGGAGAGGGAAGATGGAGGAGACGGCTCACTGCCGGATTCTGCGATCTACGCGTTGCGTAAAAAATGCCACTTTGGAGGTGAACCTCAGGACCAGCGAGGGACCAAGAGTGTCGGGGACCGTTCGGGAGTTCACCGACGGACGGGCGGGCATCGTTCCGGTCACGCAGCTCCTTGATGTAAAGCCCACGGCTACTGTGGACGATTCACACTGTTAAAGATGAGCATGCATTGTTTTTATTTTGGGCCTGGAGATAAGGCTAACGATTGGGGACAACATCAATGGAGGCGAGGCCGTATTTCCACGTATCCCTCGAGAAATTTTGGAAAATAAAAACTTTATTAGTATGATTCTAATACATACAAAACCTATTAGAGCATAATTTTAATTCCTGTTCTCGGCTTTTTTTCCTACCATGCTACTCATTAAGCTTGTCCATGTTGTGGTATTTTCTTGAAATTTTGCCGACGCCGGGTTTCTCTCCACCCTTCCTCCGTTCCTTCCTCCTGAAAACTCCTACCATTACCCAATTTCCCATCTGTCCTAAATGACCTCAGCTGTCGGTCGCCTCCCCTGAATATCCAACCAACGAGACTCAGTTACTTTCCGTACCTGTAATTTATTTTCGTGCTACTTGTTCATTGCAACGTGAAATTTCAACCCCCAATCGTTACTAAACATGTTGAGAAAATTAAGGTAGGTACATGTCAAGGAGCGTCATTGTCAAGGTACAAGACGTCGAAATTGATCGGAATAATAAATCATTTTGTGGAATTGTACAAAGTAAATTTTCTCAACATGTTTAGTGCAACTAAATTCCACCAAGTATCGCCTGCCTCCATTGATGTTGTCCCCAATCGTTAGCCTTATCTCCAGGCCCAAAATAAAAACAATGAATGCTCATCTTTAACGGTGTGAATCGTCCACAGTAGCCGTGGGCTTTACATCAAGGAGCTGCGTGACCGGAACGATGCCCGCCCGTCCGTCGGTGAACTCCCGAACGGTCCCCGACACTCTCGGTCCCTCGCTGGTCCTGAGGTTCACCTCCAAAGTGGCATTTTTTACGCAACGCGTAGATCGCAGAATCCGGCAGTGAGCCGTCTCCTCCATCTTCCCTCTCCCTCCCCAACTCCTCCTACAGCAATACAGGAAAGTCCCGAAGGAATGCGATGTGCCGTGTTTGCGCTCATTTATCACCTGCGGCCGTAAATGGTCTCACTTGGCACCGCAGCGTGCGAAGGCGTGCTATTGGCATATGCAATGCTCTTTCTCACACGCGCGACACAACGTAGCTCACCTGTGCATCTTATGGAAAAACCTCCGCGGCGGCGGGGATGGAGGGAAGCGAGATTTTTCCCTTCTCCATTTTATCCGCGCGGTTAATTTCGCGTTAATGGTGTGAATTACTTCAAGGTCGACCCCGCGATCCAGCGACGGCTGAAGCCAACTTAATGGTTCTTTATCCGCGAACAATAAACGTTCGCAGGCGGAACGTTTCCTCAAAATTGATGCTTGTATGGATTTAATTATGCATAGCCGGCGTGGATGGCGTTATTGCCTTGTGGTTAATAGCGTGTGGTGTGCGCATGGTGCTAGATATGTGCGGTTATTGAATCCTTAACCGGTTTGTAAAAATATTTCGCGGTAGTAACTTAGCGAAATCTGCCTGGAAATCCTTTTTAAGTCTGTCTCGTTATCGAAGCAATTTCCGATTACTTTAGGGGTAATTGATTCGCTGTAAGAAGTCTGCCGTTGAAAATTACTCGGCGCGATAACTAATGTGACAGGAAGCTGAGAGGAAGCAATTATCTCATAAGAAATATAAATAATTGCATTTATTGAACCGCATGGGCTGCGTAACGTTTCGTATCTCAAACGAGTGTCTTGGACGTTATTCATTTGACATGGATAATGATTATCCTTCGTCACTGGTATTGCGTCTACCATTATTACGCGGATATTTCGATGCTTTTAGCTTTAACGTCAACGTAACTGTGTCCGAGTACTCGCCCATGTATTAGGATTGATAGAAGCTCAATATTTTGATTTTATTCCTTGGCAAACCATAAGACCTTGGTTATTCATTTCATGCATACTATAATTTTTCTTGGAAATCTTGACGGCTTTTATAATTTAAATTAATTCTTAATAGCCAGTTACTGAGTGTGAAGAATTAATTGGCCATTTTTCGTAATTGTTTTCCACAATAGGGTGTTTTACATTGTTTAACTGCAAATTGTCGATCGAAATCAGAACTAATGGTATGTGTACTTATTTTATTTTATTATGTGAATCTTGCAATTTATTCTAAATTCAAATTCAAAACTGTTATAATGGAACACATTTATGTTATATAAAAGCCAGAATTTATTTATTATTTTTGTGAATGACAGCTGCTGAACCACAGCCAATTTATTCAAGGAATGGTAACCCCAAAACAAGAAATTATTTCTTCTGGGATACCTAGTTTCACCCCCATTTTGATTTGTTAAAATTGTGTATATCTTTTGGGTGAAATGAACTCTATTCTATTCTAAATCGGAGAAGAAATTATGTTTATTTTTTACGACGTAGACTCTAAGGAGGCTCCACCGAATTATGAAGTAGTTGTCATTTTCGTGAAAATTTCAGGACACACAATATTTTAGCCATTCTATCGATTGGCCATAAAATAATAAGGCCTTTCCATCATATATTTGAAGAAAAAAGACGTTGAAAATCAGATAATTTATACGTGGTTATACGGCAGAGCATGGCTCTTGCAGTAAAATTTGCAGATTAATGTTTTAAAGAGTAATGTCGTTTTGACGGAAAACTAATATAACAAGCGCAATTTTATGTAGAATTTAGCATTGTAAAAAAGTGCTCGCCTTACCATACTCGTTTAATTGATATTAATAAATGTTTGCTCGAAAAAAAAGCAGAAAAGCCTTAGTTACATGGAAGTGGCGCTACAGTATGTTGTTATCATTGGCAACGGTACTTGTGACGGAACGTGCTTACAAGCCTATTTACTAACTTAATTTAGGACAATACCTTACCAAGGTCCTAATTATATTTTTTATGTAATTTAAATATTTCATTGGTTATTGATATGGTGTAATTAATACCAATGCTTCCAAATGGTAGCAGCGTCATTGTTGCCAAACAATTTTCAAAGATATCAATATTATTTAAATTCAAAACAAAGAGTTGTATTTGCAAGCGAATAGTTTAAAACTAAGTAAAAAGATATCTAACTTATTTTAGAATACGTATTAGCGGAATTGAGCATGTATCCTCACTTTATAAATTAAACGTGACAACAACACGTCAGTCATGTTTCGAAGTCAAAATGAGTTAAAAGAGCTGGTAAAAAATAAAATGCAACTACAACGCGCTATATAATAGCACACTCATACAATTATTGTTTATGTGTTATCACCCTATACATGATTTTCCATACATGTGTTTTTCTGGATCAGTATTTATTCATTAAATAACTTAACTCTTTTACGGGATTTTGAATCGCGGAGTCACGGTGGAACCTCCTTAAAGACCTCGATAATCCCCTCCCACACTCTCCGCGAGTGAGGAACACGCCAGAGAACTGCAACGGGTCCCCACCGCGATGCTTTTCTGCTCCTTGAGCAAATTTTGTTTCTTTGTCAAAAAAAATGAGAAAGAAAGAAGAAAGCCCTCTGATGCTGCCAGTTTTTTTTTTCTCTTTTCCTGAGACGTTTCCAAGCCAGCGGATTCACCGTAAGAAGGACTCGCACCATTTTCGGTGGAGGTCGTCGAACCCCCGCTGTCTTTCTTTCTTTCTGGAAACTCTCGGTTGGGGCGAAGAGGGCAGGCCGGTCTTCCTCTCCCTGGATGCTGTTCTTGCCGCCGCGGCGGTCCACGAACCCCCACCTTCCCCCCCCTCTTCATCCCTGCCTCCTTCCTGTCGTATCTCATCCCATCTCAATCTTCCCCCTTCGCTGCTCCGTGGCTGCGTGCTCCTCTTACTCCACTTAAAGATGTTGGCCTGCGGTCTTTTTCGGCCGGAGACGGAAACGAGTCTCCTCCCTCAGCAGGCTTCAAAAATAACCAGGCCCTTGAATTGAAAATCCACGGGGAAATTTGTAACGAGTGCTTTGGCCTTCTCGCCTACCCCTCGAGCCAATGTAAGGGTGCAGGTTGCGGTTGAAATGTCTCTGAAAACGGTTTACCTCGAATCCGAGTCACTTGAATCACGATTGGAGAATAACTCATCTTTTGACGTGGGCGAAACACAATTCCTTTCTACGTAAGCTAAGAACACGTTATCTCACCTCATTATCCGCGTGCTTCCCTTTCTTTGCGTGAGATTTTCAGTCTCTCTTCTCTTTTATTCCTTAGTGATTCATGAAGAACAACCTATCTGACCCTTCCTGTTCATAACCAGTCGTCGGTAGCCCTTTGCTCCAGGCTTACAAACCATGTTATTCCAGTTCTTAACTTATCAAGGTATACTTATTTCGACATCCGCTACAGTTTTTAGCATTTCTTCGTTCATTTCCTATTCTCCTATCTTTATCTGATCCTCTCTTTCTCATCTACACATCTACATCTACACGATACCCTGCAAGCCACCGCGAGGGTGTGTGGCAGGGGGTGAAGATCACCAAGCATGTACTACCGTCATGCAAACAAGCAACTATAGGGACACATGCAACTAGATTTTTAGTATCTATAGTATTTAAGGGTTTAATACGTGCATCATGCACCACAGACTACTCCAAAATATTTCCCCTACCTATCCCTTTGCTATGCTGCCTATTCTGTTCTCTTATAGTACGGGGGAAAAATGCCATTTTGAATCTATCAGTACGACAATCTATCTCTCTAATCTTGTTTATCTGATCGAATCTAGCATAATACGCTGGTGTTTTTAATGTGTGCCTAATTTTTCTCCCATCTCTCTATTCTCTCTGTACTTTGATTACAGCATTTTAATTGATTTTCTCTTCGCTTTGCGACTCTGTGTTATCAAACTGCAAATTTGAGTCTTCCTCAGCGAGCTATCACTAGACACTGGTAGTAAAATACGAGTTTTTAATAATGGATATTAATTAATATTTATTAATATATATAATGAATATTTAATAATGGATGGATTTCCCCTACACTCTGCCAGATGGAAACTTTGACTGAAGTCAAGTCTTTCTGAAGTCTCGTATTATGTGATTTGCCCCCTAATCCCTTCTCAATCGTAGTTTGTTTGATACCTAACATTTCATCTTCATTCCATATTATCTCTTTTCATTGACGATCTCATCCACATGCCCGTATCCGTCCTCTATAACGAAAACCAATGCCCCCTGCACCAAACCCCCGTCTATTTCCTCGTAGCGTCTAAAACTTTATGAGCCCTGATGACGGGATTTAGAACTCCAACTGACGCCCGCAGTTTATTGGAACTCCTGAATTGCTTTTGTGAGTGGAAAGTTCTTGTTGTACCGACGTCGTCGACTGCAAAGTATTTGTCCTTGAGCAAAATTAATTTATAATTCACTCCTTTTCGTTTCCCACAAGTAGTCTCCCTTCCCTCTAGATTCTTCCTCCATGTACCGACCACATGTTCATCTTCCATTACCCACCCCTCTTCTTCCTCTTTTTGCTTTCTTATAATTTTATACCCAGATTCTCGGGGAAGTCTCCGTAAGTAGAAGCTTGCGCCACCGTAATTGGCAGTTTTGAATACACTTTATGATGAAATTAACTGCATTAATTTATGAAAATTTCATTGAAACCATCCGATTCATTCAGTCGAGTCAAGGAAATCGAAAGCTTATGATGACCTTTGTAACCCTTTGGTGACCTGCGACGGGTGATCCGTAGGCATCCGTCGCGAAGCGTCATTTCCGCGGACCGTTACTTTGAAAAATGATTTTCAAGCATTGCGAATATTTCACTGTCGAAATTTTACTTGCATTATCATTCATCACATCTCTTTGTTCCACTGAATCGTGCACGTAACTCCTTTATCTTCTTGAACCTCCGGGAAAAAGGGGATGAATCCGTAGTTGTTGTCTATTCGATTGAAGTGGGAGAGAATTGAAGAATGCATCCATCAATATCCTGCGTTTCATTTATCCATCACTGTCCATCGTTTACCTCATCGCTTTTCTTTAATGAATGTCATGTCGTGTTTACTTCTACGCTGGCATAATTTTTCATGTCAACTCTTCCACGCGCTATCGCTCTTTACTTTAATCTAAAAGACTTCCGCTATGGAGTAATCATTCTATGAGAAAAATTGTCATCATTCTTGAAATCATGTCACCTACCGTGATTTTTAGCGCAGTATTTTTTTATTTGTTTGCCCGATCGTGGTTGTATCAAATGAGTTAATCGTAACGTTTATATTAATTATTGGCTGGGCGTATATCCACCCTCGCAATGAATCTCCGTGCCTTCCCCCTTGTGTTGCCCTCCCTCTCGCTCTCACCTGACCTTGCCCTGGGGGGAGAGAGAAAGGAAGCTGAGACTCCTCCACTACTTCTCCTCCACCGCAGCACGCCTCCCCCCAACCTCGCTCCTCCTTACATCCCCGGGGGAGGGGCCGGTGTTTGGTGGCCGGAGGCGGACGGGGGAGGGGCACCGTGGGAGCCCGCGGGGTTTGGTGCCGCTCTCCTCCTCCTTCTCCCCCGGGGGGAGGGGGGACTGAAAGAGGTACGCGAAGGGGAAGGGGGCGATGATGAGGGAAGAAGTAGAGGAAGGTGTTCACCCCCACCTCCTCCTCGCCGCGCCCCCCTCCCTCCCTCCGCGCTATCATCTTGACCTTGGCTTCCGTCTCAAGGACGGAGTGACGCAAAGTAGTGTGGGGGTAAGATGGGAGGGGTGAGGTTGGTGATGAGGGTTGGGTTTGGGTGGTGTTGGTGTGTTTGTGGCTTGCTGTTTGGCGGTGAGGGAGGATGCGTGTGGAGTGGGGGGGGGGGGGGATTGATGGGTCTTCTGACTGAGCTGCGGTCCCGAAAGGGATTCGAGGGGGGGAGGGGATTGTTTGAGGAATTGGAGGAGGGTGGGTCGAGGAGGGAGGGGGAATATGTGTTTGACAAAACAAAGTGCTTTTGAGTGTCCGTGTCGAACACGGAACCTAGCCGAGGAGCAGGGGGGTGCAGAATGGGGTGGTTGGGTGTGGAGCCGCGGCTGCAAGGAACACGGAAAGCCAAGGAAGTGGTTGCTTCCCTTATTTTCTCAACCACTTGAGTTCATTTAGCCACGTGATACGAATTGCAGCGAGACTTCCCATGGCATACGGGCTTTAATTTCTTTTCCTCTATTTCAGCCTCTTTGCTCACAACCATCCCCGGCTTATTGTATGCGAATGTCAATCAATACCATTAAAAAAATCGTTCTATTCTCCTATTATTTTCAACGTGTTTGTTTATCGCCTCATAATTATAGGTCTTGATTAATTAATCTCGTGTAGGACATTTCAAGCCGTGAACGGCGGTGAAATTCACATTAATTGCCATGCGAAAAAATTCACCTGGACCGGGAATCGAAACCACGGACCTTTAGCTTTCTGGGCCACTACGCAGACCACTACGCTACCCAGGAACCCTAATTGCCATGCGAATTTGGGATCCTGGGTAGCGTAGTGGTCTGCGCAGTGGCCCGGAAAGCCAAAGGTCCGTGGTTCGATTCCCGGTCCAGGTGAATTTTTTCGCATGGCAATTAATGTGAATTATTCAAGTGTCTATAAATCTCGTATCCGAAGCTTGATCCATTTCTCCTTTGGTGAGAAAAATTCAAGTTATTGACCTTTCGGCCGTTTCCATGCGAGCTCTGCTGGAGCCTAACCACCAATGATTTATTATAACTTAAAAATTGGAATGTGCTTACTTGCGTCATCCTTTCCCTTCTAAATATTAATAAACTACTGTTAATCCTTCCGTTTGATAAGTCTATTCGCCTGATTAAAAACTCCAATTCATGTCCTATCCGTTATATCTTGATCCTATGATTTTGAATGATATTGAGAAATTTTGTAAGTTGATTGTCTTGAGCTAGCAGTTCATACAATACCCCCAGTTATAACCATGATGAAGATATCAGTACATGGTCAAGTCTTCCCTTAGGACGTCGATTGAATGCTATGCCACTCCGCTGAATTTATGCCCTCGCTTTCTCAGGTATTAAGTTGCCTCATTCGTCCGCCGATTCGTTCCCGGAAACGGAGAGAGTTGACCTTTACAGTAGGCCTGCAAAAAAACGTAGCATAGGTGTTGACTTCCTCCGGGGGAAGGATTCTTACAGCTCCACTTTCTTGTGTATATTGTGAAGTAACATCACTTATTCAGAAAAAAAACTTCTTGGCATTAAAGTTCACTTTCTGTCCATCATACGAAAATGAGAATTTTGAGGAAGAAATAGCTGAAAGCTACTACTCTCCCAAAAACTCAGCAGGAATGCCGGTTGTTGCTGGTTCCTTATTTGATTGGCCAATTAATGCCGATATCTTATTTAATAAGCTAAATCTTAAAGACATTACCACTATAATTTAACGCTGTTATTTTTTTAAAATAAGCTTTCTCTCCGTATTTGGGATGCGTGAAAGGAAAAGCGACTTCAAATTACGTCTCTTCCTCCGGCGAATTACGAAGGAGTCCCCTACATCGGTGTCTTCTGCGCTAAATTGCTTCCTGATCGTTGTGTCCGTGGAGCACTGCCTTCTCAAGTCATATTTTTTCATTTCTTCGCATTATGTTTTAGTGCCGTCTCCGAAAGCAATTTTATTTGAAAACATTCCGAATTATAAGGCTATATCTTAGATTTTCTCGATTTTCTCACCGAGCTCTTGACGAGATTCTTCTGCTTTGGGTTAAGGCTTAAGGTTATGAATTTATGTATTGAACTACTGGATCTGTCTTCATCATGCACTTGCCCTTCAAAAATATAGTCGTTAAAAGTGGTAAAAGTGTTTGACCTGTTAGTTTTTTTTACAATTTTATTTCACACACATTACAGCCATGAAATATAAAACTTTACAGGCACACCCAAATGACTTTCCTCCGCGGAAAATTCCGAACTTCTGGAATTTTCTAGTTTAAGCATTCCAGGAATTAGTGAGGGGCAGACATATACTTTTGGTGCAATTTGGAGCCCGGAAATGCGCAATTCGCGAAGATTAGTCGAATTGTAAGTCATAAGACGGAACGAAATTGACGCCCAGATTAGCGGACGCGGTAATCACATTCCTGCGTGATGCGTCCGTCGATGGACAGATCGAAACTCGTCCCTGGTCGAAAGTCGCACACGAAGCGATAAAAGAGGAGTGGGAGGTTTGCCAGAGGAGGAGGTGAAGGAACGAGTGGAGGGTAAAAAACGAGGAAGCGCTCTTCTTCTCTTCTCCTCTTTGCATCCCGTCCCCGGTTGATAGTAAAATGCGGAGAGAGATAGAGAGAGAGGTTCTGGTGTGAGGAGGGGAGGGGCAAGAGGGAGGCGTGGGAGAGAGGGCCGGCGGAGGGGAGTGGTGATCGGTTGGGTCACGTGACTCGGAAATGGGTGAAGGCCGTTCCCGAATAAGGGGCGCGGGAGGAGGATGGGGGGGGGGGGGTAAAGGGTCTTTGTGATTAGAGGAAGGGGAGGGGTGCGGGGAGGGCAAGGCCTGCTGTCTCATTGGGGTGGGTGGGGGAAGGTATTGAAGGGGAGCGGAGGGGAAGAAGGGCTTTCCGAGAGTCTCCTCTCCGTCTCTTTCTTATTCAGCGCCCTTTTGTTCGGCAACCTTCTATTCTTCCTCCCTGATCCAACCCCCTCCCCCACCTCTCCCTCGTAAGAAGCGAGTGCACCTGCCGTTGCTTCCCCCCCACCCCCCCGTCCTCATCTCCTCCTCTTCCACCCCCCACTCCCTCTTTGGTGCCCTTCCCAACCCCCCTCCTACCACCCCGCCCCACTCCTCCTTCCCAATCCGGCCCAAGACGGGATCCTCATCTCCTTTCCCCACTCCCTCGGAATAAGGTGTGCGTGAAAGCATGCAGAACCCTCCAATTACGCTTCCATCCTCCCCGTCTTTTTTTTCCCTTCCATCCCTCCCGTTTCTCGTTTGTTGGGACGTTCATAAAAATCGTCCCTCCACCGCTCATTCTCTTCCCGTCCTCACTGATTCCCTTTCTTCTCCCCTCTCCCTTTCCCCCCACCCCCCTTCCCCCTCCCCCCCTCCCTCCATCCGTCAATTTCTGCCCCCGTCCAGTGCGTGATACTTGACGACGAGGCCGACTCTTCCCTCGAAAGATCTCGCAGCCGTGCAATTACGGCTTCCACGGATGCGGATGATTCTGTCGAGTCGTTCGCGTGAGGGACGAGGTTGACATTCGTGAAAGCGAAAGTCTTCGCCCTTGCGATGGAGTTTGGGGGAAAATGGAAATGACAGTGGCGGTGCAGCTAGTGTGTGTTGATTTTTTCTGGTCCGTAGACGAGGTTTCTCGTCGCTTTTATGGAGCTATTACATCTCTGATCCCCTGAAAACAAAATTTAAGAATGATATTGGAATAGCATTGAAAATAAAAGTTATTGATACAGTTTATACAATGAAGAGTGGCATAGATCTAGCTACTCACCGCCTCCACATCGAAGGTATACAGCATATTGAGCTGCGAGTAAATATTTAAAGTAGAACTTTTACCTAACTTAAATTATTTTCACATTTGTAGCATCTTTTTAAGAATTTCAGCTTAAATTTTCCTTGGAAAGTTTATCTATTCTTTCCAGCTGCTCGTATTTTTCATGTGCTAGCTAATGATCTATGTGACACAGTTATAGCTCAAAACGCATGAAGATCTCTAGATTCTGATCGCAATGGCACATGTGCTATGATGAATGAGTAATAATTGCAGACTATGAAGCCGACGGTATTTCTCAGGTTATATCTGTTCTTAAACAATTACGCAGTCCAATACTTTCCGAATCGTCTTATGATTTTGGTTTCAACGCCAGTAAGATGATTTGAATTTCTCTCCGTGGCGTAAGTGGCTGTTATGTCCGTTTTAGATTTCCGTGTTTGACCGCAAGTGCAATTGGTGGTTTTCATAATTTCCCGCTACCGTTTGGAATTGACAGCAATTTGAAGGCAAAATCATACCTTACCATTTTAATGGTTTGGCCTTGTAGCTATCATACGAAAGGGCAACTTTTCAACGTCCAGGAGTTACGTACGAGGTATATTTGCAAATTCCAAATAATAATTACGGTTACGCAAGTACAGTGGCGTAGCTCTCCTTGCTGTGCATAGTGCACGTTTAAACCTGATCCAAAGAGCAATCATTGAAATGAACGTATTTTCAATGGCAGTCGGTAGTAAATTATAAGGATCCATAAAAGTAGGTACCCTTTAATGGATTGGAATTATTTTATTGATCATATTCTCAAAAATAGTCGATTGAAATACAATTTAATTTATATGTCTGCTCGTGTATTTCCCAACACAATCGTTTATCTCGTTATTCAAGTTATTTGATTTCAGAGAGACATTCATTTTGCCCTGTCACAGGTAAATCGATCTTATCCTAATGTAATGGACAGATAATTTTCTAACAGCCAAGAAGAAAGCAGTGGCTGCTTTGATGGAGGCAATGACTTGCTACTTCTACCACCATACCACCATTCTATTTTCACATCTTCCGCGTTTCACTTTCTCGCAATTACATTCCAACTGAAGGACGCTTAAGAGGAAAGGATGTAAAATAGGAAAGCGAGCACCGAGTTCCTGAAATAGCCCTTTCTACTGTACTATATTACATGTACTGAATGAAGGCATAGACACAAATGGGTACGCCGTGTGCTTATGCTACCCGCTGCACTGACCGATGATGGCCGATAGCCATTGCGCTTTCAAATTTAACGACTACGCATCTATTTGGAACCCTTCTTCTCGAGAGGTGATAGATTTCGGTGGAAGGTGATCTACGACGGCAAAGGTAACTTCGCAGCGTCTAGTCTTGAATATTAATCCTAAGACAAACACACAACATCCATTCCCAGGGCTTCATTCGAAGTTTGGGTCACAAGGCGCTACCATATTGACCACGAATAAAGAGGAAATCCTCAGGCTTCACTTGGTGGAACCGCATAGTAAATAACCTTATAGGTACCTTGATAATGATTGTCAAACCAATCGAAACCTAGGTCGGGGAAAAATAAAATTTGTGGGATCTTACCGAGTGATTATTTTATTTACATATTGACCACCTTTGTCTCCCCTTTGTCTCAAGTAATCTCCATTACTTTGCCGTGAAAGTGAAATTCCCTGATGAGTTTTCTTTGACCGCTTCTTCGTCATCTTATTCTGCTCCTTTAAGATAGAGGCACGTGTCGTACGGGCCGATGTCAGTGGCCGGTTTTATCGGACAGAAACTTAGAGGAGGTCGTGTGATAAGTTAATTGTGCAAGCGTGAAATCTCTGGTGATCATTGAATCGTATTCGTGGCGATTGGATTGAAAATCAGATGAGATGGGAAAGGAAATTGAAATCGTAAAAATATAATTTCAAGCGATAAGCTCTAAATGTATGTTGTTGCTAGAAAAGTTCGTAATTCCCGTTCAAATAACAGCAAACCTTCCAAATCGGTCTTGGATGATGCTAGAAACTGTATTTTTTAATGTTATTTCGCTGTGATGCTCAGGGAAGTTGTGGGTATTGGTAGCGGAGATCACGATAAATCTTTTAAATATGCGCGGTAAATCTTTTAAGCTCTATGGTAACAATGAAAATTCGAAATGAAAAATTAAATTGAACTGTATTCTGATCATTGCCTACTTCCCATTTTCACTAACTTCCTTCCGATTGTATTTCTTAAAATCTGCCATTTTCCATGTGATCGCTCTATGATTCGCAGCCTATGAATAAAGCATCTCATTGAATGGAGCCATTTAATTTTTTTTAAATGATATCTCCAGTATTTTCAATCGTCGTAAAAAGATTAGTGTATGTGTAGAAAATATGTGATGCATTTCCCGGTGCAACAAAGTTTGCCTGCCAGAACTGAAACGGTATGATTGAATTAATTAACAAAAACCTTGTGATATCTCAAATATGACTCCAAGGAAAATCCAGAATGAGCCTCCTACAGATGAAATGCCCTTTCATTTTGTCAGCGATTTCACTCAGTCATCTCTAACTCATTTACCCTAACTGATTAGACGAATCAATATTGACTTGCCCGGCGTTTTATAGGCCACACGTGACGGGCCAATCCTCCGTGGAATTTCGAAAAGGTCTAACTGCGGCAGTGGCTAATCCGCTCTCCTCCTCAAATCACAATTCGCCTTCAACACCTCACCCGGGAGGAGGTAGTTCATTACCGGCGGCAGCGTCGCGTCGTGGGGAGGACGGATGGCATGATTGCCTTCGTTAGGTGACGGCTTTTTTGCGCTACCGAAGCGTCATCTCACGAGCGTTCCGCAAGGCGCGTGCAGGTAGGGCCGCAGTCTCTGTCGGGGGGTCGTCCACGAGGAGGCAGTTCCTGAGGATGCCGCTGAGGGGTCGCGGCGGTCGCGTTCATTTGGCGCGCTTCGGCACCCAGCCTGTCTACTAGAGGTGGGAATTTCGATTCATTTCGATGATTCAATTCATTCGATTCATTTCATGTGAATGAATCGTTCTTTCAAATCGTTCAAAAAGAATCACTTGAACCAAATGAATCCTTGGAATCAAATGAATCCTGCGAACGAAATGAATCTTGCGAATCAAATGAATCCTGCGAGCCAAATGAATCGTGCGAACTAAATGAATCTTGCGAACCAAATGAATCGTGCGAGCCAAATGAATCTTGCGAACCAAATGAATCTCGCGAACCAAATGAATCTCGCGAACCAAATGAATCCTGCGAACCAAAAGAATCCTGCGAACTAAATGAATACCACGAACTAAATGAACTATGTGGACGATGTGGACTACATTATCGCGAATCAAAATAATTCGAAAATCACGTAGAAGACTATACGCTTTGATTCGCAAGTTTATATTGATGGTGAATCAATATGGTAATCAGGATGACTCAGATTTTATTGAAATTGGAGAGTGCGATAAATGATAGAGCATTAGCTTTCTTTTGTTAACCTCCACGAGAAATTCGACCAGGGATTCTTGGAAGTTTTTATTTTATATATCACCTTAATTGATGCATAAAATTTTAATAGAAATGAACCTTATTGTTTGCTGTTGATTAAAATTTGGGAATACAATTAATACCTAAGGCAAAAGTATGGTTTCGTTGTCGGCAAACCTAAAAATTGGCGTAATTCCTTTTACGGAACATTTCGAAAGACAGGTTTACCTGGGGCCCAGTAGCCACGAAATTATTCGTGATGCTCCGCCCCTAGTAGCACAATAAATGTCGAGCATATGCACAGGATGTGAGAGAGAAAATATTCGTTTCACATGACGTGAGCATATGCTGAACATACGCTCAAAAGTTGTCCAGACACATATACAGTGAACACACACCGGGCATATTTTGAGCATAAGCCCCCTAGAAATATTGTTGAGAAAATTTTCGTCAACATATGCGGAAAATATGTCAAGCGTAAATTTTCTTCTATTTTTTGAACAATTAGTTATCATCTCGAAGAGTTCTATTTTCCTGTAGGATAAGAAAGCGTAAATAGAGAAACTTTGTCAGGCAAACGTTCTTTAAAGAGTAATTATAATTATACGTATACTACCTATATTTTTATCGTTGTACATACGATCTTCGGTCAATTGACATTATCCTAGGTAGAAACAAATTTCGAGAAACTTAGAGATAAACGTAGGAGCTCTGCGTCAACAAAATGTTTGTCTTCTCTTGCATCGCCTACTTACATCTCAAGTTTTATGCCTTTAACCCGCTAACGAATTTCCTATAGTGCATTTCTCATGAGAAACTGAATAGCCATTTAAAATCAATTAAATCGTGCCTTACAAACTGCAAATAACTAACCTGAAAACTGCCAGCTCTTCAATATCTGCTCTCACTCTAGAACCCTAGGGCAAAATGAAGGAATTTTAATAATATAAAAATCTTGAACCTATTGGTAAACTATATCTTTTTATATAAAGCTAAGTTCAAGATTTATTCATACTTATAACTCATTACAATCATAATTGATTCATAGAATAGTGGTCGAGCTATTTAAGAATGTCATAGAGCGACGCGTGATTCTCGAGAATCAATTGCGCGCAATTCATCTGATTCATTCTGAATCAACGATTCTTCATGAACCACGAACGACTTGATTCTTTAAGAATCATTTAGAACGAGGAGTGAGAATCGATTCATTCGATTCTTCCCAATGAATCGTTCATTTTGAACGATTCATTCATGAACGACCCAGCTCTACTGTCTACTCCTCTCTTTGCTGTCTCCCAGTGCCAAACGTAGAGGTTGCCCAACAGCGATGATGTTTCCGATGCATCACTGCGAAGTCCGCGGCCAAAGGGATGTTTATTTATTGCTGCTGTTACTTACGCAACCGAGGAACAACAATGAGATTTGAATGCAGACATTAGCGATTTACCTCCTTTCTTTTCACAAGAAGTTCGTCCTGAACCTTTGAATTCGTATTATTAATTCTCACGCATTTTAGAATTTTCATTGACTGTGAACGCACGGACTCGATATTCCCGTGGTTGAGTGACATTAAATTTAGTTTGGTGAGAATTCACCCCCTGCCACACACCTTTGAGGTGGCTTGCAGGGTTTTATGTAGATGTAGATGATGTGGATGTAATATATTCCATTAACGCTTTACCTCCTGGATTTCTCTTCCAGATGCTTGATTATATTTAATTTGAAATAGTTTATCCGCTATCCTTATCAGTCTAATCCTTCAGACTGAATATTCTGCCATGTACAAAGTATTTAGTAGTATTTAGTAGAAATTTTCTATCATTTCAACCAGGTAATTGGCCGGGGATACAATCTCACCTGGGGGTCACCGGACTTTTTTCTGGGACTAGATTCGTACACGACTGTGTCGCAACCTTTTATTTAGTTAAGCATCGTTAAGAAAGAGGTGGAGAGGGAGTTAATAGTTCGCCGATTTTTTGCCGATGTTGGGGAATAATTCAGAGTACGCCGCAAGCATCCTCCAAGTAGGGAGTGAGGTACAGGGGTGAATAATCACCAAACATGCTCTTATATGTTTGCGTGAACCAGATGCACACGCCTTACGTTTGGGAATATTCAAAGTGCTGTAGATTGCAAACTTTTCGTTAGCTCATTTGCCCTGTGGAAGGATTTTGATTGAATGTGGAAAATCATTATTATTGAGTTCAGCTAAATGCGGCAGCTATTGCGATGCAAATTGATTCTATCTTTCAAATTGTCTACTCTCGTCTGTCTTAATAACCGCATTTTCTTGAGGCGTTTGTTATGATCGATTGCTATTTAACTACAGTTATTATCGTCGCTGTTGTTTTCCAAGAATTTTGCTTAATCTCATTGAAATTCAGTTAATATATCTCTACATATGTTTCTGCTTCAACCTGTTTTGGACTTAGTGCGTGGTCATCGCTGATCGCCTCAAGATTATACGTGTGTGTGGCCATCAACCACTGTCTTGAACCCGAAGGTCGCTTTGCTAGTTGAGGGCCGAGAGCTCACCTGGTACCAAGCTCTACGGCGTGGGAAACACACATTCCAAGGGAAGGGGAATTCCCTCCTATCCGCCGCCTCCTGGTTTCAGCTCCGGTGCTACACTTCGGGAACCAGAAGTCTCACACAGCATAGGATTATTTAGGGTTGAGCAGTTGCTTCAACCGAAATTGAACTAGGAACCCGCTGCGCAACTGCATTGTGGACATTATTTATTACCACCGGTTAACCGGTGGCAAAAAATAATATTTACTTCGGGAACGATTCTTGAATACGAACGGCTGGATCCATAGTTAATCTGTTCGCTAAATAATGAAAATGTGATCAAAACTTATATGAAAATAATAAATGTATGATCATTTTGGACATAATGTAAAAAAAATGTTCTTAACATGTATGAATCTGGAGCATGTTTCTTTACGGCAGTGAGGCATGGACGATGACAGCAGCGGAGAAGAAAAGGGTGGAAGCATTCGAAATATGGTGCTATCGAAGAATGATGAAGATGAAATGGATAGACCGAGTGACAAATGAAGACGTCCTAAGAAGAGTGGGAGAAAAGAGAAGTCTGCTGAAAACTATAAAAAGAAGACGGGACAACTTAATCGGTCGCATCTTAAGACACGATGACCTGATGAAGACAATCGTCGAGGGAAAAGTGAACGGGAAGATTGGAAAAGGCAGGGCTCGTATGAGATACATGGAACAGGTAGTGAAAGATGTAAAAGAGAAGAATTACGTCACAATGAAAAGGTTGGCCGATAGAAGAATCGAGTGGAGGGCTGCGTCAAACCAATCCTAGGAATGCTGACCCTTGATGCTGAACGTATATTACTTACTTCCTGATTTAAAATTTAGAGCATCATGATATCTTTTAAATGTTTGATGACATTCCTATCTATTTGAGACTATTTAAGTTTTATTTAAACCTGTAATATTAAGATGTGTTTTTACGAATGCTCTCGCTCCATCCTCTGTATTTTTCTGTTTTAAGGGTAAAGAATTGGGAACGTTTACGGTGAAGCGACCAATAACCGTGCATTAGGATTGGAGAAAAAAGGGTTCTTCGATGCACTTCGCCCCTTAAGAAAATATATTTGGAACTTCCGAATGAGTTTGAATTCGGTTAATCACCATCTGATCTAACTGCATGGATATAAATGAGACAGGTTCATTATCCAACTACCGCAACAGAAAGAGGCCTTATTTTCGGGAATTCTTCAGAATTCTTGTGAAATACGAAATAAATACACCTATTAGGCATTGTTGAAGGCCATGGTTATCAGTTAGGACTTCACTTCTACTTTATTTTGAAGCTTTTTCTTAGTATCAGGGGCCTATAAGTTAAATACAAATTACTTAGCTGGTCATTAGGTACTTAGAGTGTAACAAAATATTTGTTGATTCGCTATAAAGTTTTTAATCCTCGACTAAATTAATAACTAGTTAGATACTCCTCATTTTTCTCATGAAAAAGGAAAGCCAAATTCTTCGCCCTTGCGGAATATAAGACATTTTTGTTTCCATTCATTTCCCTGGGTTTACCAGTTTACAATTTTGATCAATATACATAAATCACATTATAATTTTAAAATGATTTCTTTAAAATTGAGTTTAAAATGATTCATGTTAAGTGTTGGTACGAACTTCACAATTTTCATTGCCTTTTATATAGTTTCTTCATTTGACATGTTGGCTTCGTTACTATTTTTCGTTTTTTTAGACCAATTTGTCATTGTCGTCTTCAGCATCGTTTTCGGAGACTGCATATATCAGTGCAGTGGAAATAGAGGTATTCTGGATCTATTAGTTCAAATCCCGTGTATTCCAACGAATCCAACATTACTTTGATGCTCCTACGTTCCATAGTATCAAGCTCAACTAGGTTTGAATTTCGTAAAAGAAATATTAACTTTGTTTCCTTCCACAGCAATTATTTCCTTGGTACGACATGTTTCGACACATCGGTATCATCATCAGGTACAAAATTAAATACAATTGTATTTTTAAACATGGCATTAGGGTAGTTTTTTTATTGTCTTGATCAAAAGTTTATAACCTTTGGAGTGAATATTAAAAGCAGTTAGATTTTAAAATGACGTTAATTATATTTCCTCATTGTAAGATCTGGTATTTTCCCGGCGAAAAATATGTGTGAAGATCTCTCGGGTTTCACACCGGGTCAGGTTCTCCATATCTTCCTCCGACGTTTCGATGCGCGACTTGCCCATCGTCTTCAGGGATCCAGGAATCCAAGTTGGATTCCTGGATCCAATCACTTGGATTCCTGGATCCCTGAAGACGATGGGCGAGTCGTGCATCGAAACGTCGGAGGAAGATATGGAGTACCTGACCCGGTGTGAAACCGGAGAGATCTTCACACATATTTCCTCATAAATGAAAAGTTAAAAAATGTAACGGCGCGAAAACGCGACGGCAATTAAATACATTTGTATTTAATTTTGTACCTGATGATGACACCGATGTGCCGAAACATGTCGTACCAAGTAAATAAATCTGTGGAAGGAAACAAAGTTAATATTTCATTTGATGCTCCTATTGTGCAGCCCTGTGGATGATATTAATACTGAAGCGACGTCTTTGAACGACGTGTGGATGTGCTCGCAGGCAACGCCCACGTGCCTGTGTGAAGTGACGCCCTCGGCAATGTTAGCAGACACGGATTTGTCGTCTCCTCCCCCTCCGGAAGGATTAAGTCCAGACGTGGGCTACCCTTGACCCTAGCGCCAATCGATGAGCCCGCCGTCCCAGTTTATTTCCCTCTACCCATCGAACGGGGCTTCAAAGCACCCTCCCTTCCTTCGAACCCCCCACTCAGGAGACGCCCTCCTCCTCCACGCACCCCCACCCACCTGTTGCTGACGATCCCACCCCTCCTTCGTCTCCTCCTACCCCCCTTTCCATATTTTCCTCCCCCTGTTCTCGCAAGGAGCTCTCTCTCTCTTCGTCGTCTCCCGCGGAGATTCTCCAGACTCCTTTTTCGGGGTTCATTCTTAAATGATGCTCGCCAGATGCTCCTTCCCCGCTATCGAAAAAAGAAAGGGCTCCCGTTTATCGACACCTCCGTGTTCGTCGATCCAACATTTTACTACGCGAATCATTCGGGTTTCCGTCGGATCATGCATCGTCTGTGCTTTACGTTGGCATTCGGTATAACCATCTTTTAATCGTTCTTTTCGTTTTTCCTTTTAACCATTTTACGACGGAGGCTGTGTTATATGTCCTCACTTTCAAATAGCATTATCGACGATCTTAGTTCCACGTTTTACAATTATTTTACGTTATAATATCTCTATTTCAAACCTTGTGAACATGGCATTAGGGTAGTTTTTTTATTGTCTTGATCAAAAGTTTATAACCTTTGCAGTGAATATTTAAAGCAGTTCGATCTTAAAATGACGTCAAGTTTTTTTCCTCATTAATTAAAAAGTTGAAAAATTCAACGACGTGAAAACGTGACGGCAAACTTTTGCATGGCGGTCAATTATTATTATTGTATTTATTCATTGTTAAATAAATAAACACGTGTGACGTGACATTCTTTCCCCTAACTGCCACTAGGTGGTACTTCGGATGCTTCCAAGCAGGCGGTGCACTCCGTTAAAGCTCATTAACTAGTATCGGAGGTATATTTATCCAGTTAATTTTTTATGATTAACTTTTATTTAATTATTTAACATTATTTATGCGGTGGATTCATTTAAAAACAGTTAGTTTTCATTGTTCTAAGAGTACCGTGAAGTTGGCCCAGAGTGGCGCGAATTTCACGCCATTCTTCGCAGTAGCAGAGGACTCCACGAGCAGGATGCCCTGTGGAACCTATAATATAACGACTATTAATTAAGTATGTTTAACGGAGGAGACTTTGATAGTTTCCATAGGATATAATTAATGCATATTCACCTGAGCTGATGGGCTCTGAAATACAATGGTAAGTTCGGGAGACGAATATTTCCTATGCCTCGCAGCGTGAACTATAAATATGTTACGTCAGCAAGAAGGCAGCACAACCCAACATTTCTCAGCTTTTTCAAATGAACTTAAAATTAGCATTTAATTCTCTAGTGTACTGGGATTTCTAAATCCAATTTTTTTGTAAAATGAAAACATTTTTAGCAGGTAACGAATCACAATCAATGAATTGTTTTCTTTGATGAAGGAAACTGTCTTGTGGCAATACAATCTCCGTCGAGTCAATGACACTGTTCTTAAACATATGTGGATATGTTCACCGTAGTGTGAAGAGCAAAGAGATTGTAATGACATGAATCGCATGATATTTTGTGGAGAGATGTGCGAACGATGATTCATGGATGTTATTCCAGCTCTGTAAAATGTTGTCATTTTCGTATTATTCCTCCTCGTTGTTCTTATTCCTGTGTTCACTTAAATCCAGCAATATTTTTAGCCTCGCCAACAATCCGCCTCCAAACTCTTCTGTTCTCTACCATCTCGATGTCACTGGCCAGTTTTCTCACACCATCTGCTATGTGAGCATCGCATCTCATTCTTGGCCTTCCTTGTAGACGCCTTCCTTCTGGGCGTCCTTTCCATTCAGTTTTATCCTCCTCTCTTCCTCTGATATGCGAGCTGTCTTATCCTTCTACTTCTAACCGCGGCCACTATATCAGGTCTTCTCTTTAGTTCTCCAAGCCTTCTCTTTTCCTTTACACTCCATGTGCTTGCTACAAAAGTTGGTCAAGGTATTCTTCTCAATATTTTTTCTTTCAAAAGCTAACTCTCGTATTCAATGTGGGATTTTTATGAAAATTATTCTTTTAATCCATTTTCGTGATGATCACGGCCATATACTGCAGACAGATGCGTGCTTTGTGACTTCGAATAGAGTTCACTCACTTTTTAAAAGAGAAAATAATCGTATATTTTAGTTACGCATAATGCTTCTGCTGCCATTTAACTAAAACGTTTTCCTAATGAATAAACAAATTGTATTAATCATTCTGTAAAAATAATTCAAACTTTCACTCTGCTATTTTTGTTTTTATATAATTAACTGTATTAATTAGTTTTGCTTATTAACCGGTTCATTGTTAATTAATAATCTGATTAAAAAATTTCGTAAATGTAGGTACTGGGCCATATGTCCACAAATTTAAGTGCACAACTTGCGGAGTTTCCGCCTTTTATGCAGTTTTTTTGAACAGCTTTCGACTTTTCAAATTAAACGCACACAAAAATACTTATTACTTTCAAAATGTTCCAAATAATGAATCAATATATACCTAAAAATATTATACTGGTATTTCATAAAACAACAGAAATAGAAGTTTGTTATAACATCTGCTTGCGGTCTATTTGTGAGAGATTAATGTGCCTAGGTGATTCCATCAATTTATTATTGGTGATGAGTAATATATATATGGTCTATGGACATTTCCAGATGGGTTTAAATGATATCTATCACAAAAGTAACTTTTTTATCACTTCATCACTATCATTCATTATAGTCATCAATATCACATTTTATCAGTAAATGAAGTGGAAAAGAAAACTAATACCAAGGTATATTCATTTTTTGCATGGTAGTATTTCTTCTCTCAGCATTAAACGAATGGGGAAAAAATGAACAAAAAATCAATAAGTGATCATATTATTTTACACGTGCACAGCTAAATTTATATTCCCATTCATTGATTGTCGTGTATCAATTATCCTTCAATCTCTGCCGTGTTTCCCCTCACCTTAAATTGCTAGAAAATATATCTGTGGTCGTAATTTCTGGCTTTATGAGTTCCATTCACTTTTCATGATTCTTGTCGATGGTATTTTTAGCTTTATAGCGACAATGGAGGCGAAGCTAGATGCGTAATAATGTATACCTGCTTCGGCCGTTAAGTTCTTTCTGTCTGCGTCTTATTCCTTCATCTAATAGATTGGACGCAAGTTTTATCAGTCTGGTGCATGTTACCTCGACTCATACTCTACACCCCATTTTTGCAACATTATTTTTTATAGGGCTATGATGATTTACTTGAAGTCTTCCTCTTCCGAAATACCAACGATTTATTCGAGCTCAACCTGGTGTCAATCCGTGATTTGGTTTTTAAAATTCATCTACATACGTAAATACTTTTTAGAAACATAAAATAGATTCGTCATGCTTGTAAGTTTGATTGGAGTCGGTGTTTTTTTCGGTGTGTGAGCCCAGTTATAAACTTTTACGTAGATGCTAGAAAATACACGAATGTATGTCATGATATAGCTCTCATGCTTTTTATTAATGAGGGAAGTCTTTTAAAACAAAAGATATATTGGTAATTTAATATTTATCCCAATAATAGAAATAACAGCTAGTTAGTATTAGTATTTTTAACGATTGCCATTGATTCAGGTACACAAAGCGTACGGATATATGAATTAATATATGACGTAAATTACCCATAATCGCTGTATTTTGTCACTATTAGAAGTTTCTTTACCTGAATAGTGTTTCCGATTCCTTTGTCATGTGTCATGTGCAAGATATTTCTCTAGTTTGTTATTTTTACCGTGTAACGCCGCCTCTGTTACATCTCTTTTATTACCAAACCCATCCATTCCGCGGCTTCGAGTTTGCGGAATAAAAGAAAGATTCGGTTGAAGTGGTTTCCCAGCGATCAAGTGGGCCAATCATTTTTCATCGTGCGTCGGAGATTCGTAATCGAATCGATATTTTTCCATCGCTCGCTTCGGCTCAACTGATTGCTCAACGACTCAATTTTCCACGACGACACATTTCGGCCACGCATTCATTGTTTGCCTAAGATTTCGATCTAAGAGTTGACTCTCCCGTAAGCTCTAAGACGTCTCCGGTCATCTTTTTAAACGTTTTCCGGTTAGTTTCTTGCGCGTCGCGCACTTCAAACTTCACTCTTCTAACGAATAAAGTAGGCCTCGCACTCAGTATTATGATAGGGAAGTTTCTCTCATCAGAGAAAACAGTTCATTAATTGTGATTCGTGTCCTGCTGTAAGTGTCTCCATTTTGCGCGAAAAGTTTGGAATGAGAAATACCAATTTAATAAATGAATTACATTTTAATTTTAACGCCATTTGAGAAAGCTCTGGTATGGCGGGATGTGCTGCCATCTTGCTGACGTAACAGGTTTACAGTTACGTTGCGACGCTACGTCTTACCTAAACTTAAAATTGTATTTCAGAGCCCCTCAGCTCAGGTGAATATGTTTTAATAATAGTCAATAAAAACTAACAGCTCTCGATAAATCTCCTCAGTTAAACATGGTTAATTAATAGTCATTATATTATAGGTTCCACAGGGCATTCTGCTAGTAGAGTCCTCTGCTACTGCGAAGCATGGCGTGAAGTTCGCGCGGCTATGGGCCAACTTCACTTAGAACTTAGAACAATGAAAACTAACTGTTTATAAATGAATCAACCGTATTATTAATTTTAAATAAATTAATAAGAGTTAATCTGAATAAAAGGGCCTCGGATACTAGATAACAGGCTTTAACGGTGTGCACCGCCTGCATGGAAGCGTCCGCAGCACCACCTAGTGACAGTTAGGGGGAAGAATGTCATGTCACACGTGTTTATTTATTTAACAATGAATAAACACAACAATAATAATTTACCCCCACGTATTCCACGCATACCGTCGCGTTTCCGCGCCGTTGAATTTTTTAACTTTTTAATTAATGAGGAAAAAAACTTAACGTCATTTTAAAATCGAACTGCTTTAAATATGTACTCAAAAGGTTATAAACTTTGGATCAAGACGGTAAAAAAATAACGGCAAACCGCCCTGTTAATTGGGCTATATCCACTCCTGTCCCGGCGACGTGCGTGGAATGGCGGCCGCGAGTGGAGAAAACGAGGCGTCATCTCAGCAAGCGGCGGCGGCGGCGGAGTTCCAAACGAGGAGCTGGGGGTCCAAGTGAAGAGGGGAAGAAGGTTCGGCGAGCAAGGGCGGAAGGGGGAGTGTGAGGAGGAGAAGACACAGGCAGCGATTGTTGCTGCTTTAGTTCCCTTCTCCGCCGGGCGCAACAGGTGGCGCGGAGGTGGAGGAGGCGGGTTGTTGGGGCTCGCCTTACGACCCACCCCCTCTGTCGCCCCACCTCCCTCCCACGCGATCTCCCCCTACCCCCAGTTTGTCATTTTGTATTCCTCCTGCTGTCCCTCCTCAGTTCCGTTCGCATTTCGAGGGTGGAAACGATAGAGGGACTCCCTTCTCAAACCCAATTAAAGGCTGGCTACATTGCAGTTAATGCATAGGTGCCAAGATTTACGTCTTCGCTGTTGCTCCGAGAGCAGAAATTGATTTCCTCGGAAAGAATTGTCTCTCTCGCACGCTTGTGTAGCTGCGAGAGAGGTTTTTCGTAATTTCAAAATATCGATAGCTATTACGAAATAACTATCGATACCTCTACTCTAAGCTTGCCATCTTAATGTCTTTTTGTATTATTGTTTCATGCATCCTCAAATATTTAGTCATTTTAAGAATATTTAAAGGAATGTTAGCATTGCTGCATTTATATCGACTACATGACTAAGATCTTCCATTTTATAGCTTCAATTTAGCTGGAGATCCATTGAGTTGGCATCAGGTGATGTTTGTTTGCTAGCTTTCCGAATGTGCCTTAATAGATAAAATGTTAATATCTTGGAATGGAGAGCTTTTCGCATCAATATTTATTTAAAGAATCACAGTGAAAGAGTAACTGACTTGAATAAATAATAATAAAGACGTGCATTTCCATATTTTTTACTGAAAAAGCACAAAAGTGTTACATGAATGGCAAACTTCTACTCCACTGCACGACCAAGATGACGTACCTCTGAACACTTTCGATTGAAGTATTTTCTTTATCATCAATTAGTTACCACTAGTGTATACTCACACGTTAGGCCGATACGACGCATAATTATAATGATTCGGGTGCGTTTTGTCCATAGTAACTGAGTTCTAAGGTTAACACAGGTTAAGAACTTCTAACTTAAATTATGTACTTTGATTCTGGATGAATTTCTGTTCAGTTGGTATAAGAGAACAGAATAGGCAGCATAGCTAAGGGATAGGTAGGGGAAATATTTTAGAGTAGTCTGTAGTGCATGATGCATGTATTGATCCCTTAAATACTATAGATACTAACAATCTAGTTGCATGAGACCCTATAGTTGCTTGTTTGCATGTCGGTAGTGCATGTTTGGTGATCTTCGCCCCCTGACACACACCCTCGCGGTGGCTTGCAGGGTATCGTGTAGATGTAGCGTTTTTAGTATAATTTCGTGTGACCTGTATCTTGGCATTATCGTAACTTGAATTTTGAGACAGGGTGAAAGTCATATGAACGTCGCCCTTCGTAATACCACGTCGTTGCGTACCTAGCGGAATTTTGCATGGCGTATCTTAAGGGCGGCTTTACGGATACCCGAGTGTCTCCAATGTTTCACGCGAGAGACTACACCCAGGAATTCGATGGACCCACCTGCCTCATCTACAGCTACATCTACACGATACCCTACAGACCACCGCGAGGGCAGGGGTGTGGCAGGGGGCGAATATCACCAAGCATGCACTACCGTCATGCAAACAAGCAACTATAGGGAATAGCAGAAATTCCACACAGAAAAAATCATTCGCCTTGACCGGGATTCGAACCCGGATCCCCTGATTTCCGGCCAGGTGCTTTACCAGTTAAGCTACCGAGGCGTCATTTTTCCCTGTGGAATATTAGAGGCCTTAAAGGAGCTAGATGTTCTCGAACTGCTAGTCATATTATGCCACAAAGCAGTCGAAGTCGTGCGCATAGCGCTACCGTCCAAGAGGTTAAGGCCGAACTTTAAACACTAAGGTGCTTACTGTATAACAAATGATGATTTTTGAATGATTTTTTCTCTGTGGAATTTCTGCTATTGTGCATATTCAGCGGGTAACGCCGTTAAGGTCCTCGTGGCTAGTTCGCGATCCTTCAACTATAGGGACTCATGCAACTAGATTTTTAGTATCTATAGTATTTAAGGGAATAATAGCATCATGCATGCACTGATGCACATGCACAATCATCATGCACTACAGACTAATCTAAAATATTTCCCCTACCTATCCCTTTGCTATGCTGCCTATTCTTTTCTCTTATAGTACGGGGGAAAAATGCCATTTTGAATCTATCGGTACGACAATCTATCTCTCTAATCTTATTTGGCTGGTCGAATCTAGCATAATACGCTGGTGTTTTTAACATATGCCTAACGTCTTCAGTAAAGCTATCCTATTGATATTTCTCTAATAGATTTAATCTGTACTTTAACCTACGCTCTGATAATGATTCCCACCCTAATTCTTGTATTGATGCTGATACACTACTCAACCTATCGTAACACCTTTTAACGAACCTAGCTGCTCTACGCTGCACACTGTCTAGTTCTCTGATCAAACCTAATTCATTCGGATCCCATACACTGGCTGAATACTCAAGGCGGGGCCCAACTAGCCTCCTCTCCTCTCTCACCCTTCCTACTAATCTGTCGCCAGGCAATGTGTCATGTGAATTCTCGCATCTCCGGGGAATACACAGTTTGCGCTCACCCGTTCGCTTTTTAAGAGTGTCGGTCGGTTTATTTGCATCTCCGTATTCGGGAGTTCTGCGTCAAGCCGGAAGATATGTGAATCTACCTGAGAAAAAGTTGTATAATTTATTAACTTTATGCGGCCGTCAAACAAAACCTCGATGAACGTATTCGACTGCAACAACAACATAAATAACTAGACAAGGGGAAGAGAGGACACCCGTCGGTATCCTATCCGCACAAAGCACTCCGGGGCCCTGCTCATCGGAGTGGGGGGCCCTACCGATAGACTCCTTGCGGTCGTGTCGTCGCGTCGCAAGTGGAGGGACCCTCAGGTAGCGACGGGTGGGGTGGGGGACCAGGGGTGGTGGGTCGGGAGGCAAGGGCCCGGGCCCCACCACCTTGCTTCCGCGATCGCGAATTCGCGTCTGCGAGCGGAAAGGCGAGCAATAGCGAACGCAATGGGGAATATGCATGAAATTTGTTTCTCGAAGATTATTCATGTACTTGATGCGGAAATTTTCTCACAAATTCAAATATTTAAGCCAAAATTTTCTATGACAGACACAAAGATTATTAAATGCAATTAAAATGTTCTCGAAAATTGACGAAAGTCACGTGACCTGAGACGCCTTATGACGTCACTGCACGGTATAGGTTCCGTATTGCTAAGGATCCAGACATTTATTTTTTAAATAAAACGAAGTGAATATGTTGTTTGGAGGTTTTTAGCCGTTTCCCGAACGAAACGATGACTGAAAAAAATACTGAAAAATTCACATTCCGACAATTTCCTTTGGTTGACCCCCTTATGGTGGCGTTCTTCTCAAAAAAAAAAAAAAAAAAGATTGCATAAACGTAACTGAAATTCTTGGGCACTATACAGGCATTATATAATTTATGGACGATTTGATCGTTACCATCCATACTACTTGTATAAAAAAATCTAAATACAATCGTTTATTGCATTAAACAAATCAGAAAAATACATACCTTTTCGCCAAGTATTCATTTAACAACGTACCTCCACGCATAAACAAATAAACAACGCCCATAGTGATACCGTGCCGTGACGTCATCCGATGACGTCGCGTTTTTAAGCTGCCGAAAACGTACAATTTTCAAAGAGTAATATCTTTGCAACACGACTTAATTCTTCATCAAAATTTTCGCAAAGCACATTATAGGTAATAAACTTCACATTCAAAGAGTCATAAAAAATAGTGCATGTTCCCCATTGTTCGGGGAAGGAATCTTTGGAAGGTTGGACCCAATATAAATTAAGTTCGATCACTTTCTCAAGGTTCACTTGGTGGCATTCCATCATAAGAGGAAGAAAAGGCAACTTTTACACATACCACTAGATTTATCAAAACGCTCTACCCGGGTTTTTAATAAGTTTGAGTGAGTTAAAATTAACTCACGAAAATCGGTTTGAAATTCTCGCACTAACCCCTACTTCTTAAACCAATTAATACAATGAGTTAAGGAGCTGATCATTTTTCCTGTATACATACTGAATATTTGAGTATTTAAAGTAGAGATGGGATGAATGGCAGATTTCTCGAATTCGAATATTAAGTCATGACTCGATTATCTCGAATTTCGAATACCTCGAACACTAGAATTGCAATTGATATGCTATATGTTATTCTGCGAATTAATTTGTTGCCTGTTGAAGTAAAAAGCTAGACGTTGATTAAATTTTTAAGAAAATAATTCTGGTTTTAAAAGGTACAATATATGATAAAATATTTTTTCTGCCAATTATGGACTGTTGAATACATTACCTTTCATAAGACTTAAGTAGGGAGCGGAAATTATAAATACACCATGTTCTTTCTAGTTTTAAATTAATATGTTGTAGTTAATCAACACTCCAACATAACGTAATTAGCATAGTTATTCGAGACCTTGAATATCGAATTCTTTTAGCATGATTACTCGAATATCGAATACTTTCTAGTATTCGATTTATTCGAGTATTCTCGGTTAGTATTCGCCCCTCTCTCATTTTAGGTAAAAACAATATTCTGCTAGGTATCATTTCATGCAATAATAATAATTAATAAAACTTTTTACCCTTCCACTTTTAAAAACATTTAATGCTGCATGGTCATGGTTTTAACCAACGTTTCCATACATATTTAATTTTGAAGTTACCCAAAGTTGCGCTAAAAGTAGCACAAACAATAGTTTTTACGCGCCGGTCTCCGGTGGCGTCGTCCTAATTTGAAACAGTTGCCGAGCACTTGGCAGTCTAGTTTTGCTTTGAAAATAGAAAACGGTGGTTGCGTTCCGTCTTCATCTGTGCAAAGTGATGGAGTTAACCAGTCTCGTTTTGATTGAATCATACGACGCGACGTGGGAATTGCACTTCATTGTTAAACGCAGCTTTTTATAGTACCTGGTTTAGCGCTTTCGCAGAATGAGATACTTTGTGGATACCCTCTTCCATTAAACCGACCTCGTGAAAATGTTACACAACATTTAAACGGCACGTCAATTCTTCCCTGGTTCATGCAAACAGTTGTATCACACGAAATTCTTTCAAGTTCTGAGGTTCGATCGTGTTTGGAGCAATGCTACAAGAATATTTCCCGTAGCAGCTCTGAATTTGCCTTTTGACACATCGACTCATCAGAATCGATTCATTGTCGAGCACCAAACTTTCGCGCACGTATCGATCGTTCAGTGATCGATCGGTCGCTCACAATCGACGTGTTACTGAATCGCAACCCTCTCTCTTGTCCTTCCAGAAGGCGGCCCTGGTGTGGCCTTCGCAGCAGGACCCATCGGGCCCGAAATCCACCCCTGGGGGCAGTCCCCTGGGTGGAGGCGTGGTCGGCGGCGGCGGGGGCGTCCCTCTGGTCGGCGTCGGAGGCGTGGGGGGCCTGTCCCACCACCACCATCACCACCACCAGCAGCACCAGCACCAGCAGCAGCTCCTGCACCACGGGGGCGGCCAGCAGGGACAGCAGGGGGGCCCTCCCCACCACGGACTCTCCGCGTCCGCGCCCCCGCCGCCGCCGGCCGCTCAGGGCCTTGCCCACTGGATGTCGGTGATGGCGGAGCAGATCAACCCCCACCACGAGGTCCACTACATGGCCACGTGGAACGGTGTCGAGGTGAGTAGACTTCGTGGCCTCAAGACCGCCCCCCCGGGCCTGCGGTCGTTGTGGCTCTCAATGGACACCACTCGCGAACTCGCGCGCACAGCACCCCAAATTCCTACGACAATCTCTCTCATTTGTACTAATTCCAAGGGCGTCGGAACTATTTTCGCTGGGAGGGGCCAACCTGAAAAGGGCCCGGCTCCAATGAAAAGGGCCCGCATTTTTTTTGCGGAGAGACAGATAGATATATTTATTTGTTCCAGGACATTATTGTCCCTTGATACATATGCATAAAAACATTTACATAGTCTCATTACAACATCAACAGGGTATTAATATATGTATTAACATGTATAATATTATAATAAAACCAATTTAGCAATAAAAAGGTATAGTGCCGACAAATATAATAGTATCTACAAAAACTTAATGGCATATACACTTACTTATTATGTTTATGCATACATAAATTATTTTATTTACATTGCATTAGATGTGAGTACAACCGCTTTTTAAACATATAAATGTTTTCGGAAGACCTTATCCCATCAGGTAGTTAATTCCATAACCTACAAGATGTTACATGAAAAGAATTACCGAACACATTTGTGCGGAAATTTGGTATCAATAATAACTCAGTATTGCGTGTCAGCCGTTGATGCGTGTTCGTATTAAAGATAACTTTTTCAAACAAGTAACGTGGACACCCAGTTTTAATTATCTTGTACATTAACACATTTATTTGATATTCTCGTCTCTTTTCTATCTTCAACCACCTGAGTGTGTCATAATATGGTGCAACCTGTTTATCATAAAGAATATTGAATATCAATCTTATTCCACAGTTTTGTAACCTCTGAAGTTGTTGCTTTAGCTCCATAGTAACATCGGTATAAGCGAGTGAACAGTGATCAATATGAGGCATTATTAGGGTATTAAACAATTTGATTCTCAGGGAAGTTGGAATTAGATCCTTGAATTGCTTATTCACATCTAATATTTTATGCACTTTATTGGAAGTTGTTTTAATATGTTCAAGATAGGAGAGGGTAGAGACTAGAATTTCGCTAAAAGTGCATATGAAGGTGGTATAATTTGCATCCGAAGGGAAAAGGTAAGCTGGAAGCAAGTGAAATTTAATTTTTATTACTGAAGATTCATTTCTCAAGGGCCTGGGGAAAATTCTGGGGGGGAGGCCGAATGCCCCCCCCCCCCCCCCCCCATCTTCCCCCCCCCACCCCCCAAGCCCCCCCCCCCACTTCCGACCACGCTGACTCATTCCTAAAATATTTCGATATTTTTCTCCTCGCCGAAAATATCGAAAGATATTAGAACCAGTACTTACTAACATTATTGCGGCTATCTTCCCTCAGCTCACACGGATGCGCATCGTCAGTCATATTTTTCTCCTTCGTCCCGCGATGACCAGTTTTCACCAAAACATCTTTGATATGACGCTGTAAAATGAAAGTTGCTCGATTTATCTTAGGTATGAATAATGTTTTGCCTGTAGATGGAATGGAATTTCATCTGCACGTTATGATTGTATGTGAGGCGCATTGTAATATGAGACTAAATTTAGCACCCAACCTAGCCCAACTGCCTGAAACTAGGTATCAGAGCATATCTGTAATCAGAGCTCATCCTATGTATTTGAACATGCTCGCATTGTAGATATTGCTTAAAAAATTCCTCAATCGGGTCTTTGAATTGGATTGGCAGTAAATGAACCAGTAATGGGTGCGTTTACTTGGAATTGAAATCGCAATTTTGTACACGAAATCGTTAGATGGAAACAAAAAACGAATTTTAGTGAAAAAATTAATCTTCTAACCACAATCATTCACTCATAAATGAAAAATTAAAATAAGCAAAAGGTGACGCCCACCGAAAATGCTGCTGTGATAACATTGACGTCATTTTCCTCCCGTCCTTGGCTGCTTTCAGGGGAGTGGAGGGAGATTCTCGGAAGGCCTCCTCGCATAGATGCTGTCGTAATCGCTCCCATTGGCCGAGTCAGCTGTGCACCCCCCCCCCTTTGCGATAAGGCAAAGTAGCATCACGGGCTTAGTCGTGATTGGACGAAGTCGATATACGTCAGAGGTTTCACCACGCCAACTTTTCCGAAAAGGTTAAAAACATCAGTTTTTCGCCGCTTGTAACTCGGGAAATAATTGACGGATCAAAAAACGGAAAAATACGGGTCTTTTTATTTTATAAACACTATCAGATTCTGAATTTTAAAAAAATATGGTAAACGACCCCATTGTGTAAGATTTTAGGACTGGGATAAGTTGCGTAGATGTCTTTTAACAATGCGTACCTGGATGATATTTGAACAAATTCACCTCATAGAACTTAAGCCCTGAAGAAGGAAAACATACATTTTCCGAAACGTCGGCCAAAATTTTAATATTTTTCATTTTCAAAAAAAAAGGACCTAAACTTCCGAAAAATCATCCATATATTAAATTTAATTGTTTGCCCGTTTCTCTCTCTCCCCTTTTCTCATTTAAATTAATGGCATTATCGTTGGGATCGAAGTCCAGTCCAAACGATGAATATCTTTCACGCACCAATATCTATTCTATCTATTTTACTGGCTCTTTCGTCCAGGTTGAATAATAAATGCGCTACACTCACCCATGGGCTCTGGCCAGGTTCCCTTTCGCCGCTACTGCAGGAGCGCGGCCTTGATTCTCGCCTGTTTTGTCGTTTGAGCTTCTCGATCGTAACTTTATATCTGTTTACCTCGAGGAACTCTCGCCGGCGGTTCTCGCGACTTATCCCAACACCCCCGGTGGTAATAACAAATGACTCTCGGAAGATAGGTTCCGCGCTGTTAACATCCAATAATTTCACGCATTCTGTTTTGAGGATGGCTACCAATGTACTGTCCATAAACTTTATTACTTTCACTATTGAACCTTCTGAGTAACATGTAGGTTAGGCTATTTGATGCTAGGTAAGGTTAGCTATTGAAGCTAATCGCACTGTCTAATACTACGTAATACTAAGCTTATTTCTAAGACGAAAGCATCAGACATAACAAGATGGTATACCACCCCGCGTCCTTCTGGTAGTCAGTTCCTAAAACATTGTCGATTCTTCGTGTTGAGATTTTTCTTAATATTATGCGGCTAACTATAGGATTACGAGACAATTTCATTTCTCTAAGCATCTTTTATTTAAGGATAAAAGTCGGAAAAGCCAATTTCCTTGCCTTCAACATACCTACAGCGAAACTTGAATCATGGCACTTGTACCTTCAAGGTTTCTGGCCTTTGATAATGCCTCTGCATATTCACGTCAATACATCCCTTTCCTTATGCGACCTGCGGTTTACCAGAAATATCTGGTTCCCAGAAAATACAGGTAAACCCTGTAAACCCACTTGGGTTTATCAAGAGCGCGTCCAAAGACCTCCCCGGCATTTGAATCCGGGACCTCCAGTTGTCAGTCCAGGGGGGCTGTGTTTGAAACCTTCGAGATTATCTCGAATAGGTAACCAAGGAGTCACGTGGTATAAACACGAACGGTTCGCAAATTTTGTCTATTATAATCGTACATTACAATCTCGCTATATTGTTTTGCACGAGTTTTATCTTATCTGACTCAAATATAGAGCCTTAGAGCGAGGAAAACTAAAAAAAAAACAATTATTGACATTGTAATGAGCGATACAAACACACCAAATATTCGAACCCTTTCTTGTTTGTACCACGTGACTCCTTGGTTACCTATTCGAGATAATCTCGATGGTTTCAAACACTACCCCCCAAGGCTCTACCCATTGTGCCACCACGCTCGTTAATACATAATGTAAAATTCAATCATTGTCTCAGGATTGGGGAACTCTGGCATTTCACATGATGATTGCTAGTAGATTTAGGTTGTGGGGTGCTCTAAAAGTTTAGTTAGAAATATAACTTGTTCATGTTCCTAAAGAGAATGATATAAGACGTACCTAATAATAACGATAGGGTGACTATCGTTCCTACCTTATGTCACCCATGCCTGAGGTCGATTATAATATCACAACATTTGCCGACGTGACTTCTACGTCCGGCATAGTGATTGGTCCTGGTTCCTCCCAAATCCCACCCTTCCATAGATCAATCGTCCGGTGATCGTTTCATGGTCGAAAGATTTTCGCGAATATTAAGTCTTCTTGGTTCTGAGTCCACGCTCTTGCAGCAGTAGTAGTTAGGAGCCCCAAATGATAAAGTATATGTCACCGTTTAACGTAACACCTTAATCCTAAGACAGCACCCGTGTTCGAAATGGGATTGGAACCCATGATCCTTGGGTCGCCAACACAGCGCGTAACTAGTAGAGCGGCCGGCGTACGATCTTGCACCGCGTAAAAGTAGTGGTTGTATTCTTTTATAAATTAAAATATTATTTGATCCTTGAAAATATTAAAGAGTAAAGGAAAATATTTAAAAGGCATTACATTGAAAAAGCGAGACTGGATTTGAATCCCACCAATGCCCATCTATAACCATCGCAAGGCCCCAGCTTCTGTTACAGGTGTTAATAAGGTCACATCAGGTCGTTTACCACTGTTAAGGTTTTATTCACTAGAAGTCTTGTAACTGCAGTGTTGTCGAATCTGGGAATATGATAAGAATTATGAGATTATTGCCTAGAATCTAAATAATTATTCTTTCTCTCTCTCTCTTAAATTTCACCCAAACATTTGATCAGTCGTAATAACCTCATACCTTTAGTTAAATGCTAAAGTCGTCAGGAAGGTGATTAATTTTACATTAAAATTCGTCTTGGAATCCGTCAACCATAACAGCAAAATCCGTTTCCTTGTGAATGAAGTAAGTTGCTATTGTGAGCTGGAGGAATCCTGTATATAATCGAGCTGAGAACTGTTTTTGTTTCTCCCGTACGCTGAAAAACCCTGTCATCATGCGGAGGAGGAAGAGCATTGTGGCGTCCCATGGCTGAACTCCCGTTGCCATTCACTGGAACTCGGAAAACGCCACTTCAGCTCATTTAATGAGCTCCAAGTGTTCCCGAAAGGCGGACCGAATGCATCCATCCCCCCGCGTGTCATGTGTTCACCCAACTCGGCCATTTTCTTAGGCGGTGACCAACATCGGTTACCATTCTCTCCCATTTTCATACCTCCGCGGCCCTGAATTAAATACCTACTACTTCCGCCAACTGCCCGAAGTAAATCAGCTAGTTTCTACTTTCCGTGCTTTCTCGTACGTAAACTTCTTTCTTAGAGCATTACATCTACATCCACACAATACCCAGCAAGCCACCATTAAGTTGTGTGGCAGGGTGTGAATTAGGGCAATAAACATGCATTTCATATCATGCATAAAAAGGATTAGAAATTATATTCTACTCTAAACATCACTATTTAAAAAAGAAAAAAAATAGCATGGCAAGCATGCTAGAACATGCTGTTAGTTGGGTTAGCTTAAAGCCCTTAAGCCAAAATACAACTACCTATGCTATCCATTGATACACTCGTATTTATGCTATTGGATATATTTACAGCTATTCATATCCATAATTGTAAGAGGAAAAAAGGACATTTTGAATCTGTCAGTTCGGCAATCAATTTCTCTAATTTTGCTATTACTGTCGGGCTCTCATAGTTTGTTGGAGTTAGCAAAATAATTGTAACGTCACCAGTGAAAATATTGTCTTGGAATTTATTCAAGTGATTAAGTCTAAATTTCAACCTACGATCGCTGACAATGATTCCAATTTTAGTTCATTTAATAGACTGGTTACGCTAATATGTGAAGTTATCATACCTTTGCAAACGCATTAGCGATTCGACCAACATGATGTGATAGATTTGTAATTCAATTTTAAAATTATTTAATTCCTCAGAATTACTAGTCATACTCATGCATAACACTTAAAGAGTTCCTATTGATTTAAGTCTTTCTTCAATAATCGAAAAAGTAGTCATTAACACATTGCCTGGGCTGCAGAAAACCTGGTATTGGGGTTTCATTCGCGGTGATAACTTCACAACCCTAAGAATAGTTTTCCAATCCGGAAATATACGAATACATCTACACCTACGCGATACCCTGCTAGCCTCCGCGAGGGTGTGTGGCAGGGGGTGAAGCTCACCAGTCATGCACTATTGACATGCAGCTAGGGTACTAAATGGAAACATGCTACATAATAGGATCACATGCAGCTAGGTGCTTAGTATCTACATAGTAATAAAAGGATTGGTTGTCTATACATGCATCACGAACTGCAGACTACTCTACAATAAAATTAACTCTTTCAGGCGTAACTTTGTGGAAGTTCAACATATTCCCAAGGAAAGTAAAACTTTGCATTTCCACACAAACGTTATACACTGGCACAATTGGTTTCACCCGTTAGGGCAGGGTTTCTCAAACTTTTTTGTACTGTGCCCCCTCCTGTTAAAATGGAAACCTTCCACGCCCCCCTTCACAGTAAATTTTGTGGGCATGTGAAAAAAACAAGTATTACATTGAAAACAAAACATGTATTTTTACTATCACAAAATACAACATTATAAGTTTCAATTTAAATAAATGCTGTTAAGAGAAAAACATCGACAAAAAGCTTTATATTTTTGCTATAAAAGGGTTTTATACGAGTGGATTGTTAAGTTTTCTAATCATCAAGGTTGATTTTAAAAATCTACAGCATAAAATTAGTTAAAGAAATGTATGTATTTTATTTACTTAGAGATTTTTATTTTTAACTGGTCTCGCGGTCACGCCCCCCCCCTGACATGTCTTCACGCCCCCTTGGGGGGGCGCGCCCCCCAGTTTGGGAACCCCTGCGCTAGGGCTAGGTACATGACATACATGATGTATATTGTATGATATGCATGTACTTGATGATGTCCTAGCTGGTGAAACCGGTTGTTCCTGTGCATAACGTTTGTGTGGATGTTTTAATTTCCTTGGGAATACTCGACAATATTTCAAAAAATATAGTTCATCTTTGCCATATTTTTTGACATTTATGTATTTGCATTTTAAACTATATAAAATATCTATATGCTTGAGTGAACATTTTCAAGATATCGCCATTAAAAAAAAATTATAGGTTTTCTTTCTTAATATCGTGTGAAACGTTGAGCATGTCAATTACGTGGATAAGCATCGATAAACCTGCGCTCCGCGAGGCACGATGTCGATTTCTCATCGCCCTTTCCGAGCGAATTCCCTTATAATATTTCCACTGTCCGACACATCCATCCCCTCGCGGACGAAGTTGTCTTGCTGACTCCCTTTGAAGCATCGCCCTCTTCTCAACGTCATAACATCCCAACGAGTTTGCTCGGACATCGAAAAAAAGAATCAGAGAGAACGTGCGACAACTTGCTCGCTAAATGCAGCGCTTATTAAGCCTCACCGTGAAAAGCAGCGCGTGCTTAGGTGCCGGCGAAAGGACTTCATTGTCTCGTTGTTTTTTTTTCGGGTGGGGTTTCCCCGGGCAACGTGGCACTAATCCGGTTTGGACACTGGCCGACCACTTATTCGGGGAGCAGTCCTACGTTCGACGAGTTGTTCCAAGCTTTTTGTCCCAACATCGACACGCATTGTCGTGCCGAGGCGTGCCCTACCCGCGTCGTCGACGCTTGTCGCCCGTCGAACGCGTGCACCATCGCCGCTGCCGCCGGATTCCGGTCTTATCCCCGCAGCGGCGCGAGGCTGCTCGCCGGGATGGCGCCCGTGCGTCGAAAAAACGCGGAGGCCGGATTTGTGAATGGATGCACAATGGAATCGGACAATCCACGCTCGGACAATCGGAGGGGAAGGAACATGAATCGCCAAGGAAAATGAATGAATCCTGAATCAAGCCTCCGGTCGGCTCTTTAAAGCGAATAGAAAAGACTGTTGGTTTTTAAAGTCATTTTTTCCCTTCGGTAAGAGAGTGACCAGAGCCTGCGTTCGACACAGGTGCACCTTGCGCTCAAATTTAAAGCGTCGTTATCAGCTCAGTGATTTCATCGCAGCCAGCTTTTCTCTGTCTTGTAAAAGTGGACTTGGATCCCGGTCGAAGTGAATTTTTTTCTTGTGGAAATTAATCTATTGTGTATTATCAGCGGGCGACTCCGCCAAGGTATTCGCGGCTATTTTTCGCAATCCTTGCGTATGACTCAAATAATTCCTTTGTAGTGCTAAATGATGGAGGGTATTAGAGATGATAAATGTTTACTCGGAACCGAAATCGCAATTTTATACACGAAATCGTTAGATGGAAACGAAAAAAGAATTTTTGTGAAAAAATTAATCTTCTAACCACAACCATTCGCTCATAAATAAAAAATTAAAATAAGCAAAAGGCGACGCCCACCGAAAAATCTGCTTTGATAACATTGACGTCACTTTCCTCCCGTCCTTGACTGCTTTTCGAGGAAGGGAAGGGAGTGGAGGGGGTTCTCGGAAGGTCTGCTCGCACAGATGCTGTCGCAACTGTTCCGATTGGCAGAGTCAGCTGTGTCCCTCCCTATTGCGATGAGGCGAAGTAGCTTCGCGGGCTCAGTTGTGATTGGACGAAGTCGACATACGTCAGAGGTGGCACCACACCCACTTTTCCGAAAGGGTTAAAAACATCAGTTTTTCGCCGCTTGTAACTCGATAAATGATTGACGGATCAAAAAACGGAAAAATACGGGTCTTTTTCTTTTACAAACTCTATCAGATTCGGTGATAAAAAACATATAAAACGACCTCATTTGTTGAGAAACTGACGAATAAGTAGAATTTTTCTTTTCTACTACTATTAAATGACACTATAAATGCTTGGTTTTACCAAACCTTTGAATGTCAATAGAGGTAGGTGATGGCACTGCGAGGCATTGGTTGAAAAATAATATTTTACCCTTCCCTTACTTAACAGACTACGTTCCTTACGTCAGTATACCGTAGTTGGATTTAGATTAGCTGCATATTCTATACATTTGGTTTTCCATGCCTATGCTAATGTGCTATTAGGTAATTGTTTGCCTGCGGTCACCTCGTCAAAATCTTTATTTGACGTGATTAATTGATATAAAGTACTTTATTCAGAAGCCTGCTTTATCTGGTAGAGTTGGAATGGATGCGATAGAAATTGATTCTACAGTCTTCACCATCCTCGGAGGGAACACTCCCGAACGCAAATACTGTAAGACCAGTGAGTGCAGATGCGCATTGTGTGTTTTTTTTACTCTTTATTCGTTCCTTGTACAAATTTTGGATTCGAGTGAGACCAATTGAATAAAATAATGCATTTAAATTCCGTTTAAAAATGAAATTTTTTCCATCTACTCCATGGATATCAATGTAAAACCTATTCTTTGTCAATATTTTTCCGAAATAAGGTTTTTGTAGTCAGCAATCGGTTATTTATTCGATGTCGGCGTAAAAAATTGCTTTAATCGTTCTAGAGTTGAAGGTCGAAGAGCGTCTACCCAAGCTGTATTACTGATATTGATTTTATCATTCTGATTACGATAGTTTAAGGAAGGAATGATATAAATTTTTTGTGACCACCATCAATATCAATTATATTATTTATTTTTACATCGCGCGATTATTATGGCCCTAATATGAGAAGTAAATTCTCTAATTCATGTCTCTTTTTGAGAAAAGCTTATCAAATTCTAATCTTTAGTTTTTAGGTAACCAAAGTCATTTCCTATTTGATCACTTATTTATTTTAATTCGAAAATGATTTTTCAAACCTATATACTCGCATCGCCCGACCGTTGCGTAAGGTTTTCAGCAAATGCATTAGCACCCTTTTCATCCCTCCATTGTACACATTTATGCCGAGCCCTACTCTCTGTTTAAATACAATAAAATTTACTTTATTGCTATTTCATGCATATGGTTCTTCAAAAAGAATGGGCAAAATGGATACGTTTCGCATTCTATTAGTTCACCGTGCATCATAAAACATTCCAGTGAGGCTTGCCATTGAAGGAGACAATATAATTTACAGGTATAACCTCCCAACAGTTTTTCCTCTGCGCCTTCGTGGAATTAAGCCGAAAGCCTCTCCAGGAAAGGCTATTGCGTTCGAGAGAGACACGCGGGAGACGCTGGAGATTTGTGTTCCTTCACTCTGGACGAAAGGGGACACCATCAAAAAGCCATTTCGGTGAAACCGCACCCCCCCTGGCCAGTGGCCCCCGTCGTAAATCCTCGATCGGCGATTCCCTCTCATCGACCCTTTCGAGGGCCGATGTTTGTCACTCCTGGGGCCTTTGAGGCCAGTCTCGTTCTCGACTCTCGGCAGACGTCCGCTCGGACAATAGATGGGGGGACAATCGCCGATCGATGCTGCCGGATATTTCCTTTCCATCGGGCGTCGCCGAAGTATCAATATTTGTATTGGAAAATGTAAATCGACTGCAACTACCTTCAACCCTTTTGTCGGAAGTCGTACGTTGAAATAATAAATCACGGGGATTTTTTCTCCCTCTCTCTCTCTCCTTTTTTTATCCTCCTTCCCCCAGGTAGCAGCACCGCCGAGGTCCCTCCCACCTCTCCTCCCTCCGACCCTCGCTTTCCCTTTTCAAGTCCTTGCGTTTTCTCACCACACCTCCCTTGCCTCTCCACCCCTCGCTTTTTTTCCACCCCGCCCAATCCTTCCTCCCTCCCTCTCTCACTCCCGCGCCCCCCCCTCTCTTCCCCCCGCCGCCCCCCTACTTAACACCAAAATCCATCCATCATGAGACAGACCTCCCTACCCGCCGTGGTTACCCCTCTCACCTGTGCACATAGGACATTCCTCCGCTTTTCATCCCCCTCTCCTTCCCTTACTCTCTCCTCCATTCCTCTTCCTCAACCCTTCCTTCCCAAACAATACCCTCGTGGATTTCGCTTCTCTTCGTTATGTCATCGTTCTTCCATTATTTCCGCTCCTGGAACTAACAAGTTGGCAGAATCGTTTTAAACGGCATGAGCTTAATTTTTCATTTTGTGCTCATGAGGCAGGATTCTTCCCAATGACATTCAAATGAAAGTTACTTTTCCTAAAGGTAATAACGAAAAATATTAATTATATCTCATGTGTTCTAATTAAATCTCCTTCTACCAATTGTGCACTAATATGTAAATATATACTTGTCATTACTTTCCATTTTATTCCTTCAAGACAGGAGACTTTATCTCCCCTGTGATTGGTTCCTATTCGTGGTAGAAATTTCACGATGCCTCGACAGAAAGTCGTTATCCTCCTCCTTTTCCTTTTGTCTGCCTCCTAAGCAGAGGTTCCCCTACCAAGAGAAATGTTTATGCGACGAGTTACAGCGGCGATGGCTTGATCTCGGTGTGTCCGTTTTTTAGTTCCGCTGACAGGGTGTGGAACGTTCGTCATCGGTCTCGCTGAATGTTTCACTTAGCTATTATACTCACCATCCCAAAGACGCTCCTACTAATCGTTTTCTCCGCCATTTCGTTTCTTCCCCGTAACTCCTGTCGTCGTACCTTACTTTGCTATCCCTTTCATAAATTAACGAATGTTCTGCGGAGCATGAAGGCATCTTTTTCTTAGTTTTTATGCATATTAATAAAATGATATTCGTAGAATCTCTCGAAAATGTGATGTTCATTTCATGCCTTCTGTTTCAATTATACACATAAGCAGAGTGAAATAAATATGATTGGTTTTAAAGTACGAATTTCCGTATTTTTCATTTTTCAACCATTCTCCCATTTTATTCGGCCCCGAATCTTTTAACGTGGCTACGAAGTAAGCGTATTTAATATTTATTTTACATCTACATCCACACGATACCCTGCAAGGCACGGCGAGGGTGTGTGGCAGGGGGCGAAGATCACCAAGCATGCACTTCCTACCTATCCCTTTGCCGTGCTGCCTATTCTGTTCTTTTATAGTACGGGGGAAAGTGCCATTTTGAATCTATCAGTACGACAATCTATCTCTCTACTGTAACGATGTAACACATGTAATTTTAATGTGACGATGTAACACTTTATAGTGTTCTCTCATTTTTTGATTGTAAAAGTAATTTTTTGGTTATACCCGAGTCTTCGCCTTATGCTTTAGGCTTGAAGTAGTAATCGTATAATAAGGCTTATCTCTCTCTTCCCCATTCTCGACTCTCTCCTATTCCTCCTCAGCCCCCTCCAGCCTCTCCCTCAGCTCCTCCTTCCTCCGACTTCTCCCTCAGCCTTCCTTCTTCTGCTCCACCCGGCCCCTCTCATTACCATCAACTCCTCATCTAGCCCCACGATTCTTTCCCCACAAACCCTTCCGCCCGCCCTCCCTCCACCCATTATCCCTTCGCGATTAGGCGCAACTTCCACCCCTCCACGCCCCACCCTCGGGTGATCGCGCTGCGTTTAACGCATGCTAGAGAAACCAACCGTTTTCCACACCCCGCCGGAATTCGAATACGCCATGTACTGGTTTTGTCCACTGTTCTTTACCGTTAGATATCTACTTCTTAACGTGATCTTTTGGAGTCAAGGAGAGAAAAAACGGGGCGAAGAAGGAAGAAAAGAGTACATTGCTTTTTACTGGCACTTCTCCAAAATGACTGTTTAGGCTGCCGAATTATTTTGAACTCCATTTCAGATGATGGCAGATTTAGCAGTTCCTGTATCGTACGGATTGTAGCGGAGAGAGGACATGATGTTTTACAATGAATTCGACAACTTCCCGCTTCAAGGTGTTGCGATTTTTTTTTATTCTTCGCTTAATGCATAACCTCGCGGTGTACCCTGAGGTATTCATCGTGCTAGTAGTTAGGGTTACGATCGTGCTGTCAAACCGCATTTCAACCTATATTTTCCGTTTAAAGGTACGTGATTTCTTTTTATATATATTTCAAGATCACCTATTCTTCCGTAGTTTTTTTCTTCGCTGAAAGAAATAGCTTTTAGTGAAAAGTCCTATTATATGAATTTCATATTGTGGGTGAAATGATATTTTGTTATTTCACACGATTCAATAGCGATTTTTTTCCTGCATGAGCACAATTTGATATCAAATTTATTTCTATGCATTCCCACCTTCATTTTTGCCCGTTTGACTACGAGGTGGACAAAATGGCTCTATCTTCCTGATTTTCATCTCGTGGTATTCTTGAAGTTACCGATGGCCCGATAATTTTGTCATGTTTCTGCAATGTCCTCGGATGGGAATTAGGGGGCGAGCAGATAATGGAAAAGAGAATTTTTGGGATGTTTTAGAAGTTGATTTCTAGCGGAAAAATGTTTTTATTTCTACATCCGGAGGAATTTGTGATCGATAATACTAATGACGATATTAAAATTTCGGATACAGGCTGTTTATTTTGATCCACCGCAAGCACAGCTTCGTACGAGAGCATGTATAAGTTTCCTGTGAAGAATAACTGAATATTCGCTGACGGCGTCATCAGATGACTCTAAATTTTTGCATTTCTTGCAACGACTTTCGCCTTCCCATCCGTTCTCAGCGCAGCGAATTTTCCGCGCGGGCACCTCTGGGTACTCCAATGGGCGGCAGCGCTTATTCCACCATCGGAATCTCTCACGGCAAACGAACGCCGTGAAATCTGAATTCGCTCGGGAAATATTCCCTGAAGTCCCAGCTCGAAGCCATTCAAAGCGCCAAGCAAGAGTGTCATCCACTTCCTCCTCCGAGTTTTGCATCAAGAGTCCTTCCCCGCCTTTGAAAAAAATCTGAATAAACATATGCGATATCGGCGTGCGCTTCTCTCTCACGACTCGCCCATGGCCCGGGGGCGAGGAAACCCCTCATCCCCCGCCAGCCGATAAGGAGCCGCCTACCCTCCCAAGTGGCACGGCTGCCTCGCTCTCTCTCTACCGCACCGAGCACTCCCAACCCATTCAGACCCCCCGGATTAAGTCTCGGATCTCTCTCCCCCCCCGGCCGCCAACTCCGGAAGACAAATGAGCTTACCCATCGCCCGCCCCGCCCCACAGCCTCACCGTCGCCTAATGGTAGCAGGAAAGGAGTGCACGGACGGAGCCGCTCACGCAAACACAGCCCCCGGGCGAGTCTCCCCCCCCTCCGGGTCACCCAGCCTCCGACCAAGGTCCCCGGCAGCTCTCCTACGGCATGCCCCCCCTCCCCCCCTTCTCCCGGCAACGCCCTGGGGGCATGCTTGCATGTGATCGCCCCGGAAACCGAAGCGCCCCGAAAAACACGAACGTGGTGCATCCCTCACGCACCTTATGTCTTGCCTTCGGTGGGTGGTGCTACCAGTGTGCGCCTTCTGCTCCGTCTTCTCACGGAGATCCGCGGCGGAAATGGATCTTCACGCGATGGTACGGGCTCCTGGTACTTTGTACCCCGGTGATTCATTTCCACGGCGGACTTAGGTTGCCGTAAAGTCTGCAGAATGAAGCAGTCTGATCAATTCTGAGTGGGATTCATATACTCCCGCGGTCTAAACTTGTGCGACATCGGTGCAAATGGCTCGCTTTCCCAAATCTATCACTAAAGTTGTAACAATAACTAAAGATTTATCGTGGGGAAGACACACCCGGGAAATATACGGCCGAGCGAAGAGAAAGCTAGGATATATAAAAGGAGTACTTGGGAAATGTGATGAGAAGACAAAAAAGTTGTTACTTTTCACTAGTTAGGCCCCACCGTGAGTATGCAGCCAGTGTATGGGATCCTAATGAATTAGGTTTGATTAGAGAATTTGACAGTGTGCGGCATAGAGCAGCTAGGTTCGTTAAAATGTGTTACGATAGGTTGAGTAGTGTTTCAGAATTAATACAAGAATTAGGGTGAGAGTCATTATCATAGCGTAGGTTAAAGTACAGATTAAATCTCTTACAGAAATTTAAATCGGATAGCTTGACTGAAGATGTTAGGCACAACTTAAAAACACCGGCGTATTATGCTAGATTCGACCAGATAAATAAGATTAGAGATTGATTGTCGTACTGATAGATTCAAAATGGCATTTTTTCCCCGTACTATAAGAGAACAGAATAGGCAGCATAGCAAAGGGGAAATATTTTAGATTAGTCTGTACAATACAAATACATGATGCATGTATTAATCCCTTAAATACTACAGATACTAAAATCCAGATACTAACAATACAGATACAAACATGAGACCCTATAGTTGCCTGTTTGCATGTCGGTAGTGCATGCTTGGTAATCTTGGCCCCCTGCCACACACCCTCGCGGTGGCTTGCAGGGTATCGTGTAGATGTAGATCTATCTTTTGACTGGATTCACGATGCGATTAAAAGTCGCCAGTTAATTGGTGCGAAATATTACAATCTCATTCATCTGTTTTGTTGAACCTTGATGTTTTGAATGCAAGTTTGTGCCGAGAATGACTTCCTCTCTGCGACTCACCAAATGACGATGAACCCAATGATGATGGTAATAATAACTAATTAATTCTGATGCTTGATAACTTTTGTAACTATAACCTAATTAAACGTTTCTTTGTGGCAGTTTTCATTTGCTTTTGTGGCATTTTACAGGTTCTAAAATACATTCTCTCTTAATTCGTAGCATGATAATTTGAGGCACCAGTGTTTTTAAATAACACAAAACCAAACCAACGTCTTGGCTGCCCCTCTAAAAATATTTATGTATTCAATTTCATGCTAGGTACTTCCTGAATTGAGTTTTGAATATAGGTAGTAATAATTACGAACATTCGTGTGGGGGAAAGTATTCCAAGAGATAGAGATGACTCTTAAAATATGTTGAGTTTTTGCGTTATAGAAAAAATGATAAAATATGGTTCACGATTAATACCGCAATGTCAGTTATAAGTAGGTAAACTTACATAATAGCTAGGGGAACTCAAAATGCTTTGCGGTATAAATTCTTCAGACGCAAGTGAGTAGGTGAAAAGTATTTGATTCGGCATTATATCTCCGTGGTGTAATGCAAAAATACTTGTATGTATCTTACATCATTGAACGCAGTTGTTTCTGAAGGACAGAATTACGTTGTGGATACTTTTCTTCTTGAAGCCGGTGCAGAGCTTCTATCCACATTAATTTCCTACTTATGAAAGTAACGCTTCGTTTCACTTTTCCGCGACTTTTGACCCTGTGATAGTTTTGGTGCTCTCGAATGTGATTCCTGGAAAATCCATTTATGTGTGATGGCTTGTTACTAGGAGCAGAATTTACATATCTACTATTACTTCCGTATCAAGATTATCAGCGAATTTCCCTTGGGCACGGAGCGAGTTTCAGTAATTATTGCTTATTGAGGAATTGTTTCATTGCGTAGAAACAGCTCTGTTTTATAAGCTCTTTTCAATTTCCTGTTGATAGCTATTTATGTTGGATAGCTGAGGTAACTTGCATGAATGTATGTCTTTAGATATCTTTTTCGTATAAATATAAAACTTGCGGAGCAAGAAATCGGTATGGCATTAAATGCAAACGCTGCTTGGAGTAATGATTGCTTACCAGCCTCAGATATATTCTCCTGGCCCATAAGAGGAGTAAGTGGTGGCTGATTACTATTGAATGGTTCAACACTTATTGGCATATGGTGCAGCCTTATTCTTGGATTGCTATAAATAGTAATTTTTTTGTGAAGAATTTTTCATTATTTATACTCCAGTTATTTTTTTAAATATTTTGACGGACATCTGGAAGCGTTTGACACTGGCTGACAGTGCTCTGTAGGTGAAAATAGATGAATTTATTTAGTTTCCTTATTCACTGGTGATGTTTTATCGTGCATCCTAAATTTCTTGGGTCATATAATATAATTTCCTCTAAAATCCTTCGTACATTGAATTAAATGTTATCAATAACGGGTGGCATAAAATATTATATCAAAATGGTTTTCTTAAAACGAAATGCTAATCTATGCTACCTTCTAAAAAGAACTGCTTTCCAATGTAGGTACCCGCGCATTTTTAAGTTAAGTTTTATAACGCCAGTTATGTTTGAAACAACATAACCTATTCAACTCATGCGCAAGCCACCCTATAAATCTTGGAGCTAATGTTTACAATTTAAGAACTGGAACTGCCCTCTCGTGAATTATTTATCACAGCACTAAAATTCAGCCACTAAGGCAACATAATCGCATGCATATTCTTTTCCTACCTTCTTTCATAAACGATGAGCGTAATATGTGTATATTTTCATTCGCCGACTCGATCTCTGAGATGCTCAGAACCGCACTTCGGAGTGGCACTTTAACATTCGCTTTACGGCCAATAAACATTACTCGAACGCGCTGCACTGATCGTCTGACGTTCCATAAGCCTTTTATCGGTGTGGGAAGATTTCCGCCCGAAGATTGCGGGCCGTTTATCAGCGTCGGGCTTTCGAATGTTGAGGGAAGGGCATCGTTTATTCGAGTTCTCGTTCCTCCCCGCAATGAAATGCCCTTTTGAAAAATTGACGTCCCCCCCATCAATTCAATATTCCTTCTTCCGGCTGCTGTTCCCCAGTGCTGCGCGGGACATCCGCTCTTCCCCCGTCGAAAGTACGGAACGAGTGAGACGCGTTGGAATGGCGGAGCTCGCTTCTCGGAATATAGTGCATGGATCTCACTCCTTTTTTTCGCGCATTTCTTTTTATTCTTCCCCATTCCTTGGAACGGTGACTGGTTCTATAAAAGTACACCTGGCTGCCACTTATGGTTTTTTTCGTCTTCCCGCAACACATGATTCTCCGAGTGCGTGCCGGTGTAAGCGCTGCCATTGATATTCCCCGCCCTCCTCGGTATGTGCGTTTTATGCTCGCCCAAGATTGATACACCGTGTTTCAGAAGCTGCCGCTGCTCGTTTCAAAAGGTGATGAAAGGTGACCCAAACAATCCTCGCCGCCTTGGGAAGTTTGCCGAAGTTAGCGTAAGGTTCGGTGTTGAAAATTTTCCCAAAAAACAATTATGCCACCCGGTTTTAATAGGCTCAGTCAAGCCATTAATCGCGCTCGGTTTGCTGTAAGATGTGACGGTTCCTTAGCCGCTGTTTTACTTGGAGATACCCCTGATGGAAATATCTTTTTCTATCAAGAAACGTTTCCGCGAAAAAATTTAGTCATAGACACTGGTAATTTAATATTTCTAGCGAGTATTTAATTGTTTGAGAGTATTCTTACGTATGGAAGTTCGATAATACCTTTGATGCTCGCTTTGAAATGAGCCGATTCGACAAAAGGGAATATTTTTTCACTTGATAAATTCTCTACCGAACTTAATCGCGTGAAGTGTGAGCAAAAATATAGTCATAGTTCCTCATATGCATACCTTTTATTGCAGTGCCTCCAATCCATAATTGAATTTAAGTTTTACTCTTGAAAGTAATTCATCGTTAACTGGACGCTGTTTACTTCCTATTATGGTTACGACTTTTGTAGGCCACTGTATTAGACGGTACGTGAAAATAGGTTTAATGGAAAAGGTGGGCGTGATTTAACTATAATAGTATGTCTAACCCTATGAAATAAAACGTGCTTATCCGACGAATTCTTTAACTGGTAAGAAAACCAAGGAAATCTATATGTGTCTCCCGGTCCATTTGTATTCGTAGACTAAATTCGCAAGCTGGGATTGTCATTAGTGACGACTGGTAAGAAATGGGAGTGCTTTAAGTTGAAGTTTGCTTTACAGAATATTGTTAATAGCATCTTCATACACTTTAATTAAGTATGCCAGGAGTGATGGATCCAGTTCGGAAAATCTGCTTTATGTCTAATCCGTGTAACTCTTACAACGTTGCACTAGCTCTTATAACGCTTAGATTGGTATTATCAGTTTCAGAGGTTTCTGAATGAGTGCTGATTCATATGTGTTAGATATGTATTTTCTTTTTCCTATTATTTTATTATCCATCCAACATCCAATAATATGATTTGCTGGTAATTCCCGTTTCCCAATTACCTTTTGCGACTCCTCGGGAGCTGTAATTTTTCACGGCGCATAATAGGTAGTGTTTTATCGTTAATCTCCATTCGCAGGGCACATTCCTCCCACGGCTACGCAATAACCTAGGATGCCAACTTTTGAATATCCGAGGTCATAATATCATTCCGTTCGCTTTATTGCGCACTATTTTAAGGAAATGGCAGAGCATGTCATTATTTGAAGTGTTACCTACTGATTGACTGTAAGAAAAAAACCTAATGACATTTTGCGTGTGATGTCATGTCCTTGTATTCCCAAACCTTGCTTTATGTTAATCGGGAATTTAACGTATTACGGGAGAAATCATTTAGAGTGATCTAAATTAGACCTTCTTTTAATTTGAGCTGCGAATAGTGACTTTAAGTCACTTTCTAAACAGCTCTACTATACATTTATAAATGTATATTCTTACGCATGAACTGACGCATATGTGTATTGTTTGATGAGTAAACGACACAAAAATGTGGCAAATAAAGAGTAGAAAAATAACAGCAAGGAATGGTTTATTAAAAAATAGGCATTTTGCCGTAAAAATCTGTGGACGAATCATGATGAATGTTAATATTGCGACCTAATATTACGACATGGTTGAGCAAAGTCCCCAGGTCTATTGATGAGTGTTTTCTAGGATAGGCATCGATTTTCATCGGCCACTTTAATATCCCTGTTTTAGTATATTGAGATGCATTCTCTCGTATATTTACTTGGGTTTAAATAGATTTACCTACATAGTATCCGTCGGTGATTTACCGTGAAATCGTGGGGCAACTAATCAACGAACAATTGATGTATTTTTAGGAACGCCTAACATGTTATCAGTGTAACGATCTGCCGTTAACTGAGCGGCCTTGCATTGAAATCTGCCATTTGCTACTCGCGTTTGCACGACGTGAGTTTGCAAACAAGTGAAATCCGCCCTCCCGGGAAAGACCAGATTTAAGGTCCAATAGCAACCAAAAGAGTGTTTGCAGCCCGAAGCGAGCCTCCTCGGCATCTTGGCGCGCCGGCCGGAACACTCTTTTCCTCAGCCTCCGGGAAACGGCGGATCCAGCGCGCCTTTCCGCGGGCTGATATCCCACTTATGAGGAGGCGACGAGGGGTGGAAAGAGAAAGAGAGCCCCCGGGAGAGAGGTTGGGGGGGGTTGAAGTGGCGGGGGGGGGGGGGATTAGGCCGGCCGGGGCCGATGTCCCCACACTGCGGTGTGTCTCCCTTACCTCCCCGGTTTTTGGCGAAGAGGGATGCCCCGCAGTTTGGATGGGTGTGGTGCAGCGAAAGGGTTGGATCCGGGGGGTGGGAAGGGGCCTCAGGGGCGAGAAGGGAGTGGCACATATGCGCTGGCTTCAGTGCGGAGGGAGATCCGTGGGAAGGAATCGTCTTCGCATGCAAATGGCCCCCGTGAGATAGAGGGTTTTGGTCGGAGGGGGGGGAGGGCATCATTTTCTCTTAGTCTCTTGTGTGTGTGTGTACACCTTTGGAATGAGTGGCTTAAGGGCGTAAAGGGTTTTTGGGCCCTTAAGGGATAGGGAGAGAAGGTGGAGGAGGCGCAGGTAGAGTGGGGGGGGGGGGGGCCAAAAGAGAAAAGACTAGTCGAGAGCCCCTTCCATTGTGGCCCGGGAGCAGAGACAGTGGGCCCCGGGGCTAAAACGGCGTGGGCCGCGGTGTAAATACGGGTGGGGCCGCGGAGGGGGATGGGGGAGACTCCTTGGTCGGCACCCAAGATCCCCTTGTCCCGCCGCGCTATCCATCACCACGCTCGCGGGGCGCACGCATAGTATCCGTCATTTGTTGTTCGTCGCCATGGGGACGCGTGAAAAAATGAGCGTCGGGAGAGGATGACGTGGTGGGAGGGTGGAAGGTGACGTGTTCCTTTCCTTGGAGAGGAGACTTTGAAGTTCTCCCTCTCGCGTCGCAGTCCGTTGGCGAACTCCTCAAGATGGGAGGAAGGGGTGCGCTGCCTGTGGTGGGTGGGGGAGAAGCGGGGCTCATAGAGATTTAGAGGGATGAATGCGCCCCTGTGCATGCGCGACGTTAAAACCAAGAGAGCCGCGATTGGTCGGGCCGCTCCCTCAACAGTCCCCCTTTCTGCATATGAGCCAACTCCTCTTAAAGAGTGCGTTCCTCCGAACCGCCGTCGCCCATTCTCTTCCCCACGGGCCCTTTTATGTTTTCACCACTTTTTCATTCACCCTTTCTCTCATCCGCCCCCCTCCCCCCTCCTCCATATCTTTTGAAGTTCATCTATCTTCCTTCAACGGAAAAAGGCCGTTTTCCGCTGCATCCTTTAATTTTTTTCTCTCTCTCTCTCTCTCGACAGAGAGGATAGGAAATGCTCGCGCATAATCTTCTATCTCATTAGTGTGTAGGGTCGGGGAGGCGATTTATGAATGCTTGCTCCTCTTTTCCGGACGCGATGAACGGGGCGTGTCCGCGGCTGAAAGCAAGACACTCCGAAAGGAGTGCTTTGGGGGGTTTAAGTCCTAAAGAGAAGAATGCCCTGAGAATAGGAACGGGAGGGAGGGGTTAGACACTACTCCACGGGCCCTTCCTCGCGAGATTTACTTGAATGGGCCCCGCGATACGTATGGCGTTGGCCGAACGGGCCTCCTCAATTTTCTTTTAGCGATATCAGGATTTCGTGTTCTGCCCAGAAAACGTCTAACCGTCGCCTTTTATGTCCGGGGGATGGCGGAACAAATCTTTCCTCATATCATTTCCCTATTTTTCCAGAGCTCAGAAATCATTTGTTTTTCCTGCGCAGCGACCCTCTCTCGTGTTTCCGTGACGGCGGTTGACTCTTAGGTTTCCGAAAACCAGTTTTAAGACTAAATTGTGTTCAGTAAAGGGTTCCTTTGCGCCTGGAAATTTCCAGCAAAATTTTGCCGTTGCGTCCACACTTTTGTTTCCAGAAAAGCGGCCGGTACCCGCCTGAAAAGAACGGTTTCCCAACGGTATTCCAGGTCCAGTTTTGAATTGTTTCAAATTTTAAAAATGCTTTCTATAATATGAAATGGAATGTCGGTGGTTGAAACCCAAGAAATAATAAGGCCGATTTTTGAGCTTAAAAAAGAATGTCAACGAAATCAAAGAATCCAAAAACTATTGGCTTAAGCCTCCAGCAATCGACAAGGCGTTGCAAATTAGTGTTTCCCAATAAAATATCACTGAGCCATATGGCCTAACTCCCCTTTGTGTGAACTACAAATGTGAGAAGGACATATTTGCCAAAGCGAAAGAACTCAGGTATGAAAGAAAATCTATTTGGAGTGAGTAAAGTTGAATGCGAAAGCGTAGGGAGTTTTAATCAATCTTCGAGTCGGGAGGTTATAGACTAGGTATAATTATGTGATAATGTCAGATTACAATTTAAGTGCTATCTCTTGATGGAATGCATCATCCTTGAACTCAATGGATTTACTACTCAAGGCTTAATCGTGGATATCACCTACAATGAAACTAAGATCGAGCAATATTAAACAGACCACCTGAAGATGGACTTTGTCACACAAGGAGCAGAAATACGGTGAGTGGTATCTTTCCCTATCTTGGAAGCATCATAATAATGGATGTTCCAAGGACACCCAGAGCAAAATAGCTTCGTCTAAGCTCTTCAAGATGATAAGGCTTTATGTACCCAATAGATATCATTGCAGATTAGGAGACAGAGTAAAGGCATTTCTTTCCAGTTAATAACACAGTTGAATCCGAGACATGAACTATTAGGGGAAATGCTATCGAATTTTAGATGTCATCGATATGTAGCATTTTGTTTTCGTGCAACAAGTAGGATTTTACACCTTGAGAATCATCAATATTTAACGCGCTGTATAAGTAAAAACAGAAAAGTATTTTGAGAAAGACCAAAAGAGGATCCAGCAACAATAAACATGGCTGTCAGTTTAAGGAACCAGGAAAACTATACGGAGTGGTGATAAAAATCCACCCGTATTAATTTTCTGTTGAATTTTCCTTGGCATCATACTTTCATATATCTACATCTACATCTACATCTACACGATACCCTGCAAGCCACCGCGAGGGTGTGTGGCAGGGGGTGAAGATCACCAAGCATGCACTACTAACATGCAAGCAAGCAACTAAAGGGTCTCATGCAACTAGATTGTTAGTATCTATAGTATTTGAGGGGTTAATACATGCATCATGCACTACAGAATACTCTAAAATATTTCCTCTACCTATCCCTTTCCTATGCTGCCTATTCTGTTCTCTTATAGTACGGGGGAAAAATGCCATTTTGAATCTATCTGTACGACAATCTATCTCTCTAATCTTATTTATCTGGTCGAATCTAGCATAATACGCTGGTGTTTTTAATATGTGCCTAACATCTTCAGTAAAGCTATCCGATTGAAATTTCTCCAATAGATTTAATCTGGACTTTAACCTACGCTCTGATAATGATTCCCACCCTAATTCTTGTATTAATTCTGATACACTACTCAACCTATCGTAACACCTTTTGACGAACCTAGCTGCTCTACGCTGCACACTGTCTAGTTCTCTCATCAAACCTAATTCATTAGGATCCCATACACTGGCTGCATACTCAAGGTGGGGTCTAACTAGTGAAAAGTAGCATCGCTCTTTTGTCTTCTCATCACATTTCCCAAGTACTCTTTTTATAAATCCTAGCTTTCTTTTCGCTCGGCCGCATATTTCCCTTATGTGTCTTCCCCACGATAAATCTTTAGTGATTGTTACACCTAAATATCTTACGGTTTCAACGTTTTCGATCTTCGTGTTATTAATTCTATAGGATCGCTCTATCGAATTATTCCTCCTCCAAAAATTGATAGCTACACACTTTTTAAGGTTGAGTTCTAACTGCCATTTGTCGCACCACTCTTGAATTGCATCTAAATCCTTGCTAAGTGATTTCGTGTCCTCTTCGTTCGATATACCCCTGTACACCACCGCATCGTCTGCAAAAAGTCTAAGGTTACTTCTAACTACGGTACCCAAATCGTTTATGTATAAAAGAAATAGAAGCGGACCTACTACGCTACCCTGGGGAACTCCCGATGTGACTTCGATTGTGTCCGACATGATACCATCTATGACAACCCTCTGCTCTCGCCCACTTAAGAATTCTTTTACCCAACACACAACGTCTTTATTTATACCAAAACTCTCTAACTTCAAGATTAATTTGTCATGAGGAACTTTATCGAAGGCCTTTTTAAAATCTAAAAATATCGCATCAACTTCAGTACTGCTTTCGCCGTGGACTAAAATATCGTGTACGAATAAAGCTAATTGTGTCTCGCAAGATCTACCTTTCCGGAACCCATGCTGGCTGTTTATGAGTAATCCCTGACTATCCAAATGCCCCATGATCGAACTGACTACTATGTGCTCAAATATCTTACAAGAGATTGACGTGAGTGAAATGGGTCTGTAGTTACTAGGTTCTTCCCTATCACCGCTTTTAAATATAGGTGTAATGTTAGCTACTTTCCAATCCTTGGGTACTGTGTGGTTCTTTAGTGTTTTATTGAATATTATTTCTAGATAGGGGGCTATTTCAGAAGCTAATGTTTTATATACCCGGGAAGGAATTTGATCGGGACCTGGTGATTTGTTTTTACTTATGCTTTTTAACTGCTGCTCTATTCCGCGACATGAAATGTTTATTTCGGGCATTTGCTCACTGAAAGTGTTCGGCGGTGGTTCCACTGCGTTTTGTGACGATGAGTTGAATACACTTTGGAAGAAGGTGTTTAAAGTATTGGCTTTTTCTACACTGCTGGTGACTCTGATTCCTTTATCATTTTTAAGTGTGTGCACTGTGGACTTATTTCCCTGGAGCTCTCTCACATATGACCAAAACGCTTTAGGATTGCTATCTAAATATTCTCCTAACATCTTGCTCTTGAAATGTGATAACGCTTGCCGACATGATTTTCTTGCTAATGCTCTCGATTTTTTATAGTTTTGAACTAGCTCATTTTTTTCCTCTACCGATAGACCCCGTCCTGCATTTTTCATCTTAGCGTGGCATACCCTTTGTCGCTTTAGTGATTTCCTAACCTCCGCGTTATACCACCTTGGCTCTGTATTATCACGAATATATTTACTTGGTATGTATTTATGAACTGCGTTACGGGTGACCTCAAGAAATTCTCTCCACGAATCCTCTGTATTTAATCCTTTGCTTTGTTCGCTGAATACATTAAACGCTTCCCTTAATTCCTCTTTCATACCGTCGTAATTTGCCTTGCCAAATAAGTATACCGTCCTCCTTGGTTTATAATGTCTTTCAATGCCTACAATAAATTTCGCATGCACTATTTTATGGTCACTAATTCCTGTGTCTGTAACTGTATTTAGAACTCTCTCGGGTATATTTGTTGCTAATAAGTCTAGAATGTTGTTTCCCCTGGTCGGCTCTGTTACTAGCTGTTGTAAAGAATGTGTCGTAAAGGTGTTCAACAGTGATTCGCAATGTTCCTTATCCTTACCTCCTGCAATGAAACTACACGTATTCCAGTCTATCGAGGGGAGATTGAAATCTCCGCCTACTATTATTCCTCTATCATTCTTCCCAGAAAGTAATGTACGTATCTCTGACTCTAGCTCTATTATAGAATTGACGTGTGCGTCCGGTGGCCTGTAATATGCACCTACATATATCTTTTTTGCGTTACTACTTTTACTTTTAACGGAGCACCAAACACTTTCTACATTTCGCTCTGAAATAAGTTCTCTTCTACTGACATACGGGTCCTTCACAGCTATAAATACTCCTCCTCCGTTTCTGCTTACTCTATCCTTTCTGTATACGGTAAAACACTTCGGAAATACTTCATGATCTGATATGTCCTTCGAAAGCCAGCTTTCTGTACCTACGATTATATCTGCATTAGTACTCTTAATGAGGTGGTGAAATTCTGCTACTTTATTTCTGATACTACGAAAATTCACTACTATCACTGAAATTTTTTCTTCCAATCTGTTTCTCTCTTGGTGCTCCTTTCCAACTAAAATTTTCTTCGATAATTTTTTGACGGACAAACTATTTGGTCTACCTATGACCTTTGATGAATTATCATGTTCGTTCTCTCCATGTGTTTTTCTCTGACCTTCTAAAACTACTCTGCATGTTCTGTCAAATTCTTGCACGATTTTTCCCCCGCGGATTGACCTGCACTCTGGGCTACCACCTGAGCTAAACCCTACGTGTATATATCAATTTCTATAATTGACGCCTAGCATTTTAAGAGGAATGGTATCAACTGAATATGTTCGTGTCATTGACTATCTCTCTCTTTCTCACTCACCTGAACTCAGTTCCACGTCTTTTTCCTGTCATCTAGGCTAGCGTTTATATTATTCCTCCATCACATTTAAATGTTTTTGCCGAAGTAGTGAAATCCGCTTAATGTAAGCCTCCATCCTTTCCTGACCAACCTAGCATGCTCTCAATGTTTTCGGCTTCGATTTTTTTCAGTCAGTCGGAGGGAACAAAGGAGGAGAATCGTACATGTTGTAACACTCTTGTGTGGTCGAGGCACGAGCGTGTAAATATCCGACCGAAAACTCATCCGTTTTTTCTCGCGTTGTTCCCTGCACCCTTTCCTCGGGCGTCCCTCAACGTTAAGGTCCGTCCACTTGTCGGCCGCACCTTCCGTCCAAGCGACACATTAGTGCTGAATCACCTCCGTGGGAAGACGGCAGGGAAAACGCCGGAGAGGATTCAAAAAAAAGTCGTCTTACTCAAAAGGATGAGTTACGTGAGAGTGATCGAGTTATCGAAAGGGCCCTCCTTGTTATCGCAGTTCATCCCTCCAATCGAATCAAGTCATTCATTCAGTAACTCTGCGGGATGTCAACTCCCGTTTTTTCTCCTCTTTTTCGTTTCATTCTGCCGGTCAGGAGGTGGAAAAAAAACCAGAATCATGCACTCTCGCTGGGAACCGCCATAGTAATCGATTTACGTTGCTACGCCAGAGGAAAACTGTTGCTTTTTTTCCTGATATTTTTTTTTTATCCGTTCCCCATCTTCCGTCGAAACTCTTTTTTGAGTCCGTCGCGATTGCGTGCGGACCACGTTCCCGCCCCCCCCCCCCCCCCCCCTCTCCCCCCCTCCCATAGGAGCAGGGAGCGCTTGAAGTCATTATTAGCGTCGCCGGTGGCTATGATGTCGGCACATTCGAGAGCCGGGCTTCCCGCGGCGTCGGTGAATCGACACCGGGCACTGTCGCAACTCCGCCTTCTCTCTCTCTCTCTCTCTCAGAGTCCGTTGGGTCGTGGGACTCCCGAAAGGGTTAAAGGGACAAGAGCTACTCCTAGGCAAAGGAGGGGAAGAGGGAATGAGTGCGATAGAAAGGGAGGTCGAAGAGGAATGAGGGAAAGGAGACAAAAAATTCGTGAGTAGTCGTAGAAGGTAATGCTGGGTAGGGTACGGTCATGAGGGAGGCAGGTTGAAATAGGGCCGGCTGGTCCTATCAGATGAAGACAATTGCTACTGCTCTAGAGGTGATGAGATATGAGACTTCGGCTGAATTAGGTCGCCAAAATCTAATTCATTTGTTCCCATCGATGTATAGATAGAAATAAATATATTTATTTGTTCCAGGACATTATTGTCCCTTGAAACATATACATAAAAACATTTACATAGTCTCATTACAACATCAACAGGGTAATATTAATACTAGAAAATGAGTAGCTGTCTAAGCATCGACAATCTTAGAAATCTTAGCAATCTCACAAGGTGTCAATGATTGAACTATAATATTATAATACAACCAATTTAACGATATATAGTATAGTACCGACAAATATAATAGTACTAACAAAAACTTAATGGAATATACATTTACTTATTATGTTTATACATACATAAATTATTTTATTTACATTGCATAAGATGTGAGTACAACCGCTTTTTAAACATATAAATGTTTTCGGAAGACCTTATCCCATCAGGTAGTGAATTCCATAACCTACAAGATGTTACATGAAAAGAATTACCGAACACATTTGTGCGGAAATTTGGTATCAATAATAACTCAGTATTGCGTGTCAGTCGTTTATGCGTGTTAGCATTAAAGATAACTTTTTCAAACAAATAACTTGGACACTCAGTTTTAATTAGCTTGTACATTAACACATTTATTTGATACTCTCTTCTCTTTTCTATCTTCAACCACCTGAGTGTCATAATATGGTGTAACCTGTTTATCATAAAAAATATTGAATTGCAATCTTATTCCACAGTTTTGTAACCTCTGAAGTTGTTGATTTAGCTCTATAGTAACATCGGTAAAGAGGTGGGTCTTATGAAAAGAAGTAATTTCTATATTTTTGCAGGTGATACGGAAGGTGATAAAACATTTATGTTTCGCCCATCGGTGAATTTTTGTCACCCAACAATCATAGTCGCAACTCACGGGACGAGTGACGCGTGATTGAATTCAAGGAAAAGACGCGTCCATTGAGCTCGCTCTTTTTGCTTATCGGAAAGTACGAGCCCGGAGTCATGTATGAAGGCTGCTATCTTGACTTTATCTGTCTCTTCACATAACGCAATCAGTTACATCAGTGATATCTCCAATTGATTACTAGCCTCCGTTACAAATCCTACAGGTGTGCTGTGCAAATATTTTATTATTTCATTAAATTTATCACTTTCAAGTTGAGGAATGTCTGCGTTGGACGTAAGGAGTTTTAAATGGAATTCAATTTTCCGTTAAGAAGGATCTTCCGTTTCCTCGGCATATGAACAGGATATGGCCCGTGTCCAGGAAGAAAACTCGTTTTGAATGCAGCCAATGAAGCAAAGAAGAGTAAAAAGTACAAATACTTATGGGTAAGAGGGGGAAAAATCCTTATGCGGAGAGAGGAAAAAGATCCAGTAATTGTTCTTACTAGCCTGGAAGATATTTCAAATTTATGAATTTCCTTCTAATGAGTTCTCAAAATCTAAATAAGTCATTCAAAAGCTTTTTCAATAATTCAACAAAACATTAGAAGCATGAGAAGTAATTTTTAACTTTTTCTCTTACATTTAAGTAGCTTATGTAATCAACCTGATGTTATAGTTTTGACTGAAATTTGGATAAAAAATGATGAAATTGGTTCGTATAAAATTAATGGCTATAACTCAGTCGCCAATTGTAATAACTTGTCTAGGGCAAGAGGTGTGATGATCTTCATTAAAAGTAATATAAAATACGAAACGATTTCATGTGATAAACCGTCCGCCGATTGTCTGCTCATAAATCTAATAGTTTTGGTCTACTTGCTATTTATCGAGATCAAAAGGTGTCGGTATCCCAATTTGTGTTAGAACTCGAACCTTTGTTAAGAAATGTTACAAATAATTTAGTTGTCACAGGTGATATGAATTTAATATATTGGAATCCAGCATTGACTCCAACCAATACTCTAAAATGTTGTGTGCCTATGGTTTAAACAGTTTAGTCAATGAACCTACCAGAATAGCAAAACAAACGGCCACCTGTTCAGATCATGTATATGTTCCGTTTCTAAATCTTATAAGTATGATTTTCATGCTGAGGTCAAACACTTAGCAATTGCTGACCACTCGGCAACAACTTTGTCAATTACACATGATTACAAATACAAAACTAACCATTATTAATGACTTACACAACCCAGAAGCCATGTATTTTTGTCACAAAGTATTTAAGGAAAAGGTAGAGTAATTAAAGTGGGACTCGGTATACAGGGAAAATGGCGCGTCTAAAGGTTTTGCACTACTCGTAGATCATTTAAATAGCTGCTTGAGGGCGTCTGAGTGGAAAAAAAGCACGGTAATGCAAGGCAGTCAAACTAAAACCGGGGATGTCTGATTTCTTACTTTAAAAAATTGAACGGAAGAATTACTTATATGCTAATAAAGTTCGCCCCCACCCAAATAATGAAAACCTGAGAAATATTTTTATAAATTTTAGAAATAAGTTACGTTCGACTTTGAGAAATTCTGCGGATGCGTATTACATGCAACAATTTGAAAAAAACTAAAAGTAACTCAAAGGAGCAATGGAATGTATTGAAAGAACTAACCGGGGATAAACTTAAAACCACTCTAAAGTACGAACTTCAAATAAATAACCAACTCATAACGGATTCAGGAATTTTTGCGGAGGAGTTCAACAATTATTTTCTTAGTACATTTGAACCGACGGCAATTAATTCTAATGGAACTCCTATGTATTTGCCTATTAGCTTTAAAACACACAGAAATAGTTCGAACTCGTCCTTTTTTGAACCAGTCACATCTCCTGAAATATTGAAAATAGCTAGCACCCTTTCCTCTCGAAAATCGGCAGGATTTGATGGCATTGCTGCAGGTCTCTTAAAATTAATAATTTCAGATATAGTGGATGTGCTTTGTCATATTTATAATTTGAGTTTTCCTAATGGCGTATTCCCTGGCTTACTGAAAAGAGCCGTTGTTATTCCTATACATAAAAAATGAGATCGGCGTAATATACAAAACTATCGACCAATTTCCCTGTTGTCCGTATTCGATAAAGTGCTGGCTAAACTTGTTTTAAAAAACTTGTTAATATCTTTCCTGGACAAATTCAAATATTTCAGCAATAAACAGTTTGTGTTTCGCAGTGGAAAAGGTACAGGCATTGAAAAACTTTATTACCCCTGTTTATGAGGGTATAAACAACAATCAACGCACAGCTAGCCTTTTTGTTGATATAAAAAACCTTCGATACGTTAGATCATACAATCTTAATTGAGAAGTTAAGGCAAGCAGATGTTCGTGGTATTCCACTGGAATGGTTTAAGATCTACTTGTCGTTACGCTCCCAATGTGTAATGGTAAAAAATAGTTATAGTAACTCTGAGTTTATTAGTTGTTGTGTGCCACAAGGCTCTGTGCTGGGACCAATTTTATTTTTAATCTATATTAATGATTTATGTGAGTAAACTTATTATAAGTTTACTTATAAGTAAATGCGCATCAAACTTTATATGTCAGGCTTTCAATATGGTAAAGCGTAGAAATTTTCCTGACCAATAATTACATAGAATTGAGTTACCGGCAAAACAATAAATTGCTTATAGATTCGCCTCTAAGTGCAAGCTATGATATTCCATTAGTACGTGATGATTTCAACATTTAAGTGGATATCAAAATTTGTACAACACTTAACCTCTCTGATATATCTTGAGAATTCATGAGGAAATTTGATTACAGCCTCATTCACAGGACAAATAAAATCCTACCCGGGCGGGATTCGAACCCACAACCTCGTATTGACGGGAAAATGTTGCTTACCATGCCGCCATTAAGGCTCTTTAGCTTCCAAACCGAAGTGAAACTGACTTCTAGATTGGAGACTAACATTGGAGAGAACGCAGTAGATACCGCCACGAAATGATTATTTGGTCTCCCGGCGTTAATTAAGATAACGATATTATATCTTCGTGATACCCCACCTAAAGCACGTTGTGTTCACGGGTCATTTTGTTTCCTTGGCCTCTGACGATTATTAGCAAGTTTTAGTGTTTTTGGTTAAAATTTCTAAAATTTATTTTCGTTTTATGGCTATGCACCATTAAAATTGCCACATTTGTCTGCATCTTTTACTTTTTGCATTCATTTTTCCATCGTTTCCTATCCCTCTCGTGTCATATTTAATTTTCGCTGAAAACTGCTGCCTTTGACCGATTTTATCGTGTATTGTATCCTAAAGAGCGCCTTGATTTTTTGCCAGCTTAACAATTGAGACCTATTTTCCATAAATTTTAATAGAATTGCCTAATATTGATAATTGGAAGGAACATTAGGACCAAAATATTTCGTGGACATTATGGACTCCTACTATAATAAGATAAATTCATCAAAATTTGCTGTAATGTGAGATTTTTAGGACCGATATCTCGATTTACGATACTCATGTCCGTTGGCGGCAATCTATCAACTGCTAGTCCTCACGTTTCTCTTTTTTATGTCATTCGATAATAATAGCTAGTTATTAGGGAATAAAAGCATGTATTTCCTCTTTTGCTTTGAACCAGACTCGGGGATCATGACGCATCCACACGTATTACTTCAAAATATTTCATTAAAAGTCTACATCTTTTGATTTCATCAGTCTCTACCATTCATGTGCAAGTGACGAGATATTTCTGCGAAATATTTCTGTCCTGAGATCAGCGAGACTAATTTCATGGGTACTTGTTGCTCTGGGAGAAAATTTGGAATGATAGATTTTGACGACAACGAATAGAATAGTTAATTTTGGCGGAGAGATCGGTTAGAGAACGCATTGTCCTTGGATGGATGGAATTTCCAGTGGATACTGCTGGAGAATAATATCCTGGATGTCATACTTTCTTGGGAAACTTCAGATGGCGCTAGGAATTTCCCTCGCCTAACTCTATATGAACTTCTTTAAACTGAGGGCGTAGATTGAAGTGGTCGGTACCCAACCTACCTGAGTCATTAACAGCCTTTGGATTTGTAGGATATTTCAATCCTGCCGCGTGAACGGCGGTGAAATTCGCATTAATTGCCATGCGAAAAAATTCACCTGGACCGGGAATCGAAGCACGGACCTTTGGCTTTCCGGGCCACTGCGCAGACCCCTATTCTACCCAGGATCCCTAATTCCCATGGTGATTTTTTTTCGCTTGCCAATTAATGCGAACGCCTTTGGATTGTTTGGAATTCAATATTATTTTCTGCATTTTTTTTGCATTCTCACTCGAATAACTTTGAGTGTATGGCCACAGTACTTTGAGTGTATGGCCACAGTACTTTGAGTGTATGGCCACAGTACTTTGAGTGTATGGCCACAGTACTTTGAGTGTATGGCCACAGTCGGGTTTCGCCTTTGGGATAATAAAATGGCGTCATCCTTCTTCCGCTGCCCGTACTACCATCCTATTCGAATTTAATTTCTATGAATTCGTCTTGGCCAGATGCCCGCAGTGTGTTAAGTCAAGAGCGCAGAACTCGCGGGAAAACCCTCGATGATCGTTCTCGAGCGTACCGTAGCGGAGAGGCGACCTCAATGCTTAATGTGTAACGGCGTCGTATTGAAAGAAAGCGCGCAGGGTAAGATGGGAGAGAAGGAAGGAAGAAGGATTGAAGGGTTGCGCGCAAAGTGGTCTTAGAGGCATTACCCGAGGAAGAAGATGAGGAGAAAATGGTCGGTGGGGACGGCATAGTCCTGCATAAAAAAATCGTCCAAGGCAGGAGGGGGTCCTTTGGGCGTCGAGTAAAAGGGCACGTACTCTCTCGGCTTAGCTGAGGGCGCAAGGGAGAAAGGGTTGTACTGGTGAGGGGTCGACGGGAGGAGAAAAAACGACTCTTGGGGGTCGGAGGAGAAAGAGACGATTTGAATACGAAAGGGGAATGGGCGAGGGCGATAAAAGGGCAGGGAGGGACGAGAGGGAATTAGGACGGCGGGAGAGAAGGGAAGAAAGAGGTGAGGCGAGGTGGGAGGGAGAATTTAGGGAAATGAGGAGGAAAAGGCGATCGCCGAGGGCGAGGAGGGCTCGGGGTGTGCATTTGCGGCGGGCGGACTCGCTTCTGGGCGCACTGGATGCGGTAGCGTGGGTTGCGAGGGTAGATGTGTGGAGGCGAAATTGGGAACTGGGCTTCTCTCCGGCAGTCCCTCCACGTCCTCACTGGCTGCCTGTCCAATAATCAAGTCTTCCTCGCCATATTTCTCACTCCTACTGCTGAGATGCTGTGGAGTCGTGGACTGAGCGACAGTTGAAGAGATAATTTGGTGGAAGAACGCATTTTAACGGAGATAAATTGTCGATATTTGTCTTGTTCCCCGCGAATTTCATTACATTGTACACCTGCTGATCAGATAGGCATATTGTGGAGGTGGCAACTTTGGTTTATCAAGTTCCAACCCTGCTGATGATCTCACCACACACATCTCTTATCATTTTTTTCCATGCATTTCAATTTTTGGATGTTACTGGAAGTTAAGGCTAAAGAATAGAAATGTTTATCAATGCTTCCCTTCGAATGGATATTGAAGGGATAATACATTAAATCAATAAAGTCACACATTCGTCGGTAAGCGGATACAATATACCTATGGATATATAGATGATAATAAATAATATAATTGGAGAGTTTTAAGCCGCAAAATTACGATGCTGGCGAGACAGAAATGATGCGCAGATGGAGTAGCAGTAGAGAATGCCAGAAACAGTTAACGGTACAAGAGATGAAGGATATTGCCAATAACTCGGAGAGGATGTAGGTATGCAGCCTCAGTCCGCAGTGATTTCATGAAAACATTATATTACACGTAACCGATAATAATGGTAAAGACCGTAGTTCCTTTTATTGATAATGACATTTTCGTACTGACTATTTCTCTTATCGTCAGAAAGGGAAAGGGTAAAATGCTTTGAAATGATTTGGCATAGCAGTGGATGTAGCTGTATTGCTGATGTGACATATGTATGAGGAACGGCATGGACTGTGAGAATCATAATGACGGAAGTTCAATGTTCAAGAGTGAGTGGGGATTGGGGAGTAGTGGAATAAGAGAGGTCTGGAAGAGGGGAGTGGAATAAGTCTGTGGAAAGAGCATGGTAGATAGTGGATAAGGTACGGGGAGTGGGAGATTTGGGGCTTGCTTGTGTGCTTTTAAAAGGGGTGATAAGTTGAGATAAGGAGGGAGGACTGAGGGAAGGATGCAATCTCAAGCGATAAGGCGACGAATGAGGCGTCGCAATGGACGGATGAGGCCACGGTGTGGGAACCACGTGGCGCGCTGAGCAAGATGGCGGAATCCGAGGAGGCCTGAGTGAGTACCTACACGATTTCCGAGTGGAGATGGCTCTTTCAATTTTTAGGGCCACTCGTTTTTTAAGCTTTTTTTCTTACCACCGAGATGCCGGTGATCCGCTCGTTGGGCTCTTCAAGGTTTGTGAAATCCAATATCGGTATTCGACACGTCATTTCTCGCACATTGCTTGTTAGCATTTAGTGAGAATAAAAGTTATTGACAAGAATTTGCTTAATGACTTCAAGATACTCAATTTGCCAGCGAGATTATATATTTCTCTCGATTTTTTTCATGCCGTCACAAACAAGATTAATTATAGCAGTTAATAACAAGTTTAAGTCCCTCGAATTATATATCAAGTCACCATCAAACATTGGTATTTAATTCTTGTTATTCGTTATAAGGCTTGAAATCAGAATAGACGACTTTTTGCTAGTCACAGTTTTTCCGCGTTCTGTAGAAATGTCGTGGATTCGTTCGGTCAACCGTTGGCGGGCGATAGCCGCGGGAGTAGGTCAGTAAGTCAATGCCTCTGCACCTTCGAAAGGGATGCTTTCTTCGGATGAGTGCATGTCAGCCAGCGTCCCACCTATTTGTGAGTTACATAGCATTGACGGTCCCAGACCAGATATTTTACTGTGAAAGAATATTTTCCTTTTAAGAAAACCGACTGATCAGTTGTAGTATCTCTATTGTAATAGAACGTGTTACTGACTATAATGTACATTATAGACAGTTTATTATATTATAAGTATTATATTATTATTATTATATATTATATAATAAACAAAATATGCTGGAAAAAATATATTAAAAGTATACAGAAAGGTCTTTCAGCATGTGTGTGTGTAACTTCGTGTGCTGAAAGATATTATGAAAGCTTCATTAGGTCAGTTTAGAGCAATATATTTTTTCAATCCCGTTTTTATTTAAGCAAACATTTTTCGAGAGAGATCTTATGTAGGATAATATATTTTTGTTAACCTTATGGTATAAATGTTCAACAATAATGAAGGTGAAAGGAATAGTGAAATTTGGAGAGGCTAAAAGTCTCACCAAACATTGTTATTTGATTAAAAATGTATCATCATCATAAGTCAACAATCCTAAGATTGGTTGCCAGGGATTCTCCCATCTGCAAATCTCTTCATATTGATATAATTCTTCTCTTGCTCATTTTCTACTACCTATTCCATATAAGTGAAGTTATCAGAGGGTAATCCACCGGGCATGTTGATTTTTTAATGCTAAGGTTTCTGTGTCATACTCTGACACCGTCACATCATTTCATTCATATCAAACGCCAGGTAAACACCAAATCCTTCATTATTCCATGCGTCTTATGTGAGGCCTTCCTTTTTCAAATCTTCCCATTCACTTTTCCCTCGACGATTTTCTTCGTCAGACAGTTATTTATGTCTCATTAAATGGCCGATTAAAAATAAATAGTTTAGGAAATATAGTATAATTCAACTGATGTCAGGGTCCTGAGCAATAATGTTAAGAATATATGAGCAAAAACTTTATAAGTGGAGAAAATAGTGTTGATGGCACTTGGTGCTTCATGATTCGAAACCTGGGCAATGAGGAAAAGAAGTTGACGGAACATAAATGGCATTTTAGAACTAGGTTTTGACAAAAATGGAGGAAGTTGGACTGTAAGGAAAGTTATAGATGAGAATGGGAAGATGTGGAAGTTACTGGAGGAAATTATGTGGTGGTGTATTTGAATGGATCAGGTTTTTGATAGGAATAAGTGTTTTAAAGACGTAATCTGTAGAAATATACCAAGGAAGAGGGATGAAAGGACAAGGTATCGTATAGGGTGAAGAAAGGTAGGAATCGGGTGCAGTTGATGAAGGAATATGGAGGTTTTTGTAGGTCAAATAGGCCAAAAATCACACTTTTCAACTCGAAGGTAGATCTGGAAGGCGAGAGTAGAGCTCACCATGCGTGCTTACTAACCCAGAGACATGTTAAATCGACTGAGGTTTGGTGAGGCAGTTCCTTTTCTTGTGTCGTCTGTGGTTTTTAAGAACTACACGGTAGTTAGTAAAGCTTGGGTTTATGTGGACGCGCCCGAAGATGCCTCTCTCGAATTTGAAACGGAAACCTCCAGTGTTACTCCAGCAATAATTTCGTTGGATTACCGTGCCTTCTTAAAATGTGCAGGTAAATGCCAGAATTTTCCAATTTACCTACGGAATTCTAACATTTAATTAGGTTGGCACTCTATTTTCTAAGGTAGTCCCTCCATAAAATAATTTCTTGTGGTAATATTAGTTTTTGAGTCAAATTCTTTGATGATGTGTGACATTCCTTCAATGAGCGTAATGTAACAAGGAGGTATTGAAGCCAGGATATGGGGAGAATGCAATGTGAGCGGCTAGTAAGAAAATTTCAGATGCAAGACTACGGCAGATTCGATATAGGATGAAGGAAAGTAAAGAAAGCCGCTTGTGAATAGCGAAAGGAAATAAGATGTAGGCAAAAAAAACTCTGTGGGATGGAAGCAGGGAAGTGACAATGGGAGATGTTTTAAGGGATGGGGATTAAGGATTTTTTTTGGAGGCTGTTACACATTTTACGGGTAACTTGTGCCCAGAAGGGAAGAGGATTAGCGGAAGGGTAAAGGGCAGAAGCAAGAATCTCTAATGGTCCTCGTATCAGACAGCGTCTCGAGAGAGCTTTCTTTGTGCGATTTAGTCGAGGCTGAGGTGCACCCAAGCGCGAGAGCCCATCGGCATCTCTATGCTATTCATCCGAGTGAATTTGGCCTTCCCGTCGATCGATGGAGCACACGGTCGGGCCAAATCATTTCCTCATTTCATTCCTAGAATATCGAAGGAGGTTGCGGAAAAGCAGAGCTATATTCCTATTCCCTATTCCGGAATATTCCTTCCCATTCTTAAGGCCGTTGTACACGGTACAATTTCTTGTACAAGATCTTGTACCATAAATTGAACGGAGAGATTGGACGAAGAAATTGTACAAAAAGTTGGTTCATGGTCGTACACGATCAAATATTTTCATGCAATTTGTGCGCCAATAACATGCGCAGATCGTTTTCTGCCGAACAGCTGAATTGCGATATCCGATGACGATAGTATTTTGAAAATACTGCCTTAGTTACTGGGTTACAATGATTTGCTACCATTAATCTTAGCATTAATAACATGAAATTATACGATTGGTTACCTGCACTCTTTCATCGGCTCGAGAAACCCATCATTTATCCTCCAAACATCATGTTTATGCTTGTTGCTAATATTTCCTTTTTGGTTCAATAACATCCTAATTTCACTGAGTTTTAATATATGTCAGTGTGTCCAACTCATCTTTTGAGAAATAGAACACTTACAACTTGACCGACGAATATCACAATATGGAAGCAACAAAGAATATCATATATGGAAGCAACAGAGATATATCACGTAATGTACAACAAAAATGGGAGTTTTGCCACGCTTATAGAAATAAAAGTGATCGCCAACACAGAACACCAACCTTACGAATACTAAACGAACGCACCACTACCGTCACATGTCATGCGCAGAAGCTACGGAGTAGATCTTGGACGGTTTCATTCAATAATATACAGCATGATCTAATTTCTTGTACAAGAAATTGTACGAACACCTCGTGCACGATACAATTTGCGCATTGTACAAGTTCTTGTACAAGAAATTGTACCGTGTACAACGGCCTTTACAAGGTTTAAAAGAAGTATACGCGGAGTTAACATCCTCCAATAAAAAAAATTGAATTTTGTTATTCTCGTACTTCCTTCCGTATTGAATAACCCTTGGTACCCAATGTAATCGATTCCGAATGCGTTATTCCATGTATGTACAAGAAAGTACCTACTATCTTGTCGAGGCTTGTTGATGGTGGGAAATCGCCTCTAACGAATTACAGTGGAACATTGGAAAAATGATTAATTGTCATGTCAGTCATACGCTCTTTGGAACAAGTGTATTGAGTTGTGTTGTGTACAATCAGCTAATTTTGTCATATCTCTTCAACTGAATGACATGATGATTCGAATGCGTCTAATCAAACTGGGCAAAGGGAATTCTCTGGGGGCGTGAGTACATGAGACTGTCGGGTTTGGTGAGCTGTTCATGACAGTTGATGGCTGTTTGTCGGTAAAGGAAATGGGAGATCGATCAGGGCATAGAAGTATTCAAGAAAATTCTGATGCCGGGATTTAGTGAAAGTCGTTTGGATATCCAGTAAAACCTCTCGAAAATCGTGAATTTTACCTTGTTAGTGCTTCGGTTCAAAGGCATTATATTACTCCAAAAGAAAGAATGCGTTTATCACTTGATTAAAAGTTGTATGTAGGCTAAAATGGATAAAATGACAGGAGTGATGGCGCCCCAACTGAAGGGCCCGGGCTCGAGTCCCGGCAGCTGTAAAGAGTTTTCGTTGGCATACACCGGGCTCTGTTCCCGCTCGGTGTGGAGGTTTTTTCGGGTTTGATGCTTGTTCCGTTAGATAGAACAGTGGAGCCCAAGGCGCAGGCTAATGTCAACTTTAGGTTTCTCTCCACAATTCATTCGCTCCCAAAACGTCCTGAATATACCTACCTACCTGACCACCCGTCTATTCGTAATGACAAAAAATACCCCAGATGTCGGTCTTCTCCAAATACGTATCTGCATAGAACCTTTACTTGTTATTCGAAGTGTACGGCATTATGAAAATTTATTTCTAATTATGTCATAGGTATGTAAGCATCATAGCCATGCATCGATACCGTCTCTTTAAGTGTAAAAATATTAAAGTCTGTTCTTGGGAACGGAATATTATCGCAGAATGGTTACTTAGATGCCTTCATCTTGAATTAGCAAGGAGGAGAGACGCATTTCTCCGATGGGGAGCCAATAATTGGCCGAGTCGCGTGAATCATAACGGGTGGAACGTCGGCTTTCGTTTGGGCGATAAAGGCTCTGGGACCGCCGTGCTCTAGCGTCGAGACGGAACAGTGATGAATGCGTGTGTGGCGAAAGGAAGTCGCCGACGACGGGGGGAGGAGGCGAGAAAGACGCAAAAAAGTGATTCTTTTTACGTTCGGGGGCGAGAAAGGAAGCGTCTGCCCATTCAAGACGTGGCCGGGGAGAGAAAAGAGAGAGAGTTCAGCGCGGGGAGTTTCATCAGTCCGGCATTTTGGTTCCGGGTGTCCCACTGTGTCCTCCAGACGCAAACACACGCACGCTCTAAGTTCGAATGGGGGGGGATGACGGTGCTTTGTCGCTCTCACCTTTGGACAGGATGAAGAAAAAGACTTCGGACGTAGGACGGATGTGAAGGGAGGAGGAGGACCTCTGCTGGAAGCAAGGCTGCCACACTCCCCGTGGATGCCGCGGATGTCAATGAATCCGTCTCCAGGTCGAATGTTAATGAATTTATCGTAAAATAACGGATTCCTCAGTCCTATAATGGAGAGAAAAAAAGTATTCTGAGCTTGGGCCATGCTTCAAATCAGCTAATCACGAGCCAGTGCAAAGTTAACGACCCCGGGAATTCGAAATCGAATGTTTGACTAGTCCATGGGCATTTCCGGGGATGAGTTCGTCAGGTGGTAGCCTTGAGGGTAATGTGCGGGGGTATTCGAATCCGGGGGTGAGGGTGCTATCTGGACCCCCCGTACCCCTTTTTTTACATCCCTTTACTCTTAACGTTCCCTACCCCCTTTCCCTCCCATACAAACGCCTTAACGACCTGGCTCTCCCTAACCACCCATTCCTCAACCCGTTAAAAAAAAGGAACGTACCCCCTTACGCTTGAATATATTATTTTTATATCTCTCTCTTTTTCCCCCGTCGGAAGAAGGGGAGGGCCTTCCTCGGGCCCATCAGTCCGTCTGTCTTTGCGTCCCGCCATGCAAAACAGGTTCGACCCCACCATCATCTCTTGCTGCATACAGCACCGATGCCTCTCTTTTTTTTCACACGGCTCTCTGTCTCTCCTCGCCTATTCTCTTAAGAACCATCCTTACCCCCGCTCCGCTTCCTACCATTCAGTCCCCGCTCCCTTAAAAAAAAAGGGTTTGGAATCCCTTAAGCATAAATCCCTTTGTGTTTGCATGCGAGAGTGGGGTAGGTCCCAAAAAATCCCCCCCTGCCCAAATCCCCTTGCCTCCTTGAGCCCACACCATTGGCTTCGGGACCCCTTTTTATGTCCCTTATCGCGGACACCCCTAAACCGCACTGCTTGCATCTCTTAACCCTTTGCGTATTAACTACCTGCCCTGCGCCCCCCTCACTCCACCGTTGTCTTTCCCATTGCTGCCATTCCCGCACAGACATCCTCGTACTCCAGACACAACCTCTTTCTTCCTTCGTCCTCTGAATCCCTCTCTCTACGCAACATAGTGAAAATCCTTCCTCCACGCTACCCCTTGCATTTATTCACAATTTAATTAATTAAAGGAAGGTGTCTCTCAATCTACCGTGGTGAATTCTGTGTCTACATTATCGAATCTGCTTCTCTCGCTGAATTTTATTTATTTCCTTGCCTTTGATTTCACCTTCGCGTTTCACTTCCTCATCCCTTCACATGACAATATTTGGCTGCTTTCCTGCCCAAGATTGGTAGCATATATTGAGAGCATACAGAGCGTTAAGAGGATGTCATTACGCCACAATGTTTACTTCCAACTAGTCTCCCTTCATCCCGCGTTCTCAACGTGACTATTTGCTTGCCCACTCACTATTGATGTTAAAGAATTATTTTCCACCCATAGATAAATTCCTGTAGTGTTTAAGATAGTTTAAGTTATACTCATTGTATATTCAATCCAGAGAAGAAAATTGACAGTCTTAATCATTAACTTATTCAGGATAACACTGGTATAAAGTAAAATGGTATTGATGTGTTTATATTCCAGAGTATCTTTTGTTCCGTCTTCTATTTTAGTTATCTTACTTTTGTCTTTTCATTAAAGGCATATCTATAGATTTATCCAGGTGAAATATCACGCCCAAGCAATTTTAACAATCTAATGATATTCAGGTGGAACTTTTGAGTTAAAATCTCCCTCACGTATTCGCTGAAATTCCTAGCACTTTTTCAGCGCCTCCTTTTTACGCAGGTAATTTGATATAGCTTTCTTTTTGACCTGGACGAGCAGATAATCTACTTTAGAAGTAAGTCATTAGATTTACCGACTCGCAAGCGCGTGCTTCTTTTTTCTGCGTTCGCAACTGTTTTTTTAGCGACCTTCAGGTTCGTCCTCTAAAAGAACTTTTTTCTCCCGTCAGTTTTTTTTACCACAGGCTCGGAATCGACGCCCGGGATGGTTCTAAGCTCGCCGAAGCAGGAGTTAACCACTTTGTTATGACACCAAAACAGATGTTTCTCGCTGCCCTCACCTGTGCTTCCGAATTGCTGTCTGAGGATTGCTTTTGCAAAAAAACATTGGAGGGACACTTCGGAACGGGATCCAAGAGCTCACTTTAAAAATCCGCGGACCAGAACACATTATCTTAATAACAAACCGAGAAAATGAAGTGCCGTGCTATTACACACCTGATGAACCACTACGGAACGCAACTAAATGCCAAGGAGAACTCCCTTTAGAGTGTATTGTTTTAACGTCTCAATAAAGCTAATTGAACCAGCCCTATCTAATTTACGCGAAGTCATTTATGCATCTGGCGTCGTTTTTTTCCTCCCCGGGATTCGTGGTGGTGAGAGACGGAGGGAAAAAAATGGTCGGAAAGAATGGAGAAGCTGGAGTGAGAGGACGGTTGCAATAAAGTTTCCGATTCTAATTGAAATTTACGAGATAAGAAATTCCGCGCCTGATTCATCGCGGGGGCAGAGCCCATGGGCGGGGGATGGGCCTTTTGCCCGCTCCGCCCCAGCGGCAGGGGTAAAAGAGAGGCGTTTATCCAGTGCTCCATTAACATCAGAGGCGGGGGAGGAGAAAAAAGCGCGTCTGTATATTATTACAAGAAGGCAAAATCATAATCGATCCGGTTTTCGAAATTTTTTTCTCCCGCCCGGAGGGTGGTTAGTTATTGAACTTGGGAATAAAAGTCCGGGAGGGAATTGAAGAAAAGACGACTTATCGCTGGGCTTCGCTCTCCTCGCTACCCTCTGTTTTTGTTCCCATCGTCGTTTCTCACCCCCTTCCCTCCTCCCAACGGCCCCTAAGCTTCTCCTCGCATCACCAGTGGCTGCACCTTTGAGTGGACTGCTACCCCTTAGGTGCTCCTTCGAATACCATTGGCGCAATTGAGGCTTAGATATCAGATTAGATACGCGAAGCTTTTTGTTGAACACCGCTTACAACTTTCTAATACTGAGGTGACAAGAGTCCAGTTATCGAGTGTTTGGTTTTCATGAAGGATTGATGCAATTGATAGTACCTCTTACTCGCTGTCGAGATTGCCAATTCATCATTGATGAAAATGACTTGGCAGCTACAATGTTTTAATGACTATTGATAATGTTGAGGCTCTAATCTCTGTTGTGATTTAGTGCGTATTTACGACTTTCAATCCTACGGCGTAACCTTCCGAACAATGGCATGGGGGGAAATCTGTTTCCTCTAGCAAAGGAGCTATTTTTCTTGGATATTAAAAATACGAATCTCGGTTTTCCCCATCAATTTCAATAGTTTTGCTATTACATAAGTCATTACCACCTATCTTCAAATAAAGTATGCATGTGTATACGATGCCAAATAGGACCTAGTAATTAACTTGTTATGTGTCAGTTCTTTCTCATTAATTATACCAGATCGAGACTAGTTTATTTCATCGTGCTCCTGTCTTAAGGTTGATAAATTGTACTCGTCTGGTATTTATGTCCCTGGTCTTTTAGTGTTCATTCTCCAGACTAGAGTTTTTTAATGTTTCCAACGAATTGGATTTTAGTATATTCAGGAAAAAATATCGATTCATGGTGACATGTTTGCTCTTTTCCTTTCGTAAGTTGAGGGAACATTTGTATTCCAGCATAGCAATAGTTGTTCTTATTCATATAGACGGATTATATTTCCGGTGCCACTGATTGTCTCTTGGAAATTACCTTTCTCTTATTTAGATGGGAGTGGGTCGGTAAGTCACAACTGTAATCAATATTTCATTCGCTCTATTGATTAGCCATTGATGGTGTCTTTGTTAAAATAATATTAATTCCCAATACATTGTGACACTTTCTTGGTCATATTGCTGCTAAGCTATACTTCCATTTTGAAATGAAAAATAAGTCTTCTTTCTGCATCTAAATCTACATAATACCCTGCAAGCCATCATAAAGGTGCGTAGAAGGGGGTTAATTCACACCAAACATGCATTACATATCATGCACAAAAAAGGATTAGTAATAATATACTATTCTAAACTTCACAATTATAAAAAAAATAAAAATAGCAAAGCATGCAAAAATATGCTGCTAGTTGGGTTAGCTTACAGTTTTTATACCCTATCCCTAATTGTACGAGGAAATAAGGACATTCTGAATCTGTCAGTACGGCAATAAATTTATTTCATTTTGTGATTACAGTCCAGTTTACCTAGTAAGTTGGAGTTCGCAAAATATTTTTAGCGTCATCAGCGAAAATACTATCTTGGAATTCATTTAATAGATTTATTCTAGATTTCATTATATGGTCTGACAATGGTTCCCACTTTAATTCATTCAATATACTGGTCACGTTAATATAATTATCATAACGTCCCTGTACAAATCTTGCCGATTCTAGCGTCACATCTCTCGTTATGCCATATTCCCTGCCTTGTCATTTGCCTATTACCGCTCTCATGCCTTCTATGTTCGCCATTATTTAGCGTCAACTCTCAGTTTCTAGATCCTACTCCTCAGTATTTAAACCAGGATTTCTCATTCCGAGGGCAGTGCGACCCTTCGTTGACCGCCTCTCGAGTAGTTAGCGGAGCCGCGCACTGTCTGCTGCGGGTGCCACAGGGAAAGCAATTGACTCGCTCTGTCAGTGCATTGACGGCCAGCACCGCCGTCGACGGGTGAGGCCAGAGACCTATTTATTCAGGGACGCGCACATATCCACACACACCCCTGCGGGCGCTCAAAAGGCTTCGGTTTACCCTTCCGATCATCGAGGGGTGGGACGCATTCGGGAGGCCCATCTCTCAGCGCGCCAATACACTTAAAGGCTCTTAAAAGGTTCGATTTTTGGAAGGGGGAATATCTTACTTCCTTTCTGCGCGGCACATTGTAATAATCCTTCGACGCGAGCCAACGTGAAGAGGCCTTCCTCCTCACCCCTTCTCTCTTCCAGTTATGGAGGACCTTCGATTCTCTCGCTGGAGTCCTCGATCCGTCGACTCATTTAGGATGGCTCAGTTCTTTCAGCACGTCCTCTATTTTAAGCGGATGGAATTTGTTACTCGTTATGAAAAAGTGGCTCCGTTAGTTAGTGCTGGGTCTCTTGGGTGCCTCTACGTTCTAAGATCATTCATGCCACGCATAACCCGTCATTCTTCTACATCTGTTGGTGGTGGTGGCTAGAGTACTGGCCTACCATCCCGAGGGCCCGGGTTCGATTCCCGGCAGTGGCGGATTTTTCAGTGGAAAACCGGTCCCCACTTGAGTGTCTAGTGGAGGGCATTTCAAGTACAGTACTCCGTCCGTCGGATGGGACGTTAAGCCGTGGTCCCCTTGGCGCCTGTCGTTAAGAGTAGGCTAATGCCGACGCCGGGTTTCTCTCCACCCTTCCTCCGTTCCCTAAAAACTCACACTACCATTACCCAATTACCCACCTATCCTATATGGCGCAAATGACCTCAGCTGTCGGTCGCCTCCCCTAAATAACCAACCAACCAAACATGAACTATAGACATGCAACTAGGCTACTACATGTAGACATGCAACATAATATGAATATAAGAAATCGTTGCGGACGTGACTTTGTGGAAGTTGCTAATATTCATGGTGAAACACAGTAGTACTACTCCACACTTAATTTAATATCAACCGACCCGGGTTTCGGCAACTCAGTTCAATTTTCTGCGTTTGCTTTGCTAGGTTTTCTATCGCCATTTTCTAACGTAGATGGACCCTAGAAAATGGCACTGAGTTGCCCAAACCTGGGTCCGTTCATATTAAATTAAGTGTGGAGTATTATTACTGTGTTTCATTATGAACATCATAATATGGTCACATGCAGCTAGATGGTTAGTACCTACATAATAATAAAGGGATTGGTTGTCAATAAATTCATCATGAATTACAAACAACAATAGTTCACCTTCCTATCCCTTTGCTATTTTGCCTATTCTGTTCTCTTATAGTACGGGGGAAAACGACATTTTGAACCTATCAGTGCGACACTCTATCTTTCTAATCATATTTATCTGGTCGAATCTAGCATAATACGCTGGTGTTTTTAATATGTGCCTAACATCTTCAGTAAAGCTATCCGATTTAAATTTCTCTAATAGATTTAATCTGTACTTTAACCTACGCTCTGATAATGATTCCCACCCTAATTCTTGTATTAATTCTGAAACACTACTCAACCTATCGTAACATTTTTCAACAAACATAGCGGCTCTACGCTGCACGCTGTCTAGTTCTCTGATGAAACCTAATTTATTCGGATCCCATACACTGGCTACATACTCAAGGTGGGGCCTAAATAGTGAAAAGTAACATCGCTCTTTTGTCTTCTCGTCACATTTCCCGAGTACTCTTTTTATAAATCCTGGCTTTCTCTTGGCTCTGCCGCATATTTCGCGGAATCTATTTACGAGCGAAAAAAATGTACGTTTTATAATAGTTGCTGTTAGTGTTCCACGAATGGCATTCTTCTTGGGATAGAATATGGTGTTTATATTTGAAGAAAATCGCCAGTGCCTTTCAAAACAGTGATTCAAAATATTATTCCCATTAAAGCAATTTGGAAAGGGAATCACACTTCATTAACCTTGGTAAAACGAATTAAGAATCTACGTGAATGTGGATTTGCTATTATTTATTATTATTTATCATATTTCAATTTCATACACCAATAATTTGTGATGGTTCAAGCTATAAAAATGCTTTAATCGGATATATATATTTGGAATTCTCGAACTAAAAAAATGAATTTGCTGGCCGATTGAGTGTGGAGGTTTGCGGGCAAACTCTTACCTTAACTCTAGAAGAGGCAACACAGAAACATGTACCAAAATTAAAAAGAAGATAGCATTACCGCGAATTAAAAGATTCGCTGCCGAAAAATTTATACAAAATACATCTATGAGTACGAAAACGTATGTGGAAGTCTATATGGAAACAAGGATTCTTATCCCTATTAAGAACCTTATAAATCGATGGTCTCCTCCGGCTTGCTTTTACTCTCTTTCTTCCCAACTAGTCGGGTAATGTTTCAAGTTGCTCTAATGGGGGCGTTTACTCGGAACCGAAATCGCAATTTCGTACACGATGTTGTTAGATGGAAACGAAAAACGAATTTTGGTGAAAAAATTAATCTTCTATCCACAACCATTCACTAATAAATCAAAAATTAAAAAAAGCAAAAGATGACGCCCACCTAAGAAGCTGCTTTGATATCATTGACGTCATTTTCCTCCCGTCCTTGACTGCTTTTGGGGAAGGGAAGGGAGTGGAGGGGGGTTCTCGGAAGTTCTGCTCACACAGATCCTGTCGCAATCGCTCCTATTGGCAGAGTCAGCTGCGTCCCCCTTTTTCTATAAGGCGAAGTAGCTTCGCGGGCTCAGTTGTGATTGGACGAAGTCGTTAAACGTCAGAGGTTGCACCACGCCCACTTTTCCGAAAGGGTTAAAAACATCATTTTTTCGCCGCTTATAACTCGATAAATAATTGACGGATTAAAAAACGGAAAAATACGGGTATTTTTATTTTACAAACTCTTATCAGATCCGGCAATAAAAAAATTATGGTAAACGACCCCATTCCTGGGGTTACGTTGTACTGTCTAGCGTGAACTTAATCTTAAGATAAGCACGCGCGAGGCAGGATTCGAACCCGCGACCTCTGGGTGCGTTGCAATCCACGCGACCGAGCGAGGCCGTTTCGTCGCCCGTGTGTTCCTTCTTCCGCCGAGGGAGGGAGGGAGTGCGCAGGCGCCGGTAACCTCCCGACCTACGTCGATGAGGAGGCCGTGGGGCGAGGTCGAAGGAGGTCCATTGTGGCTGGATCAGAATGGGAGGAGGTGGGGGCCTTTTTTCGTGTACGGGAGCGTGGGTTAGGTCAGGGGAAGAGGGACTCACATACCATCCGCCCACCCCACACGGAACTTCTCTCCGATATTTTTTTCCTTCAAGGGGACAACCTCATCGGCTCCGTTCGCATCGGCGACTCGCGCCTTAGGATCGTTGGCCTCTTCTAAATCGGGCTCCTTTCTATTGGTCGTAAAATTCTTTAACGTCCGCCGACTCTACGTCACATGTTATTTGTATGATGGAATTAAGAAGGTAATCAAACCGCGCAAAAATAAGAAAACAGGCACGTCCTTTAATTTAGATGACTGCTTGAGCGCTTTGTCATAATGATTCTCAATTTAGTCGGTTCATTTCGATGTTCGATGCATATTTTTCTCTGAATCGAGTTCGCGTTCGTTCAGAAAACGAATTCCCTAGCTAGAAATTTTGATTTAACCTCCGAGGGAGAGAATCTAGCGTGGAAAGATTTAACTGCGTTAAATTATTTCACGCTAAATTCTCCTAAATTAATGAAGCACCTCATGGTACCGTCAATACACATTGTACTCCACTAGAAATTTCTTTTACTCAGGAATTTTCTGCGAAATTGTCTTTTTTATTGCGGTTTTACAGCTTCTGAATTGGGGAGTGGAGTTGAAAATATCGGTGAGACTTTCCAGTTGCCCGCCAGGGAATTTACAGAATGGAACAAAATGTCTCCTTATCACGTATTAAGACACATATAAGTTCCTTACTCAGCAAGAGTTTGTTCTGCTCTTTTCGCCGAAGGCCATCCATGATACCATCTGTCTGAATGAAAGATTCCATTGCCAAAACTAGTAAATAATTTGAGGAAGAATCAATGCCAAAAGTTAAATTTTAGTGCAACAAAAATTTCGTTTCTTTCTTTATTCGTGGTGATGAAGGCCCGCATGCTGATGCCTGACTTCGCGTTTTCTAAAAATGTCTTAAGTTTAACTAAAGGAGTCATTGTGTTAATGTATGTTTAGAAGGCCTCTTGAGAAAGGCTTAATTATGTGCATGAAATGAAAACACCCTGTCCATAGAGTGAATAAATAGGTCCTTCTCTCTTTCACCCCTCCCTCCTCCACCCGGCTCTCCTCATCTCCTCCCTCATGTGCAGCAATGCGCCAGTCCGCACGCCAAGGAAGCTGAGATGTCATGGCCTCCTGCAAGACATGGAGGCGTCTTCGGCAGCAAGTACGGCTACGAGGTGAGGACAGCTCGTCCAGGGGGTTTGTGTTTGAAACCTTCGGAATTATCTCGAATAGGTAACCATGGAGTCCCGTGGTACCAACACAAATGGTTTGAAAATTTTATTTCTCTGAATTGTTCGTTACATTATCAAAAATTGTTTTCACTTGAGTTTTTCTCATCTCTCTCGACTATAGATCCCACAAATGAGATAAAGCACAAGTGTAAACAGTGAATGAGGTTTTAATCAGCGGTTTTAACGCATCAAATTTGCGAGCCATTCTTGTTTATACCACGTGACTCCTTGGTTACCTATTCGAAATAATCTCGACTGTGTCAAACACAACCCCCCAGGGCTTGGTACAACACATGAATTTCCCGTATTTAGCGATACCCGCTCCTGGAAATTCATACCGTGTTTTTTTGTTTTCGTGGATATGATTTTACGCACAGAATGGATTGGGATGGGGGTTCGTTGTAAATATTGGTCAAAATTGTTTTTCATGATCATTCGTTCATGATTGGACTGATTTAGTGTTGTGCAGCTAATAGTAACTGTGAAGTGGTTGGCTCAATGATTCCAATCAAAAATATCGTTTCCAATCAATTAATCTGTAAAAAAAATACACTCCTGAATTTTGACCTTGTATACTATCGAAGAATAGAATTTCTCGTATGTCTCACCCTGAAAATAACTATGTTCGCCTGAGTATTGAATAATGGTCCGTCATGAACGGAGGGCCACGAGGGAATAATGTAATCACCAATCATGGAGAAGCTTTGAAAGATAATGAATGTAACTATCCAATATCTTATAATGATGTATATTATTGACCACTATATTTTTATGTAGAATTGGTTAATTTTCTGGAGTAGTTTGGTCGATAATAGAAAACACTATAAAATAATACGATAATAGAAAACAAATATAATTGGTGTTTTCTATTATCGACCAAACTACTCCAGAAAATTAACCAATTCTACTATCCAATATGAGTGAGCGAATAGATGATTTGAACTTTCTCGTGCCTAATATTTACCGAGGGCCTTAGTTCGGGAGCCACTGGTGTTCAAAATTAGGGAGGAGGTTGAAAATAACACAAGTAAAAGCGATAAAATTTTTAATCTGGGCGGTTATCCTCCGGTATAAAGCCGTTCAAAGTCGAAGTAAAATGTTTCTCCCTCAGTACTGTGAATAAGTAGTCCGATTTGAGAAGGGTTGGAAGGTAAAAGTAGTAAATTGCATTTGCATCTTTTAATTTGTCGTATTTTAGCGTGAAGTATGATAAAAATGTTCTAAATTGATCTATAAAATCTTCACAAAAAAGGCAGTTCCTTTTTAACAATGTTCCCATAGATAACTTTTGCTCCTATAAAATTAATTTTACATGCCTCACTTCTTTTTAGTTCCACTTTATTCTTTTGCCGTCTGACCTCTCAAAAGTGCTCTAACCTATGAGTACCTATCTGTCCCATCACCCGCAGTAGACGAACTAGCGCTGTGAAATTACGGACATAGTTTTCATTAAATTCGTTTGCGGGTAAATTCCATGTAGTTAATTCAATGAGGTACACGTATTTTTTGACTTTAGTATTATGTCCACTGTATCAATTCACCATCAAAAAATTAAGATGTTTTTCTTTATAATCTTCCCTCACACTTAATATTGTTGTTCCAATTCATATGAATTTTACCCCAATGTTTTATTACGAAATTATCTGCTTTATTTATGGAGTCTAATCGTTGTAGATGGTATATTAAAAACGTATCTGCAGGATAAAGTATGCACTCCTATGTCTATAATAGACCGTGAACAAATTTTCTTTTCTTCCTTTCTCAGGCGAAGATGAACTCAGCCGATCTCCAAGGGAACCAGTCTGGTCCAAAAGGTACGAATCAGTTTTCCTAATCTTTCAAGGCTATTCAATCACTGGAAATATTTAGTGTTTTTTAACCTTTCTGGTAAACGCTAATGCTAGTCTGAAAGCAAAGGTATAAGCTTCAAAGATGGACTAATATTACTTTCGTTTATTCTTTAATCTGTTCCTCACAAACGTGTTGGCTTGTGTACTTGATTTACGACTAGCGCTTTTTGTATTGTCAGTACACAATTTGTTTCCAAGTAAACATCAATAATAAATTTTCATATCAACCACGTTAGGTTTAATTAATGATAAATAAAATAATTACATTTAAACAAACATTAAATTTGAAATTACAATTCAGAATGCTAAAATATCACCATGTATTAATAGTGGTTTGATTGATTGAGCGTCTGCAAAATTTAAATGACCGACCAATTGGGGTGAATGAAATGCTTTTTGCTGACTATACGAGGATGTTATTGCTGCATATGCGTCTTTTCTTCCGTGGAATAAGATAAATATAGGTGCGTCATATATGTAGTTTAGATGTAGTAACTTATATAGATAGGAAAGAGTAGAATGGCAGCAATTTGGAATGAGAAACCAAATTTTGAATTTAATTATTATTAAATACTTTTCTACTTAAAATAAATTTTTAAAATCATCTCACAACCCAGATTTCTCTTTGTTTTTCTTTTTGGATGTGTCAAAGTACATATTTCAAAAATTAAATATGTATTAAGCAATTATTGTGGTAAGTAACGCCACAAGATTACAAATGAGAGATTTATTTAATTTAGAATAAACAGTTTATGTGATAAACTAATTAAAATGGCCTATTGGCCTATGTCATAACAATTATTTCCAAAAATAAGTTTTTAAAATCTGGTTTCGAATTCTAAATCTGATAGCACTTTCTTTTTAATGAGTAATCGTCATCATAAGGTTTTCTAGTGGCGATGATTATTGGAACTCAGTTCGTCAGGATCTCAATCTGTTTGGTGTGAAATTATCTCAGTGATTCAATGCATGATTCGATTGCCCTGTCCTCTGCTTAGCACACGAGTCCCTCACCGAATTCTTCCGTTCGCAGGAGAGGGGTCCTCGGATGACGGCGGGGGCGGCGGGGGCCGCGGGATGGAGCCCCCGGGGCCGTCCCCGTACGGCGGGGGCGGCGGCCCCCTCCTCCTGCCCGCCCCCCACGCCCCGTCCCACCCCCAGCACCGCTCCGCCTCCGCGGACGGCGGCGGCATGCTAGGCGGGGGCGGCGTCTCGGCGCCCGTCTCCCCGTCCCACGGCCCCGCCTCCCCGGCCACCTCCCTGCCCCCGATGGACGCCGCCTCCAAGGCCGGCGGGTCGCCGCTGCCCCCGGGGGGACTGGTGCCGCCCCACTCGCACCCGCCCTCGGCCAACGGGAGGAAGTTCCAGTGCAAGGTGGGTCAATTAATTAATGCACGGCGGCGAAATTTGCGGAAGTCGACAGGAAAAGAGAGATATTGTAACTCGGTGTCGAACTGTCGATCAGCAGTCTTGAGCAGCGTTTACACGTAGCAGTCGACTGCTATGACAGTTGCGAGATGCGCGATGTATCGCTATCGCTACTGCTTTGATGCGTCTGCGTTCACTTCTATGCAGCTTAAAGCCGATATTTCGGCGTTGTCATAACAAATAAAAAGCGTTTTATTTCAATAGTGATTGATGCTTAAATTTAGGTGAAATTAATCAAGCAATAAAGTCCATTGACGATTATCTTTTGTTTCCATTCTTTAAAGAGTAGAATCTCCTCTTTTGGGGAGGGATATCTTTATTATTATACAAATTCCCGGTATCAGTCGACGTGTATTGCTTTCCGTTGGCGATTGTTGCGATTGTGTTGGATACATTTCCGCTGGAAAGTAGACGGACTTCAACTTTGCTAATAGCTCGAACTAGGATCGATAGTGTTCGACGTGAGTCCAGTATCGACCTGAACTCGCATCGCAGTTGCTATTTACACTTGCGAGTGGAGCTTAATAGTTGTTAGCAGTTGACTGTCATAGCAGTCAACTGCTACGTGTAAACGCGCCTTTATGGTACTGCGAGGTTTGATCGTTCCCCTGGGGTAGACTTTGATTTAAGGCTGGGACGGAATCAATTCGTAGCGTGCTCGTGGAGTTAACATAACATCGTGAAGTTTAGACAGCGGTCACCGTTGATTATGATTGATTATGTCCCAGCCTTCGCAGTGCTCCATCGCCGAATGTTATAATTGCACCTTCATCTACATCTACAAAATATCGTGCAAGCCACCATAAAAGTGTGTGGCAGGGGGTTAAATTCTTACGTAACCCATCAATAGTGAAGTAAACATGACGCTCATGCCCGAGGCGGGAGTCGAACCTTTGGGTTACTATTCCTGGCTACTGCGGCCGGCTCAGCCATAAGAAAAATTATGCAAGCGAAGTTCTCGTGCTGCTCTGTAGTTTCTATAGCAATCGGCGTTAATTAATATCCCTCTTGAGTATGGTTTCATAATGTTGCTGATCGTCAATTGATATCGATTTCTTCGTTACCGTGGTGTATGCGGATAATGCTAGCTATCGGACTAAATGCTAGGAAAGTTGATTATCAACAGTGAAAGAGCGTGTCTGATACACTTTTTCATGCCTCGAAAATATTTAACCAGACATTAAATAAAAAAGGGGCTGAGCACTGTAATCCCTACCACAAGTTAGCGTTAGTTACGATGACTTTTTGGGGCCGTTATGTTTTCTTAACCTATTCACTGCGTGATTAATATCGCGAATTGAGTATTTCTTTAAATTTATTAGGTAGCCACTCCCCGAGACGGAGGGATAGCATTCTTGGACTCTTGACGGTATTCAATGGCATGGTTTCTAATGGATCGCACCAATCAATAACTTACCCAGTGTGTAATCTACGTTGAAAAAACATTCATTCCCCCGCCCTCTGGGGCCGGAGCAACTGGAATTCGACGAGCTCATTAGCGGGTGCTCGCTACTCCAAGGATCGGGAGTAATATCCTATTTCAAGCGCGCCATTAATCCTCAGAATTCGAACGCATTTGCGTGGGTCGAGCAAGAGCGCGGCCTGGTACGTGCCACGGCATCGCGTGATGCTCTTTCCCTGCACTCACCGACCCGGGCTCGAAAATTCCCCGGCCGCCGCCGCCCCCGGAGCAGCTGCGCGGAAACCGCCCTCCCTCCCTCCCGAAAATTAGTCGGCCTTCGAAATTATGTTCACTAGTACGCGGTATAATTGACGGAACAGGTATAATAAATTGCATCCATCACAAATGACACGAACGAGGTCAGATCGATCGCTGGAGATCCCGTGGTTGCAGAGTTTGTGGCCATCACGAGAGACGAGTAACTAATTTCGGAGTACTTAATTTTTTTTTCCTCTCTTACGTTTTCAGCTGTCAGTTTCTTTTGTTTCCATCGTGTGCAGGAATAGGAGGGGATTATGATGCAATCGAACTGAATTAGTTTCAGTCCCGCGTTTGATATTGTTTGGTGGAATGCTTATTTTTTTCCACCCCATGTCATGTGTGCACACCAAGCGCAATAGATGCTGTCCATAGGTTGAGTAATAATTAAACCAGTGTGTTTTATTTTTCGTGATAGTCATATGGGAGACCATGCACTCGATTTTTCTGCCGAAAATGAATGCGTATAGTGGACTAATCATTTTGTGTTTAACTCAAGCGTTAATCTCTCGCACATGAATACTATCCCAACAGTTGACATGATGTAAATAAAGCCAGCGACAAAGGGTTTGTAAAACGAAATAATACAAACGTATTGGTACTCTTTTTATCTTTAGCTGAGCTAATGCTGTCATCCTTGAATATTCCATTGGAAATTTCAGTTTTTGCTTTTGCGGTATTCCTTAAGAGAAGACTATGGAAATACTAATTTGACCATGCAATCGATCACTCGAATTTATATCTCGATGACCACTGGATATTTTCTGATGTGAGGCCATTTATCTTGATGGATTTTGTACTTAAACAGTGCACATTAATGAAGAAATGTTTCTCAGGCTTGGCACCGGTAAATAGGCTCCATTACTGCCAACGTTTCAAAGACCGACTCGCTCTTCATCATCAGGGCTTATGAGTGCCGGATTTTATTATTGCGATTATATTTATATCTTTCGCCCAGGTCAGGTGTCTCCTGATTGGTCGAGACGTCGGTTTAAATGTAACGGGCCCGATTGTTGGCCTCTTTGAATATTCGCTGCCGGGCCGCCCTTCTTTATCTCTCGGATGCAATCTTCTTCATAGTATTCGCCGGGAAAATACTATATCATATGGTGCACATTAATTTTCAATACTCTTAGCACGAAGTTCGATGTACTCGACTGAAAAATCTCTATGGATTAAAAGGAACATATCATTTTACCTTGTTTCCACGGGAACATGAAGTCCTTCTCCAATAATTAACTGTTTGTGGCGGAAAAAGTCTTCCGTATACCTTGTAGAGTTTGCGCCATATAATTCATGTGTGTCACAGGTACCGCGCAGCGCACATTTCTTACGTCGCACGCAAGGAAGTAATCGGGAATCGTTTTTGCGAGAAAATGACTTGTGAGTGTATCTGAATGGAAATTGTGTGTGTGTGTGTGTGGATGCCGAAGTCCTTCATCCATCCCCTGAGGGGAAGTTTCACGGGAAAGGCGCGAAGAGCACGGCTTCCCCTGTTCGAAGGTCGGTTGGGAGGGGGATGCGATTGAAGTCAGGCGTTTTGATTTGTGTGTGTGAGGAGGGGTGAGGAGGGTGGGGCAGGAAGGAGAGGGGGGGGGGTGGGAGAAAAGCCTCCTTCGACGGAGACCCCGGAAGGAGACATGCTAGCGTGGGGCGAACACCTGCGCTTCCATCCACCCCCGCTTCGGTGGGAAGGGGGCGTGGGAGAGAGCATCCCCAGTCGGAGGCGCAGATGTCGGACCCTCGACTCCCATCCCCCGGAAGCCGCCGCCCCCTCCCCCACCCGATCCACCCTCACACCCACCCTCAAAAAAGCCTCCCTCGCCCCCTCGTCAAAAATCTTCCTCTCTCACGCAATCCCCGGCTCGCCGGGGGTGGAAGCAACAGCCTCCCCCTCCACACCACCGACGCCAGTCTCCTCCCGGCCGAAAAACGGGCCGATGTATTCCGTGCGGTGCGTGCTAGGGGTCGGAGGAGATCGGAAGGGATCGGGTGTTTCGTTGTGTAGGTGGGTGGTGCGAGAGGGAAACATTTCTGGGTTTCCGTCAATATAGACTGCGTGGGATCCTCTCGGGATGCATTGGTCGATGGAGTGGATCGCTCCCGTCAGATGACGGAGCTGAGAAAGGAAGATGAGTGGGTGCCGCTTTCAAATGATGTTTCCACCGGAGGAATTTCAGGGATATTATAGCAGCAGGTCGGTGTGCGTCTGCGAGGCGTCGAAATTAAGTCTGTGGTCGCTCGAATTAAGTAACGAATGGAACGTCGCTGCGTTTGGTTGACATTTAGGCTCTGATTTATAGTCCTTTAGACAAATTTCTCTCGGCTCGAATGACCTATATCTGTGGCTAATATTAGCAGTTGTCCGTCCAAAAGCGAAGTAAACTCTTCAATATATGGTGTGATATGGTAGGTACTCTAAAATTCAATATAGGGTTGATACTTTTGACGAGGATCAATATATGTGTGGCATACTTTAAAATGTGTTACATTGTCTTGGATTATTAGCATTTCTCCGTTGTGAAAGGATTCTGCGAAAATTTCTAGCGTAGAAAATATCGCTTTTTCTCAGTTAAGTTAATTTATTTGACCACCGCATTACATCCAATGTTATACTTTTTGAAGATTTGTATAAATTTTGCATTGAATTATGGTGTGTTGCACTAGTGTAAACACACATCCTCCACGTGAAGTAAATTATGATTATGGATTTCCATGTCGCAGAAAGATGAATTCCGACCACTAAAAAATGTTTGACTTTTATGTATTTCGTTGCTTTGGTTTTTAAGCTGGAGAAAGTATTTGAATAGTGAAAAATGTCGATTTTGCATACCATTGGAACTTGGAGAGTGTTAAATACATATATTCATCCATTTTCTTAATTAATGTTTCTTGAAATATAGATAATTTGTGAGTTATTGGCATCACCTTAAAATTTCTTATTGTTCGCGATATAATCCGTGACCGCATCAAATAATCAGCTCCAAGTATTTCAACAACTGGGTCATCCCACGCGTAGAATGACGTTAATTACTGTTTGACAATAGTAATTAATATCATTTCACAAAATTCCCTCCCCTCGCCAGACTTTTCTTGGTGCTTGTCAAGCTATTTATCGATTAAATGCGTCACGCAGGAGCAGAACATTGATCCCATAGTATAATTCGCTCCTGATCCTAGACCGCGCACCAGCGATGAAATGCTCCCAATCTGGACAGCGCGTTTGTGCTCGGTGCGAGCGAATGTCAAAAGTCATCGCTCTCCATGGCCTGATGTAATTTTCCCTCGAGGGCGAAAAAAGAGGTTGTCGGCGAGTCCCCGTCAGCTCTTGAATAGGGAATAATTTGATCACGCTGCGATGTCGAGGACGCATCATAATGAAGCGACGCGCGGACAAATAAAAGGAAGATAGAGGAGAAATCCGCTCTCCCTGCTCCCGGAGAGTAGCCTCGCCCCTCTTTTAATGCCCCTCCAGCCAGATAGTGGTGTCCGGTTGACATTGCAGCCCCTGCACCGCCTTCGTTTCCAGCAATCCCATCCCTTACATCCCCCAATGAGTGCACACCCACTCACGAACACAGTTATTCTCAACACCGAACTCAATACAATATTAGAGTTCGCGGTGCATTGTCTTTGGTACGCGTCGAATTGCAACTTTATGTTTATCCCTCACCGTTCTAACGTCGGTCGCAGATGGCGACATCTTTGAGTGTGGTCTCCAAACCACTCCCCCTCTATGCCCACCTGCGAGGAGCTTTTGAAACACACTTCGCTCAGCGAGCCGGAAAAGCGCTCCACACTCCATTTTAAATTATGTCGTCCACGTCTTTACGCCATGTCACAAAGGAGTGGAATAGATGGTTCTTTCGGTGGACGCGGGGAAATTGGAAATAAAACTGTTTCGACCTCTTCCATTTTGGATTGACCGATACCCATGTTTTGTACATCTACATCTACATGATACCCTGCAAGCCACCACAAGGGTGTGTGGCAGGGGGTGATTGCTCACCAAACATGCACTACATATCATGCATAAAAAAGGAATAGTATTAATATAGTAGTCAGAACTACACTATTTAAAAAAGATAGAAATTGCAAAGAAAACATGCAAAAACATTCTGTTAGTAGGGTTAGCTTTAAGTACTCATACCAACATGCAGCTACCAATGCTATTCATTGCTACTCTCCGATAGGACATATTTACCGTTATTCGTATCTCTAATTGTGCGAGGGAAAAAGGACATTTTGAATCGGTCAGTTCGGCAATCAATTTCTCTAACTTTATGATTATGGTCCAGTCTGCCATAGTAAGTTGGGGTTCGTATAATATTTTTAACATCATCACTGAAAATATTGCCTTGGAATTTGTGTAAGAGATTAAGTCTAAATTTCAACCTGCGATCTGACAATGATTCCCATTTCAATTCATTTAATAGACTGGTTACGCTAATATAATTATCGTATCGTCCCTTTACAAATCTTGCCGATCTTCGCTGCACACGTTCAAGTTCATTACTTAGACCGATTTCGTAGTGGGTGTCCCGAAATAAGTCACTTAAATTTACCTACTTATTTCACTTTATTTACTTATTTAAACTTCGCGTGGAATTGGTGGTTGTAGGAATGGTAAATAGGATATGCTGCAGATAATTTACTATATTTGAAGCATGCATGGTTTATATAGATTGCAGTAAAATAAAGGTAGCACACGTGGGAGGTCAATTTGTGATGACGGTGGATTTCAACTGTTTCTGACTTCTTTGGCCAATCGATTGTTCTCATCGGTACAGCGGTGATTGCGTCACTTCAACTTCTCATACCTTTATCACTGGTTTGAAGCCTGTCAATGGCTGAGATTTCTTCAGTGGAATTATGATTCCCACTTGGATGCCATGTCAAAATCATTACAGTACCTACGTGGAATGGGACAGAATTCTAATATTTCAATGAAGGTGTGTTTAAAAGATTGGCCTTTATCATCTACATCTGCATAATACCCTGGAAGTCAACCTGGAAGGGTGTGTGGCAGGGGGTGAAGATCACCAAACATGCACCATAGACATGCTAGATAATAGGGTCACAAACAGCTAGATGGTTATTATCTACATAGAAATAAAGGGATTGGTTGTTAATACATGCATCGTACACTACAGACTACTCTAACAATATTACAACTACCTCTCCCTCTGTTATGATTCCGATTGTTTTCTCGTATAGTGCCGGAAAAAACTGACATTTTTAATCTATTGGTACGACAAATATACTTACTTACCTCGTGTGCTTTTAATTATCACTTTTGTTTTGAAATAATAGCATGAATGTGCGTTGTTACTGGGCCAAAATTCTGATACAACCCCGGAGGCAAACACTGCAGGCTCTTTTAGCTATGAACTTTCTTTGATCCAAACTCTTAGCCGTCCCGAATACCAGAAGAACCAGTGATTTTTGTCGTAAGGTGTAAAATTCATTTCGGGGTCATAATATGAATTTGGGCCTTACAGTTGTTATTGGTATTGTTCAGGTAATGATTATGCCAATCCCTGACCTATCTGTGCTTCGGATGAGGTAAAGGAGAAAGGCTGAACCGAACGCATTGCTCTATTCACTCATTTTGGAGCTTCGAGGTCCCTCCTGTTTTCAGTTGGTCGCGAATGTTCGTCCACCCCACCACCAGGTCCTCCCGTGCATATTGCTTTCGCTTTCGGAGTCGTCATGCGTGTCTAAGAACATTCGCTCCCGGTGCACCCTCCTCGACCGTCCATTCTCACACCATCCCCTCCACATATCCTTCCCTCAATCGTAATTTTCCGGAAACCTCGACCTCTGAGCCCTTCCCCTCAGTTTCTCCTCCCCCAGAGACTTGCGTATGTGTCGTAGCGTGGAAGGTGTCGGGGTGAGGAGGAGGTGGTTGGGGGACTTGAGTCTGTCCGGCATGCCCCGCGCATGCATACGGATGCGCGCATGCGTTTTTTTTCCTGCGGAGCACACGCTCCTTTTCCCTTGATTGATTGATTGTGCTCAGTCAATGAGATCGCGGGGCAGATTGAGGTTCTCTCATTTCGCCTTCGGGGGAGCGATGGTTGGTCTCCCCTCTCGGGGGTGAGAAATGAGTGCATGCATAGCTCAGAGTCGCGAGAGAAAGAAAGAAGCCGTCTCTTGTTGTCGTCGGAACGTCACGAGTCATTCCTTCTCTCTCTCCCTCGCCATGGCGTTTTTTTTATATATATTCCGCGACTCAACAATGGAGGAGGGGAGACGAGGGTTAACCCCGTAGGGCGAATTTTTTCCCTCCCATGCCAGCCTGGCTCGTGGTGGGGCTGTGTTGAGTGGCCGATTGGATTCCGCTCGACCCATTGAGAGGGAAATGTCGTGCATCGCGGAGGAGTTCCTTCCAATAGGTACGGGGATACCCAACCAGCCTCTCTCTCCCCCGCGCGCTGTACTTCCTTACCGTCCGATGGCTTCTGGAGCATGTCCTCGCTCGGCGGGCGGGAGAGGGGGTCGAATAGCCTCCGGTAGGAAACGCCTAATCTGCATCTTTCGACTCTCCGTTTCGGTGGACACGGACGTCCATCGACGATCCTCGATCCGAAAGCTCCCATTCAGTTACTTGTTCTCGTCGAGGCTGCGGGACGTTTCCGACGGTTTCTTTCGAAAAAGAACCCTCGCCAGTCGCGTTCTTGCTTGGATGACATTGTATGAATATATTTTTAACGTCCTCTCACCCATCCCATTGAGTTTTCTGGGAAAGTCAAGTCTTATGTGCCTGCGTTGGAAAATCAATAAATAATACCGTACGCGAGGAGTTGACCGGGACAACTCTCAAGGTTTTCGCTGTCAACTAATCCAGCCGATGTTAAAATAATATCTTAGAAGCCATGTAAATTGCATCCTCTTTGCCTGGCTTGAGATAAGTTGATGTTGGCCCAGAAATACTGAGGATAATTTCTTATTGCACTTTCACAATCTATCATAGGTTGCTCATTTTTCTGGTACATTTTGAGAAGAAACGTTCAAGTCGAAGGTAATAAACATTAATAATGGGAAAAGTAATTATGTGAAAAAAACCTAATGTTCTTCGGCTACAAAGAAAGCGATAGGTACTAGTTCAATGTCAATATTTTTGCCTGTTGCTCATCTAGCATTCCAATTGGCAAGTTGTCCGAATAGAAGTGTGGAAGTATTTGAGTGAACGCGGTAGAAGTGGCCAGTTTTTTCCCGCTTCCCATGCTGTCTATTTGAGGAATGGCATTTGTTTCTTAGACTGTTTGATGTTCCAACTGTAGAAATATAGACGGATCTCTATTTTCAAAATCAAACGCATAGATATTTTTCATTCTGACCATGGTATGTCTGTTTCTCAGGCGTTTAGTCATATTAGTGTTGCGCTACCATTTCATTAGTGACGTGCCTCATTTATCTTCTCGTAATATTTTATTCATTTAAAAAAATTTCAATATTCCAAATTGGAAACGCCGAATCAGCCGGAGATCTTCATCGCTCCCGTCCGAGGTGAAAAATGTCGAGCCATGAATCCATCATTGTGCTTTGATCTTGATTGACACGCGCGAAATTGCACCTCTAACGTCGCCTGTTGCGGAAAAAAATATTCGCCTGTAAATTACATGTCGCCTGCATGCAAAATATTCTTAGTCAGGGGTATCGATCTAATTTATCACACGAAAACGTCCTCGACACAAAGGAGAGTTTCACCCGGGAAGAGAGAAGACAAACTCCCTGAAAATTTATTCTTCCTTCCTGCATATTCCCGTCATTAATTAAAGGCGTAGGTAGTCCAGGAATCCGCCGGGAATGCACGCAGAGCTATGCAAAATCACGCATAATGACGTTATTAATTCCATAGGTGTCGTCAAAAGGAATTCAGGCCGGGGTGTCTGTACCATTGCGTTTTCCCCTCAGGGCCCCCCATCGGGTACCTGGCTGCCCCGACCTAACCCAGCCGGGGCCCATTATCTGACAATGAGAGGATGGGCCCCCCAGATACCCCTACCTCCTTTCCCTCCTCGCCCATCCTCTACCCCAGCGGTCCCCCCAACAGAGCCCCTAGCCCCAGGCCACATGCCCTCTCTCTCTCTCCCCTTATCCCTCGCCTTCTTTCGGCTTGCATTTCACCCCACGTCTCTCACGCAAACCCAGACAGCTCTCCACTACTCTCTTCCATCCATACCAAAATTTTCTCCTCTCTTCCCTGCCCTCACTTTCTCCCCTTCCTCTTTCATTTTCCTTCATTGCTCTTCCTAACCATCTTCCGCAGCCTCTTCTTCACTCTCCTTCCTTCCATCCTCTCCTATCCATATCCTCTCTCAGGTGCGATCCGTCATATCCTTTCGCTCTAAATGGAGTTCATGGTGGTCGCGACTCTTGCCTTCGCCTTGCTTATTGGAACTCACGAATTGCGATATTCGCCCGCAAATATTTCTACTATGCATCCTTGAATATTACCGGATTTTCTGGCCCGCGTTTCCATCTTGTGAATGCCACGTATCAATCGGAGATTTAACTTGAAACTCTTCCTCCCTTGAGCAATGGCACCCTCATCCTTTATCTTTTTAATTTTTTCGACACTTTTTCGTAGCTACGTGTAAATCTCGTCAGACATGTATCATTAATTCTGGGCACCATCACTATTTGTTGGTGCTTCACCCTCCGTTCTTACCGTAGTCTTCTTTGAAAAGTGTAACTTTCAGGAATTCATTACATGTACCATTACATATCATGTACCAGTTCCAAATTGACTGGTTGGTGATTTTAAAATGCTTGTATTTTAATTGACCAATGGAATAATCACAAACAAAGTGGAATCTCTTTGTTCGTGATTATATAACTCTTTGTTCTTATTGAATGTTCTCGGATGGGATATTTTTGGCATCATCAACCTTATATATATTTAACAAATTGCTAGGCTTGACTTCGTGGAACCATATATTGATAACGTAAATGAATTCACTTGGTAAAATTCCACAGACTTTTATTACCACCGACCTAGGTTTCGACGTACAGTCATTATCAAGGTAATGACAAACCTTGATAATGACTGTGAGAGTCGAAACTTAGGTCGGTTTTAATAAAAATCTTTGGAATTTTACGAAGTGAATTCATTTACGATATCAACTTGTATGCATTCATTCCAAATCCATACAATTTATGTTGTTCTAAGTGGTCGTCTGCCTATTATGGCCTTACTGTAAACACACACTATCAGGGGAGGAAGAAAGGTGGCTTTTCATCCCCGTAGCCAGTCCACCATGCTAGAAGTCTTGCAAGAAGTGAAGCCGCCGCAATCCTCCCGTCCCGACGCAACCCCGAAGTCCGTCCTCCTCCGCCAGAGCTTTCTTCGGGCGGTCACAGGCTGCATGCGGGGGATCCGCGGACAAGGGATACGTGAGATTCGGGGCGACGCAAATGCACTTGATTGCCGCCGTGAGATATGCCGCCTCCCCTCATGACCAGCCTCAATCTCTGCCGGAGATCGCGGCCCAAGGAGGGCCGGCATTTCTCGCTTGGAATCGGAGCCCCCCTTGCGCCCACACATGCCACCCTGCTGGCCGCCTTCCCTCCCGCTCCTACCCTCCCCTTATCTTCTCCGTCTCCGACTAATCTTCCTTCTTCCACCTACCCCGCTTTCTTCCTTTCTCCCATCCAGTCGATTCCACTCCGGCCCTTAAAAGTCCCTTTTTACACCCTGCCCCCACCACGGTCGTTCCAAAAAGGCCCTGCTGCCCTAAAGAACTACTCCGGTCCCAGTCCACTCCCCCGTCCTCTCTCTCTTACCACCCCCCCTCCCTTGTAGGCCTATCCACAAAATCCGGGTCAGACTGATCTCACCCCCCAGAAGGGGGAGACGCTTGTACGTGAAGGAACCATGACCTTAAAGACCTCTCTTTCTTCCCCTCACGGTCGATCCTAGGGTTTCGGCCTTCCCTCCCTTCGGCCAAAAACGCATCTTTTTGCCTGGAAAAACGGCGCTCTGCCCAGGGCGAAAAAAGCATGGAAAATAAGGGTCCGCTGTCGATTGATCGTCCATCCCTCGAGTTTCCGGGAATATTTAAATGCAAATCCATGGAAACTGCTTGTATCCTGAGCGGAGCCTCCCTACTTCCCCCCGCTTCTTGTTTCCCTTGCCATAATAGCATTTTAGGGCCACCGGTTTCTGCAAAGGTAGAACTGAGATTAGCCCGAGTCCTGCTACCCTCACCTTTTTTTTCTGGATACAGGCACGCGGATTTTTTGTTGTTGTTATGAAACCAAATATCGCGTATTTCTTCATACTCGCGCCGTGCGGTGTAATTTTCGAAGGTATTCATTTCTGCAACCTTATGCACATACCGTCCCCCACTGCTTTCTCCATTTTTTTGCGTTTTTTTTAGCTAAGCTGCCTGCGTTCGGCAAATTCATTGCGTCCGCCTAACATGAACCTCTGTTTTTTTTAACCATGCAGCATGTTAACTAGTTATTGTTTAGTAATGCATTCATAGACGTGCGTGGTGAAGTTGAACATATGCAAGGATTACTTCTTAATGCTGGGATATTCGTCACTAGAACCTGTTCTCCTTGAGAAAAACTTGAATAAATGATTCGAGCGCATGTTTTGCCTATCTAGCCGATAAGTTATACAGTTTAGAATCACGATTACGTCAATGGAATTTTTCTAATTATTTATGGCAATCAACTATTTTTGCGTGATTCCCGCTCGAATTAGTTTCTATATTATTTTTTCTATCGGTAGACAGACAGATTTCTATTTATTTTCTAGTATTTCACTCCGTTTCGTCGCTGGGAAAATACGTGCCCTGAGAGGCATACGATTACAGTGGATGATGATTAGTCAGCTCATTCATGCAGAGTATTATTCAATGCCTGCTAACTCATCGTTCCCTAACAGTCGGTTTTGGCGATTCTTTCAGTTATATAACGGAAGGATGTATGTCGCTTTCCTATGATAGGGACTCCTCTTTTCTCACTGTTGATTAGCAAATCTGACCTGGAAAGGATTGACTTACTGAATGAATGCACTGGGCAAGAGAGAGAAATTAAAAGTGGGTGTGATGGATGCCATTGGGTGAGCAAACACTTGTTCACTTGTGCACGCTCATGAGAAGCCGTAATATAGAAGTAAGCCAGCAAATCAACAGAAACCGAGCAAACAAGTTGAAATCTTGGTTGAGCTCTCTAGATTTCAATTACGATATAAATAGAAATTACTGAACGATGAAATTATAAGTGCACGTACAATCCATGGTGTGCATCCAATCCATTCTATGTTAAAGATGATGTGACTAGATACATACTTGCTTGGCAATTTTACGGGTTCGCGTCAAACGACTTAGCGATAGGTCTTTTGCGTTCTTTCTGCGAAGTCCACAAGGGACATATGCTGAACGTCTTCCCAAGGGTACATTGACACTAATCTCAAACATTTTACTCAGAATGCGCGTAGTAATCCTTCTGCTATTATACCCACAATCGATTTTTTCAGTCAGCGAAAGAAGAGATCCTTTTTGTCAGTCCACACCTGGTTTATATCAATTTGTATTCAATGACCACGCTAAATTGACTTTTCTTATTGTAAGAGATCATTTTCATTCAGTAAGTTTAATCATCATTACCTTTTCTTGAGATACATCCTCAAAGAAAAAACTAGACAATGCTGTCTTCCCATCACGTCTTCGCATTCTCATTTCTCTGTCATAATGTTTCCATTTTTACCAATGAATAATGGAAGAAAATGGGACTATTTGCATGTTAGGGATCAAAAACGGAATTACCCATGGCCCTAATTAGTTTCATCAACTCAGGTAGCCCCGGCTAATGAACTTGTCCCCCTCGCGTAACCGTTCATTTTCAAAGAGGGAATTCAAACACAAAAAGCGGCTCCCGCCGCGTTTCGTTTCCGCCGTTGCGATTATCGTACGCGAAGGTGCTTCGCAGCAGGAGGAGGAGGGGGTTGGTGTGTCCTCCCTTGCTGCTCCGTTTCCAGTATTTCTGAGCGTTCCTCCAAAAGACCCGCTGCGCCGAGACGCCCGGTGGTCGCGGCAGCAACAGACTTCTTGAGGCTTCGATCGCCTCCCCGAGCGCACACATACCTATCCACCATCACTGCCGTGGAGAGAGAGAGGTAAAAAGACGAGGGGTTGCGTCTAGGGGTACGAAATGGTGGATTGAAACCCTCTCCCCGCCCCTCCATCCCCCCAGCTCTCAAGATCTTACCCTCGGACACGGGATGACCGATATGCAAAGGCGAGGAGGGCAGTGTGGGATACCCACGCGCCCCGGAGAGGGTCTCCCCACTTCCTCCACCGACTGCTGGAGGTGGATATCGCGGGCCAAGGGGGGGGGGTCATAGGGGGGGAAGGGGGCAGATGGGTTTGCTGGGCTCCGCGAAAAAACGGTTTTTTTCCGGCGTGAGGGGGAGGGGAGAATAGGAGGAGGGTTGAGGGGGCTTAAAGAAGGAAGGAAGGTCGAACATCACTCTCACTTACCGACTATTCTTTTTCCACCCTCCCCCATTCCCCGCCACTGAATCCGGCTTTTTCCCCAAAAATACGGGAGGAGAGGCCCTTTTATTCGGCCCCACCCCACGTCGGAAGGGGACCCTGACACACCCCTCTCGGACGCAGAGCGCGGTTACGTGCTCCACGCCCTTATAATGAAAGCCCCACCCTCCCGTCGGCGAACACACTGTTTCTCTCTTATCCATCTTTCTCACACGTCTCCAGGATTTTTAAAAAGCGCGTTTTCACGCAGTTGGTAAGGATAACCGTCGCTTTTTGTCCCTTTTTTGGGAGGAGTGGATGAGCGGTGGATGGGTTCCCTGGCCAGCCAATGCGAGGAGGAGTCGCGGAGGATCACGGGAAGGCGTCGTGTGAAAGGGATACGCGATGAGCGCGAGGTGGCAGTTGGGTTTTTGCGTCTTTTGTGGAAAGAAGGATAAATCGCGAGGGATCGTTAGGAGGATTTCTGTGCACGGGAGTGGGGGGGCAGGAAAATCTAACGATCTTCAGCCAAGTGTATCTAAGCTAATTTAACAGGTCTCAGAAAGCGGTTTTTCGAATTTTCAAAGCTTACGTTGGTTCTCGAGTCTTCTATTCTCTCCCTCCCGCTGACGAACGCCTCGGCCAATTTAATGCACCTATTTTTAGTGGAGGAACGACCATCTCTTTTTTTTCCTCTCCGAACATCGATCTACGTACATAAAAGTAGTTGAGTGATCGTAGATTGTAATGTAAGTGTTAAATCTGGCGTTCACTGAGCAAAATTAATGCAATACCGCTATGATTTCCCCAAAATATATTCATTTGACTCCATAAGACCTATTCCCTGAATGTCCATCTCCAGCCACATAACACATTTATCTAGAACAAAATTAAGACCCATTAGCGTAATATCAGGCGTATTGGAATCCATCATCGAGGAATATGAATATAAAAATTGCCAAAAATATTTTTTACGCGGATATTTTCATTCTTGACAGGAAATGTTTTAAGATGCTGAGAGCTACTCCCATTGGTAAATATTAAACTCTTAAGACGATTACTTTTTTCTATGAATGTACAGAGAGGTAACCTAAAAGATAGGGGTGGTACATAATAACGTACGATTGAATTAGATAAAGGCCATTTTCGTTGCGCATCTTTGTTATGTAGAAAACCACCAAATCTTATATACTGGGCATATTCTCGTCGTATTTAACGAAAAATTGCCAGGATTAGTATTTTTATTGAAGAAAAGAGTTCTGTCAAAGTATTATAAGAAGTGAAAATTTTGTCGTTTTCCTTCTATCAAATCCATGTATTTTCTAACACTCTCTCCATCGGAAAATGAAGGAAAATATTTTATTAGCCTCTGTATTTCAGGGCTTTTTAATTAGTTTGATGTAGTTTATGATTTTTCCAGTTTCGTACTGACATTTGGCTTTGCTGTAGGTTATTTTACTACGAATACTCAGTGCATTAGACGATAAATTAAAGCCATTGGAAAAAGAAATTTTCATTGTGACAACTTATTTCATTTCCCCATCCTTGATAGTAGAGAGATGTATTTTTTGTGCTTTTCTTTGTCGACTTTTTACACTGGCACGTTCCCGCTAGCGCAGCAAATAGAGGGAGCAAATTTTTTAAGGAGCATGTTCTCCAGCGGCCTCATAGTTTGTCGTTCGATTTTTTCCATGCCACCTGTAGTCGTTATAAAACAACCCCAGGCTCCTCGAGCAAGCGAAAAAAATCATAGAGCGTGCCGAAAATGAACGGAAAAAATCACCGAAAAAAATCGAAATGAAAAGGTCGCGTTCCGACCCTGCTAGTTCATTCATCGGGTTCTCTCTCTTTCTCGTAAACTGTGCGTAACCTCTTCCTTCTCAATCAAAAGGATGCAGCGGGAAGAAAAAAATCAGTGGGAAAAAAACGAAAACAAACACGAAACGACCAGCGCGCCAACTCCCCCGAATGCTGCTGCGGTGGCCGTGAGTAACTTTTTTGCCCCCCCCCTCCCCCCGCCTTACGGAAGGACGGAAACCATTTAACCAGATTCCCTTTTGTTTTTTGTCGCTCCTTTTTCTAGCCTCCCCTTCCGTCATCCCAGATTGCCTTGCGGTTTCGATGATGAGCCCAACTTTGTCCGCCTGAATGACGAGCGTATATTCGGTTGGTTTCTCGTGCTTATTCCTGAGATGCATTTTTTCCACTCACAAATACATATTTTCTCTCTCCGTTTCCTAATATCTGACAGGAATAAAGGTAAAAGAATCCGAGGTAGGAGCCCAATTCGAAAAAACAACATTTATTAGATTCACCCGCTGTCCTTGATGTCTGTATCGATACTAACCTGGTTGTTATGTATAAGAATGTGACTACCAAAGGGACCTTAACAATCATTGCTTAAATATTTACTCTCGTAAGATATTTTCCCTTCAATAATAATATTTTGGCATTTTTAACTACTATAATACACTTATAGGAATTCATCACCCCAACCGACAAACATTCATTTACATGATAAAATTGTTGAATATTCAATCACCTGGTATCGAGCCGTCTCATATATTTAATTTAATATCCTTAAAAACATAATATAATTTATCCAAGTGTTCTCAAACTTAATGTTCCTCATTTTCATCAAAAATAATTGATTTATCCCTTGCATATTTCATACTGAGTTATATATCCCAATGTATTTTATGCACACTGATGATGTGGAATGGACATGGCAATCCGATTACTAAGGCCTCAGGTGTAAAACGGACTGCAAAAATAGTACCGCAAAAATGAAGTTCCCACATAAATTCATGCATACTAAAGCAGCTTTATAAAATGGCCATTGGTGCGGATGCGATTTATAACATATCATCAGCAGTGACCTTATTGATCTATCCAATCGAGAGATTTGATTCTCAAAACGTTCCACAACCTGTAAAACATTAGTCGTAAACTATCTCTTGTAATAGTTCTAAAAATTCCCCTCTGGATTGATGGAGTCTATTACAACCCTTTCTTTTGAATTCAATATATCTTATCTTCTTTTACCTTCCATAGATATTTTAATCCATCTTATTCGGCCATTCAAGCCAAACCAAGGAGGGTTAACGCCTAGCTACGCCTTTCCCAGTAGAGAATCGGCAAGTTGTCTCGTTTCCCAGGCCCTCAAGTGTAAGAAAGAGGCAAGCGTCAGTGTACCTAGGAGAAGTCGAGGAACGAAGGAAAATGCCACTTTATGGTCCTTCCTCACTGGGAAGGAAAATGTTTCCCCTCAAGACGTCATTTCGGCCATTAGATGCCCTCAGAGCGGAGCGAATAGCCTCGGCCACCGCGTCCACGCGGAAGGCCGCCCGGAGACGGGATGCTGCGAGTTGGGGCCCTCGAGGGTCCCAGCGTCGTAATTGTGGGTGGGAAGGGTTGGTCGGGGCTGTAAGGAAGTGAGAACGTCGAGGGTTGGAGAGGGAAAGTGAGTGTCGGCGGCGAGGGTGTGTATTGGACCGTGGGTCCCGCCCCGGGGAGGGATTCGTTTCCTTGTTGGAGCAGAAGGGTTGGATGGTAGGGGAAGTGTTGAGAGGGTTGCCGGGGGAAGGCCCACCCCCACATGCATTCGTTTTTTCCACCCTTTTCTCGACTCCTTTCCTTTTCATTTCGCCGGGGGAGAAGAGTCCCTCGGCCGACCATTTTTACGACCATCCCCCTCCCTCGCCACCCGAGCGAGGTGTAATCGACGCGATGCGTCGGTCGTTACGCAGCAGTTCCGGATTAGAGAATCCACGGAGCAGTGGTCGGGAGCAAAAAAAAACAGGAGGGGTCCAGAGATATTGCCCACCGTCGAACCCAGGACCTCGGGAGCGGGAGAGTCGATAATTTTCAGCGCTCTCAGCAAACTCCGGGAAGGAGGCGGTCGTTCTGCACGGCGGCTGGATGATTGACCGCCGATGGCTTTTTCCTCCCCAGGCCGCGCGGCGCTTGATGTTTTTATTTGTCCGACTTTTCGCTTTCATGGCCCGTAATTGGTGCCTGCCGCCCTCTCTTGCAGCTCGAGGAATCATCTCGCGAAATTAAATGTGTCCATTGTGTTTCTCTCCTCGCTGCCTCCCCCCCAGAGGGAGCTGTTTGTTTAGTGCTCCGTTTATCCTATGGGCTGGTTATGTTGAAGTCATGTTTATGAACGGGGCAAAGGATTGATTGATGGGTTGAGAGGCAAGAGTTGTTACCGAGCGAATGGCATAAGTCATTTCTTTCCATTTTTTCGGTCATTCCGTCGGTTCGCGTCTTTATTGCAGGTGCTCCTCTCTTGGTAAAACAATTGGGAATCATCATGTAAGAAAGTGTGCATGGCGAGAAGAACTGGAATTAGCGATGACGTTGACGAAGTTATAAGGTATATTTGGGCGCTGAAATTCAACTTTTATGTGACAGGTCCTATATTCCATTCTTCCACGATATTATTGCCCTTGTAATTTTACTTATTTCGTTGTACTACCAAATATTATTGCATTTCAACTGACTCTTTCAGCATGGGCTAATAGTTACTGTGAATGTGTGGTAATTCTGGAGTTCTTTGAAACAAATCCTGTGCATGTTTCCCTTCTTAAAGTGGAACGAGCCGCAGGCCTTTGGTGCATTTATATGGCCCGAATCGCCCGAATGTTTCCGAGAAGAAGTTCGTCGCGGGGACGGTAACGTACGTTCATCAATTTTATCATCGTCTTCCCGATCCCTTTATCGGGATCTAATCGAAAAGGATGCTTCCCAGAAGAGGATTCATAGGCCCGAGAGGAGATTGACAAGTGTTGGGGAATGCGGCGGCTGCCGGAAGCGAAGGGGGCAGGAAGAGAGGAGGTGGGTGGGGATGGAGCGGGGGAGGGAGAGGGATGAGGGCTTCGGGAGAAATATGCGAGTGAGTTGTCCCGGAGAATTTCGACTCAATAGCGACTGGCACCGGCGATTCCGGAAGAGCGTGGGGTACCGCAGGAGTAAGTGGCGACGTGGATCACTGGTTCAGGGAGGAATCGTCCAGAGCAGGAGAACGTTTCTTTCCATATTTCGAGAAAAAACATTTCTGAATCATAATCTGTTATGCGTGCCATCGGGAAAGTATTTCTTTCTGATAATACGTTCATCATATAACCCCCCTACCTGTCAGAAATGTTCGCAAAGGTTATGCATTAGTCCCTTAAATCCCCTTAGTAGTTTGGTGGATGGTATATCTTCTGGACTGCGAACGGCCGTTATTACTAAACAAAGTAGGAATGCATACATGTATTTACGGTATCTTCTACTGCACTTCTGGAGTGACTTGAACAGCCTCAGATTTGAAAAATTAGTCATGCTCAAGAATGCTCAAATATATTCTGACGAAATACCTCTCTGAGGGAGGAAGATATGGTTCATGTATTACCTATTGATTGAAATACGCGACCTTACGACTTTACAGTTGAGCGAACCTTTGTCTTATATGCCCTAAGAGAGTACTTTGGAGAGGGAATCGTGAAGAAGCACCTTAGGAGTATGTGATGATGACCAACATTACTCTTCAGCTTGTAGAATATGGCTCGCAGTACGAGTGTGACAGTAAGAGGAAGGAAGGAACGATTTGGGAGAGGAATGGTCACTCAAGCACGGATGAATGGACGAATGAATGAACTCTTATTATTTTCTCATGTCCTCTCTCGCGAGGACGGATGGGTGGTGAGGGTGGGCGTCGCGTGCGTCCCCCCTTCGGACCACGTGACCGCCCATTTCTCCCTTTCTCTTTCCGCGCGGACCACGCACGCACTTTCTTCCCTCTTTTTTTTCTGTATTGGCTCCCCAGCGTCTGAGGGGGCGGGCTTAAAAAACGGGGCGTCTGGAGGCGGCCGGGGAGGAAAGAAAATCGGCGCCTTTGTCCTCTCCCCCGAGGGTCTGCAGGGGAGGGATGGGCCCCCGGAGCTCCACAGGGCGAGGAGGAGGGAGTGTATACCGGTTTTTTTTCCTCCCTTCCTCATCCTCTCATTTCCCTCCCTTCCCCCCCCTTGCTCCTCTTTCCTTTTTTTCCGTCTGCCCATCCTCCTTTCTCCGGCATCCCTTCGGGGCACATTCGGGGAGGGGGAGATTAGGGCAGCCGGTGGGGAGGAGGGGGGGACACACACACTCGGGGGCACAAGACCTTAGGGATGTGTGTTTGAGGGTCGGGGATTGAGGGAGGGGGGGAGGGAGGAGAGGAGGACATAGGGGAGGGAGTGCGTATGTGTGGATGGTTCGTTTTTTGAGCCCTCCACCCCGCCCCCTTCCCCCCCCCTCCGCGCCCCCCTCCACCTCACCCTGGCATCCTCGGCGCCCGGCCCCGCTCCCCAAACAGACCCCTCAGTCTCCCTTCTGCCTTTGGTCGAGTCGCTATCCTCTTGTGCCTCCGCCGCGAAACAGCCTTTCGCCGTCTTGGGAGAGCGGGCGTCAAGTGAGAGGAGACGGGAGCAGCTCCCGACGGTCATCCGACCGGCCCACGCACCGTCCGCGGAGCGCCCTCCCTCGCAAAGGATTCGATTTATCGACGAGGGGGCGAGATCGTCCGGCTCCACTCCTTCGGACATGGGATAGCCGCGCCTCCCCCGACCGCTCTCCCTGTTTCATTCACGACGATGTGGCCGACCTAGAGGAGGAGGGAAAAGGATATACGCCGCGCACATCCGAGATTCGTCTCCTGCGCACCTTGACCGGCCTGGACTTAACACGCTCTGCCGTCGCCTGAGAACTCTTCATTTCGCGATTGTGTGTTTGTGCGCGAGTGAGTGCGGTGTGGCCGGGAGTCATCTCGGGAACCCTCGCGGAACGGCTGAACTCTGGAGGGCCTCGAGTGCCCGCTGCCCCCGCCGCATTACGCGGGGCAGCACTTGCACGGCGGCGGAGGGCAAGGGGCCGGCCTCCGGCTCACCAAGATCGAGTACGGGGGCGGGTACCTGCGGAGGGCGGAAGGCGGCGGAGGGCCGTCCCCGCCGCCCATCTCTGCGGATCACCAGTCGCAGCACCACCACCACCTGCACCCGCACCATCACCTCCTGCTCCTGCACCAGCACCCGAGGCTGTCGGCGGACCAGCACCAGCAGGCGCAGCAGCAGCAGCAGGAGAGCGGGAGACTGTTGGGTGGAGGACTGTTGAGGAGGGAGGCGGGGGAGGTGGAGGAGGGCGTCGTGGAGGAGAGGGTGGCGGGTGGAGGGGGGGCCGGCGAAGACGAGGAGGGTGGAGGGGTTGACGAGGGGGGAGAGGGGGTCAAGGTAAGGCCACAGGATTGCGATTCCCAAGCCCCCCACAGAGACGGAGGAGGCGTAGGGAGTGGCGGGAGAGAGGAAGGAGGTACGTGAGCGCCGGGTTTCCCTCCCGGGGCCCGTCTTGTGTCACCCCCGCCCGTTGAAGTCTCCTTCGCTCCAGAGCCTCCCTTGCAGTCCAAAGGAAGATACCCCCATGCCGCCTCCGATATCTCGTGCTTTTCTCTAACCCTAAGGATATTTCTCGGGTGATCGCTGTTATCTGGCATTATGTTTCCTCAAATATTACATCCACTTATACTCTCGTCCTAACTATTTAGGCATTTCCCATTTGATCTCTACTAAGGATTGTTATTGCTAGAGGCCTAAGAGTTCTCTCAGTTACTGTTACTGAATGTGATTCGCTTCTTTCTATGAACCATTCGCTAATCAAATAATAGAATAACTAGTTTTCAATATTTTTCAAACATTTTTATTTAATTTCCTCAATTTTTATCGGTTCTTTATTGAGGTATTGTTGTTCCCTGTGCCCATAGTGCAGAATCCTGCCGGTTGCCTTTAATTGCCTCTAATTGTTTTTGTGTCGAAGAAAAGCATATTAAATACCATTTAAAAATGTATCGGAATAATATATTTAATTGAAAAATTGTGCTACGAATTGAATTAATAAAGTAGTGAAATTCCAATTCTGATTTTTGTAGCAGTGAAAGGAGAGACATGCCCCTCACATTGGGTCATTGAATTCCACAATGTCTTAGGAACATGCTGTGGAGAGTCGTGGAAGGGATAGGGGAGGCGTACGAAGGGCCTTCTGCACCTAAATCATCCCTTGCTCCCCTTTGCCTCCGTCCCCACGCGTCCCTAGACCCCCGTGGACCCTTTTTCACTTTTCGGGGGAGGGTTACGGTCGGTCCATTCACTTCCATGTCAGCGTTCTTTAGGAAGAGGACTTTTTTCGCTATATTCATTTGTACACGCGCACTTAAACAGATCTGCGTCGGTCAGAGGAAATACGGAAGGGGTTAGTGTCGTGTAGAAAGGGGGTCCGAGGCCAAAGGAGAGCGTCTCTTACGAGCCTCCTTTAATTCTCCATCCTCTCTCCCTGCTGCCATTATTACCCCCCTGCCCCCCACCTCCCCTCGTTCGCAAATGCCCTCGGGTCAGGGGGAACGTCTTTCTTGAGAGTTAAAAAAAACTAGTCCAACTTTCTTTCATTTTTTTGGCATCAGGTCGAAACCATTCGGTTCATCACCCGGTCAGTTTTAACTCTCGGACGGAGGAGGCCACCGTTGGCCCGCTATATTCATAATTCGTGCTGAGAGCATTTTTCTCTCCCCGGCGTGGCTGAATTGTACGGGTCCCTTCCAAAAGCGCCCTTGCGCGCTTCACAAGCCCGCCCTTCTGCTACTATTTCCTATTCACCTTTTTTTCCCTTCGTATCATCCAGCTCGCCTTCTGAATGACACCCCGCAGCGTGAAATGAGGGGTCCACCACTTCCGGTCCCGCCGGTGAAATGTTGATGATATTTTTTTTCGGTGTGTGGGAGAATCCGAGGAAATACATCATCTCTCTCGGGCCTCTCTCGTTCTGAGGTTTCACGCGCCTTCTCCTCCCGCTCACTCCTTCCTCCTCTCTCTCTCTCCTCATTCATTCTCGCCTCCGCCATTTCTAACTCCCAATTTTACGTCTTCCCTTCCCGCTCTCCGTCTGTGGTTTTTGTTCGATCGCTTCCCTTCCTCAGAGAATGCCGGGGAGAAAATGGTTGTGGCGTAGACAGATGTCATTCGATGAGATTCCGCCCGAACGCGAGCATGTTTGGGAGAATGGTGGGGATAATTTCATCGCACCTTTCGTCAACCGTCCGCATACTCAGAATGAAGCTTCTTATGTTGTGTCGACTACTTTTTATAACCATTAAAAAGTCATATTTAGCTTGCAGATGAACAAATGAAAGTGCCGTAACTGTTTTAATGATTAACGCCGACTTTAATTAAGAAAGAGTAAAGTGATTAATTGAAAGGTCAACTTCGGAATCGTTTAAACCGCGTTAGCCTTCGTTTTTTCACAACTCCGGCTTTAGCTTCGTTCTTGCCATCCCTGCGATGAGTCTTTACAACATGGTTCACGATAAAATTACTGATGCTGATCGACAGAGGTCATTTTCCTCGTCGTTACTACTTTATGTGATAAACAATATTGTCCAAATTAGTTGCTTCTTTTGTTTTGCAAGTCCGAGGTACTGTTTTTTTTCCTTGTAGAAAATAAAAGAATGAAACTTTGTTAGGTTCACTTAAAATTTAAATAGGCACGACCCGGGTTTCATAACGTAGTTACATCTTCAGGTAGTTCATAGTTCATAGGTCATCTCTCTCGTAGTTTATCTCTTTTTCCTTGTAGTTTTCAAGTCTGAACGCGCACTTGAAGGCGCTGCAGGTAAGGCACAAGGATAGGAATGGAAGTGTAGGGGATTCATCCTAATTACTATTTCAGCGTTCGTTTCCTGATTTGGTTATAATGAGCATAATCTTGTTGCGGTTTTACGAGGTACTTTGTTCAATTATCTGGTGTTGTTAATCACTGTGCGTGCATTGCTTCGACTAATGAGGATTTCTGAGCATTTTGGGGTGGAATCAAGGAAAAAATGTTCAATGGGGCAAGCGCTCCGTTTTTTCAAAGAAATGAGCAATCTAAATAGTTTTCATGTCTGTGCATCAACGCCCTCAGCTGCTATATTCTCATCATTCCTGCGTTGTCCTTTTCGGGTGCACTTGTTAGCGTTTGTCAGGCTCTCACCCTTCTTATTACTTCCCTAACATCTCCCGACCTATTTACAACCGATATTTTGATTTTAGCGTGCTCTATAACCTCAAACACACCATGGAGCACAATTGCATTGTGGGAATCCTCTCCAGCGCGGGGTTATTTCCTGGGGGCACTCCTTCCGGGGTCGCCCTCTCCGGCCGGCGTGAATTATTCATGAACCCCTCTGGATGTCAATAGTCCTGAGATCGTGCGCCACCTCTCGTCAAATCGCTAAATTAAGTGATCCCTCAAATCTCTACGGACAACAATCGAAATCGCAACCCCCCGGATGGGTTTCCGATTATCGAATTTGATCTCCAAACTATGTGGTAGAACCTTCAAGTTGTATGCATTGAAACCGACGAGGGCCGTGTCAATCGTAATTTGAACATGCTCGGCATACGTTGGATGTCATTTTACTGTCAAGCAGTTTCTCGTGCCTTTTCTTAAAAGCGGTAGATGATTTTTTGATTGATATGATGGTTATTGCTACGAAAATTGAAGCGTTTTATTGAGTCGTATGGAGGTAGCCCGTGACAAATGTTTTTTTTCCAATTACCCTTAATCACTTTTTGCTCACGAATCCGCTTTTTACATTTATTTCAGGGTTTATTATAGTTATTAAAAATTATATTAGTCCCTAAACATCTTCAGTGTTTTTAAACAGTGATGCCTGAGATGGACCTGGAAATATAAACCATGAGAATTACATTGAACTCTCAACTGTCAAACAGCCTTTGCGACAATTTAAATTATTAATAAAACTGTTCATATTGACGTAATGGGCTCTTTAACTCATCAATTGTTTGCATGCGTACACTGTAGCTTCCTAAGTAGAAAGTGTTCATATTTTTCATAATCTGATTGATATCTAACTATTTAATATTATTTGCCAAATAATTTTAAACTTACTTACGTTTATTCAGTTTTGCTCATTTCCTCTAGGTTTTCATCTGTGTAATTTCCTATTTTATAGCTGTTGGTATGCAGTGTAGTGAAAGTGAATATCCCTCTTTTCTTAATTGAAATAGTAGTAAATAGAACAGTCACCTTGTAAAGCAGCGTTTACACGTAGCAGTGTACTGCTATGACAGTCGCGAGATGCGCGATGTATCTATATCGCTACTGCTATGATGCGTCTTCTGCACCAACTTCTATGCAGCTTAAAGCCGATATTTAGGCGTTGCCACAACAAATAAAAAGCGTTTTATTTCAATAGTGAGTTTCGCTTAAATTTTCATTAAACTCATCAAGCAATAAACTCCATCGACGATTATCTTTTGTTCCCGTTCTTTAAAGAGTATAATCTCCCCTTTTGGGGAGGGATATCCTTGTTATTACATCCAAATTCCGTCGTGTATTGCTTTCCGTTGGCGATTGTTGCGATTGTGTTGGATACATTTCCGCTGGAAAGTAGACGGGCTTCAGCTTTGCTAATAGCTCGAACGTGGATCGATAGTGTTCGACATGTGTCGACCTGAACTCGCATCGCAGTTGCTATTTACACTTGCGAGTGGGGCTTAATAGTTGTTAGCAGTTGACTGTCATAGCAGTGAACTGCTACGTGTAAACGCACCTTAAGATTCCGCTTTTTTTTAAATTTAAAACCGACTAGGTTTCGATTTCGATACCAATCGAAACCTAGGTCGGTGTAAAAATAAAAAAAATGTGGAATCTTAAAAAGTGATTGTTCTCTTTACTGTTATCAAGCTCTTTATTAATTTATTTTAAACACTCTTTATTAATCGAAATACTTGTTCAAGAAATCCGTTCTCCGATTTAATTAATTCAGAGGCTGAGATGCTCTTTGACCCTAGCGCAGAGATGACCTGCATGCGATGAACGTTATGAATGCAATATTTCTGTTTCAAGCCATCCGTTAGGCGATGAGATCAGGATGCGCACTCTCGATCTCGTCCTTCAGCCCTTCCCGAACTTTGAAATAATGCATCGCATCCCTCCCGACTTTTGTTCCTCGCAACGAGGGTTGCAACAAAGGGAAAAGGACTCTTGCGCACTTTACGGTCTCCCTTATCTGGAATTTTCCCTCATCTCGTAGGTTCTTCCCGACTCCTTGGGAGAATTCCGATCGCGACGTCGATTCAATTCCCCGGAAGGCCATTTGTTCCAGTTTGACTGGTCGAGCGATCCCCGAGCGCATTAATGAGGGTCTCCCGCTGCTGCATCGACGCTAAGGTTTCGACAATCCACTTCACCGTGTCCCAGTCCGTCCCGTCTCCACTTTCTTCGATCCCATAGAGTCCGGGGACACCTGTCTACCTGGAGCGCGCAACAGTGAAGCCGAGAACAGTGGAGCGTTCGCTTTGTTGTGGACACGTCACTCCTGGCTGTCGTATTTGCTGGTCGTGCCCGATTTAGGTCCTGCCAGGGTAAAATGCATCGGGCGTGGGAGGAAACGTGATTCTAGGTCGTATCCGTCAGCCTCGGTGCCTCTTTATACCATGGTGGGGAGGGGGTTTCGTCAAATTTATTTGAGGGCCCGGAAGGCTTCCTGAAAGTATTGTATACAAACGCTCGATCTCACCTGTTTTTTTCGACCCGAAAATTGAATGAACACAGACTAGTGATTGCGTTTAAAAGTGTAGATAGTTTAGTCATTTTATTACGGAGAGGAATAATATAGCTATGGTTATCTGAAATGATAAGGATAGGCGGGTGTTTGGCTTTAACTAATATTTATAGGTAATGGAGGAAAGGTGGAGTGATACACGACGTCAGAATTAGCAAAGGATGACAGTTGAACATCACATCCATCAGATGGAGCACTGTACTAGAAGTTCCCTCCATTCAAGTAAAGTATTCTATTGAAAATTTTCTGTCAGGAATCGAACCGGGGATCGCCGAGAAGCCCTCCTCCTCCTGGAGGAGGAAGACGGAATGGAGGAAGAAGAGTTCCTCTCTCTAATCACACCCACCAAATTCCCTAAAGCGTTTTTAAAAAAGAACGAGAAGATCTTACTCTCAAATGATTGAAAAGGATAGAAGGATGAAGATGTTTTTGGACTAATACAATTTTTAATAACTATAATAAACCCTGGAATAAATGTAAAAAAAAACGGATTCGTGAGCAAAAAGTGGAAGGGAGTGTCCAAACAACTTAAACATATTGTAATCTGGGAGGGAGAGTACTCACTTTAGACAGCATGACAGTTAGTTACATGTTTTAAACATGTCAGTGTCCGCCTCACCAATGGTTCGCGATTCGTGACCCGTGAAGCAGAAATGTATTCTCCTTCGAGTCATACGAATGGCATTGCTTACTCGCGAGTGTAATTACTTTTCCTCATCACGGGGAAAAGTATTCTGTTTTGGCTGCAACGCAGACGTGATTAGTACCAGGGGGGGTGTGCTTGAATCGCTTGGGATTGATTCCGGTACGTAACTAAGGACTCACTCGTATGTTTTTACATTGTGTTCTGGATTATTCCGTACCGGAATCAATCTCTATAAAATACGTATTAAAAACATATCGTGTAAATATATCTAAACCGCAAATAAGTTATGTTATCAGATAGATTTTCCTCTAAATCCGTAGCATATTATACGTGCTTTTAATCTCAATTCTTTTGTTATTGCTCTGTATGTTGAGCCCTGAGCTACATCGCCTTTAACTCACAGATGATTGACCTCCCTCCGAGATTTTCTCCAGTTTGCCGCAAATCGTCGTTACGTTTAAAACTATCCACACACTCCGATATTTCCGCTGTTCATTTTTTTCTGTAATATATCGGCAGTACCACAGGTAGTTGCGAAAAAAGCTTACCTTCTTAGTGGTTCTGTTATGTTTGTATTTCGGTAGAAAGAGAAGGTTCGGGGCCAGCATGAAAAGATTTAGAGGTGTCGCCAAATTGTAATGGACAGGCAGCCCAACCCGTTGAATTTTAAACGTTGGCAATGTGTCCGTTTCCAAAACAATCGCAACGATGCGTCTGAGTGTTGCACAGTATTTTATTTGTCTATGTAATCTCGAATTTCTTGCTAAATCTACCGAGGCTTGCCAGATGTATTGCTTCTCCTAGTGAAGTTTTCCAGATTAAAGAAATGGGTTCATAATTGTGTGGAGCTCAGTATCGTAAATTTATGAAATAGTTGTATGGAATGAGGGTAGATCTCTTTAGAAATTTAATAGACTGCTACTCTACCCTGGGTGCTATCCCGGAAGAATTTAACTTTTTGGTCTCGAGCAGGGATGTTCGCCCATTCGGGTTCTGTCTGCGTGGGCTCAAAGGGAGGGTGTGAGGGCCGCTCCCTCTCCACACCCTCCACTCTCCCACGGTCGGCCACCCCGTCTGGCTCGCCTCCACTCGCTCGCACTCGGCAAGAAACCACCCCGTCGATCTGCCCCCACCCTCAGCCCCGGCAGCATTTGCCCACTCCTCCACCGAATTCGTAAGCACACATCATCAGTCCCCTCAAACTGCTGATCAACAATTATTCAGAATGGAAGTGGTGATCTGCGGATGCCAACAATATATTCTCCCCCAATCAATGCCTTTAAATCAATGAAAATAGCTGCGGCTCCTGTTTCGTATTCAGAGGGTCATTCAAAGTTATTTCAACACCCTGGAGAGTTAGGTATTTCTTCCCATCAGTTCCTCCCAATCCCTTATTTTAGGGGAAAAATGTATTTAACGCTGGATTTTAACTTGAATCGTTGTTCAAGACACTAAGAGAAATATAATTTCTTGATTATTATCAGAATAGAGAGAAACAACATGCGATATATCTATTACTATTTCTAAAAGACGTAATTCAAAAGCATGTGGAAGTATTAGAGAATTGTTAGTGTACCAGCTGAGTGAGGAGTTGTCAGGTAGTCAGGGTAAAAGATATATTCATCATATGCAGTTAAAAATAAATATTTCAGCATGTCACAGCATGACATCCGGGAATTCTATTACTTCCCTGCGGTATTTAACAGGCTGCAAAGCCTACAATTTCAACTGTTAAAAATTTTCAAATCCATTCTTAGAGTGAAGGTATTAGGGTTTTGTGTATTAATTTGTTACTTTTATGCGTTGGAATGAAACGATCGATACCGTGATTGATTTTAACAGGTTTTTTTTATAGATTTGACGATAAAATACTTGGTGACTGTAATGGGACTGCCCAAGAATGGTTAATTTTTCCTGGCTACGAGCATGATGGTTTTTGGAGTTTCTTTCCGCATTCGTTACTTTTTGACACAAGGCCTAATTTATCTCACGCATATTTACCATTATTTCGTATGTATTCCTAAGATAAGGCAGAATTAAAACACGTTCACATACGTTATACGGTACTGAATCATATATGTTTTTGATGCATTACCAATTCTGTTAAGATTATATATTAATTTTAACTGATTCATTTTTTTAAATGTATTTATCTCCGAGGAGAACGGATCATAGTCGCCGCTGCATCATGATTATCAATTTGGAAAATACTTTGGAAAGCGAATTACACCAGTTGCTCGTCAATCTTCATCATTCCTATCGGGATATTTAATACCCTATCGGGGCCTAATTTTATTGGCCAGGACAAAAATTATCCTTAAACACTCTTTTCTAATAAGACATGGGAGATGAAATACAAGTTCGCATGGCATCGAAGGACACTGCATTTGATTTACAAAACATATGCTTTTAAACTACGATATATAGCGCGCCGACTGATCTCAAAGACAACGGATTAAAATTCTGCCTGTGAGTGGGTTTAATTCTTCATTCGGTTTAGGTCCAGTGCCCCATAAAACGTAATTGACGTTGTAATCTAAAAATCACTTTCCAACGAAGTTGACGCTTTCCTTAAATTATGTTTCCTACGTTACTCCGAGCGTAGTGCGGTAACTTAGTCGATGGAAGACGTCAGAAGAGGGAAGAAAATGGGGGAAGAGATTTGAGGAGGTAATTGGAGAAAACCTCAAGTTTCGAGATTCTGACGCTCAAATGATGTATTTGATAGAGAACAGATGTCCAGGAATGATTATCCTTTTTTCAATTGCTACGTTTAGGTGTAAAATATCAATCTTAGATAAGAAACAGAGATTTAGCGGAGAAGAACTGGAATGTCAACGATTGGTATCAAATCTAATGGAATAGTTTCCTTTTGAAGATTGGTGTTGTGTTACTTTCCCCAAAACAGGTCTCGGAAAGTCATTTTCGAGGAATTGCGACCGAGTAAAAGTGTCTTGGGGGAAGGGGCTTCAATTACATTTCGCGCCTTTCGCGAGGCTGTAATTAATGCCGCGTCTTGAGAGCTCGCTCGTAAATCCCCGCCCTAGAATCCACCCCGGCCGACGAATCCCTCTTGGGGGTTGCGGCAGGGAGAGAGTGTCTGTCTGTCTCAAGTGATCGCCACCCCCGACTTTTCCTTCCCCCGCAAGGGAAACAACCCGGACGGGCTAACCACCCCGTCGCAACCAGCGCCGACGTCTCCCTCACCCCCAAAACAACCACCCTCGAACCACCCCCCTCTCGCTCCACCACTGCAACCCCTCCCCTGGAACCCTTGTCCCCCTCCCCCCATCCACTCTGGAAACCGTCCCTCGCTTAAAAACCTACCCCCTCCCCACTCGCCCCGAATATTCCCGTGAGAAGAAAAAACACTTCTTCCCTGCTTTTCACCCTCACGCAACACGGAAACCCCTCGCCCATCCCTCCAGACGAGATCGACGAAAAACTGGTTTTGGGGCTCAAAAAGGCCTTTTTTCCAATCCCTCCTCTTCTCTCCGTTTCCCTTCATCTCGTCGGCGGAATCTGAGATCCCCTTCCCCCCTCGGACCTTCGCGCTCCCTCCCCCCTCCTCTTTCCCTCTTCCCCATCCCCTTCCCTCTTCCCTTTTCACACGAGTCGTGCCCCGTAGTAGTCCCACACAAGAGTATACACAGTGGGCGAATGGTGTCGCATGGGGGAACTGCATGCATGGGGTGGGCTTTTTTCATTTTTCTTACCCGGGCCCCTTTTTTTCGCCCCTATGTCCGCGAGAAGCTCACCTGGATATGGGGCTGGCGGATGGGATCGGGGAGGGCCCCCGCCCCCTTTCGGACCACATTCGACCTCCCCCGGTACCCATACCCTCTCTTGATATATCCCACTCCTTGGAGACTGCACTAAGCTTGCCCCATGGGACTTAACCTTATCGAAGGAGGTCTCCTTACGTCCCTTATGATGCCTCTGCTGCACCCGAATGCCACCCCTGGTCCCATTTCGTCATTATCCATGACCCCATGAAAGTGACCGTTGGCGTCAATTTGGCGGGTTTGATAGTTGGCAGGTCAGGGCTGACCTGAAGCTAACGCCTGCAGAGGTTGAAACGGCGCGGTGACAGTTCAGGAGGCTATCCGGCCGTTTTTTTGTCTCGTATGAAAATACGATACCTCGAAAAAAAACTCAAGTTGGGGCATCCATTGGCACCCTCTACATCTTAAACTTTTGATTTTCCAATTAGTACGTTCAAGACCGTTACAAGAAACTATTCCGATTGGTAAACTTAATTGTATGGGAATAAATATGCACGAGGTCTATCACTTTCACTTTCCGCTCCTCGAAAATGCCCATTGCATCTCGTTTTCCATGAGTCTTGTGGGTCTTGCCACTTATAATGTCTTCTACAGTATTTGTGGTTCCATTTTAATGAAGAAACGTCAAGTCTGCCTTATTTACGTAGTCTCCCACGTACTACCCTGCTCATTCCTGATTCAATTCTACCACTCGGCATAGCTACAATAACAGAATCATTTAGATTTGATTGCCGTCTCACCACAATAATTCGATTGACAGTTTTTTAAAGAAAATTTCAGCCAACGAAACGATGTTAATGTATATTTTAAAGACGTAAATAGATCACAACTTAAACTGTCTCATAAATCATAATATGATTTGTTTTGGCGGCGAATTTAACCTAGACATAAAAAAAATGGCATGCGAGTGCTACTTTCCGTTTCGGAACGGGAGATTGGCAAACATCAGATTTTCCATACATTTTTTTATTGTAAAGGAATGCTAGGATTGACACCCAAGTCTGCACAGACCTTTCCTTCGTGCTATCCATGTAATGTTATCCTTTTAGAAGAAGGATGCGTGAACAGGAAGCTCCATCGGAGAGACGGAAGCTGCCTCGGGAGGGCGACACATTCTCCGTTTCCATTTCCCCCCTAATTTTTTCGTGGAGGTCCGTTCCTCCCTCGCTAGAGCGCTCTTATTTTTCCTTCGGGACTCCTTTCTTCCCTCAATCCGTCTCTCACCCCCTCCCGGCGTGCCCTCCTTTTCTCAGCCTCCTCCAATCGCATCCCCCCTGCCCCGCTGTTTTTCCTCCTCTCCCATCCCTTCATTCAAACCCTAATCCCGCTCCTGTCCCTTCGCGGTGCCACAAGGTTTTTCCCTCATTCCGTAGGTTGTGGCCAGGTAGGAGAAGCGAAAGACCTTCGTAGATAAAAAAAAGAGCTTCTCTCCCGGCTCGCGTGTGGAATGGACATATGGAGAGAGTGGCTGAGGGAATAAGGGAGTTGCATCATTTATTTATTGCTCCTACGGCTTTGTTTTTAATCTCGTGACATTTGTTTTATCTGGCTGTCCTCCTCCGACCGTCACTTTTGCTGTAGATTTGTTGTCGCTATGAAAACAACTTCCCTCTTGAGGAAAATATGTAACATAAAAAGAGTCTGTTATTCGTTTAAAAATTAAATTTCTGAGTCTCTGGGTAATTTAATCTTGCTTTCATGCGGCCATCTATGTATCGAGTCCCTTTCCATTCTCCAGTAAATTGTATTTGGTTCACGAAAGTCTTTTTCCGGCTAAGTTTTTTATGTTCGCCCGTTTGGCGAGATTCGTCACTGTCACAAACTTTCTTGGAACTCCATAAAATTGCGGTAGACAGAGTTTTCTTCGCGGACGTTGGCCGCAATAGCTGATCTTTTTAACGCGCTCTTTCTCTCTCGTTGTTATCATTTTTTCATTGCGCATAGGAAATGTTAAGCGTAATGCCAGATCCTCTAATTTCATCTGGTACTTCAAATCGCAGGCTTTTATTAACATACTAAATATTAGAAAGATCATTATATATTGGCAACACTCTTGACGGGTCCATCATTCCGGCCCTTATGTCGATGATTGCAGTACTAACTTCATTGTCCCCAGACCCGTTATGCAACATTCATTAATTTCGAGGTAAATTTATAGCTTCGAATTGAAATGATTTGTGACGATGAAACCCGCTGTGGTTTTCTACTTTCCTCAGGCCGGCAGCGAGAGATTGTATTTACTCATCTAATCACTCGTCTGTACAGTATCCTGAGAAAACTATCATTTGCAGTCAGATCTATTGGGAGAAGCTACATCGATAGTACCTCCACAGAGAAATGGTGTTGAATATTATTAGATAGTTCACTTCGATGGAGTAGCGTTTGATGTACCAAACGTTTTGCAGTACCTGCTGAGAAAATTTTATCATAAATCTTTGTTTTACTGGTGGTCGTACCATTATGCTGAAGAGAAGAAGACGACTCGGAGTGACGACGCTGTCATTCGTTTCATCTTCATGATTATAGTTCGAAGATGGGCGACTTTAAATCCTCACTTCTCAATTAAATAAAAGCATATGCACTAAAATGCGCACCTATCAATACCCCATCCTCTTCTTCTTGACTCCTCTCCCCTTAAATCCTTTCATTATACTCTCCGCGAAACGATTTGTTCGTTGGTATTACTTACCCTTGGGAATATTATTGTGATATCTTACAAATATGGTGTCCTCTCTGGACTTTTATTTCGTTTTAACCATTAGTTTCAAAAGAAAAGTCAATAAAGTATGACTATCGTTTGACTATAATGCGCGGAAATATATGGAAAATAATGAAAATAAGTAAATTTATACAGTCAATTTTCAATTGTGCAAATTTACATTATGTATCATCATGAATGTTTGGAATAAAATTATTTTGATTGTGCTGACTGTCGCTGATGAAAATTATTTGATACCTATTTGTTAATGTAACCCTTATCCATAATTACAATTATGAAAGCAGCTTTCCAGTTATCATCCGGTTATTTCCATTTTTTTACAATCTAGTGTAAGTTCACTTTAAATGTGGACTTCACTAGGCGCGCGTTCATGTGCGTAGAATTGGAATATCCAGTATGTCCTTTTTCCGCCAAGACACACGGATTTGTTGAGCCGAAAGTTGATGATCTTTGCAATGAAATCTTTCACGTGCTACAGGGGCATTACTCTTCGATTATCCACGTTTCAGCCCACTGGATTAAAACTCTGACAGATCTGTTTGCTTCCTGCAGGGACGAGGCCGTAAGCGATCCAGAGGGTCTCAGCAGATCCAAGGCATCGGGAGGGACGGCCCCTTGGGATGGCCGGGAATGGAGCAAGGAGAGGTAAGAACTTCACCCCCCGGATCCTCTTTATTGCCTCCCCTCAACAAGGGATTTCAACACTCGGCTGTTCTCGACTTTTTTGAATCATTAATCCGTCGTTAACTATAAATAGAGACCGGATTAGAAGTAAATGATTGTGTTTCTGCATTGAAGCTTTCGCGGCTCATGATGATAAATAATTGGACATACGGGTGTATGCCGCGTCGTATATCGGATTTTTTCATTCCCCTGAAAAAGTGACCAGCAGTCGGTCACGAAACGTCGGGGCAAAATCCGATATACGACGCGGCATACACCCGTATGTCCAATTATTTAAATGATTGCGCATCAAATGATATGACTCGGGTTTATTGTTTTGAGTAGGTATATATTTAGGATTCTCATGTGTATTTGTTACTCATTTGGAATGATTTTCAAAAATTACTCATTCTAAAGTAAGGGGCTTCTTGATAAGATTCATTATCGTTTTTTTTTTCATTTATCGAAAGCATTAGAATAATATTATTGAATTCGTGGCTAAGTTATCCTAGGGAATTGACGTGAGACTGCTTCATTAAACTATTGATTACATTTAGTTTCATAAATTCCTCACTATTCCTAATTATTACAATTATTCCTCCCATCCTGTTGGGTATTTTTTTCTTGTGGCTCTTCAATTGCATTCAATTGAAGATTGAACTAAAACATTCCTTTCGGAAAAGTATCTTAAATGAACGAAATGAATTAGGCTAAAAGCGTGGATCGAGCTTGAATACAATTATTTATATATGTGGAATATCCTATGCTTATAAAGACAAGTGTATCAAAAGACAACATCTGCTGATAACTTTGCCGTTTTCTTCTTGTGCAATTGGTATTTTTTCTACAATCGCAATTAATATCTACCAACGTTTCTGCTGAGACATCCTAGGCATCGACTGACTGGGGCGGCTGTTTTGATTTAAAACATGAAAAGTTTTGTTCATTAAGTTTTATTAAATGGGTGCATTTGCCTCTGGCGGTCTCATGTTGGAAGGGCGTCCCGGAGAGGCTTGGATTCCAGCAAATCCGACGGCATCTCTTTCGCGCAGCCTCCCTCACTCTCGTCTCCCTTCGTCCGCAGATATTTCCCGGCAGCAAGGGCGACCTCCACCACCATCTCGGCGGCGGGGGCGGAGGAGGAGGCGGCAACCGTGAGGCGAAGCCGTACAAGTGCACGCAATGCTCTAAGGCGTTCGCCAACAGCTCCTATCTGTCCCAGCACACGAGGATACACTTGGGGATCAAGCCATACCGCTGCGAGATCTGCCAGCGCAAGTTCACGCAGCTCTCCCACCTGCAGCAGCACATTCGCACCCACACCGGGGACAAGCCGTACAAATGCCGGCACCCCGGCTGCCCCAAGGCCTTCTCCCAGCTCTCCAACCTGCAGTCTCACTCGCGCTGCCACCAGACCGACAAGCCCTTCAAATGCAACTCCTGCTACAAGTGCTTCTCCGACGAGCCCTCCCTCCTGGAGCACATCCCCAAGCACCGCGAGTCCAAGCACTTGAAGACGCACATCTGTCAGTACTGCGGCAAGTCGTACACCCAGGAGACCTACCTGGCCAAGCACATGCAGAAGCACGCGGAGCGGACGGACCGGAGGCCGCCGATCCCCAGGCCGCCGCCGCAGCCCCCGACCACGGCGGACCCCCGCGACGCGCCCGACTCCCCGCCCCCCCCCGGCGGCGGCGGCCACCCCACGCCCTCCTCCTCCGACTCCCCCCACGAGCCCCCGCCCCCCCACCGAGCCACCCCCGCGCCCTCCAACGGCCCCGGAGAGCCCCCGGACGCCCAACCGCCGCAGCAGCCGCTGGCCTACTGGCCCGGCGTGAGGCCCGAGCACACCGTCGACTCGGTGATGGGAGGCGAGGGCCTGGCGCCCGACCACCGCCGCTCCGAGCACCACATGCAGCACCATCTGCACCAGCAGCAGCAGTCGCAGTACGAGGCCAAGGCGGCCTCGTCGGCCTTCACCCCCATCCACGCCTCCCCTCCCGTCGTCTCCTCGCCCTCCTCCTCGGGAATGGTGCACCACCCGCACCACCACCCGGGCATGGGGGCCCACCCGGTGGGCGGCCGCCCCACGCCCCCCTCCGCCTCCTACCTCCCCTACGACCCCATCTCCCTGCCCAAGGCGGCGGCCATGGCTGCCATGGACAACATGAAGGCCCCGCTGCAGCACCACCACCCCCACCACCACCCGCACCACCCCCACCACCACCCGCACCACCCGCACCACCTGCACCACCTCCCGCCGGCCTCCTCGGCGCCCGTCACCTCCGCGCCCTCCGCTTCCTTCCCCAACCAGCTCATCTCGCTGCACCAAATCCGCAACTACGCCCACCAGCCTTCCACTGTCATCGGTGAGCACCTGCTGGGCCTCAAGGAGAAGGGACAGTAGACAAGTGCTCATCGAAACTGATCGAAAGACTTCATAATGAACCGTTGAAGGTGGCGGTAATGTCTCCCCGTGATTATAGAAATAATAATTGATTATATTGTCTGCGTATAACGTATCTCCACCCTGAAAATATTCCCACCTTCGATGAACTCTCACGGTGAACTCTACACCCTCGAGAGAACATTTTCTCTATCCTCATGTTGTTGTTTTTGGTGGGAATGGCATCGTTGTTGTTTCTTGGTGGAATTCATTGTTTCCCAGCGTATCACCCTGCCCCTGGCTTAGTCACTTGTGCCATCTAGGCTAGTGGTGAATCCATGGAGGACCTCTCCAAAACCCTAGAACCCCATGCAGCACCGTCCTCTTCATGGTTCAAGGATGAGGGATGGTTAAATACTTGGGGTAGTGAAGAGGAGCCACCCCTTCTTCCTTGTTGTCTGAAGCCATGCTCAATTGTCTGGAGGAGAGAAGCGACTCAATAAGAGGAGGAGCGGGAAAAGGAGATGCCAAAGACACTTATGGAAACGCTTTGGGTGAGGACTCGGGTGAAGAGGAATGATTTTTTCTATAATCAAGAAAGGGTCATAAGTATATTTCAGATGTATTCTCAAAAAGAAGTATCTCTGGTTCTTAAGTACAGTTAATACTTTACTTAAAAACTACGACGAATGCTTTACTGATTATGGAGAAGCCTCCAATGTACATTTTGTCTCCCTCCCCATTTCAGAAGGCCACGTAAATAACATTTCCTGTGTGTCTAAGTAACAAATAATAACTGCTCCCTATCTTCTCTTGACTGGGAAAGATGGAAGTAGCCTAGAAATGAATTCAAGGAAAATGTTATCAAGAGAATAAGCATGTGATCAGGTGTCAGCAGTGTAATTCAAACATCACCATCTTCATAAGGAATAACATGCCTCTCTTTTCAACCTCATGTTACTCTGAGGAGGGAAATTCTCTCATTTAATGATTCTATAAACTTTGCAGCACCAAACGATATCCTGCATGTTCCACAGACTCCATTCATCTGACACGTGCACTGAGTGTCTTTGTGTGTGCTAGTGAGAAGCATGAAAGGCCCTGTTATTCAAAAGTTGAGAGGTTGTATTCCTGTCGAAGTACAGCCTGAAGTTTGTGGTTTCTAAGAGATTTAAGTGATTGAATTGTGGGATTTGTGGGAATAGACGTTTTCGATGGTGACAAGCCTCTAGTTGCAATGGGTGATGTTTTGACTGCCCCAAGGGAAGAGAGATTGAGACGTCTCTATAATCTTTTACTTTAAGTTTGTAGTTGTGTAAGTTTCATTTTTTCTTCCCTAGAATGCATGTTGCATTCAAGAGTTGTACAACAACTATCTATTAATATTATTACTTGCTAGTGTTGGCATTTGTTTCATTTGTTACCTTCGGATTCTCATTAAAATATGACTTTTCCTTGATGGTTGTGTAAATTATTTTTTGGAATGCCTGTTATATGCGATATGTATTTTGAGTTAAAAAAATTTGGAAAGCATCTTTTAGACATTTAGGAAGTGTTGTGGATCATTAACTGTGATTTGTTTGGAAGCAATACAAACTTTATTAATGCTGCCTGACCACTTTTTTTCTAAATTTGCTGTTTTGTAATTCATAGAAATTCAGAACAAACTTGCAAAAAAGTAGATACCTGCTGAAACACTGCATGGTTCAACCCAGGTAAAATATTTAGTTTGAAGGGCTGAAAATTGTTTACAGAAGCGAGTTTTACATTTCTCAGTTGGGATGATTATTTGAAATCCCTTTCCAAGTACGAGGTCGATTTATATGTGAAGCAATAGGCGTTTTTAAAAGTGTACTTCATTCAGCTAAGTATATGAATAGAATAAAAAAAGTCTGTTGTCACATCAAGAGAGATAACTTTCACCTGATTATTCAAATCACAACAGAAGTAAATAGGTAAGCAATGGAAGTGTACTCCCTTAATGGGCTGATTATTTTTGAAACTGTTGCCCTGGTAATTAGAAAAGTAATAAAATCAGACTGGAATAATTGGAGTTCTTACCTACACTGAATTGATTGACCTACACTTTGAATTCATTGCTAAGTATCAATGTACATTCTTCTTCCCTAATACTTATGTAAGAATGTAATTAATTTTTCCATAATGCATATGTACTCTCTCATTATTATCCTGGTAACTTAGTGGAAAGACTGCCATCCTTCAATTCTTGTAGAAACAACTTTTGGTGATGCCATGGATGGAGATTCATGGAGAACCCATGAATTTGCATTTCAATTGTAGTATTGTATAAAATGTTCATTAACTTCTAGATAGTGCATGTTAATGCAGGTGGATGAGGATTGGAGCATTTATTTGTAACCTGGATGAGCTTCAGTTTGCACATGAATATAATGCTCCCTTTAACAAACCTATCTGTTTTAAGAACCTACATGAGCATCAGATACAATCTTGAAACCCCAAATGCTAACTGACTGCTATTTTATTCACTTGAAGAAAAGTTTTGGAAGTTTCCATTTACCATAGAATTACATTGAAATTTGATCAGAAAGAAGGGAACTGAAGATAATTTATTTTAAATGAAGCACTAATCGTTATTCATGGAGTTAAGGAGTATGTACTGTGTGAGCTTGTTAACAAGCTCTGGATAGGGAAAATCCCTTTCAATGCCAAGGAACTTGGATACAAAAAGACTCAAGAACTGGAAATCCCAGTTACTCACTATACAGGCCATGTATAACAAAACAAGAGGGTAGGATTAAATCCTTCCTCTTCAATATTTATCTTGTCTCCGTAATTAATGCTCTCATGAAAGTTAAGTAAGTCTTTTTGAAATCATGAATATGTTAGCAGTGGTTGCATGAATGCATTACTGTACCTAGGCTGCTCTTCTCAATGATTTAATGACCCTGCTATGAACCAAAATGGTGACTGGTCAGTTTTTGGCCAATAATGCATTGTTATTTTGGCTTTTAGCATGTAGTGGTGTTGCTATATCGTTCACAATAAAAGCCCAACAGTGCTGAATGCCACTGGTAGCCAAGATGATATCTCAATAATCGTAGATGTCGCCACTGACCTCTATGTTTTAGGGCTGTCACTCCATCAGCTCATGAGTTTATTTATCATCATTAATATCATTATTACCTACACAGTTATATTGTCTTGTGGTAAAAAGTTTTCAGTATGTCATTGGTATTTGCTACGACTTCTTGATGACATATAGAGCAGTAAGATACGGCCTTGATGTACTTCCACCCTTCTTCGATACAGGTAAGTTCTTTTGTACATTGATTTTTCTTGTCATCTATGAGAAACAATCATTATAGGGTCGTACTCTATTTTTTTAATGTCCTAATCAAAAGTGTATAACTCCTGGAATATGCATTTGAATCTGTTTGACGTAACATACTTTTCCTCATTAGATAGAAATAAAAAATTTCAATGATGTGAAAATACAATGGAAACTATTGCATGCCGGTAGGTACATTCTACATTTGACTTCTAAGGTAGGTACACTCTTTCCTCTCCCTGCAAGTAGCCCTGTAAATACTCTACCAACATTTAATGGTCTATAGAGTCCCTCCTTAAAATTTTCTCTACTCTTTTCATTCCATTTTAACACAGCATTCTTGCCTTTCTTCCGTGTCATTGCCCCCAAAAATCAAGTCAAATTCAGCAAGCTACATGTAAGTATTTCCCTATGTACATACATATCATAAAGTTTATCTCAAGATACCTTATTTAAACACATCTGAAGTAACAATTTGCCTAATGAGCTAATATTTGTTACTTCAGAAAAATTTGTTTTAAAAAACATAAGGTTATTAAGTAATTGAAAAATTTTGCCATTTCTATACAGATATGAAAATTTTAACTGTAAAAATCATATTTTTACATCATAATCCTCAATACAATACATGTGAATAACTATCCTATGGAAATACTTTTATGGAAGTGTCATTGTATCGTTATATCTCCTTCCTTGGGTATCAACTGTTCCAAATCTTTACCTCTTAAAAATGTACCCTGAGTATTCATCAATCTGTCCTCCAGTCATGTGCTGCACCCATGCACTGGAGCTAAAATAAGATTCTGACTCTATGAAAAGACAAGTTGAATTCTAGCATGAAGTTTTTAGCCAACTCTTACCATGGTACCTTAAGATTTATTTTTGCAGACAAACATTGCCAAATTTGGTGGAATGCCCATTAAACTTAACCTACAGCATATGCATTTAAAGAACCAAATCCTTTATTTAACGTCACTATTTCTTGGTCAACATAAAAGTTGGTTCACATTAGTGACAATATTCATATTTGTGCAATATGTAAGAAGTGTAAAGTTAGACCATAGGGGACATAAATGAAGGATCTAAAAAAGAATATATAGTTACATTCATAAGCAGAGGCTACCCATAAAAATGATAATTGCAGGATGGCATGAAACCAGTATTTAGATTGATGACCACTGATAATGAAGATCCTATGAACATTGGATCAGTCGCACCAACTTCTCATTAGGGAACTCAAAGAGCTCTAAAGTCCCTTGCCACCCTTTGCTATTATGTATAGCTTATTGAGCTACCTGATTATATCAGGTTGCTCAATGCTAAGTACATCATGTGCTAGGAAAGAGCTGCTACCACCCATTGTCTTTTATAATGGTGAGGAGGCCACGTTGCAGTTAAATGAGGAAATACATCCTGAATCAATCATACTCATTGACTGGGAATGATGATTTTCATAGTATATCAACTGTAATGAACAATATTTCCATCACCATAACCCCACCAATTTTTCCATTAGTGGGTGAGACATAATAGCCATAAATTAAAAGTGTTTTAACTAGACTGAGTTAAATATTAAAAGAAATGTACAGTTTCGTTTGGTCCATTATTGTTTTTTTGTTTTCCATTATGCACACTTGACTATCAACTGAGCAAACTTAATGGAATATTAGATGCACTTTTTTCCGAAATGATGGTTCAAAAATAACTCCCTATCTAATATGAAAATTTTTGGCCTCAGAACTTAACCTACAGAAATGGGGATGCATTTTATATGGAGGTATGTCACATGCAACGCCATCAAATATGGTGATGCAGAATTGTATTTGACCTCTCATCCATACATGTGACTCTATTCTAACTCGATTGAGACTAAAATGGCTATGGGTTTCATACCCAAACTCCTCTAGCTTTTGCTCATCTCTGTCTCATCCTCTCAAAATGGTGCGCAGCTGTAAAATAATTAGCATTACTGCAACATATAGAAAACCACTAAGCTTTGGATATGAATTTAACATACTTGTAAGTTAAAGCATTTATTTCAAATGTAAAAATCAAATGAAAGATTAATGTGACTAAGATTGGCACAATAGTACAAAAAGACAAAAAATTATGTTGATAGCATTAAATAAAAATGAAATCATCTGATGGAATGCAGAGGTCCATTTGAAACTTTCTCATTCGGGGAAGAGGGAGGGCAGGAAGCAAGGAGGGAAACATCACTTTTAACGTTTAAATTGCAACAGCCTGATATTTTGCTGAGTGAGGGGATGAATGTGATGGGCCTTGTGCTTCTTTTTCCTTAGGTTGAGCATGCAGAAGGCCTTTTGGCGACCTTTCTTTTCATCTGCTCCAAAGGACAGCTACCATAATGACGGCAGATCTGAGGTATGAAGCGTGTGAAAGTGGTCAGAATTTTCAAAAAGAGAAGGTGGGTTAATGGGCAAAGGAGGAATCATTTCACAGGAGTAAGAATTGATCAACTGCCCTTGCCTTAAATATTTATAAATATTTCTTTACCTGTTGCCCATGCACATGGGAAAGGCCTAGTTACATTGAAACACCCATTCCAGTCAGGTGACCGAAGTTAAGCAACGTTGGGCCAGGACAGGGGTTGGATGGGTGACTTTTCACCATACCTTTACCACCGTGTTCTCATCTCCAGACTACAAGCAGCAGGCAAGTCAAATGTGAGTTGGCACAATGGAGACAAAAGGGTCTAAGCACCATCAAGGCTCAAGAAGATCCCCACCGACTCTAATTGTCCATGCACATATGAATATACATTTTGAAAATTTGAGGGTTAACAAATCTTGTTCCATCCCAAGTTATAGTGCTGCCGAGGTAGGTGAAGTTTTCCACTTGTTCCAATTTCACTCCTCAAATTGTGATATTTGCCCAAAGCTTCTCTCTCCGCACACTAGGATTTTAGTTTTCCTCTTGTGATATATTATAATACGTTCATATTCAAGTGTCGGTTTTTACCGTGTTTATATTCGCGGGACCATGTGCATTACAGAAAAACAACTGAACATCGATTAGCGTCTGTGGCAACCGCTACACTTGAAAGTTTATGAACTTCGTGAAGATATGAAAATACTTGTATGTTCATGTATTTTCTCAAGGAAGTAATATCGTTGGCTGTACCAGTTATACCACGTCCTCTTTAGTGTTTAACTCCGAGGTATCTGCTCTTTGGCTTGATCCTAAATTAGTGAATAACTACCGCAATGGGTATTCGTGGCACCTTAATAGTTAAGGTAAGTTTTATTTGTCCAGTAATCACTGGTCTTGTTGCTCATTATGCATAGCGTAATCTACTTTAACACTTAAAATGTTTGTATCTGAAGCCTTCTTGTTTGATGAGTGTTACTCGACGAGCCTTACATCTTGCTGAAACATTACTTTTATGCCCAATAGTATTCAATGTTACGGACTGAAGTGAGTGAGGAAAACATACTAATGGTAATATTACCATAATATAAAAGCAACTACTCCGGGTATTAAACTGCTACCCCGTTGTTGGCCATGGTGGAATCCTAAATATGCAATGTAACATTGACGGGCTTCCACTATCTAAGTAAGGGCTCTGGCATGGCAAGTCGGCCATGGCTCTGGGAGTCAAGTATGGGCTATTGTAATAATAATAATTCTTTATTCCATTTGGTCATACAGACATGGGAAAGTCGTCATTTACACACCATACATAAGCAAAAACATAACATAATTATAAACCGTTACAGCACACAATTAGATATTTAAATATTCTGAGCCACTATATATAAAAAGCATTCTCAAGGAGAAAGCTCTTCAACCCATATTTGAATTTCCCAACTGTGGAAAGACCTTTCAATTTTGGAGGGAGGTGGTTATAAACTTCTTGGCTTTTACCTTGATCCCAAGCTATCATGGAGTATGCATATTTTAAACATTAGGAAAAAACTCGCCAGATCCATGTACTTAATCAGGAAGCTTAAGTGCTGTGTGACCAATGACTATCTTATCAATGCATATTATGCTTTTTTCCAATCGCACCTTTCTTATGGAATCAGACTCCGGGGGCATGCTTCAGACGTAAAACAGCTATTAATACTCCAAAAGAAGGTGGTTAGAGTTATCTCTAACTCTGGATTTAATGCACACTGTAAACCACTTTTTGTTAGATTAGGCATTATGACTGTTTACAGCCTATATATATTTCACACTCTGTTGTTCGTCAAGGTAAATCTGCAAATGTACTTCACAAGAGCTGATGTACACAATTATGACACTCGAGCAAATCATAAACTAGATATGCCTCACTGTAGACTGGTTAAGTCTTTTAACTATGAGAACTTGGCTATCAAGTGTTTCAATATGCTGCCTAATTCAGCAAGAATGGTTGACTACAAAGTCTTCCGCAGGGCCCTAGAGAAATGGCTCATCTCTAAACCTATTTACTCACTGGAGGAATTCTTTGAAATTGATTTCGGGTCATTCCATGTCAAATCAACCAAAAAATGGTAAAATTTACCTCACCCTTTGTGATTTTGATGAAAATTGGTAAAGTTGTTGGTCCTACAGAGAAACTAAATAATACCAAGTATTACACCCCTGGGCCAAATACTTTTTTAGAAAATTGGGTCTAAATACTGCCCAAAAATCAAATTTTAGGTCTGCAGTGCACTTTTTGAATTGTCGTAACTCCGATACCAACACACTTAGAGAGTTGTGTGTGGTGTCATTTTAAAGCTCTTAATATTGCCTTTCATTTGATAAGTCACATGCCGAGGTTAAAAATAATTATAGGTCAAAGGTCAAGGTCAACATAGTTTGACCTTGAATTATGAAAAATGGGATATTTTATTTTGCTTAATTTTTTTTCCTTAACAACATACACATTTCAGTAATATCTGTACCAACTTTCAAAGTACAATAGAAGATATGAATTTTTTTGTACAACTACGACACTGGAAAGTTATCACTTCATCATATACTGTTTGGCCTATATACATGCAGGGATCGTTTTAGACTTCAGCAGATATATCCTACAAATTTTTAGTATTGGTATACAACAAATGTCAACAATAAAAAAATGTTACCTTTTCAATTATATCCGGAATCAATGTATTGCATTAATCCCATACAATATCTCTGCCCCCATTGTCACAATTATAATTTTCCTCTGCATTGCAACACTGTTGCATTTCTCACTCACTCATTTCATCTGAACGAATGTAAAAACTGCCCTGGGCCGAGAAAAATTCGGAATTCAATAGAAGAACACTTTGAAAAAAATTCAATTGATTGCATTACTTACCACCAATGAGTGCAAGTTGGCCGTTGCTCACTATAAATTTTTACAAAATTTACTGATAAATTTCTTGAAACTGTTATTGTTAAGTTGCAGAAACTTCAGTCTCATTACTACATTGCTAAAAATCAATCTGAATTTCTTAGAAATGCTAAGCATAACATCCAAGTGGGGCAGGTTCTCGTCATTGCAGATTTTTCAGAAAATTACGCTTTCATTTTACAGGACAGCGTGCAAGATATGCACTAGAATAACGACCAAGCAATAGTTCACCCCTTCGCTTGCTATTACCGCCTTAAAGTCCAGGATAATGAATTCCCATTGAACTATGTTATCATATCAGACAGACTGAAGCATATAGCATCAACTGCACATTTTTTTCAAAAACTTCTCCTTAAAATCTTGAAATTGAAAGTTCCGAAACTTAAAAAAGTGATATATTATTCAGATGGAGCAGCTGCTCATTATAAAAACAAGCATAACATTCAGAACTTATCTCTTCACAGGAAAGATTTCACAGTCTCTGCAGAATGGCATTTCTTTGTTACATTGCATGGTAAAGGGCCAAGTGACGGACTGGGAGAAACTTTGAAAAGACTAGCAGCAAGAGCAAGTCTTCAGCTTCCATACGAAAAACAAATACTTACACCTATAGAACTCTTTAACTGGGCAAAATATCATATTTTAGGAGTAAATTTTGGCTACGCAAACAAAGAAGAAATTGGAAAACATTCCGATGTATTTGCAAAAAAGATCTCCTCAGGCAGTTAGTATGCCAGGCATTAGGGAGTTTCATTAAGCAATACCCGAAAATGAGGTGGTTTTAATGAAGAGACTCTCTTCGTCCAAGCAAGGGACCAGGATTCAGCTGTAGTTGCAGGCAGGAGTAACAGGATCCTCAAATAAAATATTTCCGAGAGGACACCTTCCTACAAGGAAGGACACCATATGCTTACGGAAAGCATGCTAACTTAGCCATTTTACATTTGTATTGAATACAAGGATTTTGCTTTCTCATTAGTTTTCAATAGATTGTGTCGGAGTAGTTCGCAAAATTTTTCACGCAACGAAATTGGGGCTCAATGGTAAATTTCTCTGCAAATGTCCATTTAACAGAACCAATAACAATTGTTGTTAACATTTGTAGTTTATAATATATTTTTATCTCATATAGTCACAACATTGATCAATTAGGAAATTTTTAGGCTTGCATCACATCTGCTGCAAGTATTCCAAATGGGGGAGTCGACTTGCCGCGGGAGAGAAAATTGTAAATGTTTAAATATTTATAAAAAACGCATTTATGAATTGCCACTAAATTTTATTTCTGGAATAGTTAGCTGGGTATGATTAGATTACGGAAAAAAAAGTTTCAGCCAATTCTGAGATGGAGTATTTGAGAAAATTTTATTAACAATAACATTTAACAACAATAGGGTATAGAAGAAAATAATTTTTTCTTGATATATTTGCATTCAATAAGAATTTAGCTTTAATAAGAGCTATTAATCATTACTGTATGACAATTACGAACGGAGATATAAGTGATAATATGATTTCAGGCTCGGATTTTTGCTAAAAATGCGGAAAAATTAAAATGTTTACAATTCGCTCAAATACAAAAATACAAATTTTTTTTCACAAAACTGTTTGAGGTTGTTCAGTTTGAGTTGATTTTGTACCCATACACCAATTTTAATCAAAATCTGAGACCCTAAGGGACAAACGTTTGTTGAATTGAGGTGGAATGACGTTGAATTGAGGTGGCACTGAACAAGCTTAAACATTTTGTCCAGTGTCCTAGGTATACAAAAAATTCGTATCTCCGGTTGTACTTGGAGTCCCACTTTGAAAGTTGGTACAGATATTACTGAAATGTGTATGTTGTTAAGAAAAAAAAATTAAGCAAAATAAAATATCCCATTTTTCATAATTCAAGGTCAAACTATGTTGACCTTCACCTTTGACCTATAATTATTTTTAACCTTGGCATGTGATTTATCAAATGAAAGGCAATATTAAGAGCTTTAAAATGACACCACACACAACTCTCTAAGTGTGTTGGTATCGGAGTTACGACAATTCAAAAAGTGCACCGCAGACCTAAAATTTGATTTTTGGGCAATATTTAGACCCAATTTTCTAAAAAAGTATTTGGCCCAGGGGTGTAATACTTGGTATTATTTAGTTTCTCTGTAGGACCAACAACTTAACCAATTTTCATCAAAATCGCAAAGGGTCAGGTAAATTCACTGGTTGATTTGACATGGAATGACCTTTTCTCCAGAATTAGTTTTTAATTGTATACTTGCATTGTGATTCTGAATGCTTTTATTTTCTGTTTCTCATTGTATATCTGCATTCTACTCATTACTGTATATTTGTGTTGTGTATTCAGTGTATTTATTTTTTTTTCTGTGAGTGATTTTTTTTTATCCTCACAAGAGGAGTGTAAATATTGACGACATCTACCACAATTCCTATTGTGCTTCAGATGAATAAAGACATTATTATTATTATATATACGAGCACACATGAAATGTGGGCCATTTATGGTAAGGCTGGAATTGAACCTTTTGAGGTGCACATCACCATTAACCCGAGTGTCATGGGAGTCATGGAATGAGTTGTTAGGTGGGAAGATAGTGGGATTTTCTTTAACAAAGTAGGAGCATTGAAGGATGTAGACGCAGGGTAGAGTTAGAATTTTCATTGATATAAAAAAGGGTGTGCCATGCTCTCTAATAGAAACACCAGCAATTGCTTTAACAGCTTGTTTCTGTAGAGAGAAAATTCTCTTACATTGGGATGAGTTGCCCCAAATGATAATGCCATATGTGAGGAAAGAATGAATTTTAGCAAAATATAAAAACGTGAGGCATTCCCAAGATATTACCAAAGTCAGCCTTCTTATCATGAAGAGGCCAGTTGCCACTTTATTGGCGACAGAATTAATGTGTTCTTGCCAAGACAAATTGTCGCTTAGGGTGAAACCCAAGAAGTTAGTTATTTCAAGGCGTTTTATGCTAAGTTCACTGTATAATGCAGAGAAGGCGTTTTATGCTAAGTTCAATGTTTGAAAATGAACTTCCTTCCCAACTGTGGGAAATAAGTTGGGAAAATTCGAAAATGAACTTCTCTCCATATTGTAATGTGCTTGACAGATTATTCAGCAATTTCCCCGTTTGTGGTTGAAAAGTATCATGGGTATGAAAAACCCCAGTCATGTTTAGAGTTCCATAGTGATTATGTGGAGGAAATTATTCAGCTTCAGGAGGAAGGTGTGGAACACAACGGAAACGTAATAGGCATCAATGTAGATACTTATGTATTTGATGAACCAGCTCAGGCTTTTCCGGACATTCCAGTTGTGGAAAATGCCATGTTGAGAGCGAATATATTAAGAATAGAGTGGTTCTCAATGATTTTGAAGCTCCACTGAGGGTGGATGAAAGCTGATGATGAGGAACATCATGTGGGAACAGAATTCCCGGAAACCCTTAGTCAGAATTCCCGGAAACCCTCAGTCAGAATTCCCGGAAACCCTCAGTCAGAATTCCCGGAAACCCTCAGTCAGAATTCCCGGAACTAAGATAATGACCCAGTTCCCTTATGAATACATGCATCTCGTTTGTTTGGGGGTTATGAGGAAAATGATGGTTTCGTGGACAAATGGTGCATATACCTGTATGATTGCAATCCACACAAGTATCTCTTCTAAATGAAAAAAACAAATTGTGAGGTGCCTCCATGAGCAGTCCACGTTACAACCCGTCAATATCAGCAGTGGAGATTTGAAGTTAGGCAAGACAAAGTGTAGCCCAACTGCATAGCCATATGGTTTACAACCACCTCGGTATGCTGAGCTAGGGTGGAAGTCATTTAAAATATCAGATACCTCTCCCAATAACTGCATCATCATGACTGATGATACTATTTCTGTAGTATCACTGATTGCATAGAGAAATGATGAACTCTGTTTTCTTGGGGAAAAGTTGGAGAATGTCACAAATATGTACACAGAGCCAATCTCATCTGTCAGGATAGGAATTTATGCTGGCAGTAATTTAGGTCAAACCCAGTTATTTGCCATTTCTAAAATAATATCTAAGGTGACAATGATTCCTATTGGTGAGGAATTAAATAAAGGATTTTACTTGGCTGAATTGATATGATAACTTCTTACAAATAAGGGGATGTGCTTACAGTTAACTACCAGAATTCTATTTGCCTCAAACATTGTTGTTTTTATGACTAAAATTTTAACATTTTATTTTAATTATGAATCACAAAATTTCCTGCATCAGCATTGGATTCTTTTTACTTTCCAGGTTGCCGTGGCAAGTCGAAAAATTTCTCCCTTGAGGGAATTTCAAAGGCCTAACTGTTCAGTCTGTTCCAGGGAAATGGATCAATTTGGAGGAATATTCAATTTATTCCCTCCACCCCAAGAACAGCTACCCCAAGAACAGCTACAACTGGGGTGCCGTTACTCAAGCAATCAGAAGTCAAGCCACTCCATCTGGGGATTGGGAAAAGTTGGAGGTTAAATTTGTGACATCTCCATTTGGCAATTTATTCAAATTTTTAGAGTAATTTTTGGAGATTTGCATGAAATGAAACATGAATAAAATAATATCCTTAGCCTTCATAATTTGAAAGTGGCATTGTCTGCAAATTTCATGACAGTGGCACACTTGAAATATTTGTGTATTTGAGCATCTTGAAAGTATTTTAATTTTCAAGAATTCCCTAGAGAAATAGGCTTTCAAAACAACAAAATATCAAATCTTTGTTCGATACTATATAGAAGTAAGCATGGCAGTTCCGATATTTCCTTTAATAGAGAAGGTAGATATTCGCTTTATAAATGGTAGTTGTAAGTTGGTTCTTTAGGCTCTTTTGCTCTTGAAGTTTTGAATGTCATTTGCATCCGTCTGTTCAATAACATGCATTATTGTTCCCTCAGAAACTCTATAGGAAGTTATCGCTATTGCAAGAAAGATAGCAGATTGGGCAGCAACAGATCTGGAGGCAGTCATGGCAAATGAGATGGGATGAAGAAAAGGAAGAAGAGGAACATGAAATACCAAAACAAGTCCAGCTCATGTGAAGGTGAAGAAATGAGCATGGTAATCCCTCTGCCACCTTCACTGGGTAAGTGTATGGTATGGTGATTATTTTTGCTGCTCCAGTGGTAATGCAAGAGATTTCAGTGATTTATATGCTATCTTCATAGAATCTTGGGAACCAGAAATAGCTCCAATGAGGCACATCACTAATGAAAGTAAACCACCGAAAACTTCCACTTCTCATGGAACTTTTTATTCCAAGCCATCACGTTCGAAAGGGGAACGGTGCCTGCCTGACCTCACTAACAAATCTGTTCAGGTGTCTGAAGTTGGTGGAAATTTTGAAGTAATGGGTATGTCTTGGCATGTAATCTGCTTTTTTGGCATTTCACATCTTAGGCGCTATAGACCAATTCCATTTCAACTCATGCAGGAGGTGTCAGGTGACCCTCTTTAAATTATGTGAAAAAATAAAATTAGTTACTCGTACATGACAAATAATCATCTCACAAAAAAGTTTGGGAAAAAAAATTTTTTGACCAATTTACAGCATTTTGAAAGTCTGCAAAAAACACCGCTTATTGTGAAAGGGGTGCAGAATGTAATTTTTCAAATCTCTATTGCTCTGAAACTATTTGGACTAGAACCTTCTACTTTTCTTTGTTTTGAAGCTCTTGAAGTGAACCTTGCTCCAAACACCTGAACAATGGTCAATTAATGTTTGAACTCTGAACAAATAATTTGTTGTTCGATGGAAAATTTATATTTTTCTCAAAGTTTGGAAATTTTTTTATAACCAAAAAGGGATTTAATCAATCAAACAATTGCAACATTCTGTAGCCCTGTTTGATTACTCTCCCCAATAATTTTATCTCTCACTTTTAATGCATGCAGTTCTTGAAATTGACCATCAAAAGTATGCAAAATGCAAAAATGTTCCATTACGAAGGAGCGATATTTCAAAAACCCCATTCTTAAAAATTCTGAAAGTTTTTTAAAATAATCTCCTGGTAGCTCTCAAGAAGCTATTTAAACCAGAAAACTGGATATTTTCCTTAAATGGTCACTGTGAATTTTAAAAAAATCTTTTTTTTTATTTTAATTTCGATGTTCTAAGTATCACCCAGTAAATCAGTCCACAGTCATACACTAACCGTAAATCTTATAAATACTTTTGTAAACCATAAATCTTATAAATACTTTTGTAAACCATAAATCTTATAAATAAATCTTATAATTACTTAAAATAACTATTGTTACAATCAGTGGAACTTGTATTAACATGCTAATAATGCAATATAATTCCTCAATTTAGGCACTATTGACTTTGCCACTGATATTTAAAATGAGTAGTATTTAGCAAAGTTTCAAGGAAAACAGATTTGATCTTTTAAGAATTTGTTTAACATTAATGAGAATCGTACATTTTACTCAGCATTAATTTCAACCCTTCAAGCGCGGAGGAGATTTAAAGGAATCCCATCTCGTAGGTCGGAGGAGATTTAAATGGAATCGCAAGTTTTCGCATATAGCTGGTAAAAAATTTATAACTTTAAAACTAATCATTAACTTCAGATGTTTTGTGCGTATAAAATAATGTGTTGTCTATAATATTTTGTGGTAATAATTGTATTACCTAATAAGTTTTATGTTATATTCTTTGGTGAAATATTTTTTTTCTCCTCTACCGCTAACAAAAATCGGATTACCTTCCTTTTTTAATGCAAAGAAACTCTTGCGTATTATTTGCATGTAGGTAGTACTATTTGAAAAATACACGATTTAATATGAAGTACTAGTCGTTAAATATATTATAGTTACACATGCACAGAAGGCCGCCTGTCTGCATTTGGGATGCAGGCATTACGCATTCGGCGATGATTATACCAGTTATAAAAATGGCCTACCTCAGTAATTCTGCTTGGTGTGGTAGATCTCAAAACAGTCAAAGCAAAGTCCCATGTCACATTTTTCACACCAATACAGTGTCTCTTCTCCTGGAATTTTTTGCGCAGATGACACACCTCCTTTGTGGATGTTGTTTCTTTCCTGAGGGAGGGATTCTTCTAATGAAATGCCTTTCTGTCAAGCGAGGCACTAAACTATCGTTGAAACGTCGCCCGGGCACTCGGGCATCCTTTTTGGCATATTTATGAAACAGTTTCTCTACTAGCTGGACACGAAAGGTGAAATGGTCAACGTTTTTATTAGTGTTCTCCCGGTATATTATCAGAGCATTTAGTACAGCCGAATTCAGGAGTCTTCTAAATAGCTTCATGTACCACTTGTTGAGACGCTTTCTTTCAATCAAGTAGGTTTGAAGTAACTGATCTTTTAGATCCACCCCACCCATATATTTATTATAATCAATAATACTTATTGGTTTTATGAGTTCGTTCCCTCTTTTTACGATGGTCTTTGTTTCTATGCCATGGAATGTAGAAATCATGGTGATTACTTTTTTATCTTTCCACTTTACTACTGAAACTGGGCCGCAGTGTTGACTGGCTACTTCTCCCTTTTTCAGCTGTTTATCTGTCAACTTTTGAGGGACATTTTCGTCTATTGATCCTCAAAGTTCCGACACAGTCAGTACCATAAGAAACTTTCAACAGTTTTGCTAAATCCGGTGAGTTGTAAAAATTGTCCATCCAAAGTGTTCTGCCTTGATTCAGTAAAGGAAACACAAGATTCAACAATATTGCAGTTGTTTTACTTGAGTTTGCGGTGCAAATTGGTGATCTAAATACTGTATCTCTCCCGGTGTAGATTAGGAAAGACCATAAGTAACCGTTCGTTGCATCACAGAGCTCGAATGTCTTTATACAGAAACTTTGCTGATGTCAACGGCAAGTACTGTTTGAAGGACAAGCGACCTTTCCATAAAGTCAAGGACTCATCAATTGAGATATTTCTATTAGGAAGATAGTATTCCTTGAATGTTTTATTGAAATGTGAAACGACTGGAAATACTTTTTTCAACTTCGGTGGTCCACTACAACTATGCATGTCTTCGTTGTTCGTGAAGTGTAAAAATTTACATATGAGTTCAAAACGATCTCTTGTAATTACGTCTCCAAACCCAGGTGTAGACAGAACTCTATTGGTGGAAAATTATGAACGAAGTGATGGCTTCTGTATTATTCCCATCAACATGAATAATCCCAAAACTGTGTAAATTTCATTGACCGACACTATTTTCCAAGAAAAAATTCTAGATTTTTTGGAAAGGGATGGCCCACCCAGGGTCATGTACTAATCAGCATAACAATTAGTTTCCTGTACAATCGTACTTACAAATTCTTCATCAAAGAAAAGTTCAAAGGCATCTAAAATATCAGTCACCAATGACGCTTTCCCTTGCGGTCCAGAGCCACCGACGAACTTTTCTCTTTCTCCCTCGTAATTTTTCATGTCCTCCCAGCAAAAGCTTTCCTCTGGTTCCTCCTCCGAATGATCGCTATACTCCTTCATCAAATCCAATTCGGAACGATCTTCGATCACCTCGTCACTATCACTTTCAGAGCTTCCACTCTCCTCCAATTCGTATTGCAGTAGGAGTTCCTCCTCGATTTCTTCTTCAGGTACCGAAAGTCTTTTTCTGCTTGTCGATGCCATGATGTAAAATAAAGGATATTTTCTAGATTCAATAAGTTGATCCAGTCACAGAAAAGAAAAACTTCCGCAGGAGATACCACACTCAAGAAAGGTTTCATTCAGCATAAACACTTGGCGTTTTGAAAAGAATACTTCCCCTAGGCTGTGAACTTAGACTCTGCCACGGCCATCCTCGGCCACTAAAGCAACTTCATAGAAAAAAATATTGTACACAAACCAAAAAAGATGAAGACCCTCGTCATTGTTTATGAAGTGTTGATAGAGATGAAAAGCAGACGAAGGCCGGAGATAAGACGGGCTAGTATTGAGAGGGGATGGCTCGGCGGCTGGCCGTTTGCATATGGAGGGTCAAAAGGAGATGTGGAAGAGAGAAACAAACCGTTGAAGGACATCGTAAGCTAGTGTGGTCCTCTAAAAGCTCTGGCATCGACACTCTGTGTGAAGAGAAGAGAGTCACATAAAAATATTTTTTAGCAATAAGTGTCGAGCAACAAGCCTTCAGAGAGTGTGAAAGAAAATTTCGAAAATTCCATATCATTAAAACACTCTCAATAAAATATCAAAACTTAATATATTATAATAGCTATGATTAGTACTAAGCCACATTATTCCACTTTCGAATAATACCAAATGTGTAAGGATCCTGAAATAATACAATGGATTAAAAAATTAAAATATGGAGATGGTTGCCGCGACGTAGTGACTGCGTCGCTCGACGGCATGTGAAGTCCGGGCCCCATGTAGTCACTACTTTGCTCGACGTTGAAGGGTTAAAGGCCTAAAATTGAAGCATTTACTGTTTACATAGTTACTTTTTTACCTTATTGAATTTGCTTAAGAAATAAGTATGTATTAAGATTCCTTTTCCAAACTTGGTTATTATTTCAGTACACTGATGAACAAAGAAGTATAATTTACCTACATTACTTCAGTGTCATGCCAGTATTTGTTGAGCAAATCTTGTCCTGGATATCTCTGTTTTTCCTGATATTTGCTGAATATGTAAAACTATTAAAGCCTACAGGAGTCAGGCCTTCTTCCACAGAAGCACAATCCTGGAGGTTGCTGAACACTCAACTCTTATCACTCCCCTCTAGTTGATGAATTGTACTTGCTGCACCCATGTATGCATGCATGATACTGTTGCATTTGGAAGTTCAGAGTTTAAGCCGTGAAAAGACTCAATGTGAAACTAAAATCAGTTTAAGTGAAAAATACATTTATAATCAGGTAAGATTTTCAGACTAAACTGCATACATGTCAAAATTAGTATGACCATACTAATTTTGACATGTATGCAGTTGCATGTATGTAGACTAACCATTTCTCTGCATTCTTTAATCTCTCCCTGTGGAATATCTTGCTATTGTGCAGTTTTAGCAGGTAATGCCACTAGAATTTTCGTGGCCAGTTTGCAGACTTTGAATTTGTTGTAAGCAAGCACCTTAGTGTTTAAATGTTGGCTTTGACCTCGTGGTTGGTGGAACCTTGTGTATGACTTGGCTGCTTTGTGACATGATATGTCCAGCAGTCCATTAAAATCTAGTTCCTTTAAAGCCTCTATAGTTTCGACAGGGAAAGAGGATGCCTTGGTAGCTCAATTGGTAGAGCACCTGGCCAGAAATCAGGTTCAAGACCCAGTCAAGGCGAATGATTTTTTTCTCTGTGGAATATCTTGCTATTGTGTTGACGTTAGTTTTATTAAAATCTTGTGCTCTTGCCATGGAAGTAGCCTCTGGTATTCTCAAAGTTATGTTAGGGTGTGTTTTTCTAAAGCAAGCTACCCAATCCTTGCCTGCCATCTCCTTCACTTTGTTAAATTGATGTGGAATATTGCTTTTCTCTGCAAGAGAATATGTCTAGTAGCATAAGTCGTTGAGGATAATGCCATAGATCGTCATTCCATGTCAAAAATATACTCACAAAGTTCCATTTCCTGTTGCTCACTTAACTTTTCTGTATTTACCAAGATCTTTCTTATCTTCAATTGCATCACGATTTTTCACAAGGACTCTCCTTTTGAGGATGTTTCTTGGAACATTGAACTGTTTCCTGTTGTAGCAAATGGCATCTTACCTCTTCTAACAGCTTATATTACCATGTTGCTTCACATCCTAAGACTGTTGTTTGGATTTTCTGACATATTTGGAGGGCATCTTGGAGACATGTAACATTATGAAATGGTTGAAATTGGATTTTATGCTGTAAGGATGTTATTAGGCCAAATTTTAACTCACTTTCAACTTTATATATTTAGCCTTAAGTGTAAAATAACCTTATGAGGAATCAATTGAAAATTAATACTTTTTCGACTTGCTTGTTCTTAACCGACTGTCTCAATATAAGATGATTATGCTGTTATTCTAAATTGTTGCTTTCGATTAGCCATGTATATTTCAAATTGATTTTAAGCCTGAAATTACTTTCATATATATACAATTTCACTGTTACATATAATAATGTTTTAATAGTAATTGCTAAAACTGGTTTAAGTAACATTTCATTGCGTACACAGCAAAAAATTGCCAGTTGTGTGGCCACTTTGTGAGGAATGACACCATTACTAAAACTATGGTTTAGTATCTCAAACATATATCTTAGCACGCTCAAACGTAATGTTAAAGCCCATTTTATGCTGATCATATAGCCTTACATCTAATATTCATTACACTGTTTGTTATTCAGCTATAGTCAATAGGTATTTTGTGCTGCTTACCTAAAAATCGGGTGAATGAGATGAGGAGTGGAATGGTGGGGCTCTCTGCTCCAAAATCACAGACTATGCTGGCAGCACTTGCAGTGGCAGTTTTGCCCTGCTTCTATGTGGTTGCAGGACCATACAGTGGAGAAAACTCAGCCACTTTACCCATCCTTCCCCTCCCTAACAATTTGTTAAGTTTTTCTTTGCTTTGTGTCCCATTTCAAATATATCTTTTTATGTATGTGATGTATTTTTCTGCAACTCAGTTAAAGGTGAATTTTATATCTACTAATTTTAATTTTCACACACTGTAATTTGTTGTTTAGCATTGACATGTTGTGTACATTTTCATTTTGTTCATTTAATTCCTAAATTATATATTTGGTTCATTCATTAATTCCAAAGTTATATCCTTTAATGTTTTGATTATTAATTTTTTTGTTGATGGTGGATGCGAAGAATAAAAAGGACTCAGGCTGATCAGTGGAACGTGCATTGCAAGACTAGCTCAGCACACATTTTATTAAGAAAGGACGAATGACAATAAAATGTCAGTCGAAAATACCAAGTATGAGAATGTCATTGGTTTACTTACTTAGTTCCAACACCCCCTCTCAAATCACTGACATTCCTATTTCATCAATACAGAAGTAATTTACTCTTTGGTACACATTTGGTCAAAAAAAAAGGCAGGCATATTAGCAGTTGACAAATACTGTAGGAAAACCTTTTCTTTCTTGAGAGCATCTCAAATGAAGTGGTATCTTATCTCAATATGCTTAGTTTTACTATAAAACATTGGATTCACAGCCAATTTCTGATCACCTTGATTATCATTATACAACATTATAGGTTCTTGCTTACAATCTAACAATGTATACAGCAATGATCTCAAATAAATTGCTTCCTTAACAGCAACATAGTCAGCTTCCGTACTTGAGAGAGAAACACACTTCTGTTTTCTGCTAGACCAAGATATAGCAATTTTTTCAAACATGAACACATAACCTGAGTAAGAACATCTATCAATTTGGTTATTACCCCAGTCTACATCTACAAAACCCCTTAAGTTCATCATCATCCCTCTAGTAAATCAAACCATAACTCTTTGTTCCCTTGAGGAACCATAAAATATGTTTTAGATATTGCCAATATTCTGAGGAATAAAATGTATTAAATTGGCTCAACTTACTCACATAGTGCAAAGTATCTGGGCGGGTGCTTACTACTAGTGATGGACGGATCCAGGTTTTTTGTCGGAACCGGATCCTTGCCTGGGTTTCGGATCTTTATCTCGGTTTCGGATCCTTAGTTTCACATACTCGATTCAGATTTTCAAAACCTAGATTTTTTTAAAATATATAAATACAGCAACAATAGAATTGCCAAAAAAAGTGAATTTATTGTTGAAAAAATCAACTTCCAATCATCCTTGTGGATAATATTTACCTAGATTAAGATTTACGGATGCAATAACTATATCTTATTACTTCTAATATAAAGATCAACTTCCTTATCACATACTCATCATGCAATACATTTTTGAAACCTGTACAACTATTCTTTAGAGTGCAGTTGAAAGAAACATTGTAAATTTATTTTCATTAATAAAGGAATTATTTTCCAATTAGTAATCAAATCCTTGAATGCTTCTAATTCTATTTTAGAAACACAATATTTTAATGCGGCCAAGAGATTCCATTTATAGAATATCCGGGGATTCCATTTTCAAGACGAAAATATTATTATAGAATATTTCAAGCTGCTAAACTAGTAATTTTGCAATTCTCATTAATAATAACCTTTAAAATGAAATTTGAGAATTTTATACTCCTAAGGAGAGGTTGTGTAACTCTGATCTTGAAATGAGATTAGCCGTTTTTCATGCTACTAGAAGAAAAATTAAAAAAGTCTCGGATTTTTTCTCCATTGGCTCGGGTTTGCAAGAAAAAAGTAGAATGACATGTGGGGAGCATGTATTCTCCAAAATCAGGTAAGCCGACAATAGCAGTTCGATTCTTATCGCTGTTTAAAATTTTTCTTTCAGCCATTGAATCAAAAAATTTATCATCCTTCATTTCCAACATTTCTGTGTGGATACCGACTTTTTTGTACTTCTATCGTTTAAACTAGATTTATAAATGCGTTGCTAAAAATACATGGGAAAGTTAACGTAATGATTCCACGATTTAATTCTGCAATAAAAAATTTTTCCAATCATTTCACTAACTCCAATTTTTTTTTACTTATAAATTGACATGAAATTTCTGTTAATCCACTCTTTTTAACTGCTTACTTGCATCACCCTAGGAATACAGCATAGCCTATATTCCTAGGCAGTGTTAAGGATCGAACTCGTGACCGGCAGTACACTAGCCTTCATTTTTAACAACTACGCTATCATAGGTTCACGGGAATCTGGCGAATGTAGGCAACCCGCGTGACATTCGGTTTTATTTTTTTTCTCGCGCATCCGGGCGTATGGGGAAAAAAATCACGACGAGTATTTTTTTATTTTGTTTTTTTTGTACGAAAAAATCTTCTTCTCATTTCGCGACCGAGTTACACACATTCTCCTTGTCAGTTTCTACCATACTTACATTCCATTCGCGGGGCTCATCGATCACCAAGCCGTGAAATTTTATAATCTCCGATCCGAATCTGAATTTTTACTGTCTTCGGATATGATTTCAGTTGCGAATGAAATGAAAGACCCGTGGATCCGACCCGACCATCCTTAATTTATCAATGGTACATTTGTAAATCTAATTTAAACAACAAAAGTATAATAAAGTGAGTATTCAGATTTAATGGTTTGAAAGTGAATATGATAGCATTTTCGATGCAATGACTGAAAGAAAAAATTTAACTGCGAAAGGGATTGAACTTCGCACAGTACACTGGCTCTCGTTGTCCGCCTGATCCCGGCGAATGTAGGCTACCCGCGTGACATCCTACGTATTTTTTTTCTCGCGATACCAGGCTAATGGGGAAAAAAGTCATATTTCTTTATTTTGCTTCTAGTTGCACGGGAACATTTTCATCTAATTTCGTGACCTGAGTTACTCATCCTCTTCTTGTCAATATCTACCGCACCTACCTTCCATTCACGGGGCGCTTCGATCGCTAAGCCGCGAAAATTTAAAATCTAGGATCCGGATCCGATTTTGCTCCGTGTCATTGGATCCGGATCCGGAACCGAAAAAATGAAAGATCCGCGGATCTTTGGATCCGACGGATCCGATCCGGCCATCACTACTTACTACTATTAACATTAACGACCCATAAGACATTGTTATGGTACATCAGGCATTACACATTTGTTAGAATCAAGTTTCAAATTAATCTTCCATGGGTGTTCCAATGTTATTACAACCACTCATGTTGTACTTAATTAACAATTCATCAAGATATTGACTCTGATCAAGGATTATTCTCCTTCAAAGAAACCAACTCCTCTGACATTGCCTTTTTCCACTCATCTCTATCATTTCTCGAAATGGCATCCTTGAATGACACAGTATCTGAAACGCATTAACAATCTCCACCATGATTATCTGAATGCAAAATAAAATCATTTGGGTTTGGTATTATTTGGGTTTCCTTAACCTTTGAGATCTCATGGGCTCTCTGACTGGCTCTTTAGCATCAAGTATACCTGCAGTGCCCAAGTTATAATTTAATTTATCATCAGTTGGGTATTGATCTTACATCACTGCTATTCAAAAATAAATCAAATGCTTGTATATACATTGTCTGAATCACTCAATTTTGCACAAACACCTTCATGTTCATCATTTGGGTTTTCTAGAAAAATTACATCTCTAGCAACACTAACTTTTCGAGAATTGGGATCATATAGTCGGTAGCCCTTGAAAACGTCACCACATCCCACAAATAAACACCATTTTGACTTCAGGTCCCACTTCTTTCTCTTTTCTTTAGGGATATGAACATATGCTTTACAGCCAAAAACGAGTAAATAACTAAGATCTATTTTCTAAGACCATTTCAGGCATAAATAAACTTTGAAAATGCAGAGGAATGATGGTGGACACATATTAAATTACCTTTTGGTTGGGCAATGATTTAAGAACAGCATGAGAGATTCAAACATCTATTCAAAAGCAGGTGCCAACTCCGACCATAACTTAGCTGTAATTAAATATGAGGAGATTTTAATAGTGTTTTGACAGGAAAGGAGGGTAAAAAATAGTGGAATTCAAGAGCCTTAAAGGCCCAAAGGTCCTGCCGAGCAGTAAGAATAGGAAGACAGTACAGGGTACCAAGGAAAGACACGGAAGAGAATGATTAAACTCAAGGAGTTACATTCTAATTGAAAGTAGCATGTGAAATAACTGTATGGTATAGTGACTCGTGATCATTGGTCATGGAATAAGAAAACGCATGTGAGAATGAAATGGAGTCAGGAATTCTTGATGGGGAAGGATTTGCTGGAAATGAAGGGGAGGGGGGTTTGTAGACAATGAACTATCAGAATTAGTGAGAAGCGCCGGAAAAATTAGTCTTGTAAGCGTTCAATTGCGAACCACTACTCTACTAATGCCAACAAACGAAATACTTGCCTTCGATTATAAATGAGAGAGCGTTCATTAGATCGCAACTGCACTACTAGTGAAAATAAACACCTCCTCCGAGAATAAATTGGAAAATAAAGATGAGCATAAAGTGTAACAGTTCGATTTCGCGCCACTACTCTACGACTGCCAACAAACGCAGTATTTTCATGGGTGTTTTCAAGTCTGTTTCCGCACTAATAGGCGCTTCAGACCGCAGTATTTTCCCTGAGTATCGAATGTGATCCAATGGACGGCGTGGCAAAGCTTCGCGCCTTGTAATTTTGATGTCTGCTGTACAATAGTTGTGTGTTTTTCCTGGATTTCCTTTCAAACCCCCTCCGGCCCATTTCCGAGTCCCTTCAGTCGACTTCGAACCTCGCCGTCCTCCCTTTCGTTCCACCCCCTCCTTCCCTCCCTACCGCCCCCTCCTCCTCCGTACTACCCCCTAGCGTCATCCGGTGTCGTTCTTTCAGTCGCTGCGAGTTGCTGTGTGAACGTCGATGAGGTCGGTCGTGGTACACTTGAATTATTTCACTTCTGGAGAGCAGGCGTACTTCCCGACTTGTGTGCTCGGCTAAAAACCAGTAGTCGAAGCCAACGGTGATTTTTAGTTTTTCAGGTAAGTGTAACCAATTACTCCATTTAAATTATCTTACCGACGAAACTTACGTGTATATACCTAACGCATCTTCTCTCGGTCTCCACAAATTAGCACACCAGCACTCCCAAGCATATCACTACCTTAGTGTTCAGTCAATTGGACGTGAGTATGAATTTGTATGCGTGAACTGCTTGTGATTATTAATGAATTAATGCATCGTTCACGAGTCCAAAAATTTTTTCTCTCGGAATTGAATGGAACCTGCTACGCTAAATTTCCTCAGAGCTTTTCCTACTTTTGATACTCTTTCGTGAAAAGGGCAAGCTACCATTGTTATTCTTCGATAAGGTTTAATAATCTCAACTTCATGAATTGTCGTCGTAATTGCGTTCGTTTTGTCGCATTCAGACGGATATTTGAATGATTGAAACGTCAGTCTAACGGGGCTCACTGGACTAGCGTCCAATTGGGATGAGCACTTTTCCACGAATGAACGAATTCTAATGCACTTTTTCAATATAACTAGCATTTTAACTGATTTCTGTAGTCAAAATTGAGGATAACTCATTGCCAGCTCGAGTTATGTGGTTATCAGATTGGCGCTGAATCTGCAGCCGTTTGACTTACATTAGACGTGAAACACATTAAAACGTGACAGAATATTTAAGTTAGATGCCGAATATTGGATTCTAAGGGATTAATAGTTAATCATTCGTAGTCATTTGTTGAATCCATGCCTGTCAAATTTTAAAAAATTAATGATTGATAATAATAGTGTTGGGTTCCTCGTGATGCACACTTATTTAAAGTTATTTATCTCGAGTGATAAGAGTACTTATTCATATTGGTGTTAAATTGAAAGGATGATAAATCTGAAGGATCCGCGATTATCATTAATGATGGCTTTTGGGCGTTCCTCCGCGTTGTGGTGTTAGCGACATCAGTTTCTCCAGCCATATCTACTATTGGCGTATTCAGGTTTAAAGTGACGATGCGTCTATTCTTGGTCGCCTTTTCTATGTAAATGAGAGCTCTAGGTTGGCCCCGTTTGGCGAAGACGGTTGTCTAGTCAATTGGTTAAACAATGAACAATTATGACTGGTATGACTTACTATCTTCCAGCTATTAAGCCGAGTTTACACGATGCATTTACACGCGCGGGTAGATGCGTGAACACATTCACCATCAAAATTTCACCGTGTAAACACTCAAAATTGCGCAAATGCGTGGACAGAAAATAGCCCGTTCTATTTTGGTGAATGTGTGCGAGCAATTTGTATTCGTCCACGCATCTGTCCAGCAACGTACTTGCGCGGGTAAATGCATCGTGTAAACTCGGCTTTAGAATAAAACAGTCCTCCCGGTTGTAATTTTCGTTTTTTTTTGTAAGAGTTCTATTGCTTCCTGGATTAGCCTTGGATAGCAGCGGAGCTCGTTGCGAATAAAGTTTGTTTGGTCAGTGTCTCCACTGGCATGGTTCAGACCACCATACGTGTTCCAAGACTTCGGGAGGGCTGAACAGTTTCTTCTCCATGGCGCGTGCATGTACTCGTTTAATTTTCATATATTTCCTTTAAGTTTCATGTATTTCCTTTTTTATATATTCCTTTGTGTGTATTTCCTTTTTTGTTTCACTATCGTTATCTTTTGGATTGTCATAGTGATCGAATAAAGAAGAGGTTGTGTGACCAGAGGCCATATTGTATGAATGTTGATATTTATGAAGTGAATATTGATAGAGACAAGAGAAGAAAACGGGCAAAGTGATATAGGATTTTTAATTTTATTAATCGCTTTGACACGAGAGCCCTATGTGTGGTTTTCCACCCGAGCAGTGAAGCTGGAAGACCTTCTCGTAGAGCAGACTGGAGACCTTATCCTCAAGGTTGTAGAATCGACGCATTCTCACTTCAGACCTGAAGAAGCCAGCAGTAGTGTGGCGGGAAAATCTGTTGTATAGACTACATAACGCGGTGAAGCGCCCATTATTAACTAACTAAATGAATGTTATTCACGCACTTAACGCTGGGGCAAGTCGCGCTACGAATAAATTAAATCACTTAATTTGGTTGTAACATTGCCATAGAAAGTATTTTTACTCTCACAATCCTGCTGTTTGACACGCTCTTCAAGGGTTAGCGTTTATTTGCAAATTACAGTCGTACGTTTTGGCTATTTATATCGAAGTCTATAGACATTTCTTATGATATAGCATTTCTTTACGCAGGTTACATCATGGCAAGAGGCCGCACATGGACACGGTTAAACTTAGACTTCCTAGATCCGCTTGGAGCAGCAATTCACTTTCCTGGAATGTTTCCAGCTCCTTGAAGGACCAGTCTACGATGACCTGTCGCCCAAGATGGAACACTTGGATGATAGTAGACCAAGGAGAACCACAGGTTTGAGGTAGGGCTAATGATCTTGCAGTGTGTTTGTTTTGGTATTTTTTCATAAGGTCTAGGGAAAGTCATTACTTTGTGTTAAATTATTAATTACATTTTGTTGAATTACGTTTTGGAATTTGTTGTCGCTGATAGACTACATAACGCGGTGGAACGTGCATTATTTAACTAAATGAATGCTATTCACACACTTAACGCTGGGGCAAATCGCGCTACAAATATTAAATCACAATATCTGGTTGAAATATTGCCATAGAAAGTATTTTTACTCTCACAATCTTGCTGTTTGACACGTTCTTCAATGGTTAGCGTTTATTTGCAAATCACAGTCGTACGTTTTTGCTATTTATATCGAAGTCTTGCTTTTCTTTACGCAGGTTACATCATGGCAAGAGATCGCACGTGGACACGGTTTAACTTCCTAGATCCGCTTCGAGCAGCAATTTACTTTCCTGGAATTTTTCCAGCTCCTTGAAGGACCAGTCTACGATGACCTGTCGCCCAAGATGGAACACTTGGATGATGGTAGACCAAGGAGAACCACAGGTTTGAGGTAGGGCTAATGATCTTGCAGTGTGTTTGTTTTGGTATTTTTTCACAAGCTCTAGGAAAAGTCATTACTTTGTGTTAAATTATTAATTACATAGATAAATCAATAAATACTTCTAACGTGTCAGCCAGTGGTATAAGGTATCGCATACATCAAAACACCCTACGACTTTTGGAATACCTAACATCGATTACTCCCTCAGACCTTATCTCCTCAATCAACTACCTTTCCTTTCCCACCACCTCTAGCACTTTCTCTTTCGTCTTCCTTTCAACCCACCATAAATTCTCCACCCTCCTAGTTCCTTCTATTTTCACCCTTTTTCCGTAATGTCAGTTTCCGCGCTATGCAGTGTCGAGCTCCACTTCAGAATATTCTCAGGCCTATTCCTTACGTCCCTGCTGAAAGACCCTATCATTAGTTCTCTTCAATGTGCAAACTCCTCGTTTTGTCAGCAAAATTCTCCCTTGCGCTTCAATGCTGCTCTACCGCTTCACCTCCGACAAGGTAGCTACATTGCTACATACGCTCTACCACCATCTGACCTACTTTTAAATGAAATTGCGCCCTTTCTGATCCAATTACTTTTGTTGTCTTATGGTTAATCTTCATTCCATGCATGGCACACGTATTTTGTGCCACAACTAATAATTGCTGTAAGCCCTTGGCTTCCTGGTTGGCTAGCACTTTATCGTCGGTATTACTTCCCACATTATCAACTTCCTCTTCATTTATACTGGAATGAAGGCTTATTTTTGCTTATTATATTTCGTAGATAAATGCCCCTAGGTGTATTCTGTTTAAAACTCTCTCTCTCTCTCTCGCTGTTCAGTCAGAATAGACGGTGTTGAAAAGAGCTAGTGGTAAAGGAGAACCTAGTCTAATTCCTCTCATTTATGCCTAATCCAATTCTAAATCAGCTGCTCTCACTTGAGTTTTCTGTTCCATGTATAAATTCCGTATCAGTCTCTTGTGTCTCCAGTTTACTCTTTTCTGCAATATTCCCATTAACTTTTCCCAACTCATTCTGAACGCCTGTTAGGCCCCGTTTCCACTACTGACATTTCTACGACGGTAACTCTCTACCCGCGCAATGCTAGTAATGGAAACGCTCGAAAACGCCTACCATGGTAGATAGTCCTACTAGCGTTGAGTTACCCTTGTTAGATCAGGGAATAGTGGTTACCGTCGCGTCTCTTTTGTAATTGGAACGCAAGTTAGTCAAAATCCTGGTAAGAATTATGGGAAAACAGTTGAATCACGGATAGCGGTGAAGGATCGCGGAGTGTGCATCTAGGAAAACGTAGTTGGTGTGGTGTCTTTGTTTGGCTTAATACTTGATTTTTGTCTATGCTCAATGATGCTCCAGAGTTGTTATTACCTATGGTTTACATAATTTAATTATATTTTCCCAGCAATGACCGAACAAAAGAATTGCAAAACCTTTGCTCACGAGGAGACGGACTTGCTCCTTAGGCGTACGCGATAATCCCGACGACATTTTATTATAACAATCAATATAGATTCTTGAATAAAACTTCAAGTGCTTACACACTTCAATGTGCTACCATCTTTGCGCATTTCTATAACGATCGTCGATTTTCTTTTGAACTGGAATACTGGTAACCGCTATGTGACGAAAGCAGTGATTACAAGGGTAACTTTGTAGCTAACTGGAACGCAGGTAGGTAATGAGGGCTGAAATAACCGTGGTAGAATGTCAGTAGTGGAAACGGGACCTTACGAAGAAAAAGATTGCACCCTGGTAATATGCAGAATTCCATTCTACTAGTATTCTCGTCAAGGCAATCGCTTCACGAGTCGGTAGCGGACCCAGACGTCAGGTTTGTGGGGGCGGTCACCAGTCTTGTCCTCCGTACCCTCACCCCTCTATTGAAAAGTCGATCCATATGTATTATTGTAATCATTGTTTGGGGGGTGATCCCCCCCTGGATTTGCACCTTTCCTGAGTTCACATCCCTATAGAAATTCCAAGCCGATTCTCGCCAAGAGATTTTTATCTTTCCCATCCGTCTGTTGAGAAGTCCAAGCATTAATCACGGTCATGTTAGAGGTAAAATATGCGGTGATATAAAAAGTGGCGTTTTTTGTTAATCCTTCCGTGTAGAGTAATGCCTCAAGATGCATGGTGTTAAAAAAAATTCTATTTGCATGTGCGTCTAGTATAAAGGAATTTACTTGATTTGTTTATTTGTGTATAATTTATATTTAAAACTCTTTTTAGAACGCATGGAGGGCTTGAAGTAATTTTAAATTCTGAATTTTGGAAAAAAAATTACCTGAAAATGAGAAATGAGTTAACATTGTTTGAAATATTATTTACTTAGTTTGTACACCTTATTCTTAGTCATTCAAGTACCAGTCATGCATGTACTATATTAAAAAATTCATTACTACGCTGATGAATTTAAATTGGGAAAAAGCTGACCCAGAATTTAGGCTTTATGAAAGTTTTGTAGGGTTTTAACTCTGTTGTGTGTGAAATTGTGAAGTATATTCATCCATTTGTGTTTTCTCCTCGTAAATAGTTGTTTCATTGTTATTGTGCCTGTTGATATTCGTTGTTCGTGGCATTATGGGTAAAGTTGAGACCAAGCACACTCTCTCGTCCGGCACCATGGAAGACAGACGTGCGGTATCATGGATTTAATTGTTTGTGAAATACATTATTTGTTCATAGCAGAGTGGTTATTCCCATGGAAATGAAGAAATACCCAACAAACTCATTAGTAATTAAATTTCTTTTATTTACTGCAGGTTGCTGATGTGATTACCAGTGCTACACTAGAAACACCGGAAGCCAGCCCAACTTCGTCTGGGGAAGAGAAGAAATATTTCCTGATATTCAAGATGATGGCACCATCTTGAAGATGGTTTTCATTTTTGAGAATTGTATAAATATAATCACCTTGAAATATTCGTTTTGAATGAATAAAGATGTGTAAAAGTATTCACTTGTTCTAATTTCAGCATAATATTCCTTGTTTTCATAAGTGAACTGAGGAATTGCAACTGCATGGTTATTTTTAATGTAACAATCCTTTAATGTCATTTCATTTTTACCTGAAAATTGAAATTTGTCTAATTGGTACGAAATTTAAAAAAAATTGTTTAAAGCATTTATGCATTAGATTTAACGTTCAATACCGTGTAATAACTTACCTTTGTAATATAAGTAGAAGTAATACGAACTGAGCATATCAAAATATTTTTGTGGCAGCAAAAATAAATTAAAGTGCCTTAAATAGAATTCTTAATTTCGTTGTCTGCCTCGTAATTGCGGAATACCTTGGAAAGAACTTTCAAGGAAAACTGAGATAATTACAAAAATTGCAATTTCTTTCTTAGTAGTTATGATTGCAATAGAAAGATATATGATTCCTCACATTACTATGAAATAGTAATGTATCAAAAATGAATAAGCTTTAAAAAATTTCATTACCCTCTAATTGACGTCATACCTGGCAACTGTATCCAGAGAGCAAAGAAAAGGGTTTTAGTCCTGAATAATAAGAATGAATACTAAATGGGGAAATGTCAATAAAATGCTCCGCGCAAACGGCCCCATTTTCTCGCCGCAAACAATTCTAATCACCAAGTCACGTGAGTAGTTAAACAACATGAAGTTCATATTGAACATTGCGAGTTCTTAGGTAAGAGAGAGAAGCCATTAAATCCTACTCACTGACACGATTACAAGTTCCAGGACATATCACAAACCAGTCCAATGTTCCACGACTCGTGTAGTGCAAAGAGCTACTACGGGCCGAGGCCCAAAGGTGAGGAGGGTAATGGGTCGGAAAAAATCCAGACTCAAACAAAATCTAAGTCCAAGCCCACCCTTCTAAAAATATTCTAAGTCCAGAGACCCTTGCCGGCGAGAGAGGCGTTCAGCCAGGCCAATGCCTTGGATTGCCCTAGCCAGCGCCTTGCCGACGCTGTTCAAAGAAAATTTTGAGAAAAAAAGACCAAGTCCCTACTTTACGATTTCAAATATCAGTTTTGAACCTCATTTTCATAAGAACCGGGGTAGCCCGGGGGATAAAGGGGACTGACCAATGTGGTGAGACTATAGGTGGTCTTGCTACGAATCCTTTTGTCAGCAATTTTTTTTTAATTTTGCAAAATTTTTTTTTTAGCCCCCTTCTCAGAAAAAGTTTTTCAGAGATTGTTGCAGGAGGTTCAGGACGACACGGGAGGCCCAGAAAACAATAAATTATTGACAATTTTTGTCGGGTTGGCCGAATTTTTTTCCAGCCGGGCGCCCGGCCGGCCGGAAAAAATTCGGCAAATCCGACAAAAATGCTCAATAATTTATTGTTTTCTAGACCTCCCGCGTCGTCCTGAACCTCCTGCAACAATCCCTGAAAACATTTTTCATTAATTATCGAGATAAATAAAAGATTAGTTCATATTTTAGTCAATAGATGGCGTATGCCTTCAGTATTGACGAGAACTATGTTGTCCAAGGAGTTACTAGGACCACTTACTAATTTTTCCACCACCAGAGGCACTGCCTCTTTCGGTCCTCATTTTAAACCTAGAAAACAAACGATATCAGTTATTAGTGTTATCATACAAGCACCCTGCTTTCGGGGCTTTCATATTTGCCGTCAAAATTCATCCAACGAGCTCTTATTTAAAAAAAATTTATGGCTACGTACTTTAAACAATTCTTATATCCCAGTTTATGGAGCTTTATTATTTTTTAAACTCTGGCAATTAACTCATTTAATCTAGCTGAAATCCAAAAATGTTCTGAATGTGGATTCAAACCATTATATTATGCTCTTTCATTTGTTTATAAGATTTTATTTATGACGAATAAAATAATCCAATACCTCGGGTTCCACGTTAAGTCTGCTTCTGAGGAGTCCGCCTTCAATATCTCATAAGACCTTCCGTGCATCCATATTCTCATCTACATACTCAGAATAATAACAATTATAATAATGCTCAATATATTATTTAATTGCTTTGAATTCAATGATACATCAAGGACAGCGAAAACATACTTATATTACAAAATAATGGTCCGTGTGACAAAGCAATAACAGCAAAAATCCAAAGAAAATAAATGTAAGTTGCGATTAGTTATGAAAAGCTTTTGAATGAATACCGCGAGCATCTGATAATACCTTAATGAACGAGTAGCTCTGAACTGCCACTTTCCATTGCAATTAAAGAAACATTTTAGCCTTATTTTATGGATTTGAAGTACTTATTACATTACATTTTAGAGAATTATTGGGAGAGAGTTGAAGAAATTTCATAAATGTATAGGAATTGAACGAGAACACTAAGCATTAATGCCTAAAAATAGAGCAACGGTGGGTAGTAGGTTATTAATTGCCACATCTTTGAATTGGAGCTTGTGAATAGTGCTCGTGGGAACCATTAGTATAGTAAAATTGGGCCGTTCCACCGACAGTAATCTGCGATGACAACGATAGGATTGAGTTTATTAATTTCATAAGATTAAGAACATTGGCACACTAAAACCCTATTAGAAAACCTCTACTTTATTAAAGAGTTATTTAATTCTATTTTACGGAATAAAATCCAAATTAAAATGAAGATCAGCTGATGGAATATATTCGAACAGGAATTCGCATGACGAAATTTTATAACGGGAGGGATACCTTTGATGAACGAAGTTTCGAGAAGTAGTGCATTGTCGTGGAATTTATCCACCGCGAATGTAACGGGGTATTAATTTGAAAACTTTATGGCTTTTATTAACACAACCTAGGCTTCGACACGATATATTTAGGTCAATCATGTGATCTAAAGATGTTCGACGATGCCAATACAGAGGTCATCTAAATAAAAACTGGAAAGTATACAACAATTTCCATTTTCTCCGAATGCAAGATAGTTGGCGACGATGAAAGGGAGAATTTTTGCTGAAGGCCGACCTTAATTACGAGAATTAGAAGACGAATGAAGGAAGGAGGGTTACGCTACGAATTCATGGAAGGTTTTTCAATAATTGCCGAAAATCTAACCAGTAAGGTGGTGAATTCTATGAAATGAAAGCAATGGAGAGCGATTTTATTATTTATTTTTAGGTCACCAAATTTAGTTAGATAATTTATTGCCATAGAAGAGAAAAAAAGACTGTAGATGAAAACTAGGAAATACCTACTTAAAACGGGGATAATGACAGTAGCAGGCCAGTGGGAAAATTACTAAGAATAGGTGTATAACTGAAGACATTGTTAAATAAATGGAGAGAGGAAAGTGTAAAAGGTGGGTACGAGGAAGTACAAAGAATTGATCGAGAAACTAAGGTGAAAGACCAACAAGACAAGGTTGAGAAACTAAGGTGAAAGACCAACAAGACAAGGTTGAGAAACTAAGGTGAAAGACAAGTGAGACATGGTGGAAAGATCAAGACTACGAATTGCAAAGGGAGAGAGGGCGCTACAAAATGTACGCGAAATTTAGAATGTTATCCGTCGGTAAGGTAAAATAAACAATTCTATCCACCAGATGTAAGTCGGGTAATTGTCGTTAGATCCCTAGACTAGACCATTGAGTAAACTCAGGCCCGGCAGAAAGAATATGCAGAGAAACTAAGGGATTTAGATAATATATCTGGTAGCCTGGACAAGAAACTTGACGCGAAGGAAAAAAAAACGGGACGGGATTGCAGGAAAGCGTTGCGTGCAATGAAAGTGAAAAAAGCAGTAGGAATTAATAATATCTCAGTGAAACTATCAAATAGTAGGGAAAACGGAGATTTTTGTGGACTGATTCGTAAATGTACCAGAAGTCAGGCTAGTGGACTTGAAAAAAAAACTATATTGATGCGTATCCTTAATAAGAAAAAAAACAATGTTTGCGAGGACCACAGACCGATTACTTTCATTTCGCACACAGCAAACTTAGAATAATAAACAGGTTGAAGAAGAGGGCATTTAAGTTCTCATGGGGAGATCAATTTGGTTTCAGTAAAGGTAGATCAACTCGCCATGCGATAGTATTCGTGATGACGTTGTTGAAAAGGAATATAGAGTACTATCAGATTGTTTCTCCTTATTTCTCAGACTTTGAAAATAATGTTTTGTGATAGAAAAGATCCGTAAGCTAAAGAGCAAGAGGATTAATTCTGGGGGATGAATGACTTAATATATTTAGTTAACTGTATCCAATCTAATTTAGTGGAACAGATGCATTATAGAAATAATGCGTTGCTAATAGATTCTTCCACAAAATATAAAATATCAGATTGGAGAAACTTGACTGACAAGTATAGGACGAGAGTTTAGAAATGTTTCCCCTAGTCCCCAATACCATTAAAAATACATGCGGAGGAAATGGCGAATGAGGGTTGGGAGGAACATGATGTAAGGATAATTATAAGAACGATAATTAATTTGGTTACGTTTGCCAATTACCAAACGGGAGAGCCACAGGATTACATTCGAACGGTTAACACGCCTTTCAAAACACGTGTTTTGTAAGGTGTGTTAATTGAGAATCGGAACGAAAATGAATTGCAATAAAACTACAATTAGGTATGTAAATTTTTGCAACAAAAATAAGGCATAAAATTTGTGCTGGAGAGGAGAGACCTCTACTGGAACAGTTTACGTCAGGAACAGATAGGTATTATTAAAAGAATTGCTTTGTCTAAGGATAAATCTATCGACATAAGAGAAATAAATACGACAATATTGAATGCGGGAGCAAAAAGAATATTCGAGATGTATGCAAAGTTGAATAGAGAGTCACGTGTCTATGGAGGGGACCGGTGGATGAATGCAATTCGTAGAGACTGGACACTACATCAAAGTCTACCATAAACTGTAGAAATCTATAATCAATCGATCAATTTTAAATATTCTAACTATTTCAACAGCATGAGAGTATGAAACAAGTTAACGTAATTATGGAAATGCACCCATTAAGCAATCAGGAACACTTACCTTTACGCTGTAACGATGTTTCCTCTGACAATCAGAAGGCTCCAAAATAAAAAAATAGGCAATGTTTTTCAAAATCATTTATAACACAAACACATCCATTTACAAGGTAATATTTCCATTGCAAAAATCAAGGATCGCATTTCATATCTACCAGTTAACTGATACACCTGAGAAGAAAAACTGAGGGAAAATCGTACATGATATTGCATCAAACTAACTTGTCAAAGTATTAAACATTTTGTAAGTTAATATTGAAGCCTAACATGGAAAAAAGGGAGTAATCCAAGTATCATGAATTTTAAAATCTTCATCTAGTTATTCACAAAATATTTCGCCAAGTAATCAGGCAAAGCAATTCATACCAAACCAAGCACTCGTATTTGTACAGATAGACGAAAAGGATGCATTCAGAAAATTATTTCCATACGATGGGGTCGTTTACCATATTTTTTTATTGCCGAATCTGATAATATTTGTAAAATGAAAAGGCCCATATTTTTTACATCAATTATTTCTCGAGTTATAAGCGGCGAAAAACTGATTTTTTTAACCCTTTCGGAAAAGTGGGCGTGGTGCAACCTCTTACGCATTCGACTTCGTCCAATCACATGAGCCCGCGAAGCTACTTTGCCTTACCGCAAAGAGGGGACACAGCTGACTCTGCCAATAGGAGCGGTTGCGACAGGATCTGTGCGAGCAGACCTTTCGAGAACCCCCCTCCATTCCCTTCCCCTAAAAGCAGTCAAGGATAGGAGGAAAATGACGTCAATGAAATTAAAGCAACTTCTTCGGTTGGCATAAGCTTTTGCTTATTTTAATTTTTGATTTATGAAAGAATGGTTGTGGTCAGAAGATTAATTCTTTTAGTAAAATTCATTTTTCGTTTCCATCTAATAATTTCGTGTACAAAATTGCGATTTTGGTTCCGAGTAACCGCACTCATTTTAAAAAAATGCAAATTTATAGTTTAAAAAAAATTGACAACAGATTTAGTCTCAGCATCGAAATAAACATATCGATGCCAAATTTCATGTTTATTGGATAAAATTTGTTTTCGATGTCCGTCATATAGGGAACCTGTCACATAGTGCGCCGTTGTACCAATGCACTCGGTAAAGCATCTGTCTGAAACCTACTGCATGGTATCTTCAACATTATAACACATTAAGAAGCAGAAAGAGAAAATCCTCAAAAATTTACTGTTAAAGTGACACGAAAAAATGGATGACTGAGAGAAAAACTACGAAAGAAGATTTAAGTGCTGACTTAGATCGCGTGGTTTCGATTGCATTGTGAAGTGAAGTGAAGGGCTTAGTATATCTGGCCAAAAGCCAATGGAGCAGGATAAAATATTCCAGAAACAGATATAATCTAAAAGACGTGATGTGGAAAATTTTGCGTGCATGGAATAGTATTTCACAGACAGTTCTAAAACATGCGTGGTTTAAATTGTGGCCCAATTTGAGGTTTGATGTAGACGAGATGTTTGGGGACTTCATAGGCTTTCATGTTTCTGAGGATAAACATATGATGATGGAGTTGGTTGACTGTGCAAAAAGCACCCATAAACCTAATTTAAAGGAAATTGAATTGGTAAATTTAGAGGAATGGAAAGCTAGCTCTCACAACACATTTTCCAGATGATGAAATTACTGAAATGTTAATTAATAACAATAAATCTGAGTGGGGATGGAGATGATGAGCCTGCAATTGCTACAACTGACTACTACAAATTAAGGATAGTCTTTAATTAATCATCCAGTCCGGTCGCCCACAGCATAGTGATGGGCGGCCATGCAGACGACATCCACGCATAGACATCGCGCTGAATCAGCTGATAAAAAATCATGCACGGTGGGAAATATATGGCTGGAAGCACAGCATAAGAAATATCAAATTTTATATACCCTTTTCCAATAATAATATGTATTACACTCTTAAATTGACAGTAATATGATGTACACAAATCTCAGCTTCCGTTATTTTCACTCACTGCGAAACTTCAGTACTTTTCATTAATAACTTTGTGAATTAAGAAATCTATTCTTTCTGATTATTCTCAGTGACTGTTTTAAAAATAATGTTCAGTTAATGGCAATCGAATACATTTCGTCATAAATAATTGAATCCTTTTGATAAAAATATCTCAGTGGTCAAAAATAGACCAGTTGCCATGCATGACCAATAGTCCGGCAAAATCCCTAATCCGGCATCCCTTCAGTACCGACTGTGCCGGATTAAAGATCCTCAACTGCACCTCACCAAAGCATATGAAAATAATGTCAGCCTCCGGTACCTATAGACCTTGAGAGGAGTTAAAAATGTTTGATTATAAAGAAGACATACCTTGTAACCTACCTTTTATGTTCCATATGCTCTGCCAACATACACAAACAAACACAAAAAAAACACATATACGTATCGTCGGCGGATTCTTGAAACCTACTATGTACTAAATATAAAATTTTACAGGAGACATAAAAAACTGTTTAAAAGTTTTGAAATAGTATTTTTTATATGCATTAATTACATAAATATAATTTATTTTATATTTTAACACAATTATATCACAAGGTAGGTTTCATAGGTAGATGCGTCCTGACGAGATGAACATTTTGATGCCAGAAACACAATTTTGGAATTTTGGTCACATAGTTTCAAGAATCCTCAGACAATATGCCAAATTGTCAGCAAATAAAATGAAGCACACCAATGCACTTGATCTCACTATACACTGTGGAAATGCATCCCTGTCCCCGCAATCGTCCGGCCGCACATCAGAACTCTTACCCATGGGATTCAATGCAGCAGTCCGATTTACACCACACCAAGCCAGCTCACTCGCAAGAGTCCCCCAGGAGAGATGTGTCGTTCATGAATGAACAATCATTCAACATGAACGATTGTTCACTCATTGGCATGGACCAGATGAGTTGAATAATGTTGTTCGATCAATTGGTTCATAAAGAACCATATCAGTGATTTGAGTGGAAAAATCTTTTGTTTCATCTTGAACGAGAATGATGGAGAGCAATTTGAACCATGCTGGTGTTGGTTAGAATCCTGAGATTCAAGAGCGATCGGGATTGAGGGTAAACAGTGAAAATTTAAACTAAACTGCTTATACCAGTTATACCATGAGTTATACTGTGGAAATCATGCTATGGCTCTAATGCGTATCAACAAATGCATTCCTCGATTAGATGAATTGCCTCAAAATGATAGCAATATTGGGAATGTAAGTTAGATTTCTCATTCAGGTCCCCTCCTATCTTGTTTCCCACTACTATTTACACCACCCATATCAGGTATGGATGGCTTTTGCTTTTACAGGGTGGCTACTGATAACCAATTTTCAAATTCCCCGACTTTTCCCTGATGGCTTTACCAAATTCCCTGACCGATCGCCAAAAGGTCTCCTGCTATCGGAATATTTTATTTCTGCTGTATTAAATTTTCGTCAACACTCAGAAAACGTTAAAAGCTGAAATCAATACATTAAAAGCTATAAGAGCGAAAAAATATATTAAACCTTCACAAGTTAAGCCCTCACACAAAATGTACACACTATTAATACATTTTTCCGTGGCCGTGTATGTTTCCTTAGGAAAAATTAAACATTGACAACGTCTAATTCTTCAAGAAAGAGGTGGCGTGTCGTGGTAGTTCTGGGAAGTTGAAGATTACTGAAAAGGCATCGAAGGGAAAGTTAATGGCTAATTTACTGGCGGGCTCTGGCACAGGTATCACTAAGCTGTGCGAAAAATACAAACACAAGCCAAGTTCTTGGACTGGATCAAAATAGGATGGCACGAGTGACTTCTAGAAGCGAATACCAATTTGATTTACGTGATCATAACCCCTTGATTGTAAGAGGGAACCAAAAATGTACAAATATTTGTATATACAAACAAAACGTAATCGCGTCACTGCGAGGGAAAACAGGAGGCAATTAGCAATGGCAGCGTCATATTTAGGAACATCATGGGGGTTATTCCCTAATTCTCAAGGCGCCCGATGCCATTCTCGAGACGGCATCCAAAAATGGCATCGGAGGTTATTCCGTAAAATCCGCCAGTGGAAGCATCCGCAAATGGCATCGGTGACTAGCAATGCCATTCGTGCGTCAAAGAACTTCTAGTTGATAATGAAGTTATGCCCGTATCCATGATGTCTCACGTTGATGAGTTGATAACAAACGAATAACGCTATACTTAAACCAATGGGATTGTGTTTACTTTAGCTGTGCGTTTGAAAAATGTTTGTAGAGTCGGTGACTTTTGCTTTTAGATAATTATATTCTCAAGAGAAAATGGATTGCTCGAGGTAAGTAAAACACACTTAAGTAAAATTAAAACATGTTCCATTTTGTACGCAGGTTTCGATTCGCAATATTAGGTTTCTTAACAACCCGGGGATTACAACATTTATGTGTGGGCCTCCACGGAATATATTATGTAGAAAACGTCGTACTACGGCCCTTTCTCCGTGATGATCCATTTCAGGAAGACATTTCGCTAATAAGAGAGGTGAAATTAAATGATCAAAAATGAAATGTTCGCTTACTAAGTATTTTAGCTAGTTATCCTACTGGTTATACTTGTGAAATTTCTTCATAGCGCTTTTTATATCAATGTATATTAATGATTTTGCACCACTTACTGACGGAAGGCCTTTGAAATATAATTGATAGAAGTTGCTGAAAATTAATTGAACTATTTTAATAATTTATTGAAAGATACCTATGTTATCAGTGCAATATTTAAGTCTTCTGATCGTTCTTCTTTCAGAGACCTTTTTGGTAGATAAGCTACGGAGAATATGGCTGAAGAACTTATTTCTAAATAATATAAATGGATGCAGAATATATGTAAACATTCTACAAGTAAATGTAGAATTAATTACTAAAATAAATACAGAGGTAAATGAATGCAAGCGAGTGTTTAATTTATACATCCTCTTCTTATTATGTAACTTATGTAATAGCCGTAGGAATATCATTCGGAATTATGTTGGGAATTAATGCATTTAGAAATCTGAGCAGAACAGTGTAAATAATTGCCAATGTACGCTTATCCGATTAAGAAACTAGTTCAATGCTTTAAGGAATATAAAACAGTCCAAGGAATTCTACTAAAGAACTGTAAGGAATTTTTGTCAGGGAGTGCACTACGTATTTCATTACATGATATACGTATACTTGTTTAGTGAAAGGTAATATATACAATTCGATATATTGTGCCAACAACTTTATTCTGTTTTACAACGACAAAACGGTTGAAGGGGCAGAGGAAAAATCTAAGGAAATTACTGAACTTATAATTAAAGATTACTAATAAGCCTTCGAGAGCTCCTTAGGAAGAAATAGATACTTAAAGGCAGCAATGGGAGAAGCTGACAAACCTTTTGAACGCGCATGATCTTTGTAAACAATACGACACTATAAATATCGGAAGATACGAGGAATGGACAAAAGACGACCTCGTAGCGAAGATTTTTCTGATGCTTTTTCACCGATGCCATTATCTCACGGCCTCTGGTGCCCGTGACACGGATGGCATCGAAAAATGGCATCGGCGACAGTTATGGAATAACTACTGATGCCATTTCGAGTAGCTGATGCCAAAAAAGCATCTCCTGTCAGATAGCATCGGGCGACTTAGTTACGGAATAACAACCGATGCCATTTCGAGTAGCTGATGCCAAAAAAGCATCTTTTTTCAGATGGCATCGGGCGCCTTCCTTACGGAATAACCCCCCATATTTGAGTGGTTTGTGACCTAACTAAATTGCTTCGAGAGGGAGCTAAGGGGGCCATTCGGTAATTACGTCGAGCGTGAAAGGTGGGGAGGGGAGGAAGACTCTTCTTATGGTCTCGCGAAGGGGGGGGATGGAAATCGAAGATGATCTTACGTAAGATTTTGTTTACACGTGTGATCGTACTTGTATTACCATTTTAATAATCATCGTCTCGTATTTTTAGAACTGCAAGCACGTATTTACTGCAAGCTAGTGTGATACAACTACCTCTCGACCTGAGTCTCAAAAGAAAATAGAACGCGGGGTAAAAATCTTCCGAACAACCAAGCCTTGGATTCCGTGATGAGCAGAATACACAGTGATCATGAATTTTAACACTAGTAGGCAAATATCACATTAAGGATATAAAAAAGGATGCATTGTACGACTGATTCACAACTGAATTTTTAACGAATTGACGGGGCTTATTCTATGCACCAACTAAAACTTAATGTCCGTCACCGGACATTAAGTTTTAGTTGGTGAAATAAAGGGTGGGAAATACTGCCCGCTAAACATAATGGTAGAAAAATAACTAGAATTTCCTATCCCAGTTTCTCCCTGACTGTTACGAAAATTCCCTGACTATTCCCAGATTTTTCCAGATTTCCAAAATTCCCCGACAATTCCAGGTTTTCCCGGACAATCGCCACCCTGTTTTATTTGTTGATATGCCAACAGATTTCCGTAATAATAGAGTAATCACGGGTTGAAATTGCATATATTTCTGCAATTATTTCAGTTGGATGATATTTTGAACGGATGACATTTTTAGCTGGATGATGTGATCATATGTAACTGTGATTACCATGAGATGCCATGAGAAAGAGATGCACTGTAAAAGATGCTGTGCATGGATGCACGACGCGATGAAGATCGTGACGATATTAACACGTAATTTAATCAACTGATGAGAAAGACATACTCGTGCATTACGTTGTGAACGTGCATTCATGTTGTGACAAATTGATACAGACTCTAGAGTAAAAAAAAATAATTTTTTGTTAGAAATAATTTTTATCCTCATGAACCTGCCTGAAAATAGGGGTGCACTGGATACATGAGGGTGCAGATTACACGAGTAAATACGGTACTCGTGGAAAATACCATGAGGCAGAAGAGATTTAGCAACCAGGTCTGGAAGGACTGCAAAAGCAGCCTGGGAAAGACATCGGCAGTGATCATAGTTCAGTGATGATGAAATGCTACCTAAAATTCAAGAAACTGAAGAAAACAGTGAAGAACATATGATAAGTAGAAAAATTGAAGGAGGCTCAACATCAGCTGGCATTTCAAATAGGAGTGGGAAACAACATAGGAGAGGACCCGAATGAGAAATCAGTGGAAGAGCATTGGGTAAACCAGGGAGTGTGTAAATAGGAGGCCCCAGTAGGTGGCAGGCCGTACGGTTTTTTGAAGAAAATTCCCGTGCATTTAAGGCGAATGGTGAGTGGCCTATGGTGTGAATCTCCCCTGCCAAGATGGAACCACAGTCGATGACTGTCAGCGCTCCATGACACTAACTAAGTGACCTGACGATTCCCAAATATGGCCTTGGTCTCCCCTCGGACACCGGCTGCACCCTCCCCTACATCGCCCATACCCTTGCCCCACTCCTAACATTGCAACATCGCAGCAGTTTTACAATGTCTCGCTCGGACTGCGTCTAGCCAGAATATCTCGCCTCGGCTGCCTCTGGCGTGAACCGGCAACCCACCCACCCTTTTCCTTTTCTGTGGGAACTGGGAAGCCGTCGCAAGCATTGGTCATTATTCTTTATTCATCGTTTTCTGCAATATATTTTTCACTATTTGTATCGGAAGAAGACTGCATGATGACTGGCGAAAAGATAGTCCTAAAAATAGAGCAATGCGGCGAAAGCCTCGAATCCCAAGGATGTTCATCAGAAGCCACTGGGTAGCCTCGAAAACAATCCACATCGCTCTTACTAAATGAAAAATATTCTACAGCACCTGGTAAGGTAGGAAATAAGACGAGTTCAAGAGGTCGGCAGGAGAGAAATTAGGAATTTTCTTTCCAGCAGCGCATCACACATCACCATTGCTATGATAACATTTATCATAGTTTTTTAACAGACTAAAGGTAGGATTTCACAAAGCATCTCCATTCACTGTCAACCCCCTCATCTCGGCGTATTTTTTTTGCATCCGCACCACTTTCCAACACCCCTCATCTGACATGCTTCACAACCCTCTTCTCCTTTTTCCAAGCATTCCACCCTCAAGAGCTATCTTCAACATCCTCTCGCCACCTATTACCTACTCGCCCCAGTGACATGCTTTGTCTTATCCTGATTTCCAAATATCTTCCCTCCCCCAACATGTCCACTGAATCCGCTTTAATTTTCTTTTCGCTCCGTCCTACGAAGATGACGGCACGAAAGATGTCTGAATCACTTTTCAGGTGGCGAGCCTGAATGGTATGTTATAACATACTAATGTGTGCTAAATACTTGCTTCTATCTTCTATACTGAAGTGTCATACGTTAAGTTACTTCAGGACGGATTTCAAAAAGGAGTCCGTGTTCTGTTCCCTCTGTAAAAGAGCACAGCTTATTCTAGGCAAAATTGGAATAAAATACTAATCAACAGAGTAAAAAAGGCTTCAGGTGGGCATTCCTTGATATCAAATCGGCTGTAACAGAACTCGAGTGACATGCAGAATAGTAAAACGGGTAGTAGAGAGTAGAGTGATAGGAGCAAAGTTCTCACGCGGATCATATTCCGGCCAGAATAATTGGACCCGATGGAATATTACGCCCTGCATTCGATGCATGCAGAAACCCCTTGACCTGCTCAGAAGGGGCTGCGGGGCATATGTTCTACTCGTAGCAAAATTCAATAAAAAACTTTCACAACTAATTACTGTCAGGAGTAAAACCTGGATGTTTTCACATAAAAGCTTGGCCAGTAACAGCAGCAGAATAGAGAACATTGGAAGCGATGGAAATGAGTGGTGTTGTAGAAGATTAATGAAGATCAAATGTACAGACTGAAATACGAATAAAGAAGTTGTACGAAGAGTTGGGGAAAGACGTTTTCTGTAGATGATTTGCATTAGGAGATAATCTCATCGGACATACTATAATAATAATAAAAGGTCTTTATTGGGGCGAGATTGAGACAAAACTGTCCCTTCTGCCATCTAACCCCTCGTCAAAATAAATATATAAAAGAAATAGTGGTCAATACTTAAAACAATTACAATCTGAGGTCAAAAAAAAAAAAAGATCTATCTTTGGCCTTCCGTGGTAATTCTATCCGTCTACTATTCCTTCAATGATTGTCATCATTGAAGGAATTGAAGCCATTGAAGCCATTCAATGATATGCCTCATAGTAGGAGGCATAACAGCCTCCTGATGACAATCATTGAAGGAATAGTAGACGGATAGAATTACCACGGAAGGCCAAGGATAGATCATCGTGAGCAAATAAATGGATACGCTAAGGTAAGAAAGATGAGGGAGTAAAGAGGTTCGTTGAGAAGAGTGCAGATTGTAGTGCTACAGCATAGGTACCAATTTTCGGATTGATGGCTGCTAGTGACTTAGGAGTAATTCGGTGCATTAACATGAATTTCCTATTCTTGAGCCAACATTGCCGGTTGTATCATGTAATTGAAAGTTTAAACATTTTATAGATGGCAATAATAAATGTACTTTAACACTATTCAAACTTTTATTTCCGGTTCTCTTATTTCCATAGATCGGAAAAGTCGGGGGTCAATTATTTCGGGAAGCAAAGCTTTATTATACAATTAAAGAAATTTGTTCTCCATGCGATTCTTCCAGAATTCACCATTCCGGAAGATTATTTGGATTTTGCAGTCCATAGGAGTCCACACCATAAAATTACAAAAGGAATATCGGGAAACATGTAATTGTCCCTGAATTTCGTAGTAATAATTATGGTTTAAAACCATTGGTTTTCTTGAGTTTAAGATCCTCATCCAAGCAAAAACACTTTATTTCCTCAGCTGCCTGTTTTAATGTCATATGTTCCGACAGGGGTAAAAGTGGCTCTGGAAAGGTGGGGGGACGACAGTGGGATAACACTATCAGTGCAGATGACTCACACGTGTGAGTCATGGCTGTGCGCTTTACAGGGGCGGATGACTCACCATGTGAGTCAAGAGTAAAACATACTTTAAATATTAGATGACACACTTCGCCTGCAGCAGTCATTTTTTTATTATATACCGGCTTTACCTGTGACCTAAAAATTAACCTAGAGCAATTAGTTTGAAATTCAGTTCATTTTTAGTTCTCGTGGAGTAACAATTTAACAAGCTTGTTCCGAATTATTATCTTTTTTTACCAATACAAAAATAAGAGTTACCCTTTAATGTGCGTCCTTTTTACTCTTTATTATTAAAAGTTCCAAAGTCAGGTTGGCAATGGTTGTTTTCATGGTGTATAAGACGTTTTTTCTTATTGATAATCGCCATTGATCGCCAAGAACTAATTTTCAAGAAGTTCCATTGCCTCTCTTACCGTATTTGTTTGAAAATGCTTGTGCTGTTTTGTGTTTTGGAAGCATTTCTGTTGTAAGAAAGTATTATAATGGGAAAGTTGAAATAATTTGTGGATCTGCATGAATAGATGACCGATGGTCCCCAATTTTCGTCATCACGTGGTCGGACACAAGGAAATTTCGTAGAGAGAGGAGCATGGGAAAAGGAAATCACCGTAAAATTGAAATTTAACTTCTGCAGCAGTAAGTAAAATGAAGTGTAATTGGCATTTGAGCCATTAATTCACTGGTATAATCACCATAATACAAGGGAGAAGACTAAATGTTGTTCATCTTTACATCATGTAAATATTTAGTTAGATGATTCCATTGCATCGACATCACGCACTGGGCCAAAACGTCACAAAAGCGAATTTTGCGGAGACCTGAAAGTGCGATGTTTGTCAGAAGACATTATCCGCGACACCTTGGATATGTATTAAGAAGAAGACGTCACATAGTAATGAGGTTTGGAGCTTTGCCTGAGACAATAGTTGGGCAGAAGCAGGTAATGAAATGATCATTCCTCACCCCGAAACATTTACATCAGAGACTGCTGTCGCGCTCTCACAATTAGTTTGGTCGGAAAACAGACAAAATTTTTCACGTATTCCCTTCACTGGGAACCCTGCACTAAAAGTAGCAAATCCAGGTCAGAATCGATTTAGTTACTTTCTTTGATGTCAAACGATGAGTTTTTTGATTTGATTATAAGAGTTATAAATGCCAATGCACTGATAATGCTTTCAAAAAGTCCATTACCTCGTGCAAGAAATTCTGAATGGCAGAATTTGACAAAAAATGAATTTTAAGTATTTCTGGGTTTGCTTTACCTTATGGGGAATGTACGACTAAAAAGCATCCCAAGCTAACGGAAATCAAATTGTACGATTTTCCCATATTCTACCAAAATATGTGACGGGATCATTTTTTGGTTATACTGAGGGGAATGCATTTTTGCCGGAATCCGAAGGAGTTTTAACCAAAACCTTCTGATTAATGCTATAAAATTCGTCCTATTATTGATTTATTTTCAAGAAACACGAGTGAAATTTATTATCCTGGGAAAAATATGAGTTTAGACGAATCGATGGTTCTTTGGAGATGACACCTAATTTTCAGGCAATATATAAAAAGTAGCAGGCAGAAGTATGGATTGAAATTATATATGTTGAATGGATCTTCAGGATTAGTTAAAAATTTTTGTGCCTGCACTGGGGCACAAGACAACTGTGAGATACAAGAGATCTATTTCTTGCTGAAAGTTTATGAAGGGGCTTTAACATTTGGCATTCTTGTACGCAGTCCTAAAAATACACGATGTCGTATTGAAGTACTCATCAGTTTCCTTCTCCAGACATGTCTTGAGTGACTCCATTCTTACTTCTTCCTGTATCTTCTCTGCACTCTGGTGAGCACTAGAATTCCTGTGCCTGAAGATTTTCTTGCGAATAGAGGTACACTGCTTTTCCTTTTTTATCGGTATGTTAAGGGGTTAATTATTGGGTGGGTGGGACATTCTAATTGCTACAGAGTCATTCCATTTTAAATCGACAAATTTTTCAGAAATACCGAGCTTCACCATCTCAGATTTCAACAAAAATTGGTGCATAGATACTGTCAACCTTCCTGAGCCATAAGCCATTCCCTGTTTCCGCAGAAAAAAATTTCGCCCCTGGATTATAGGCAGTCGTGCATAGCGTGATCGCCTGAAAAACGTCTTTTTACGCTGTTTTTCTACATGCTACAGCAGACTGGTTTTACGTGATGCACACATTCAAAAGGTGTCTATAGAAAGCTTATGAAGTGTTCTCGATAATAAAGTGCTTTTAAATGGCCTTTTCGCCAGAAGAAGTGCATTTAAGTCGCTGTAAATGTAACTGCCAAAACTCAATTTTTTCACAAGTTTAGTCTCAAATTACACAAAGAAATAATGAAAAAAACGGGCCTGTTTCTCTCACATAAACACTTATACGTGTCTACTGTGTGAATATATTAACAAGTTTAAAATATGAGCATTGATCACTCAGAAAAAATCATTTGAATTTGAGGCATTTCGAAAAAAATGTTTTTATGAGGCCAAAAAAGTCCATGTGGGACAGGGAGTAAAAATTATAAAAGCATTGCATTAAAAAGTACTAATGTTGTTCTTTTAGGTACTGAAAGAATTTTTGTGTGTTTTTTAGCGGTTACGGAGATATGGTTGGTGAAAAACAGCGCTCAATTTCTACCGGCAGTGGGCTTAAAGACACACGCATTCCAACAACACTACTTTAACCTTCATTTTACGATGTGGAACAGGGAGTAAAAATTATAAAAGCATTGCATTAAAAAGTACTAATGTTGTTCTTTTAGGTACTGAAAGAATTTTTCTGTGTTTTTTAGCGGTTACGGAGATATGGTTGGTGAAAAACAGCGCTCAATTTCTACCGGCAGTGGGCTTAAAGACACACGCATTCCAACAACACTACTTTAACCTTCATTTTACGATGTGGAACAGGGAGTAAAAATTATAAAAGCATTGCATTAAAAAGTACTAATGTTGTTCTTTTAGGTACTGAAAGAATTTTTCTGCGTTTTTTAGCGGTTACGGAGATATGGTTGGTGAAAATCAGCGCTCTATTTCCACTGGCAGTGGGCTTAAAGACACACGCATTCCAACAACACTACTTTAACCTTCATTTTACGATGTGGAACAGGGAGTAAAAATTATAAAAGCATTGCATTAAAAAGTACTAATGTTGTTCTTTTAGGTACTGAAAGAATATTTCTGTGTTTTTTAGCGGTTACGGAGATATGGTTGGTGAAAAACAGTGCTCAATTTCCATTGGCAGTGGGCTTAAAGACACACGCATTCCAACAACACTACTTTAACCTTCATTTTACGATGTGGAACAGGGAGTAAAAATTATAAAAGCAAAGCATTAAAAAGTACTAATGTTGTTCTTTTAGGTACTGAAAGAATTTTTCTGTGTTTTTTAGCGGTTACGGAGATATGGTTGGTGAAAAACAGCGCTCTATTTCCACTGGCAGTGGGCTTAAAGACACACGCATTCCAATAATACTATTTTAACCTTCATTTTACGATGTGGAACAGGGAGTAAAAATTATATAAGCATTGCATTAAAAAGTACTAATGTTGTTCTTTAAGGTACTGAAAGAATTTTTCTGTGTTTTTTAGCGGTTACGGAGATATGGTTGGTGAAAAACAGTGCTCAATTTCCATTGGCAGTGGGCTTAAAGACACACGCATTCCAACAACACTACTTTAACCTTCATTTTACGCTGTGGAACAGAGAGTAAAAATTATAAAAGCATTGCATTAAAAAGTACTAATGTTGTTCTTTTAGGTACTGAAAGAATTTTTCTGTGTTTTTTAGCGGTTACGGAGATATGGTTGGTGAAAAACAGTGGTTAATTTCCACTGGCAATAGGCCTAAACAGACAACACATGTTATCTTCAGCCTCGTTTCTCAGTTTTAATGTAGTCAATACCGATTATCCGGGGAGGCTAGGAGGAAGGAACGGGGAAGGGTAAAGGAATTAGTATTGTAAAAATTGTTCCCCTAGTCACATAGTGTTTTACCCACTATGAGTAAAACTCTCTCCTGAAAATTTAATAATAATTGATGGCAAAATTTTCCTTTTCGCATAAAATTAATAAATAAGATTAATTCCTTTTCAGATAAAAAATAGGATATTTATATGTACTTAAATGCGTTCTTCATGAAGATTTCTTTTGATTTCTATCTTCTTAAATCTATGTGTACGTAGAAAATAGATTTTACTGGTTACAATTGGCTAATAACATGACGATTCATTGCACACCAAAAGCATTGTTACCAGGAAACCGATTCAGTCCAGTAATTAAATCAGTTAAATTTTAAGTAATCATTTAATGTGACAATACTACTGACAACAATGTATACTTAGTGTGATTGGCAAGCTCGGGTAATGACCGCTCTTCTCGATCAACCTTAACCTGTTATAGGTTTACCCCGTATATCCGTAATATGATTATCTAATTTTTAGTCCTTGTTCCACATCGTAAAATGAAAGTTAAAATAGTATTGTTGGAATGCGTGTGTCTTTAGTCCACTGCCAGTGTAATATGAGCGCTGTTTTTCACCAACCATATCTCCGTAACCGCTAAAAAACACAGACAAATTTTTTCAGTACCTAAAAGAACAACATTAGCACTTTTTAATGCAATGCTTATATAATTTTTACTCCCTGTTCCACATCGTAAAATGAAGGTTAAAGTAGTGTTGTTGGAATGCGTGTGTCTTTAAGCCCACTGCCAGTGGAAATAGAGCGCTGTTTTTCACCAACCATATCTCCGTAACCGCTAAAAAACACAGAAAAATTCTTTCAGTACCTTAAAGAACAACATTAGTACTTTTTAATGCAATGCTTATATAATTTTTACTCCCTGTTCCACATCGTAAAATGAAGGTTAAAATAGTATTATTGGAATGCGTGTGTCTTTAAGCCCACTGCCAGTGGAAATAGAGCGCTGTTTTTCACCAACCATATCTCCGTAACCGCTAAAAAACACAGAAAAATTCTTTCAGTACCTAAAAGAACAACATTAGTACTTTTTAATGCAATGCTTTTATAATTTTTACTCCCTGTTCCACATCGTAAAACGAAGGTTAAAATAGTGTTGTTGGAATGCGTGTGTCTTTAAGCCCACTGCCGGTAGAAATTGAGCGCTGTTTTTCACCAACCATATCTCCGTAACCGCTAAAAAACACAGAAAAATTCTTTCAGTACCTAAAAGAACAACATTAGTACTTTTTAATGCAATGCTTATATAATTTTTACTCCCTGTTCCACATCGTAAAATGAAGGTTAAAATAGTATTATTGGAATGCGTGTGTCTTTAAGCCCACTGCCAGTGGAAATAGAGCGCTGTTTTTCACCAACCATATCTCCGTAACCGCTAAAAAACACAGAAAAATTCTTTCAGTACCTAAAAGAACAACATTAGTACTTTTTAATGCAATGCTTTTATAATTTTTACTCCCTGTTCCACATCGTAAAATGAAGGTTAAAATAGTGTTGTTGGAATGTGTGTGTCTTTAAGCCCACTGCCGGTAGAAATTGAGCGCTGTTTTTCACCAACCATATCTCCGTAACCGCTAAAAAACACAGAAAAATTCTTTCAGTACCTAAAAGAACAACATTAGTACTTTTTAATGCAATGCTTTTATAATTTTTACTCCCTGTCCCACATGGACTTTTTTGGCCTCATAAAAACATTTTTTTCGAAATGTCTCAAATTCAAATGATTTTTTCTGAGTGATCAATGCTCATATTTTAAACTTGTTAATATATTCACACAGTAGACACGTATAAGTGTTTATGTGAGAGAAACAGGCCCGTTTTTTTCATTATTTCTTTGTGTAATTTGAGACTAAACTTGTGAAAAAATTGAGTTTTGGCAGTTACATTTACAGCGACTTAAATGCACTTCTTCTGGCGAAAAGGCCATTTAAAAGCACTTTATTATCGGGAACACTTCATAAGCTTTCTATAGACACCTTTTGAATGTGTGTATCACGTAAAACCAGTCTGCTGTAGCATGTAGAAAAACAGCGTAAAAAGACGTTTTTCAGGCGGTCACGCTATGCACGACTGCCTATAATCCAGGGGCGAAATTTTTTCTGCGGAAACAGGGAACGGCTTATGGCTCAGGAAGGTTGACAGTATCTATGCACCAATTTTTGTTGAAATCTGAGATGGTGAAGCTCGGACCATTTGTCGATTTAACATGGAATGACTCTACACGTATTTCTTTTAAGTTTTATATAGATTTAATTTGTGAATAAAATTGTAGTGTGTCCTACCTCAGAAGCTGAAAAACTATTAATAGTACAGCATCAGACATGCCAGTGGATTTTTATGAAGTACATTTTGGATCTTTTTAATTAAATATAGCTGCATATGGTACATCTGATTTTACCGTAAGACGTAAGGTCCTGTTAACGAGTAAAACAATACAATGAGCATACACGACAATAAACGATGCTTGTAAATTAATGCTTCAAAGATGTCATTGTTGAATGCTTATAAAGTAGAAGCGCTATCTGCCGGATGACGCAAAAAATGACACTTCTTGAGTTCTTGCAGAAAAATGGTACGATTTTTGCTCTTTTAACTTTCCTTATAAAATTAACATCGAATCAACGACTGTTGCTTACGCCTCTTTGCTCTCCAAAATCTCCAGATGTTGCAGCGTTTGCAGCAGCAAGAAAATCACCATTGTCCTTCAGTTTTTCAGCTTTGTTTCAGCTTTGCTTCGTAACCATCAGCAGCGGTCTTCATTTTTTTGCTATTGCTTCTTTAAAAATACTACAGGATTCCGAGTTTCCTGTGCTTTGAAGACGTCATTTCTCTTTGTGTGATTGGGTTTTGGATCATTTTGTGACACGAACACGACTGACACAACAGGATAGCAGAGAGCCTATTGTTTGTCACTGTCTGGTTTTAAAACAAATCGTGCAGTTGGACTCCAGTAAGATAAGGAACGGCTTTGGAACGGACAAGTCTATTTTCGGGGATGAGTGCAGATAATTCTAGAGAGGAAAAATTTCCTGAGCATCGCGTGCACAGTGCGTTTTCTCATTTTCAAGACAACAACATGGGAGTGAGGGGACACCGTTCCCCCGCGTCTCCGGCCCCTTGGTGAAGATGGCGTATTTTGAGGAAGTGGGGGGACGCCGTCCACCCGCGTCCCCCCGCACTTTTACCCCTGTGTTCCGATGATATTGGACATTTTACTTCAATGATGCTGCATCAAATGTTTTTCCATCAGGCGAGGCTGCTAGGAAACAGTGTCCGGGATCAACAAAAAGGCCACATGGAAACTCTGCTACCCGTTAACTCCTCATATTTCTTAATCGCATAAATTCATTTAGGCTACCGTATCTCATTGTATCATTTTCAGATGACTGGGCATAAAACTTTTCTTTTCTTTGTCTTTTCACTAGTGATTTTCCCTTCTCCTACAAATAACACCAAAATTTGATTACGTCAATCTATTCTGTCTTTCATCAAACCATTGCTCACATTCGGTTTGGACCCGCGTCTCTCTCTCTAGAGCTTCTATTGACCCCTCAACCGTCAATTTCTTTATCAGCTCTTCGATTTCTACATTCATTTCCTATTGGTCCATGTCCAATTTCTTACAGAACTCTCCATAATCCTTAGTTTCTTTTGCCTCATAAATTTCCCTAACTTTCCTCTTAGGCTTTTTTGCAAGACACCTCCTAGTTGACTGTTAGCGTTTAGGCCTTCGCTCGCCAAGTCTGTGTATACTTTTGAAAGGGCTTCTTCCACATATCATTTTCTACGCAGAATAATTCCACCCTGGTCCCAGCTGAAAATCAAGCCCCTGCACCCTGCACACGATGAGCATACAAACTACTTTTTCCGCGGTTCACTTGCTTGCCTCCCATAAACTTAGCCACTAACGACAAAATTCTCCGCCAGATTACTAGTGTCAATCATGGCTAGCATAATTGATTCCATACCTAGGGTTTTAATAATTCGGGCACCCATCTCCTTGTCGTTGAAAATGTTTTCCCTCCCCTCCTGATCATTGCAGTTATATACTTTGCAATTCGAGTGCTGTTGAATACGCGAAGCGGCCCGTTTTTTAGATCCTCAACTAGTGAGTTGCAGCCATATTTTTCTTTTACTTTCTTTTGTTAGAAATAGTTTCAATTCAGGGTGTTCATCCAGAATTTTGAAGATGGATTTTGTAGCGTAGAGCAGCTAGGTTCGTCAAAAGATGTTACGATAGGTTGAGTAGTGTATCAGAATTAATACAAGAATTAGGGTGGGAATCATTATCAGAGCGTAGATTAAAGTTCAGATTTAATCTATTGCAGAAATTTCAATCGGATAGCTTTACTGAAGATGTTAGGCACATATTAAAAACACCAGCGTATTATGCTAGATTCGACCAGATAAATAAGATTAGAGAGATAGATTGTCGTACAGATAGATTCAAAATGGCATTTTTCCCCCGTACTATAAGAGAACAGAATAGGCAGCATAGGAAAGGGATAGGTAGGGGAAATATTTTAGAGTATTCTGTAGTGCATGATGCATGTATTAACCCCTCAAATCCTATAGATACTAACAATCTAGTTGCATGAGACAATTTAGTTGTTTGCTTGCATGTTAGTAGTGCATGCTTGGTGACCTTCACCCCCTGCCACACACCCTCGCGGTGGCTTGCAGGGTATCGTGTAGATGTAGATGTTGTATAACATGTAACCTCGTGACTAGAACAATCACTTTTCTTAACCAGTTTCCCACATGGAACGGATTCACGCACCTTTTCAAAAGCACTCGAATCACCACTGCCTACGCGGAAATGGTTTTGAAAGAAAAGTAATTGCATCTCCTCGCTCTATCGAAATGCCTGAACAGACATGTCAGCTTCCATGCCACGTGATGATCCACTTATGGTGACCAACAACTATATTTGAAGAAAATAAGGGAGATTTCCATATTCTTGATCAAAAATAAGGGAGATTTAGAACACGGCAAAATTTCATAACAAAAAAGAAAAAAGCTATGCAGTTCTTGTAAACAAAATTAAAAAGAACTTTATTTTATACTTTGAGAAGGCCTAAATATATTTTGCCGCAGATTTTGCTTCATAAAATAGTTTGCCATCACTTTTTTTTAGTGATATTAGATTTAAAATTCAATTTACATTTTGTTATGATTACCGGGGGTTTTACTAATTATATAATTAGTAATCACAAAAAAAAACAAAAATAATGCAGGAATATAGGACGTGGCGATTCCAGGCTGAAGATAACTCTCTCAGAAAGTACCACGGTTTACTCATCGGATTTAATTGGAACAAACATTGCGTCTCTTGCAATGTAAAATAATATCGCTAACAATTAAACGACTTTTAGAAAAGTGACGGCTACATTTTCGCATTCGTATGTTAAGATGAAACTGATGAAACCACTGTCTAAACATACTGTGGTGAAACAGTCAAATCAGCCATGGACAACAATTATACTTAAATCTTAAATGTTTAATCTGTTCCGGTGAGGCTAGGTCATTAGCAGAAACACGTATTTTTCTGAGAATCGGTTTGATGAAAACAAAAAAACGTACAAAATCTGAAGAATTGGTTCATTGTAGTCGTCCTCAACCAAATAATTACTTCGCTTGCCATTTCCTGAGACTCCCGGCAGACCTTTTCTTTCGTTTTGCAGATGAGAATAGACCACGTCTTTCTTACTTCGAGGATGGCCTTTTCTGGCAGTTTCCATGATAGTCTTTTTTTCAGAGATAATTTAAATCGAAGAAATTAATTGTAAATTATTTCTTGACTCACTGAATGTAGAAACATTTCTTGAAAGATTTACGCAAATATTAGGCAATTGGAAATAGCTCTCGATACGAAAAGTCGAGACGGACTGAGAGCAACGAAGAGGGACGCATAAACTTGCGACACCCTGCGCGCTGTCCTCTTCTCAGCAAAAACACAAGGTTGCAAGATTTGTCTTTCGTTCGTCCCTCCCCTTAAACGCCTCCAGCAGCATGGCCCTCATCCCTCCAGCGGCATCTCTCCCTCCCCTCCCTCATCGCTCCTCGGCTGCTTTGTAATGGTTCCCTGATTTCGCCGCAAGTGACGCTCCTAGCAGCGCGTTTTTAGCGACTTCTAATTATTCTAATTACTAGTTATTACCTTCTCGTAATATTATTTAGAACATTGGAATTGATTAGTGAAGAAACTCGAAAACTTCGTAGTTTTTCGATTTTTATAAATAACAACGCATTCTGCCATTTTGGTAATTTTTTATCATGTTTTTTAATTTTTTGCAAAATGTAAAAAGCAAAAAAGAATTTCATTGGCCAAAAAAAGTTGATGGTGAAAGATTCATGTCGATAACTTTATTTGCCTAGCTGCGAGAAGAAAAACCGTTTCAGGGGCAGTCACCATTGGCCTTAATCGAGTCTCTGGATTTCGCCAGTGGTAGCGCTGCCTATGCCAAGCGCCCGACTTCCTTGCAAAGTGCATTTGAAAGTGCCTGTGGTAGCTGCAGTTTTGGAGGACTGAATACTGTTGTTCTTGGAGATTTGTCAGTGATTCTGTGCAGCAGACTTCCTCATGAAACAATGAGTAAGTCACGGCGTTGTTTTGTGCCTGGCTGCACCTCAGGATATGAAGCCACGCTTAAGGAAAATAAGAGGTTGGGGATAAGGAACTAAAGTTTGTTCAAGCCAAAGGTTAGTGTGATATCTTTAAGAATGGGATATATCCAGTGATGCATTGCAAGCGTCGTATTGTTAAGTCTGTATCGAATATTTTAGCGCTTTAATCGTAGATCAGTTTAGATTAAACTCCAAAATAATGTGGTTGAACGCATCGTGTACCGCATGGCCGGGCTGCGCTTGTGATATCTTTAATTGTGGGAGATATCATGTAACGCATTGTAAACGTCTTAGTATTAAGTCAGTATCGATTATTATAGTGATTTAATTCAAGATTGGTTGATATTGGGCTCAAAACTAATGTGGCTGAACGCATTGTGTACCGCATGGCTTAGCTGCGTGATGAGACGCCATTTTCGAAATTAAGTCTTTAGGCGGATGAATGTAGTGCCTAGCTAACATGCATGCATTTTTGCCTTAGTTTTTCATCTCATACAGCCGATCAATATAAATTATATCATACCGAAGTATTTTCATTACGTTATGTGCACGTAGTCGCGGGTGTTCATGTTTGAGGTATAACGCTGTAACGTCACCACAGTCTAAACATGTTTAGACTGTGACTTCACTAAGACTTAAATGGATAGACGTATTTAATCTAATAATTCATTTTATTAAAGCAGATGTTACGTAAATTAATTGTTTACTGGACGCCAACAAAGGTTCGTTATAGGTGGTATCATGTCCGATGCATTAACAGTTACATGGAGAGTTCCCCAGGGAATGGTAATGAACCCCTTCCATTTCTTTTATGCATCAACGATATATGTGCCATAGTAGTAGCAAGCTTAGACTTATTGTAGACGACGCGGTAATTTACCGGGAAATATCAAATGTAAAATATAGTGAATCATTCGAAATGTAGAAATTCAAGTTTGAGGCGATATCGCATAAAAATAGCATTCACATGAATGCTAGTTTTAAATAAACCTAATAGCGAGTTGAAATAAATGTTTGGAAGAGGAATAACTAAAATGATCACTAGAGCAATCCATATAACATCAGTAAAACATAACAGAGATGTTACAGTTTCTTAGAAATTATCGCGGGGAAGACATCCGTGAGATATATCCGGCCAATTGCCAACAATAATGAAGGATTTAAGAATAGGGGAATAAGGAAAAGGGACAGAAATCCAAAGGAAGATGGTACTTTTCACTTGCTAGGCCCGACCTAAAATATGCAGTGAATACATAGGTATTCACTGCATAATTTAGGTTATTTAAAATGACTTAGGTTTGATTACAGATCCAGATAGTGTGAGGGTATTGAAATCAATATAGAAAGATTAGGTTGTAATTATTTCAGACCATAGGTTAAAATACCGATTAAAACTCCTGCAGGAGTGTAAGACTTACAGATTCTCTGAATATGTGACGAAATTATTGAAAGTCCAATCATATTTTTGGCAGGGTGGATTATGAAGATGTTTTGTAATGAGATATGTATCACAGAGAGTTCCAAATTTTCGTTTTTTTTGCACATATTTAGGGTCAGTAACTGATTATAGTTAAGGTACATATGGAAATCAAAATAGATGTTGTACAAATTGTTGTTGATGCAAAATAGATTAAGATGGTAGAAATTTTTTGAAATACACATTTTTGACATAAGATATGTGTTTGTGTTGTGTGTATATAAAGGTTATAATGTGTTGTGTGCTGGAGTGACTGACTAATCGAGTAGGTTCTATTTCATTGCTTTACATGTACTATGAATTTAGTGTCATTTGTAGCTAACATTTAATTTGTGTGGAAAATGTTGATCCAATATTTTCCTTGGCGGTGGCATTGTGCCTCTCAGTTACATGTAAGGACTAAATTTATGGAGAAGTTTAGTACACGTTTGGTGATAGTTCAGCTGCTGCCACACACCTTTGTGGTGGAGATGAAAGTAAGATAGATGTTGTTAGTATCTAGGGATAGATGAATACTGTAGATGAATAATATACTGTTGGCAAAACGCTTTCTTTTTCATTGTCAATTGTTCAAGTCATTGTGTACACTTTCTTTGATATTTCAATAAATACATCTAACTGTTAATTTACTCATTTTGTACTGTTCTTTGCAGTTTTTTTTGGAATAATATATCGGTTTGCAAAATGCGTTCTTTCTCATTGTTAATTGTTTAAGTCTTTGGCGTTTCCCAGTTTATATTAGCGTGTATGAGGTTTTACTAAGGTTTAAGTTACTCTATCTCCCGATTGTCACTACCGTTTTTCATTTCCTATAGCAGTTGTGAGAGTGCGTGTCTCCGTGACCGTGCCGTGGTTAACACTTCTTTAACTTACGATCTAAAGTAGCCCGCATAGCATATTCTCGTTGCCTTTTTATTAGAGCTATGACACAGAGGTTTTTTGTATTAGTACGATGCCGGAATGTTAGGCTTTCGAGCTGTCTTTTTTTACGTATCAATTAGTGTGTTTCAACTGTATTTTACAAGATAATAGCACCAGGGCTTTTTCAATATTTTTAATTCTATTCTGCAGTCCTTAATTACTTGTTTTCGAACGAAAATGCTCCTCTCGCAACGTATTTGCGACGGGCTTATACTCACGTTTGTCGGGCGCTTCGCGATGCCAGCGCCACTTTGGGGGAACCTATTTTACGCGACTGGGCTGGTATCAATGGCTTCGCGGGACTCGGGAATCCTATTAATATAGTATCCCTGGGGTAAACATTAAATGTGGACTACAGGAAGCTGCAACAAAGTTCTTGGGGGGTGGGGGAAAGTTGTCAAAAAGAAGCCATGGATGTCAGAAGAAGTTTTAGACCTGACTGAATACAGAAGAAAGTATAGTACATAATCCAAAAACTAAGGAATGGCAAGTTTGCTACAAAATAATAAAGAACGAAAAGCTGAGAGAAGTTGGCTAAACTCAGTTTTACGTGTGTAATTGTAAGGTTTACATGCAAACATTTACTTCGGTTACATATGTTACTTTGGTTTTAAAAAATTAATAAAAACATTATTGTTCCATTGTTTATGCATTGAACATGATATAATATTTATTCTCTCTCACGATAAAACAAGTTAATTAAGAATAAGACAAGTAATACCTAGAAATAACAAAGACTTTAACAGTCTATGGGCCCATAGCCACGAGAGAACTAAGAACTGTGATTGGAGATATAAAAATAAAATACTCATGAGAGAATCGTACATTATGACGTCGGCAATTGAGTTCAAGAGTGAAGACATCGCCTGTGTCAAAAAACTAAAAGACATCAATACTTTTCCAACGTGGCACTTTGAAGTTAAAATATTATTTCAAGCAATACAGCTGATGGATGTCATGGATGGAACAAGGCTACACGCATCTTGCGGAGAAGATCAACAGATGGTAGCAAAGTGGATCACGAAGGATGCTGCAGCTCAGCATGCAATATTAAGAATGGTGGACAAGACAGTGAAGGTTCATCTTTTGACGTGTGAAACCATAAAAAAAATGTGTATGATATGCTTCTGCACATTCATAAGAAGAAAACAGACAAGAAGAAGTGCTTAATGTTACAAGAATTTTACAATTATAAATACGATAAGAGTAAAGACATTTACACCCATTTTAGTCAACTACAAAGTTGGGTTTTTAAGCTTAAAGTTTTAAATGAGGAAATTTCTGAATAAATGCTCATTTCCAAAATTGTGACAATTTTGCCCAAAAAGTTCAAACATTTTATTAGCACGTGGGACTCGTCATCACAAGCAGACAAAACAATAGAAAATCTTATATCGCATTTGCCACCAGGAGAGTAAAAAAGTTTAAAGAGTTAAAAGAGGAAATACCTGTATCATTCAGAGCAGAAACTAAAAGACAGTATAACAGCGACGTTAAATGCTTCGTATGCAGGCAAAGAGGACATGTTAAGACACAATGTAAGAAGAAAACGTGCATAATGTGTAAGAAAACTAACCATGGCGAACAAGAATGTTTCCTCAAAAGTAAAGCTTGTAAGTATTGCAAGAAACTAAATATTAATCAGGAGACTGTTTCTTCAGAGATGATCATGAAGAGATAAAATAGAAACCTGAACAGACCGAAGAAAAATAATTACTACAGCAATGAGAAACCATCATAAACAATTAAGATTTCTTTCTTTGCCAATCACAGTGAATCAATAAATAAACTGGAGCTAAGCGATGACTTTGAGATGGTAGTATTTATGTAGTGGTTTTAATAAAATGATGATCAAAGAAAAAGATGTAATATCAGACATGAAAGAATACACAGACAGTGTAAAGATAGCAAAGAAAGGACATTTTATGTCAAAAAAAAGTTTAAGATCAGTCGAACTGGACAAATGTACCATAAATGAAGTATATTTAGTACCTGATTAGACATGAAATCTCATGTCATTAAAATGTATAACAAAAAGTAACAGAACGGTGTACTTTGACAATGAAAAAGTATACATCCTGAATGCCAAATTAGAAATACCAAAGGACAGGGTTATTATAGAAGGAAATAAAATGGACAATGGACTTTATGTTGTACGAGTGAAGAATCTGGTAAGAATGCTTTAATTGCTGAAGAGAAGGCAACAGGAATAGGATGGCACATGAAATTAGGCCACCTCAGTCATAGTCATTTGATGAAGATTCCTGAACTGTGCAATGGAGTATCATTCAAGGCTGATAAATTTAAAACCGTTGATTGCAGTATTTGTGCTAGAGCCAAACAAGTGAAACTATCCTTTAGATCAGTGAGAGAGACAGAGAGAACTAGTCGTCCCCTGGAAATAATACACTCAGATCTGTGTGGGGCAATAGATCCTCTAACCTATGACAACAAGAACTACTTCATCACACTGCTGGATGATTATACACATTTTTGCAAGGTATATCTCCTAGAAACAAAAACAGCTTCAGAAGATGCAGTGAAAGATTTATAAATGAAGGAGAAACCCACTTCAATATAAAAAGCCAGTAAGTTTAGGGGTGACAATGGTGGTATATCTAAAAATGAGCTACTCATTGCAAGGTGTAAAGAAAAAGGGATTATATTGGATTTCACCATTCTGCATACCCCCCAATTGAATGGAAAAAGTGAATGTTTAAATCTAACATTAATGAATAAAGCCAGAGCACTCATTTTTGATGCTAAATGTGAAAAATATCTGTGGAATGAAGCAGTACAAACAGCAGCCTATCCGGCAAACTAAAGTCCAACCAAAGGAATGACTCACAACCCTGCTGAAAACTGGTATAAAAAGAAGCCCAACTTGAGAAATTGAAGGACCGCGAACTGGCCACGAGAACCTTAATGGCATTACCCACTGAAATACAAAATAGCAGAAATTCCAAAGAGAAAAAACTCATTCGCCTTGACAGGGATTCGAACCCGGATCCCATGATTTGATCAATTTGTTGTACAGTAAGCATGTTAGTGTTTTAAGTTCAGCCTTAACCTCTTAGATGATTGCGCCATGCGTACGACGTCGACTGCTTTGTGGCATAATATGTCTAGCAGTTTGAAAACATCTAGCTCCTTTAAGGCCTCTAATATTTCACAGAGAAAAATGACGCCTTGGTAGCTTAACTGGTTAAAGCACCTGGCCGGAAATCAGGGGGTCCGGGTTCGAATCCCAGTCAAGGGGAATGATTTTTTCTCTGTGGAATTTTGTACCGACTTGAGAAATTTACAAATATTTGGCCACTAAGTATTTTCAAAAGTAGTAAAACCCCTGAAGAAATTGGACAGTAGGAGTAAAGAAGCTATTCTTGTAGGTTATGCTCCAAATGGATACCACTTGTGGAACGAAAATGAAAGAAAAGTTTTTGTTAGTAGAGATGTAATTTTTACAAACAACTTTCCTCTCTCTGCACACAAACCAGAAGTAGAAATCAATATAGAATTTTATGAAGAAAATGAAAATCAAGACCAAGAAATTCACCCAAACCAAGACAACAGAAGAGAGAAGAAATTGAGGGGATCAGAAGACCAATTAGAGAGAAAAAAAATACCTGCAAAATTTAAAGATTAGATAATGGATTTTGATACCAGTGAAGATGAAGCACTATTGCTTGATGGGGCTGTAAGCTGTGAAGAAAAACAGGAATGGATAAAAGCCATAAAAGATGAAGTAGACTCACTGATGAAGAATAAAACTTGGGACATATGTAGATGAATATGAAGCACGAGGTAAAGAGATCCTCACAAGCCGATGGGTTTTTAAAGTCAAAGATAATAGAAAATTTAAAGCCAGATTAGTGTCAAGAGGATGCTCTCAAGACAAGATAAATATAGCTTATAAAAATATTTTTAGTCCAGTGGTTGACACAACCTCTTTGAGATTGTTGTTTGCCATAGCAGCCAAGAGAAAATGGGAAACTCAAACGCTAGATGTGAAAACATCCTTTCACAATGGTGAATTACAAGAACCGATCTACATGAGAGTATCAGAAGGTTTTGACCAGCCAGAAAAAATCTATCTCCTGCAAAAGTCACTCTATGGACTTCGACAAGCACCTTGTCAATGGAATAAGAAGTTTACAACAACCCTCAAAGAACTTAACATGATTCACCTGAAGACAAAGCAGTGCATCTTCAAATCACAAGCTGGAGATATGTTTTTGGCGATACAGGTTAATTGATGGAATAATTATTGGAAAAGACAGGAAAGATTAAGCAATTGCTAGATAAACTAAGGAAAGCATTTTAAATAACAGTCGAGTTAGAACCAAAGTCATACATTGGCATGAACATAGTAAAAACTGAAGGAGGAATCATTATTTCTCAGGAAAACTATGCAAACCTAGTACTGAAGAGCTATGGCATGGAACACTCAAAACCAATGAAGACACCAATTACTCCTGATATCAAACTGAATGAAGAATATGAAGATATTGAATATCCTGGAAAAGAAATGAAATTCAACTATCGAGAAGCTGTTAAAGGCTCTTGTATTTGTCCTGTAAGACACATCCAGGTCTCAGATTTGCATTGAACTATGAAAGTAAATCGATGAAAAATCAACAGAAACAAGACTACATGAATATTAAGAGAACCCTCAGATCTTTAAAGCGAACAACTAATGCTGGTATCTTCTATGGTAGGGAAAAGAATTCTTTGATGAAAATTGTGAGTTTGTTGCACATTGCTATTCAGACTATGGGGGTGACGTTAGAATCAGAGAAAAAGATATTAGAAAATAAATTTGAAGGAAGACTACCACAGGTTTTGTTAAAATGTTGAATAACAGTCCAATTTCTGAGTGTTCTCAGCGACAAGCTGTTACAGCACAGTCCACAACAGAGGTCGTACTTATCACTGCTTGTGAATGCTCTAAAGAACTTACGTATCTGGTAGAGTTAATGAAAGAGCTTACACGTGAGAAAGTTAAAAGTACCATAAATGTTGACTATCAAAGCACAATTAAGTTGATTTAAGTGGGAAGAATTAAGTATACATATTGAACTAAAATATTTCTTCGTCAAAGATGAATATTATAAAGGTTTGTTTAATATTAAATATGTAACAACCGAGCATAATGTTGGTGATATTCTGACTGCACCACTGTTTTCTATTATTTTCGAAATATGTGCTAAAGAACTGCTATTTTACAAATGAGTAAAAATATGAAACGTGCTATGATAATTGAATTACTTAATATCTCAAATTCTATATGATAGAAGAGAATATTTTATAGAAGTTTAGAGAAGTTTATTGTCTATTGGAAATATTAAACAAAACAAAAAAGTGAAAGCATTTGTTCTTAATACTAATTGAGAATTTGATGAATACTTAATAATGTGCTAAGATTTTTACTATATTAGCAGAGCTTACATTTGTATTGAAATTTAAATATAATAGTATTAATTTAACTTAACACTGTCCGGCATTTACAGGGGAAAGTGTCCAGAGAAGTTGGCCAAACTCAATTCAGTTACTCGTATGTAATTGTAAAGTTTGACATGCAAACATTTACTTTGGATATATATGTTACTTTGGTTTTAAAAAACAAATAAAAATTTAATTATTCCATTGCTTATGCATTGAACATGATATATTATTTATCCTCTCTCACGATAAAACCAGTTAATTAATTAAGAATGAAAAAGAAATATCTAGAGATAACCATGACTTAAACAGGTTATGGGCCCAGAGCCACGAGAGAACAAAAAACTGGAAATGGAGATATAAAACATGAAATAAGTGGCAATGCCAGGAAAGCTAGAGAAATGTGGATGAAGAATCTATGCGAAGATGCACAGTACAACCTTGCACTTGGAAAGGTGGAAGCTGCCAACAGGCTAGTGAGGAACCACTTCAAAGAGTGGAGTGCAAGAAGAAATACCATGAGGTACAAAAATGGAGAAGTTTTGATTGAAAATCAAGAAAGTGAAGAGATGGAAAGATTATTTGGAGCATGTTTATTTATGGCAGTGAGGCAGTGACGATGACAGCAGCAGGGAAGAAAATGGTGAAAGCATCCAAAATGTGGTGCTACAGAAGATTGATGAAGATTAAATGGATCGACCAAGTAAATAACAGGGAAATTCGAAGAATAGTGGGAGCAAAGAGAAGTCTTTGGAATACTCCTAAAATATAATAGATCATTTAAAAATCCAGAAACGCCAAATAATGGGTTACCGTCCTCCTCATGTTAATAAGCATGCAAGCACTCTCCATATGAATTAAGCATTCTCCACTCAAGGTTTATCACTTGCCATTAAGACTGTGGTGGAATGCATTTGTGATCTTGGTTTCGGAGAGGAGTCATTCCCAATTACAGTAACAAACTACACGAGTACAGATAATAGAATCAAAGATACGAAAAGATACAATGACAAGCTGCACCTAGGTTTCCTATTACCAAACGAAATGGGGGAGAGGGGAGCATAAACAATACTGGGGTCAAAGACATTTGATTACTACCGAAAAATTCCCAAGAAGACTAATTCATACCAAAACGTAAGAGATTTCATTCCTTGTTGTACGGCATGAGGTAAGTCTCGAAGGCAGGAGTCGTGAAAATCAGTCCATTGTTGGCTTAAGAAAGTTCGGAGGCTTGAATCTCTGTTTTCTTCCTCCACCACACACGATCTCTCAACAAACACTTGGAGTTTGGAGTCACAACATGCAAAAAGGGAGAAAAAAATAACCTTATTAAATAAAACTAATCGCGAATTAGAAATTCACTGGAGTTGAAAATAAACAAAATTAACTAAGTTCAAATAAGCACCACTCACTGGCTTCCTTAATAACTTTTATGCTTGGGAAACTAGAGTAGGTAGATACTCAATAATAGTAAATCGCAAGTTTGAACGAGAGGAATTATTCCTTGCTGCGGCAAAGTTAGTAAAGTATCCCTACAATGCACTACGAAACATGTAAAGAAAACGTATAAACAGCTTCAAATTATGTTCAACTCTAAAGCGAGAAAAATTCACAACCTAAGAACTAAAATCACGGTTCAATTATATGGAGAAACTGTGAGTTAACTCACCCAATATGATTTAACTACAAACATACAAATTCTCAGGATGAGCGGTGACAATTGTTGCAAGTCCAGCTGAAACACGAGCAACCCTGGAAATAGGTGAAAATTACTTCAGTGAATTGCATGAAGTTTTCTGCGCATTGAGTAGAATGATTACAGGCACTCGGTTTTAGAGAGCATGATCCATACACTCCTTATAACTTCATAGACTAGTACTACCTGTAGAGACAAGAAAATCAAACCTAGCGGTGTTCACTCGTCGCATTCGACTTCATTAGTATACCAATTGCCATCCACAAAGTCAATCAAACGACATGTAAGCAAACTAGCTCTCAACAAACAAATATATCAGTATAACAAAAATTCGAGCATATTTATAAATCAATACTCGCATCTTTCCAGGAAGAAATGTCTTCCGCGATTACTCTTCGTCAACCTACTTAGACGTTTCAACCCCTGGCACACTCCGAACTCGACTGACGCACAAAAAAAAATGAATGGCGATTGCCGAGGGGGTATTGTGGTATTGTCGCTGGCTGTGCTCAACGACAGGCAGGTGGAGGGGGCGGAGGGGGTTAATCTGGAAGGGAGACGGGCGGAAAGGAAAGCGGAAGATTGGGGAAGGTTGGTCTTTCGATGGGAAAAATGTAGACCGGGCGAGGAATTCTCGGATAGAATAAATCCAATGGAGAGATCCATATGTGAAATTTGCCCAATGCCATCTTGAAACTCAGCCGTAACCACCCGTAGAGGATTGGAACGAGATTAGAAGGCGCAGGAGAGGGCATATGGGTACATGCTAGCCAACGAGTGACAACGAAGGCAGAAAATCCATTAGGCCCCTACTCCTGTGGACTAAACCCGGTGTTTTCTTTGGCCTCTTATGGAGATTTTAAACATATTACAATGTGAATAACAATTGAGACAGAGATTGTGTGGTCATTATAAATTGAGTACTGGTCTTCACAATCAGGGATCGGGTTCGATTCCCGGCTGTAGAAGAAAATTTTCAGTGGTTTTTTGGTCCCTACTTAGTGCTGTACAGAGAGATCTTCAAGTTCTGTACTCCGTCTATCGGATGGAGCGCTACACCGTGGGCCTCTTGGAGCCTTTCTTTTGGATAAGGCTAACTACTCCGGGTTTTCTTCTCCCATCTTCCGTTCCATGAAAGCCTCTTCTCTACGCAATCACTAACGTACTCTGAATTGTGCAAATGATTATAGCTGTCGGTTGCCTCCTCTAAATAATTATTACTAATATTACCCTTCAAGGGTATCGTGTCCGAAATACATTTCGGCGGCGTCAGCAGTCCTTGTAAAGAAAAATTTAGAGAAGTATAAATGTATTTTATTCTACAGGAAGATAAGTCTTTCCTTAACAGCAGGTACAAGTTCAATATCTTGGAATTACATACGTTTGCCTGAATTGTCACTTTTTCTATTATTTTCACGAATTTTACTCCAAATTCTATCTACTACTCCTATTTTCACCGCGTGCATCGACAAAATCATCAATGAAGAGTGTGAGTATAGATTCAATATGTTTGTGCCAATCGAAAATGGTCATCCTTGCCTCGGGAATCAGCTGCGAAGTCGCCTCCAGTACCTTCTACCTCCTTGCATCTGCTTACCTTCCCCAGACTGTACGTGCCTAACAAAATAGCCAATCTTGGGTCACGAATCAACTGAGATGTTGCTTCAAGTGCATCTAATATCCTTGTGTGCAGGCCTATCTTCTGCATATAAGATGATCTTCTTACGATAGCCAAATTTTACCATTCCATTGGTTGTGAAGGTGGAGGTTATAAACACCATAAAATTTATTTCTAGTTTTAATTCATTTCAAAATTTTTATTTAATTGTAAATTACAACTGAGCAACGAAATATTTTATGGAAGTTGACATGATTTGAAATAGGCAACTATATTTCTTGTTAAGGATTAGATTTTTATGGTACTTTCATTCATCTGGTTCATGTCTGGTGTAGGACAATAAATACTACTAAAATCTTCGGAAAGAAAATACGATTGTAGATTGTAAGACGAAGAGCGAATATAGTTGTTGCTATTTTTATGACAAAGATAATGATATACATACATTGTGGTTGTTCGCAATGAACTAAAATCAATCACTTTCACGAGGAAAAGTCTCGAGTGAAAAATTAGTTATGGTTTCGAGAGAACACGAGAAGCGGATAATATCAATCTTAGTTATTTAGGTAGCATCTGCTCATTACACAATCAGAATATTGCAAAACGCCAAAAAAAGAACTATTTTAATGGTTGATTACGTATTTCTTAGGACAAAATTTTTATTCCCGCCTGCCATTGTGTCAGATGCAGTTGAAGGTTGTTCAGTTCATATTTGGGCCAGGTTATTAATGTGTTTCATACGCAGTACCTTTTTTAATCCCTTAACCCTTCTTAATTTCGAGCATACTTTAAAGGAGAAAGGTTTTGGAAGTGAAAACCAAATTTATATTGGTATTTGTTTATGTAAATGCTGTTTCTCATGTGGGACCACGGAGGGCTAAGTAAAGTAATCATATGCTGTGAGTGATAAAAATGAAAGATGAAAGACATAGAAACTAATTCCCTGAGGAAGAATTGCTGTAGAGAGTATGATAACCCATTAGTAATTGTAAAATAAATAAATTAATTTAAAGACAGTTCCGAATGGTTATTAATAATTTCCGGGAGCACGAACGAAGCGTTATTATCATTATTTCACTTCTTATGTCTCCCTCTCTACAATAATTAGTTTTCGCAAAACTTTAAAAATGAACTCGGATAGACCAACATGTTATGTTGGTCTATCCCTTGATACACACACCCTAGTAGTGGCTTGTGGGGTAATGTGTAAATTAAGTACATCTACATAATACCCGGCAAACTACCACAAAGGTGTTAGGCAGGGGGTGAAATAACACCAAACATGCATTAAATATCATGCATTAAATATCATGCATAAAAAGGATTAGTAATTATATTCAGCTTAATTTCACAATTAAAAAAATATAAAAAAAAACAAAGCAAGAATGAAAAAACATGTTGTTAGTTGGGTTAATTTAAGTCCTCATACAAGAAAATTACGGTTAAGAGTGATGATCTGGGACCATGTCTCAGGTAGTGACCAGAAGGGTGTGTCCCTCCTCGGGAACGGTCCTAATCCGCGACCCTTTCCCGAGCTCCGAGGCCCTAGCTGGCCTCTCTCCTCGACCCACGCGGCGGGGGGCTACCACGGCGAAAAGTGGCCGTACCAAGTATAATTTAAACTTTAACAGCTACGCCATATTGCAATAAATACCAGTTTTCATCGTACTCCTGATAATCGTGCGAGTACACACGTCTTTTAAACGTCGTTCTACGATGAAAAATAACAGTTTTATAGATTTTCGTAAAAATGCTGTGGGCGACTGCCGGAAAAATGGCAACCTCGCAGTGAAATGGAGGGGGTTCCGCGAAGTTTGAATATGTCTGGATGATATTCTGACGCTTTCCTCATTATGTATTACGTGTCTAGTTTTGATTTTGGTGTTATTGACGTCAATGAATGATATGTAACACTGTCGATGAGAGAGTACGAGAAAGAAGGTATTAGAGCGTGTGGAAAGGAGATCCGCTAGATTTGTTAAAGGCCGATTTGATAATTGTATAAGTGTCACGAGTTTAATGGAAGAACTAGGGAATTATTATCTGAACGCAGGTTAAAATTTAGGTTGAAACTTTTAAGAAAATTCTAATCCTATTTGTTCACTGATGACATTCGATATATATTGAGAACACCTGCGTATTATGCTAGGTTTGATCACATTAACAAAATTAGAGAGACAGATTGTCGTACCGATAGATTAAAATGTCATTTTTCCTGCGAACCTTAAGAGAGAACAATAGGCAGCGTAGCAAAGGGGTAGGTAGGTGAAATATATTCAGAGACATCTGTAGTGCATGATGCATGTAATAACAACCAAAAATCCTATTCTCATTATGCAGATGCTACCATGCAGCTGCTTGAGGCAGTATTATCTAGCATGTATCCATTTAATATCCTAGTTGCATGTCAATAGTGCATGTTTGGTGATCTTCACCCACAGCCACACACCCTTGTGGCTCACAGGGTATTACGTAGACGTAGACTGTCTTTACCTAGGGAATGTTTCCAACATTATCTGTCAGCCATTTCTATAGGAAAAACTACACTTTGTTCTCGATCGCTTAAGAATTCCCTGATTCAAGACATTACCTCGTTGTCCACCCCTAAGATGTTATTTTTATAAGTGACTTTGTGCTTGAGAATTTATGAAATGTATTCTTACAGTCACAGAAATAGGCGAGGCATCTCTTGAACTTACTGACTATACACTTGAACTTAAATTTCTTCTGAACCTGCAGTTTTATTTGGACTTACTACATCCACAACTACATAATACCTGCGAGACACCTCCAAGGTACGTTCTCACAGACATTCCATATATTATATTCCTAAAAAGGTAATGAAAAACCAAATTAATAAAATAACAGTTATGTATCCGCAGAAACATGAAAATACATTTCAGGATGTGATTATTTCTAATAGTGATTTACGCTACCAATTCATTTGCCTCAAATGGCATAGAGACTCTTAATATCTGAGCATTTGGTAACTACAAAATATATCTACATAATACCCTTCGAGTCACCCTAAGGGTGTGTGGCAGGGAATGAGTTCAAAAAGAGTAAGCTCGAAAATTTACATAGCGGAGTGAATGCGGCTACAATCCATTCCACACACTTGCCGCCCCGTTGCAGACAGACCACACTCGACTGCGCGATTGAAAAAATAATGAGAAACTCGGAGTCGCAAACGGTCGCAGCATAACTCATCTGGTTTGTAGTGTGGAAGCTTTGTACATAGAGTTTCCCCAAATAAGTTACTTCGTGATGCTCGGCGATGCAATCTACTTTTTCTCTACGTATTTAAAAAAAAACATAAATGAGCGTCCGCCATTTTGTTTATATATCTTTGCTGAATAATTACAAAATGTAAGAAGTCTACATTAAAACGAAGATGAAAAACCGTCTCATCTCATTGCATCACTTTTTATTACAATTCTTTACCCATAAACTTTCAACATGGGGTTGTTCCCATAACATGTACTGCACTGCATATATAACAACAAACCTATTGAAGCAGCAAGTCAATCGAATGCCAGCCACCCCTACGTGTACGCGTCACGTGTACATTGAAATTAATTCAAAATAATTGGCAATCAATTGAAATTTAATACCGCTGGATGATAACTTACCCTACCCTTACTGGCATTTATTTTGCGTACATCTGAATGAGCTCTTCCAGTGGTGAACTTTATGTTAATACATAATTGGGTGCATAAGTGCACAGATATGGATATTAAAATACATGAATAGTTAGTTATAGTGTCTACACTGGAATGGAAAACTCGGTGTTTTCACCTTCTAGTCCTATGAGTTGCTTGATATTTGATCATTTGTTTTAAAGAGCTAATAGTTTGTTGTTTGTTTGATTTAATTTCTTGTACAATCTGTACATTAGTTGTACTAAAAGATTCCCCCATCCCTCCGTTAAAAGTCAACGGGCACCTTCCACTAGTGCTCTATGAATGTTCGCAGGAGAAATAAGATTTAAATATACTTATCCAAAATTTTATTCTCAAGATGTAATCAAAATGGTCGCCCCTACACTTTTGCTGCTCGATCGTGGCGAGGTTGCATGGAAAAAATATATGAGACCATAGTATAGGCAGTTGCATTTTGGTATAAGGACTTTACGCTAACCCAACTAACAGAATTATATTGTATGCTTGCTTTGCTGTTTTTATCCTCTTTAAAGATTGAAATTTAGACTAGTTTATTATTATTAATTCTTTTTATGCGCGATATGTCGTGCATGTTTGGTGAGAATTCACCCCCACCTTACTGTGGCTTCCTGGGTATTGGGTACATGTAGATGCCTTGAATTGTGTAATTGTACTTAATTACAATTCGAAGCAAAAGTGTTTGGAATAAATATAAACCATAAATTGAGATTTGTAAAAAGATTATTAGGCAAGTTGGACGAAAAAGTTAGAGAAATAAGCTACTTCTCCCTACTTTTGAAGGAGGCTGAAAAACGAAGTTAGAACGCGTGCAGCGAAGATCGGCAAGATATGTTAAAAGTTGTTACGATAGTTCTAAAACCCCATTTCTGTCCAACGTTGCGAGTACACAACGCTATTTTCGCGATTTTTTCCAGTACATCTGAATTTCCTGTGTACTTTTGCATTTGATAGACATACTGCACTCCGAAGAAAATGGAAGGAGATTCCCCTCCCTCAACTCCGATATTTCCAGTAGCTGACCGATCAGTGAGCCTTTATCAGGATCCGAGAAATAGTTATGCCAAGTGCATTTCCTCTTACTCTGACGAACTCACAAAAAAATTTCCTCCAAACGACATGCACCCTCATCAAGAGCCTTGGCTTGCTGAACACCAGTGACCATTGTGAATAGAAGTTCTGAGAAAATGCATTGTGAGCATTTGTTCCTTGCCAATCCTTCCCTTCTCCTCTCTTGCTACACCCCCTGTTGCTCGGAGGCCCATTAACGCCGGAAAATCCCTACCCAGGGTAACGCTGCCCTTTTCCCCCAACCCCTTACCCTTCTGCCTCCTTACCTACAACAACCCTACTCAAATGCCCGCCTTTCCCCCCCCCCTCCTTTCTCCCCATCCCATTCCCCCCCTCCTTTCCCCTCTTGCCACTACGCTCCCAGATTTTGTATGCATTGGGAATTAAAAATTATCATTCTTACCTGAAGATGTCACCATGTGATGAAACTCGGGTCGTAAAAGAGAAATCAATTTAGTGGAGCATTACGAAGTGTAATTTTTATATCCGATATGGAGAGGTTCCACATACTGAAGTTATTACTAATATGTATTTTGTAAAAACTGGGTTCAGATTCGCCCATCGCTCACCATAATTCACTTATTGAAAAGTATAAATGATCTGAAGTCGTAAAAAAGGAAGCTTCTCGGAATATGTTCGGATTTTAAAAGGAAAACTCTGGTTGAACAATTGCTGGATAACCTGAAAGCCTTTTTGTTATATGTGAGGTCTGTTCAGGAAAAAAAACCGACTCTTCATCCGCTAAGAAACGAAAAAGGCGGAGTTTAATCAAGGCGTATGGGGAAGGCTAACCTGGTGCTTTATTACTTTCAAAGCGTTTTCACTGATTCATTTGAGAACACATCCATCACGGTGAATGATAATTTCTAGCGAACGATATATATTCTGCCGATGGCGATATCTTTTGCTGGAAATTGTCATTCACCGTGATTTATGAATTCTCAAATGAATCAGTGAAAACCCTTTTAAAGTAGTAGTTTCACGAGTTAGCTTTGTCCAAATTGCTTGATACTGTTTCACCTTTTTAGTTTCTTAGTGTTGCTTGTTGATCTATTGCCTAGAACTTCCCTCACGTATGACCAAAAGGCTTTAGGGTTATTCTGTAACTGTTCTGGAGTGAGTTCTCACAATCATGTACTACACTATATAAAACAAAGCTAATTAAACAGCAAGACAATCAAATGACAGCCATGCCTACGTAGAAACATGCACTCACTACCTTCAGATATGCTACAAGTGATAGAAATAGTAAGTGCGAGAGTAATTGACAACTGCGAAAATGCATACCGATCAAAAACGATCATGGAGAACAAACGAGACGTGCTGTTAGTATTCGATAGCATGATAGTAAGCAGGCATTACTAAGATAATAAACTAAACAGCTACACTACCTGACGACAAACCAAACTGTAAATTGTCATTTACAGTTGTTATGGTGTCTTATCGTTGGCGGAAAAATGACATTTTAAAACAGTACGTTCTGCAGTCTATTTCTCTCATTTTTTTCTCATGATCTAGCCTGCCGTAGTATGTCGGGTTTCATGAAATGCCCTTAGTGTCGTCAGAAAAGAGATCGTCTTGGTATTTGTACAAAAAATTAAGTCTACACTTTAGCCGACGTGTCGGTGGAACAGCGTTTCTATTCTAATAGTTGCAGAAGGCTTGTAAGTTGTTACCCTTACAATACTGTCGTGAATGTCGACTATTTACATATCGTGCAAATCTTAACTGTAAGCGTTCGAGCTCGGTTTCTAGTCATACACCTTAAGGATCTAAAATACTGGCAGCGTATTGTAACTGAAGTCTAACTAGGGAAAATAACATTATTACTTTAAGTTTTTAGTCGCACTTAACAAGAACCCTTCTTACAAATTCCAATTCACGATTAGCTTAACCAGTTATTTCGCGAAAATGTTTACCACTTGAAAGATCATGTGTCAGTTAAACTCCGAGGTATTTTGCAGATTCGACCGTATCCAAACTGCTTTGTTCTATGCGTCAAGTGTAATCAGGAGAGTTGTTTTCTACCAGAATTTCATTAATACACTTTTTTCAAATTTAATTCTAGCTGACACGTATCGCACCACTTTTGAATTGCCTCTAGGTCTTTTGTGAGAGCTATCATTATATCCGCGAATTTCCCTGTACACTACTGTATCGTCCGCAAATAATCTAAGATTACTATCAACTATTTCTTCAATGTCATTTATGCATAAAAGGAACAATAGTGGAATTATCACACCTCCCTGAGGAACGCCCGAAGTGACTTTCACTTCATTAGAGGTTACGACGTCTGAACAAACTTTTGCACACAATCACTTAAGAATTCTCGAATCCAAAGTATTACATGATTATCTAATCTGTTCAAGTTACGACGCTACTTCTCCCTTATTGGACATCACTTGGAATACGCTGCCAAATTCGCGTTTGAAAGATGACAAGTTTGCTCTGATATCAGAGGTTTGGATCAGACTTATAGCAAACTATCAAAGCATGTGGATTCCCAGTCCATATATTTCCGTAGATGAGCAGCTTTTGCCGTCAATGTGCAGGTGTCGATTGATAAAATTCATGGCTTCCTAGCCTGACAAATATAGGCAGAAATACTATATGGCCGTAGATAAGGATTCAAAATGTATGTTGAATGCCATCCCTTATCATGGGTCCTATTGGTGAATGGCTTAGAGAATTTGAAGTCAGAAAACTTGCCGGCCCATTCCTAAGCAAATTCCTACTTTTTTACTTCACTTTCACTAGCAAATTATTTGAAAACAAACGAACAATTTTGCTACGCACAATGAACAAAGCTAAAGGGGGAGTACCGGACTAGCTCAAGAGTAACTTTATAATACTGAGGATCTCATATATCGCATGGATCCATCGAAGGTTGGTGGTCCCCATCGCCGCTGTCAGGTGCGAAAATATTGTATATAAGGAAAAAATTCTTATAATTGTGCATAATGTTATTAGCTAGTGTCCAAGAAATGTGTCGCTGCTGTTTCTTACGTTTGTATTTCGAGTAATACACAGTCTAGAGACGAAGAACACATATAGATACCTGCAAGTAATTTAGTGGCCTACTCAAAATGTAATATCAAACTCTCCGTAAAATTGGTGCCAAAGATAAGAAATGTCGTTACATTGGTACTCAATACGAATATTTGTTTGCATCATTATTTATTTATTTTTATATTATATTTACTTAACTGTAGTTTGTTTTAATTTTCGATAAAAAGCTTCTACACTTGACTACTTCCAAGAACTCATAAAAATGTTTCCCTTCTCAAAATATCAACAAAACTATGCACCAAATATAAAGGTATTAGACAGTGTAAAATACAAAAAATATTGGTTTTATTGCTCGTAATATGAAATCCCATAATATTGTAGTATTTAGACTACAACAAATTGTAGTTAAAATGAATAATGCTCTTAATCTAAAGTCTCTTCTTAGTAAAACAATTGATTCCTGAATTAAAAAGACAAGTTAAGTCACCAGACACCTAAGATTTCCGATGGGACATTTTTGTCCCCTCAGCGGTATTAGGAATGTTGTACAATCCAGCGGTTCTAGTGTTTTCATAATGATTCCAACCCTAATTCTTGTATTAATTCTGATACACTACTCAACCTATCGTAACACCTTTTAACGCTCTTTTAGCTGCTCTACGCTGCACACTGTCTAGTGTGCAGCGTAAAGCAGCTAGGTTCGTTAAAACCTAGTTCATTTGGATACCATACACTGGCTACATACTCAAGGTGGGGCCTAACTAGTGAAAAGTAACATCGCTCTATTATCTTCTCATCACATTTCCCATGTACTCTTTTTATAAACCCTAGCTATGATATTATGTAGTTGTAGATGAAGTCCAAATAAATCTCCAGGTCCAAAAGAAATTCAAGACCAAGTGTACAGCTAGTAAGTTCAAGAGAAACCTCGCCTATTTCTTTGACTGTGAGAATATATTTGGTAAATTGTCAAACAGAAAATAACTTATAAAAAAACATTCAGGGGTTGGGGGACGACGTTAAATCTTGTATCAGGGAGTTCTTAATCGATCGCGGACTATGTGTTGATTTACGTATAGACATGGGCGATACATAATGTTGGAAATATTCCCTAGGTAACAATTCGGTAAAGACAGTGATACATATCATTCATTGACGTCAATAACACCAAAATCAAAACTACACTCAGTAGACGTACGCACACATAATGAGGAAAGCGTCAGAAAATCATCCAGACATATTCAAACTTCGCGGAACCCCCTCCATTTCACTGCGAGGTTGCCATTTTTCCGGCAGTCACCCACAGCATTTTTACGAAAATCTATAAAACTGTTATTTTTCATCGTAGAACGACGTTTAAAAGACGTGTGTACTAGCACGATTATCAGGAGTACGATGAAAACTGGTATTTATTGCAATATGGCGTAGCTGTTAAAGTTTAAATTATACTTGGTACGGTCACTTTTCGCCGTGGTAGCCCCCCGCCGCGTGGGTCGAGGAGAGAGGCCAGCTAGGGCCTCGGAGCTCGGGAAAGGGTCGCGGATTAGGACCGTTCCCGAGGAGGGACACACCCTTCTGGTCACTACCTGAGACATGGTCCCAGATCATCACTTTTAACCAAAATTACTACCCGTCTGGTGACCCCGCGATAGACTATCCGCATTTGTATGTACCAAGTGAATAGGTATCATAGGCTTAAATTTCACTCATTATACTAATTACATATCAGTAATAAGTATAATGAGTGATCAGTCATTACATTTCATTCGGTAGAGTAATTTACGCTTCACCAAATATACTCATTACATTGCAGTCAATACATTAATTACGTGCTCATTGCATTTCGCTCAATTCGTCGGTTCCATTGACGTCGCCTGAAATATTTCCGGCGAGGTCTAGGGCATTCAATTCGATACACCATTCAAACGATGCCGATGCCTCATTTTGTTCTGAGGTGCTTCGCTCTCGACCATGAGAGCGAAAGCGATGAGGAGTCATTTCAGCGTTTGCGAAACCCACGACCTTCCAAGTTCAAGAACGAAGCAAATCTTCGTCTTAGTTCCTTGTTTACTTCGTACTAGGCAACGACACAATCCCGAACAGCTGTTCAGAGGTGTGGAATCCTTGCGAGAATGCTTGGAGGCCATTCCGTCTTGTAATAAGAAGCTGATTTTCATATTAATTCTTTTGCAAGAAGTATCCGCTAGTGTTTCAGTGAGTGAGAAAGTCTAAGATTGGCGAAGAATCATGATGAGAAGTGTCGTGAACGTGAGTTATTCCCGTGAATATCATGTGTCTCACCAAATCCTGACTCCAAAGAAGCCTGTTAGTAAATCGACACTCCTCAAGATGTTAATGCATAAGTTATCCAGCGTAATTTGTGAGTGTTTATCAAGTACCAAGCAGTGTTTCATCCTCGCAAGTGAAATGTGAATAGTAGTGCTTCAGTTGCATGAATCACTGGATGAGCGACCAAGTTATGTCGTGTCGTGCGTCATGGTTATGTGCCTTGCCGAGAAGAATTAGCTGGAAATCGTTGCAGTGAATCTACTACCCTAGCTGTAATGACGGTAGACAGGTCTTGGTGTTCCCGTAAAGGTAAGCAATTGCCTGGTTTGCTTCCATTTCCCATGTTTACGTAATTATCCACGTCCAAATGTGATTTGGGTTGCTGAAGTATTCTGCGAACGATGCCGACGAATTACGTTGTTGTTGCTGCAGTAGGAAGGTTACTATTGGCTACTGTCAATCTTTGTTGTAATTCAAGGTAGATATACGACAGATCCAGATCCTAAATCCTATTATATCCAGAAAGCAACTAGAAGGGCGGTTGGCAGTGGTTTCCAGTGGTTTTAGTGAAGAGATTCTTTCATTTGATTACTAACAATATTAGAGGAAAATGGACTTACTATTCGAACGTCAATGGGCATATTAATCTGAAACTAATTTTTATATAACTATTTCAATAATTGAAATAATTCTAGCAATGCAAAATTGAAATCAGTTATCAGATGTCATTCAACTGTAAGTGTTGGTAGACCCGAAATAAAACCCCTGCAGGTTGCATAATGGTGTCATATTTGTTTGAAAACAATTTCTCTTTTTTTAATATTTCATTATGGGACATTTTTCAGAAACTTGAGGATTACAACGTGTATTGGGAATTTTATCACTTTTTCCCGCCAAAACGAGTAGTTTACGGACGTAATAGCAGGTGCCGCTCTTAATAATTTTTATGGTAAACTATTTTTGGAAAACGAATCTTCTTACCATTGTAGGCAATTGTGAATATTTAAAATGCATATCCAGCAATGATATAAACAAGGGAATATTCAAATTGCGAAAATAATTCGCGTTTTTGGAATTATTAATCACGATGAATTCCATATTGCACCTCGGTGATTGGTCTGGTCTCGGTGACGTCACGCCCGACAGTGACGTTCAATCGCGTGATCAGACAGTCTTCAGTATTCATCTGGACGCGGTAATAGAAGGGCAGGTGAGTTTTCAGCCCCAATTTAAGAAACTTTTACTTTAAGTCAGTTTCCATTATTAACCTTCAGATTATATTCTTTCTAGAGCTATTAATAAGATGATTCTAGTGAACCACATTATTAACGTTCATCGAGTTTGGAGTTACCTTAAAAGTGAAATCCGGAGCAACTAGTGACTTAATTTTCTGGATGTACATACGAAGAGTAGAGATATATTCCGAGATACATATACCATGTACTTGACTACATTTGAAATTCTTGCTTTACTTAGTAATTCACTCCTGCATATGTCATGAATAATTCTTTTGCCATTGATTGATGAGTAATTACAGTAGCAGTGCAGAAAAATTTGTTGTTCCGTCAGTTTATGGTTTGAATTTTTTACAGCTAGGAGTTATTCGAGTTGCCTGCGACGTAAAACGGGATCTTCGTCATCGATCACGTGGGACTTTATGAGGGACAACTGGGAATTCGAGAGACTGTGAGAAATTCTTGCAGTGGGTTGATGGTAAGTCCGCTTAATTGCTAATATTTTTCATTGACAAGTGTTTTCATTTTCGCGTAATGTTTTTCGCGCCTTTTTGTGATTCTTTTACTTCTGGTCGATGCTAGGTTGTTTTTTCTTAAACCGTGACTTCCCGCCGAAAATCTCAAAAGATTGCTTCGATTCCTAGAATTTTCCCGGGCGATCCTTGACTATTCTTGCTGCATCTCCACGCGTTATTCGAGAAATTTCATTCTATTTCCCTTTCTTCCTGTTTGAAATTAACTTAAAATCGAGATTAAACGATTGCTGTCGATAAAACAAAGTCGAAAGTGCAGTCGCGTATCTTCACTTTCTACCTTCTTGGAATTGATTTGATTTTGTGGATAATTTCAGTTTCGCAAACTGATTTCTTAAATAATTAACATCTATTGCATTGACCTCGTAGGCGATCTCCATTTATAAGCCCAATTCACATTGTGCAATCAATTCTCATCCTGTATGTTACAGGAGAAAGTAAGTGTTTCGTATTAGACGTTAACTTATTACGTGATAATTTAAAATGATCCAAGGTTCACGACGTTAATTTTCGAATTTTGAGTCTATAGCCGACGTTTGAGCTACATTTTTATGATATTTTTTTAGCGATATTACTGTTTCTTGTTACTACGGAACAGAGACGGATAGCACTATAGCATATAGGAAAGGGATACAGCTGTACTGATTTTCGTCAATATTTTTGCTCGGGATACGATGTATGAACAGCCTATTCGCTACGTGGCGCAAGATTATGGATATTATTTTAATTAAGTAGGTAGAGTCCGCTATTTTTCCATTAACTGATGATTAATTACAGCATTAAGCACTTCTGGGAAGGCCCTGCACACAACATCATTTTTGACGGAGCCAAGCTGATCAAGACCGCCATACAATATTTCCCAAGGCTCATACGCGAGGCGATCGAAACGGCCAAACACCCCAACAATTTTAATTTAAAATCTTAGAACCCCAGTATCTAACTGCAAATAGCTGTGTCATTCTTGATGGATATAATGAGTTCAAATCTGAGTTTGTGAGTCCGCGTCATGTTTCATAAGCATTTTACATTATCCACGTACGGTTTGTTTATATTTCCAACTCGGAATAGATACCATTTTCCCTCGTGAGTGTAAGAAACTTGGTCATCTGATTGACTGATTTGTTTGAGTAATTTATTTGTATCTTTGGAATAAATTTATATTTCTAGTAAATTGGGATTGTTTCACGTATTGTGTACGACTTGGGCAGTCATTATTGAATCCATTCGTGGTAATGTTATAACTAAATAATATTTAAATACCTACCTACTAGATTTAGTTTTTCCGATATGATAAAAATTCGTGTCTTTTCATTGTTATAAAACTTCAGGAATGTTTAGGAAAGTGTTTCACGAAGTTTTTCGGTTGAAAGTTCCTGGCACTTCGATATGACACAAAGAAGACGCTGGGAATTGAAGAGATCACTAGTGGTTCGATAGAAGTCACAAAAGAGAATGCCTTTTACGCAATCAAACCTCCTTTTAACTGATGTTTAACAAATTAAGATTGTCCAGGCGCCAGTTTTGAGCGCTAGTGCCAGGAATTATCAACCAAGCTCTTAACATTTCGACGAAATTTACGCGGTAAACATAAAGTTTTTAATTTGGAAAATCAATGTGCATACAAAATGGTGGCTGCCGGTAGAGTAGTTTCGATAAAGTTGTGCTGATATGATTTAAATTTTGCCTTGATTTATCTAAATTTGGAAACTTCAAGCAGTGTTCAAATTACAATGTAGATCCAATTTTCCTGTCTCTAATCTTGAATGCAAATAATTATTTTCTCCTATGGATTCAGGCGTGCTTAATAATTTTAGCTTTTTTATTTAATTCAATCGCTAATTATTTATTTTTGCGTTCATAAACAAGACACGTATTGGCTATTATTAGACTCCTGAGCACGTAACAGCCTTTTTCAATATGAACAGGATCTTTTTCGAAATTAAACTTTGAATATATTTATATTCTAATTTAGATAACGATTTTTATTATTTGATTTGTTCCCTTATTGCGTTGCGGCATTTATTCTGTTAATAATGTCAGTACAAACTAATGCGATATTGCCATTGGCCTCCAGTTTTTCCGGCCTTCTATGCTCTCCTGAAATTCGAGTTGTAACACCTGAGTTTCGACCCAGAGATTGGTTTTTAACCGCGGAAGATTTCAAATCGCGTGTCGTTAGAGTAAAATAGATTACGACTCTATTCTCAAACGTGTTATTAGAGAGTGAATTTGTTTTTTTTCTTGAAATAGGTATGGGAGGTTCCATCACTGTGTGTAAATAAACTGAACTTGAAGGTTATTTCGCCTGTCATCATTTGCCATACTCATATTTTGATGAGAACAGATTACAATTATTGATTACACGGTCTTTACGTTGCTCGATCGTTAAATTTCGTAACACTTAATTTCTGTTGTATCACCCTCACTTGAGCCTGCTCCTATAATCTTCCTAATCCTTGTAAAATATCTTCACCTTTCAATCGATGCTTATATGACTGGTTGGAGGTTAACTGCTCTTCGCTCACCAAAACGGTTACCATGCACGACACGCGAATACGTGATGTAAACAAACCGGTTAGGTTGTGGGAGATAGACCATCGCTATAGACAACCGTTGTAAACAAGGAAGTTAGAATGTACTAGAGGACGTATGTCAGCTGATTTGAGAAGAGATCTAGATAATAGGTACAGTCATAACAGGCTTGCTACTTGCGATATTCGTACGGATGAAGTTTTTTTGGCACCCAGTAAAACTAAGACAACCAAGAGAAATAATCATATACCTTTTTTAAACGTCAAAGAAGCGGATGAAAGATAGCAAAAAACGCCTAATATGTAGTTTAAATTGGTTAAATTCTAACCTGATAAAATTAAATAGTTATTTACGGGATAAAATGCATCAACGCCTACGTTAAATACATCTACATCCACGCGATACCTTGCAAGCCACCGCGAGGGTGTGTGGCAGTGGGTGAAGATCATCAAACACGCACTATTGGCATGCTACTAGGCTACTACATGGATATATGCTAGATAATAGGGTCACGTGGAACTAGATGGTTAGTACATATATAGTAATAAAGGGGTTGGGTGTTAATAAATACATCATACACTACAGTGAAATCTAACAGTATTTCACCTATTGCCTATCCCTTTCCTATGCTGCCTATTGTGTTCTCTTATAGTACGGGGGAAAAAATTACATTTTAAATCACTCGTTACGACAATCTATCGCCCTTAATCTTATTTATCTGGTCTAATCTAGCATAATACGCAAGTGTTTTAATATGTATGTTACATCTTCAGTCAAGCTGTCCCTTTTGAATGACTGAAATAGATTTAATCTGTACTTTAACCTAGGATCTGATAATTATTCCCAGCCCCATTATCCTTACGAAGATTAGCAGACGCCGAAGGGATTGAATTTGTACCTGATTACAATGTTATTAAGCTTTAATACACATTAGAGGCCTGCGTGCAAAACATTGTTTTTAACGGGGTAGGTGGGCTTTAATCGTTCCCAACCTACCCTATTCTGGGTTCATTGTCACCCAGTGGCTAGTATGCTAATTTCTCCTTCAAGTACATTCAATCCTAGTTATGAAATCACCATATCTGATCTGTTGCATGCTGCATTGCAGTTGCATCACGCAGGTTATCTTGTTATCTCTTGTTTTCATGTAAATGCTGATACATATTTATCAGTTAGGTTTAATTTCGGGTATCGTATATCTAATTTTTTTTAATCTGAGGTTAGAATTTGATTATTATCATTTAAGTCCAAAACAACTGGAATTTAAAGAACACCACTCCGTATTATTCCACCATTTTGCTGTGCATATTTTTTTTCACGATTTCTTTTGTTCCTAAAGCCTGTTTTTGTGAATACAATTCTGATTTGCATTTTTCTATCTTCGCCTTTTTGAAAAATAACTCCATTGTTGGAACATCATTTAGGGGTGTGAGCTTTTCTGAGTGTCAAAATGGTTATGAGTTCTTGACAACTGCAGATATGTGCTGTATTCAGGAGCAGAGGCGTGGAAGGGTACAAACTTTGATCGAATTCGAATCGATTCACATTTTGGGCACATAACATTTACTATTGTTTTTGGCATTATTCACGTTTATTTGAGTCTAAAAGATTTATTTGCATTTCGCCATAAATTATGAACAAAACATCTTAGAGTTCGGAGGACTTGTCTTCCCATGCCAGGGTCCCGACATCATTTACAGAGGCCTTTACATCTCGATGTGATTTTGTAAAACTGTACTTTCTAACTGAGTATACAATGACAGAAGTTGATAAAAAAATTATATCCACTATCTTATTCTTCACACTGAGCTTTGTGTAGTTAACGAATAGGGATGTTGACAACAGGTATAATATACGAAAACATATTATTATTATTATATCCTTTGCTTAAAGGTACATTGTTTTGACGGCACGCTAATTGAAATTGAATTTATTTCTACCGTTGCAGGACTTAAGGCGGAGCTACGACTGGACGGTCACTTCCCATAAGTTGTCGACGTCAGGGTGAGGAATCTTCGTAGCTGCCCGAGAGGGAAGAACAGGAAGCAGTCTCAACACGAGGACAAACATTGGTTTGCTCATGGCTTCGCAATACTCTGGTAAAGCTAACTTTTGTTTCAGGATCTACGATCTAAAAGGTAAAGAGCGCGTATGTAAGAAAGTGTAAAATGAGTGTTCACAATTATTTGGTTCCCTTGTTTTTGTCATAGGAGCCGATTGCCCCTATTTCCATACATGGCCATGGTATGGTGAAATGTGAAGGTATTTTGGTAAATCAAACTTGATTATTGGTGTAAAGGCCTCGGTAACTGATGTCGGGTACCCGACATAGGAGGACTAGTCCTCCGAACTATAAGGCAAGTGGCCACTTGCCTGTTCTAGCGAGTCGACTCTAGGCAGGAATATGTTTGCATACTTTGTGTAATATATTATCTGAAGTCCTGAATGTTTAGTTTGTCGTTTTTCATTGAGTGTATTTTTTTCTGCCCATTTCTATTGTTTTAATGTAGTTTCTTTGTGATGGATGTTTTTATCTCTAATGCTTGTTTATTCAGATTCTTTCACAGGTGAGCAGACGCCTTGGATTAAGCTGCATGCCGAGCAGAGTGTAGGAATAGTTAGTCAGTTTAGACCCTTTTCCGGCCATTATGGCCCATCGTATCAATCCGTTAGCGTTTGTTAGTAAAGGCGTTAATTTAAGTCTTTGTGAATGGTGAGCTTGCTCTAGAGTTAAATTTCAAAATTAAGGGAATTGGTTCGTCAGTAACTATGTGCAACCAGGTGTACTAAGTTTCTGAGTGACCATTCCTCGCATTTTTATAAAATGCACTCTTGGATATTTCCATTAAATGTGAGCAGCTTGTCATCCATTCTATTTCATTTGTTGTTTATTATGTTCACTAACCCGCTCCCTCCTTAGGTACTCCACAACGCCCCGGCCTGCTAGAGAGTAGGGTATGTAGTCAGTTTCCAGTATTTTGAATTCAAGGCCCTTCTGGCCCGTCGTAACAGTAGGATAGCTAGGAAAATGTAGTTTAGCTCTTAGCGTTTTTGTGGATGTTGAGCTTGCTCTAGAGTTAAATTTCAAAATTAAGGGAATTGGTTCGTCAGTTACGATGTGCATCTAGGTGTACTAAGTTTCTGAGTGAACATTCCTCGCATTTTTATAAAATGCACTCTTGGATATCTCCATTAAATCTGAGCAGCTTGGCATTCACTCTATTTCATTTGTTGTTTATTATGTTCACTAACCCGCTCTCTCCTTAGGTACTCCACAACGCCCCGGCCTGCTAGAGAGTAGGGTATGTACTCAGTTTCCAGTATTTTGAATTCAAGGCCCTTCTGGCCCGTCGTAACAGTAGGATAGCTAGGAGAATTTATTTTAGCTCTTAGCGTTTGTTGTGGATGTTGAGCTTGCTCTAGAGTTAAATTTCAAAATTTAGGGAATTGGTTCGTCAGTTACGATGTGCATCTAGGTGTACTAAGTTTCTGAGTGAACATTCCTCGCATTTTTATAAAATGCACTCTTGGATATCTCCATTAAATGTGAGCAGCTTGGCATTCACTCTATTTCATTTGTTGTTTATTATGTTCACTAACCCGCTCTCTCCTTAGGTACTCCACAACGCCACGGCCTGCTAGAGAGTAGGGTATGTAGTCAGTTTCCAGTATTTTGAATTCAAGGCCCTTCTGGCCCGTCGTAACAGTAGGATAGCTAGGAGAATTTATTTTAGCTCTTAGCGTTTGTTGTGGATGTTGAGCTTGCTCTAGAGTTAAATTTCAAAATTAAGGGAATTGGTTCGTCAGTTACTATGTGCAACCAGGTGTACTAAGTTTCTGAGTGACCATTCCTCGCATTTTTATAAAATGCACTCTTGGATATCTCCATTAAATGTGAGCAGCTTGGCATTCACTCCATTTCATATGTTGTTTATTATGTCACTAACCCGCTCTCTCCTTAGGTAACTCCACAACGCCCCGGCCTGCTTGAGAATAGGGTATGTAGTCAGTTTCCAGTATTTTGAATTCAAGGCCCTTCTGGCCCGTCGTAACAGTAGGATAGCTAGGAAAATGTAGTTTAGCTCTTAGCGTTTTTGTGGATGTTGAGCTTGCTCTAGAGTTAAATTTTAAAATTGAGGGAATTGGTTCGTCAGTTACGATGTGCATCCAGGTGTACGAAGTTTCTGAGTGACCATTCCTCGCATTTTTATAAAATGCGCTCTTGGATATCTCCATTAAATGTGAGCAGCTTTGCATTCACTCTATTTAATTTGTTGTTTATTATGTCACTAACCCGCTCTCTCCTTAGGTAGTACAGTGTGTGAGAACAGGAAGCTGTGACGCAGAAAGTGTTGTGTGTGAACCAGGAACGAGAATATAGTGAGAGTGGTGTCAGTGTGGTGATAGTGTGGTGTCAGTGTGGTGATAGTGTGGTGTCAGTGTGGTGATAGTGTGGTGTCTGTGTGGTGATAGTGTGGTGGCAGTGTGGTTCAAGTGAGCGCCGTTTTCATCCGTGGGTGAGCATCAAGAGGACTAGAGAGACTCTGGTGAATTGAATTTTATGTAAATAAATGCTTGTGTATTTTTTTATGCTCCATCCCTCCCTACCCTTCCTATAGCTTCGCAGTGGCAGCAGATCAGAAAGAAGAGACAGTCACCGCGACTGACAACGAGTACAAAGGTTTTTATGCTTGTCTTGCGTTATATATTTTATTTTATTATTTATTTATGCATTTGTGATATCTTTATTTCTAAGTTATTATATTATATTTAACACTCTTAGTGTGTAGGGGTTTGCATATCTGTCGTTTGACCCGGGTCAATCCAGGTTTGTTCGTTGAACTCCGGTTTTGCCTTGTGCACGGGCTCTTAGTGGTTTTACTTTGGTAGGAATCAGTCTGTTAGCGCCATCATGCGCTACCTTGCCATATATATTTTTAGATTATTCTGCGTGTTTACGAATGTATGCCACTGTTCCTTTTTTTATTTTTGACGGTTTAATCAACTTCCTTTTACAGGTTTTTGTATTAATGTGTTTTCTTTTGCAGGTACATGTGTGAATGATATATTTGAGAGGGTATTTTGTTGATTGGTGGATGACTGATGATGAACAGGGTCAGCGCCGATAGGTATGCGAATGGAATAGGTAGGCCTAGGGTATGTAAGCAGTAGATTTAGTTTAGAGGGTGGGTGGATGTTAGATGGGGAGAATAGGGCTTAATGACATATAGGTGCTTAGTCCGTACTTGATCGCGTCTCTTGCCCTGGCCCTGGGAGTGAATGCGTGGAATAGGCCTCTGCGCAGCCCGGAGGGGAACGCAGGGGGAAACGCCACGTTAAATAAAGGTTAACGCGCCGGTGGCGTTGACCTCTTGGGTCCGGCATGGAATAACGCCCGCGTGTTGTGTGAATGACGTAACAATTATAATTAAACCTTTAGCGCTAATCGTAATAACGTTGTTGCCTTAAAAATTTAATATGTTTTGTGTATTTTTTGCTATCCATGATCGCAAAATATTGTGGCAGGGTAGTATATTTATATGTTTTCCGTCACGAAGTCTAGTTCGTAAATATTGGCCTTGCGACCCCTACTCTATTCCTACGTGCGGCTGCAATGTTGTTACAGAGGAAGTATTCAGAACATTACATTTGAAATTTCCTAACGTTTTCATCTCGTAATTATTCTTCCTACATGTATCTATTTTCTGTTTCCATACATTAACTCCAGTCTTTCTACATGCGTAAGCTTTAAGGTCATCAAGTTTTACCTGTAAATTCCTGAGTAATTTTGTAAGTTTCATTTGTCTTGACTTTAGTTGGAATGTAAACCCGTGAGAACCTAATTGCGTAAGGACGAACTATGCATTAGACGGCGATTTCTTATCGATTCTATTTGTGTGAAGAGTACTAATTTTTCCCATTTTTAAAATGTGATTGAGCGTTGAACAAGTGAACCATATTTTTTCAAATATATTGTTGTATTTACACAATCTCCTTCCATTTAACGTACATCTTAAGATTTGGAATTCTTCTATACGCCTTGAACTTTCCAAAAGGAATTAGTGGCTATAATAATTATTTTACTCCTGCATTTAAAAATTGTTTTTACTCTAATCCTTTCTTGATATGATTTCCTTTCAATCTTTGGAAAGAACGTTTATTCACTATTGAGATAATGGAGTGACTCCATTGAGTTGAAATAATTTTTTTTACATTTTATAACGTTTTGAAGAAAAAGCGGCTCTAATTATTTTACTAGCGATGCAATAATTACAAATATTTGCTATCTTTGCAGTGGACATTTTTAACCTTTTGAACTTTCACCTACCATTCATAACTTCATGACATAATAATTTGTTTTAACTCACATTTTTTCATGATGACGAAGACCATGTTTTAATGCCTCATATTTATTGTTGTCGTTTACTCTTCTACTTTTTATTGAATCATATAATCGTCTTCTTTTTTTAGTGTGTTTATTTCTTCATTTTATTATCTGCTGGTCTTTTTTTTACTGTACGTGCCGAGTGTCCTTTGACATATGCGTTCTATCTCTACGTAAATCGAGTGACATGACTTGAGTTCATGTATTCTTGTAACTATATTATTTACTACTACTCGTAGTCATATATAGAATGATTTCCGCAGTGAGCATGAGAAATAATAATCATATAATATTATTATCATCATTTACTCCTGTCTAACACCTAAGGAGATAGTAAATTTCCATTACATTGCTTTTCGGTTTCTGTGATGTTTATCGCCTTGACGACGTATACAACGATAAAAATTCTGTCATCATTTCCACCTGAGTATGCGTTATCTAATCACACCCAAAATAAGCAGATTCTCTCCGCTATTTTTCTATCAAGTGTGTGTATATCGTGAAATGTTCGGTAAACGTGTAATGGATCTTTGCGGTGATAATTTACTCGGCGTTCTTCCATAGGTTGATGCATTCTGAAGATTAAGTATCGTATTTATTTCATAATATTGGCTATTCATATCAGACCTAAGATATATTTAGGAGCTATAAGTTTAGAAAAAACATGTTGATGGAAATATAACAAAATGTGATTCCCTGTTGAATGTGAATTATGCTATAGTTTTTCAAACTGAGTAGTATTTAAGGTAATGTCCACCATTTTTCCTCCTGGTGTTGAACGTCCCATTTACAAAGAATTTTCAATGGATGGTGTTAATTTACAAATTCGTTTCAAAAATTGTTATTTTATATTTGCTTTGTTTGATTATCGATGTTGTTTTTGTATCACAAACATTCGACATCATTTGCAAAAAAGTACGCTTTCGCCCTTTTCCCATGCTCTTCTGAGGATATTATTTATAGTATGATTCCTTTAGTTTATTTTTATATGGCATTGTCTGATTCAAAATTTACAATTATAAGCTCGTGTCGATTTACGTATTTTTTATTGAAAATATTACATTTTGAATTTGTTTTGTTCATTTGTCGATGTTTACTTTTTTGTCACAAACTCTCGTTATTTTCAATAAAGTAAGCTTTCACCCTTTTCCAATTCTCATCTGAGTATATTATTTACGGCATGATTTTTATTGTTTACAGTTATAAATTATAGACTGGTTCAAAATTTACATACATGTGATGGCGTTCATTTACAAATATTGGGTTGAACATTATTGTTTTAAAATTTGCCTTGTTCAATTGTCAACGTTCATTTTGTATGACGAACATTCAATGTTGTTTGCAATAAAGTACGCCTTCCCCTTTTCCTAAGCTTCTATCTGAGTTAATTATTTATGGCATGATTCCTTTTGTTTATGGTCATATGTAGGTAGGTATATTGCCTGATTCAGGATTTATATATATTATGTTCATTTACATTTTTGTATTGTAAATTAATGTTTTTTATTTGAGGATGCTCACATTTTTTGTCACAAGCATTCAATGTCAATTGAAATAAAATACACTTTCCCCGTTTATCAATAACATCTGAATATATTTTTTGCGGTATGATTTCTATTGTTTATCTTTTTATGATACTGTCTGATTCAAAATATACTAACTATAAATCGTGATACAATAGGTTACAATAGTGTTACAATAAATTTAAAAAAGGTATGGAAAAGTTTTGTTTTAAAAATTTTTGTTAATTTGTCAATGTTCATTTTGTATGACAAACATTCAATGATTATTTGCAATAAAATACTCTCCCCTTTTCCTAAGCTCATACTTAAGTATATTATTTGGTATGATTCCTATTGATTATTGTTACGTGATATTGTGTTTCTAGATTTACATACATTAGACCGTGTTAATTTACAAATTTCGTATAGTAATTATTGTTTTTATTTGTCGATGTTCACTTTTTTCACAAACTATCAATGTCATTTGTAATGAAGTAAGAGTTTTTGCTCTTTTCCTCGCTTATCTCAGTATGCTATTTATGTACAAGCTTTTCATGGGTTCAAATTTTGATATTAAAACTCGATGAAAATGTAATCTGTCCCATTTTTTTCTCCATATGCGATAGAATTTTTAATTTCCTCTCTTTTGAAGTTTACTTTTTGGTATTTTTCATTTTTTTGCAGTCAAGGCTTCACATAGCTGCTTTCCAATTTTTTCATATGAATTTTTTGACAAATAATCGTTTTGAGAGTACACACATTTTTTTGCTTTTTTATTATTGCTTGAAGTAATAGAATGTGAACTCACTGTCTTAAGGTTTCTTTTTATATGTTTCGTGAAAAGTGATATTTTGGTTTATTCGTCTAATATAGTGCATCAGTATTACTTAGTTATTGATATTCATTTTTCATTCAACGTTCATAAAACTAATACACAAGGTAATTTCTTCGAGAAGAAATCGCAAGTTTGAACGAGAGGAATTATGCCTTGCTGCGGCAAAGTTTATAAAATATCCCTACAATGCACTACGAAACATGTAAAGAAAACGTAACAGCTTCAAATTATGTTCAACTCTAAAGTGAGAAAAATTCACAACCTAAGAACTAAAATCACGGTTCAATTATATGGAGAAACTGTGAGTAAACTCACCCAATATGATTTAACTACAAACATACAAATTCTCAGGATGAGCGGTGACAATTGTTGCGAGTCCAGCTGAAACCCGAGCAACCCTGGAAATAGATGAAAATTACTTCAGTGAATTGCATGAAATTTTCTGCGCATTGAGTAGAATAATTACAGGCATTCGGTTTTAGAGAGCATGATCCATACACTCCTTATAACTTCATAGACTAGTACTATCTGTAGAGACAAAAAAATCAAACCTAGCGGTGTTCAGTCGTCGCATTCGACTTCATTAGTATACCAATTGCCATCCACAAAGTCAATCAAACGACATGTAAGCAAACTAGCTCTCAACAAACAAATACATCAGTATAATAAAAATTCGAGCATATTTATAATTCAATACTGGTATATTTCCAGTAGGAAATGTCTTCCGCGATTACTCTTCGTCAACCAACTTACGCGTTTCAACCCCTGGCAACCTCGAACTCGACTGACGCACGAAAAAAAAGTGAATGGCGATTGCCGAGGGGGTATTGTCGCTGGTTGTGCTCAAGGTCTGTAGAGTATACTCTACAGACCTTGGGTTGTGCTCACCGAAAGGCTGGAGGAGGGGGCGGAGGGGGTTAATCTGGAAGGGAGGCGGGCGGAAAGGAAAGCGGAAGATTGGGGAAGGTTGGTCTTTCGATGGGAAAAACGTAGACCGGGCGAGGAATTCTCGGATAGAATAAATCCAATGGAGAGATCCATATCTGAAATTTGCCCAATGCCATCTTGAAACTCAGCCGTAACCACCCGTAGAGGATTGGAACGAGATTAGAAGGCGCAGGAGAGGGCATATGGGTACATGCTAGCCTACGAGTGACAACGAAGGCAGAAAATCCATTAGGCCCCTACTCCTGTGGACTTAACCTGGTGTTTTCTTTGGCCTCTTATGGAGATTTTAAACATATTACAATGTGAATAACAATTGAGACAGAGATTGTGTGGTCATTATAAATTGAGTACTGGTCTTCACAATCAGGGATCGGGTTCGATTCCCGGCTGTAGAAGAAATTTTTCAGTGGTTTTTTGGTCCCTACTTAGTGCTGTACAGAGAGATCTTCAAGTTCTGTACTTCGTCTATCGGATGGAACGCTACACCGTGGGCCTCTTGGAGCCTTTCTTTTGGATAAGGCTAACTACTCCGGGTTTTCTTCTGCCATCTTCCGTTCCATGAAAGCCTCTTCTCTACGCAATCACTAACGTACTCTGAATTGTGCAAATGATTATAGCTGTCGGTTGCCTCCTCTAAATGATTATGACTAATATTACCCTTCAAGGGTATCGTGTCCGAAATACATTTCGGCGGCGTCAGCAGTCCTAGTAAAGAAAAATTTAGGGAAGTATAAATGTATTTTATTCTACAGGAAGATAAGTCTTTCCTTAACAGCAGGTATAAATTCAACCTCTTGAAATTACATACGTTTGCCTGAATTGTCACTTTTTCTATTTTTTTCACGAATTTTACTCCGAATTCTATCTACTACTCCTAGTTTCACCGCGTGCATCCACAAAATCATCAATGAAGAGTGTGAGTATAGATTCAATATGTTTGTGCCAATCGAAAATGGTCATCCTTGCCTCGGGAATCAGCTGCGAAGCCGCCTCCAGGACCTTCTAACCTCCTTGCATCTGCTTACCTTCCCCAGACTGTCCGTGCCTACCAAAATAGCCAATCTTGCGTCACGAATCAACTGAGATGTTGCTTCAAGTGCATCTAATATCCTTGTGTGCAGGCCTATCTTCTGCATATAAGATGATCTTCTTACGATAGCCAACTTTTACTATTCCATTGGTTGTGAAGGTGGAGGTTATAAAAACCATAAAATTTATTTCTTTTTTTAATTCATTTCAAAAAATGTTTTTTTATTTAATTGTAAATTACAACTGAGCAACGAAATATTTTATGGAAGTTGACATGATTTGAAACAGGCAACTATATTTCCTGTTAAGGATTAGATTTTTATGGTACTTTCATTCATCTGGTTCATGTCTGGTGTAGGACAATAAATACTACTAAAATTTTCGGAAAGAAAATACGATTGTAGATTGTAAGACGAAGAGCGAATATAGTTGTTGCTATTTTTTTACAAAGATATTGATATACATACATTGTGGTTGATCGCAATGAACTAAAATCAATCACTTTCACGAGTAAAAGTCTCGAGTGAAAAATTAGTGATGGTTTCGGGAGAACACGAGAAGCAGATAATATCAATCTTAGTTATTTAGGTAGCATCTGCTCATTATACAATCAGAATATTGCAAAACGCCAAAAAAGAACTATTTTAATGGTTGATTACGTATTTCTTAGGACAAAATTTTTATTCCCGCCTGCCATTGTGTCAGATGCAGTTGAAGGTTGTTCAGTTCAAATTTGGGCCAGGTTATTAATGTGTTTCATACGCAGTACCTTTTTTAATCCCTTAACCCTTCTTAATTTCGAGCACACTTCAAAGGAGAAAGGTTTTGGAAGTAAAAACCAAATTTATATTGGTAATTGTTTATGTAAATGCTGTTTCTTATGTGGACCACGGAGGGCTAGGTAAAGTAATCATATGCTGTGAGTGATAAAAATGAAAGATGAAAGATATAGAAACTTTTTCCCTGAGGAAGAATTGCTGTAGAGAGTATGATAACCCATAAGTAATTGTAAAATAAAATAATTAATTTAAAGACAGTTCCGAATGGTTATTAATAATTTCCGGGAGCGCGAACGAAGCGTTATTATCATTAGGTATTTCACTTCTTATGTCTCCCTCTCTACAATTATTAGTTTTCGCAAAACTTTAAAAATGAACTCGGATAGACCAACATGTTATGTGGTCTATCCCTTGATACACACACCCTAGTAGTGGCTTGTGGGGTGATGTGTAAATTAAGTACATCTACATAATATCCGGCAAACTACCACAAAGGTGTGAGGCAAGGGGTTAAATAACACCAAACATGCATTAAATATCATGCATAAAAAGGATTAGTAATTATATTCAGCGTAATTTCACAATTAAAAAAAGATAGAAAAACAAAGCAAGAATGCAAAAACATGTTGTTAGTTGGGTTAATTTAAGTCCTCATACAAGAAAATTACTACCCGTCTGGTGACCCCGCGATAGACCATCCGCATTTGTATGTACCAAGTGAATAGGTATCATAGGCTTCAATTTCACTCATTATACTAATTACATATCAGTAATAAGTATAATGAGTGATCAGTCATTACATTTCATTCAGTAGAGTAATTTACGCTTCACCAAATATACTCATTACATTGCAGTCAATACATAAATTACGTGCTCATTGCATTTCTCTCAATTCGTCGGTTCCATTGTCGTCGCCTGAAATATTTCCGACGAGGTCTAGGGCATTCAATTCGATAGACCATTCAAACGATGCCGATGCCTCATTTTGTTCTGAAGTGCTTCGCTCTCGACCATGAGAGCGAAAGCGAGGAGGAGTCATTTCAGCGATTGCGAAACCCACGACCTTCCAAGTTCAAGAACGAAGCAAATCTTCGTCTTAGTTCCTTGTTTACTTCGTACGAGGCAACGACACAATCCCGAACAGCTGTTCAGAGGTGTGGAATCCTTGCGAGAATGCTTGGAGGCCATTCCGTCACATAATAAGAAGCTGATTTTCATATTAATTCTTTTGCAAGAAGTATCCGCTAGTGTTTCAGTGAGTGAGAAAGTCTAAGATTGGCGATGTATCATGATGAGAAGTATCGTGAACGTGAGTTATTCCCGTGAATATCATGTTTCTCACCAGATCCTGAATCCAAAGAAGCCTGTTAGTAAATCGAAACTCCTCAAGATGTCAATGCATAAGTTATCCAGCGTAATTTGTGAGTGTTTATCAAGTACCGAGCAGTGTTTCATCCTCCAACATAACCTCGCAAGTGAAATGTGAAGAGTAGTGCTTCAGTTGCTTGAATCACTGGATGAGTGACCAAGTTATGTCGTGTCGTGCGTCATGGTTATGTGCCTTGCCGAGAAGAATTAGCTGGAAATCGTTGCAGTGAATCTACTACCCTAGCTGTAATGACGGTACACAGGTCTTGGTGTTCCCGTAAAGGTAAGCAATTGCATGGTTTGCTTCCATTTCCCATGTTTACGTAATTATCCACGTCCAAATATGAATTGGGTTGCTGAAGTATTCTGCGAACGATGCCGACGAATTACCTTGTTGTTGCTGCAGTAGGAAGGTTAGTATTGGCAACTGCCAATCTTTGTTGTAATTCAAGGTACGACAGATCCAGATCCTAAATCCTATTATATCCAGAAAACAACTGGAAGGGCGGTTGGCAGTGGTTTTAGTGAAGGGATCTTTCATTTGATTACTAACAATATTAGAGGAAAATGGACTTACTATTCGAACGTCGATGGGCATGTTAATCTGAAACTAATTTTTATATAACTATTTCAATAATTGAAATAATTCTAGCAATGCAAAATTGAAATCAGTTATCAGATGTCATTCAACTGTAAGTGTTGGTAGACCCGAAATTAAACCCCTGCAGGTTGCATAATTGTGTCATATTTGTTTGAAAACAATTTCTCTTTTTTTAATATTTCATTATGGGACATTTTTCAGAAACTTGAGGATTACAACGTGTATTGGGTATTTTATCACTTTTTCCCGCCAAAACGAGTAGTTTACGGACGTAATAGCAGGTGCCGCTCTTAATAATTTTTATGGTAAACTATTTTTGGAAAACGAATCTTCTTACCATTGTAGGCAATTGTGAATATTTAAAATGCATATCCAGCAATGATATAAACAAGAGAATATTTAAATTGCGAAAATAATTACGCGTTTTCGAAATTATTAATCGCGCTGAATTCCATATTGCACTTTGGTGATTGGTCTGGTCTCGGTGACGTCACGCCCGACAGTGACGTTCGATCGCGTGATCAGACAGTCTTCAGTATTCATCTGGACGCGGTAATAGAAGGGCAGGTGAGTTTTCAGCCCCAATTTAAGAAACTTTTACTTTAAGTCAGTTTCCATTATTAACCTTCAGATTATATTCTTTCTAGAGCTATTAATAAGATGATTCTAGTGAACCACATTATTAACGTTCATCGAGTTTGGAGTTACCTTAAAAGTGAAATCCGGAGCAACTAGTGACTTAATTTTCTGGATGTACATACGAAGAGTAGAGATATATTCCGAGATACATATACCATGTACTTGACTACATTTGAAATTCTTGCTTTACTTAGTAATTCACTCCTGCATATGTCATGAATAATTCTTTTGCCATTGATTGATGAGTAATTACAGTAGCAGTGCAGAAAAATTTGTTGTTCCGTCAGTTTATGGTTTGAATTTTTTACAGCTAGGAGTTATTCGAGTTGCCTACGACGTAAAACGGGATCTTCGTCATCGATCACGTGGGACTTTATGAGGGACAACTGGGAATTCGAGAGACTGTGAGAAATTCTTGCAGTGGGTTGATGGTAAGTCCGCTTAATTGCTAATATTTTTCATTGACAAGTGTTTTCATTTTCGCGTAATGTTTTTCGCGCCTTTTTGTGATTCTTTTACTTCTGGTCGATGCTAGGTTGTTTTTTCTTAAACCGTGACTTCCCGCCGAAAATCTCAAAAGATTGCTTCGATTCCTAGAATTTTCCCGGGCGATCCTTGACTATTCTTGCTGCATCTCCACGCGTTATTCGAGAAATTTCATTCTATTTCCCTTTCTTCCTGTTTGAAATTAACTTAAAATCGAGATTAAACGATTGCTGTCGATAAAACAAAGTCGAAAGTGCAGTCGCGTATCTTCACTTTCTACCTTCTTGGAATTGATTTGATTTTGTGGATAATTTCAGTTTCGCAAACTGATTTCTTAAATAATTAACATCTATTGCATTGACCTCGTAGGCGATCTCCATTTATAAGCCCAATTCACATTGTGCAATCAATTCTCATCCTGTATGTTACAGGAGAAAGTAAGTGTTTCGTATTAGACGTTAACTTATTACGTGATAATTTAAAATGATCCAAGGTTCACGACGTTAATTTTCGAATTTTGAGTCTATAGCCGACGTTTGAGCTACATTTTTATGATATTTTTTTAGCGATATTACTGTTTCTTGTTACTACGGAACAGAGACGGATAGCACTATAGCATATAGGAAAGGGATACAGCTGTACTGATTTTCGTCAATATTTTTGCTCGGGATACGATGTATGAACAGCCTATTCGCTACGTGGCGCAAGATTATGGATATTATTTTAATTAAGTAGGTAGAGTCCGCTATTTTTCCATTAACTGATGATTAATTACAGCATTAAGCACTTCTGGGAAGGCCCTGCACACAACATCATTTTTGACGGAGCCAAGCTGATCAAGACCGCCATACAATATTTCCCAAGGCTCATACGCGAGGCGATCGAAACGGCCAAACACCCCAACAATTTTAATTTAAAATCTTAGAACCCCAGTATCTAACTGCAAATAGCTGTGTCATTCTTGATGGATATAATGAGTTCAAATCTGAGTTTGTGAGTCCGCGTCATGTTTCATAAGCATTTTACATTATCCACGTACGGTTTGTTTATATTTCCAACTCGGAATAGATACCATTTTCCCTCGTGAGTGTAAGAAACTTGGTCATCTGATTGACTGATTTGTTTGAGTAATTTATTTGTATCTTTGGAATAAATTTATATTTCTAGTAAATTGGGATTGTTTCACGTATTGTGTACGACTTGGGCAGTCATTATTGAATCCATTCGTGGTAATGTTATAACTAAATAATATTTAAATACCTACCTACTAGATTTAGTTTTTCCGATATGATAAAAATTCGTGTCTTTTCATTGTTATAAAACTTCAGGAATGTTTAGGAAAGTGTTTCACGAAGTTTTTCGGTTGAAAGTTCCTGGCACTTCGATATGACACAAAGAAGACGCTGGGAATTGAAGAGATCACTAGTGGTTCGATAGAAGTCACAAAAGAGAATGCCTTTTACGCAATCAAACCTCCTTTTAACTGATGTTTAACAAATTAAGATTGTCCAGGCGCCAGTTTTGAGCGCTAGTGCCAGGAATTATCAACCAAGCTCTTAACATTTCGACGAAATTTACGCGGTAAACATAAAGTTTTTAATTTGGAAAATCAATGTGCATACAAAATGGTGGCTGCCGGTAGAGTAGTTTCGATAAAGTTGTGCTGATATGATTTAAATTTTGCCTTGATTTATCTAAATTTGGAAACTTCAAGCAGTGTTCAAATTACAATGTAGATCCAATTTTCCTGTCTCTAATCTTGAATGCAAATAATTATTTTCTCCTATGGATTCAGGCGTGCTTAATAATTTTAGCTTTTTTATTTAATTCAATCGCTAATTATTTATTTTTGCGTTCATAAACAAGACACGTATTGGCTATTATTAGACTCCTGAGCACGTAACAGCCTTTTTCAATATGAACAGGATCTTTTTCGAAATTAAACTTTGAATATATTTATATTCTAATTTAGATAACGATTGTTATTATTTGATTTGTTCCCTTATTGCGTTGCGGCATTTATTCTGTTAATAATGTCAGTACAAACTAATGCGATATTGCCATTGGCCTCCAGTTTTTCCGGCCTTCTATGCTCTCCTGAAATTCGAGTTGTAACACCTGAGTTTCGACCCAGAGATTGGTTTTTAACCGCGGAAGATTTCAAATCGCGTGTCGTTAGAGTAAAATAGATTACGACTCTATTCTCAAACGTGTTATTAGAGAGTGAATTTGTTTTTTTTCTTGAAATAGGTATGGGAGGTTCCATCACTGTGTGTAAATAAACTGAACTTGAAGGTTATTTCGCCTGTCATCATTTGCCATACTCATATTTTGATGAGAACAGATTACAATTATTGATTACACGGTCTTTACGTTGCTCGATCGTTAAATTTCGTAACACTTAATTTCTGTTGTATCACCCTCACTTGAGCCTGCTCCTATAATCTTCCTAATCCTTGTAAAATATCTTCACCTTTCAATCGATGCTTATATGACTGGTTGGAGGTTAACTGCTCTTCGCTCACCAAAACGGTTACCATGCACGACACGCGAATACGTGATGTAAACAAACCGGTTAGGTTGTGGGAGATAGACCATCGCTATAGACAACCGTTGTAAACAAGGAAGTTAGAATGTACTAGAGGACGTATGTCAGCTGATTTGAGAAGAGATCTAGATAATAGGTACAGTCATAACAGGCTTGCTACTTGCGATATTCGTACGGATGAAGTTTTTTTGGCACCCAGTAAAACTAAGACAACCAAGAGAAATAATCATATACCTTTTTTAAACGTCAAAGAAGCGGATGAAAGATAGCAAAAAACGCCTAATATGTAGTTTAAATTGGTTAAATTCTAACCTGATAAAATTAAATAGTTATTTACGGGATAAAATGCATCAACGCCTACGTTAAATACATCTACATCCACGCGATACCTTGCAAGCCACCGCGAGGGTGTGTGGCAGTGGGTGAAGATCATCAAACACGCACTATTGGCATGCTACTAGGCTACTACATGGATATATGCTAGATAATAGGGTCACGTGGAACTAGATGGTTAGTACATATATAGTAATAAAGGGGTTGGGTGTTAATAAATACATCATACACTACAGTGAAATCTAACAGTATTTCACCTATTGCCTATCCCTTTCCTATGCTGCCTATTGTGTTCTCTTATAGTACGGGGGAAAAAATTACATTTTAAATCACTCGTTACGACAATCTATCGCCCTTAATCTTATTTATCTGGTCTAATCTAGCATAATACGCAAGTGTTTTAATATGTATGTTACATCTTCAGTCAAGCTGTCCCTTTTGAATGACTGAAATAGATTTAATCTGTACTTTAACCTAGGATCTGATAATTATTCCCAGCCCCATTATCCTTACGAAGATTAGCAGACGCCGAAGGGATTGAATTTGTACCTGATTACAATGTTATTAAGCTTTAATACACATTAGAGGCCTGCGTGCAAAACATTGTTTTTAACGGGGTAGGTGGGCTTTAATCGTTCCCAACCTACCCTATTCTGGGTTCATTGTCACCCAGTGGCTAGTATGCTAATTTCTCCTTCAAGTACATTCAATCCTAGTTATGAAATCACCATATCTGATCTGTTGCATGCTGCATTGCAGTTGCATCACGCAGGTTATCTTGTTATCTCTTGTTTTCATGTAAATGCTGATACATATTTATCAGTTAGGTTTAATTTCGGGTATCGTATATCTAATTTTTTTTAATCTGAGGTTAGAATTTGATTATTATCATTTAAGTCCAAAACAACTGGAATTTAAAGAACACCACTCCGTATTATTCCACCATTTTGCTGTGCATATTTTTTTTCACGATTTCTTTTGTTCCTAAAGCCTGTTTTTGTGAATACAATTCTGATTTGCATTTTTCTATCTTCGCCTTTTTGAAAAATAACTCCATTGTTGGAACATCATTTAGGGGTGTGAGCTTTTCTGAGTGTCAAAATGGTTATGAGTTCTTGACAACTGCAGATATGTGCTGTATTCAGGAGCAGAGGCGTGGAAGGGTACAAACTTTGATCGAATTCGAATCGATTCACATTTTGGGCACATAACATTTACTATTGTTTTTGGCATTATTCACGTTTATTTGAGTCTAAAAGATTTATTTGCATTTCGCCATAAATTATGAACAAAACATCTTAGAGTTCGGAGGACTTGTCTTCCCATGCCAGGGTCCCGACATCATTTACAGAGGCCTTTACATCTCGATGTGATTTTGTAAAACTGTACTTTCTAACTGAGTATACAATGACAGAAGTTGATAAAAAAATTATATCCACTATCTTATTCTTCACACTGAGCTTTGTGTAGTTAACGAATAGGGATGTTGACAACAGGTATAATATACGAAAACATATTATTATTATTATATCCTTTGCTTAAAGGTACATTGTTTTGACGGCACGCTAATTGAAATTGAATTTATTTCTACCGTTGCAGGACTTAAGGCGGAGCTACGACTGGACGGTCACTTCCCATAAGTTGTCGACGTCAGGGTGAGGAATCTTCGTAGCTGCCCGAGAGGGAAGAACAGGAAGCAGTCTCAACACGAGGACAAACATTGGTTTGCTCATGGCTTCGCAATACTCTGGTAAAGCTAACTTTTGTTTCAGGATCTACGATCTAAAAGGTAAAGAGCGCGTATGTAAGAAAGTGTAAAATGAGTGTTCACAATTATTTGGTTCCCTTGTTTTTGTCATAGGAGCCGATTGCCCCTATTTCCATACATGGCCATGGTATGGTGAAATGTGAAGGTATTTTGGTAAATCAAACTTGATTATTGGTGTAAAGGCCTCGGTAACTGATGTCGGGTACCCGACATAGGAGGACTAGTCCTCCGAACTATAAGGCAAGTGGCCACTTGCCTGTTCTAGCGAGTCGACTCTAGGCAGGAATATGTTTGCATACTGTGTGTAATATATTATCTGAAGTCCTGAATGTTTAGTTTGTCGTTTTTCATTGAGTGTATTTTTTTTCTGCCCATTTCTATTGTTTTAATGTAGTTTCTTTGTGATGGATGTTTTTATCTCTAATGCTTGTTTATTCAGATTCTTTCACAGGTGAGCAGACGCCTTGGATTAAGCTGCATGCCGAGCAGAGTGTAGGAATAGTTAGTCAGTTTAGACCCTTTTCCGGCCATTATGGCCCATCGTATCAATCCGTTAGCGTTTGTTAGTAAAGGCGTTAATTTAAGTCTTTGTGGATGGTGAGCTTGCTCTAGAGTTAAATTTCAAAATTAAGGGAATTGGTTCGTCAGTAACTATGTGCAACCAGGTGTACTAAGTTTCTGAGTGACCATTCCTCGCATTTTTATAAAATGCACTCTTGGATATTTCCATTAAATGTGAGCAGCTTGTCATCCATTCTATTTCATTTGTTGTTTATTATGTTCACTAACCCGCTCCCTCCTTAGGTACTCCACAACGCCCCGGCCTGCTAGAGAGTAGGGTATGTAGTCAGTTTCCAGTATTTTGAATTCAAGGCCCTTCTGACCCGTCGTAATAGTAGGATAGCTAGGAAAATGTAGTTTAGCTCTTAGCGTTTTTGTGGATGTTGAGCTTGCTCTAGAGTTAAATTTCAAAATTAAGGGAATTGGTTCGTCAGTTACGATGTGCATCTAGGTGTACTAAGTTTCTGAGTGAACATTCCTCGCATTTTTATAAAATGCACTCTTGGATATCTCCATTAAATGTGAGCAGCTTGGCATTCACTCTTTTTCATTTGTTGTTTATTATGTTCACTAACCCGCTCTCTCCTTAGGTACTCCACAACGCCCCGGCCTGCTAGAGAGTAGGGTATGTACTCAGTTTCCAGTATTTTGAATTCAAGGCCCTTCTGGCCCGTCGTAACAGTAGGATAGCTAGGAGAATTTATTTTAGCTCTTAGCGTTTGTTGTGGATGTTGAGCTTGCTCTAGAGTTAAATTTCAAAATTTAGGGAATTGGTTCGTCAGTTACGATTTGCATCTAGGTGTACTAAGTTTCTGAGTGAACATTCCTCGCATTTTTATAAAATGCACTCTTGGATATCTCCATTAAATGTGAGCAGCTTGGCATTCACTCTATTTCATTTGTTGTTTATTATGTTCACTAACCCGCTCTCTCCTTAGGTACTCCACAACGCCACGGCCTGCTAGAGAGTAGGGTATGTAGTCAGTTTCCAGTATTTTGAATTCAAGGCCCTTCTGGCCCGTCGTAACAGTAGGATAGCTAGGAGAATTTATTTTAGCTCTTAGCGTTTGTTGTGGATGTTGAGCTTGCTCTAGAGTTAAATTTCAAAATTAAGGGAATTGGTTCGTCAGTTACTATGTGCAACCAGGTGTACTAAGTTTCTGAGTGACCATTCCTCGCATTTTTATAAAATGCACTCTTGGATATCTCCATTAAATGTGAGCAGCTTGGCATTCACTCCATTTCATATGTTGTTTATTATGTCACTAACCCGCTCTCTCCTTAGGTAACTCCACAACGCCCCGGCCTGCTTGAGAGTAGGGTATGTAGTCAGTTTCCAGTATTTTGAATTCAAGGCCCTTCTGGCCCGTCGTAACAGTAGGATAGCTAGGAAAATGTAGTTTAGCTCTTAGCGTTTTTGTGGATGTTGAGCTTGCTCTAGAGTTAAATTTCAAAATTGAGGGAATTGGTTCGTCAGTTACGATGTGCATCCAGGTGTACGAAGTTTCTGAGTGACCATTCCTCGCATTTTTATAAAATGCGCTCTTGGATATCTCCATTAAATGTGAGGAGCTTTGCATTCACTCTATTTAATTTGTTGTTTATTATGTCACTAACCCGCTCTCTCCTTAGGTAGTACAGTGTGTGAGAACAGGAAGCTGTGACGCAGAAAGTGTTGTGTGTGAACCAGGAACGAGAATATAGTGAGAGTGGTGTCAGTGTGGTGATAGTGTGGTGTCAGTGTGGTGATAGTGTGGTGTCAGTGTGGTGATAGTGTGGTGTCTGTGTGGTGATAGTGTGGTGGCAGTGTGGTTCAAGTGAGCGCCGTTTTCATCCGTGGGTGAGCATCAAGAGGACTAGAGAGACTCTGGTGAATTGAATTTTATGTAAATAAATGCTTGTGTATTTTTTTATGCTCCATCCCTCCCTACCCTTCCTATAGCTTCGCAGTGGCAGCAGATCAGAAAGAAGAGACAGTCACCGCGACTGACAACGAGTACAAAGGTTTTTATGCTTGTCTTGCGTTATATATTTTATTTTATTATTTATTTATGCATTTGTGATATCTTTATTTCTAAGTTATTATATTATATTTAACACTCTTAGTGTGTAGGGGTTTGCATATCTGTCGTTTGACCCGGGTCAATCCAGGTTTGTTCGTTGAACTCCGGTTTTGCCTTGTGCACGGGCTCTTAGTGGTTTTACTTTGGTAGGAATCAGTCTCTTAGCGCCATCATGCGCTACCCTTCCATATATATTTTTAGATTATTCTGCGTGTTTACGAATGTATGCCACTGTTCCTTTTTTTTATTTTTGACGGTTTAATCAACTTCCTTTTACAGGTTTTTGTATTAATGTGTTTTCTTTTGCAGGTACATGTGTGAATGATATATTTGAGAGGGTATTTTGTTGATTGGTGGATGACTGATGATGAACAGGGTCAGCGCCGATAGGTATGCGAATGGAATAGGTAGGCCTAGGGTATGTAAGCAGTAGATTTAGTTTAGAGGGTGGGTGGATGTTAGATGGGGAGAATAGGGCTTAATGACATATAGGTGCTTAGTCCGTACTTGATCGCGTCTCTTGCCCTGGCCCTGGGAGTGAATGCGTGGAATAGGCCTCTGCGCAGCCCGGAGGGGAACGCAGGGGGAAACGCCACGTTAAATAAAGGTTAACGAGCCGGTGGCGTTGACCTCTTGGGTCCGGCATGGAATAACGCCCGCGTGTTGTGTGAATGACGTAACAATTATAATTAAACCTTTAGCGCTAATCGTAATAACGTTGTTGCTTTAAAAATTTAATATGTTTTGTGTATTTTTTGCTATCCATGATCGCAAAATATTGTGGCAGGGTAGTATATTTATATGTTTTCCGTCACGAAGTCTAGTTCGTAAATATTGGCCTTGCGACCCCTACTCTATTCCTACGTGCGGCTGCAATGTTGTTACAGAGGAAGTATTCAGAACATTACATTTGAAATTTCCTAACGTTTTCATCTCGTAATTATTCTTCCTACATGTATCTATTTTCTGTTTCCATACATTAACTCCAGTCTTTCTACATGCGTAAGCTTTAAGGTCATCAAGTTTTACCTGTAAATTCCTGAGTAATTTTGTAAGTTTCATTTGTCTTGACTTTAGTTGGAATGTAAACCCGTGAGAACCTAATTGCGTAAGGACGAACTATGCATTAGACGGCGATTTCTTATCGATTCTATTTGTGTGAAGAGTACTAATTTTTCCCATTTTTAAAATGTGATTGAGCGTTGAACAAGTGAACCATATTTTTTCAAATATATTGTTGTATTTACACAATCTCCTTCCATTTAACGTACATCTTAAGATTTGGAATTCTTCTATACGCCTTGAACTTTCCAAAAGGAATTAGTGGCTATAATAATTATTTTACTCCTGCATTTAAAAATTGTTTTTACTCTAATCCTTTCTTGATATGATTTCCTTTCAATCTTTGGAAAGAACGTTTATTCACTATTGAGATAATGGAGTGACTCCATTGAGTTGAAATAATTTTTTTTACATTTTATAACGTTTTGAAGAAAAAGCGGCTCTAATTATTTTACTAGCGATGCAATAATTACAAATATTTGCTATCTTTGCAGTGGACATTTTTAACCTTTTGAACTTTCACCTACCATTCATAACTTCATGACATAATAATTTGTTTTAACTCACATTTTTTCATGATGACGAAGACCATGTTTTAATGCCTCATATTTATTGTTGTCGTTTACTCTTCTACTTTTTATTGAATCATATAATCGTCTTCTTTTTTTAGTGTGTTTATTTCTTCATTTTATTATCTGCTGGTCTTTTTTTTACTGTACGTGCCGAGTGTCCTTTGACATATGCGTTCTATCTCTACGTAAATCGAGTGACATGACTTGAGTTCATGTATTCTTGCAACTATATTATTTACTACTACTCGTAGTCATATATAGAATGATTTCCGCAGTGAGCATGAGAAATAATAATCATATAATATTATTATCATCATTTACTCCTGTCTAACACCTAAGGAGATAGTAAATTTCCATTACATTGCTTTTCGGTTTCTGTGATGTTTATCGCCTTGACGACGTATACAACGATAAAAATTCTGTCATCATTTCCACCTGAGTATGCGTTATCTAATCACACCCAAAATAAGCAGATTCTCTCCGCTATTTTTCTATCAAGTGTGTGTATATCGTGAAATGTTCGGTAAACGTGTAATGGATCTTTGCGGTGATAATTTACTCGGCGTTCTTCCATAGGTTGATGCATTCTGAAGATTAAGTATCGTATTTATTTCATAATATTGGCTATTCATATCAGACCTAAGATATATTTAGGAGCTATAAGTTTAGAAAAAACATGTTGATGGAAGTATACCAAAATGTGATTCCCTGTTGAATGTGAATTATGCTATAGTTTTTCAAACTGAGTAGTATTTAAGGTAATGTCCACCATTTTTCCTCCTGGTGTTGAACGTCCCATTTACAAAGAATTTTCAATGGATGGTGTTAATTTACAAATTCGTTTCAAAAATTGTTATTTTATATTTGCTTTGTTTGATTATCGATGTTGTTTTTGTATCACAAACATTCGACATCATTTGCAAAAAAGTACGCTTTCGCCCTTTTCCCATGCTCTTCTGAGGATATTATTTATAGTATGATTCCTTTAGTTTATTTTTATATGGCATTGTCTGATTCAAAATTTACAATTATAAGCTCGTGTCGATTTACGTATTTTTTATTGAAAATATTACATTTTGAATTTGTTTTGTTCATTTGTCGATGTTTACTTTTTTGTCACAAACTCTCGTTATTTTCAATAAAGTAAGCTTTCACCCTTTTCCAATTCTCATCTGAGTATATTATTTACGGCATGATTTTTATTGTTTACAGTTATAAATTATAGACTGGTTCAAAATTTACATACATGTGATGGCGTTCATTTACAAATATTGGGTTGAACATTATTGTTTTAAAATTTGCCTTGTTCAATTGTCAACGTTCATTTTGTATGACGAACATTCAATGTTGTTTGCAATAAAGTACGCCTTCCCCTTTTCCTAAGCTTCTATCTGAGTTAATTATTTATGGCATGATTCCTTTTGTTTATGGTCATATGTAGGTAGGTATATTGCCTGATTCAGGATTTATATATATTATGTTCATTTACATTTTTGTATTGTAAATTAATGTTTTTTATTTGAGGATGCTCACATTTTTTGTCACAAGCATTCAATGTCAATTGAAATAAAATACACTTTCCCCGTTTATCAATAACATCTGAATATATTTTTTGCGGTATGATTTCTATGGTTTATCTTTTTATGATACTGTCTGATTCAAAATATACTAACTATAAATCGTGATACAATAGGTTACAATAGTGTTACAATAAATTTAAAAAAGGTATGGAAAAGTTTTGTTTTAAAAATTTTTGTTAATTTGTCAATGTTCATTTTGTATGACAAACATTCAATGATGATTTGCAATAAAATACTCCCCCCTTTTCCTAAGCTCATACTTAAGTATATTTTTTGGTATGATTCCTATTGATTATTGTTACGTGATATTGTGTTTCTAGATTTACATACATGAGACCGTGTTAATTTACAAATTTCGTATAGTAATTATTGTTTTTATTTGTCGTTGTTCACTTTTTTCACAAACTATCAATGTTATTTGTAATGAAGTAAGAGCTTTTGCTCTTTTCCTCGCTTATCTCAGTATGCTATTTATGTACAAGCTTTTCATGGGTTCAAATTTTGATATTAAAACTCGATGAAAATGTAATCTGTCCCATTTTTTTCTCCATATGCGATCGAATTTTTAATTTCCTCTCTTTTGAAGTTTACTTTTTGGTATTTTTCATTATTTTGCAGTCAAGGCTTCACATAGCTGCTTTCCAATTTTTTCATATGAATTTTTTGACAAATAATAGTTTTGAGAGTACACACATTTTTTTGCTTTTTTATTATTGCTTGAAGTAATAGAATGTGAACTCACTGTCTTAAGGTTTCTTTTTATATGTTTCGTGAAAAGTGATATTTTGGTTTATTCGTCTAATATAGTGCATCAGTATTACTTAGTTATTGATATTCATTTTTCATTCAACGTTCATAAAACTAATACACAAGGTAATTTCTTCGAGAAGAAATCGCAAGTTTGAACGAGAGGAATTATGCCTTGCTGCGGCAAAGTTTATAAAATATCCCTACAATGCACTACGAAACATGTAAAGAAAACGTATAAACAGCTTCAAATAATGTTCAACTCTAAAGCGAGAAAAATTCACAACCTAAGAACTAAAATCACGGTTCAATTATATGGAGAAACTGTGAGTAAACTCACCCAATATGATTTAACTACAAACATACAAATTCTCAGGATGAGCGGTGACAATTGTTGCAAGTCCAGCTGAAACCCGAGCAACCCTGGAAATAGGTGAAAATTACTCCAGTGAATTGCATGAAATTTTCTGCGCATTGAGTAGAATAATTACAGGCACTCGGTTTTAGAGAGCGTGATCCATACACTCCTTATAACTTCATAGACTAGTATTACCTGTAGAGACAAGAAAATCAAACCTAGAGGTGTTCACTCGTCGCATTCGACTTCATTAGTATACCAATTGCCACCCACAAAGTCAATCAAACGACATGTAAGCAAACTAGCTCTCAACAAACAAATACATCAGTATAATAAAAATTCGAGCATATTTATAATTCAATACTCGCATCTTTCCAGGAAGAAATGTCTTCCGCGATTACTCTTCGTCAACCTACTTACACGTTTCAACCCCTGGCACACTCCGAACTCGACTGACGCACGAAAAAAAAATGAATGGCGATTGCCGAGGGGGTATTGTGGTATTGTGGGGGTATTGTCGCTGGCTGTGCTCAACGAAAGGCAGGAGGAGGGGGCGGAGGGGGTTAATCTGGAAGGGAGGCGGGCGGAAAGGAAAGCGGAAGATTGGGGAAGGTTGGTCTTTCGATGGGAAAAATGTAGACCGGGCGAGGAATTCTCGGATAGAATAAATCCAATGGAGAGATCCATATCTGAAATTTGCCCAATGCCATCTTGAAACTCAGCCGTAACCACCCGTAGAGGATTGGAACGAGATTAGAAGGCGCAGGAGAGGGCATATGGGTACATGCTAGCCTACGAGTGACAACGAAGGCAGAAAATCCATTAGGCCCCAACTCCTGTGGACTAAACCTGGTGTTTTTTTGAAGATTTTGAGATTTTAAACATATTACAATGTGAATAACAATTGAGACAGAGATTGTGTGGTCATTATAAATTGAGTACTGGTCTTCACAATCATCGATCGGGTTCGATTCCCGGCTGTAGAAGAAAATTTTCAGTGGTTTTTTGGTCCCTACTTAGTGCTGTACAGAGAGATCTTCAAGTTCGGTACTCCGTCTATCCGAATATTGCAAAACGCCAAAAAAGAACTATTTTAATGGTTGATTACGTATTTCTTAGGACGAAAATTTTTATTCCCGCTTGCCATTGTGTCAGATGCAGTTGAAGGTTGTTCAGTTCAAATTTGGGCCAGGTTATTAATGTGTATCATACGCAGTACCTTTTTTAATCCCTTAACCCTTCTTAATTTCGAGCACACCTTAAAGGAGAAATGTTTTGGAAGTAAAAACCAAATTTGGTTAAAGTCGCTCTCGTGGGGAGGACCGACGGTCAGATAGTCATTAGTAAGGTCCAACCTCTCGAAGCAGCTAATCCAAGACCCTTTCTCGAGTTCGGGGCTCGTAGGGACCCAACCCTCATTGCAGGAGGCCCAACCACAGAAGTTGACCATTTGCAGTTAAATAAGCAATTTAAAAGTTTATAACTTTAACCCGAAAGTGTCATGTTTATCGCATAGCCGGCGAAGATACGACTAAGTAGGTTTTTTGAACGGCATTTTGCGATAAAATTTAATGATTATTGAATAAAGTAAGATATTACCTATAGAGATTTGGCAAACCTGCAGATCGCCGGAGGAATGGGAAGGGGGCACAGGGATGGGTGGGAACGACTATCGCCGCGGGAAACCCAACCTCAGAAGTTGACCGTTTGCAGTTCAAAGTGCAATGGAAAAGTTTAAAACTTTTAGCCTCATTTATAATGTTTATAGTATAGTACGCGAAGAGACGATTAAGTAGGTTTTTTAAACGACGTTGTGCGATAAAATTTAAACTCCCTATTGGGAATGCACCCTTACTATGCGAGCTAATGTCTCTGCGTCTCTACTAGTAAGTACTCTACTACTAAGTAAGTACTCTACTAGTAATTAGGGTTGCTACTAAATATTGCGTGGATAAATAGACCGAATTGTGCCTTGCAAAACCTCCGCTTCACCAAATACGCACTATCCTGCCACTCACCCTCGCGGTGACTTTCAGGATATTGTTTACATGTAGATGTACTCTCCATGGTATTTGGAGCAGGGGAAGCGTTGGTGACCAGGTGGGTGCCGCTATATGTCCAGAGGGGCCCGGTTTTGGTGACCACCTCATCGCTTCTGAATAAAATTGTGCATTAAAAACGCGTTTTAGGTCGTTAATGGCAAAAGGTTTGCAAATAATGTATAAACAACATAAAAACTTTCGCTGCGATAAACGTTTTATTTTAGACGTAAAAGGGCCCGGGCGGGAATCCCCGCCTTCCCGCACCTGATTTGGAGGATTAGTTGCTTTGGTTGGGTCAGCTACAAAACAAATTTACAGCTACACTTCTTAGATACTTCCTAAACATATCCGCTATCGAAACGAATGGGTACCCTCTTCATTCCTCCATCTGAAAGTGTCTAAAATGGTTATCAAGCTACTTATAGTGGCATCTTCATGTGTTATTTATCATTAATTAGTACTTACTACATTATTATCAAATTACTGCAGCTAATCGAAAGTCACAGGAGCGCAAAGACAGGTATTACGGTCACATCATAGTATTATACAAAAACGTGTAAATAAAGATGTATTACAGTTTATAAAACTGTGTTTTGCATGCATTTATTGCACCACCTTGAATGGCATCTGGTTCCCTACGAAGTGATTTTCTTAACTCCAGGTATTCGTTTGTAATCAGGAGCGGAGTTCAAGAAAATTATAAAAGTCACGAAGACCCTGCTGATGTTAAACCCCCTGTCACACTCCCTTGAGGTGGCCTGAAGGGTATTATACAATTCTCCACATCTAGATTTACACGATACCCTGCAAGCCACCTTGAGGGTGTGTGGCAGGGGGTGAAGATCACCAAGCATGCACTATAAACATGCAAACATGCAACTATAGTTTCTCAGGCAACTAGACTGTTTGTATCTACATAGTAATAAGGGATTGGTTGTTAATACAAGCATCATGCACTACAGACTATAAAATATTTCCCCTACCTATCCCTTTGTTATGCTGCCTATACTGTTCTTTTATCTACATCTATCTACATCTACATAATACCCTGCAAGCCACCACAAGGGTGTGTGGCAGGGGGTGATTTCTCACCAAACATGCACTACATATCATGCATAAAAAAGGAATAGTATTAATATAGTAGTCAGAACTACACTATTTAAAAATGATAGAAATTGCAAAGAAAACATGCAAAAACATTCTGTTAGTAGGGTTAGCTTTAAGTACTCATACCAACATGCAGCTACCAATGCTATTCATTGCTACTCTCCGATAGGACATATTTACCGTTATTCGTATCTCTTATTGTGCGAGGGAAAAAGGACATTTTGAATCGGTCAGTTCGGCAATCAATTTCTCTAACTTTATGATTATGGTCCAGTCTGCCATAGTAAGTTGGGGTTCGTAAAATATTTTTAACATCATCACTGTTTATCAGTATTTCATCACAACATCAGTATTTATATTACGGGGAAAATGATGTTTTGAATCTATCAGTAGGACTATCTATCTCTCTAATCTTATTTTTCTGGTCGAATCTAGCATAATACGCTGGTTTTTTTAATATGTGCCTAACATCTTCAGTAAAGCTATCCGATTTAAATTTCTGTATGAGATTTAATCTGTACTTTAACCTAAGCTCTGATAATGATTCTCACCCTAATTCTTTAATTAATTCTGAAACACTACTCAACGTATCGTAACACCTTTTAACGAACCTAACTCCTCTACGCTGCACACTGTCTAGTTGTTTGATCAAACCTAATTCATTCGGATCCCATACACTGGCTGCAAACTAAAGGGGCCTAACTAGAGAAAAGTAACATCGCTTTTTTGTCTTCTAATCACATTTTCCAAGTACTCTTTCCAAGTTCTGGTCGTACAAGGATCACTTACTTCCTCACTTACCATTCCTTTTTCCCAGATAACAGCATAGAATTTTCGTAGAATTCTCCCTCATCTTTTTTAAATACTTTTTCATAGAATTCTCCCTGGCCTACCCTCGTAGTCTAACCTTTGGTCATGAAGCTAAGAGCTAAGAGTCAAGCTAATCGTAAACTGGGTTTCATTAAAAGAGTATTGGGTAAATGTGACGATCATGTACGAGAAATCAGCTACTTTTCCCTTGTTAGACCTCATTTGGAATATGCTGCCAGTGCATGGGATCCCTACGAAATCGGTCTAAATAACGCACTTTAACGTGTGCAGCGAAGATCGGTAAGATTTGTAAAGGGACGGTACGATAACTATATTAGCGTAACCAGTCTATTAAATGAATTGAAATGGGAATCATTGTCAGATCGCAGGTGTAAATTTAGACTTAATATCTTAAACAATTTCCAAGGCAATATTTTCAGTGATGATGTTAAAAATATTTTACGAACCCCAACTTACTATGGCAGACTGGACCATATTCATAAAATTAGAGAAATTGATTGCCGAACCGACCGATTCAAAATGTCCTTTTTCCCTTGCACAATTAGAGATACGAATTACGGTAAATATGTCCTATCGGAGAGTAACAATGAATAGCATTGGTGGCTGCATGTTGGTATGAGTACTTAAATCTAACCCTACTAACAGAATGTTTTTGCATGTTTTCATTGCAATTTCTATCTTTTTTAAATAGTGTAGTTCTGACTACTATATTAATACTATTCCTTTTTTATGCATGATATGTAGTGCATGTTTGGTGAGCAATCACCCCCTGCCACACACCCTTGTGGTGGCTTGCAGTGTATTTTGTAGATGTAGATGTAGATGAAGCAATTAAGACAGGTTAGAAATTCAACGGAATGGGTGGGTAGGGGGGAAGGGAAAGTGACCGTTGAGCGACCGAACCATTGTTCTGCATGGTTCTCCGTATGCTTCACATGCAGCTTTCACTTTTATGAAAGAAGTTTTCAGGCTCAACATTATATGCAGCTACCTATGAAATATACTTGTATTGGATATATTCAAGGTGTTCCTATGCGTAATTGCACGAGGAAAGAAAGGCATTTTGAATCTATCAGTATGACAATCTATCTCTCTAATCTTATTTATCTGGTTGAATCTAGCATAATTAGCTGGTGTTTTTAATATATGCCTAACATCTTCAGTAAAGCTATCCGATTTAAATTTCTGTAATAGATTTAATCTGAACTTTAACTTACGCTCTCATATGATTCCCACCCTCATCATCATCATCATTGGTATAGGTTCACTGAAAGTGTTCGGCGGTGTTTCGACTGTGTTGTGTGGCGATGAGTTGAATACGCTTTGGAAGGTGTTTAAATAATTGGCTTTTTCTAAATTGCTGGTGACTCCAATTCCTGCATCGCTTTAAGTGTGTGCACTGTGGACCTATTTCTCAGAAGCACATATGATAATTTAAATATTCTCCTAACATCTTGCCCTGGAAATTGTGATCATGTTTGCCTACACCATTTCCTTGCCAATGCTCTCGATTTTTTATAGTTTTGAACTAACTCATTTTTACCTCTACCGATAGACACTGTCCTGCATTCTTCATCCCAGTGTTGCATACCTTTTGTAGCTTTAGTGATTTCCTAACCTCCACGTTATACCACCTTGGCTCTATATTATCACTTATCAATTTACTTGGTATGTATTTGTTAACTGCTTTACGGGTGACCTCCAGAAATTCCCTCCACGAATCCTCCGTATCTAATCCTTTGCTTTGTTTGATAAATACATTAAACGATTCCCTTAATTCCTCTTTCTGCCGTCGTAATTAGCCTTGCCAAATAAATATATCTTCCTCCTTGATTTATAATGTCTTCCAAGAGCTATAACAAATTTCACATGCACTATTTTATGATCATTTATTCCTGTGACTGCAACTATATTTAGAAATTTTTCGGGTGTACTTGTTGCTAGTCGGTTCTGTTACTAGCTGTTGTAAAGAATGTGACGTAAATGTGTTCAATACTGATTCGCAGAGTCCCTTATCCTTACCTCCAGTTATAAAACTACACGTATTCCAGTCTATTGAAGGTAGGTTGAAGTCTCCTTCCTACTATTATTCCCATTTCATTGATCTGAGAAAGCAATGATCCTATCTCTGGCTCTAGTTCCAATAAAGAATTGACGTCTTCATCCGGTGGCCTGTGGTATGCACCTACATATATATTTTATGCGTTACTGCTTTTACTTTTAACGGAACACCAAATACTTTGTACATTGCGCTCTTAAGTAAGATCTCTTCTACTGACATACATATACATAATACCCTGCAAGCCACCATAAAGTTGTGTGGAAGGGGTTGATTCCTCACCAAACGTGCACTACCTATAATGCATTAAAAAGATTAGTATTTATATCCTAGCCAAATTTCACTATTTAAAGAGATCAAATAGCAAGCAATAAGCATGCAAAAACATGCTGTAAGTTAGGGTACCTTCAAGTCCTTACACCTACGCTAAACAGTGATTCACTCGTATTGAACATATTTACCGCTATTCATATCCTTGATTGTACGAGGAAAAAAGTACATTTTGAATCTGTCAGATCGGCAATCAATTCCTCTAACTTTGTGATTATCGTCCAGTCTACCATAGTAAGTTAGGGTTCGCAAAATATTTTTAACGTCATCACTGAAAATATGGTCTTGGAATTTGTTGAAGAGATTAAGTCTAAATTTCAACATGAGATCTGACAATGACTCCCACTTTGATTTATTTAATAGACTGGTTACGTTAATAAGGTTATCGTACCGCCCCTTTGCAAATCTTGCCGATCTTCCCAGCACACGTTCAAGTTCATTATTTACACGGTTTTCGTAGGATCCCAGACACTGGCAGCATATCCCAAATGAGGTCTAACAAGGGAAAAGTAGCTGATTTCTCGTACATGATCGTCACATTTACCCAATACTCTTTTGATGAATCCCAGTCTACGAATCGCTTGACCCATTATTTCACGTATGTGTTTACCCCAGGCAGTCTTAATAGTCTCACAGATGTCCTTGCCCCTTCCTCCAGCTTTGAAGCAGTAAGTTCTCCAGTCTATTGATGGTGATTTGAAATCTCCACCTATTTTATACTACGCTCGCTGTTACGGAACGTTATAGAATTTATCTGCTTTCCCAGTTCTAATTTGAGTCAACATCAGAGTTTGGGGGCCTATAGAATGCGCAGACAGGTAATTTATTTGGATTTAAGTCATCTAAATGAACATCAAAAACATTCCAAAGGGGTTATCTGGGAATATTACTGCTTTTCTAATGATAGAGCTGATAACTTCGGTAAAACACTTCTGGAATATTTCATATGTGATATGTGTGATGTGTTCTTCGAAAGCCAGCTTTCTGTGCATAGAATTATATCTGCATCAGTACTTTGTATCTACTAGTCTACTACAGCTAACAATTCAGCATGGAGGGTAGTGTATATTTGATGAATCGTAGGTTTTTGAGACCTCTCGGCATTTTATCATCATCATCATTGGTCAACAATCCTAGTATTGGTTTGACATAGCTTTCCATTCAATTCTTCTATCGGCCAACATTTTCATTGTGACATAATTCTTCTCTTTTACATCCCTCACTACCTGTTCCATGCATCTCATCCTTTTACAATCTTCCCGTTCACTTTTCCGTCGACGATTGTTTTCATCAGGCCATCGTGTCTCAAGATATGGCCGATTAAGTTTTCCCTTCTTCTTTTTAGAGTTGTCATCAGACTTCTCTTTTCTCCTACTCTTCTTAGCACTTCCTCGTTACTTACTCGGTCGATCCATTTAATCTTCAGCATTCTTCTGTAGCACCACATTTCAAATGCTTCTACCCTTTTCTTCTCCGCTGCTGTCATCGTCCATGATTCACTGCCGTAAAGAAAAATTCTCCATATGTATGTTCTGATGAACTGTTTCCTTACTTCTATGCTTGTATTTCCTGCTGTAAGTAGATTCTTCTTTTGAAAGAATGCCCTCTTTGCCTGGACTATTCTACTCACTATTTCTTTCTTGCTTCGTCCATCGTTGGTTACTCTGCTTCCCAGGTAACAGAGCTCTTTCACCTCTTCCAGTTTCTGTTTTCCTAGTTTAACGTTGGTTTTCGCCTCATCTTTCTTGCTGCACACCAATATCTTAGTCTTCCCCTTATTTATCTTAAGATGATAACTGGCCATAGTCCTTTCCATGGTTGTTAGCATCTTATTCAGCTCCTTCTCTGTCTCTGCTATGAGAGCTATGTCATCAGCGAATCGTAGCATACTGATTGTTTCTCCGTGGATGTTCACTCCAAAACACTTCTCCTTGACTTCATTTATGGCTCTCTCGATGTAAACATTAAAAATTACGGGAGACAGTGCGCAGCCTTGTCTCACTCCTTTCCTTATTCTTGCCTCTTCACAGCTGGGTCCACATTTAATCACAGCAACTTGGTTTTTGTACATACTGTGTATAATTCTTCGGTCATTGTAGGAAACTACAATTTCCTTCATTTTAGGTCTACGAAATGTTTAGAAGAAGATAATCTTAGAGTTGTAGACAGCAGTGGATTTCATAGTAAGTGTGCAATCGCAATAGGACATTTCTTAGGTTTTACAACAATCCACAAATTTTATCGCACGTAATATTTAGAAGCAACCCTAACTTTCATTACTAGTAGAGTACTTACTTAGTAGTAGAGTACTTACTGGTAGAGACGCAGAGACATTAGCTCGCATAGTAAGGGTGCATTCCCAATAGGGAGTTTAAATTTTATCGCACAACGTCGTTTAAAAAACCTACTTAATCGTCTCTTCGCGTACTATACTATAAACATTATAAATGAGGCTAAAAGTTTTAAACTTTTCCATTGCACTTTGAACTGCAAACGGTCAACTTCTGAGGTTGGGTTTCCCGCGGCGATGGTCGTTCCCACCCATCCCTGTGCCCCCTTCCCATTCCTCCGGCGATCTGCAGGTTTGCCAAATCTCTATAGGTAATATCTTACTTTATTCAATAATCATTAAATTTTATCGCAAAATGCCGTTCAAAAAACCTACTTAGTCGTATCTTCGCCGGCTATGCGATAAACATGACACTTTCGGGTTAAAGTTATAAACTTTTAAATTGCTTATTTAACTGCAAATGGTCAACTTCTGTGTTTGGGCCTCCTGCAATGAGGGTTGGGTCCCTACGAGCCCCGAACTCGAGAAAGGGTCTTGGATTAGCTGCTTCGAGAGGTTGGACTTTACTAATGACGGTCTGACCGTCGGTCCTCCCCATGAGAGCGACTTTAACCCCAAATTTATATTGGTAATTGTTTATGTAAATGCTGTTTCTTATGTGGGACCACGGAGGGCTAAGTAAAGTAATCATATGCTGTGAGTGATAAAAATGAAAGATATAAAACTTTTTCCCTGAGGAAGAATTGCTGTAGAGAGTATGATAACCCTTTAGTAATTGTAAAAGAAATAAATTAATTTAAAGACAGTTCCGAATGGTTATTAATAATTTCCGGGAGCGCGAACGAAGCGTTATTATCATTATTTCACTTCTTATGTCTCCCTCTCTACAATTATTAATTTTCGCAAAACTTTAAAAATGAACTCGGATAGACCAATATGTTATGTTGGTCTATCCCTTGATACACACACCCTAGTAGTGGCTTGTGGGGTAATGTGTAAATTAAGTCCACCTACATAATACCCGGCAAACTACCACAAAGGTGTTAGGCAGGGGGTGAAATAACACCGAACATGCATTAAATATCATGCATAAAAAGGATTAGTAATTATATTCAGCTTAATTTAACAATTAAAAAAAGATAAAAAAACAAAGCAAGAATGAAAAAACATGTTGTTAGCTGGGTTAATTTAAGTCCTCATACAAGAAAATTACTACCCGTCTGGTGACCCCGCGATAGACCATCCGCATTTGTATGTACCAAGTGAATAGGTATCATAGGCTTCAATTTCACTCATTATACTAATTACATATCAGTAATAAGTATAATGAGTGATCAGTCATTACATTTCATTCAGTAGAGTAATTTACGCTTCACCAAATATACTCATTACATTGCAGTCAATACATAAATTACGTGCTCATTGCATTTCTCTCAATTCGTCGGTTCCATTGTCGTCGCCTGAAATATTTCCGACGAGGTCTAGGGCATTCAATTCGATAGACCATTCAAACGATGCCGATGCCTCATTTTGTTCTGAATTGCTTCGCTCTCGACCATGAGAGCGAAAGCGAGGAGGAGTCATTTCAGCGATTGCGAAACCCACGACCTTCCAAGTTCAAGAACGAAGCAAATCTTCGTCTTAGTTCCTTGTTTACTTCGTACGAGGCAACGACACAATCCCGAACAGCTGTTCAGAGGTGTGGAATCCTTGCGAGAATGCTTGGAGGCCATTCCGTCACATAATAAGAAGCTGATTTTCATATTAATTCTTTTGCAAGAAGTATCCGCTAGTGTTTCAGTGAGTGAGAAAGTCTAAGATTGGCGATGTATCATGATGAGAAGTATCGTGAACGTGAGTTATTCCCGTGAATATCATGTGTCTCACCAGATCCTGAATCCAAAGAAGCCTGTTAGTAAATCGAAACTCCTCAAGATGTCAATGCATAAGTTATCCAGCGTAATTTGTGAGTGTTTATCAAGTACCGAGCAGTGTTTCATCCTCCAACATAACCTCGCAAGTGAAATGTGAAGAGTAGTGCTTCAGTTGCTTGAATCACTGGATGAGTGACCAAGTTATGTCGTGTCGTGCGTCATGGTTATGTGCCTTGCCGAGAAGAATTAGCTGGAAATCGTTGCAGTGAATCTACTACCCTAGCTGTAATGACGGTACACAGGTCTTGGTGTTCCCGTAAAGGTAAGCAATTGCATGGTTTGCTTCCATTTACCATGTTTACGTAATTATCCACGTCCAAATGTGATTTGGGTTGCTGAAGTATTCTGCGAACGATGCCGACGAAACACGATGTTGTTGCTGCAGTAGGAAGGTTACTATTGGCAACTGTCAATCTTTGTTGTAATTCAAGGTTGATATACGACAGATCCAGATCCTAAATCCTATTATATCCAGAAAGCAACTAGAAGGGCGGTTGGCAGTGGTTTCCAGTGGTTTTAGTGAAGAGATTCTTTCATTTGATTACTAACAATATTAGAGGAAAATGGACTTACTATTCGAACGTCGATGGGCATGTTAATCCGAAACTAATTTTTATATAACTATTTCAATAATTGAAATAATTCTAGCAATGCAAAATTGAAATCAGTTATCAGATGTCATTCAACTGTAAGTGTTGGTAGACCCGAAATAAAACTCATGCAGGTTGCATAATGGTGTCATATTTGTTTGAAAATAATTTCTATTTTTTTAATATTTCATTATGGGACATTTTTCAGAAACTTGACGATTACAACGTCTATTGGGTATTTTACCACCTTTTCCCGCCAAAACGAGTAGTTTACGGACGTAATTGCAGGTGCCGCTCTTAATAATTTTTATAGTAAACTATTTTCGGAAAACGAATCTTCTTGCATTGTAGGCAATTATGAATATCTAAAATGCATATCCAGTAATGATACAAACAAGAGAATATTTAAATTGCGAAAATAATTACGCGTTTTCGAAATTATTACTCACGATGAATTCCATGTTGCACTTTGGTGATTGGTTTGGTGTCGGTGACGTCACGCCCGACCGTGACGTTCAATCGCGTGATCAGACAGTCTTCAGTATTCGTCTGGACGCGGTAATAGAAGGGCAGGTGAGTTTTCAGCCCCAATTTAAGAAACTTTTACTTTAAGTCAGTTTCCATTATTAACCTTCAGATTATATTCTTTCTAGAGCTATTAATAAGATGATTCTAGTGAACCACATTATTAACGTTCATCGAGTTTGGAGTTACCTTAAAAGTGAAATCCGGAGCAACTATTGACTTAATTTTCTGGATGTACATACGAAGAGTAGAGATATATTCCGAGATACATATACCATGTACTTGACTACATTTGAAATTCTTGCTTTACTTAGTAATTCACTCCTGCATATGTCATGAATAATTCTTTTCCCATTGATTGATGGGTAATTACAGTAGCAGTGCAGCAAAATTCCGTGTGGTTCCATCAGTTTATGGTTTGAATTTTTTACAGGAAGGAGTTATTCGAGTTGCCTACGACGTAAAACGGGATCTTCGTCATCGATCACGTGGGACTTTATGAGGGACAACTGGGAATTCGAGAGACTGTCTGTGAGAAACGGTCTTCACTGGGTTGATGGTAAGTCCGCTTAATTGCTAATATTTTTCATTGACAAGTGTTTTCATTTTCGCGTAATGTTTTTCGCGCCTTTTTGTGATTCTTTTACTTCGGGTCGATGCTAGGTTGTTTTTTCTTAAACCGTGTCTTCCCGCCGAAAATCTGAAAAGATTGTTTCGATTCCTAGAATTTTCCCGGGCGATCCTTGAGTATTCTTGCTGCATCTCCACGCGTTATTCGAGAAATTTCATTCTATTTCCCTTTCTTCCTGTTTGAAATTAACTTAAAATCGAGATTAAACGGTTGCTGTCGATAAAACAAAGTCGAAAGTGCAGTCGCGTATCTTCACTTTCTACCTTCTTGGAATTGATTTGATTTTGTGGATAATTTCAGTTTCGCAAACTGATTTCTTAAATATTTAACATCTATTGCATCGACCTCGTAGGCGATCTCCAATTATAAGCCCAATTCACTTGTGCAATCAATTCTCATCCTGTATGTTACAGGAGAAAGTAAGTGTTGCTTATTAGACGTTACTTTATTCCGTGATAATTTAAAATGATCCAAGGTTCACGACGTTAATTTTCGAATTTTGAGTCTATAGCCGACGTTTGACCTACATTTTTATGATATTTTTAAGCGATATTACTGTTTCTTGTTACTACGGAAGAGAGACGGATAGCACTATAGCATATAGGAAAGGGATACAGCTGTACTGATTTTCGTCAATATTTTTGCTCGGGATACGATGTATGAACAGCCTATTCGCTACGTGGCGCGAGATTATGAATTATTATTTTTTATTAAGTAGGTAGAGTCCGTTATTTTTCCATTAACTGATGATTAATGACAGCATTAAGCACTTCTGGCCCGGCACACAACATCATTTTTGACGGAGCCAAGCTGATCAAGACCGCCATACACTATTTCCCAAGGCTCATACGCGAGGCGATCGAAACGGCCAAACACCCCAGCAATTTTAATTTAAAATCTTAGAACCCCAGAATCTAACTGCAAATAGCTGTGTCATTCTTGGTGGATATAATGAGTTCAAATATGAGTTTGTGAGTCCGCGTCATGTTTCATAAGCATTTTACATTATCCACGTACGGTTCGTTTATATTTCCAACTCGGAATAGATACCATTTTCCCTCGTGAGTGTAAGAAACTTGGTCATCTGATTGACTGATTTGTTTGAGTTTTTTATTTAATCGTTGGAATAAATTTTTATTCCTAGTAAATTGGGATTGTTTCACATATTGTGTACGACTTGGGCAGTCATTATTGAATCCCTTCGTGGTAATGTTATAACTAAATAATATTTAAATACCTACTAGATTTAGTTTTGCCGATATTTTAAAAATTTGTCTGTCATTGTTATAAAACTTCAGGAATGTTTAGGAAAGTGTTTCACGAGGTTTTTCGGCTGAAAGTTCCTGGCACTTCGATATGACACAAAGAAGACGCTGAGAATTGAAGAGTGGTTCGATAGAAGTCACAAAAGAGAATGCCTTTTACGCAATCAAACCTCCTTTTAACTGAATTTTATCAAATTAAGATTGTCCAGGCGCCAGTTTTGAGCGCCAGTGCCAGGAATTTTCAACCAAGCTCTTAACATTTCGACGAAATTTACGTAGTGAACATAAAGTTTTTAATTTGGAAAATCAATGTGCATACAAAATGGTGGCTGCCGGTAGAGTAGTTTCGATAAAGTTGTGCTGATATGATTTAAATTGTGCCTTGATTTGTCGAAATTTGGAAACTTAAAGCAGTGTTCCAATTGGATTATAGACCCAATTTTCCTGTCTCTAATCTTGAATGAAAATAATTATTTTCTCCTATTGATTCAGGCGTGCTTAATAATTTTAGCTTTTTTATTTAATTAAATTGCTAATCATTTATTTTTGCCTTCATAAACAAGATACGTATTTGCTATAGACTTCTGATCGCGTAACAGTCTTTTTCAATATGAACAGGATCTTTTTCGAAATTAAACTTTGAATATATTTATATTCTAATTTAGATAACGATTGTTATAATTTGATTTGTTCCCTTATTGCGTTGCGGCATTTATTCTGTTAATAATGTCAGTACAAAATAATACGATATTGCCATTGGCCTCCAGTTTTTCCGGCCTTCTACGCTCTCGTGAAATTCGAGTTGTAACACGTGAGTTTCGACCCAGAGATTGGTTTTTTATCCGCGGTAGATTTCAAATCGCGTGTCGTTAGAGTAAAATAGATTACGACTCTCCAACGTGTTATTAAAGAGTGAATTTATTTTTTTTTTCTTGATATAGAATTGGGAGGTATATAAACTGAACTTGAAGGTTATTTCGCCTTTCATCATTTGCCATACTCATATTTCGATGAGAACAGATTACAATTATTGATTGCACGGTCTTTACGTTGCTCGATCGTTAAATTTCGTAACACTTAATTTCTGTTGTATCACCATCACGTGAGCCTGCTCCTATAATCTTCCTAATCCTTGTAAAATATCTTCACCTTTCAATCGATGCTTATATGACTGGTTGGAGTTTAACTGCTCTTCGCTAACCAAAACGGTTACCATGCGCGACACGCGAATACGTGATGTAAACAAACCGGTTAGGTTGTGGGAGATAGACCATCGCTATAGACAACCGTTGTAAACAAGGAAGATAGAATGTACTAGAGGACGTATGTCAGCTGATTTGAGAAGAGATCTAGATAATAGGTACAGTCATAACAGGCTTGCTACTTGCGATATTCGTACGGATGAAGTTTTTTTGGCACCCAGTAAAACTAAGACAACCAAGAGAAATAACCATATACCTTTTTTAAACGTCAAAGAAACGGAAGAAAGATAGCAAAAAAACGCCAAATATATAGTTTAAATTGGTTAAATTCTAACCTGATAAAATTAAATAGTTGTTTATGGGATAAAATGCATCAACACCTACGTTAAATACATCTACATCCACGCGATTTGCCTTGCAAGCCACCACGAGGGTTTGTGGCAGGGGGTGAAGATCATCAATCACGCACTATTGGCATGCTACTAGGCTACTACATGGATATATGCTAGATAATAGTGTCACGTGGAACTAGATGGTTTGTACATACATAGTAATAAAGGGGTTGGGTGTTAATAAATACATCATACACTACAGTCAACTCTAACAGTATTTCACCTATTGCCTATCCCTTTCCTATGCTGCCTATTGTGTTCTCTTATAGTACGAGGGAAAAATTACTTTTAAATCACTCGTTTTCTTTACTTTATCTGGTCTAATCTAGCATTATACGCAAGTGTTTTTAATATGTATGTTACATTTTCAGTCAAGCTGTCCCTTTTGAATGACTGAAATAGATTTAATCCGTACTTTAACCTAAGATCTGATAATGATTCCAGGCCCCATTATCCTTACGAAGATTAGCAGACGCCGAAGGGATTGAATTTGTACCTCATTACAATGTTATTTAAGCTATAATACACATAAGAGGCCTGCGTGCAAAACACTGTTTTGTACGGGGTAGGTGGGCTTTAATCGCTCCCAACCACCCCTATTCTGAGTTCATTGTCACCCAGTGGCTAGTATGCTAATTTCTCCTTCAAGTACATTCAATCCTAGTCATGAAATCACCATATCTGATCTGTTGCATGCTGCATTGCAGTTGCATCACGCAGGTTATCTCTTTATCTCTTGTTTTCATGTAAATGTTGATACATATTCATCAGTTAGGTTTAATTTCGGGTATCATGTATCTATTTTTTTAAAAATCTGAGGTTAGAATTTGATTATTATCATTTAAGTCCAAAACAACTGGAATTTAAAGAACACCACTCCGTATTATTCCACCATTTTGCTGTGTATATTTTTTTTTCAAGATTTCTCTTGTTCCTAAAGCCTGTTTTTGTGAATACAATTCTGATTTGCATTTTTCTATCTTCGCCTTTTTGAAAAATAACTCCATTGTTGGAACATCATTTAGGGGTGTGAGCTTTTCTGAGTGTCAAAATGGTTATGAGTTCTTGACAACTGCAGATATGTGCTGTATTCAGGAGCAGAGGCGTGGAAGGGTACAAACTTTGATCGAATTCGAATCGATTCACATTTTGGGCACATAACATTTACTATTGTTTTTGGCATTATTCACGTTTATTTGAGTCTAAAAGATTTATTTGCATTTCGCCATAAATTATGAACAAAACATCTTAGAGTTCGGAGGATTTGTCTTCCCATGCCGGGGCCCAGACATCATTTACAGAAGCCTTTACATATCGGTGTAATTTAGTAAAACTGTACTTTCTAACTGAGTATACAATGACAGAAGTTGGTAAAAAAATTATATCCACTATCTTATTCTTCACACTGAGCTTTGTGTTAGTTAACGAATACGGATGTTGACAACAGATATAATATAAACATATTATTATTATTTCCTTTGCTTAAAGGTTCATTCTTTTGACGGCACGCTAATTTAAATTGAATTTATTTCTGCCGTTGCAGGACTTAAGGCGGAGCTACGACTGGACGGTCACTTCCCATAAGTTGTCGAGGTTAGGGTGAGGAATCTTCGTAGCTGCCCGAGAGGGAAGAACAGGAAGCAGTCTCAACACGAGGACAAACATTGGTTTGCTCATGGCTTCGCAATACTCTGGTAAAGCTAACTTTTGTTTCAGGATCTACGATCTAAAAGGTAAAGAGCGCGTATGTAAGAAAGTGTAAAATGAGTGTTCACAATTATTTGGTTCCCTTGTTTTTGTCATAGGAGCCGATTGCCCCTATTTCCATACATGGCCATGGTATGGTGAAATGTGAAGGTATTTTGGTAAATCAAACTTGATTATTGGTGTAAAGGCCTCGGTAACTGATGTCGGGTACCCGACATAGGAGGACTAGTCCTCCGAACTATAAGGCAAGTGGCCACTTGCCTGTTCTAGCGAGTCGACTCTAGGCAGGAATATGTTTGCATACTGTGTGTAATATATTATGTGAAGTCCTGAATGTTTAGTTTGTCGTTTTTCATTGAGTGTATTTTTTTTCTGCCCATTTCTATTGTTATAATGTATTTTCTTTGTGATGGATGTTTTTATCTCTAATGCTTGTTTATTCAGATTCTTTCACAGGTGAGCAGACGCCTTGGTTTACGCTGCATGCCGAGCAGAGTGTACTAATAGTTAGTCAGTTTAGAGCCTTTTCCGGCCATTATGGCCCATCGTATCAATCCGTTAGCGTATGTTAGTTAGGCGTTAATTTAAGTCTTTGTGGATGGTGAGCTTGCTCTAGAGTTAAATTTCAAAATTAAGGGAATTGGTTCGTCAGTTACGATGTGCATCTAGGTGTACTAAGTTTCTGAGTGAACATTCCTCGCATTTTTATAAAATGCACTCTTGGATATCTCCATTAAATGTGAGCAGCTTGGCATTCACTCTATTTCATTTGTTGTTTATTATGTTCACTAACCCGCTCTCTCCTTAGGTACTCCACAACGCCCCGGTCTGCTAGAGAGTAGGGTATGTAGTCAGTTTCCAGTATTTTGAATTCAAGGCCCTTCTGGCCCGTCGTAACCGTAGGATAGCTAGGAGAATTTATTTTAGCTCTTAGCGTTTGTTGTGGATGTTGAGCTTGCTCTAGAGTTAAATTTCAAAATTAAGGGAATTGGTTCGTCAGTTACTATGTGCAACCAGGTGTACTAAGTTTCTGAGTGACCATTCCTCGCATTTTTATAAAATGCACTCTTGGATATCTCCATTAAATGTGAGCAGCTTGGCATTCACTCTATTTCATTTGTTGTTTATTATGTCACTAACCCGCTCTCTCCTTAGGTAACTCCACAACGCCCCGGCCTGCTAGAGAGTAGGGTATGTAGTCAGTTTCCAGTATTTTGAATTCAAGGCCCTTCTGGCCCGTCGTAACAGTAGAATAGCTAGTAAAATGTAGTTTAGCTCTTAGCGTTTTTGTGGATGTTGAGCTTGCTCTAGAGTTAAATTTCAAAATTGAGGGAATTGGTTCGTCAGTTACGATGTGCATCCAGGTGTACGAAGTTTCTGAGTGACCATTCCTCGCATTTTTATAAAATGCGCTCTTGGATATCTCCATTAAATGTGAGCAGCTTTGCATTCACTCTATTTAATTTGTTGTTTATTATGTCACTAACCCGCTCTCTCCTTAGGTAGTGCAGTGTGTGAGAACAGGAAGCTGTGACGCAGAAAGTGTTGTGTGTGAACCAGGAACGAGAATATAGTGAGAGTGGTGTCAGTGTGGTGTCAGTGTGGTGATAGTGTGGTGTCTGTGTGGTGATAGTGTGGTGGCAGTGTGGTTTAAGTGAGCGCCGTTTTCATCCGTGGGTGAGCATCAAGAGGACTAGAGAGACTCTGGTGAATTGAATTTTATGTAAATAAATGCTTGTGTATTTTTTTATGCTCCTTCCCTCCCTACCCTTCCTATAGCTTCGCAGTGGCAGCAGATCAGAAAGAATAGACAGTCACCGCGACTGACAACGAGTACAAAGGTTTTTATGCTTGTCTTGCGTTATATATTTTATTTTATTATTTATTTATGCATTTGTGATATCTTTATTTCTAAGTTATTATATTATATTTAACACTCTTAGTGTGTAGGGGTTTGCATATCTGTCGTTTGACCCGGGTCAATCCAGGTTTGTTCGTTGAACTCCGGTTTTGCCTTGTGCACGGGCTCTTATTGGTTTTACTTTGGTAGGAATCAGTCTCTTAGCGCCATCATGCGCTACCTTGCCATATATATTTTTAGAATATTCTGCGTGTTTACGAATGTATGCCACTGTTCCTTTTTTTATTTTTGACGGTTTAATCAACTTCCTTTTACAGGTTTTTCTATTAATGTGTTTTCTTTTGCAGGTACATGTGTGAATGATATATTTGAGAGGGTATTTTGTTGATTGGTGGATGAATGATGATGAACAGGGTCAGCGCCGATAGGTATGCGAATGGAATAGGTAGGCCTAGGGTATGTAACCAGTAGATTTAGTTTAGAGGGTGGGTGGATGTTAGATGGGGAGAATAGGGCTTTATGACATAGGTAAGCTTCTAGTTCATAGTCCGTACTTGAACTCGTCGCGTCTTGCCCTGGCCCTGGGAGTGAATGCGTGGAATAGGCCTCTGCGCAGCCCGGAGGGGAACGCAGGGGGAAACGCCACGTTAAATAAAGGTTAACGAGCCGGTGGCGTTGACCTCATGGGTCCGGCATGGAATAACGCCCGCGTGTTGTGTGAATGACGTAACAATTATAATTAACCCTTTAGCGCTAATCGTAATAACGTTGTTGCCTTAAAAATTTAATATGTTTTGTGTATTTTTTGCTATCCATGATCGCAAAATATTGTGGCAGGGTAGTATATTTATATGTTTTCCGTCAGGAAGTCTAGTTCGTAAATATTGGCCTTGCGACCCCTACTCTATTCCTACGTGCGGCTGCAATGTTGTTACAGAGGAAGTATTCAGAACATTACATTTGAAATTTCCTAACGTTTTCATCTCGTAATTATTCTTCCTACATGTATCTATTTTCTGTTTCCATACATTAACTCCAGTCTTTCTACATGCGTAAGCTTTAAGGTCATCAAGTTTTACCTGTAAATTCCTGAGTAATTTTGTAAGTTTCATTTGTCTTGACTTTTGTTGGAATGTAAACCCGTGAGAACCTAATTGCGTAAGGACGAACTGTGCATTAGACGGCGATTTCTTATCGATTTTAATTGTGTGAAGAGTACTAATTTTTCCCATTTTTAAAATGTGATTGAGCGTTGAACAAGTGAACCATATTTTTTCAAATATATTGTTGTATTTACACAATCTCCTTCCATTTAACGTACATCTTAAGATTTGGAATTTTTCTATACGCCTTGAAATTTCCAAAAGGAATTATTGGCTATAATGGTCATTTGACTCCTGCATTTAAAAATTGTTTTTACTCTAATCCTTTCTTGATATGACTTAATTTCAATCTTTGGAATGAACGTTTATTCACTATTGAGGTAATGGAGCGATTCTATTTCGTTGAAATAATTTTTTATACATTTTATAACGTTTTGAAGAAAAAGCGGCTCTAATTATTTTACTAACGATGCAATAATTACAAATATTTGCTATCTTTGCAATGGACATTTTTAATATTTTGAACTACCATTCATAACTTCATGACATAATAATTTGTTTTAACTCACATTTTTTTTATAATGACGAAGACCATGTTTTAATGCCTCAATTGAATAATTGTCGTTTACTCTTCTACTTTTTATTGAATCATATAATCGTCTTCTATTTTTATTGTGTTTATTTCTTCATTTTATTATCTGCTGGTCTTTTTTTTACTGTACGTGCCGAGCGTCCTTTGACATATGCGTTCTATCTCCACGTAAATCGAGTGACATGACTTGAGTTCATGTATTCTTGCAACTATATTATTTACTACTACTCGTAATTAAATATAGAATGATATCCGCAGTCAGCATGAGAAATAATAATCATATAATATTATTATCATCATTTACTCCTGTGTAACACCTAAGGAAATAGTAAATTTCCATTACATTGCTTTTCGGTTTCTGTGATGTTTATCGCCTTGACGACGTGTACAACGATAAAATTTCTGTCATCATTTCCACCTGAGTATGTGTTATCTAATCACACCCAAAATAAGCAGATTCTCTAAGCTATTTTTCTATCAAGTGTGTGTATATGGTGAAATGTTCGGTAAATGTAAAATGGACCTTTGCGGTAATAATTTACTCGGCGTTCTTCCATAGGTTGATGCACTCTGAAGATTAAGTATCGTATTTATTTCATAATATTGGCTATTCATATCAGACCTAAAATATATTTACGAGCTATAACTTTAGAAAAAACATGTTGATGGAATTATACCAAAATGTGATTCCCTGTTGAATGTGAATTATGCTATAGTTTTTCAAACTGAGTAGTATTTCAGGAAATTTCCACCTTTTTTCCTCCTGGTGTTAAACGTCCCATTTACAAAGAATTTTGAATGGATGGTGTTAATTTACAAATTCGTTTCAAAAATTGTTATTTTATATTTGCTTTGTTTGATTATCGATGTTGTTTTTGTATCACAAACATTCGACATCATTTGCAAAAAAGTACGCTTTCGCCCTTTTCCCATGCTCTTCTGAGGATATTATTTATAGTATGATTCCTTTAGTTTATTTTTATATGGCATTGTCTGATTTAAAATTTACAATTATAAGCTCGTGTCGATTGATGTATTTTTTATTGAAAATATTACATTTTGAATTTGTTTTGTTCATTTGTCGATGTTTACTTTTTTGTCACAAACTCTCGTTATTTTCAATAAAGTAAGCTTTCACCCTTTTCCAATTCTCATCTGAGTTTATTATTTACGGCATGATTTTTATTGTTTACAGTTATAAATTATAGACTGGTTCAAAATTTACATACATGTGATGGCGTTCATTTACAAATATTGGGTTGAACGTTATTGTTTTAAAATTTGCCTTGTTCAATTGTCAACGTTCATTTTGTATGACGAACATTCAATGTTGCAATAAAGTACGCCTTCCCCTTTTCCTAAGCTTCTATCTGAGTTAATTATTTATGGCATGATTCCTTTTGTTTATGGTCATATGTAGGAAGGTATATTGCCTGATTCAGGATTTATATATATTATGTTCATTTACATTTTTGTATTGTAAATTAATGTTTTTTATTTGAGGATGATCACATTTTTTGTAACAAGCCATCAATGTCAATTGAAATAAAATACGCTTTCGCCGTTTATCAATAACATCTGAATATATTTTTTGCGGTATGATTTCTATTTATCTTTTTATGATACTGTCTGATTCAAAATATACTAACTATAAATCGTGTTACAATAGGTTACAATAGTGTTACAATAGATTTTTAAAAAGGTATGGTAAAGTTTTATTTTAAAATTTTTTGTTAATTTGTCAATGTTCATTTTGTATGACAAACATTCAATGATTATTTGCAATAAAATACTCTCCCCTTTTCCTAAGCTCATACTTAAGTATATTTTTTTGGTATGATTCCTATTGATTATTGTTTCGTGATATTGTGTTTCTAGATTTACATACATGAGATCCTGTTAATTTACAAATAGTAATTATTGTTTTTATTTGTCGATGTTCACTTTTTTTCACAAACTATCAATGTTATTTGCAATGAAGTAAGAGCTTTTGCTCTTTTCCTCGCTTATCTCAGTATGTTATTTAGGTACAAGCTTTTCATAGGTTCAAATTTGGATATTAAAGCTCGATGAAAATGTAATCTGTCCCATTTTTTTATAATTCTTTGTATCATTTCACTCGTCTTGGGTTGCTCTCCTGGATATTTTTAAGTTTCTCATTCCGTGATTGTACTTCCATCGAAATATTTGGCTTCCTCGTGATATCTTCGACGCGTCGTCATTTCCAACTCGACGCAATGAGGAACGGGATCTATCTTTATAACCATTTCACTGTCAAGTTCATTAGCTGTGATGTTCTTGGCGAAAATTATGCGAAAAAATTGAGCTGTGTTGCAAAGATATTACACTTTAGAAATTGTGCGTTTGCGGCAACTTATGAAAAACACGTCGTCGCATGACGTCACGGCACGGTATCACTATGAGCGGTGCTCATCTGTTTGTGCGTAGAGGTAAGTTGATTAATGAAGGCGTATGTGTTTTTATCTCATTTGTACAATGAAATAAACTAAATTGTTTCGATTCCTTATAGTAGCAGTAATCATGGTAGCTATAAAAACGTCCATATAAGATCTTATAAGAACACTCCTTGAATCTCTGCTGAAATAAAGCAACCGCTATTTTTCTTAAAGAAAACAGCCACCATACAAGTCGACCAAAGGCAAATCTCCGCTTTGTGATGTTTTAATTCCTCTTTGAGTCTTTTTTTCGATGGAGGAACGCGAGGAAAGGAAAATCTGAAAACAATATATTCGCTTCGTTTTCTTTTAAAATTTACCTGATCCCGTAGCAATGGACGTCAGAAGGCCATTCAGGTCACGTGACTTGCGTCAGTTTTCAGGAAATTTTTAACAGCATCAATCTTTGTGGTTGATATAGAAAAGTTTTACTTATATATTTAAATTTGACCGATAATTTATTATTGAGTACATCAACAATACACGAGAATCATGTTTCATATATATTCCGCATTACCACACAAATAGTTTAAATTCAACTGTCAACTAATAAAAAGGTAATGTCGAACTCGTCGTTCTCTACAATGTTAGCCCTTTTCGCTAGGATCCGTTGATAAGAAATGAGTTTGCAGCTGTTTAACAGTGACCATATACCTACATGTACGCGATACCCTGTAAGCCACCGCGAGGGTGTGTGGCAGGGGATGAAGATCATCTCCCCCATCGCGCGGAACTAATAGAAGCGGCTAACCTTCCGCTAAACACGATGGCTTATACCATTTCATTCATCACAATAATTTGATTCTCCCAGGAGTAATGGGTTTTTGAGATATTGCCACGTATCGTGACAAACAAGTTAATACCGTAGCTCCGGACGACGCATCAACGTGGTATTTACGTCAAAAACAAATAACCGACACCGCCGCGCTAATACGAGAGCAGGTGACAGGCATATTTCTCAATAGTTGAATATTCGGCTGCGAGACTTCAGCGGAATAACTGTTGTAGTGCAGTAAATTAAGCCAACATATTTGATCCGAAAATCTTTATCTTCGCTTGAAAGGCCATGTCTATGTTATTTTTTTCTCAAGGTTAGAAGAGGGACAACGACACAAAAGCCATCCGCAATAATTTGTCTCTTGGGATTAGTCTATACATATTGTTATATAAGCATTTAAATTAAAGACCACTTGCATATCCAGACTTAAAGTTCAAAGTCTTGCATGCCTGTGAAGTATTTAAGAGGCAGCTATCAGGTTCTATTCAATAATCCACAAAAAGTGCAGAGGGAAATACATTTGAAATTCATGCCATTATTTTGACCAATAGTCCTTCACCATTATGTAAACAAACGCAGCGGTATACGGAGAGGCCGCTACCCACATAGCACAACATATCTCTGAGACCACTGACACACGTCTCCAATGTCTCAAATATCACAGACGTCTCTGATACATCATTTTGAGACGATGCTCTTTTGGTCTCGGAGTGACCTCTCTGAGACGTAACAGAATGAGACCTCTCGGAGATGTAACTGAATGAGACATTACCAAACTTTGGATAAAATTAAAATAAAATCTTAAAAAAAAAGAATTTTCAGCACAATAAAAATACTTATATCACTGTGCACATGCTTTAAAACTTCCTTTGTAGTTTATAATCGAGCCCAGTTGTGAAAAAAAACATTGAATTTTACAAAACACGTGTCCCCACAATGGCAGAAAAAAAACACAAAATTTGTCGTACACATTCAAAAGATCGTCTGTATGTAGTCCCGGAGTCCCTGTGGAGACACTGGAAATGTTAGCTCAGTTTTTTAGATTGCTTTAGAGGTCTGTTTGCAGCTGTATTGCGAAGGACCTGAATTACGTTAAGGAGTATAGACCTGAGTTATGTATTTTACGTTATGGTTGGCTCCTCTTTGCAGTCTGTTTATTTCATAATTTTCTTTCTTTGTCAATGACATTTAATGTTATTATCTTACTTCATTAATATTCTTCCATACTTTCTCCAACAACAAGTACCCATCACTTGGATCATTCGCTTGGAGTTTTTCACTAGTTTTCTTTATTCTAGCAGTGCCAGTTAACTTTGGTTTTTCCATCTTAATTTCAATTCTGAAAATAGTAGAACATTTTGTTTTTTAATTAATATCAATTTGAAAGTCTATGAGCGTGCTTGATTGACACCTAGTTACACTGCTTGCTAAGTAATAAGAGGACTTATTATAAACCAATGGGTGACTGCCAATAAATTCATTAGTGACCTGAACACAATTTTTTAGTTTAAATTGCTGTAGGCCTAGACTTACCTGGCCTAAATATGCATAGGGCTAAATTTTCTCATTTTGAGTGAAGTATCATCATTATTTGGCAATGAAATGGTATAGCAGGTTTGTTTTTACACAAATTGCAGATTATTTTATGTCGTGTCCTGTATGGAACATATGCAAATTGTAAATTGGAGCATGTTAAAATTATATTAGAAATTTTTTAAAACATTATCTGTGTTTAGTTTTACTCTAAATCTGTTTGGAAAATCATATTTAAAGTAGCTCTCTTTCATGAAAGTTGCTGAAAAAAGAAAATTACTGATTATGTGTTATGTATGGGTCCTTGAAACACTTTTTAAATGTTGTTTTATAATTATAGAATTTCAAAATAAATGTAACTTAGTGATAGCAACTGTAATTTTGTTCCAATGTTTTGATAACTACAAAGACATAGTATTGGCTCAGAGACGTACTCTGAGATATTTGAGAAGTGAAGAAATTGTTCTGGTTCTTTCCCGGCAAATGCTATCAACGAATTCGGGTATTCGGGTATTCCACCGGGTCAGGGGCTCCATTGGTACTGACGTTTCAATGGCTGAGTCGTCCATCGAAACGTCAGCACCAATGGAGCCCCTGACCCGATGGAATACCCGAATTGCCTTACGGCTATTGTTAAGACCTTGTTTCTAGCGAAACAAATTAGTTAGGTGTCACCAAAAAATCACTGCTTGCATGAGTACACCTATAGTTTCAAAATTTAAAAAGGAAATGATATTAACAGATTTTCCCACTTTTTTAAACTCGAAAGATATAATGCTGAACATTACATACTTGACCTACGTTTCCTATTACCTTATCCTGAACGATCTAACGAAATGCTTACCACGACGGCTATCTAGCGCTTCTTCGCTAACTAATGACTGTTGGGAGGCCGTATATATATAGCTGCTGGCTTGCATGAATTCGTTAGTGATAACTAACTTTACAACATTTGGACACGGGTATTTGAATCATTAAAACATTTCCCCAATGACCATTTTGTGGCTATAAGTAAGCATGACCGTTTTGAATCCCTATTGGAAATTTCTCATAAGTCCCATAAGAAATTTTCTCATAATAAATTGGCAATGAGATCTTATGAGAAATTTTCTCATAATAAATTGGCAATGTTGATGGTGGATTAAAAACGAACGTAAGTTTTACGACGGCATATATGCTTCTTCTCCTCAATCCTTACGCAACTGACAAACCGCGGAAAAATTTGCCAATGGAACACCGCGATTCTTTTGTTTCTTATTATAAGCATGAATGTTACTATATTAATCACAAACCTGCAACTAAATAAGGAAACAAAAATTATTTCAAAAAATGAATTTATAAAATGTAAGCGTAGTCATGCAACGAGGAGTCAAAGAAAAGGAACAACCAGTCTCGCGAGCGTTAGATCATTTGCTTTGTCATGTAATTCTCGTGAAGTTATTATGGATTAATATTTTCATGCTTAACTTAAAGATGAAGTTTGGTTTGAAATATTAAGTAATGAATTGGTACCAACCAAATCTGCTAGCCCAAATGCTTTGTAACATGTTACCCAACCGATTCCCGCGAATTATAAAAGAATAGTCGATTTGTGTAATGTATTCGAGATGGTGAAATTATTACTTTGTATCCTCGAATATAGGATAGTGCAAATAGCTCACTATTCGAGGATTCGACTATTCGAATGTCCCATCTCTACTTTTTATGCACGATATGTAATGCATGTTTGGTGTGAACTCACCCCCTGCCATACACATTTATGGTAGCTTGCAGGGTATTATGTAGATGTATATGCATGCAAAGGAGATTGAAAAATCTAGTACAACGTTACGAAAAGGGCTAAGAAGCGAACGTCGAATAAGTGAGAAAGTAAAGTAGGTTTGTGGAATATGCCTCGTATATTCTTGATGAGATAATGACTCATCTGGATGAGTTTTTTTGGTAGTTAAGACAAAGATTTGCTTTTTTTGAGGGAATTTATTGTTTCAAAATTGGAAAATAATATAGTTTGACCTCAAAACGTGGAACGCATGGCACGTGTAAAAACCTTAATAGTGTGGTAGCTAATTACCTGAATATATTACGTATTAATTATGTAAAATAGGACTAAACCTGGTGTTTTCTTTCACCTATTATGGAGATTTTAAGCATATTACAATGTGAATAACAACTGAGATAGACATTGTGTGGTCATGATAGTTGAGTACTGGTCTTCACCAATGGGATCAGGTTCGATTCCCGGCTGTAGCAGAAATTTTTCATTGGTTTTTCGGTCCCTACTTAGTGCTGTATAGAGAGATCTTCAAGTTCTGTGCACCGTCTGTCGGATGGAGCGCTACACCGTGAGCTCCTTGGAGTCTTTCTTGTGGAGAAGGCTAACTCCGGGTTTTCTTCTCCCATCTTCCGTTCCATGAAAGCCTCTTCTCTACGCAATCACTCAAGTATTCTGAATGGCGCAAATGATTATAGCTGTCGGTTGCCTCCTCTAAATAATTATGACTAATATTAACCTTCAACAGTATCGTGTCCGAAATACATTTCGGCGGCGTCTGCAGTCTTTGTAAAGAAAAATTTAAGAAAGTATATAGATATTTTATTCCACTAGAAGACAATTCTTTCCTTAACGTCTGATACAAAGCAGGGAACCGATCCCCCCTGGAATGGTTCCCCGCCCAAAATTTTGTGAGAGAATTTCTCATAAGATCTCATTGCCAATTTACTATAAGAAAATTTCTCATAAGATCTCATTGCCAATTTATTATGAGAAAATTTCTTATGAGACTTATGAGAAATTTCCAACAGGGATTCATAACGGTCATGCTTACTTATAGCCACAAAATTGTCATTGGGGAAATGTTTTAATGATTCAAATACCCGTGTCCATATGCTGTAAAGTTAGTTATCACTAACGAATTCATGCAAGCCAGCAGCTGTATGTATACGGCCTCCCAAAAGTCATTTGTTAGCGAAGAAGTGCTAGATAGCCGTAGTGATTAGCATTTCGTTAGGTCGTTTAGGATAAGGTAATAGGACACGTAGGTCAAGTATGTAATGTTCAGCATTATATCTTTCGCGTTCACAATAGTGGGGAAATCTGTTATTATTATTTTCTTTTTAAATTTTGAAACTATAGGTGTACTCATGCAAGTAGTGATTTTTTTGTGAAACCTAACCAAATTGATTCGCTAGAAACATGGTCTTAACAATAGCCTTAAGGTTATTCGGGTATTCCATCGGGTCAGGGGCTCCCTTGGTGCTGACGTTTCGATGGACGACTCAGCCATTGAATCGTCAGCACCAATGGAGCCCCTGACCCGGTGGAATACCCGAATAGCCTTCTTTGATAGCATTTGCCGGGAAAGAACCAGAACAATTTCTACACATGTCAAATATCTCAGAGTACGTCTCTGAGCCATTACTATGTCTTTGTAGTTATCAAAACATTGGAACAAAATTACAGTTACTATCACTAAGCTACATTTATTTTGCAATTATATTATTATAAAACAACATTTAAAAAGTGTTTCAAGGTCCCATGCATAACACATAATAGGTAATTTTCTATTTTCAGCAACTTTCAGGAAAGAGAGCTACTTTAAATATGATTTTTCAAACAGATTTAGAGTAAAACTAAACACCGATAATGTTTTTAAAATTTTCCAATTTAATTTTAACATGCGCCAATTTACAATTTGCATATGTCCATACAGGGCATGACATAAAATAATCTGCAATTTGTGTAAAAACAAACCTGCTATACCATTTCATTGCCAAATAATGATGATACTTCATCTAAAAGAGAAAATTTAGCCCAATGCATATTTAGGCCAGGAAAGTCTAAGCCTACAGCAATTTAAACTAAAAAATTGTGTTCAGGTCACTAATGAATTTATTGGCAGTCACCCATTGGTTTATACTAAGTCCTCTTATTACTTAGCAAGCAGTGTAACTAGGTGTGAATCAAGCCCTCTCACAGACTTTCAAATAGATTTTAATTCAAAAAACAAATTAAGATGGAAAAACCAAAGTTAACTGGCACTGCTAGAATAAAGAAAACAAGTGAAAAAATCCAAGTGAATGATCCAAGTGATGGGTACTTATTGTTGGAGAAAGTAAGGAAGAATATTAATGAAGTAAGATAATAACATTAAATGTCATTGACAAAGAAAGAAAAATTATGAAAGAAACAGACTGCAAAGAGGAGCCAAACATAACGTAAAATACATAACTCAGGTCTATACTCCTTAACGTAATTCAGGTCCTTCGCCATACAGCTGCAAACAGACCTCTAAAGCAATCTAAAAAACTGAGCTAACACTTCCAGTGTCTCCACAGGGACTCCGGAACTACATAAAGACGATCTTTTGAATGTGCACGACAAATTTTGTGTTTTTTTCTGCCATTGTGGGGACACGTGTTTTGTAAAATTCAATGTTTTTTTTCACAACTAGGCTCGATTATAAAACTAGAAAGGAAGTTTTAAAGAATGTGAACAGTGATATAAGTATATTTATTGTGCTGAAAATGCTTTTTTTTAAGATTTTATTTTAATTTTATCCAAAGTTTAGTAAAGTCTCATTCAGTTACATCTCAGAGAGGTCTCATTCTGTTACGTCTCAGAGAGGTCACACCGAGACCAAAAGAGCATCGTCTCAAAATAATGTATCAGAGATGTCTCAGAGACGTTCGTGATATTTGAGACATTGGAGACGTGTGTGAGTCGTCTCTGAGATATGTTGTGCTATGTGGGTAGCGGCCTCTCCGTATACCGCTGTGTTTGTTTACAAATTGGTGAAGGACTATTGGTCAAAATAATGGCATGCATTTCAAATGTATTTCCATCTGCACTTTTTGTGGATTATTGAATAGAACCCGATAACTGCCTCTTAAATACTTCACAGGCATGCAAGACTTTGAACTTTAAGTCTGGTTATGCATGTTGGCTTTAATTTAAATGCTTATATAACAATATGCCGAGACTAATCCAAAGAGACAAATTATTGTGGATGGCTTTTGTGTCGTTGTCCCTCTTCTAACAAATAAATAACATAGACATGGCCCTTCAAGCGAAGATAAAGGTTTTCGGATCGAATATGTTGGCTTAATTTACTGCCCTACAACAGTTATTCCGCTGAAGTCTCGCAGCCGAATATTCCACTATTGAGAAATATGCCTGTCAACTGCTCTCGTATTAGCGCGGCGGTGTCGGTTATTTGTTTTCGACGTAAATACCACGTTGATGCCTCGTCCGGAGCTACGGTATTAACTTGTTTGTCACGACACGTGGCAATATCTCAAAACCCATTACTCCTGGGAGAATCAAATTATTGTGATAAATGAAATGGTATATGCCATCGTGTTTAGCGGAAGGTTAGCCGCTTCTATTAGTTCAGCGCGATGGGGGAGATGATCTTCATCCCCTGCCACACACCCTCGCGGTAGCTTACAGGGTATCGCGTACATGTAGGTATATGAGTCAGAGTCACTGTTTAACAGCTGCAAACTCATTTCTTATCAACGGATCCTAGCGAAAAGGGCTAACATTGTAGAGAACGACAAGTTCTACATTTCCGTTTTATTAGTTGACAGTTGAATTTAAACTATTTGTGTGGTAATGCGGAATATATATGAAACATGATTCTCGTGTATTGTTGATGTACTCAATAAGAAATTATCTGTCAAATTTAAATATATAAGTAAAACTTTTCTATATCAACCACAAAGATTAATGCTGTTAAAAATTTCCTGAAAACTGACGCAAGTCACGTGACCTCAAATGCCTTCTGTCGTCAATTGCTACGGGATCAGGTAAATTTTAAAAGAAAACGAAGCGAATATATTGTTTTCAGATTTTTAGCCGTTCCTCGCGTTCCTCCATCGAAAAAAGACTCAAAGAGGAATTAAAACATCACAAAGTGGAGATTTGCCTTTGGTCGACTTGTATGGTGGCTGTTTACTTAAAGAAATATAGCGGTTGCTTTATTTCAGCGGAGATTCAAGGAGTGTTCTTATAAGATCTTATATGTAGGTTTTTATAGCTACCATGATTACTACTACTATAAGTAATCGAATCAATTTAGTTTATTTCATTGTACACATGAGATAAAAACACATAAGTCTTCGCCTTCATTAATCAACTTACCTCTACGCACAAACAGATGAGCACCGCTCATAGTGATTCCGTGCCGTGACGTCATGCGACGACGATGACGTGTTTTTCATAAGTTGCCGCAAACGCACAATTTCTAAAGAGTAATATCTTTGCAACACAGCTCAATTTTTGCGCATAATTTTCGCCAAGAACCTTACAGCTAATTAACTTGACAATGAAATGGTTATAAAGATAGATCCCGTTCCTCATCGCGTCGAGTTGGAAATGACGACGCGTCGAAGATATCACGATGAAGCCAAATATTTCGAACGAAAGTACAATCACGGAATGAGAAACTTAAAAATATCCATGAGAGCAACCTAAGACGAGTGAAATGATACCAAGAATTATAAACTTTGAATAAATATTAATTTCATACTAAGAAGTCAAAGTTCTTGAAGAAATTAATTAGTGTATTAGTTTTATGAACGTTGAATGAAAAATGAATATCAATAACTAAGTTATACTGATATACTATATTAGTCGAATAACCCAAAATATCACTTTTCACGAAACATATAAAAAGAAACCTTAAGACAGTGAGTTCACATTCTATTACTTCAAGCAATATTAAAAAAGCAAAAAAATGTGTGCACTCTCAAAACGATTATTTGCCAAAAAAATTCAAATAAAAAAAATTGGAAAGCAGCTATGTGAAGCCGAGACCATCAAAAAGTAAACTTAAAAAGAGAGGAAATTAAAAATTCTATCGCATATGGAGAAATAAATGGGACAGATTACATTTTCATCGTGGTTTAATATCCAAATTTGAACCTATGAAAAGCTTGTACATAAATAACATACTGAGATAAGCGAGGAAAAGAGCAAAAACTTTTACTTCATTGCAAATAACATTGATGGTTTGTGAAAAAAGGTGAACATCGACAAATAAAAACATTAATTACTATAAGAAATTTGTAAATTAACACGATCTCATGTATGTAAATCTAGAAACACAATATCACGTAACAATAACCAATAGGAATCATACCAAAAAAATATACTTAAGTATGAGTTTAGGAAAAGGGGACAGTATTTTATTGCAAACAATCATTGAGTGTTTGTCATAAAAAATGGACATTGACAGATTAACAAAAATTTTTAAAACAAAACTTTTCCATACCTTTATTAAAATCTATTGTAACAATGTTGTAACCTATTGTAACACGATCTATAGTTAGTATATTTTGAATCAGACAGTATCATAAAAAGAACAGCAATAGAAATCATACCACAAAAAATATATTCAGATGTTATTGATAAACGGCGAAAGTTATTTCAATTGACATTGAATGCTTGTGACAAAAAATGTGAACATCCTCAAATAAAAAATATTAATTTACAATACAAAAATGTAAATGAACATGATCTAATATATATAAATCCTGAATCAGGCAATATACCTACCTACATATGACCATAAACAAAAGGAATCATGCGATAAATAATAAACTCAGATAGAAGCTTAGGAAAAGGGGAAGGCGTACTTTATTGCAAACAACATTGAATGTTCGTCATACAAAATGAACGATGACAATTGAACAAAGCAAATTTTAAAACAATAATGTTCAACCCAATATTTGTAAATGAACGCCATCTCATGTATGTAAATTTTGAACCAGTCTATAATTTATAACGATAAACAATAAAAATCATGCCGTAAATAATATACTCAGATGAGAATTGGAAAAGGGTGAAAGCTTACTTTATTGAAAATAACGAGAGTTTGTGACAAAAAAGTAAACATCGACAAATGAATAAAACAAATTCAAAATGTAATATTTTCAATAAAAAATACGTAAATCGACACGAGCTTATATTTGTAAATTTTTAATCAGACAATTCCATATAACAATAAACTAAAGGAATCATACTATAAATAATATCCTCAGAAGAGCATGGGAAAAGGGCGAAAGCGTAACTCTTTGCAAATGATGTCGAATGTTTGTGATACAAAAACAACATCGATAATCGAACAAAGCAAATATAAAATAACAATTTTTGAAACGAATTTGTAAATTAACACCATCCATTGAAAATTCTTTGTAAATGGGACGTTCAACACCAGGAGGAAAAATGGTGGACATTACCTTAAATACTACTCAGTTGGAAAAAATACAGCATAATTCACATTCAACAGGGAATCACATTTTGGTATAATTCCATCAACATGTTTTTTCTAAACTTATAGCTCCTAAATATATCTTAGGTCTGATATGAATAGCCAATATTATGAAATAAATACGATACTTAAATCTTCAGAATGCATCAACCTATGGAAGAACGCCGAGTAAATTATCACCGCAAAGATCCATTACACGTTTACCGAACATTTCACGATATACACACACTTGATAGAAAAATAGCGGAGAGAATCTGCTTATTTCGGGTGTGATTATATAACACATACTCAGGTGGAAATGATGACAGAATTTTTATCGTTGTATACGTCGTCAAGGCGATAAACATCACAGAAACCGAAAAGCAATGTAATGGAAATTTACTATTTCCTTAGGTGTTAGACAGGAGTAAATGATGATAATAATATTATATGATTATTATTTCTCATGCTGACTGCGGAAATCATTCTATAAATGACTACGAGTAGTAGTAAATAATATAGTTGCAAGAATACATGAACTCAGTCATGTCACTCGATTTACGTGGAGATAGAACGCATATGTCAAAGGACGCTCGGCACGTACAGTAAAAAAAAGACCAGCAGATAATAAAATGAAGAAAAAAACACAATAAAAATAGAAGACGATTTCGTGATTCAATAAAAAGTAGAAGAGTAAACGACAACAATAAATAAGAGGTATTAAAACATGGTCTTCGTCATCATGAAAAAAATGTGAGTTACAACAAATTATTATATCATGAAGTTATTTATGGTAGGTGAAATTTCAAAAGATTAAAAATATCCACTGCAAAGAGAGCAAATACTTGTAATTTTTGCATCGCTAGTAAAATAATTAGAGCCGCTTTTTCTTCAAAACGTTATAAAATGTAAAAAAAATTATTTCAACGCAATGGAGTCGCTCCATTACCTCAATAGTGAATAAACGTTCATTTCAAAGATTGAAATGAAGTCTGATCAAGAAAGGATTAGAGTAAAAACAATTTTTAAATGCAGGAGTCAAATAACCATTACAGCCAATAATTCCTTTTGGAAATTTCAAGGCGTATAGAAAAATTCCAAATCTTAAGATGTACGTTAAATGGAAGGAGATTGTGTAAATACAACAATATATTTGAAAAAATATGGTTCACTTGTTCAACGCTCAATCACATTTTAAAAATGGGAAAAATTAGTACTCTTCACACAATTAGAATCGATAAGAAATCGCCGTCTAATGCATAGTTCGTCCTTACGCAATTAGGTTCTCACGGGTTTACATTCCAACTAAAGTCAAGACAAATGAAACTTACAAAATTACTTAGGAAGTTACAGGTAAAACTTGATGACCTTAAAGCTTACGCATGTAGAAAGACTGGAGTTCATGTATGGAAACAGAAAATAGATACATGTAGGAAGAATAATTACGAGATGAAAACGTTAGGAAATTTCAAATGTAGTGTTCTGAATACTTCCTCTGTAAAAACATTGCAGCCGCTGTTAGGAATAGAGTAGGGGTCACAAGGCCAATATTTACGAACTAGACTTCCTGACGGAAAACATATAAATATACTACCCTGCCACAATATTTTGCGATCATGGATAGCAAAAAATACACAAAACATCTTAAATTTTTAAGGCAACAACGTTATTACGATTAGCGCTAAAGGGTTAATTATAATTGTTACGTCATTCACACAACACGCGGGCGTTATTCCATGCCGGACCCAAGAGGTCAACGCCACCGGCTCGTTAACCTTTATTTAACGTTTATTTAACGTTTCCCCCTGCGTTCCCCTCCGGGCTGCGCAGAGGCCTATTCCACGCATTCACTCCCAGGGCCAGGGCAAGACGCGACGAGTTCAAGGACGGACTATGAACTAGAAGCTAACCTATGTCATAAAGCCCTATTCTCCCCATCTAACATCCACCCACCCTCTAAACTAAATCTACTGGTTACATACCCTAGGCCTACCTATTCCATTCGCATACCTATCGGCGCTGACCCTGTTCATCATCATTCATCCACCAATCAACAAAATACCCTCTCAAATATATCATTCACACATGTACCTGCAAAAGAAAACACATTAATAGAAAAACCTGTAAAAGGAAGTTGATTAAACCGTCAAAAATAAAAAAGAAACAGTGGCATACATTCGTAAACACGCAGAATAATCTAAAAATATATACGGCAAGGTAGCGCATGATGGCGCTAAGAGACTGATTCCTACCAAAGTAAAACCACTGAGAGCCCGTGCACAAGGCAAAACCGGAGTTCAACGAACAAACCTGGATTGACCCGGGTCAAACGACAGATATGCAAACCCCTACACACTAAGAGTGTTAAATATAATAACTTAGAAATACAGATATCACAAAAGCATAAATAAATAATAAAATAAAATATATAACGCAAGACAAGCATAAAAACCTTTGTACTCGTTGTCAGTCGCGGTGACTGTCTCTTCTTTCTGATCTGCTGCCACTGCGAAGCTTTAGGAAGGGTAGGGAGGGAAGGAGCATAAAAAAATACACAAGCATTTATTTACATAAAATTCAATTCACCAGAGTCTCTCTAGTCCTCTTGATGCTCACCCACGGATGAAAATGGCGCTCACTTAAACCACACTGCCACCACACTATCACCACACAGACACCACACTATCACCACACTGACACCACACTATCACCACACTGACACCACTCTCACTATATTCTCGTTCCTGGTTCACACACAACACTTTCTGCGTCACAGCTTCCTGTTCTCACACACTGCACTACCTAAGGAGAGAGCGAGTTAGTGACATAATAAACAACAAATTAAATAGAGTGAATGCAAAGCTGCTCACATTTAATGGACATATTCAAGAGCGCATTTTATAAAAATGCGAGGAATGGTCACTCAGAAACTTAGTACACCTGGATGCACATCGTAACTGACGAACCAATTCCCTCAATTTTGAAATTTAACTCTAGAGCAAGCTCAACATCCACAAAAACGCTAAGAGCTAAACTACATTTTCCTAGCTATCCTACTGTTACGACGGGCCAGAAGGGCCTTGAATTCAAAATACTGGAAACTGACTACATACCCTACTCTCTAGCAGGCCGGGGCGTTGTGGAGTTACCTAAGGAGAGAGCGGGTTAGTGACATAATAAACAACAAATTAAATAGAGTGAATGCCAAGCTGCTCACATGTAATGGAGATATCCAAGAGTGCATTTTATAAAAATGCGAGGAATGGTCACTCAGAAACTTAGTACACCTGATTGCACATAGTAACTGACGAACCAATTCCCTTAATTTTGAAATTTAACTCTAGAGCAAGCCTAACATCCACAAAAACGCTAAGAGCTAAACTAAATTTTCCTAGCTATCCTACTGTTACGACGGACCTGAAGGGCCTAAATTCAAAATATTGGAAACTGACTACATACCCTACTCTCTAGCAGGCCGGGGCGTTGTGGAGTTACCTAAGGAGAGAGCGGGTTAGTGACATAATAAAAAACAAATTAAATAGAGTGAATGCAAAGCTGCTCACATTTAATGGACATATTCAAGAGCGCATTTTATAAAAATGCGAGGAATGGTCACTCAGAAACTTAGTACACCTGGATGCACATCGTAACTGACGAACCAATTCCCTCAATTTTGAAATTTAACTCTAGAGCAAGCTCAACATCCACAAAAACGCTAAGAGCTAAACTACATTTTCCTAGCTATCCTACTGTTACGACGGGCCAGAAGGGCCTTGAATTCAAAATACTGGAAACTGACTACATACCCTACTCTCTAGCAGGCCGGGGCGTTGTGGAGTTACCTAAGGAGAGAGCGGGTTAGTGACATAATAAACAACAAATTAAATAGAGTGAATGCCAAGCTGCTCACATTTAATGGAGATATTCAAGAGTGCATTCTATAAAAATGCGAGGAATGGTCACTCAGAAACTTAGCACACCTGGATGCACATCGTAACTGACGAACCAATTCCCTTAATTTTGAAATTTAACTCTAGAGCAAGCTCAACATCCACAAAGACTTAAATTAACGCCTTCACTAACTCAACGCTAACGGATTGATACGATGGGCCATAATGGCCGGAAAAGGCTCTAAACTGACTAACTATTCCTACACTCTGCTCGGCATGCAGCGTAATCCAAGGCGTCTGCTCACCTGTGAAAGAATCTGAATAAACAAGCATTAGAGATGAAAACATCCATCACAAAGAAAATACATTAAAACAATAGAAATGGGCACAAAAAAATACACTCAAGGAAAAACGACAAACAAAACATTCAGGACTTCACATAATATATTATACACAGTATGCAAACATATTCCTGCCTAGAGTCGACTCGCTAGACCAGGCAAGTGGCCACTTGCCTTATAGTTCGGAGGACTAGTCCTCCTATGTCGGGTACCCGACATCAGTTACCGAGGCCTTTACACCAATAATCAATTTTGATTTACCAAAATACCTTCACATTTCACCATACCATGGCCATGTATGGAAATAGGGGCAATCGGCTCCTATGACAAAAACAAGGGAACAAAATAATTGTGAACACTCATTTTACCCTCTCTCATATACGCTCCTTTTACCTTTTAGATCGTAGACCCTGAAACAAAAGTTAGTTTTACCAGAGCATTGCGAAGCCATGAGCAAACCAATGTTTATCCTCGTTTTGAGACTGCTTCCTGTTCTTCCCTCTCGGGCAGCTACGAAGATTCCTCGCCCTGACGTCGACGACTTATGGGAAGTGACCTTCCAGTCGTAGCTCCGCCTGCCTCTAAGTCCTGCAACGGCAGAAATAAATTCAATTTCAATTAGCATGCCTTCAAAACAATGTACCTTTAAGCAAAGGAAATAATAATAATATGTTTTCATATATTATATCTGTTGTCAACATCCCTATTCGTTAACTAACACTAAGCTCAGTGTGAAGAATAAGATAGTGGATATAATTTATGTACCAACTTCTGTCATTGTATACTCAGTTAGAAAGTACAGTTTTACTAAATTACATCGAGATGTAAAGGCTTCTGTAAATGATGTCTGGGCCCCGGCATGGGAAGACAAATCCTCCGAACTCTAAGATGTTTTGTTCATAATTTATGGCGAAATGCAAATCTTTTAGACTCAAATAAACGTGAATAATGCCAAGAACAATAGTAAATGTTATGTCCCCAAAATGTGAATTGATTCGAATACGATCAAAGTTTGTATCCTTCCACGCCTCTGCTCGTGAATACAGCACATATCTGCAGTTGTCAAGAACTCATAACCATTTTGACACTCAGAAAAGCTCACACCCCTAAATGATGTTCCAACAATGGAGTTATTTTTCAAAAAGGCGAAGATAGAAAAATGCAAATCAGAATTGTATTCACAAAAACAGGCTTTAGGAACAAGAGAAATCTTGAAAAAAAATATACACAGCAAAATGGTGGAATAATACGGAGTGGTGTTCTTTAAATTCCAGTTGTTTTGGACTTAAATGATAATAATCAAATTCTAACCTCAGATTTTAAAAAAATAGATATACGATACCCGAAATTAAACCTAACTGACGAATATGTATCAACATTTACATGACAACAAGAGATAACAAGATAACCTGCGTGATGCAACTGCAATGCAGCATGCAGCAGATCAGATATGGTGATTTCATAACTAGGATTGAATCTATGTACACTTTAGGAGAAATTAGCATACTAGCCACTGGGTGACAATGAACTCAGAATAGGGGTGGTTGGGAACGATTAAAGCCCACCGACCCCGTACAAAACAGTGTTTTGCACGCAGGCCTCCTATGTGTAGTAACGCTTAAATAACATTGTAATGAGGTACAAATTCAATCCCTTCGGCGTCTGCTAATTTTCGTAAGGATAATGGGGCCTGGAATCATTATCAGATCTTAGGTTAAAGTACAGATTAAATCTATTTCAGTCATTTAAAACGGACAGCTTGACTGAAGTTGTAACATACATATTAAAAACACTTGGGTATTATGCTAGATTAGACCAGATAAATAAGATTAAGGGCGATAGATTGTCGTAACGAGTGATTTACAAGTAATTTTTTCCCCGTACTATAAGAGAACACAATAGGCAGCATAGGAAAGGGATAGGCAATAGGTGAAATACTGTTAGAGTTGAGTGTAGTGTATGATGTATCTATTAACACCCAACCCCTTTATTACTATGTATGTACTAACCATCTGGTTCCACGTGACCCTATTATCTAGCATATATCCATGTAGTAGCCTAGTAGCATGCCAATAGTGCGTGTTTGATGATCTTCACCCACTGCCACACACCCTCGCGGTGGCTTGCAAGGTAACGCTTGGATATAGATGTATTTAACGTAGGTGTTGATGCATTTTATCCCGTAAATAACTATTTAATTTTATCAGGTTAGAATTTAACCAATTTAAACTATATATTTGGCGTTTTTTGCTATCTTTCTTCCGCTGCTTTGACGTTTAAAAAAGGTGTATGATTATTTCTCTTGGTTGACTTAGTTTTACTGGGTGCCAAAAAAACTTCATCCGTACGAATATCGCAAGTAGCATGCCTGTTATGTCTGTACCTAGATCTCTTCTCAAATCAGCTGACATACGTCCTCTAGTACATTCTAACTTCCTTGTTTACAACGGTTGTCTATAGCGATGGTCTATCTCCCACAACCTAACCGGTTTGTTTACATCACGTATTCGCGTGTCGCGCATGGTAACCGTTTTGGTTAGCGAAGAGCAGTTAACCTCCAACCAGTCATATAAGCATCGATTGAAAGCTGAAGATATTTTACAAGGATTAGGAAGATTATAGGAGCAGGCTCACGTGATGGTGATACAACAGAAATTAAGTGTTACGAAATTTAACGATCGAGCAACGTAAAGTCCGTGTAATCAATAGTTGTAATCTGTTCTCATAGAAATATGAGTATGGCAAATGATGAAAGGCGAAATAACCTTCAAGTTCAGTTTATATACCTCCCAATTCTATATCAAGAAAAAAAAACAAATTCGTTCTCTAATTACACGTTGGAGAATAGAGTCGTAATCTTTTTTACTCTAACGACACGCGATTTGAAATCTTCCGCGGTTAAAAACCAATCTCTGGGTCGAAACTCAGATGTTACAACTCGAATTTCAGGAGAGCATAGAAGGCCGGAAAAAATGGAGGCCAATGGCAATATCGTATTAGTTTGTACTGACATTATTAACAGAATAAATGCCGCAACGCAATAAGGGAACAAATCAAATATTAACAATCGTTATCTAAATTAGAATATAAATATATTCAAAGTTTAATTTCGAAAAAGATCCTGTTCATATTGAAAAAGACTGTTACGCGATCAGAAGTCTATAGCAAATACGTATCTTGTTTATGAAGGCAAAAATAAATGATTAGCAATTTAATTAAATAAAAAAGCTAAAATTATTAAGAACGCCTGAATCCATAGGAGAAAATAATTATTTGCATTCAAGATTAGAGACAGGAAAATTGGGTCTACAATCTTATTGGAACACTGCTTGAAGTTTCCAAATTTCGACAAATCAAGGCACAATTTAAATCATATCAGCACAACCTTATCAAAACTACTCTACCGGTAGCCACCTTTTGTATGCACATTGTATTTCCAAATTAAAAACTTTATGTTTACTACGTAAATTTCGTCGAACATTAAAAATAACAACTTCGCTTTTCGAAATATAATCGTATTCGTGTAATTGTACCTACTTCGTACTCGAATGGTATCAACTTCATCTAAATTCAATCGACACCCCGTATAGGAACAAAATATCGAGACCGAAAATAATGGATACTGATTATCCGCCTAAGGAAGCAATGCTAATCAGCTGACAAAAGTCTTTCAATGGTTATTGTTATGATAAAAAAATATTGATCATGCATGAAGTATGTGTATGAAATAAATAAAATTATGGATCAAATCTAGTTTTCTAAATGAATGTTCTACTTCCTGAAATAACCAACCTATAACAACCAATCGAAACAATAAAGAGCACAAACGCAGTAGGTTGGAAATCAAGTGATTTAAACTAGTTTACTCAAGTAGCGACTTAAAACATAAGTATAGCTGCATTAGAATTAGATTTATTGTGCGAGGTATTAATTTAGCGATGAGAAATACCATGAAAAAATAATTTGAAATACAATGTGTATGAAAGGCTGTAAACTCATATCAAAAATCCACAGCAGTTGTTAGTAAATGACTCCCTCATAACTGATTTAACACTTTCCATCATCTCGCGCTGTGAGGGAAGGGAGTATTTTGATGTGTTGTTAACTGTGCGAAATAAACTGATGAACTCTAGAGACTAAAAAATCACTGTGTCCTGTCCTCTTACGAAGAAATACGGGTAACAGAGGTACTAAATAATGCTTACTAATGACTAAATATCGCTAAAAATTGGTCCCTCTGTTTCACGACATCAAAGAACATAACACCGATAAACTTAAAGGGGAACAATTGCAAAAAGAGCAAATCTGGTAAATGTTAATTTTCAAAAAGCTACAAGCCATATGGAATAACAATGTTTCATGGTGATCAAAGCGCGAAAGATTACCAAGATCCATTATTGGAATTCAGAAGACTTAATAATGTTCACCGGTAATTCAACAATAGCTGAAATGTTTTTAAATTCAAACGGACGAGCCAGATATCCCATGCCTCTAATGTTTAACTCGTACTCAACTTGCGATCGAAGTGATCTTTTCTGTTCAATAATCAGCACAAAATTTATCAAAGAAAGTATAAGGAAGTGCAACAAATAGAATGCGTGGAAAAGCCTTGATGGCTTTTCCACGCATTATTAATTAAACTATCCATTAATTTATTACGGCATTATGAACCCTGAACTGATACTTGACCTTTGATACTGAAAGAAAGTTGAAAACACTTTCAAGCTGTTTTTATCCTTGGTCTGTGTGCAATGTTAAGAGCTTGGATGAAAATTCCTGGCACTGCGCTCAAAACTGGCGCCTGGACAATCTTAATTTGATAAAATTCAGTTAAAAGGAGGTTTGATTGAGTAAAAGGCTTTCTCTTTTGTGACTTCTATCGAACCACTAGTGACCTCCTCAATTCTCAGCGTCTTCTTTGTGTCATATCGAAGTGCCAGGAACTTTCAACCGAAAAACCTCGTGAAACACTTTCCTAAACATTCCTGAAGTTTTATAACAATGACAAGACACGAATTTTATCCATATCGGGAAAACTAAATCTAGTAGGTATTTAAATATTATTTAGTTATAACATTACCACGAAGGGATTCAATAATGACTGCCCAAGTCGTACACAATATGTGAAACAATCCCAATTTACTAGGAATATAAATTTATTCCAAATATGCAAATAAATTACTCAAACAAATCAGTCAATCAGATGACCAAGTTTCTTACACTCACGAGGGAAAATGGTATCTATTCCGAGTTGGAAATATAAACAAACCGTACGTGGATAATGTAAAATGCTTATGAAACATGACGCGGACTCACAAACTCATATTTGAACTCATTATATTCACCAAGAATGACACAGCTATTTGCAGTTAGATACTGGGGTTCTAAGATTTTAAATTAATATTGTTGGGGTGTTTGGCCGTTACGATCGCCTCGCGTATGAGCCTTGGGAAATATTGTATGGCGGTCTTGATCAGCTTGGCTCCGTCAAAAATGATGTTGTGTGCCGGGCCTTCCCAGAAGTGCTTAATGCTGTAATTAATCATCAGTTAATGGAAAAACAGCGGACTCTACCTACTTAATAAAAAATAATATTCATAATCTCGTGCCACGTAGCGAATAGGCTGTTCATACATCGTATCTGCTGCTCCCGAGCAAAAATATTGACGAAAATCAGTACAGCTGTATCCCTTTCCTATATGCTATAGTGCTATCCGTCTCTCTTCCGTAGTAACAAGAAACAGTAATATCGCTAAAAAATATGATAAAAATGTAGCTCAAACGTCGGCTATAGACTCAAAATTGGAAAATTAACGTCGTGAACCTTACGTCTAATAAGCAACACTTACTTTCTCCTGTAACATACGGGATGAGAATTGATTGCACAATGTGAATTGGGCTTATAAATGGAGATCGCCTACGAGGTCAATGCAATAGATGTTAATTATTTAAGAAATCAGTTTGCGAAACTGAAATTATCCACAAAATCAAATTAATTCCAAGAAGGTAGCAAGTGAAGATACGCGACTGTACTTTCGACTTTGTTTTATCGACAGCAATCGTTTAATCTCGATTTTAAATTAATTTCAAACAGGAAGAAAGGGAAATAGACTGAAATTTCTCGAAGAACGCGTGGAGATGCAGCAAGAACAGTCAAGGATCGCCCGGGAAAATTCGAGGGGTCGAAAAAATCCTTTAAGATTTTCGGCGGGAAGTCACGGTTTAAGAAAAAACAACCTAGCATCGACCAGAAGTAAAAGAATCACAAAAAAGGCGCGAAAAACATTACGCGAAAATGAAAACACTTGTCAATGAAAAATATTAGCAATTAAGCGGACTTACCATCAACCCAGTGAAGACCGTTTCTCACAGACAGTCTCTCGAATTCCCAGTTGTCCCTCATAAAGTCCCACGTGATCGATGACGAAGATCCCGTTTTACGTCAGAGGCAACTCGAATAACTCCTTCCTGTAAAAAAATTCAAACCATTAACAGACGGAACCACGCGGAATTTTGCTGCACTGTTACTGTAATTACCCATCAATCAATGGGAAAAGAATTATTCATGACATATGCAGGAGTGAATTACTAAGTAAAGCAAGAATTTCAAATGTAGTCAAGCATATGGTGTCTGTATCTCGAAATATATCTCTACTCTTCGTATGTACATCCAGAAAATTAAGTCACTAGTTGCTCCGGATTTCCCTTTTAAGGTAACTCCAAACTCGATGAACGTTAATAATGTGGCTCACTAGAATAATCTTATTAAAACTCTAGAAAGAATATAATCTGAAGGTTAATAATGGAAACTGACGTAAAGTAAAAGTTTCTTAAATTGGGGCTGAAAACTCACCTGCCCTTCTAATTCCGCGTCCAGACGAATACTGAAGACTGTCTGATCAAGCGATTGAACGTCACGGTCGGGCGTGACGTCGCCGAGACCAGACCAATCACCAAAGTGCAATATGGAATTCATCGTGATTAATAATTCCAAAAACGCGAATTATTTTCGCAATTTAAATATTCCCTTGATTATATTATTGCTGGATATGCATTTTAGATATTGATAATTGCCTACAATGGCAAGAAGATTCGTTTTTCGAAAATAGTTTACTATAAAAATTATTAAGAGCGGCACCTGCCATTACGTCCGTAAACTACTCGTTTTGGCGGGAAAAAGTGATAAAATACCCAATAGACGTTGTAATCCTCAAGTTTCTGAAAAATGTCCCATAATGAAATATTAAAAAAAGAGAAATTGTTTTCAAACAAATATGACACAATTATGCAACCTGCAGGGGTTTTATTTCGGGTCTACCAACACTTACAGTTGAATGACATCTGATAACTGATTTCAATTTTGCATTGCTAGAATTATTTCAATTATTGAAATAGTTATATAAAAATTATTTTCAGATTAACATGCCCATCGACGTTCGAATAGTAAGTCCATTTTCCTCTAATATTGTTAGTAATTAAATGAAAGAATCTCTTCACTAAAACCATTGGAAACCACTGCCAACCGCCCTTCTAGTTGCTTTCTGGATATAATAGGATTTAGGATCTGGATCTGTCGTATATCTACCTTGAATTACAACAAAGTTGGCAGTTGCCAATAGTAACCTTCCTACTGCAACAACAACAACGTAATTCGTCGGCATCGTTCGCAGAATACTTCAGCAACCCAATTCACATTTGGACGTGGATAATTACGTAAACATGGGAAATGGAAGCAAACCATGCAATTGCTTACCTTTATGGTAACACCAAGACCAGTGTACCGTCATTACAGCTAGGGTAGTAGATTCACTGCAACGATTTCCAGCTAATTCTTCTCGGCAAGGCACATAACCATGACGCACGACACGACATAACTTGGTCACTCATCCAGTGATTCAAGCAACTGAAGCACTACTATTCACATTTCACTTGCGAGGTTATGTTGGAGGATGAAACACTGCTCGGTACTTGATACACACTCGCAAATTACGCTGGATAACTTATGCCTTAACATCTTGAGGAGTGTCGATTTACTAACAGGCTTCTTTGGAGTCCGGATTTGGTGAGACACATGATATTCACGGGAATAACTCACGTTCACGATACTTCTCTACATGATACATCGCCAATCTTAGACTTTCTCACTCACTGAAACACTAGCGGATACTTCTTACTAAAGAATTAAAACGAAAATCAGCTTCTTATTACATGACGGAATGGCCTCCAAGCATTCTCGCAAGGATTCCACACCTCTGAACAGCTGTTCGGGATTGTGTCGTTGCCTCATACGAAGTAAACAAGGAACTAAGACGAAGATTTGCTTCGTTCTTGAACTTGGAAGGTCGTGGGTTTCGCAATCGCTGAAATGACTCCTCCTCGCTTTCGCTCTCATGGTCGAGAGCGAAGCACCTCAGAACAAAATGAGGCATCGGCATCGTTTGAATGGTCTATCGAATTGAATGCCCTAGACATCGTCGGAAATATTTCAGGCGACGTCAATGGAACCGACGAATTGAGCGAAATGCAATGAGCACGTAATTAATGTATTGACTGCAATGTAATGAGTGTATTTGGTGAAGCGTAATTACTCTACTGAATGAAATGTAATGACTGATCACTCATTATACTTATTACTGATATGTAATTAGTATAATAAGTGAAATTTAAGCCTATGATACCTATTCACTTGGTACATACAAATGCGGATGGTCTATCGCGGGGTCAGAAGACGGGTAGTAATTTTCTTGTATGAGGACTTAAATTAACCCAACTAACAACATGTTTTGGCATTCTTGCTTTGTTTTTCTATCATTTTTTAATTGTGAAATTAAGCTGAATATAATTACTAATCCTTTTTATGCATGATATTTAATGCATGTTTGGTGTTATTTCACCCCCTGCCTCACACCTTTGTGGTAGTTAGCCGGGTATTATGTAGATGTACTTAATTTACACATTACCCCACAAGCCACTACTAGCGTGTGTGTATCAAGGGATAGACCAACATAACATGTTGGCCTATCCCTTGGCCTGGCCCAAATTTGAACTGAACAACCTTCAACTGCATCTGACACAATGGCAGGCGGGAATAAAAATTTTGTCCTAAGAAATACGTAATCAACCATTAAAATAGTCCTTTTTTGGCGTTTTGCAATATTCTGATTGTGAAATGAGCAGATGCTACCTAAATAACTAAGATTGATACTAATAGCTTCTCGTGTTCTCTCGAAACCATCACTAATTTTTCACTCGAGACTTTTCCTCGTGAAAGTAATTGATTTTAGTTCATTGCGAACAACCACAATGTATGTATATCAATATCTTTGTAAAAAAATAGCATCAACTATATTCGCTCTTCGTCTTACAATCTACAATCATATTTTCTTTCCGAAAATTTTAGTAGTATTTATTGTCCTACACCAGACATGAACCAGATGAATGAAAGTACCATAAAAAAGTAATCCTTAACAAGAAATATAGTTGCCTGTTTCAAATCATGTAAACTTCCATAAAATATTTCGTTGCTCAGTTGTAATTTACAATTAAATAAAAATAAAAATTTTGAAATGAATTAAAAATATAAATAAATTTTATGGTTTTTATAACCTCCACCTTCACGACCAATGGAATGGTAAAAGCTGGCTATCATAAGAAGATCATCTTATATGCAGAAGATAGGCCTGCACACAAAGATATTAGATGCACTTGAAGCAACATCTCAGTTGATTCGTGACGCAAGATTGGCTATTTTGTTAGGCACGGACAGTCTGGGGAAGGTAAGCAAGCAAGGTAAGTAAGGAGGTTAGAAGGTACTGGAGGCGGCTTCGCAGCTGAATTTGGAATGAAATTCGTGAAAATAATAAAAAAAAGTGACAAATCAAGCAAACGTATGTAATTTACGAGGTTGAATTTGTACCTGCTGTTAAGGAAAGACTTATCTTCCTGTAGAATAAAATACATTTATACTTCCCTAAATTTTTCTTTACAAGGACTGCTGACGCCGCCGAAATGTATTTCGGACACGATACCCTTGAAGGGTAATATTAGTCATAATTATTTAGAGGAGGCAACCGACAGCTATAATCATTTGCACAATTCAGAGTACGTTAGTGATTGCGTAGAGAAGAGGCTTTCATGGAACGGAAGATGGCAGAAGAAAACCCGGAGTAGTTAGCCTTATCCAAAAGAAAGGCTCCAAGAGGCCCACGTTGTAGCGTTTCATCCGATAGACGGAGTACAGAACTTGAAGATCTCTCTGTACAGCACTAAGTAGGGACCAAAAAACCACTGAAAATTTTCCTCTACAGCCGGGAATCGAACCCGATCCCTGATTGTGAAGACCAGTACTCAAAATATAATGACCACACAATCTCTGTCTCAATTGTTATTCACATTGTCATATGTTTAAAATCTCCATAAGAGGCCAAAGAAAACACCAGGTTTAGTCCACAGGAGTAGGGGCCTAATGGATTTTCTGCCTTCGTTGTCACTCGTAGGCTAGCATGTACCCATATGCCCTCTCCTGCTCCTTCTAATCTCGTTCCGTCTGTGAGAGATGCATGGAAAAATTGTTCCGACACACACCATCAAAAACATCTTTCGCTGAACGATGAAAAATATTTGCGTAGCGAGCGTAAAGTAAAGGGGGTTGGCCCGCCATAGCAATACAGAGGGGATTGCCCCCCTAGTTATTTATAAAATAATATAATGATGAATAGTTGAATACATTTTTTTTATTAATAAGAGTATGGTGAAATTATTTTTTCGTCAAATTCTCCTCTATCGCTTTGCTGATATGAGGACCCCCTTATATTTTCAATGCAAATCCTCCTACCGTACCAAGGGAGGACGACAAGACTGATTCCATGTAGCATCCGAAGAAAAGCGATGGTTTGATCATTATTTACCAGGACTGTAACATCCATTAATGGCTTTGTGGACTCTCCTTTGAAAATGGCAAGTGAACTTTATGACCGCAGAATGTCTGTCGGGAGCAAGGATTTATTTTACGTAATTAATACGTTTTCTATTTAGGTAATTGGCTGCCACACTATTAAGTTTTTTACACATGTCATACGTACCACGTTTTGAGGTCAAACTATATAATATTCCAATTTTTTAACGATAAATTCCCTCAAAACAAAGCAAATCTTTGTCTTAACTGCCAAAAAATTAATCCAGATCATTTATTACCTCATCAAGAATATGCGAGGCGTATTCCGCAAATATACTTTACTTTCTCGCTTATTCGCCGTTCGCTTCTTAGCCCTTTTCGAAACGTTGCACTAGCTTTTTCAATCTCCTATGCATGCATATATCTCTACATAATATCCTTAAAGCTACCGTAAATGTGTATGGCAGGGGGTGAGTTCACTCCAAACATGTATTACACATCACTCATAAAAAAGATGCATAGAAGTTCTCGGCCTGAGAATTGAGCTGGTTGAAAACGGCAGTCTCGAGATCTTCGCCATCTTCAAATATTCCACAAAACCTTGCTTCAAGTGCAAGAAGGAGTAATATAAGCTATAGGGACTGTAAGATGGGTGATCGAAAGGTTCCCAACGGAAATCCTGGATGGCACGTCTCCGTGACCATTGTTCAAATATTGGTGCGTCCAATAGAGTAAATTTATCATCCAGAGCACTAATCGTCAATCGTCGATGAGATCGCAGTTTTTGGTCCTCTTTTTGCGATATTATTGGTTTGGATACTGGGCCGGCCACTCCGCTCCTTATTATGAACATATGTGCGGCCACTTTAATAGTCTCGACACCATTGTCTATCCAATTCTTCTCTTATTTATGTAATCCCATGAACTAGGCACAACTCCTGATGAATTAGAGTAGCTGTAGATCCTTTTGCACACAAAAATCGAATTACAGGACGCTCTTCGCAACTGGCGGGAGTAACGATTTTCGAAGCCATTTGCAAATGACCAAAGCTGTCGACTCACCCAAAAAATACTACTATTCGAAGCCATTGTTACTTGTTTTCAGGGATAGTAAAACGAGTTCTATATCAACATAATGACTTCAGTGAACTCATAAACAATCAATAGATGGCGTAGCATTCAAACAACCTTGTTCGAAGCTGCCAACATTTGAATATAAACAAACGGTCCTTACTTTTCGAAAATACTTGTAATTCAGTGCGTTTTATGAAATTAATAACCTTGTATTTCTACTGTTCGTAAATTGCATAGATTAGATGTCTAGCGTCGTACACGGAACTCCATCATGAAGGAAATTGCGTTATCTTTATTTTTTATATGCAATAGTGTTTTATCATTCGATCTGGTGTACGGATGCGCGCTAGAACAATGACAGTTACAATACTGTGCTTCCAGAATAAGCTTTCATATTCCTCAAGAGAAAAAAACTTGAAAAATGATATCCGTACATTTTATAGTTCATTCATGCCAGTAAAAACTTCAAAGTTACGTCTTGCACAGCAATGCGCAGTCGAGGAAGCGCGTCATGCAAACCAGCATACGAATTAGTGCCCTCTGTCAGTTTTGACCATACCTTTAGCATAAAGGCACGGTTTGTGAGAATCGAAACAGAAACTGCAATATGCTGGTCAAAATACTAAGAAACGCTGATTCAGTCACTTCCGTAAAAGACGTCTGCAGATGAAGATGCGAAGCGCTTCAATTACATCCCGTATATCTCGTTCCACTGTTTTGTGCACAACAAGATCCCTCGATCTATTTGTCGTTCGCAAACCATGGTGATTTGGGGTAAGCCCAACAAATTAACCTAATGATTTGGTACCTAATTTACATGCATAATAATATAATTTAATAAACTCTGCCGGTAGTAATCCCGAAAGTGTTACCAATCCTTCATTGCTATAAATTATCATGCGTTTTAAATAACCAAACTGAATTGGAATAACATTTGGACGGTTTCTGTGATGTTTGCGCTGAATGCGCTTCAAAATGAATTTGTGCAATTTGCGATATATATAAATCGACATCTACATGATACCCTGCTAGCCACCGCGAGGGTGTTTGGCAGGGGGTGAAGATCACCAAGCATGCACTACTAACATGCAAACTAGCAACTATATTGTCTCATGCAACTTGATTGTTAGTGTCTATAGTATTTAAGGGGTTAATACATGCATCATGCACTACAGACTACTCCTAAATACCTATTTCCCCTGCCTATCCCTTTGCTATGCTGCCTATTCTGTTCTCTTATAGTACGGGGGAAAAATGCCATTTTGAATCTATCGGTACGACAATCTATCTCTCTAATCTTATTTATCTGGTCGAATCTAGCATAATACGCTGGTGTTTTTAATGTGTGCCTAACATCTTCAGTAAAGCTATCCGATTGAAATTTCTCTAATAGATTTAATCTGTACTTTAGCCTACGCTCTGATAATGATTCCCATCCTAATTCTTGTAATAATTCTGATACACTACTCAACCTATCGTAACACCTTTTGACGAGCCTAGCTGCTCTACGCTGCACACTGTCTAGTTCTCTAATCAAACCGAATTCATTGGGATCCCATACACTGGCTGCATACTCTAACTAGTGAAAAGTAACATCGCTCTTTTCTCTTCTCATCACATTTACCAAGTACTCTTAAATATATTGCAATGTCGTATTGACGCAACCACTTTACTCTTTCTACTGCAATGTTGCCGTACGAAAACTCGACAAAATTACCATAAAAATGCGTAATTTCTTGTTCTTAAGCGAGTGTAAACGGATTTCGATAAATCATGACTGAATTCTCACAAAATGTTTCAAAAATAATTTTAAAAAATATTCCCTTTCAGATAAGAATTTTTCCGAAAATTCTTCTAAATTCTAGATATGTACCCAAAATTCCCCTCTAATTCCCGGTGTTCAACCCGAATGTTGGTCTTTTGAAAGGTGAGAGTAGAGCTCACCCCGTACTAAGCCAATGGCGTGTGAAATTCACACATTCAGGGTAGGGGGGCCAGTTCCTTTCCCTCAGGCCACCTGCCATTTCCTACGAAGTTCTGACTCGCAGAAAATCGAATCACGAGGATTTTAGGCGGGGGCGTCCAGAAAACCCCTTGAACCCGAGACACTCCGGTCGGTAGCTCAGTGCTCTACCCACTAGGCCACCCCGAGACAACCCTGTAAAGACACAAGTTAGCTTATTTCCAATTCGAATACGCGTCCAAAAGGATCCTCACGAATCCCCAGAAACAGAGTTGATGAACCAAGGCAGGAGAAAACCTTGAGCGGATGACGAAATCGGCACGTGGACGACCAAACCACCCCTCCACCTAATGCCGCGTTGCCGCAGGGACAGCGATGGGGAGGATAAAATTCATAATGGCCTAGTACGCCTCAATAGCCGCTGGAAAAATTAAGATTTTCGGCGTGCAGGGGTCCACCACTTTGATGATGGCGGATTTGAAAACTAATTCTAACCTATATGCTTAAAGGTAATTGTAGAAGAATGATGTCGCTATTTTTTTATTTTTTCCGATTTTTGAATTTCTGTCTTCGAAGCAAGTTTTAATAAGCCAAAGTTCAGCTTGATTTTCTTGCTAACCTGGAGAAATAAAATTTTTTCTTTTCAATCTTTATGTGGAATGACATCTCTTGAATCAAACAAATAAAACCGCAAGTCTCTATCTTCAATAGTTATCCCGTAGTTGAGTGATATATAAACACGGACAGAGCGAAAAAAGGCCGGAAACGGTCGCCCAAAACTGCTCGCGGCTGTCCTTACCATAACGCGTTAAGATATGAGCATCACACCTTGTCATTGTACTTAAAAATAAGTAGCTATATTAAAACTGTTAAGAACAGAGCTCATTTTGATTGTACACTAAATTACAGTTCGACTAAAAAACTGATATATTGTGCTTGCCTCACTTGTATTGGTGTTTCTCAACATTAACTGTGCATAAACGTTCATTTACTTTAGGTTTCCATTATGTGTAGAGCCTAAGTACCTCAGTTACTTGAATCCAAACATGATTAAAATCACAGCATTTTCTGGTTTCAATCGACGTCAACGTTCGCTGCCTCAATAATGGAATACTGAGAGAATGACCTCTCACTGTCCACTTGGTTTGTGGGTATCCACAAGGATTACATTGCAAACTTAGCAAACACATGGTTGTCTTCTTTCATTGAACATAAGATTGTCATAATTTTCACGACTCGAATATTTGAATATCTGAAATTTCGAATGCTAGAATTGCAATCCATATTTTAAATGTTATTCTGATGTAATTTATTTATTGCCTGGTGATGGAAAATACTAAAATTTGATGAAATTAAATAATTTAATTCTAGTGTTAAAATTTCAAGCATACAAAAAAATTAATTTACTAACAAGGATGGACCTTGAATACATTAACTTTTATAAATGTGAATATGTTGGCAGAAATCTTAGATACACCTTCAAGTTCTGGCCAGTTATCAATAGACCAGAAACTAGTGACAAAGTTCAAGTAAATTGAAAATTTACGTAAAAGATTAGAGTTGGAAATACAAACCTCAGATCTGATAAAATGACCTGTGGAATTACCATGAAGAGGTAAAAATTTTGCATTGGATTCACGCACAATTCTGTAAAGGTCTGTGAGCAAAGTACATTGGTGTACCTGACTTTGAGCAGCTCTCTTTTCCAAAAGAGAAAACCAAATTTAATTAAGTTAGGAAATAGTGGCAATTATTATATCTCTCCTTCTCTATACTTTCCATGCAGAAAAACTTTTGCCTGCAGTGGTCCCACACAGGTTTCAGTCAAGCAATTCATAAGTCATTTTCATAGCAGGGTTTTACAAATTTCAAAGAAATTTTGAATATTAAAAAAATTGTCACTTTTTATTTTGCTGACATTTTAATTTAGCGTAAGGACAGCGAACAGAATAGAAAGCACGCAATGTTTGGCCATTCAATTTTAAATAAGAAAACAGTTATAACCCAAATAAAATTTTGTAAAAGTTTACCTGTGACAAACATTTATTTTCATAAATAAATGTAGAAACGAACGTTCAATAAAATACATTTCGGATTACAAAAATCTGTTTCCACTTTCGGAAGGTGTAGCATCTCAAACTCGGGCATCTCGGTGTATTGTCGACGATGATCTCGACGGAAAATAGCGCCAATGGCTCTTGGTGATAGCAGCGTAGAGAAATAAGTTCTCAGTAATTCTAACGTAAAATTCATTAGATATTTGTTCAAGTACAATATGGAAGAAGAGGAACAATGCGTGGCCTCTTATCAATTAGCGATGAATATGTAACTAGAGTAAGCGTTGCTCGAATCGAGCCGCAACCGTCGACGATGTTTACGAGCTTGTAATCGTGACTTGCGGCGATTAGTTTCGTTTCGTGATTTTTCGTGAAAAGACAAGTGTTTTGCCGGAATTCCATTTCTTACATATGGTGTTTTTCCACCGTAAAGTATGCAGCGAAAGCCACCAACAGCCTCGTATCTCCATCGTTTTTTGTTTTCGAAAAACATAACTTCAAGTTTGCTTTAATAGACCAACAGTGATTTCGGTGCGTGTGTTTTATAAAAGTTGCGCTACCTACGAATGCATTCAAAATAGCATTTTTTTTAATACTTCGTAAACGAAACGTAATAAAGTCGTGTTTTATCGTTTTATGGCCGCATTTTCGTATAATGTCGCGTTATTTCGATAAAGCTATTTTCTAGGACCCCTAATAATAATCGAAATGACATAGGATCACAACGAAAATGAAAAAACAAAGACTCAATTCATTCAATTATTCCTCAGTTCAATCGATATGCCCGTCGTTACGTGATAATATACTTCATTCCATAAAAATATAGTTTCAGTCTTGATAGACAAGTTAAAATTCAGTCACCGTAGAAGTCGCTTAGGACTTCAATGAGATTATTACTCTCACAAACATATGAATATAAAAAAGTTTGATGAAGACAGCTAAAGAATCAATGCATACTTAAAATGTTAAAAAAAATTATTAGAGTGTAGAAAATGGTAACTATCTGTATCCATTGCATATATTTTTTTAAATTGAAAATGAAATAAATGTACATACCTAATTAAACGTAAATACTCTAATGCTCGATCAAGTACAAATATTAGGTATCACCATGTATACATATATTTATGAACCATAAAACAGGGGGTCGACACACATTCATTTCAAGTACCTAATCATAAAAAAGAAAAAAATCTAATCATAAAAGCCTTGAATATTTGAAGCCTAGAATATTTGTAGCCTTGAATACAAAGTAAATACATAAAAAAATACAATCTAAAATTGCCAATAATTTAAAAATGAACCGCATATAAAGAAAAAATCAGAAAATTAAACATACACATACATTTTACTCAAGGTTCTAAATAAAAATTTGACCCAAAATGACACTCACTTATGTATTTTACTCCAATGATAAATGGAGGATAATAATGTGCACTGCAAATAATGTCGTATAGTTCTCAGCAATAACATCACATGCAGCGAAAATGCAACAAAATCGACGTCAAAAAGGAATACAATAGACATTTGAGGAACGTCGTGATATGGTGAACGAGTTACAATTCATTCTTCAGTCCATATAGTTTCGTAATATTTCTCAGCAACCAGTGAAAGCAGGGTCGATTTTCACTTGTTTGCTGCCATTCTTAACAATACCGGGAAATATTTCTTAAAGATATATCTCTATGCAAAAATGTAGGTATCTGCTGCGAAAAAAAAACTAAATACTCTCGCAAAAGAGAAAATATTTTCCCACGGACCGATTACGACAAGAAGAAATATTGCCTAAGGATTGTATTTCATGTAAATTTATGTTCTATATTGTTCAGTTTAAGTGAGTCCATCAGAGTGGAATCCACCAAGTGAAAGTCTCTCAATAAGAGAAATTTAAAAAAAGCATTGTATCACAGTATTATCACAAATAAAAAAATTATAAAAAACACATTGAATGATATAGAATTAACCAACAATACCATATAATTTCATTAAACACATCAAAGATCTTGAATTTTCATTTACAAAGTTCACTAAGGGATTCTCTATTACGCATTGTAAGAAGTAATTGAATGTAGTGCATCCCAGTATTTGCATAGGAGTTGACGTCAACAATCAATTTCATTATTTACAGTAAAATTACCTGCCGACAACCTTTAAAACGTTAAGTATTCGAGAATTTTGTTGACGTAAAATCAATCCTTCGTAGCTGAAAGTTTAAGTCGAGAAATTTCGATGATACCAAAATAATGACAAACACTTTTACTAAATGTGATATCTACTCTCATTATACTACTAGAAGGGAGCACACGAAGACACAATATACATGAGAGTTTTATGTGAGTAATATAGCAACATTTTATTCCACGAATATATTTTTACAGAATGCGGAGGATACTGTCCCAGTTGGTTAATCTTCTTCGTCTTGAATCCTAGCAACAAAATAATAGCTGCAACGTATAATGTTAACATTATACCATCATTTCTCAATGAATGTGAAAACGAATACCAATACTACAGTGCTGTTATGGCCAGGTTTCAGGCCACTACGGCGGAATCTCTTTTAATATATCCTAAACCTTGAAGGATGGCAAATGGCGATCAATAGTGTAGACTAGAAAAAATAATAACCCTCTTTCTTCAATTCAATATCAAATTAGCAGTGTCATTTTTGCACAGGTGAAGCAGTATTAAAAAAATTATAATTAAATTAAATAAATGTCCATAAATAATATGTTTAAAGTTAAAATGAATAAATCAGCAATGAACGGAGATTTTTCAGTATTATTACAGTAAGAAATATATTCAGATAACGATAATATTACAGGTAATATTTTTGGAGAAAGAAAGCGAAAGCTAGCTTTCAAATGAAACGCTTAAATACAGGAAAGGACCATTTGGTATACTGATGTGGTAATCAGTATAGAATTTTGACGTACAGCTTGATAAATCCTTGCAAGGGGAGCAGTAAAACAACATTTTTCTCCCTTTATAATCCATACAAATGCATCCAGCGAATCCCCAACTAATTTATTGTGGATGGGAAATAGAACGGACGCAATCATGCTACTACCAAAACACTTAATGATCCAAGAAGAAATGTACCTGAACAAAAGTACAAGTTGGATGCCAAATATTGTCCAATCAAGAATTTCAAATGGTTAATATGACAAAATAAATATTCCATCATACGCAATCATGCTACCACTAATGATCCAAGAAAAAATGTACCTCTATATCACACTCAATTTATTATCATAATCACAAGACTTCAGTTTTAGAAACCGTCCGAAGAAAAGAATTGGAACGTCGAAATCAGTGCTGTTTCTTGAGGATCAATTGTATAGAATTATTTATAATGCCGTAGTGTCACGTAACCGCAAATATGCAATAAATTATTCAAAAGCATGCAGCTTCAAGCATAGTGTGTCTCAGTCTTTTTTAGTTACAGAACCAGTTTTTTCAGGAAAAAATTCATATTCCGGTAAAAAAAAACAAAAATAAATATAATCAAACTGAAATTACTCTAAGAAAATTGGCGCAGGACATCATAGATTATAAACCAAGCACTTAAAATTTACTGAAACATTGAAAACAAATAAAAACTTATGAATAGTTATCTTTCAGGGAGAAACTCAAAGTGCAAACACAATAACACGCGAAGAAAAGAGGAGTAAAAGTAGTTCGTAATCTAAAACTGCACAATGATTAAAAAATAATTATTCCAATAACGCTAAGGAAAATAATGCAAAATAATTTCAAATTACATAATATACATGGTACTACAAATATTTCATATATAAACATGTAATACATTTTAAAATGCTAAAATACTACGAAAATTATTCCGTAAATGGAATAAGATAAAAGTGTAGAAATTGAATCTCCACATCATTTCCATTCAACAACCAAGATGTTTCCTTTTCATTTTGACATATGTATCGATAAATTTAGTTGCTAACGCTACGAAAGAGATTTTTTTTAAATGTCTTACGAGAGATACGAGATAAAATACGAGAAAAAGAGAAACGCAATAAACATATACTTAAGTACTCGAATCAATATACATTTACTACCAACCAAATTTGTCTATGTATTTTGAAACAACAATGCACATATTTTCACACGAGAAGCTATAATTTCAATTATAAATAGATATTGATATCTCATTGGATTTCCAGGAACAATTACATGTTTAATGCAATTTACTAAATCTTAATATTTTTCGAATGGTGAGAACGAATAACAATATTCAGATCACAATCCAACAAGAGAGGTTTGTAAAAAACATAGCCAAAGGATGGAATTTCTTCTACCGTTCTATGTTCTGAGTCCAAGGAATAAGTCAAGAAATGAAAATCATAGTCATAATTTTATAAAAAAACTTATCAGCTAATGACACTAAGCAGAGAATAATTTCACCGCAATGATATGCATATAAAATATTGATGTTGAATTACATCATAAATTAATTTGGATAACATATGTATGACGAGTCATGTCAAGAAATGGAGCAACATACTCCATTACAATTAATAACACAAATATTGATTTCCATACAAATGTGAATATCGATAATTTAACATAATATTTAATAAAGAATATATTTCAATACAAAAGATGAAAAACTTTGTAAATGGGACCTTAAATACTTCGAGAACTAAAGGTGTACATTGCCTGATATACCCAGGATGAAAAACATTAACATAATGACACATTATGTACTTATATATTAACCAAAGGAATCACGATGAGGTAAGTTATAACCGCATCGATCAATCTCTCATTTAGCGAAAACATCAGTGTTTACTTCTGCTCCAATGAAATAGAGCGTAAATTGTACGCTTGTTCTGGATGTGGTTCGATAAACCACGAAAAGGTTAAAATGATAAGAACTTGGTATTCTTCATTTACGTCGTTACGGCGACAAAAATTAAAGAAACCAAAAGTAATGTAATGGAACCTTATGTGCTAGCCATTTTTGGTGTCAGTCAGGACACAATAATAATTATTATTACTTGATCATTACTTCACACATCAACTGTGGAATTCACTATACATTTCACAAAATAAAATAACTCGTATAATTACAGTATAATTGCAAGAATAGATTAACTGCATTCATGTCACTAGATTAAGGTGGAAGTAGAGCTGCAAACGTCAAACAACGCTCTGTATGGACAGCACAATGGCAAACCGTTATATACATGAAGAAATAAACACATTAAAACGTAAGAAAAGGTGAATATGATACCAGTAAAAAGATAAACAGTAAACGACATTAGCAAATATTAGGCAGTAAAATGTGGTCATAGATAATACGAAAAAAGATGCATTAAATTCCAACAATAATGTACTGAAGTTGTGGATAGTATATGAAAGTTATAAATATTTAAATATGATCCACTTCCAAGATAGCAGCCGTAGGTAATTATTGAAGCTATTTCGAGTCCCTTTCTTCAAATCATTCTTCCAATATTACAAAGTAGTTTCAATGCAATGGAGTCGTTTCATGACTTTAAATAAGAAAAAAATGTTCATCTCGAAGAATAAATTGATGTCTCTCATTAAGTAGGGTCAGAGTGAAAACAATATAAAAATACAGGAATAAAGTTACAATTTAATCACCTATAGCCACTTTTTGGCATTCATTTACGTATTTAAAATTCCAAATCAAAAGATGGAGAGTGACTAAAAATAATACATTCAAATAAAATATTTTTGGCTTGCTTAACACTTAAAAACGGTTAAAAACTGGTAACATTTAAACTGTTGAAACATTTATAATATTAGACATAATTTTAGCTAGGTATCAGCTTTCCTTTACATAATTAAGCCCATACAAATTCATTGCAGCTTACGTCTGAGTGACAACTAAAATATAAATATATACTCAGGTAACAGGTATATGTAAAACTTGTTGACCGGATAGCATACACATGGAGAAAACCAAAGTCCCAAGGTCCTCAAATGAAAATAGAGGTATAGATAAAGTTAGGGAGCTTCGGATGACAAAAGAAGGGAAATATTGTTGCAAGAGATAATATTTATGTACGCTTAGCTGATAATCCTTTTAAGTCTAATGAGGTAGGATATTTTATATTCAGTACAACGAAAATAGTATAAAACGCTAAAATTTTTGTCGTAGCAAAATATTTATGATTACCAGAAGAAGGGTTATTATTATATCCAATTATATCAACCACACAACACACACACACACACATGGGCGATATTCCATGCCGGACCCAAGAGGTCACGCCCACCGGCTCATTAACCTTTATTTAACGTGGCGTTTCCCCCTGCGTTCCCCTCCGGGCCCGCAGAGGTCTATTCCACGCATTCACTCCCAGGGCCAGGGCAAGACGCGGCGTGATCAAGCGGACTATAAACTACGCACCTACGTCATTAAGCCCTATTTTCCCCTTCTAAAATCCAACCACCCGCTAAACTATCTACTGCTTAAATACACTAGGCCTACCTATTTCATTCGCATACCTATCGGCGCTGACCCTGTTCATCATCACGCATGCACCAGTCAACAAAACACAAACGTTCCATTCACACATTTACCTTCAAAAGAAAAATAAATAAATTGGCTAAAATCACTGTAATAGAAAATATATTAATCGGAAAACCTGTAAAAGAAAGTGAGTTAAGCTATCAAAAATAAAACGAACAATGACAAAAATTCGTAAAAACGGGGAATAATATGAAATCTATAAATGATATCGTAGCGCATAATGGCGCAATGAGTGTATTTCCTGCCTATGACAATAGCTAAGAGCCTGTGCACTAGGCAAAACCGGAGGGCAACGACCACAACTAGATTGACCCGGGTCAAACAACCGTTCTGCAACCCCTACACACTATAAGTTCTAAAGATAACGTAATAGAAAAATATATACCGAATAGAAGACCGAATAAATAAATAAATCAAAATGCATAAACGTAAACTCACATAAAGCAAAAGCAGTCGCTGGTAGTCATGTCTACTCACTGTTTTTCTTGTCTGCTGTCACGAAAAAGCAATAGGAAGGGCAGTTTGAGGAAGAAGCATATAATATACAAGCACACAATTACATTAAATTCAATATAATAGAGTCTGTCTTGTCCTCTTGATGGCCACGAACTGTAAAAATCAGCACTCACTCACAAAACACTGATACCACACTTACACAACACTTTACCACACTGGCACCACACTCACTCTCTTCTTCTTCTGAGTTCACACAAATCACTCGTCACTATCACTGCACTACTCTCCGGGGCGGTGTGGTGATTCTTAAGGAGAGAGTGGGTTAATACACACAAAAAACAATCACCTGGATGCGAAGTTGCTCGCATTAGTTTGAAAATTATAAAATAAAGCTTCTAAAATGCTTGGAAAGGAAACCATAGACATTTGCTACCCCATAAAAGGGAGGCAGTGTCAGAGGCATCAATTCCGTAAATTTTGACTTTAATAATAGAGCAGTCTTCGCATCCACAAATAAGCTATCAACTAAACCCAACATTCTATCTATCCTACAGTTACGACGGGCCAAGAGGGCCTTTGACTCTAAATATTGGAAACTGACTACATATCCTACCCTCTATCAGGCCGGGGCGTTGTGGAGTTACCTAAGGAGAGAGCGGGTTAGTGAACATAAAAAACATACAAGCAATAGATTGAATGCCAAGTTGCTCACATTTAATGCAGAGAGCCGAAAGAGCATTTGATAAAAATGCGAGGAATGGTCGCTCAGAAACTAAGTACACCTGGATGCACTTGGTACCTGGCGATCCAATTCCGTTAATTTTGAGTTTTAATACTAGAGCAATCTCAGCATCCACAAAATAAAACTATCAGCTAAACGCAAAATCCTATCTATCCTACAGTTACGACGGGCCAGAAGGGCCTTTGATTCAAAATATTGGAAACTGACTACATATCCTACCCTCTATCAGGCCGGGGCGTTGTGGAGTTACCTAAGGAGAGAGCAGGTTAGTGAACATAAAAAACATACAAGCAATAGATTGAATGCCAAGTTGCTCACATTTAATGCAGAGAGCCGAAAGAGCATTTGATAAAAATGCGAGGAATGGTCGCTCAGAAACTAAGTACACCTGGATGCACTTGGTACCTGGCGATCAAATTCCGTTAATTTTGAGTTTTAATACTAGAGCACTCTCAGCATCCACAAAATAAAACTATCAGCTAAACGCAAAATCCTATCTATCCTACAGTTACGACGGGCCAGAAGGGCCTTTGATTCAAAATATTGGAAACTGACTACATATCCTACCCTCTATCAGGCCGGGGCGTTGTGGAGTTACCTAAGGAGAGAGCGGGTTAGTGAACATAAAAAACATACAAGCAATAGATTGAATGCCAAGTTGCTCACATTTAATGCAGAGAGCCGAAAGAGCATTTGATAAAAATGCGAGGAATGGTCGCTCAGAAACTAAGTACACCTGGATGCACTTGGTACCTGGCGATCCAATTCCGTTAATTTTGAGTTTTAATACTAGAGCACTCTCAGCATCCACAAAATAAAACTATCAGCTAAACGCAAAATCCTATCTATCCTACAGTTACGACGGGCCAGAAGGGCCTTTGACTCTAAATATTGGAAACTGACTACATATCCTACCCTCTATCAGGCCGGGGCGTTGTGGAGTTACCTAAGGAGAGAGCGGGTTAGTGAACATAAAAAACATACAAGCAATAGATTGAATGCCAAGTTGCTCACATTTAATGCAGAGAGCCGAAAGAGCATTTGATAAAAATGCGAGGAATGGTCGCTCAGAAACTAAGTACACCTGGATGCACTTGGTACCTGGCGATCCAATTCCGTTAATTTTGAGTTTTAATACTAGAGCACTCTCAGCATCCACAAAATAAAACTATCAGCTAAACGCAAAATCCTATCTATCCTACAGTTACGACGGGCCAGAAGGGCCTTTGATTCAAAATATTGGAAACTGACTACATATCCTACCCTCTATCAGGCCGGGGCGTTGTGGAGTTACCTAAGGAGAGAGCGGGTTAGTGAACATAAAAAACATACAAGCAATAGATTGAATGCCAAGTTGCTCACATTTAATGCAGAGAGCCGAAAGAGCATTTGATAAAAATGCGAGGAATGGTCGCTCAGAAACTAAGTACACCTGGATGCACTTGGTACCTGGCGATCCAATTCCGTTAATTTTGAGTTTTAATACTAGAGCACTCTCGGCATCCACAAAATAAAACTATCAGCTATAGGCAAAATCCTATCTATCCTACAGTTACGACGAGCCAGAAGGGCCTTTGATTCAAAATATTGGAAACTGACTACATATCCTACCCTCTATCAGGCCGGGGCGTTGTGGAGTTACCTAAGGAGAGAGCGGGTTAGTGAACATAAAAAACATACAAGCAATAGATTGAATGCCAAGTTGCTCACATTTAATGCAGAGAGCCGAAAGAGCAGTTGATAAAAATGCGAGGAATGGTCGCTCAGAAACTAAGTACACCTGGATGCACTTGGTACCTGGCGATCCAATTCCGTTAATTTTGAGTTTTAATACTAGAGCACTCTCAGCATCCACAAAATAAAACTATCAGCTAAACGCAAAATCCTATCTATCCTACAGTTACGACGGGCCAGAAGGGCCTTTGATTCAAAATATTGGAAACTGACTACATATCCTACCCTCTATCAGGCCGGGGCGTTGTGGAGTTACCTAAGGAGAGAGCGGGTTAGTGAACATAAAAAACATACAAGCAATAGATTGAATGCCAAGTTGCTCACTTTTAATGCAGAGTGCCGAAAGAGCATTTGATAAAAATGCGAGGAATGGTCGCTCAGAAACTAAGTACACCTGGATGCACTTGGTACCTGGCGATCCAATTCCGTTAATTTTGAGTTTTAATACTAGAGCACTCTCGGCATCCACAAAAAAAACTATCAGCTAAACGCAAAATCCTATCTATCCTACAGTTACGATGGGCCAGAAGGGCCTTTGATTCAAAATATTGGAAACTGACTACATATCCTACCCTCTATCAGGCCGGGGCGTTGCTACGGCGCCTTATCATCTGTGAAAGAATCTGAATAAATTAGCACAAAAAATATTAACATATCTCACAAAAATATACATATACCAGTAAAAATAAGCACAAACCAAGACAGACATGAAAAAGCAACAAACGTGAAATTCAGGACATCACATCATAGATTACACACAGTATGTAAACATATTCCTGCCTAGAGTCGACTCGCTAAACTAGGCAAGTGGCCACTTGCCTTATGTTTGGAGGACTAGTCCTCCATGGTACCAGATATAATCGGTGCACCGACATTTTTTACCAAGGGCTTAACACCAATAATCAAGCTTGATTTACCAAATTACCTTCGCTCTTTACCCGAGTTTTATCACATCTGATCTTGTCTAGATGTGGAGCAATTGGCTCCCATAACAAATGCAAAAAACCAAATAAATCACGAATTCTACTGACGTATACACTGCTTACTTTGCCTTTTAGAACGTAGAACCTGAAACAAATTTAGTTTTACCATGACATTGCAATGCCGTGAGCAAACCAATGTTAGTCCTCCTGTTGTTCTCGTTCTGCCGTTTCGGGCACCCATGAAGACTCTTCACTCTAACCCGTCACCTTCCGGGAAGCGACTTAAAAACGAAGTTCGCAATCATCCTGCAAGTACAGAGAAAATGTTTTGATTTAAATTAACAAGTCATCAAAATATTCTAACAATGTCCAAATGAAATATTAATATCGTTTATGTATTATATCCATTGTCAAAATTCGTATTCTTTAAGTAATGAAATAGTCATTGTGAAGAATTACATATTGGATACGTTTTGGTTACAATCGAATGTGATAGTATACTCATTTTACCATTAAAAAAATTATTTTCCTATTTAAGCCTAAATAAACATCTTAGAGACACTAATGTAACGAAACAACAACACCCCAATGGAGAAGTTGCAAGTTAACAATTCAATTGATAGGTCATAGCACAGAATCGCTGCTGAATAGTCTTCATATAATTAAATTTACATATTGCAAATACTTATTAGTAATAAATGGTGCAAATAAATTGCATTCACATATATATTTAGGCTCCTACTTCTGCCTATGATAACAAGTTTAAATTTCGTGTTCGACTACAGTAACCAATAATGAGACAGAGGGGGACGTTTACCCTCGGATGGTGTAGGGGGGCGAAGAAGGCGGGACGATATAATCTGCCATATCTTAAGATTGATGGGTAGAATTTTAGGTGTAGACATTTAAGGAGAAGAATATTGTGAATATGAGGGGGTCAGCTGACAAAAGAACCAAGTGCGCTGAGCATAAAAAACTCTAAGCACCTGCGATGACGACATAAATTAAGTATTGCAAGAAAAAAGTATAAATGACTTACATTCGTCGAATAACATGGTTAATGGTACAAATATTGTGTTCAAGTATCAATAGATACAATACTGAGATTATCGAGGAAAAACAAGAGCAACTTTCGATCTTAGCCTAAAACAAACACAATAGCGATCTCCTGAGACCGAACATGAGTCTGTTATCTCCATAACCCTCCCCCCTATTACCACACATCCGCAGAAAAAATGAACTCAAACCATGATAACGCTAATAACACTCACAAATTAAATCGAATAACAAAAATGATACGTGGAGTTTTTTTTACGAAATTATGCTTGAAGAATAGGAGAAATCGATAAATATTCATAGTAAAGTCTGTGGAGAAATAGAGTGACATTCCCTAACATCCAGTTGCTTTGGGTTCAAAATCTTATCAACCAATTTTCTAATATCTGAGAAATAAAAACTAAAATCGACACCATAGCCGAAATCAAAATTCACTGATGCATTGTACATACATCATTAAATTACTTTAAAAAAATATTTTACAAATTAATCCTGCAATCGAGTAAATAAAATGATAAAAACCTTTCCATTCCAGGCCGACGGGAAATTAAAGTAAGCAGGAGGAGTTTATTTGTACGAGAGAATTATAAGTATTCACCAACGTCAATACAAATTGACTCCTCTACTTTACTGTCTCAAGGAGCGGGCCAATGATAAACATGGAATACTATACCTTTATTCGAAAGGAGAACCAGTAGATAAATACTACATAATGGACGGGTTCATATAATACATGCCCATGTACCTTCTCACTGTCTCTCTATTCTTGTGGATTAAATAATGTTATTTTACGGACATCACTTACTCAAACTTTTTAACTCAGGTGGAATAAAACAATGTTCTGCCAAGCTTTACGCGAACAATACGGATTTAAAAGTAGACATTATAATATCGAAGTAATATTTTGTCAGAAACTGACAGTGTACACGGTGTAAATTTCTACACCCACTCTAAAAGAAAGGTGTTTCATCAAGATATTGCACTAATTCGCACATCCGTGATTGCGGTGACCAAAATCAGTTAATGCTAAAATTTCTTCCTGACGCGCCCTAATTGTTATATTTTCGTCGCTAGATCGGATACTTCTGGTAATACCCTCGTGTCCATTGCCTACACGAAATTAATACGGGCAGGCACGGGCCATTAAGGCGTGAGAATTATTATATCTACAAAAGTCACTGACAAATTGGCCTCTCGCATTCAAGCACAAAGGTGCGTCTAAGCTACACTCATATCATCCCCTGAAGGAATACATATGCAACAAATAGAATTAAACAGCCGAACGAAAGAGCTTTATTTCATGTCTCTATAAAGGTGAGAGAACGAAGTATAATTAAACCCGGAATTACGAACGCCGTCATATAAAATAACGTTTTCATCTCGTACATATCTGTAATGTAGACTTAAAACATAAAATTCCGCCTTATTATGAACTCTCCTGAATATTTTTCGATGGCCTAAATGAGCTGTTGGTACGAACCAGCCTCGGTTCCCTTTGTAGATTCTTCTTAAAAAAAAGTTATAACAGGTTTAATTACTTAATGCATTTAATCACTTTGCGCCATCCTCGGCAATAACGGGTCTAAGCCTGTCAATTATATTAAATTAGATTTATTAATGAATATCACTCACTATCATCATTTCAGCATACCGAAAAATATTTTATTTCTCACTTATACGACAAGAAAATGGGCGAGTAAGCCAATATTGAATATAAATCAACAAACGAGAATTGAAATCAATTTTTACATGTTCCCTATCATTTTGAATTAGGTAGTCTAGAAGCCATTTGATACATCTAGTCTTGGAGCCATTTCCTTAATCAACCTATCTCTACGTCAACTTGTGATCAAAGTAACCTATTCAATTCAAAGAACTGGACGAAGAATAGTTGAGCATAAAAATTTATAACAAATATTATGCAAGAGAAAAGTCGGACACTTTAATCAAACACGCTATAAATATCATTACGTGATGGATCTTGGAATCACACAGTGGATGGATCACTGGAAATTCTCAATTGATGTACACGATCTCATTCCATCTGCTCAATCTAATGATATACTGCATTAATATATTACATTTCTTATTTCTATTTAAACAAAAGCGAAAAAAATAATGCTGCTCAATACAGGTTCAAGGTGACACGAACTTACTCGACGAGAGTATATAAGAATGTAACAATTTCACGTATTTGAATGATGTGGAACGAAGATTAGCAGATGGCATGGTCACGGCATATGAATTCATTTCTTAATACATTAATTCCTTTCCCGTTTTCTAGAGTTCTTCGTCCTTTAACTGTTAGGCTGATTAACTGTCAGCAAAAGGCTTTATTGTAACCCAGAATAATTTCCTAAAATCGCTCTATGTCTCTGAATTCGAAAAATAACGGCAGCACATCTGATTGTTTTCAAGTAATGCTAAATACGTATTTCTAATTTGTTTAGCCATAGTCATTGTGGATCCAAAATTACAAATAATAATCCATATTATTTTAGTGTGATTTTCAACGTTCTGTGATAAGATCCACCGCCGTGGGTTAATCACGTGCGTGTTTCCTTTGGTGAGTTCGTTCTATTGACCAGCATATATTTGTGAAGGAAGTAAGGGTATTTGCACACATTGTGAATGATGCACGTGTTTAACCCACGTATCTCACAAAATATGTGAATGTTATCCGAGTACATATAAAACAGAACAACAATGCTCTGTAGTCTCTCATGCATTGTATGTTACGTTCAACCCAAAGGAATCGCCATGGACTCTCCTTTAAGGCAGTTTTACACGGCAATTGAAACTGCGCAAGTTGATGTTGATTGCGTAAGCAGTCGTCTGCGAAAGTCCGTGACGTAGAGAATTGCGAGGACGCTTGCTTGACAGCTTTACACGGTGCAATCGTCGGTGCCAATATACCATTATGTCAGTGACAATATACCATTCAGTAGCGGTAATGCTGTGAATATATCGCATAACGTCAAGATGTATGAAGTAACAATTAATTGGAGGTGAAAGATGCGATAAATTACTACCACTTTAAAATATGTATTAAGCCATAGTCTAAACATACTAGTGGAGACCCTAGTCCCGTATACTTTGCCCAAAATTTGCACCACGAACGAACGGATGTGGGCCAAGGTAACAGGTTCTTTATTTACGCACGAAATTTAAGCTTCCACGTGATTAATCGCCCAGATCATCATTATTGCACTTTATTCACTACCTAAGGAGTTGAGTGCAAACAAAAACACACCCAACTCAATGGTCAAAAACCTATTTAATTGCTCGATTTCCCGTTCGTTGGACGTTCGTTGCCGCTACATCTGCACCATTTAGTGAGAGAAATTAACTTCAAACTTGCGCGAACACATGTATCAGATTAGAACATGTTCTAATTTGCTCGCAAGCGTTCGCGCAGTGGCACTGCCTGTCCTCGCAAGTCGTCGCTTTACACGGTGCAATATTTCTTGCGCAAGTGTTCTCGCAAGAGCCTGCGCAGTATCAATGACCGTGTAAAACGGCCTTGATAACCTGAACACGGATTAAGTCACAGGCAATTAAATAAAAATCCTTTTTTTTCAACCAAACATGAGAGCAGAACATAAGTTCCTGGCGCGGAAACATGATCCTTGCAGTCTGGACAGAAACCGATGGACATCTAGATAGCCTCGGAGTTTCATAAAATAGACTTCGATGGACCATGTGTTTCATTTTAACTCGTGATATTAACTTAAAAATGTTTCCACATGTCTATCAATGCTCGCAAGACTTTTAAACGTTCCACTTCCCCATGGAAGTTTCATAAGAGAGCAACTATTATAAATATTGCAATGACTATTAAGCGGTAACCATAGTAAAAGTCCTCCGAAAATACATTTTCCCTGCGAGGATGAGAATTCTCAACGCGAGCAAATAGCAAATAAGAATCAAGAAAAGTTGTACAAGCTAACGTATGTAGAAGGAATTGAGAAGGTCAATTAACATAAGGGACAGAGGATACACAAAGTCTTATGTAACAGGGAACATCGCTCAGTATTTATTATTCTAAACACTTGTCTAAGAAGGTCAATACGAATATTTCACTCCAAGTATCCTCCTTTGTGAGAACAAAAGTCATAAGTACGACTTCTTAGCGTAGCTGTAAATAAGGAGAAATACATCCTATCGTCAAATCGCGACTGAAGGCATGTTTTCTGCCTCTTCCCCATTCTTTAAACCACGTACCACCTAATGATTGAGGCTATATACCTTGCCCCTCCCCATTCTTCCTCAGAAAACCTTAACCCAGTTTCCTTCCATTTGACATACAGTCATGTTCCCCTCCCACAATCCTCCCTTCCTCCCTCCCTCCACCAAACACAGTGGGTATAACTCACTTCGCCTTACTGACGTGTTTCACACATTCACCTGATGATAACCTCTTGTAGAAAAAGTCAAGTCGTGTATTTTTTTCAAAGAGTGGCCTTAACATTTCTTTATATAGTCATTGACCACGAAAACCACAAGGTTAAGATATTTTGTGGATTGTCAAGTGCATTATCCTTGCACTCAAGTAGCAACTTAAAACATAGGTATATCTGGAATTGAATTACATAACAGTGTGAGGTATTAATCCGAGTATTTTAGCGGAATAAATAAATTGAAAAAATAATTTTAAATACAATGCGCACTAAAGACGGGAAGCTCGCTTTAAAAATCCCCAGTTTGGTGATTAATGTACTCCCTGATTACGGAATACGTGCGTTTGATCATCTCGTGTAATGAAGAAAGGGAGTATTATAGTATGTCGCCACTGAGCGAAACAATTTGATGAAATGTCATTGTAACCCTATATCCTGTTCTATTATGAAGCAATGCAGATCACGAAGGTTTTTGATACGGAATACTATTAACTAAATATCAATACAAAATCACCTCTCTACTTAACGAATTAAAATGACCAAACACCGATAAAGTCAAAGGAGAACAAACACAACTAAAGCGAATATGGTAACGTTTTAATTGTAAAAAATGCTAACAAGACATCAGGAATAACAAAGCTTGATCCTCAACTCGCGCGTTATCAATATTCGTCAATGGACCTCAGCACTTAAAAATATTTTTTCAAGTGATTCAACAACACTTGATAAGTATTGAAATTCAAACGGGCGAGCCAGATTTCCTTTACCCCACGTTCCTCGACCTGTCCTAGTGATCAGAGAGATCTTTCCTATTCAATGATCAGCACAAAATTATAAAATTAGGAATCACACCAAATAGAATGCGCGAAAAAACCTTGATGGCTTAAACATGCCATGTTAATTTACTACGGTCCTTAAATTTAGTCTTGCGAACTGAGCGCAAGATAAAAACTCTTGTAACCTATCCTAATTATATTGTTTGGATTGTGTGCAATGTGATAAACCTCACATCACCAACTAAACTGAATAACATGCAATTTTCTGCCGCAAAATGCAATTAATAGCTCCCACATTAGTTTCATCAACAATGTTTAGTAAATTAAATGATAAATAGTTGCTGGTGATTTGATTTATTCAATAATTGCACTGCCAAATTACTGTTACACCCCCTCCCCGAACGTTTGCAATCGTGGAAGAGAAGGATATTGAACGTAGAGGATACGCTTATCCCCAAAATATCAGATTTCTCCAAGTTGCCGCAGACTAATGTATGTTACACCCCCTCCCCCAATGCTTAAAATAGTGGAAAATAGGGATATTGAACGTGGAAGATAAGCTTATCCCCAATATATCAGATTTCTCCAAGGATACGACCAAATCTGTGCTAGCTGGGCATGTGATAAAACTCGTGATAAGCTTTCCTAAAATACCTTCAATAAAAAGCCTATGCTTTTCTGCCATATACCATTAAAATTAATGTGCTTTAAGTATAATCGAAGAAAAGTTTATTCACATAGTAGATCCAACAACGTATCTCATTTTAGAACGCCGGATTTAACTGATTCCAACGATTCAGATTGAACTGCATTGCAAAGACAAAATAAGGCAAAGAAAAGGAACAGGTAGCAAATGAGTTCTATCGATTAAATTACATACACGCGGATTAGATACATCATTTCACATACATAAAACACTTACTTTAAAAACAATGGCATTGCAAGTTACTCTCGTGAATTTGTTTCACGTCGGCATAACTCAAACTATTAAGCATTAAATGATTATATCGCTAGAAATTTACCACGAAGGATCTTAATACTGATCACCAAAGACTTAAGCAATTTGTTAAACAATCCTTCTTAACTAGGGATATATTTTTAATCCAAAGGCACTTACCCTTATTCAAAATTTCAGCCGAACAGATAACAAAATATCTAACGTTCACGAGTAAAATGTGTAATATTCCTACCTAATTGAAAATCTAAACTAACAGTTCATGTATAATCTATAAATCTCATGATATATGTCATCTCACATTTGAACTCGTTACATTCTCCATGAATGACAGTTACATGTAGTTAGATACTGGTTTTAAAGTTCTATCTCCATTTACTCAGCTACATTCAATATTTAAGACGCAATGAACGCTAACATTTGTGATTTAGGAAGGAATACTGACCAAGAGATTTTACTACTCCTTCAAATAACCGATTAATCACATTCAAGCAAAAAAATCTGTGCACGAAAGCAGAAGGTAGGAACTCAAGTAAAGTGAACTTGTCCTTGATCATCGACTCAAATCATAAACTGTCTACTTTCCGAGTACATGAACGGTCGAAGGCGTGGATGATAAGTAATTTATGCATATGAATAAACGAGGAAAATACTCTGAGAAGTTACAATTCATGTCCTCTCAAATTAAAAATACTTCGAAAAACAAAAGTGGAAATGAATCAGGCCGTACGAACCCGAGAACGACGATGGAGAACAGAAAACTCACAGCAAATCTCTCGAGAGACTATCTAGTAAATTAGGACCCTCATTACGAAAACTTTTTCGCTCTATGTGCGAACAAGGCACTTCATGCATCGTATCTGGTGCTCCCGAGTGACAAAGATTGATGCAAATCAATAACGCTGTATCGCTTTATATCTTCTCAGGCTCTCCGTGCCTTATCTGTAGTATCAGTCAGGTTACAGTACTTAAAATTATCATACAATAGTAGCTCAAAAGCAGTCTTCTTTCTCAAAAATAGAAAATTAATGGCGTAAACATTGGGGCAATTTCAAATCAAGAATGGGTGAAATAACTTAAAATACATATTTTTAACTTTTTGATTTCATGGACAATGTGCGACTAATTAAGTGAAACTTGTCACAGATGGTTCATAAGAAAATGAAAATAAGATCAGGTCAGGCAAATTTTACATTTTGCATTGCTGGCTGCATACAAGACATCGAGGCAAATGATATAGATATCGATCATTAAGAAATTACATCGCGAAACTATAGTTATCCACAAAAATCATTTAATATTAAAAGCTCAATTCCAAGGGAACATACGAGTCTGTACATTCAACTTCAGTTTCGTAAAGGAAATCCTTTAAAATCGGAATTAGATTAATTTCAAAGGGAACGAAAGAGAAACAGACTTCAATAGCTAACAGCGTTAATGGGCTAGCGTCGAGACGTAGCTAGAATAGCCCAGAAACGTCCGAAGAAATTCAAGGGACCCAAAACAACCCTTTGATATTTTCGGCGGGAAATTGAGAATACCAGAGGATACGACGTGGTATCGATCAGAAGTAACAGAATCAAAAAGAAGACGCAGGCAAAATTTTTTGGTTAATAAAAACTCTCTTGAATGACAAATATTAATAATGAAACGGCCTTACCATACTGAAGAGGGTTCCTCACAGCTAGTCTCTCGAATTCCCAGTTTACCCTCATTAGGACCCATGTGATCGATGACGAAGTACCAGCGTTATCGTCGCACGTAACTCGAATAACTTGTACCTGTAACAAATTCAAACCATTAACAGATGTAACCACCGCATTTGCTGCACTTCTGCTTTAAATATCCATCAATAAATGGAAAGAGTATTACTAGAAATATTTACAGGGGGAAAATACTAAGTTAAACAAGAATTTTAAGTGTCGTGAAATAAATGGTGCATCTCTCGAAATATATCCCTAATATTCATGCATACAGAAAGATAAGCTATGAAGTGCTTTCAATTTTCCTTTATAGTCACTGCAAACTCAATGTATGTACGTTGATAAAGCAAACTGACTAAAACTACAACTTTCTTGAACTGGGGCTGAAAACTCACCTGGCGATCCGTCACCGCGTACCGACGAATAATAAAGACCGATGCCTGATCACGGATGTAAATGCCGCGTTCTGGCATGACGTCAACCAAACTGGACCAATCACCAAAGTGCCATAAGAATTCGTAGCGAATAATAATTTCGTAAACATAAAAGTATAATCGCCGATTTGAATATTCTCTTGCTAATTCTATTCCTGGATTTACATTTTAATTATTAATATTTCCCTATAATTGCAGCATAGTTTGTTTTCTAAATTAATTTATTATAAAATTAAGAGCGCCATCGACTCTTACTTCCGTAAACTACTCGTTTTGGCGGGAACGAAGTGACTGAACACGCAGTAAACTGTTGTAATTCTCAACTACCTGAAATGGGTGCTAAAATGAAATAATTAGAAAGAAATTGTTTTCAAACAATTACATATCATAACATTTGGCACTGAGCAGAGATTTTATTTCTGGTCTATCAACTCTTCAATTTGGATGACGACTGATACCTGATTTCAGTTAACGGTGCAAACAATTATTGCTGTTTTTTAAATAGTTGCATGACAAATATTTTCAGATTTACATGCCGAACGTTCAAATGGGAATTCCATTATACACTACTATGGTTACAAAATTAGATGAAATAAATTATTCAATAAAACAACTGTAAGCCCCTGCCAAATACCCTTGCTTTTTGGATATAATGGGAAGTATCTAGTGTATGGTATCTACTTTGAATTCCAAACAATTAGTACTTGCTAATAGATACCTTCCTACCGCAATAACAAGGAAATTCGTCGGGTTCACGCAGATCAACTACGGAACGCAAATCACATTTGAACGTGGGTAGCTACATAAACATTGGGATTAGAATTAAATCACGCGATTGCTTACCTTTACGGAAAGTCTTGAAAAAGACCAGTGTGCTCTGATTACAACAAGGGTAGCTTCACTGCAACAATTCCCGGTTAATTCTTCTTGGGAAGGCACTCATAACCGCGAAGCATACGAAAACGTCACAATAAAACTTCCTCAGTTATCATGAAATTCATAAAACTGTACCACTACTATTCACATCTCACATGTGAGATTATGTTGGTGGAAGAAACACTGCACGGGACTCAATAAGACATCACACAAATTCCCCTGGATAACGTAGGTAATGAGATGTGTTCACAACTGGAGGACTTTCGATTTGTAAACAGGCTTCTTTGGCGGCAGGATTTGTTGAGCAACAACATCTTCACAGGGACTGTTTACATATACGACACAGGTAAACATGATACATTGCCAATCTTAGACTTCATCACATAAACTTCTTTTGAGAGAAATACGAAAAGCAACTTCTTATTGCAAGACGAAAAAGCGTCCAAGCATTCTCGCTCGGATTTCACGTCGCTGATCAGCTGGTCGGAACTGTGTTGTTGCCTCTTACGAATAAAACAAGGAACTAAATCGTAGAAGCGATTCGCTCTTGAACTTGGAAGTCTGTGGGTCTCACAAGCGCTGAAATGTTTTCTTCTCACTTTCGCTCTCAGGGTCAAGAGCGAAGCACTTCGGAAAAATACGTTTGTGATTGAATGCCATAAAGGCACACTTCCTCGGAAATATTTTAGGCTCCGTTCATGAAACTGATGAATTAAGTGAAATATAATGAGCACCTAGTGAATGTATTGTGTATAAAGCAATCAGTGCATTGGGTGATACGTAATAACAGTATTGAATTAAATGTAATGACTGATATGTAATAAGTGTATGGAGTGATAGTATATAATGAATGCATTGAATAATTTAGCATTAGACAATAAAAAAAGGAAGGACATTCGAAGAAAATTACATTCCCTAACCCTATATGTATTTTGACTCTAAAACACCATCATCAAGGGTCAACAACCTAGGATTGGTTTGACGCAGCCCTCCACTCGATTCCTCTATCGGCCAACCTCTTCATACCAACGTAGTTCCTCTCTTTCACGTCCTTTACGACCTGCTCCATGTAACTCATACGAGGCCTGCCTCTTCCATTTTTGCGACTCTACATTAGGCGATATTCACGTATGCCGGAAAGTTATTATCAACTAGCGTTGAGAGTCAACTAGAGTAATTCTCTAAGGTTGTCTGCATCCTGATTTCACCAATGAAATATACTGTTAATAAAAAGGCACCTCTACACTGAATTCCCCTCTAAGTTAACCAAGAATATGCAAGTTTAAGTAAGAATATTAAAAATTTGTAGGTTAACGCCGTTGTCGTAGTTCGTGGAGGCGGCTGACACTAAGGCTATTTCCGCCTCTTATTGTAGGTCAGGGAAAGGGGTTGGATTCGGGGAAGGGATTTCAATAGTGGATGGAAGCTTAAGAGATGGAGGAAGACTAAATATAGGAAAGCATCAGTTATGTTCCGTTAATTATTTGTCAATAGAGCCCATGGATGGAAGAGACCTAGTTGGTGGTGGTACATGTATAAGAAAGTAATGTTGAAACATGAACATGTTAAAATAATTAATGCACTCTACGGTTGTACATCAAAATCGTAGCACGTGTTCTAATTTCCCCATACATCGTCGGTGTAATCTATGTCTGTCCCAAATATTATTTGGTTGATCGCAGTTGCAATTGTACATTTGGTTGTTGCAGCTGGTTTAATTAAACATTTTAACTGGAACTATTTTTTTGACGCTCAGGATGACTCAGAAGCAATCCTACTTCCATTTATCATTAAAATTCTTTATAACCTCCGTGGTGTTGAGATTCAAGCATTATAAATCCATTCTCAGTAATGCACACCGTTTTGGTAGGAGCCGGCGGGTAGCCGGCGGGTTTTTTTCTACCAGCCCCCTAGGGAGGGAAAGGTTCAGAGTCAAGAGGCAAGGTCCGAATTCTAAGGCAAGACAACAGAAACGCCAACGTCTTTTGACCACTGATTCCGTGATGTAACGCATTAACTATGGCTGGTGTTGAATGGACTCAAATTGTCACTCGTCAGAGTTAAGTGGACCGAACGGCATTTAACTGCTAGGCCCAGTTCTACTACTTTTGTACAAATATGGATCGGAAATTGAACAAGTGAAGGGGAGTTTGTAAGCGCTGCATTGTGAGTGGAACCTTGAGAACTCCCGCGCTGCAAAGCAACGATGTGATGCACAATTCGATCTAACTGACTCATGAGCTTCATTGACGTCACAATCTGCACGTTAATCAGCGACCGATGAGCCAACTAATCCTACCGGTGACGGGAAATCATTCATCCACAACGGAATGGAGGTTTAAAAGATGATTTAATGTCATACATAAGAGAAAAATATCAATATGAGTGGTAGTACAAATGGTAGCGTTAGGTTTTAAGTGCTACAACTTGTAAGGTCTGACCTTACTTATTCCTAAGCTTACTTCTAAGATCATACTCCACGCGGGATTGAAATTCGCCACAGTTAGACAGCCAATCTATGGGCGGAAGAAGGATTCGTATAGAAATTCTATCATAATCAAGCATAATGTGGATACATTTGAATATACGACTTTGCCCACATCTATGTTAGACCCCTTTCACACGAGATCTCGTGAGCGCGCTCACGAGAGCTGAAGCGACCGGCAGGGTTTGAGCCGCCGCACAGTGGTCGGAAATCGAAAATACCTGGCCAAAAGTCAAAAAGTGATTTTTTTAAGCCAGGATGCTGAAACTTTGCATAAATATTCTCAAAAGACCTGTGCATCCGATAATCTAAGGCAATTTCCTTAGTACTCAACAATTAACAATTTGCATGAGGTCAAAAATGCACAAATTTCGCAAAAACTGTCTACCCTCAATTTTCTCACGAAATCTTCAAAATCAAGCCCTTGCTGAACCTTTATGGGTGATTATTTGGAATGAAAGGTGATGTAATTAGATGAAACAGCTTTTTATCTTTGTTTTAATGTAGTCTACTTACATTTTTGTTGTTGTTTACCAAAGATATTAAACAAAATGGCGGACCCTCATTTTTGGTCAATTTTTTAATATATGTAGAGAAAAAGTAAATTGCATCGCCGAGCATCACGGAGTAACTTATATGGGGAAACTCTACAAAGCTTCCATAATGCGAATCCGATGAGTTATGCTGCGACCGTTTGCGACGCCGAATTTCACATTAGTGTTTCGATCGCGCGGTCGAGTCTGGTCCAACCCGCCTGCAACGGGGCGGCATATGTGTGGAATGGATTGTAGCCGCATCCACTCCGCTATGGAGATTTTCGAGACACAAACATTGACAAGAGCCTCCATCTATTACATTTTGATGAATTCGCGGTAAAAATTACGCATTTTATTAAGTTTCATTTTAAAATTAAAGCATGTCTTTGTCTCTGGAATAGTGAAGGCACTCCTATCGGATGAAGAGGATACTGATGCGAGACAAAACAGACCGAGAAACAACAGGCTTCAAACTTATACACAAGTCATCAAAAAAGGTAAATCTACATTCGAAAGTTGCTAAAACATTTTCTTCCTTCTTCTCGTGTTGATGAAACAAGACTCACGTTGGGAAACTCCCCAACGTGAGTCTATCTCCAACTATGGGATGAACCCACCGCCGCGAATATGATATTTTGCACTCAAAACAGGTCAAAAGTCAAAACCACCAAGTTAAGTTAAAATCTTTTCAAACGTATTAATCATCAGGCTTAATAACCGTACCGTCTATTGACAGTCAATACCTTCCCCTCCGCACACGCCTATTGTTGCATGGTCAGTCGGAACCAAGACAGTCGACAACGCAAATACTTGTTCGTGCGCTATCGTGAGTGAAATTTCTCTCTCTCGCTATTTTGGTTACGTTTAGATGAAAAACACATATTGATTATGGATGTGGCATGTATTTACTATGTCTAACAACATAATTTGTTTTCTTGCTTAAACTGTACGTTTATACATGGTAGATGGTATTTTTTACCTCAGAATTATGAGATATCAAAGTTTGTATTAACATGTCGGGTCTTGTCGAGCTATATTACATTTACAGGCATGAAATTTAGACTAATGACAATTGTTCAACACAATAAAATTGTCCGCCCTCATCCGCCATTTCGTTTTTCATTCATTCAAACCTAAATGTTAATTAATTAAACTAATGCAACATAGCTGTTTTATTCATTACTCACAAAAGCCTCATAACAATACATGGACCTTGTTTACCTCTTTACCAACACTTCTAAACGCACATCATCTTTAGGGGGCGTCCATTAATTACGTGAGGCGATTTTTGGACCCCCTCTCCCCCCTTGATGAGATGCCGTGAGATTTGGCTCGAACACCTTCCCCCCGTCCCCCCTATTTCACGTGAAATTTTTCAAAATGCGTATTTTTAGTGTAAATACGTTAATCTTTGCTTGATTGCGTGGATTTATTAAAAAAAACGATTATAATTTGCTTAGTCATTTTTATTTAAGACTAGTATTTAAGACTGCTAAGAACGTCGTCTAGAACCACAGTGAGAAAATCGCGCGTTCGGCTGGCCGGTGGCTGTTAAACAATCGAGGGGCTACTGTGCTACTTTGTGGCATACGCATAACCGCGATGAATATTATTGTGTAGGATTTGCCATATTTTAGTGGTGAATCATGTTTTACGTAATTTAACCCAGTTTCCTCTCAGTTTTACAATGTTTCTTGCGGAAAAAAATTACGTGATATTTGACGAGACCCCCCTCTCCCCCATGCGAAATTGGGCGAGATTCGGCACGACCCCCTCCCCCCCCTAAACGCCTCACGTAATTAATGGACGCCCCCTTACCTCCACTTAGATGAAAATGACAGCGACGAAACTATAGAGGAAGACGAGCATGACGACGAAGAGGATGATGACCAACAGTTCGACGCTGAATACTGTAAGATTTTTCTTGCCAAAACTGTATATTTAGTAATTAAATATCTGATTAAGGTTCAAAAATTGTTTTCTATTTGATCACATTGCGAAAAAATCATAAAATAATCTTGACCGGTTTTTGAGTGCAAATACTCCTACGTGCACCGCGACAACGAAGGGTCCTGAGGAGCATCACCGGAGTAAGTGACGTAGTGGTGAATTGGAGCCTGTTCACCCGGCTCACGTGAGCTTGTGCATTTCCTTTCGGCTCTCACAAGCCGCTCTGGTGAGCGCGCTCACGAGAGCTCGTGTGAAAGGAGACTTACTGCACAGAGTGAACATAGGCTGTAAAATAGCCTGAAAAGTAACTGCTATGAAAAATAATAAACATAAATAGTTAAGTCTGTAATGAGTATAGCTGCGATGAAATTGTACTTTATTCTATTTTCCATTTCCGATCATGACTAGGGTAACATCCCCGATGTCAAATTCATTCACATCCATTAATGTCAAAGTCTATTTATCATATGCAACATAAATGTATATTACAGTAGGTATTTTCAACCTTTCCTTCCTCTAAACGGTGCTCCGTGGCTAAATTAGCTCAGTTATAAATTTCCGCATCTTTCCTCATGCTATCAGGGATCTGAATTACCGTAATTATATTCAATGATATGGACAGAAGTGTGTAAATAGGTAATATAGGACATTGCATGACGGTGTAAAGAATTTTAGCTAAGTTAACTAAAAGCACGTTTATGCATGCTTCCTCTACTTTTTAAATATTATTTTCTTAAGAGATATATTTACTCTAAAATGTGGATACTAAACCTCTCTAAGCATGAACGGTAGCGAATCTATGGTAAAAAAATTCACCCTCTGCCATGCACCTTAATCAGGACTTGCAGAGTACTATATAGATGCAGGCATATCAAGGCAAAGAGATTACTGAACATCAAGAAAGATAGTAGTTTAAAAACAAAAATGAGGAACCAAAAAAACTACAAGAAAATTATTGGACATAAATTAGGAAAATAATCATGCATAATGCATTACAGCCTTATTCAACGACTTTAAAAGTAAAGAACCATGAGAAATTTTAAGAGAAGGAATGAAAATAATTTTTGTCTCATGTTAGATAAGTCTATTCTTTAAAAAAATTGTCTGTGAAATTGAAAAAGGAGCGTATTTAAGACAAAGATACTATAACAATTATTCCTTTGTGCTTCACAAAAAATATCTCTATACCTCCATCTACTGACTACCCTGCAAGCCGGGTGTTTCAGCGGGTGAGTTGTCAACAAACTTATTCAACGTAAATACACTAATGTTTACGTTCAATAGGTACCTAAGGACAGATTTCTATGAATATCTGCGAGGCATACCATCCCATTTGTACTTTTCATCCGAAACGCAAAGAAACATTTGAGAAGTAATACAAATATATTTCAAGCAGTCATGGTTAAATCAAAAAAATGAAGTGAAAAATCCAGTATCCTAATTTTTTCTATGTTCGTTACAATTATCCGGATTGATATAATGTGTGTAATTTCATTTTCTTGCATAAGAAAAATTATTTTACGAAGGCATTAAGGTCCTCCAGTCTTCCGCAGATCCGAAGTGATCGCACGTTCCACGTTGACAAGTAATACAAACATATTTCAAGCAGGCATGCTTAAATCAAAAAAAGTACTAGTAGTAAAACTAAAATCCAGCATCCTTATTTCTTCTATGTTCGTTACAATTATCCGGATTAATATAATGTGTGTAATTTCATTTTCTTGTATACGTAAAATTATTTTACGAAGGGATTAAGATTTGATTAGTCTTTGAGTTTTTATGGTCACGAATTGATCGGGGGAAGAAAGAATTTTTTTAATCTCTTTGGGGCGCAGCTCTGATCTTATTCCTGTGGTCCTGTTTAACAATGCAGTTGGAGCTAATATAATTATGTAATAACATAAACCAGTCGATAAAAGCGAAAACCAGACTAAATAAAGAGCGAAATAATTATTTCCGAAACGGATATGTTAACTACTCAAAAACAAAAAAGAAGCAAATAAAATTGTATTAAGGGCGCTACAAAAGCTAAGCACTGGGTGTCACACAAACCCTGCAAAACTTACCTGGGGAGCACCTTCATGAAGTCGTTTCGCTTAACTGAAACTTGGTTACATTAGATGGGATGATGAAAGCTTAACTTAACAGTTAAGGAGAGGTGTATCTTCGTGTAAGTTTTCCCAAAAGTGGATTACGCTTCTAGTATTTCGGACCCATGCGGAAAGAGATTATTAACGGTAAAAGAAATGATCTCTTGTCTGCCTAGGTAGTATTAGTAACTGCCTACTTCCTCGCCACGAGAGAGCTCCGGACAGAAGATTCAAGAAATATCTCGTGCTCCTCGTACGACGGGAAAAATTCTCTTCCTAAGGCTCCGGAGCGAAAGGGTTAAGCTCATTGGAACTGTTGGGGTGGTATAAGGAAAAGAAACAACTGTGGAAAATGAGTCATGGCAGTTTGACGCTTACGTATATTTTGAGAGATCAACAAGGTAAATTCTCGTCGGGATAATTTTGTTTCTTCTCTATTGAAATATTATATGTATTGAATTCATACATGACGTCACATGGGACGATATCTTCCTGATGATATATAGCCGAACCGAATTGTACGATATCCAGGAGCAGTGTTACTCCACGATCTCACATAATAACGAAAGCACCGTAATTGGCACACTGGTTATTCTGTCGAATTACGCGGAAAAATCATTGCCCAGTGCCGAGCGCCAAAATTTGTGAACCAAGCCCAAGCAAATCGACGAGCGGATAACAGTTGAATTAAGAAATATCCATGAGCGGCTTCAGGGAATCGAAAGAATATATGTTTGAACCTACCTGTATTTCTCGAGTATTTATGTTAATTGTAATCATATTTAATGGAGTGACATTCGTATGAAATATTTTTTATCTCGTTGCGGTTTAGGTTTTATACAAATCTTTTGTACTTTGTCCTCGTATTCTATCGGAATATTTTTATTCGTACAGAACGAAATTCTCAATAAGTAGACTGAAGAAACCCGGTCATGGGCAAGAGTGACGACGATTTTGATATAGAAAAAGTCTTAGGAACTGGGAAAACTTCACCCCCTATATCAGTGGCCGAAAGCACGTCTTTGAAAAGTGAGGCAGGGGAAGAAAAAACAACTTCGAGAGTAAAAGCATCGGTAAATGACTCGCCTGAGAAAAGTGAAGCAATAGGGGAAAAGCAATGGGGCTATGACCTCTACCCGGAAAGAAGAGGTGAAAAATACAAGCCCAGCTGGATGAGTATTTTTTTCCGAGGTGAAGGAAGGGAACACATAGATAAAATAAAATGCGAAAGGAAGGTGTATTCGTGCGTAAAAAACAGTTAAGTGAGAATTGCACCAAGAGAAAGGTTCACTTACTCAAGCATAATCTCCCACAATATAGACTCATTTTTGATCATTTCCTTTTAGGTCCAATCGTTAAACTTATGATGGGAGCACTCAAACGTGCGGGATGGTAGGTAGCTTAGTGTTATCATATATATTCCAAAAATGTCAAATTATTTAAGTTTTATTCCATAAGTTTTACTAACTTTTCTTAACTGCTATAGCCCAATAGATATTCGAAGGCACATTGCATGTGAGGTTTGCGACGTTTCTGTTAGTGGTGGATATGATCCTATCCTTAACCAGGTACCATGATTAATTTTTTAATGATTGATTAATTCTCTCCTCATACAAACTTCAATGTTGAATGTCCATAAGGAAGCTACCAAAGGTAGAAATTAGTGATATAAAATTTATATACATTTTCATATAATCCTGGAATTATAGGTGGTAGTATGCCAGAATGTCGCACGGTCAGAGGGTATGATCCAGGGGGTTCTCACCCATGAAATGATCCATATGTTTGACTGGTGTACCAGGAATTTTGATTTCACGAACATAGATCATTTGGCATGCAGTGAAGTGAGAGCAGCCAACCTTACCCATTGTTCCTTCTTAAGTGCTTGGGGTCAAGGAGATGCATCCCCCTTTCGAATATCTCAACAGCATCAAGTTAGCAATTTCATCTTTCTTTGAATTTACCCGTTCAGTTACTACTTACTATCCGTATTTTGATGATTGTATCTGGAAATCTATACTACCTAACAGGAGTGTGTGATGACAAAGGCAGTAAAGTCTGTCCTAGCAGTACGAAAAGTTAGCGAAGCTGAAGCTATTGCAGCTGTGAATCGAGTGTTCAGCCGGTGCTACTCAGACATGGAGCCCATAGGGAGGCGGTGCCGGAGAAATTCAACAGACATGCATAGGTAAGAATGCTGAAGCACAAAAAACACATTTATAGTTTCTAAATACATAGTTTTGGTTGTACTTTTTATTGTGGAAATGTTGCACTCTTCCAATTGCCCCACTAACTTGGTCTGACATTTGCAGCGGCATTGGAAGTGGGGGGCCGAAGCCCCCCCCCCCTCCAGAATTTTCCCCGGGCCCCTAGGGAAGGGTGCCTTCATTAATAAAAATTAAATTTCTCTTGTTTCCAGGTTGCTTTTTCTCCTCTGGCACACATTCTTCCACCTTCATATGCTCTTTTAGTGGAATTCTAGTCTCTATCCCCTCCTATCCACAAAAAAATGTGGGCCCTTTCCATAGGAGCCAAGCCCTTATCTTAAGAGCTGAGGTTTTTTCAAGGTTGGCCCCTCCCAGCAAAAATAGTTCCAACGCCCCTGGACATTTGTGTTAATAATAGGCACCATCCTTCATTACCTATAGACCAACCTAACACTCCCATCTCTTTCACTAGATTTATACATCTGAGTCATGTATAGATTACCTGGGTGACATAGCTCTGCTCAACGCATAACTTCTCATCTTCATCGGTAAAGAGTGGGTGTAGAATGGTCTTTTCCCGTGAACTACAGCCTTGGCATAGTGGTTCAGACTTGCATACTCATATAATATCTGGAACTGGACTAATGAGAGCATTGAAAATTGTTCTCTGAAGTATTACAGGATAGCTCTAATTGCAGGAGCCTTGTGAAACAGTCCATGCACCAGAAATCTGTTCTTCAATGTGGCATCTGCAAAAAGACATTTACCCCAGTAGAGTCCCCTTAAAAGCAATGGAGCCATGTTTAACCCTTTTACTGCCAGTCCCCTTTAAGGTAGACAGCAAAAACTGCCTAGCACATTTCCATGAAAATCGTAAGATTATGTATCTTAGATATATTTGAGCACTTAATTTTAATACATGAATTATGCATTTTGTCTCAATGGTGATATATTTCAGTTTTTATGAGGATGAAAAAAAATCATTCATGCTGTTTCTGATTTGAACAAAATGTAATATTACAAATAGGTAATGATGTAATGTAAGCCATCTGATATACCGGCCCTTGGCGGTTTTCGCATGACCCTAGAGGGCCAATGTATCGGCCCCCTGGCAGTAAAAGGGTTAAACTCTGGACACGAGCAATAGGATACCATGTCCATTTTACATCTTTCTAATGCATACAATTATGATGGACTTGAACGATAAGGTAATGAATCCTGGAAACTGCAGGGCCCACTCCCTCATCACAGGAGCAGGTATTGTGCCTGGGAGCAGAGGAGCAAGTATGTGGTGGCGTGAAATGGGAACCTCCCTAGCAAGACTCCATAGCTCCCGATAGTTTTCAACACAAAAATAAAAGAGCAACATCCCTAAGAAGTAGGCCAACGGGTAACATGTGCACCCACTTGGTCGTGTTTCAGAAAATTTAAACACAATTGCATGCATTTTAATGTTGTCATTTATAGAACATTTCCCTCAATTTCCTTTTGGTATCTCTTTGTTTCATCATCCTAAGCCTAGAGAGATATTACACAGTCTTGTCGGTGCTAAATTCTTTCACTTCTATTACGATGCTGATGTTATAATTACTCATGAAACAATTATGAATTAAGTGTTCTCACATGCCTTGCATCATCAGGTGATGCAAAATGTTTAACTTTTTCTGACATATAATGGACTCAAAATTTCTCAGCTCATTACACTTTCATTATATTCAGAGTTATCATTCAACACCGGATATAAACACTGATTAAGTTTTCATTATCTACACATTACATTCCTATCAAGGACGATACTTTTATATCTTTGGAAACCTTCAATTTATGATGACCAGAAAACTTCTATGATGCAGCAGATGAATGTGAATGAGTGACCCAATTCTGTGACTTGTGGGGTTGATTTCCTAATTCCCTGAGCCACCTGGGATCGTTGTCGATTGTAATACCTGGCTGCCTTTTTTACAGGGGTTTCTAAACTTTTGTAATGTTTTTAAAACTTAGATTTATCTCAAAAAATTAAACCCAAAATGAAAGTCAGCCAAATTAGAGCTGCATGATCTCGTTTGGCTGATTTTCACTACCCACCTCACTTGCTGTGAAAAAATGAGCCAAATCGGAGACACATCTGACTCCCCATGTCAGTCATACCTTGATACATCCCACAAAATGGACCCTGATAGCTGCTGAGCTAGTCCATTGTGTGATATCAGCCACAAAGATATTGCTTTTACCACCGGTGGTCGTGAAAGTTATTTAAAGGGTTGCATCTTAGAGGTATTATTAGTACTTTTTACATGCTCTTTATTCTGCCATGTCTTATTTTTGGATAAGTTCTTAAGGTAGCCTTTCAAAACCATTAACAGTTACATTTATATTTGACAGCATCGCATAAATGATCAATTCATTAGAGTCAAGACTCATTTGCTGTCCTTTCATTGAGGAATAGGCACTACTTGGGACTATTTGTCATTTGGCTGCAGTAATCAGTATTGCTACTGCTATTACTGTTCTAAGGGTTATTGGAGCTTGCTGGCTTATCACTATGACGGCTTTGTTGCATTTAGGCTTGGGAATCCTGTGTGTAAATAATAATTGATTAAAAAAATTATTTTCTGGCCAAGCAATTGAATTATGTGGTCATTGTAACCATTGATACCTACTCGTTACTAATGAATGTCTGACATGGATTACATACGTCCGTCAGATCTGTGTAGCAATTGAATCTAAATATATACTTGTGAAATGGCAATTAGATATTCCTTGTTTTATTGCTTTGCCATGATTGGATTGAATGCTTGGATTGCAAAACCATTAAGTAGAAAATTGAGCAAAATACACTGACCAGCTGAAACACATGGATTCTAAATATCACATGGTTTAACGAACTCCATCGTTAAGACTTCAAAAGAACAGTCAATGATCATCAATACATGTAATCATTGATTACTTGTACACTGGAATATTTTGCCCAGAAATGAATTAATCGATTTTATGTTCTGATCCTATATGCATTGTGGTTTTAGTAACCTTTTTCTTTTCTAGGGCTTATGTTGAAGGAGTGCATTTGTTTGGCTACCATGATGATTAGACTTTTCTAGCTATTCAGCCTTGGGTTTTCCACTCCTTGACAAGCGGAAAAGGAAATAAAATCCTCCTGGTAGGTTCTTTCTTCCTGTACTGTTTGATTTGGTTGTCATTGCACTTCGTCTATATTAATGGGGTTTACCCAGGTGAAATATCATCGTTTTCTGAAGTGGACAGAGGTGATGTTAACACCAGACATTCCAATGCAACTAGAAAATTATCCATTCTAAATTAATTTTTTTCCAAGGAATCCATTATTACTGACCAGTCATCACAGCTTGAAGTGAATCAAGTCATAATTTCCTTTCATAATTCTGTACATTAATTTCTATTGTGAATGAATCTAAATGAAAAATAAAAGTAAGTCTTTGCAATGTGAGTGGGGCTTGTCCATCAGTTATTTTAAGTTTTTTCTGCACTTCAGCGTGCCTGATATGAGAGGGAAAAGTGTTGAGGATTGGAATGGAAGAGTGAAGATGAATACGACATATTTATTAGCCTGCTCATTGTGAAAAGCATAAAGGGGTCCAAAGTGATACCTTCCATTCGAGGGACTTATAAATCCGTTGATATGTGTGAAACCTTTTATCTGGTAGAGATTTAGACATCCATGAACTTATGTCAATAGTAATCTATTGTGTCAAATCAAGTATGAGTATCAAAACCCAACTGTCTCTCTTGCTGCTTCAGGTACCAAGGAACGATAGATGACTCACTAGTGTACCATATCCCTGTAAGGAATAGCTGTTGGTGACTCATGCTAGACTGAACATGTGTGTTTAACCCTTACAACGTTGTGCACGGTCTGAAAGTCCAGGTTGATTGGTTTAACTCCAAACTGCTGGCCTCAGTTGCGGCTTCAGTATAAGCCCTCGCCTGCCATTCCTGGGGTCGCAGGTTTGAGTCCTGCCTGGGTTGGATTTTCTCCACCCAGGGCATGGCTGTGTGTGTTGTCTATCTATTATTTGTTATGGAACCAGTTATCCTGGAACCAGCAGTTAGCCAGTCTTTTAGACCATGCACAACCTCTCCCATCCCAATATACCACGCGACCTTTTAAGGGTTAAGGGTGCTGGCATTGAGTTTTCAGTGATGCAATGCTAGTGAACTGGATGGTAAATAACTTCCCATAGAAAACAAAACCAATCTTATAGTTTCTTTTGGCCCTTTTTTCTTGAACATTGCATTCTAATGTTAGGCGGCAACCTTTGGATCAAAAGCAAAGCTACTTTTCATGTATCCAGTTTGCTTCCCCATTGAAGGTGCCTATTAGTGTTAGCATTGAGCTCAGGCTGTAATTTTTTGTAAGACTTTGTCATAAAATCAATCATCAGGACAAGGTCAAATCAGCACTAATGCAGCACAACCCTGAAACAGGTTCAAGTCCCCGGTCAAGGCAAATGATTTTTTTGCGTGGAATATCTGCTATTGTGCAATTTCAGCAGGTAACACCGCTAAAGTCTTCACGGCCAGTTTGTCAGAACTTTGAATCTTTCACTTTATTTATATAGCTTAGGTTAAATTTGTGAATCACTAATTACTATCTCTGTAAACCTTTCAGTTTAAAGGTTACTTCTTTAGTCATATTCTAAGAAAAATTTATAATGGCTAAATTTTTTAATCCAGACCTATATTACAGAGTAATATTGATAGTTTCGGGTGCTGTATCTGTTTATCTTTAGGAAACCTTTTAAGTCTCTAGAAAAAAAAATCAAAATATACTCTGCTGAAAATTGAGTGGTTTCGATATATGTAGATATTACATTATATGCTTAGCGGTAAGTTACTGTAACTGAATCTGTCACTTATACATTGCATTTTTCTTCCAGAAAACTGTGTACTACTTAGCATAATTAATAACAAAAGAAGCATATTATCTGGTGCAGACTGTTGAGTAATTTGAAGACAGTGCAAGTGAAGAGAGTACCACGTGAATAAAGGAGCAGCAATTGTATATTAAACGAAATAGACTTAATACATCGTGTGTAGCAAAATAATGTAGTCAAATAGTAATGGATGAGTTTTATACTTAAAGTTGTTTTAATTTTTTATATAACTTGAATAAAATAATTCTAAAAAATTTATTTAGTACCATAGTATTACTATTAATAGTCACTAAAGGGAGTATTATTATTATTAATAATACCTCTTTATACCTCAACAACAAACTATATTTCAACATTTATACATAATATTGTGTAGCAATAAAAGTGGAGGAAAGTGGCCTTACAAATATTGCATGGGGGTGGTGTTGCATATACAGTCTAGGGAGGGTCCTATAGAGAAGAAAGCTTCTGTCTGTACAATATCTGTCAAATAGGACATTAAACCATGGACCATTTGGCTCCTTTTGTTAGAAGAGCAGGGTAATGCCAACATTAGGTTTTTCTCCAGGATTCCACTCCCTAAAAATTCCTTCCTCCACCTGTCCATTATGGTGCAAATGACTTGCATAAATTATTACTTGCCCCTGAAATTAACAACAACTGTGATGAGGAAAGTTTCATTTGCCTTTGTTAAAATTTTTACATTTATAAGCATAAATGTAATTGTTTGTTCAGTTAGAAATTGGATGAATTTGAGATTGTTAATTATGGCATTTTCAATGGTCAGTAATTGCTGTAAATCTTCTCAAGGTGGTGGAGAGTGTATATATGTCAGAAACACTATGCATAAAAAAGACAATGGGATCATCTTTCATACATTTTTTTATTGTCGAATCTGATAAGAGTTTGCAAAATAAAAAGACCCATATTTTTCCGTTCTTCCATCGTGTCAATTATTTTTTGAGTTATAAGCAAAAAAATATGTTTTTAATCCTATCGGAAAAGTGGGCGTGCAGAGGACTCTTATGTCATCCACTTCGTCCAATCACAACTTTCCAACAATGGGGGACACACAGCTGACTCTGCCAATAGAAGTGGTTGCGACAGGCAGACCTCCCTTGCAGTCTTCCTCACAACAGACAAGGACAGGAAGTGGATGACATAGTAATCCTTAAAGCAGCTCGTTTGGTGGGTGTCACCTTTTGCTTTTTTTGAGTTACAAGTGAATGGCTCAGATTAGTAGATTAATTTTTTCACTAAAATTCTTTTTTCGTTCCCATCTAACAATTTTACGTGTATAAAATAGAGATTTTGGTTCTGAGTAAACACCCCCATTCATGTCCCTGTCTGGATCTATGTTACTTTTGTGTTGTAATGCAATTATTATCTTCAATAAGGTACAGGGTGTGGGTGCATATCCATATAAAAAAGGAAGTTATGTTGCCGCATCCTGTATAATTTCCAGTATTTTTCTAAGCTGACGGGGGGTTATCATGTAACTTTCCCTTCCGAGCTTTCGTCCTCGGTTTCGGAAGAATTGGCCGAAATGACGTCACATCCCGAGGTATGAGCGTTTAGTGCGACCACGTATGCTTCGTACCGAAGTTTTCGGATCCGAAGACTTCGGTAAACCCTCCTTCGCCTCCCGAGTGGGTAGAAGGTTTCGGTACAATCCTTTCCGAGGCCGAAGGTTGCAGCTCACATCTTCTGGTACTTATAAATAAGCCAATATTGGGCGTAGAGTGTTGAAAATAGCTTTATTGTCTATGATTTTGAATGCAGAGCGTTAACAATTGTATCTAGTTTCTTGTTTAGCGCAATTTTTGTTTACTTATTAGTGTCCATTGAGCAGCAGACGAGGTATGTTGTTAGATGATAGATATGCAAGGTTATATCGTTTAGTTGAGAATTCTGTTTGCATGGGTTACAAAAAAGTGTATACATAACGTATTTCAATGTGGAAGGTTTCTAATGACGAGCCATATCTTCACGAAGTGTGGCTTATCACTCGTAGTCAATAGGAAATGCAATCATGATGATGCTACGTTGAGCATTTCATTCGATCAAAATTCAAGGAAGTTTAACCCTGCACAGCATTAGATCAAGAACAAATCATATTTTCATGCTTAGTTAATCCATTCATATAGTGTGACAATCAATGGTGGAATTAATATGTAAAAAGGGACTTTGATTTGTAAACACTTCATGGACTCGCGTCTCTCTTGCCTTAATACGTAAATTAATTTCTCAGTGTATTCACGTGAGTTTGACAGACACATTAAACGAAAAGCGTTTATTATACATTAAAGTGACTGCCCCTGTTCTTTGGGAGGTTAGGCAAAATGTGTTAGAGTTTTGGGAAAGTTTCGTGTTGATGTGCCACAAATAAGATAGTGTGTTGAGTAAACATAAATGAGAAAGTTCGTGGTCATATTATATTGAAGCTGTAGTCAACGGACGAAAGTAATTCCTAAGGTGCACAGTTGTATTCATATCCCGTTCAATTAAGTTAGATTAATATATCTCCAAGAAAAAGTAAATAGTTTTATTCACGTCGCCAGTTGGCAAGTTCAACTAACTTCGAGATATTTATTACCATCCGCCTGGAAGACATGTCAGAATTCCTGTAATTTTAGCGGTGCACATAGTAAAAATAACTGAATATTTGGTCAATTGTGTGATACTAATTTGTTGTTTGCTATAATGAATGACGACACGTAAGTAAAGTGCTATACAGAAAGGAAGGTATCTACTTTGTAAGGTAACTGTTTAAATATGCTAAGGTATGTGATTTCCTTCGTATCATCTCTTCGTTGCATCTTTTTGCTATCTTCAGTGATTTTTTATTGACCGGGTATGTCGATTTATACCATATAGTGTCTCTGGGGGTGTTTTGTTAATGAATCGAACGTTGACAAAGGCAATTTAGTACCACACCAATAGCTAATATGTACAATAATTCACTTTTACGATGATTTTATGAGTTCCGATTTGTAACTGTGGTTGTAGTAATGGCTTAATGAAAGTATGTAACGGTGTTATGAAATTACAGTGATCAAGTGCCACCTTTACCTTGCAATGTTGTGATACCAAGCCAGAAAAAAGACCAAATATTTTTTGACATAATATAATACCACAGGGGTAAATGTGCATATGATTCTAATGCTTCATGAACCTCGATGTCGATGTACTTTAGTATTGAAGACGCACAGTAAGAAGAACAAACCTCATCATTTAGCACGGAACACATTAATATTAATTTGCTGCATCATTTGACATGTTTCTGATATGATAACTAAGTTTGAACCATTATAAAAATAAGTATGACTGATGGTTAGATATTCTGCTTGCTACATGCCTTCCTTGGTAATAAACAACATTGAGATTAACTGTAATTGCTATTACTTGAAAGGTGAGTGGTAATTATATTAATTAATTGAAATACCCATTGTACTTAAGTGATGTGAGGGGCCATTGCTTTAGCTGCTGATTATTTAAGAATAAGAAACTGATTGGTTGTAAGCATTCATGAATCAATTTCAGGTTGGAAGTAGAAACCAAGCTACACAACGAAAAATTAATTCTCCAAATCTTAAGAATCAACCTTCACATTCCAAACAAGTGTAACACTTAATTAAATTATTTTCATGAGATAATGGATGAGATTTAGGTCCTTGACCAAATTAGGTGGAGGAGGAGGAGAGAGAGGGAAAGGGCTTATGCTCTGAGATTAAATAAAAACAGGTGCAGGGGTGCAGTTGATACTTTCGAAATGCCAGAAGAAACCTTCAAGGGGTTGTACCAGCTCAGTGAGGATCCGGCACCAATGTTCATAGAGGACCTTCCCCCGTATCTGCATGTGTGAAGGAGGATCACAGCTGTCGCAGTGGAGCTAAAGGTTGGTACAAGCAAGAACTTTCTTTGTGTTGAAGTTGCTGTTTCCTTTACACGCTTCATTACTAACACAACGTATTTTCATAGGTCCTATATGCACTGCATTTTTATGGACAATGGAGCTACCAGAAGAGTGCAGGGAGCAACTGCAATTTAGGACTGTGCCAAAACACTGTCTCAAAGGTCACAGAGGAAGTAACAAACATCCTCAAGTTGCCCTAAGTTTCGGTGAAATGGATTCACTTCACAACTTCACTGGAGGAAAGAAATAGGGTAATGCAGAAGTAAGTCCTCAAATATTTTTGATCATTGAACCTTTATTACAATAAAAAATACAATTAAATACAATGCAATACAAAAATAAAATTGGTGACTTCTCAGATATAGATAGGATGAACCTGTAAAAACAATATACTTCTGTTAGAATTAACCTCTACCATCTCTTGTAACAGAAATTACTTAGCCCTTCAAATTCCAAGTACAATACGCTACATTGATGGCACTCATTTAGCCATTCAAGCCCCAAAGAAAGAGGAGTATGTTTTCCTTGACAGGAAATTCTACCATTCCATTAATGTCATGATTGTGATTTATATTAAGAGTAATTGTTAAATTTAATTCATTTAACTAGTGACATCAATTTTCTAAAAAAATATAAAAATAAGGAAATAGTGAGCTGATAGCATTTCAAAAATCATTTTACAGATGTGTGATTCTGACCAGCAGATTTTAAACTGACTAGGGCGATTTAGTGTGAGTAATCCTGACTCTTATATTTGAATTATACCATTTAAAAATGGTCATGATGGAGGGATGGAGAATTGGGCACCGATGCTGGTTACTAGGTATTTACTTCAATTGTTTCATACTCAAGGGGGTTCTTTATTTTACTTCTATCAATAGTTAGCTATACATGAAGTTTTTTTCACCTTTCTATGTTATGCCTTTCAGGAGATTCTGGGTATCCCAACGTGAACGTTCATGAACACCCTTGATGCAACCTCTGACGCTCATTACACCCATGGTGGTATATAAGGTCAGGTGCAAATGAAATTTTCTAAGGATAGTGAAGAAATGGGAATGAATTTGAATGAGAAGGATTTTAAAGGATGCATGTACAGAAACATGAGTGGGTTTCTATTAGAATAGTAGGAAAGAAAAATATAAATTAAGACGTGGGGATCACACTGAGAAAGCTGACCACCCATAGTGCGGTTCTCTCATCACCAATAACTAAGAAAACTTGAAAAGTTTGGGTAGGCTGAAGAAATAATTGAGTGGGATACATAGTTTAATCTGGTGCAGATTTGAGGTTCCAAGTTTTATCACCAAAATGGATTATTTGTTATTTCTTAGGACACATGGCTCATGAGCTATCTACCCCTCTCAGTCATAAGACTACCTCCTAATACAGGCTGTTTGATTCCCAGTCTGTTTCACAACCTAAATATGAGGAAGTGGGGAAAGAAGGGGCAGGAAAGTCATGACTGGTTGTATATGATGTGGAGGGCTGCATATCAGCCTATATTATGAGGATCTCATCATCTCCTGAAATGCCCTGTAACTTGTGCTGGCACTGAGAAAGATAAAAGGCATTAACATCTCATTTATGTATTTCCATATTTCATGCATGAGAACCAAAAATATCTCATCAACACCATCATTACCAAATGACCTTTAGATGAAAATGAGCCTTAGTGACATCCGTTTACTCTTTTAATATAAAACTTGAGGATTCTAGTGTAATCAGGTAATGATGATGTATCAACATTGAAACATGGGTCGAAGTAAAAGTTTAGTTTTGTGGAAAATTAGCATGTATTACTTCAGTATCTTAACTCTTTCCTTAATTTAAGGATGAGAAGTATGTAGTAAAGTATGTAATGAGCTACACTTTTCCAAACTACACTGATCACTATCTCATTTACTGTGCTTTCCACTTATTTACTGATAATAAGTGTTAATGTTCACAGTTATGCTTAAAAGATCCATATCCACAATGTGCTTAACATTTCAATGTATAACTCTATAAAGGGTTTTATATCAACCCGTTTAATAAATATATTATTATTATTATTAGTAATTCCTCCAACAATTGTTTTAATTTGCATTGATTTATGAAAAATATACTCTCTATTAAGATAGTACAAGCACCAATATGATATTGAAAATTAACAATGCTTCCTAACACTCATGTACTATGGAAGTGTATTTTTTCTTTCTGCATTATGACATTAATGGAAATATTTAGTCTACCTTACAATATACATAATTTAGTCCTAGCATATCTCATCATAATATAACATCCACTTTTAGTTGCTAGAAGTTTATCTTCAACTCAGAGCCCCATAAGGTAAGAAATAAAATACTTGCAGTCAGTATACCACTGCGATGTTAACACACTTCCTGTGCATTCAAAAGCAACATCTTTTTTCCCCAATGTCACAATCCATGTCCTTTTTTGAGTAGGTTTTGTTCAAAAATACATTGCTTCTGTTGACAATTGCCAAGTGGTGCCAGAGTTAATCCATTTGAACAATAAAACTGTTGTCTGACAATTATCATTACTAAGCATTTACCTCTCTGATGATTTGAAATACCTAAGATTCTCCGTATACCACTGCCCACAACTGCTGCTGTTCTTAAAGTGGTTACATGTAACAAACACAAATGTCACTCCAAATGTGTGTACTTATTCCTTAACTTGCCTTTCATGTATAATAATTGATGGAAATAAATTAATTTCCTCCTCAATAGATCTCAGAACAAATAAGCATTGCACTTATGCTTTACTAGCCTATGTACAGAGTATTTATGTGATTGTTATATATTTGCATGAAATAAATAAAAAAAGTTAAACAAAAATTGTCTTTCACTAAAGGGTTCTGTTCCTTATGCAGTATTTTTATTTACCTGTAGGGCGTCTACTACCCCCTCCATCCCAACAGAGGCTGTTATCCCTGTTAATATCAACATCCTCTCCTCCAAGCTGCAGAGCCCAGAAATGGCCCACCCTGTCCCCTGCCCATGCTTCTGCAGCCTCAGCCCTTTCCTTCTGATATTGCTCTTCCACTCTTGCCAAGTCTGAAAAGAGTAATGTTGGTTAATGCACCTATTTCCCGGTGCACCAATAACTTCAAGATTGGTGCTTAATAGTTGCTGCTGCAAAGCCACAAAAAATCCCTCAGAGAACATAAACTTCTCATCGGAGGAAGAGGGGAATGTGAAGATTATATGACTTTGAAATTCAATACATATTATCAAAGATGCCTAAATACAGATGTAGGTAATTTGACAAATGGTTTTTAATTCACAATGAAATCCCATCATAGTATAGTCACAAAGGAGTCCATGGCAATATACCTAAACATATGGAAACATACCTTAATCTACTCCTCAATACTTAAGGTCGCCCCTGAGGCAGAGGCATTTAAAGCCTGGGTTGCTTCTTTCCAGTGCTCCCTCTGGTCTACACAACTCATGTATGGTCATGACAGGGTGGCACTGCATAAAAGAGAGGAAAAGAGTTCTCCCTGCACGGTAGGCACCATGCCCTTCGCCTGCTTTTCTAAAATAGATTGTTGACATTATTATGATAATTTTACAGATAGGCATCATTACTTTTCTAATTTTGGGACTATATATTGCCTTTATTTACAATAGTATCCACCGCTAGGATGACATATATAAAAATTATGTTTCTATTAAACTCTATTAGCGTTCAATGAAAAACAAACATTCAAAGAGATGAGTCTAACTGCATATCCGTGTTGGGAAGTTAAAAATTGACAGTCCTTATGTTACGAAACTTTAAAATATTAACATGAAATTAAATACATATCAAGTTGATGTTTAAGTAATGGGCGATCATTGGCTTACATTTAGATTTCCTGTTCATTTGGCGTATATAAATGTTTATCTAATACCTTAGCCATTTGTGAACGTTACATTCCACGATATGTGCAAAGTACAACGTTATTTCTTTACATTTACTATTTCGTTTACATCTATTGAACATGAGTTTAGGGACAGTTAACAGAATGGAATGAATATGTGATTCGCGTTGGCCGGATAGTTACGAGTTTACAACTTGGAAACCATTTAACTTAACTCTTCACTTTGAATACTCCGCATTAATAATTTACGCACTGCATATAACAGTCTGAATGCCCAGAGTTTAAATGCCGTTGTCTCTTAAAGATAAAAGATAACACAGCTACAGAAATTAGCTATGTAACATACAACTCTAAGCAGTTAGTTTCATTCGATAATTAAATTTAACAAAGTTCCGCACGATACCATTAAAAACAAATATAATGCTAGTAACATTGATTTCCACGAGGTGATCAGTGCAAATTGAAAAGAATATGATCATAAATGTCTTACCTCGTCGTTTTCTTCTTCCTTCGTCCTCTCACGTAAACATAAACAGCTGTCTGCTGTAATTTCGATCTTCATTTTTTCAAATTCCCATTGGCCAGAATGCCGTTGCGTCATGAGGTCTTCGTGCATCTCCGTGGATCCATGACGTCACCTCGGAAAGACATCCCAACCGAATGTTTATGAACCGAAGGAAGTTACATGATCGCACGAAACGAAACTTTCGGAAAATCGCCGCCTTCCGAAACGAATTCGTCAACTCCGCCGTTCCGAGGCCGAATGTTCGGCCGAATTTACATGATAACCCCCCAGGAATGTTTTCAAATTTTCATGGCAGCTCAGTGATGATAATTTTCTTAACTGCAGGCCTTATGTTGCTAACCTGTTTGTGGAGATTTCAATGCCAAATTGCTCCCTATCTCTCACAAAATATCTTCCTTCACCACATTTCCCTTTCGCTTTTACGTGGATTACTGACTTAATGAGACCATTTTAACACTTAACATATCAGAAAAGGTTCTTATGTTTTTTTCATTAGGGTTTTGATTATTCTATTTTTTCAGTCTTCTAAGGACTTCTTTATTTGTTGCTCAGTCAGTCCATTTTACCTTCATCAGTCTTCTGTGACACCACATTTAAAATACATTGCCATCTTATGTGGCCGTTGTTGTTAATAACTCTATCAGAGGGGTAGGCAAACTGTGGCTCAAACTAGAATATCCAATTAATTCAAGAAGGTTGATGAAGGGAGTATCAAAAGGCAACAGACTTCAGTAGGTCCTGATTGAGGCGGGAATGATGGGGGAGAGAATGAGGAAGTCAATTTTGAGTAGCACAATGTGAAGTTTCAGAGGGACATATCGTAGGGCACTTGTAGCATTAAGGGAAGTGAATTTCTTGCCTGAACTGTCCAAGAACCTGTTAGAAAAGTGATGATGGTGTTGAGTATCCTTTCTTGAGCTCAATTGAATCAATTTTATCTTTGACAGGATTTTCATCAAAGGCCATTTTGACAAAAGTTGGACAAAAAATGGGACTTTTTAAAGTTCTATAACTTTGACATTTATTCCAACTACGTGACTATCATACTGAAGAGCCTGATTTGATGATGATTTGACATATGATGCTCTCTCATCGTATTCAGTGGAAAGTTTAATTATCTAAATTGGATTATTTATCAATGCAAAAGAAAATTAGTCCAAATGGAATAAGTATGTTGTGAGAAATATATACATAGGTATAAGGATGAAATGTACAAAATTTTTAAAACACCTTCCTCACTGTTTCCCATGAAAGTATATTTTTTTCTAATAGTAGAACGGTGAATGGTGTAATGTTTTTAGCTCTATGGAAGGATGTTTCAGTATGAGAACTCCACTTTTTAAATTACTAAAGTGAAACATCAGATTAAGCTGGGAAATTGTGAATGGTCAAATGTGTTATGATTGGTTATGAGGAAGTGTTTAGTATTATCACCTGTGGGACACAAAGAAGCAGAAGTTATTTGTGAGTAGAGATGTGTGATTCAGGGTACATCTTCCCTAATCTACTAGTGAACACCAAACTGAAAACCCAGTTGTTGAAGTTGACTTGCCATTCTACTGGTAAACAGAAGACAATCTGGAGCAGCCAGGGCAGGTGATCATCTTACATGACAATGAGCCAGAGGAAGAGCCTGTCAATGAGGGAGAAGTGGAAAGTGTTGTACATACCATACATATCTCAAGGGGCAGATAAATCCCAAGAGCTATCCCTGCTTTGCAACACTGCTTGTTGCAGAGGTCCAGACAGCATAATACCCAAGGATGCAGAGGAGGTACTTAATTGACCAGATGCTGAGAAGTAGAAGTCGGCAATGGGGAATAAACTGGCAAACGTGCAACTCTAATACACTTGGGAGGTAGTCAAATGTCCTGCTGAATGCAACATCAAGGGTATTTGCAATCAAGAGGGATCAGGTGAGTAACACCTTAAGGTATAAGGCTAAACTAGTGGCACAGGGCTTCAGTCAAGAGTATGGGGTTCATTACACTAAAACATTTAGTAAGGTAATCCATAAGAAATCAAAGTGGTGTTCACAGATCCTGTGGTAATGACGATTGTGTTAGTAAGTCATTTATAGGGGATGTAATCATTTTCAGATGAGGACCTGGAGAACTAGAAAGCTAAGTTGGGTAGCCCTTTCATCTACTTTTTTTAGTATTTGACTATGTAATATGCTGTGACAGAACTTTTATGATTGAGAGAATGTTTACAGGAAATTGGACATAGTAAATGCATTGGTACACCAAGCAATATCCAGACTGGCAATCAAGGTGTTTATAAATAGCAGGGAATTCAATAAAAGACATGAACAAACACCAAGTATCCTACAGCAGGGAGATGCTGAGAACAGGGGAGAGGTTTTCTTCCAATATGTCAGTTAATATTGATGATACTGTTTATATGTAAACAAACCACTATCAAATGAAAGACAAATTTTGTAATATGTTAGATCTTAAAGCCCACTTGACACTGTCCAATTTATTGGCCAATCCATTGGAAATTGGATTGCGTGCCACTTGACACACCATTTTCCCTACAATATATCGTTGACAATTTCTAACCCAATATCTGATTGTGGAACACATTCCATTTTCTGCTGACCAATCTCCAATCAAGGTTTGCCATATCCTAGTGACCATTCATTTCTGGTCAGTTTTAAGTTTACAATTTCTTTCAAAGACTCATTTAATGCACATACTAATAAATAATACTTTTATTTCCATCTTCTTTCTTGTACTCGATAAACCAGCATCTGACGATTTTGTTTTATTATGATATGGCGTACTCATGCAGAATATATGATGGGATCGGGTTGGTGTGGTGGCTAAGGTACTGGCCTCCCATCCTGCCCGGCCAGGTTCAATTTCCGGCATTGGTGAATTTTTCAGTGGAAAACCGGTCCCCACTTGAGTGCCTAGTGGAGGGCATTTCAAGTTCAGTACTCTGTTCATCGGATGGGACGTTAAGCCATGGCACCTTTCGTTAACAGTAGGCTAATGCCAACGCCGGGTTTCTCTCCACCCTGAAAACTCCTACCATTACCCACCTATCCTAAATGGTGCAAATGACCTCAGCTGTTGGCCGCTGGTCCCCTGAATAACCAACCAGGATGCATGATATTGGTATTGTCATGAGGAACATATCAATAATTTTCAACCTGCTACTGTGACAATTTATTGGCCAATAAATCGGACAGTGTTAAACAGGCTCAAGGAGTGCTAGAAGACTTAGGTTTACATACGTTTCTATTTTTGTTCTGAAAACACATTGGAATCAAGTAATTTTCTAAAAAGAGGTATATTAATATAAAAATACTCATTAAAGACATCCCACTAAATTTAAGCTTAGAGGAAATATTAAAGCTCTGTGTAGTATTTCAACCAGTAAAAACGTTATAGTTACACTTGATAACTCGTTAAATTGATTAAAAATAACCGAATCTTTATAACTGAGGAAACCACCTTCTGAAGCATTGAAGAAATGGCTTTCCTCCCATGGGATGCATATTTTTCTGTTTTATATTCAATTTGCCAATTTAATAACTGGCAACGGCGAGTAGTTGCTTGCGTCACGACTCGTGCATTTACGTCATCCGAGCATCAAATCGTCACAGCAGTACATACTTCAAACAGCTTATAACATACATAAAAAATGTAAATGCATACTTATCGACCGCATGTCTCCAATAACCAAGGATTTTAAACACAAAGAGGACCACAATTGTTAATTATTAACATATTAATATGATGCATGAAATAGCCGAGTACCTTCACAGAATTCACAGGTTCACAGAATTCCTTTCGCCGGGATAAAACAAAATTCGGATGTGGCTTCGGAATTTGTTTGTATGACGTTCATCAGACCATATCTAGCAAGGCTCTATGAATTCAAACATATATTTTCATGACATTAACATGAAATATTCACAACAACCCACGATATACGGAATATATCTTCACCGGGAATCACTCCTACAACGAAATCATGGATATTATATTAATACATACTCCAATTATATACACTCGAAGGACGCAGTCGCTCGGCTATTTCCATGTGCCTACCGCCATTTTTCGAATGTAAACGATTTGATTTTGTCTTTGCGGAAAACCCGGTTCAAAATGTTTTGGAAAATGGCGGAGGCGGTGGATTGCTATGTTGCTAGTGAATGATCATGACTCCCTTTTACCATTAGTGAGCCATCCCCTTATTTTCAATTTAATTTCAACTCCTTACTGATTATTCTAAGCTGTGTGGCATAGAATGTCTTCTGGGTCAACTTGGACGAAACTCAAAGGAATGAAAATTTCAAATGGCTGTTCCGAGCAATCCACTAACACGGAGGAATCGGGAGATGATGCGGTAATGTTGGAATTATCTGAAAAACTTATGGGAAACCTGACCCGGATTCCAGCCGCCTAAGGTGTGCTGTAGATTTCCAATGACTTTGATCTAATCGGATCGAGCTTTATTATTTAAAATCCGGATTCAGTTCAAATTTAATTTCTTTATTTTGATGAGTTTGGCAGAATTTTAGGTGGCTTAGCGGGTATTTATGGCTGCGCATTAGGAGTTTAGTGCATATATAATTGCATGAAGTGAATGAGTATGTGATAAACGTCTCATGTCTGCAGCAATTTTATTTTTGCTCTGCTATGATTGTGCTGTTAAATTAAGTTCAGCCTTTCGTTTAACCGATTCTCATTTTCCCTCATTCATGAGTCATTTATTGAATGCTGTTATTCGTATCCTAATAACAGGATGAAACGTCGAGTGTAGGCAGTGCTTCAACCACAGACAATACATCTCGGAGTGAAACTCCCACCAACCGAGGTCGCAAAGGACGTCGTGGAAGAAAAAAGAGTAAAGTAGTAAATACGATGAAGCTGCAGTACAAATTCACGTGAGTTAACGACAAATTTTATGAAGTGATAGGCTACTAGCCTCTTATTGTGGTCATCTGTTTAACGCCTCTGATAATAATTGTCAAACCTGATTTTCTGTATCAAATTATTCGATGAATGCTGCAGGTGTAGTGTGAAAGAAGACCACGGTCAGCCATTGTTTGGCGCGCAGTTCAATCATCACCTTAGCAAGGGTCAGCCTCTAATATTTGCTGCAGTTGGAAGCAATCGCGTGACTGTTTATTCCTGTCCAGAAGGAGGAGGAATAAAACTATTGCAGTGTTATTCTGATCCTGATGTATCCTTATAAAATGAACTAGCTTTTTTAAGCGTGAAGATGGTATTTGAAAGCCGAGTCACTCCTCAAGTCGTGTAATAATGCTATCCATGTTTCAGAGCATCTATACATACTATATCACAGTAAAATGATAACCAGTGATTGTAATCGCTGGTGATCTTTTTGCTTCTTGTACTTTATTTTTTTCTATCTTTACAATAATGTATCCCTTTGTGAAAAAACTAGGATTTCAGCAGTTACTGTTGGATTTCAAAAGTTTTTTTGTGTAGGGATATGTCACTGTAATTAGTGAAGTGGCATTTTTTAAGTTGTTATTAAGTAAGAACTAGGTAACCCGTGCAAAAATTTCGCACTTTCACACTATCAGGGAATAAGTATGTTAAGGAAACGGTGTAATTGGGTTTTGCATTGACTTACCAGATGACCATTCACCCATGTACAATCACTATGTGCATTTCGTACTATTTTCATTTTAAACCTTTTTTTGAAGTTTGGAATAAAAAAATGTGTGGAGTCGATATACCTTGAGCGAGTAATCGACATGGAAAATTCGAAACTTTCAAGTGAAATTAATGGGTAAATAGTGAAATTTGAGGTTGAGATTGTATTTTTCGCCAAAAGCCGGTGATTCAATGTTTAAAATGATACCTCATTTATCACTGTAGGTGCAGTATTAACGGAGCATATACGGAATGACAGAAAATGACCTTTCTGTAATAATATATATGATGATATCATTAAAACATCCTAGTCATTGCATATTTGTCTCTCCATGGTCCTTTGTTATGGGTTGTGACACTGCCAAGTTAGAAAAATAGTGTTCAAATGGACCTGGTAATGAACTATCTAAATATTTCCATCCTTGTTTTGGTGTAATATATTTTTGGGATGTTTTGGTTTCGAGTGGCCTTGGGTATCTGATAACTTTATTATTGTGTGCTTAAGAAAATGGCTATGATGTGGATAAAATTCTTTAATTACTTCATTCAGCTGGATGAAAACTATTACACTTGTGCTTGGTCACTAGATGAAGAATCAGGAAAGCCTTTACTTGCCGTTGCTGGATCAAGAGGAATTATAAGGATATTTAGCCCTGCTACAATGTCTTGCATTCGGCATTATATTGGTATGTTGACTGTATTATGTAGGTATGTTTTAACAGATCATTTATATATTTAATTGATATTTAATCATTCTATAAAGGCGAGTTAATATTTGAACATATTATCATCGAAGCATTATCAGGGTGGCGATCGTCCGGAAAACCTGGAATTGTCAGGGAATTTTGGAAAACTGGAAAAGTCAGGGAATTCTCGTAATAGTCAGGGAGAAACTGGGATAGGAAATTCTCATTATTTTTCTACCATTACATTTACCGGGCAGTCTTTCCCCCTTTATTCCACCAAAATATTTCACCAACTAAAACTAATGTCCATCGCCGAAGGGCATAGAACAAGCCCCGTCAATTCGTTGAACATTCAGTTGTGAATCTTAGTTATTTAGCTGTGAATCAGTCGTATGATGTATCTCTTTTGTATATCCTTAATGTGATATTTGCCTAGTAGCGTTATAATTCATGATCGCCATGTATTCCGCTCATCACAAGGAATCCGAGGCTATGCTGTTAGGAAGATTTTACCTTGCATTTTTTTAACTTCCGAGACTCAGGTCGAGAGGTAGTTGGAGCACACTAGCTCGTAGTAAATACGTGCTTGCAGTTCTAAAAATATGAGACGATGATTATCAAAATGGTAATACAAGTACGATCACACGCGTAAACAATATCTTCCGTAAGATCATCTTCGATTTCCATTCCCCCCTTCGCGAGACCATAAGAAGAGTCCTCCTTCCCTCCCCACCTTTCACGCTCAACGTAATTATTGAATGGCCCCCTTAGCTCCCTCTCGAAGCAATGTAGTCAGGTCACAAACCACTTCAAATATTATATTCCTAAATATGACACCGCCATTGCTAATTGCCTCCTGTTTTCGCTCGCAGTGGCGCAATTATGTTTTGTTTGTTTATACAAATCTTTTTACATTTTTGTATGTACATCATATGTTGTTGTATACACCTTATGATCAACATCGGATGTTCATCCGATGTTGATCCAGTCCGACAACTTGACTTTGGTTTGTATATTTCGCACAGCTTAGTGATACCTGTACCGGAGTCCGCCAGTAAATTGGCCATTAACTTTCCCGTCGATGCCTTTTCAGTAACCTTCAACTTCTCAGAACTACCACGACATGCCACCTCTTCCTTGAAAGTTAGACATTGTCAATTTGCAATTTTACCGAAGGAAACATACCCGGCCACGAAAATATGAAACACGGCCATGGAGACGCGGCCGCGAAAAATGTATTAAGAGTGTGTGCAATTTTTGTGAGGGCTTAACTTGTGAAGGTTTAATATATTTTTTCATTAGGGCAGAGGTTCAATATATTTTTTCATTCTTATAGCTTTTAATGTATTGATTTCAGCTTATAACATTTTCTGAGTTTTGACGAAAATTTAATTCGGCATAAATTAAATATTCCGATAATAGGAGACCTTTTGGCGATCGGTCATGGAAATTGGTAAAGCCATCATGGAAAAGTCAGGGAATTTGATATCAGTAGCCACCCTGATTATGCTTATTAAATGGTTTCGAGGGGCATAATATTAAAATTGTTGATAAATGCTTATTCGCAGTTGTTCACTTTCCTAAACCCACCATTTCAACGTTTTGCAGTTCCTCATTTGCCTTACCCTATTTGAAAATAATAGCCCTCATCTTATCTTACGTATAAATCTTCAACATCTCATTGCAGTCTCTATACTCTTCAGCCTCTTAGTATTCCATTTCACTTGTATTTTTTTGCCATCTCTTTTATGGATCTGGTTCCATCAGTTCTTGATTGCTCATTTCTGCCTCAAACACTATACTCTCAAAAGCCGAGTTTTGCACAAGGAAAAAATCCACCTCGACTGGGATTCGAACCTGAACCCCCTGATTTCTAAGGCCTCTAGAGTTCCACAGGGGAAAAGGAAGCCTTGGTAGAGTACCTAGCTGGAAATCAGGTCGTCCTGGTTTGAATCCCAGTTTAGGTGGATTTTTTCCTTGTGGAAAACCCAGCTACATACTGTGCATTTTCAGTGGGTATCTGCTAAGGTATTCACAGCTAGTTCCCAATCCTTGAATTACAATCCTCTCAATTTTAGAAGCCATATGTTCACAATCTCTTAAGATAATGATCTAGAATCTAGAATGTCATACTTTTTCCAACTTCTGCCCTCTTTCTTTTAAGTTAGACTTCTTCATGTTGGACAATCTCATCAATTTTCCTTTTCTGTTACAGCATTTCACTCCCCATCTCTGTTTCTGACAATGTAATGCAACTCACAAAACCACTGGTGGATAACAATCTAAAATATATGACTAGCTCTTAGCCTCAAAGCTGAAATAGTTAGGTTTCCTGTCTTCATCTTCAAATTCCCCCCATGCCTCACTTACTACTTAAATCCTTTTCTATATATATTCATTGAAGAGCTCTAGTATCAACTGACTGCTAAGTTTACAACCATATCTACTTCTGTCTATCCAAGTTCTTTCTCCTCCGTTATTACCTATTAAGAATTAAACTTATTTCGAGCTTGTATGCCTTTTATTTATTTTCATTTTATGGAAACATTGTGTATCCTGTGCTTCAAAGGACACTATATCTGCTTATATGTGCAAGGAAATGGAGATCAAAGCCCTTAGTAGGAAATAAAATATTGAAACCAAGCATACAAGCCAATTCAAGTTAAAAATGGCTGTTATCGAGAAAGTTTACTAGAAAAGTAACTAATTTGCACCGTGTAATCCTTTCCACTTATATTCTTAACTTTGACTTTTGGGTCATTCCATATGAAATCAACCAAAATTAAACATTTGTTTTGTGACCTTCTCTTGGATTTTCGTAAAATTTGGTACAGTTTTTCATGCCATAGTAAGAAACAATTGTGAATTTTTTCAACGAGCCCAACCCCAACTCCTAAATTTTTAGCCATCTCAAAATTTTGTGTTTTTGTACCCATATATGTGCAGGTTAAGAATACCAAGTTTAAAAAAACTGAAGATGGTGTATTTGACCTTTGACCAAACCTAGATGTAGGTCCACGCTGTTATTCCATTTAAAATCGTGAGTATTAGAAAGTCAATCCTAAATAGGAAATTTAATTACCTTTTCAATGAGCCCAACCCCAACTCTGTAGCTCTGATTTAAGCTGACTTATTGCCAGTAAACTAAAGTAATGCACAAAAAGGCCACCAAAAGGTCAAATTTTGACCCCCTCATAAATCCCTATCTGAATATCCCAAAAATACAAAAAAAAATGACACTTGGTACTTATTATAGTATGAACAACTGAACCAAATTTCATGAAAATGTAAGAATATCTAAAAAATGTTGGTTGATTTCATATGGAATGACCCTTTTTTCTCCTGTAGAATCTTATTCTTCAAAATAATACTCATTTCTTGCACCACATCAGAACGGGCAACGTTTGGTTACAGTTTTGTGGGAAATTACCAATCACCAATAGTTTTCCTTGTCTTTCTGTCAAGTTTGCCGTAAGGTCATTGTGCTTCAGTGGAAAGCTAATACAGTTAGATTGTGATGGAATAGGTCACTACTAGGACTTTAATATTCATCATCATCATCGGTCAATAATCCTAGGAATGGTTTGACACAACCCTCCACTCAATTCTTCTATTGGCCAAACTCTTCATATTAACATAATTCCTCTCTTTTACATCCTTCTCAATCTGTTCCACATATCTCATACGAGGCCTGCCTTTCGCATTCATTCTGTACACTTCCCTTAACGATTGTCTTCATCAGGCCATTGTGTCTAAGGATGTGGCCCATTAAATTGTCACGTCTTCTTTTTATAGTTTTCAGCAGACTTCTCGTTTCACCCACTTCTTAGGACTTTCTCATTACTTATTCGGTGAATCCATTTAATCTTCATCATTCTTCTGTAGCACCGCATTCCGAATGCTTCCACCATTTTCTTCTCTGCTGCTGTTATCGTTCATGCCTCACTGTCGTTAAGAAACATGGTCCAGATGTATGATCTGATGAATACTTTAATGTTATAATTTAGATTTAATTCCCTGCCATGTTTTTTCTCTTTGAACTATCATAGAAAAACATGAGCCCTGTATACCTGGATGTCTGTCAAATTCAGAAAGTGTTGTAAATATTATATCAAAGTTTACTAGCATTCCTTTTGTGAACAGCTTAGTTAATAATTTCTTTCAGGTCATGGGCATGCAATAAATGAACTAAAGTTTCATCCCCGCGATCCCAACCTTCTTCTGTCAGTGTCAAAAGATCATGCACTCAGGCTCTGGAACATAAAAACTGATCTCTGTATTGCTATATTTGGAGGAGTAGAGGGCCATCGTGATGAAGTTTTAAGTGCTGTAAGTTTGCTTTCGTGTATATGCTGTCTTTCTATGTTGTGCCACTTAAGTGGAAACTTTTAACATTTTTGTATTTAATATTTATTTTTTCCTGTAATTTGATGGGTGGCATAATTCTCTAGGCCTTAAAGGTAATTATGATTATAAAATTCTGGGTTGGAAATAAAAATTTAGTATAATAATCTTGTAAGTTATTCTTAAAATGTGTATCCAAAAATTATTTTTTAAAGTCTTAGTGGAATATTGGTTTTAATCATCATTAACATTAACTTCTTTGCCTCTATTTGAATGAATAGTTATATGAATTATGATATACATGGGTTTGCATAACTCCTATAGTAGTATTTTAATTTTGTAGTGGATATTGAAGGCATCATGTATAGTGATTGTAACATTTTTAATAAGTGAGTGGAGAATCTGTAATGTGAAATAATTGTTTTTCTTACATTTAGGACTTTGATCTCAAAGGTGAGCGAATCATGTCATGTGGAATGGACCATTCATTAAAACTCTGGCGCCTGGATAAAGATAAAATTAGGGAAGCAATTCGTGACTCATATCTTTTCAATGCTAGTCGCAGTGTCAGGCCTTTTGATTCGGTCAAGGAGCACTTTCCTGATTTTTCAACTAGAGATATTCACCGCAATTATGTTGATTGTGTGAGGTGGTTAGGAGACTTTGTCCTCTCGAAGGTAAGTGTAAAACTTTTTCTCAATATTAAAGCCTATGTGTGAATAGGTGCACTCAGAATGGATGTGAATGAAGTTTGATAGGCAATTAATATTGGTAATTTTTTTCTTTCTGTTTAGTGTGCAGGTTTTGTTCCTGGAACATTTTTTTTAGTGTGAGTTGGCTGAATTTGGTTTAAAGAATGGAATGTGAGATTTTTACCGAGGTTTACATGAATTTTGTTCGTTCATGATGTAATAGAGTTAATTTAATCTTCATCATCATCATTGGTCAACAATCCTAGGGTTGGTTTGATGCAGCTTTCCACTCAATTCTTCTATCAGCCAACCTTTTCATTGTGACGTAATTACATCCCTCCTTTTACATCCCTCACTACCTGTTCCATGTATCTCATACGAGGCCTGCCTTTTCAAATCTTCCCATCCACTTTTCCCTCGACGATTGTCTTCATCAGGCCATCGTGTCTCAAGATATGGCCGATTAGGTTGTCCCTTGTTCTTTTTTTGAGTTGTTAGCAGACTTCTCTTTTCTCCCACTCTTCTTAGGACTTCCTCATTACTTACTCAGTCGATCCATTTAATCTTCATCATTCGTCTGTAGCACCACATTTCGAATGCTTCTGCCCTTATCTTCTCCGCTGCTGTCATCGTCCATGCCTCTCTGGCATAAAGAAACATGCTCCAGATGTATGTTCTGTTGAACTGTTTCCTTACTTTTACTCTTGATAGAATGCCCTCTATGCCTGGGCTATTCTACTAACTATTTCTTTCTTGCTTCGTCCATCGTTGGTTACTCGGCTTCCTATGTAATAGAACTCTTTCACCTCATCAAGTTTTTGTTTTCCTAGTTTGACATTGGTTTTGGCCTCTTCTTTCTTGCTGCACACCAATATCTTAGTCTTCTTCTTATTTATCTTCAGCTGATATCTGGCCATTGTCCGTTCCATGGTTACTAGGTAGATTCTTGTTCAGATTCCTCTCTGTCAGCTATGAGTGCTGTGTCATCAGCGAATCGCAGCATACTTATTTTTTCTATGTGGATAGTCACCCCAGAAGACTTCTCCTTGATTTCATTGATGGCTCTCTTGATGTAAACATTAAATATTACAGGAGACAGTGCACAGCCTTGTCTCACTCCTTTCTTTATTCTTGCCTCTTCACAGCTGGGTCCAGATTTAATCACAGCTACCTGGTTTTTATACACTGTGGATAATTCTTAGGTCATTGTAGGACACTCCAATTCCCTTCAGAATCCAAGCATCAAATCTCAATCGACATTGGCAAAAGCCTTCTCTAAATCCCCAAATGCAATGAATGCAGGCTTGTTCTCCATTCTCTTCTCTATGAGCAGTCTAAGTGCCTATATTGCTTCTCTTGTAACCTTATTTTTCCTGAATCCCAATTGATCTTCATCCGGGAACTCCTCTGCTTTTCTTTCTATTCTTCTGTAGATGATCCTGGTCAATATCTTCGATGCATGTGTCATCAGGCTTATAGTCCTAAATTTCTCATATTTCTCCACTCTCTTCTTCTTGGGAATTGGAATGATGATGTTTTTCTCGAAGTCCCCCGGTATTTCTCCTGTTGAATAAATGTTGCAGATGGTTTTGTAAAGATGAGTTAATGTGTTCTCTCCTGCATTTTTAATTAGTTCTGCAGGGACTTCATCAATATCAGAAGCGTTATTCATCTGAAGGTCCCTTACTGCAGTGTCGAATTCTGATATTAATATTGATGCTCCCATGTCATCTTTTTCCACTTCGCTTTCCTCTTCAATAGCTTTTGTGCTGAGATTTTTTCTGTTGTATAACTGTTCAAGGTATTCTTTCCATCTCTTCACTTTGTCCTTGTTTTCAATCAAAATTTCTCCATTCTTGTCCCTTATGGCATTGCATCTTGCGCTCTGTTCCTTGAAGTGGTTCCTCGCTATCTTGTAGGCAGCTTCCACATTTCCAAGAGCAAGGTTGCTTTGTACATCTTCGCATAGGTTCTTCATCCACATCTCTCTAGCTGTCTTTGCATTGCGGCTTATTTTGTTCCTTATTATTTTGTAGCAAAGCTGCCCTTCGTCAGTTTTTGCATTCTTGTATTTTCTTCTTTCTTCAATCTAGTCTAAGACTTCCTCCGTGATCCATGGCTTCTTCTTGGCAACTTTTCTTCTTCCAAGAACTTCTTTTGTGGCTTCCTGTAATCCACATTTAATGTTTTCCCAACGCTCTTCCACTGATTTCTCATTCAGGTTCTCTCCTATGTTGTTTCCCACTGCTTTTTGAAATGCCAGCTGATGTTGAGCCTCCTTCAGTTTTTCTACTTGCCATATATTCTTCTTTGTTTTCTTCAATTTCTTGAATTTTAGATGGCATTTCAAATTTAATCTTTATTACTGTAAATATCTATTTACTCAAATTGATGCTCCTTTAACTTAGTTTTCATACTAGTTATTACCCTAGACACAGGTGCCATGTAGTGATTTTTTCCCCTTGCCTGAAAATCTTGTATCATTTATCAGTGATTTCAGATATCATGTGGTCCATCATGTTTTTTTATACTTCACTTTCTTTGTTTTGTCTTCTTGTACCTGGATCTTGTAACCTCCTAATGATCCTAACTAGTGATGGGGCAAACCCAAAATTTAATCCAATCCAAATCCCAAATTCGAATCCTGTTTTTTATCGAATCAGAATCTTGAATCCTAATCCCAAATCCATATCCTCCTCAATTTCATTAAATTCAAATCTTCCTTTTATATGTAAATTGCTAAATAATGCTTCCTTTCTTGTAAATGCTCTAATTAAATCCAATCAAAGCTGAATCTTATTTCTTAAAGTAAATATGTAATAGGGCTGTGCGAGTCTCGACTTTAGCGTAGGACATAACCGAGTCCCTGCACAATTTTGTGATCGGAGGCCTAGTGCCTACTAACAAAGGACGTATAAAATAGGCATGTATGAACGTAGGCTACTACTAGCACTAGCATACACCCAATAAGTTAAAACAAGATACAGAAAAATCCGGTTATAATGCGGGTCAAGGGGGATGGAGTTTTTACCAGTATTATCGGCAACCTGCGTTATTAATGGAAACTTCGTGAGAAACATTAACTTTTTACAGGATTTTACTCTATCTACCTAATTTAGGCCTAGCCTGTCACGATTTCCATGACTGACAATCTGATCTAGCGAGTCCATAAATAATTTAAGTAATAAAAAAGTAATAATTTAATAAAGACCAAGCTGACGTTTGAAATCCTGTTATGTTATTTTATTTGAAATGTATTTATGCGAATATAGGCCAGGCATATAAAAAGATACCAAGTTAAAACATGGGGTGAGGCCATTATGCTTAGGTATTGGGTGATGGTATTTATACTCAAAAACGTTTTTAAATTTTAGTGGTGAAAGTAGGAGTGTATTCATAATTCGATGGAGGCCTATCATCGCATAACTACAGGATAACTTCATCCCAATGATGCCACATAGGTTGGTCTCTAAAAGTAAATGCTAACGTTACACTCAACAGAATTTGGTTAATAATGCCTAAGCTTAAACTTATATTTGTGTAAGTAGAAAATTAGTACCTACATAGAGTAAAGTCTGTACTGCAATTTAAGTGTGCTCGAATCTCGCTTGAGATTCAAGATTTTTTTCAAATTCTCACTCAGTCTTGCTCAACTTAAAAAAAATCCCTGCTCGCACCGCCCTATTAAATAATAAATGAATATTGGTCTTATAGTCCCCACTCACTGAAATTAGGGACATGTTCGAGGGCAAATATAAAGAATAGGTAATTTAAAAGTAAATCAAAGTTTAATTTTTCTTAAATAAAATTGAAAATTCAATGAAAACAGATTACAAGTTTTTGTTTAGAAAATGCTACATTTTCACTGTGTCAGGATCTAATTGATTTCTTTATTTCTCAACCAAATTTCCAGCAGTACTGATGGCTCTTTCTGAACATACAGTTACTGGAAGAACGCAGAGGAACTTTTTTGTTAGAATTTTCAAATTGGGGAATTTCAAAGAATTCATATGTGGACAAGAAATATTAGTTTACAATATGCTGCTTAAATATTTCCTGTCATGGTATATACGAGTTAAATGCTAAAAACAGCAATTACATTAAGTCCTCAACTAGTACACTTAAGTACACAGATCCGGAGTTATATGGATATTCAGTTAGGCCGGTGACATGCTTGCATTTCTCTGCGTTTCTGTTGCCAATGCAGATTCAACTGCGTGGCGACCTGCGACTCATTGCCTAGCGCACAAGAGTTGATGCTAAACTACAGGTGTTCGGAACGCCAATTTTAGTTTAAGACATAACATAGTTCAATAGGTGATATTCGATCATCGTGATGGTGAAAAAGTCTGATGTGATCTGACTTTTTCACCATCAAGGTTCAAAGATGTCTTTTTTATCATATAGTTTGACCTCACGGAAGTCGACGTGTAGTTAATTATCTACTCCATAGATGACGCCTCATTGCAGCAAAAAAGAAGTAGAAATCCACGCAAGTCGAGACACCTACCTATCCATTTTTGAACCATTAGCATTTTACGGTGGCAATCGGTGACGATTACAGAAAACGCCATATTTTGAGCGGCCATTTTAAAGGTACATAATACGAAAAAGCCGAGAGTATCACATCCATTCTTTCTTTCACTATATATTTAAATTTAAAATAAGTATAATTACCCAAAATTTTGCTGTAATGGACAACAGGCATCCTCTATGGAGTAGATAATTAACTACCCGTCGACTTACGCAAGAAGGTCAAACTATGCTGAAAAAAGACATTGATGCCTGATCACATCAGACTTTTTCACCATCACGATGATCAAATATCACCTATCAAACCACGCAATGTCTTAAACTGAATTTAGCGTTCCGAACACCCGTAGTTTGGCATCATCTCTGGTGTGCTAGGCAATGAGTCATGGGGCGCCACGAAGTTGAATCTGCCCCTGCAACAGAAATGCAGAGAAACGCGAGCATGTCACCGGTCGATCTAACTGAACATCCGCGTAAGTCGAGGACTTACTGTAGTTCTCCGCCACCGGTACATAGAATCCACACCACTGCTATTCAAATCTTTAATCCATTGATTCGATTGAATGTTTGGAGTCAATCGAATCTCGAATCCATGGATTCCATAGGATTTGATTGAATCTTTGAATCCATGTCCCAACCCTAATCCTAACCTCTTGCTATTCTTTGACAAAAAAGTGTCAAGAACTTATTGGCAGTTGACAGTGTTGGTGCTGTTTCTCTCACTGTCTTATCCTTGCTCTACAAACCTTTCCCTATGCACACAATTTCACATTACCCAATAATGTTTGCTCCATGATATTTTTGTAAAAATATATTTTGTCTTTTATTATTTCAATAAATCATTTTATCTTTCTAATTTCATCATTTTAGATGTCAAACAATTAAGTTGATTGTTATGTAGAGTAATAAAGACTGTCATATGATAGTTTGTCAATTTATTTCCAGTCCTGTGAGAATTGCATAGTTTGTTGGAAGCCTGGACGTCTTGAGGAGAAAGAGATTCGTCCCAATGACACCAGTGTTACCATCATCCATAGATTTGAATATAGAGAGTGTGAAATATGGTTTGTCAGATTTGCAATGGACTTTTGGCAAAAGGTATGAATGTTAATAATTGAGATAAATTATAAATGCCTATCATTGATGTACCCCTTACCCTCCTCAACTACTGGTCTTCCCAAAAACCTGTTACCATAAGCCTGCAATATTAACCAGTAGATAGTGATGGCCAATACTCTACATGCAATTGGGTCAACACAGCAAAAACATTAATTGCATAAAGAGTACTTGTGAACTAAGTGCTACTTTAACTGAATTATTGGTAGAAGAAAGAAACCAGTGAATTTGTCCCTGGCTTCTTCTACCATCACCTCACCACATGGCTAAAATGTGATATTCCTTATTCAATGTTGAATTAGTGCTATTACTGCCACAAAGGCACTTGTCAATAATTAAATTATTGAGTTATTGCTTTTTTTTGAGGGTATAGTGAGAGCAAGTGTAGTTAAGTGCATTTTGTTTCTTCTCTACTCAAAAGAAACCAAGGAGTGACTTTGAAGACAGAAAACTACATCTATATGGTAAAATATGGAAACAGCAAAATAAAATTTGGCTACAACTCCCTCAAAGATTGACTATTCAGATACTCATCTGATGTATGATATGAGATGAACTGGATTTCGTTCCCTTTGCATAACAAACAAAAACTGATAAATATTGAAAGTTTGGCACAACGATCTGACTCTTTTTGTTACGTAATTATTTGACTCAATGTTTTTCTCTCCGCAGATCCTGGCTCTTGGCAATCAGATTGGCAGGACGTATGTCTGGGATCTTGATGTTGAAGACCCAGGCCAAGCTAGGTGCCTTACCTTGGCGCACCCAAGATGTGTAGCTGCCATTAGACAAACAAGCCTCAGTCGTGATGGAGGTATTTTGTTGTGTGTGTGTGATGATGGGACTATTTGGAGATGGGACAAAGTGGCATGAGAAAATTCTTAATTGTGTATTTCTTTATTTAATATTGTATAAGAGTCCTTTGCATTCTTATAGACTGTGGATGTTGTTCAGGACTTGATAAAATTGACATCTGTCAGAACTTGAACATTCCATATGAGTTCAAAAAAGTGTCTTTCATTATACTTGAGGCATTTTCCATTTTTGATGACCAGTTTATTAAAACTTAATGTGTAGGAATGTGACTGAAGCATGTCCAAAGTTCATTTAGTAATGCTTCTATTGCAGATATTCAGTTATTTCTGAATTTAGCATGTGTGTTAAAAGTGCTATCACCTAAATTGAAAGTGTTTCATTAGGTGTGAAGAAATATTCTCACATGGTATGATGCATAAATTTTTAATCAAAATGGTGAAATTTTTGGACATGTAGGCAGTTTTCTTCACTATTGATTAGGAAGGATGAATCTTGTTATATAATTTCATCAGTGTTCTCAAGAGAGCAATGCAATCTTACTCGTAATGACGTAATGTTAATAGTTTTCTTTGGTCACCGTTGTGTTCTGAGAAAAGATTGATTTCTCCTTAGATGGAACTGCCCTTTAGCTTATATTTTGGAGCATGGTACTCTATCAAAAAAGATGACCTAAAAATGTTGGGCATTGGTTAAAATGCCTAGTATGACATCACTGCCATTGTTATGAACTCTTTTATGTCTGAAATTCTGTGGAAAGCCATATGATGACCATTTTACGTCAAATCCAGATTTGCATAATTGGCTTTCTATTATAAGGAAAAGTTAATTTTAGAACTATGATCTGCATTGTATAGAAAGGGTTCATTTTATGGTTTTGTCTTGTACCCTCAAGTGATACTGTATATTGATTTGGAATTTTTACCAAATTTTTTATTGTATTTATGAAAAAATAAAGTTTTGCCCACATTCTTATTATAATGTCCATTTTTAAAAAGATTTTTCTACCAAAGTCTTCATGCTTTACCAAAGAATTATGTCGGCTGCAGTGTGAAGCCTTGGATGTTCTGAATGTGTCATCCACATTAGACCTTGAGGGCAATATATCTTGGGTGAGTTGGCCTCTTGGCATTGAATACATTTTATAGAATATGTTCTGCTAAACTGCTATTAGAGTGTAATTTTACTAATGCACCAGGATTTCCTTAGGTAGAAAGGTATGAAATGAAAACTGCCCTGACAAAGCAGCCGCACAATATACTGCGTTTTATTCTGTTGTAAGTTATAAACATGTAACAGACTTCCAACCGGCCCACAACATTGTCACAATGCACTTTCTTTATAACTTATTTCCAACGTAGTTGCACCGCATTCACAATGAGACAAAGCATGTTGTGAGATCATCATTGCAACGGAATTTCATCCACCCTCAACAATGCGAAGCCAACGTGGTTATACAGGTTGAAGGTGTGTGGAGAAAACGTCCTTGCAACATACATTCTCGCACAGCCCGCCATGCATTCGTAGCATGGGAAAGTGCGTTGTAAAGTTTGTTCTCCGCTAATGTCACATTATTCAAGAAATTCTTATTTCTCTCTCCTAGAATTCAAATAATATCAGTTAATGTATATTCATAACTATCATGCTAAAATTTATCCTCAAAATGGCAATTTGGGAAATGCTTGAGGAGTGCAAAATACCCCAGTGGCTATTTTTTAGTAAGTTAATTATCAGAATAGAATGAATGCCAGCCAGCAGCTGTATATATATGGCCTCCCAACCTGCCATTGTTATCTGAAAGCGTTACTCAGTTGATGGGAAATAGGTCGTATGAAATAGGTGAATGCTAGGATAGGAATGTAGATTAGGCAATTGTATGTGAATGAACGAGAAAAATGACTAGTTACATAAAATATATTTACTTATCACTCTTTTTTTGCAATGATGTTTTCTTCAATTTTGATGCTAGATGCTCGCACGCAAGGTATTCTAGTGTTTTGTATTAACCATTCGATTGGCTACATAAATGCAGCTCCACATGCATACGTGCCCACAACGGACATACACGATGATGGCTACGTGGTTATAACACACTTACAACGTGATTCTTCAAACTCCAAAATGGAGTTACAACTTGCCCACAATGGTCATACTCGATGATGGCAACCTGCTTACAATGTGATTCTTCGAGATCTCATTTGCACAGAAACAAGATTACAAAGTGTCCACAACAGACATACACGATGACAGCAATGTGGCTAAAATGTGTTTACAATGTGATTCTTTGCGTATGTACAGTGTGATAGAAACATGATCCCTCCCAGGCAACGGATTCACAACGCATCAGCAGTGTGTTTCACAACTGACTGTCCAAATTTTACAAGGTTACAATGTGCTATTTGAGGCAACAGAAACAAACTTCCGAGTTTATAACATGGCATAGCTCATGAAGAACAATGTATTTGAAATGTACTTCCTTCATCAGGGTGTTACAGAAATATGCCATAGTTAGCAAAAAAAAGTTTCAATAACTTGTTTGTATCCCAGTCCATAGCATGTGCACTCTTATGGTTTAAGGTCTCATTTGCACAGAAATTGGCATTAAGATTTAATTAATAAATGAGGTTTTTGAGAAGAGACTGGGGTTAATGACAAAATAGTCAGACTATTATGAAGTTAATATTGAAACTTCATTTTCAAGGAAAAATGCTGAAGCAGAAGTCAAAAGAACCTAGAAAAGTAAGGAACATTTAGGTAATCTTTTATGGGCTTAGGTAAGCTTTTATGTTTCTTCAACTTTTTCTGGGTTTGAAAATATACCAGGGATATAATTGAAATCACATCTGTAAGCATGCTCTCTCATGCATACTGTATTTTAATGGCATTAACTATTGCTGTTTACTGACCTTCACATTAGCATAAGAAGCTCCAGAGTCAGACAAAACAGTTACTTAACTGTTTTCCTTTTTAAAATAAATATGTACCAAGACCTTCATTACAGGAGGAAGAGAGGATTTACATAGGGCCTGAGTGAAAAACATTGAGACATCGTTATGAAATCTAGCTCTGAAAAAAATTATTGCTGATAATGATTATGTTCTCTGAAAAACTATTCCCAAGGTTACTTTGAGAGAGGAACTCGCCTTAAACTACTTAACATTTTGGAAATTTATGCCCTAAGAGTGGTCTATTTTCGTAAAGTCTTCTTGGGCTTTCCACCGGGTTAAATTTTGGTATAACACCAACATTTCAACTGATGACTCGTCCATCGTCTTCAGGGTGAGTGAGTAAATTAAAGCTGTTGAGGCATATCTATAAACGGTTGCAACAATCAGGTTACTCCTGATTGGCCGGAAGGATCTTCGAAGTTTGGATAAGGAGTTCTATCGTTTTTTATTTTATATAAAATGGGATTTATTTTCTATAAAATTGGTTGATTGCTTACTTTTTTGGTGCCACCTGTAGCCTCCCACAAATGTTGAGATTTGTGGTAACTGGTCCCCAGGTTTAGGTAGTGCTCTTAACCCTTTTACTGCCAGTCCCCTTTAAGGTAGACAACTGCCAAGAACATTTCCATGAAAATTGTAAGATTATGAATTTTAGATATTTTGGAAGCACTTAGTTTTAATCTATGATTTATGTATTTGTCTCAATGTAGACGATATTTTCAGTTTTTATGAGGATAAAAAAATCATTCCTGCTGTCTCTGATTTGAAATAAATACACGGTCCGAAAAGTAATGACAGTGAATCGATGAAAAAAATTATATTGATCAGATCCGTACAAAACACAAAAGGTTTCAAATAGGCTGCTCCTGCATCTATACATCGCTTCCAGCGAGTGTCACGGTTAGAGATGGGCAACTTGGTAAATTACTGTGGTAATTTTCGTAAATTACCGTGGCATTTTTCGTAAATTACCAACACCCCTGAAAATTACCGTAATAAACGGTAATTTTCAGAAAAGTTCTTTTTCATAAAATGTCTTCCTCACGAATAAACCATTGGAATGGGTAATATTATAAATTAAGAAGCTAAAACGATTTTGTTTAAATTGTGTCCATGATTAATTCAAATTAATTCAGAATAAAATAACAAATGCACATTGCGCAGAGGTATGTCTTTGGAACGAAAATTTCTCATAGTGTGACAAAAAAGAGGCAAATTGCGTGTTGCTGCTAACTTTGTTTTAATTTTTTTAATGAGTTATAATAGATAAACGTCGGCATTTATATCTCAATGCTATTTGATTTCGTTTGAAGTCCTCTGATAAGGATTTGCAGCTCAAAACTTAAAATTACCGGAAAATTACGGTGATTTTTGAAAAATACGGTAATTTACCTCAATTGAAAATTATGGTAATTTACCCCTCTCTAGTCACGGTAGACCGCCTCCGGAATGTCCCTTAGAGCCTTGGTGCAAACCTCTGACTTTGTCAACTGTCCTGAAATGATGCCTTTCCATGGGAGTTTTCTACTGCGGGAACAAAAAGGAGTCTGGGGGAACCATGTCAGAATTGTATGGCAGCTAGGGGAACCATTGGCACCTTTGAATCGGCCAGGAAACTGGTCATGAGGAAGGCGTTTTGGGCTGGTGCCTTAAGGTGAAGTTTCCAATTGTCCACGATGTCAGGCCGGACACGATGAACCCTGCGCTTGTCTCTCTTGAGCATTTCTACATAGAATTTGGCATTGGCAGTCGTACTATATGGTACAAACTCATCTTGGATGATCCCCCTGATGTCAAAGAACAGAATGAGCATTTTCTTGACCTTTGACCTGCTCATTCTGGCCTTCTTGGGGTGAGGGGACGCCGAGGTGTGCCATTCGGCACTTTGCCTTCTTGGGGTCGTTCTCAAACAGCCAAGACTCGTCACCAGTGATGACATTGCCTGGAAAGTGGGGTCACTCTCACACAAGTCCAAAGCACCCGGCACGTTTCAACCCTGCGTGACTTTTGATCTCATGTTAACAGTTTGGGCACCAGCTTTGCCCACACTTTTCGCATCTGCAAACATTTCATGACAATCTTGTGAACGGTAGGTACTTTATGGAATGTTTAATGTCTGTGCCACTGAACGAACTCTCAACCGATGGTCTGAGTTCACAATTTCTCCCACATGCATCACCTTTTCCTCGATGGTGGTTGTTGATGGCCGCCCTGTGCAGGCTTCATCGCTGGCCTCTTCACGACCTTCTAAAAAGGCCTTATACCACCTGTAGACTTGAAGTCCCTACAAACGATCACCACCGAAGGCTATTTTTATGATAGAAAAAGTTTCCACTGCACACTTGCCGAGTTTCATGCAAAACTTGATGCCACTCCTTAGCTCCAACGAGCGCTGCATTGTGGCTTGCTCACGGGAGACGAAAATGAGTTTCATGGAAAACCCTGTCCTAAATCTCCGAATGGTCGGAGACTGCTGAGTGGCCTGAATATATTTACACATATATTCAATTCATAAGTAATCTCATTCTATTATCAAATAATATTAAATTTTTTAAAGCAATTAAAAAGATTAATAAACAATTTATTTTTTTCGCTTTTACACAAAATTTGGAATTCAATGATATATCACCATTTGCTCAATACTTGACAGAGATAGAGGTAGTGCAGCACATAAATGAATTGATTTTTGTGACCTGTTCCATACATGGATAAGACATGTCTTTTGGGAACCAATAAATATATTATTATTATTATTAATTAAATATCCTGTATTTACCATCAGAAATCGTTTTTAATGTAAGTAACAGCATATATAGAAATTGAATGCCAGTTCTACTGCTAATAACATTATTTTTCATGGCATAGGACATATACAGTAGAGCCCCACTAATTTGGGTTTCTGGATAAATCGGGGCGGGCCAAAAAAAAGTAAAAAAATTTTACTCACTAAAATTTTGCAAGTTAAACACTTCTAATGTTTGTTTTACATATTTTGTGTTTTGTCACGATGTTTTAAAGTATGTAATCTTATATTTTCTTACGTTTTTAGTGCATCTTGTATATCCTTATATGCTTGAGAACCATGAATGACCTTCAAAAATGTTTTAGGGTCATTCCTACGGCAATAAAACCACTTTAAATGTTTAATTCGGGCATTAGCCGGACACAATTAGCCCGAATTAGAGGGGTTCTACTGTATAATAAATTTTTCACTTCTTGCCGTGCATTTTCTGTACGTGTGTGTTTGGCATCTTGAATATTTTTCCATAGTTTTAGTTTCCTTTGCATTTATGTACCTGCTCTGATGACTTTTTAAAATTTTTGTACCTGCAATGAAATGTGCTGGCCCTGGCTTTAACTTGATATACTCACTGTGTAGTTTTCAGCTAACTTCAAAATTTATGGCCACTGATGTTTGTGAAGTGACCTCTTTCTATATCACCCATACGTTAAACGCAGCTATATCTAGGATATTGTATAGAATTTGCAGAGGCCATCAGCAAAATCCAGCGCATGTAGTGTATCACCTTGCCATTTGGTTCAGTGCCTATATCTACTCCATATTTTATGGAGTTGTAAAAACTGACTGACTCTGGTTCTCTTTTTTTCTGCGTTATCTATTTCAATGCTGGAATGCATGATACTCAGCAAGAATACATTTTTGTTTTTTTACGCCTTGGTTTACTGTCATTGTAATGTCTTCATATTTTATGACTGTGGTACCGCACAACTTAGCCTTTGACATCCAAACTTCTTTAGGGACTCCGTCTGGTTCTATTCATTGTGCCGACAATGCTAATTCTGTTTTCCATTAGCTTTTTTTGCCAAATTCGGTGACGTGACATCTGTCTTAACATTCCATCCTGAATTTAGATATGGACGTAATAAGCATAATACATCACTTTCGTTGTGCGGGCGCAACTCATCTTTCCCCAGATACAGAAACCATCGCAAAATATTTGGAATTTACATCTGATAACACCCAGAACTTTATTTAAAATTTGTCTTGTTTATTTGCCATGCAATGAGTTAATCTACACCTAGTTTTAATGGAAAAAAGCTGCTCATCCAAGAATGGTTATTTACTAGGATTATAGCAGGCTATACAGTTGCCCGCAAAACTATGCAATTTTCGGGTATCAATGCAAATTTATCTGTATTGAGACGCAGAGATCTTGTCCTCTGAACATCAAAATGTAGATACTGCAAGAGAATGCGAAATGTTTCCCTCATTGTCTGTCAATTGTCTGAGGGAAAAACACTGGCCACCAATCACTAGACCATAGCATATCATAATCTAACGAACCACAGCCATATGCTCCTGGTGTGTACATTAGTGTAATAATACCTCCAAATTCTCCAAATTGTGGCCCAATATCCCTCACCCAAGCGCACTCCTTCCGCTTCCGTTCATATTTTGATATGCTGGAGCATGCATTTATCGATAAATAAACGCCATCCGCTAGATAAGTAATCTTTAGACACACTGCATTTGGCTTTTGGTGATGGTCCCAGATTTTCTTTCAAAATATATTGAAGTTTTTCTGAAGTAAGACCACATTGCCGAGACATGTCACTCGGCTTAGAAGCATCGAGGCACTGCTCCTACCCAAAGCAAAGTCGGAGCTCGACTGACCCAATAGGAATAAAAAGAGAGATGATGAGGGTGGTGTAAACAGCACATCTCGCATCCCTTGAGACAAAGTAAAAATGTGTATGTGTATCCAAAAGGTATTTTATGTATCTCTTGAGACAATTCTGAGGAAGCTCATGAAATATTCCTGTAATATTATTGCATAATAATAAATAAAAAAAGAAAATTCTAGAGAATCATACAAGAAAACACATGTCTATTCAATTTGTTCACGAAACTACTATCTGTCGAGCCAGTAGAAAATCTTATTTCAATGGAAAAAAATTATAAGATGAAACGCTTGAAACGTCAGTCAAAATGACCGCTCTGGTGCTTTTAGGTATATATGCTAATATTAAAAAAATAACAGGCAAAAAATTATTATTAAAAGTCATGAAATTCCAACAATTTTTACCCATTGTGAAAAAAATGGTGACCATTCAAAATTAAAAAATGGTCAAAATGACTGCTCAAGCGGTTCTAGTGTTAAACTTATGAATGCATGAAACTCTGCAATGAATACATTAGTACTGGTACTGGAGTATCCAAAGTTCATCAAATGAGATGCAAATATTTAGCAAGTACATTTTGAATGGTAGCAAGCCATAATATGTATTCACAATCTAAAATGTTAAATACCATTACAATGAACCATGTCAACTGATTTCTGGAAGAACTGGAAGATCTATTTAACGAATTGTAATGAAGCATTTCATTGGTTCCTCATAGTTTTTGTTGGGTGTCAGCAATAATACCAAGCACATTGACTTTTCTCCGATCGGAACTAGAGGTAAAGTAAGCTTCAGTAACCAACAGAATATGGTCTGGAGATGATTCTGGGAGTGTACCAAAGCACCAAACTCTGGAACTTCAAGTTACAGAATTAACTTCCAGAATTTGCTAGACTGAGGGCAATGCAAAAAAATAAGTGAAGAAAATTTTTCATTTATTTATTGAAAAGTCATGGTTTCAATTTATTTTTTACCTTTCTTCATAAATGCATTTTATTATTATTTAAAAAACAATATATGTACATATTAATAATTCAAGTTAACAATTCACTTAAAAACATTAATAGTAGCAATTCTCTTATGCGTCCTTTTCAATGTGCTGTGGCTTTGTACCTTTACCCATAGCACGAAGCGCCAACTTTGCTGCAGCTCGTTTTGCTAAGGATTTTCTTTCGCCAAAGCCATAAAATGTTCTTTCTTGGCCACTGGCTGTATCAATAACCTTCACTGGAACCATAACTATCTGTTTATTTAATCCAGACCGTTGCAGTTCATCACCTACAACAGATGACTTCACTTCTTCAGAAGGCCTGAAAATTTGGAACTAGCGTGAGTATACAGATAAATTAACCATGGCATTAGTGTGAGTATCAACACCAGTAATTCTTGTAAGTTTCAATATAATATCAGAATATGGAACACAGCTATAGAATATAATAAAGTGCAATGAAGCTTGCTAGGGTACAATCAATAGATTTATTTACCCACCTAACATCACAATATTTCTAAAACATAAAACTAGAGTTCATCACCATCCATTATACAAACATTATGAGGGAAATGCCACTGCATTGCATACATGTTCATAGTTAAAAAATCATCATTTTCACCAGTATCAAGGTTAAGATTGTCAGATTTTACAGAATACCTTAGTAAAAATAGATGGGACAACTTAATCAGCCGTATCTTAAGACACGATGGCCTGATAAAAACAATCGTCGAGGGAAAAGTGAACGGGAAGACAGCAAAGGAAGGCCTCATATGAGATGTAAGGAACAAGTTGTGAAGGATGTAAAAGAGAAGAATTACGTTGATATGAAGAGATTGGCCGATATGAGAATCGAGTGGAGGGCTGCATCAAAACAAACTTAGGATTGTTGACCACTGATGATGATGACCTTATTTTAAGCATACTATATCAACAGCCAGGAATATTGGGCTTTATTTCATATTCCACAAACTCATCTAACAAAACATTTTTAAACCTATACAGCTATTCTTTAGAGTGCAGTTAAAAGAAATCAGTTTATCTTCATTATATTTTAATTATTTTCCAAAATGTAAGATCCTGGTGATGCCATAATATGCAATTATATATGTGAAAGAGCAGCACTCATCCTTAGGTTTGACCATGAATAACACCGTACACACGTATGACACCAGAAGAAACGATGACTTTAGAATAGTGATACATAAACTTTCCTCGTATGCTAAAGGTCTTTCCTATGCAGGATGCAAGTTTTTCAACCATTTACCTGCCGACATTAAAATTGATCATAGCCTCCCCACGTTTAAGGCAAAATTAAAGAAGTACATATTTGCTTTTAAATGCCTTCTATTCTGCAAATGAATTTTTAAACTCGTAATGTAATGTACTGATTATGTCAGATATTGTTTATCTTGTTATGACTTGTCTTATATGTGTAAATAAGGTCCTGGGAATAATAAAATGTATTATTATTTATAATGTTTCACGCTTTATTCATAAAGGTTTAAATGAAAATAGATCAAAAGACTTACCACTTTATCACATGCCAAAAATAATGAAATATAGAATATTAAATAGTAAACTAAATCAAAAACTTAAAATTAATTCAGCGCACAGTGAGTTTACACTAGGTAACTTTTCCATTGTGAGTTGCTGTTGTAAATAAAATCCTTCAATGCTATCAAATTCTTTTTTTAGAAATACAGAAAAAATTTTAATTCAGTCAGGAGATTCCATTTAATATTTGAAAATATGAATTTTTCGAAATTACGAAATTCTGGCCCGGTCCCCAGAAACAAATGGAATTCGTTTTTACGAACCTCAGCAAAAAACTGCTTCAGTAAAGCTATTTTTGACTGTGTAGACACCTTACAAATCAGTGTTGCCGATTGTGGTGCATCATAAATGAAATGCGTGAATAGTAGTGCATTCATCTCCCACATATGCCAGTATCTCCCCATCATATTCCGCATGTAACTTATAAACCAACGGGTTAAACGCCACGGGTTGGCAGCACCCGCGGCGTAAATAGCAATGAGTTATTAGATAAACACGGGAGGTTGGCATTACGCCCGGCGTAATAATGGGTTAAAAAGCGAAAGTAAGGAGGGGCAACAATTAGGAAAACAGCATCTGTAGTTACGCGGCGAGGAAAGAAAAAGGTGATAGTGAGAAAGACGAGAGGAGGACGTAAAAACGAGGATCCAGAGAGATTAAAAAGATAAGGTGTACACATCAGCGGAGCAGTCCCGGGGCCCGTGATAAGGCAGATATCGGCGGGAGAGACAGATAATTCCAGCGGACTCCCGAGAGAGAGAGAGTCGAGGAGATAGCAGGAACGAGGGGTCATCATGGGGAAATCCTACGGGAAGGCGGTCCAGCGGATCACGGGAACCAGTGGCCACGATAAGTGGAGGGTCTATGAACGTTGGAATAATTATTGAAAAAGAAACAGCCCACTACAAAGTTAATCATAAAGATTGCATTAAGATTACTGATTAGATTAAAAATTGTAAATTGGGCCCAATTAAGGTTAAAAGAAACTGAATATAAAGATATTGTGCATGAAAATATAAATGTTTTCCTTGTCTAATTTCCTTGATCCAATAGCAACTTAAGGGTATTGATATATACATATGTGTGAAATATTTAACTGTATAAGTGTGTGTGTGTGTGTGTGTGGAATCTAACGAGCTAGCCGGAAGACAGAAAGCAAAGGTAAGGTATGCGGAGGTTGAAAAGGGGGTAGGGGTACAAGCTCTGCATATCATTTAGACCTTTAGTAATGTGGAAATCGTAGTTAATGCCATTATTTATCCAGGCTATTTTTTTGTTTTACCTGTTACCAGCATTTTCATTATGTGCACGGTTCTCTTTTAATTAAAGCGTGATTTAATTACGTGTGATGGCACATACCATGCTCGCTGCCATTTGCCTGGAATTATGGCAGTTCAAATTCTCCGTGAACCCTGCCTCATCCTTTCAGGCGAGCAATCCTAGCTCAGCTCTCCATGAGTCTGCACTAAAATCTTGTAGCATGGATGGGTTGAGTGAGGGTGGGTGATGTCGTTAGGAAATTTGGGCGGGTTGTGTTGGTGGGGGTAAGGATTACGATGGCCGGGGAGTTAGGGTGCGTGTGTGGGGGGGGAAAAGGGTCCGGTTGTGGAGGGAAGGTCCCAGTTGCGGGCGTATCTTTTAAGAGGCTGAGGAGGTGGTCCGTTTTTGACCCAATTATTATTATTATACTTTTCGAAACTCCTATGCTCCTAGCAAGAAATTGAAGATGAACATTGATGATCTGGTGAATGTAGGCTATCTGAGTGACAATCTACTTAATTTTTTTGTCGTGTATCCAGACCCAAGGAGAAAAAAGGTGAGATGTGTATTTCTTTATTTTACTCTAGTGGCACAGAATAAAATATTCATCTAATTTCGTGACCTGAGTTACAGAACCTCTCCTTGTCAACATCTACCATACCTACATTTCATTCACAATAAAGATAACCTTCAATCACTAAGACAAAAAAATTTAAAATCTCATCATTCTCAAATGAGATGATTAATTAATGTTAAGAATTAAGATTGAGCCTCAGGTTTCCAGAAAGCAGCCTTCAATGAACTACATACATGGACAAAAAGAGCATAAAATATGTCCTTATTTACAAAGACAAAATTATAGAGCTTCATCTATGTCATCTATCATGTGCTCTGAAATAAAATATGATTCCTATGTGTTATAGCCAATATGCACTTGGTGACAAGATTCAATACAGCAGGTACACATTTGTGTTGTCTGGCTATCCTGATGGAAAATAATGTATTTATTTATTTAAACTACATTATGTAGTACATGATATTTTCCATATCCTTCAAAATTTTACTCTTCATATTACCTCATTTGATTTTAAATTGGAAAACTGCCCAAGGAAAAACTATAAAAATATAAAGAATAATTTCTCTTCTTAAAAATTCATATAAAAAAGTGGATGCATCTTTACACCATTAAATACAGTACTTTAAATTACCTTTCTCAAATTCATCTCTTGAATTTTCAAAATCTATTTTTAATAGATCAGTTTCACCGATTTCAAAAATAAATTTTGTGTGGCAGTTATTTTACAAGGCAGAACTTGCACCCATAGTCTCTATTTCCACACAATGCTTGACCCTGTACAAGAATTATTATGCTGGCACAAAAAGACAGAGCCTTATTGCAGGATACTGCAAGCTACTCATTACTCTGCTCAAAATTGCAAATGATAAGGTCTTGTGTGATACACTTAAACAATATTCTGTAGCCCATGGTATTTTCCATATCCTTCTAAATTTTACACATTTTACTCTTCAAATAATATCATGAGTGGGCATCATATTCAATGGACAAAGAGAGATTAGCTGAGTTAGAATAAAAAGGTTCCAAGTCTGATGAAGCTTGAGTTTCCAATTTAGCTCATGTTAATCTAACATTGCATGAATATAGCATATTCAATAATTCGATTTCATGAAGACATTATGCTTAAAGAATACCTTAAATACTTAAAAATAAATAATAAACTTACAAAAACTGAACATTGGCATTCGTTTCCAACAATTCCCTCACAGGTTGCTTTGGAACCTTCTTTATGAAGGCCTCTGAAATATAAAGAGCCAACTTTAAATTTTTATCATATTTTATTCCCACTAGGGAGTAGTCATAACAGGCATTTAAGATAATGTCAAAATATGAGAGTCAAACAATTTGGTCATGAGAGCTGAGCACACTTGAGGAATAGTTTTCTATTTTGTCAAATATTTTAAATGAAAAAAATAAGAAGACTATTTTGTCTCAAGTAATACTAGGTTGAGAGTGGATTAAGAAATAAGAAGGATATAGCGATGGAGTCTGAGTTTCCTCAAAGAACTTTATCGATATTATGGGTAAATGAAAAGATCTTAGACACGTAGTGTCATCATCAGTTGATAAACGTGATGATGACACTACGTTTCGAAACCTAGGTCATCCCAATAAAAATTACTGTCGAGTCCACTTATATATTTTCATTTATCCTTAATGGAAAACTTCCACCATATCTCGCCATAATTTGTTTCCTATATTTATCAATATTATTGAAAGACTTGGCAAGCCTTAAAAAGAATTACTCTTTGCCCCAGATAGAACTAGGCGAAAAACTTCGTACAATTACCGGAGGTTTTCCTTTGCTTTGGGAATAATTTTAATACAATTAAATTGATGAGGCTTTGAGCCCAGACAAGATTACAAGAAAGCAATAATATTTTTTGCACTTAATATTGGTCGAATATTTTTGTACTTAATAGTAATACTGGTACATCATTAATTTCATAATTATAATTAAGTAAAAACCAATATCCTTCTATATCCAACATTCATATTTGTGAGACATCATGAATTTCAGGCCAAATACCTTGGTACAATAAATATGTAAATTTATCAAAAAAACACCTTGAGAAGGTTTATATCTTCGTTATTTTGCAATAAGTGGAAGTAAATGTATGTCACAAGAATAGGGATATTCTCAGGAATTAAGCTTCATATCATTCGTTTTTTATTTTTGGCAACATGGTGGCATGGTGAGTGGAATGCCCAACTGTGGCTCTTACCAAAATTTCATTAATACAGGTAAAAAATTCTCCTGCGGCTACTGCACACATTTATATAATTCTAAATGTTCCCAGTTGGATGAAATATACCTAAAAGCTTTAAATGAGTCAGACTGTTTTTATAAGAATTGTTTTCATTGCTGCATCAACAAATATTCTATCACCTTTATGGTGAGTAACATTGACTTTCCGAAATCGGAAGTGCTTAAGCTTAAAAAAGGGTGCAATGATACCAATTTACAATAAGGACATATTATGAGCTGATAAATGCAGTGCTTGAAAGGTGATAATCTATACACAGTGAACTCTCGTTTGCACGTTTTTGTAGGGACCCGAAATCCTAAATGTTGTAGCAAGGAAAACGTACTAAACAGGTTAGGCCTTCCCAGGTGAGTTGAGTACGCATGTGGGTGTTGCATAACTTTCAGGGGACTTCCTTTAAGTTAGTTCAATCCATAGATCACCGGTGTTCATTAATTGTAACAAAGTTTCATTTTCAATTGCAGTTGAAACTCGAAATTACAATCCTCAAAATTACGATATTTTGATTTTATGAAGCAAATTCTTCGGTCCCGACCAAAAGGGTATTTAAACATGTTAAAGTAGGTACTCAATAGTATGAAGAGAAGAGTAGGAGAAAAGAGAAGTCTGCTGACAACTCTAAAAAGAAGAAGGGAAAACTTAATCGGCCACATCTTGTGACACGATGGCCTGATGAAGACTATCGTCAAGGCAAAAGTGAACGGGAAGATTGGAAAAGGCAGGCCTCGTACGAGATACATGGAACAGGTTGTGAAGGATGTAAAAGAGAAGAATTACGTCACAATGAAAAGGTTGGCCGATAGAAGAATCAAGTGGAAAGCTGTATCAAACCAATCCTAGGATTGTTGACCAATGATGATGAAGAATGAAATTTTGAAATTACATACCTCGGATTGTGGTGCTGACGTGAAAAATTTACTCATTTTTATGAATAATGACATATCATAGCAATGTTTTTCAGACACTCATTGACAGAGTAAGGGTCTTAATCAATCATCATTGGCATGTACAATATGCATGAAATGTGAATTGCTTGGATGATAATACTTAACATTTTCCAATGCTAAAATGCTTAGGATGAATTTGAATCATAGGCTAAGTATCACATAAAATAAGGTACCAATACGACTAAAAATGCATTTAGCTTTGCCATCACAAGTCCAGAGTTACCAATAACGAGGCAAAAAAATGTGAAAAAACATAAATCCAAGAGGGGTATTCCTAGAACAGAAATCGTTTACTGCACGTGTGCACCCAAAAAAGTTTTGACAGGCATCGGAAGAGAGGCTATGGCATTAGAGCAGAAAATTCAGTTATGCATATCACACAAGGTAGCTTTTTCTCCCTATACATTTCAGACTGATTACCCAACCTTACTTGACGGCCTAATTATTCCTGCTGACAATAGTTATCATCGAAAGAAGCAGGTTTCATTTACTGTCCTCATTCAGTGTTTCGATGTAGTCATACTGGAAAGATATCCTCTTCGTAAGTAAGTACATATTGTCCTTCCCTTCTCCTGTCGCAAACAGCCAAGAAATCAGAGCAAATATGAGTTCGTTTGGTTCATATGATCACTTAGTTTGTCGCACATTCATTCTAAATGATGTATTATTCTGGGAGATTTACATCACATATTAAAGGCCTCTGTTGGTCATTCAATGAGTGACATTACACTAAAGGAGTAATAATGCCACCTTAGCACAAACGACTTACGGATTTCATTCTTCATCATTGGGTAAAAGACCTGCCATACAGCAGAGAGGGAGAGCCCCGAATCGAGGAAGATTGCTCCAGCCAGTGACTCCAGAATATCACCCAGGGCCTTAGGGACTTCCACAGACTCTGCCAAGCAACATTCCTCTTCTTCCATTAAGACCAAACACTAGGTACAAGGGTAAAAAAAAGGAAGCACAATAAGACACCAAGTAGTTCAAACAAAATCTATCTAATTGAATATATTATAAATAAAAATCACAAAAATGAAGGGCTAAAAAATAAGGTATTAAGTTTGTACTTTTCAATTAATTTAACATAAATTACATGCTCAAAAATTATTTTAACTCAATCAAATTGGCTACTTGAACACAGGTTTTTAAGAAAAATGTGAAAATACTCCTTCAGCAGATGGCATATCACATTTTGGATTAAGTGGGTAATAAATTTTGAATTATTTCTAGTTGTCTGTTTGATTGTCTCCTGTTCTTTTTCTTGGCATACTTCATGTCTCAACTGGACCAAAACAAAGTAAAACAAACATTCTTTATAAGGTCCTAAATACCATCCATCTCAAAATAGAGACCTAAGAACTGATCAATTCCTAATATCCTGACTTTTTCAAACAGGATGAAGCCTGTTTCTGGTTTTGTCTGCAGTTGACAACCACTGACCATTTAGTTAAACATACAATACCCATGTTCATAACATCTCAAACCCTTCTATAGAATTTCAAATACACACAAAACAACCTCACTTCCATCTCATTTGCCTACTAATTTTTTTTCCATTCACTCTAACACACCAAGTACAGATTATCTTATCAAGTTATTCTCATGATGTCCATTTTACTACAATTAAATTAATAAAGAAACTACTGAAATAAATAAAAAGTGGAGAAAGAAGGGAATGTGATAATTCATGAGTTGAAAAGTCACTATCTTCTATTCCACTATTGGTAATCAACTAGTTTTGGAGAATAAGAGAGCTTAATTCAAAAGTATCACATTAGAAACTTACATCCTCAGTGACAGCATTGTCCCGTTGATGCTGGAACTCCACAAATGAGTCTATGGCTTCCATGAGGCCTGGAGACAGGTGAAGAAGGTGGCGGTGTAGACCATGACGGACAACCAAAGAAGCAAAGGTAATATTATTCACCAAAGCGGAACGTAAATCAGTCAGCTGCCCAGGGTTCAGGTTCCCTCCAGTTTCAAAGATGTGCATTGTTATCACGAAGTCTGAAACAAGATAAAAGACAAACTTTTCACAGATATAATATTTTGACTTTAACGTTAACGATATTTCAATGCATATCCCTTCTGAACTTAGCCATCAAAACATCCCAAAGAGCTATCTTACCACTTTCAAATTATACCACTGTAACATGTCATTTACAAGCCATGTCTTGCCCGTTAGGAGTCTTTGTGCATGGGATTCAAGGGGCCGCCATCTTCAAATTTGTTCATAGATTTTATACAGAGACATAGGAAAATATGGCGCCTGGCTTTACAATGGATGATTATGGTAATGAGCACGGTGATCAAGACATTAGCAAATTGCCATACTCAACAAATGAAATGAAACTAATTTTATTGTTAGTCGTCGTGGCAGGAAACGCAAGTTAGTTATTTTTAGCCGAACGTAAACAATGGGAGAGTTCGCTATATAACGGGGAGAATAGAGTGATACAGGGTCTTCTAGGCCAACAATCTGACCATGGGAGTGGAATCCACGTCAGGTGGTTTTCTGGAAAGATTCTAAGGCCATCAGGGTCTACAATCTTTCCGTGGGGAGCTGAATCCACGTCAGGTTATCTGACAGGATTGCAGAATTGCAGCCGAATAGGGATGTGGTGCTGGTCTTCAACAACCTAGGTGGACAAATCTGGGTTGCAGACGGAGGCAGCGATCTCAAGTTGAAGGATACATCCGGGAACTCCCCAGAGCGCACTTGAAGAATTAAGTGGTCCACTCCGGACTAAACATTGTATGTACTTAATTTTAAGAGGGTATTTGATTGTATTTGAGTGTCAAGTGAACAGTGAAGTGGCTCTGAAATATGTGTATGTATAGTGTTCTATGGCCTGTCTGCTTAAAGTGAGAGCCTGAAGAAGGAAGCAAGTGATTGTGTATTTGTATAATATTAGAAGGGTATTATTTTTGTGTTGCGATTTTGATTTATTATGAATGACATCAGGAAGGAGGTGACGTAAGGTAGTAAACAGTGTAATATCCATATGTATTCAATTGAGCTAGCCAGGGGAATTAAATTACTCTTGATAATTTGAGAGGTAACGAGTTTAACTACCAGCAACCGGGCGGTAATAACATTAACTAACAACTAAAATAAATACAAGAAATATAGGAATTACACCACATCACATGTTTTCCTTTGTTTTTGTTCAATTTACATGGGACACATTTCAACATAAGACAGCTTAAGATCTAACTTTGTCTCCACAATTTCAAATGTTGAAAAGAGAATGGGCTAGGATAGCATCTCCAAATATTTTACATTTTGAGAAGCCACTTTATAAATAATTTAATTCCTCTTCAATACATGAAATGATCAAATCAATAGAGAATCATAAAAATACTATATTTTTCACACATCCTGTAGCCTTTCATTACTGCTTTCCACTCAACTCAAAAATTCAACTAAAATATTTTCTCACATATCTACTAGTGATGGAAGGACCCAGGTTTTTCTTCGGATCTAGACCGGAACCGGATCCTTGCCTAGGTTTCAGATCTTTGTTTCTGTTTCGAATTCTTAGTTTCAAATACTGGATTCTTAATTTCATTTCTTTTCTAATCCTAGTATTTCTACAAAACCAAGTAAATTTATTGAAGAGAAAAAAATTAACTTCATATCATCTCTGTGGATAATATTTTCCTGGATCACGATTTTCAGATACATCATATGTTATTGCTTCTTATATGAAGTTCACTTTCCTTATCACATACTCATCAAACAATACATTTTTTAAACCTGTACTACTATTCTTTAGAGTGCAGTTAAAAGGAACATCACTCACTCACTCAGTGATTCAACCCGAAGGTTGGTTTGGATAGGTGAGGGTAGATCTCACCCCAAACTAAGCATCAAGCATGTGAATTTCACACATTCAGGGTAGGGGGGCCAGTTCCTTTCCCTGGGCCACCTCACACACCGAGGATTTTTTGTTCTGGGGTGTCCAAAGGCTTCACCCTAATTTGAACCCAGGACCCTCCGACCAGTAGCCAACCCACTAGGCCACCATGGTTCCAAAAGAAACATAAGTTCAATTTTCATTAATATTTGAATTATTTTCCAAAATATATGAGCCCATTGATGCCATATCGTATCACCCTCTATCTGGAAATTATTAAAGCAATTATAGAAAAAAAGACTTCCAAGTTATCATATACCAAGAAAAGTAAAATACAGAACATTTAATAATAAACAAAATAAAAAACTAAAATTAATTCTGTGCAGCATGGGTTCACATTAACTTATTCTATTGTGGGTTGCTGTAGTAAATCAAATCCATGAATACTTTCAAATTCTTTTATAGAATCACAAAAAAAAATTTAATGAGGTCAGGAGATTCCATTTATGAAATATCTGGGGATTTCATTTTTAAGATGAAGAAATTATCATAGAATTGTTCTAACTGGTGAACTAGTAGTTTTGCAATGTCTTATTAATAATAACCTTTCAAAGGAAATTTGTGAGTTTTATACTCATAAGGAGAGGTTTTGTAACTCAGATCTTCTACTGAGATGAGCCTTTTTTCATGCAACTCTAAGCAAAATAAAGAAATATATGTCTCAGCTTTTTTCTCCATTGGCCAAATCGTGGGTAGCCTTCATTCTCCGAACTTGGGTAAGCTGACAATAGCAGAGTGGGGTACTGTACTGCAGGTAACAAAGTTCGATTCTTATCGCCAATTAAAAATTTTTCTTTCAGCAGTTGAATAAAATATTTTATCATCCTTAATTTCCAACCCTTGTGAGAGGATATTTACTTTTTTGTAATTTTATCACTTAAACTAGATTTACATACGTATCACTCAAAAATACATCATAAAGTTAATGTAACGTTTCCGTAACTTCAAATCAGCAATAAAATATTTTTCCTATCACTTTCACTAACGATGAATTTTATTATTTTTACGTTTAATTTGTTGACTTATGAATTCTAAATGAAATTTCTGATAATCTACTTTTTTCAAGTGCCTGCTTGCCTTACCCCAGGAATACAGCATGAACTGTATTCCAGGGCAGAGTTCACACCAATTCACATTGGACTGAAATAAAAAACACTTTCTGACTTTGAGAGTGTTTTGATGAAAAGTGTTTCTTTTTCAGCCTGGACTTTGGTACTTGGCATGAGAGGGAAGGAGAGAGAAGGTCAAGAGAGGGATGTTTTCGGCAAGGTCAAGGTGCAGTGGGGGTGAGCATGGATTTAGTCAATTAGTAGATTTTGAGGGGAGGGAAAATGGTATGGGTATAGCCAGTGAGGTGGAAGTTCATCATTGAAGCATCAGGAACTCTTTTCTGACTCTGGAAGGAGGACACCAGCTTATGGCCTGTGTGCTTGGCAAACTTCTGGTCTTCTTCCACATCCAGGGGGCAATATAAGTGGTGGCTAATGTGGTGAGGGAATGGCACAGATAGGATGGTGCAGATGGAAAGGAGCAGGCCATAAAGATGCAGACCAGAAACGTTGCATTTTGGAATCCTAGGTATTGCTGGTGTCGTTAGCTCTGCCTGTCATGCAAGTCCTTCGGTTAAGTCCGGAGGGCAGTTAGTCTGCCAAGGGGTTATGTCTAATGAGGAGGAAAAGGGGGGATGCAAAATATGCCACAACACAATCAGACCCATGTCTGCATTAGCTTCTGCGACAACATGAACAACATGTGTGGTGGAGAATTTAGTTTTGATTCCATGCTTGAATAGAGCAATTATAGATCAATAATTTTAGATGTCCAAACAGAAATAGTTTAAGAATGAAGTGCCATACATATTGACAACCCATAAATCATATCTCACTCAAACTGAATGGCAATTGAATGTTGAATATCTTACACAACTATAGTTGATAGATCTAATCTTTAGATGCTCTGCCACAAACAAGAGTTATCAATGGCTGATGCCAATTATGGTGACCTCCACCAGACAATTTCCACAAGGAGGTTTATAGGATGGTGAACTCTTCAACAATGCCTATGATGCATCTATTGGAGATTGATGGCACAACAGACTTACCCTTAATTGAATGATCCTAAAATTAAATAAAATCCATCACCAAGCTAATGGATGAACATACATGTACACAAATATTTTTTTTATATAACTGAAAGGGAATAAGGGACCAATATATCCCCGATGCCTGAAAGAAGGAAATTTATAAATTGTTTGTCAAAAATTGACCTACCTAGAACAGCATCTCCAAGGAACTCCAACCTTTGATAGCACTCAGTGATTCTGTTAGGATAATAGCTGGCATGAGTTAAAGCTTGAAGCAACAAACTTCTATTTTTAAACTTATAGTTGATACATTTCTCAATGGCATCACCACCAATCAGCAATGAATTGATGCTTTCCATGCAATCATTGCCATGGTCATCAGGCCCATCGACCTGAAAAATAAAATGAGAAATACCATTCATCAGTAGTGAACAGTTTTATAATGATATTGAGATTCATCACAGAAGTTTAACTACAATTGATTAATGGTGCTTCGGAATGATGCACTTTTAAATATTCCACCTGAAACTTTAATGGTAAATATTAATTGTTTGAATCACAAGCAAGCCAAAATAGCTGGAACAAGACCAAAATGGGCATAAATCATTGCAGTATTCCATTGGGGAATACATAGAGAGGTTCAGGGGACAATGAAATGTGCTAATTACGCTTATGATTAAATGATGATTAATCAATAAATACAAATTACTTCATTGTTTCACAATTATTAATCAATGTCATCTCAAATTGAGATTATTGATTTCTGGTGCATTATGTATAATGGAGAGGTAATGGTTTGCTCACAAACACCTGTTTGAAGTCCATTTTTATTCTGCTAGAATTCAATTGGGCAATATTAAGGCTGATGTTTCATATGAGGGAGGGGTAGCATGAGTACTGACTAACCACCCTGATGAGTATTGGGTTCCATTCCCAGGAGAAATTTTATCGGATTCTTCCTTAAGCAGCATCATGGACAGCTTTCCAAGTTCAGTGCCTCATCTGCCATATGGGACTTAAAACTGAGGATATGTTGCGAAACTTTTGCCAATCTTTGCGAAAAAATCTCTTAAATTTCAACAGTTACTTTCGAATTTCAACAGTTGGCCCAATTTACTGTTTAATATTTACTCAGTAACTATTGGATGTAACTGTTGGCCCAAATTACTTTTTTTTCTGCCAGTTTGAAATTTTAAACCGTTTGTTGCATACGGAGGTTGGTGCCAAGGCCAATTTCAATTTCTAAAGGGATTACCTTCGCTGATCATGTCTCAACTCATGAAGAAATAACTTCCTGGAGATTCATCACCGACAGTGACAAAAGAAAGCCAATACAGTGCTTATGAAAAAGACACCAATGCCCACTACTCCAATTATTACCCTCTGAAGAAGGCAGTTGCGCCGCCGAAAATTAAGAATCTACCAGTGAGTCCTTTCACTATTTTCTATTTTTTTTTGTGTCATCACGCCTGTGATAAACTTATATTGAACAAATGATGGCACTTTTGCACAGAAATATTTTTAAAAAATCATACAACATGATCCAACCATCAGGTACTATGGGACAACTTGTGGAAAATAAGCAAAAATGACCCTTAAGATAACCGATTTTGACCAAAATTGGAGATACGTCATTGTTTGGTAGGAAAATGAAAACCCCAAAGCCGTTTTGCAAAACATGCAACCGTTTACGAGAAACTGCAACGCCACAAAATTTAATTTTGCAAAATGACAACACATTTTATGATATGTCTCAGAGACTATAACAGCTACAGACAAAGAAAATTACTTATTTTAAAGGTATTGAATTGAACAATTATAATAAAGGATAAGATTACAAAATATAAACAATTTTATGAAGTTTATAACAATTTTAAACTTTCAAATCAATTTTTGATGATGTATCAATGCCCTCAATTTTGCTCATTTTTTATATGTTGTAGATACAACCCTCCTCAACAAATTAAAAAGTTTGATCAATTATAGGGTGATTTTAGGATGATTTTATATCCTTTTATCAAATCTCAGTACAGAAAAGAAAATTTCTCAGAGTAATTGCCAACAAAGACGACTTAACATGATTTTAATTTTTCTCTAACTTTCAAGTAATATGCAGTTTCCAAATGAGTAATGTAGTCATGCTGCTGTGTTCCTATAATATTCTCCTCAGCAATGGACCCACAAAAAATATCTGCATACTTAATTTAAGTAATTAGAAACAGAAATTTTCCTAAGTTCATAGTATAAAACATATTGCTTCATGTAGAGTAGGTGTGGGAGGAATATTCACCATCAAAAAGGATGAAAAAGTCAGTAATAGTATCAATCATGCCTCCAAGGAAGACTACCGCTTATAGTTCAGCTGAACTTTTATATGGTACCACATCAGGAAATGCATGTGAAGGCTCACTGTCAGAGGCATGTATGTATAAGTACCGTGAAAGAGTGGAACTGTTGAAACCAAGAGCAGAAAACTGGGAATCAGTACTCCCAGGAGAAAAAAGGAGTTTGGACGAGACTTTGAAATCGCAGGATTGAACACCTGCTATTGATAAATAAATTCTATAGATTAAGTACATATTAGTTTTAAAATTAAAACAACGAGTATAAAGTACGGTGCCACCTCTTTAAAACTAGACCTCAAGGTGCCCAAGAAAACTCTCGCTAGAGTGAAGTATCGTCTTACCGAGGTTGTTGTAAATAATCGCCATGAAACCAATTGTCAACAATTTTCTAGGAATCAGGTTGGTGAGGTAGCGGAAGTATTTCCATCCAGAGTCTGAGCACAAATCCCGAAAGAAGGGGAAAGTTTTTTCAGTAATTCATATCCCTATTTAATTTACCAACTAACCATTAGATCAAAAAGCACCGTAACTGCTCCAAAAATGCAAAAAGCCTCGAATTGCTGACCATTTTTCCAAATGCACAAGCTACTCTTTTCTGATGCTCTTTCCATTTTCTAATTTTCATTCCATAATTTTAATTAGTTTTGCCAAAAATTTAAACTATAACTGATAAATCAAAATTGTATCGCCTTTATTACTAGCCTTCACGCTTTCCCTTGGTTGGTCTTAATTTTTATGATCAGTATATTCACGTTCTTCACGACATTTCACGGAAGACATTTGGATTAAATTATCGCATTTGTTTAAGCAGAGGAAAAGAGACCGTGGAAGTGGTGGAAGGGATACTGCCTTGGAGAGCGTTTTCTTCCATCTGATGTAATGTCCACATTGAAAAACAATCCACTTTACCATGTATTACAATTTTATTGAATTAGCGGTTGTATCACAATAAGTTCTTTTTAAAGATGTCGTTAGGCCCTCGACGTACGTATAGTAATTTTGTTGGGTGTATATGTGCAACGGTAGTATGATACAAAGGACTGAAAAAATGGATCTAATGAAGAGCCTTCCTATACCAACAAATGTGTTAAGTATTAAATCATATAATTGCTCAATAATGGCAGAAAAACATAGAAAGGAATATACACATATTGAAAGTCAATAAACTAAGAGTGCTAATCCTTTGGCACCACGTTCATCACATTACATCAAGCAGTTACAAGTATAAGTAACAAATAATAATTTGCTAACTTCAATAATCTCGTATACTATAAAATTAACTCACAAAAAAGTTCAACATTGATAAATACAGAGTGAAAGAAAATATGAAAACAAATTTAGGAGAGACAATTGAGTGGCTTGCCATTTTTCCCTTCTGACACTTAAGTGTTTTGTATTTTTGGGCCTATCTTGGAAATGCTCTCAACTCACAGACGTACAAGTGTGCTCTTGACCACCCGGAAAACAAACGAAGATCAAATACGTATTCTAACTGCTAATACTGCAGTATTTCCACCAATATTAACAATAAATTAATCGGATGGTGATTTATAATGTGCAGTTGATATGCAACACTTCATATTAATTGCATTGCTAACAGATCGCAAGCTATGGCAGATGTTGGCCACTTTTGGTGTTTGTTTGCCGGTGACAGAAACTCTCGCAATGGCGGGGGCCAACACCAATAGGGTCTCGTAAAAACCGTATTTTTTTACATGGTAATCATAGGGTCAATTGATGGTGCACCTGCAATCTCTTGTAATGGCGGGGGTCTCACAATAGGCCATACTCGTACTATTGTGGTTCCACTGTAGTAGCCACTTTCAAAGAGAATTAAGTTCTAAGCTTAGTATCTGGCAAGTCTGTTGGTTGATTTTCAGAGTGAGTCTAAATATTTAACATCTAGAGTGAGTTAGTAATAATGACCAACAGCTAAGGTCATTTGCCCCATTAAGAATAGGCAAATGGGTGTAGATAGAAATTTTTCAGGGAACAAAAGAATGGAGTCTCCTCCATTCTTTTGTTAGCCTATTGTCAACCTATTGTCAGCGCTAACCTTTTCTAAAAAAAAAGTCATATCTGACAGACTGAACCCAAAGTGCTCTCCACATAGCACTCAAATAAGGACTGATACACCAATAAAAATTATCTGCCATGCCAGTCTTTATTACTCGCACCTCAGAATGAGAGGCTAGTACTATAGTCATCATGCCAACCCTCCTGAGCTTGTGACAAGATTAATGTGAATATTTTGGATGTCATGCATTCTGTGCAAAGATTGTATCACAAACATAAAGCAGAGAATCACTATAAGAACCATCTGTATTTTAATTGACGAAACCCATGGACAATTGTATCCCTACGGTGTTAATAAATATTATTATTATTATTATTATTATTAACCACTGCTTCTCAGTTCATTGTCATTACCAGGAAAAGGAGGGATTCAAGCACAGAACCATGGGGTACCTGGTTAGAGGTACTCAAGTGGGGACTACCTATTTCAAAACCTCTTAATGAGGATCCTTCCTCGATTGCGAGCTTAATCCAACCCTTCACAAGCGACCTGAGACCCTTACCAAGACTAGGGTCACCGCAGGTTGCCATACGGTTGAGCTACACCAGTTGCAGTTAAATTTAAAGTTTATAAACTGTAATTGTTTAAACAAAGTGTCAATTTTTTCATACTCGTGATGGCAACATGATCACAGGCTTGTTTTTGAATGATTCTCTATGATAAAAATTAAGAATTTTGGTCAAATGAACGGAAATCATAGTTCAGACTTGGCAACGCTGCAGCGGAACACATGGTTTCCATGGCCAGGGCAAGGCGAAAGGGGTGAGCGAGGTGAAGAAAAAGAGGATGTAGGGAATGAGAGGCGTACTATGTGATGAATCTTCAGGGTGTGCTAAGTACTGCGTACACCACGTGGTGTATCTTAAGGGTGTCCTAAGTACTGCACATGCTATGTGAGGTATCTTACGGATGAAATTCAATAGAATGTAGTAAATTAGAGGAGTATAATGTATTATTTGTGAAATCTGTGGAATATTTAGTATGCACTAAATATACAGCTACACAACATTCAGCAAGCCACCATAAAGATGTGTGTTGGGTGAATTCACACCATACATTCATTACATATCTCGCTCAAAAAGGATTTGTGATTATATTCCAGTACAAATTTCACAATTTAAAGGAAAGATAATAATAGCAAAGCAAGCATGAAAAAATATGCTGTTAGTTGCGTTAGCTTAAAGTCCTTATACCAACAAGCATCAACCTATGCTATCCATTGATACACATGTATTTATAATATTCGATGTATTTACATTTATTCATATACATAATTGTATGAAGAAAGAAGGAAATTTTGAATATGTCGGCTCGGCAAATAATTTCTCTAGTTTTATGATTCTGGTCCATTCCACCATACCCAGCCGGCACAAGGGCTATACTATCTAATATAAGGTGGCTCCAAAGTGGGTATAGAATATCTTCCATACTCCATATACCCAACTTATCTCAACTTGAGCGAAGTAAGAATACAAAACAACGCCTTTTAGGTGAAAACGTAATGCTCCAAAAGAATTATTAGCACGTATTTCCTATCTAAACCTATATTATATAATATTTGCAGGGTTAATTGAAGGTGGACGTGACAAATAACGACCAAAGACAACCATTATTAACTTAACCAAATTATGCATAACGTAGTTAAAAGATGAGCGACGTATATCAGCTGAATAGCCTAGCTTCTCTGTGAGGGACGAAACAACACAAAATCCGTAAAATGAATAATACTCATCAAGAAGTTAGATACAAGTAATTTTGCATAGAAAAAATATTAATTAAAATATAAAGGTTTTCAAGGATGTACGAGGAGATATGAGTTAAATTAAGTAGATGGACACTCTGAACTGAACTGCCTCGTCGTGAACGCCATCTTTGTATTGTAAGCACATGTGCAGAACGCGTCGGGAAGGAGACTGGAAAGGAAGGAGCATTTAGTACCATGGGAAGGAGTACGCTAATCTTTGGAGTACGCTTACTGGTGACCTAACTGGTTCGGTATATCTGCTGTTCTGTGAACGTGCCGTGAATAAAACTTCATTTGATTTGGAAATGTTTTAGATGTAATTGTTCCTGCCTTTTCCTTTACCTATTGTTAATTTTATTTGTGAAATGGTGAATTATTTTGCATAAATTGCAGCATCTGCTGACTACATCTGAAAATGGTTGCGAAAACCACTCGGTAAGATCGGTTTTCTTCGCGCTGCATTTGTAACTGGTTATATTATCAGTTACTTATTTATAAAGTGCAAGTGGACCCGAAATCCGCCTTATATTAGTTAGTTGAATTGCCGTTAGGTGGCGGTATTTAGTTTAAAATGTGCTCGTTAGATGACTCCACATGACTGACATAGTTCCCCAAACGCTCGCGTATGGAGAGAAAAAATGGCGCTGCAGTACATGAGAAGCTGGGCTCCATCCATAATAGCGGAAATCTATCTAGATGATCCATGGATAGTCCATACCGGGCATCTGTGTTGCGTACTTTTGCCGTGAGATAACCTATACTTAACAGAGATTCTGCATCCTTCTATTCCATGGATGCTATCTGTTTATTTAGGGATATGCCCTGTCTTGTGCCGGCTGGGTAGTAAGTTGGAGCTCGCAAAATATTTTTAACCTCATCAGTAGGGGTCCAGGAAAATCGCTTTATCAACATAATGCGACATAGCATGAAAATGCAGCCATAAAACGATACAACATGATTTCATTACTTACATTTTGGACGAATTATCAAAAAAAATTGACAATTTTTATTGCATTCGTACGTGCAACTTCCACAAAATATTTGAACTAAAAAAATTGTACTTCTACACCTAATTTAAACCAAACATAATCACGTTTGACCTAAAAATTTTCAAAAAAAACAACACTCTAACATGATGTTTTTTGAAAAAAGCAATTTTTGGTAGGAAGGCAGTTTTAACAAATGGAATTCCGGCAAAACTCTAGTTTTTTCACCACAAATAACGCACTAAAACTAGTCACGATTCAAAATCAAAGAAAGTTTGTAAACACCGTTGATGTTAAGCTCGATACGAGCTATGCTTACTCCCATTACATATTCATTATTAATTTATACGAGGTCGCACAATGTGCCTCTTCTTCCATATCGTACTTTCGCAAATAGCTAATGAATTTTACGTAAGAGTTACTGAGAACTAATCCTTCTACACTGCTATCACTAAGAGCGATTGTCGTTATTTTCCGTCAAGAATATGCCGAGATTCCCCGAGTTTTGGAGAAGTTACACCTTCTGAAAGAGGAAACCAATTAAAATGCAGAAAAATATATTTTTTAGAATGTTTATCTCAGCATTTTTTTAATAATAAATTTTTTGTCACGTTAGGTACATTTTTACGAAAATTTACCTATTTGGACTAGAAAAGTTTTCGTGACTTAAAATCCGATGTTTTATTTCGTTAGCTGTCCTCACGGTAATTTGAAATTTCAACTAAATTAAGCCAATGATGAATTTTCATTCATTTCAAATATCCAAAACTTAACATGAAAATTAACCTTACTATGAAACTGGTTACTTGACAAACGAGTTGGACAAGTTTTTCAGCGTTAAGAGTATAGAGAAGTATAGAAATAATAATTACCAGTACCACCTAACTGCATTAAAGTAGGCTTTCTCTCATTGAAGAGAGAGCTTCTCAAACACAGGGATACCAATATGTATACTTCAATTATAATTGTGCGTCAATTATGTCCAAAATTTTTGCCTGGTCAAAGTAATACTCTAGTTCATTTTATCAGATCAGAGGTTAATATTTCCAATTTTAATCTTTTATGTAAATTTTAAATATACTTGAACTTTGACCCTAGTTTGTGATTAATTCATCAATGGGCAGACTTTAAGGTGTATTAAAGCCTTCTGCCCAGTTATTAACGCTTATAAAAAAAGTTAATGTATTCAATGGTCTATAATTGGTAGTAAAATTATTTTATTATATATTTTATATTTTAAAACCATAATTAAAATTTACTTTAATCATATTTTAGTTTTCGCTTCATCTGGTAACAAATAAATTAATTATAGCAAAATAATATTTAACATATGAATTGCAATTCTAGTACTGGAGGTACATATTTGAAATTCAAGATATTCGAATAATGATTTAATATTCGAATTCCAGAAATCTGTTATTTGGCCAACCTCTATTTTAAACACTCCTTAACCAGGGTGCTTTGAAGGAAATTCAGTCATCAATTCCTCAATTGTTCATCGAATATCTATCTAGGCACTCTGAGCGGGTTATGCTATACTTATTAAGGACAGCCGTTCGAGATGAGCTGGCAAATGTGAAAAACACAGGCATAGACATTATGGCAATACTCTACTCAATGAAAGAAGACAACCCAGTGTTTACTAAATTTGCAATGTATTCCTTTGTTTGTAATGTAATGTTTGTGGATACTCACAAACGTGGACAGTGAGAGGTCATTCTCTCAGTATTCTATTGTTGTCAGCAAACGTTGAATTGATTGAAATCAGAAAATGCTGTGACTATAACAATGCTTGAATTCAAGTAACATAGGTATTTAAGCTCTACATATAATGTTAGCGTAAAAAAATACCAAGACAAGTTAGACAAGCAGAACAATATATCAATTGATGGAAAATTTTCAACGTGGAAAAGTTTCACAAAATTACTCCTGAAACCGTTCATTTGTTAATATATCAATTCTTTAGTTAACCTGTCAGTTAGTGTACAATCATAATGAGTTATTACTCTGTTCTTTACAGTTTTAATTTATAACTACTTGCATTTAATAATGATGACTAAGTGTGATGTTCATATCTCACGAACTATATTTTGTGCCCTTGGAAGGTACATGAAAAAGATTGTAATTTTTAGTTTTTTAACATCTTATTTGTGCTGGAAAATGCAAAAATAAACATAAAATGTATTGCACTAATTTTTAGGTTCTTAAAACTAATTTCGAATTTTTATAAAACTATTTTCCTGGACCTCTACTCATAAGCAAAATATAGCCTTGGAATTTAGTTACAGGAGTAAGTCTAAATTTCAACCTATAGTCTGACCATGATTATCATTTTTGTTCATCCAATAGACTGGTTACACTAATAAAGTTATAATACCCTCCCTTTAAAAATCTGGCCGATCTTCACTGCACACATTCAAGTTCATTATTTAGGCCTATTTCGTAAGGATCCCATGCACTAGCATCATATCCAAATGAGATCCAACAAGGTAAAAGTAGCTTATTTCTCATAATGATCATCATATTTGTCCAGTACTCTTTTGATTAATCCCAGTTAACCATTACCTTGACCCATTATTTGACGCATGTGCTTACCCAAGTAAGAACATGTGTCAGTCCTATTCCAAGATATTAGATGGATTCCACGTTTCCATTCCACATTCCTTATTTATGTAGAAACTCATTTATCCATGATATGATATTACTGCCTAACCCATAAGATTTCTATTTCACAAATAGGTTGCTATGAGACACCTTGTCAAAAATGTTCTTTAAATTGAGAAATTTATAACGGGAATATTGTTTTCATCAGAAGCAAAAATTTCTTGAGAAAAAGTACAAGTTGAGTTTCACAAGATCTGCTCTTCCGAAAGCCATGCTTAACATTAGTCAATAAATCCTGGTGTCTATCAATCAAAATCTAGGTGTCCCATGACTGAACTGGCAATTATATTTCCCAGAACTGTGCATGAAATGGATGTGAGGGATAGAGGTCGATAGTTAGATGGCTGCTCCTTATAGCCACTTTTAAATGTCTTCAATTGGCAGGTTTCCAACCCTTAGGCACAACGTGTTTGATTAGGAATTTTTAAATATTATTTCTAAATAAGGAGATGATCCGGAATACTCTCTACATACGCGGGAGGGAATCTGATCTGGGCCAAGAGAATCGTTGGGACTTATTTCTTTAAGCAATTTTTCTATACTATTGCCAGAAATTTCAATTGGTGGTATCAGCCGTTAAAAGAGGTCAGGTAAGACAGGTAATATTCGAATTCCAGAATTCTGTTATTTGGCCCATCTCTATTTAAAACACTCCTTAACCAGGGTGCTTTGAAGGAAATTCAGTCATCAATTCCTCTTGTTCATCGAATATCTATCTAGGCACTCCGAGCGGGTTATGCTATACATATTAAGGACAGCCGTTTGAGATGAGCTGGCAAATGTGAAAAACACAGGCATAGAAATTATAGCAATACTCTGCTCAATGAAAGGTTAATCCCCTGAAGGTGGGTTAAAACTGTTTGGAAGAAGAAGTTTAATAAGTTAACTACTTAAAAAAAATACTAAGTGCTTCGTGCGCTATGTGGCATATCTTACCGGAGTACTTAGTACTACGCACGCTGTGTGAGGTATCTTCTGGTTGGATTGTGCACTACTCTTGAGATCTGAGGATTCTTACATCTGCATCTACGTGAAATGCAATTGTGATGGTGAGTTATAGGGGGTAAAGATCACCAAACATGCACTACTGACATACAAATAGGCTTGTGCACATCTTAATGTTGTACAAAGTACTGTGTATGCCGTGTGAGGTATCTTACGGTTCTAATTCAAGAGAATGGAGAGTATCAGACAGATCAGAATAAAATGTATTACCCATAAGGATAATAGTATATTAACCATACAGGTTGGACGATGACATAATTCTGTGAATTAGAGAATTCCTATGCACCTGTGTGCAAAGGTTGGTACTATATAGTGCTATATATGAAGAAGTAAGAGTAATATCGGGTGTGCCACAGGGGAGTGTTATAGACCCGCTTCAGTTCCTTTTGTTTATGAACGATATGGGTGAGGTAGTAAACAGCAAGCTTTGATTGTTTGCACATGATGCAGCTGTGCATAGGGAAATCCACAGTCATAATGATAGGCAAGCTCTAACGAAGGACCTCGAGTCATACCAAAAGTGGTGTGATACTAAAATTAATTTTGAAAAAAAATGAATTGGAATATGCTGCTAGTATTTGGGATCCTAATGAGGTAGGCTTAAAGACCGAATTGGAATACATGCAGCAAAGATTGGCAAGATACGTTAAAGGCCGTTAATGATAATCTTGCTGGTGTTACAGATCTTTTGCAACAGCTGGGATGGGAATGCTTTCAGATCATCTATTATGGAAGATCTAAACCGTTAATTCCAGAAGTATAGCAGAATTCTATAATAGTAAGAAGATTCCATTTTATGGAATCCGACGTACTATGATAAATCGGATCATGAGAAAAATATTAGATAACTCGGCTGAGAAAGTACAGATTTAAAATGTAATTTTTCCCATGAACGATAGGGGACAATAATAGCAGCCACTGAGACTTAAGTTAGGATTGTTAATAGGTAGTGCAGCTAGTCAGTTTTGTTACTCCCTAACGTATGTTCCCTTATCTGTGTTTTAAGTGTTTCTGTTTCTCAACTGTTAACTCTGTAGTCATATTAGTGAGAAACACACCCCCTGCCATATACCCTTGAGGTAGCTTGCAGGGTAATAAGTATGTACATGTAGATTAAAAGTTACAGCAATCACGAGGGATACTTTTCTTGATATTTTATGGACAGTGGTTTGCATATTCATACTGATTTCTGTGAAGAACCTAAATGCCTTACCTAAAGTGAATCCATTGATATACATATCAAAACCACTCCCTTCTCGTTCCCATCATTTCAAGTCTGAAATTGTGGTGAAATGAGTAATTTTTATGTTAAACATACTCTTTCAAGCACAACATACGAACGGATGAGGAGAAAGAGTACAGAGTGGTGTATAGAAAATAATGCACTCAACAACAATTCATACAATGAAATTCCTTCAAAAATAGGTATGCCTGGAAAGTTCCAAGTACTTGATTATGGAAAGTATTTCGAAGAATTGATTTCAAATCAATTCCAGAGAATCGATACGAAAAGAACTGAAATTGATTATATTAAAATAGAAATGTGGTACTAAGCAAAAGTCATGTAACACAATAATAACCCCAAACTGGCAGAGTAGTAGTGATCGTGTAGCAGTAATAGTGAAGTGCAAACTTCAACCAAAGGTAAGAACATAAGTGCCAAAGCAGGTGGTGCATCACTCACTCACTCAGTGATTCAACCCGAAGGTTGGTTTGGATAGGCGAGGGTAGAGCTCACCCCAAAATAAGCCACAGGCGTGTGAATTTCACACATTCAGGGTATGGGGGCCAGTTCCTTTCCAAGGGCCACCTCGCACTCGAAGGATTTTTTTCATTTGGGGGCGTCCAAAGGCTTCACCCGGATTTGAACCCGGGACCCTTCGATCAGTAGTTCAGTAGGCCACCACACTCCCCATAAGGTGGTGCATAGATAAAACAAAAAATTTCACAGTTGCGAAAGAGTTAATCTTAATCACTTTTGTTCAATAACAATTTCGAATAAGTGGTTGACAGTTTTCTTCGATTTTTTGCCCACAACTCAGTAGATTATATCTACATAATACCCTGCAAGCATCTGCATTCCTCTATGTTCCCTAAAATGCAATATGGGTGAACAAATGTTAAAATTAAATTTAGCAAGTGTGGCGGGCAGACAGTTGTAGGAAACTCAAGAAATAGTAGCGTGTGAAAATTTCACGCATTATACGCAGTACTTAGTATACCATTGATATTCCTCAGATTTCGCTTGATGTACGTCATCCTCCCATAAGATACCTCACACAGTGTGCGCAATATTTAGGACACCCGTAAGATACACCACGTGGTGTACGCAGTACTTAGCACACCCTGAAGATTCATCACATAGTACGCCTCTCATTCCCTTCATTCTCTTTTTCTTCACCTCGCATACCCCTTTCGCCTCGCCCTGGCCATGGAAACCACGTGTTCCGCTGCAGTGTTGCCAAGTCTGAACTATGATTTCCGTTCATTTGACTCAAATTCTTAATTTTTATCAGAGAGAATCATTCAAAAACAAGCCTGTCATCGTGTTGCAATCACAAGTACGAAAACATTTACACATTGTTTAAACAATTACAGTTTATAAACTTTTAAATTTAACCGCGACCGGTGAAGCTCAACCGTATGGCTACTTGCGGTGACCCTAGTCTCGGTAAGGGTCTCGGGTCACTCATGAAGGGTTGGATTAAGCTTGTAGTCGAGGAATGATCCCCATTAAGAGGTTATGAAATAGGTAGTCCCCACTTGAGTACCTCTAACCAGGAACCCTGCAGTTAAGCTGAAGAAATTAATGTTTTAAATCATTAATTACAAAACAGTACTCATGCTAGGTAAGGAATGAATAAAATATTTTTGATTTTGAATTACTACGCCATATTGTTTCAACTTTTGTGGGAGGATCTTATGTAATATGCAGTCTAATGCTTTTGAAAGATCATATGTCCACTGTTTATAAATGCCCTTCAAAGATGACCAATGTTTAGACAATCAATGGTCAGAGTAGTGTGCTTGAAGTACTCCTCACACATAACTTAACCTTAACTTCTCTATCTGATGAGAATACTGAGAGGAAGGGGGGGGGGGGGGGATAAAACAACATTTATCTTGTAAAATAAACCAAAATTTAACATTTAGGAAAACGCCCTTTGATAAAGCAATATGTTTACACATCAATGTGAGTCTGGCAAAATTGTGATACCACTAAACAAGCCTCTCATTTAAAAACACCTAACACTACCTCCAGTAAGAGCTCTATGGCACTGGAAGGAAACTCTTGCAAGAATGTATTTCATGGTATTGTCATGAATACCAAGCAACGAATGAGTGCTATTGACACTGTCTGACAGAGGAAAATAGAATATTTTTGGTCTTAGATATGAACAATCCAGTTTCCATTTAAAAGACAACCAATCACATCATTTATGCCTTCAACAGCATCAAATAACACAGCATAACTGCTGGTCTAACAGCCTTCAAATCTGGCATTCGGCACAAGGCTTAGCATACACCAGAATCGTACTGCTGGAAGACAAGAACTTTTTATCTCCAGCTAGAGGTCAATGGTGAGTCAAGAACAATGGTAAGGCTATCTCTACATATTTAGAGGCCACTACAGGATGAGATGTACCGCCACCAGTTGAGAATGAGGGATTCACAAATATGTCAGCAGTTGGAAAAAAATGCAGATGGAAGTGAAGACATGCATATGAAAACGAAGCCATACACCAGAGTTTGGAAAACTATTCTGCAGCAGCAGCTACATGAAATGCTATGTGGAAGCACCGAATTTAGGAACAAAGGATATCATGGATTCACCCACAGAGGGATTCAAGAATTTAGCTAGGACACAGGACTTTATGGGTAAAGAAAGAAAGGTGGGAGGCTATTACCACTATGTATTGTATCATCTAACTCAATTAAGAGACCTCAAGTCTACCTGGCACTGTAATACTAGGGCCAAAACATTAGAAAAATTGGTTGGATATACGTTCATTGTTCACAATAGATGAAGAGCTGAGGATAATTTAGAACATGGAAAAATTAGCTCCTACTTAAATCTCCAAAAAGGAAATTACACTAAAATATTATACATACAACATAAATTAGAGGTTAAATGTGACAGCAACACTGACCCCATTTTCTAGCTTATTCGAGGACAATTAAAATGATTAAGAAAAAAATACACTTAAAACCATATCCCATTATTACCTCAAAATCTTTGTAAATGATGACCTTCTGTTTTGTTATAGAAGAACTTTTATTGATGCATTTAAAAAACTTCTCCACATTCACACTGGCATCACCCATTTCATGCTTTTTGTCAACATCACTGAATGCATTACTTGGCAATGATTTTACTTCACCCAGGGCAGGCTAGAACACAAATTTGTACAAATAAATTGATGCAATGAATACCAATGAATTGGATTCAAAACAAAATTTAAAACTAACATTTTCTGAGACGATGCACATTTTCCTTGGTACAGTTTGGTTTGAGAATGATTTTACTTGTTTTTCACTCATCTTACTATGAGAAGAAGGATTTCCCATGATTTTCTCTTCAGAATCAATGTTACAGAGTCTATCTTCTCCTGTTGCTGAGTTTTCTTCATTATCACCCTGCACAAGAGCAATCACATTTTGGTGATTACATGGCGTACAAAATATTAGATAATCAATGCTTTAACTTGGTTCTACTTCACCCAGTAAGGGCGAGAACGCATATATAAAATTAATGCATTCATTGAGCACATTCCACATCAAGGCAGAATCCATGAAAATTTTAAGAACTAACATTTTGTGAAGATGGAATGTTGAGCAGTTTTCTTCGTTTGGCAGGGGTTGAGCATGACTCAGCTTGCATTTTAGGCCATTTGCCTTTTTTCTCCAGGCAAAAAAAAGAATTTCCTGAAATTTCCTTATTTGGCTCGGGTCTTTTACAAGAAGCATCTTCTCCTAAAGGTGAATTTTCTCCATGAACCCCATCATATTCCTGCATAAGACCAATCACATTTTGGCAAATATGTAGAGTAAAAATGATGGAAATTAACACCTAACTCTGATAATGATGAGCAGTAAGTCCACAGTTTGCATAAGAAACTTATACCAAATGAACAATCTAGGTCAATTTGAATAATCCGAACAAATCATTGACCTGCTAAGATAATGATTTTAATGTTTATGCCAGATGAACAATCTAGGTCAATTTGAATAATCAGAACAAATCATTGACCTGCTAAGATAATGATTTCTATGTTTTACCCTATTGACAGAAAAATTTTTAACAAACATGATCCATTGGCTTTCATTAAAGGTAGAAGTCATAATTAAAGTCATGATTCAATGAACATGCATCATATTTCTCATTGATGTTAATAAGCATGGATGAATATAACAAGCTGATAACCATGTTTGGTAACTAACATATGCAGCAATCCACTTTATTTTATGAAACTTTTCTATTTTTCGAATTTTCATGAAAATATTTATTCCTAAATCGGGTTCTGTCCGACAGAATCTACAAACTTCACGTATCTGTGTTAACCATGGATATTTTGCAATTCCATGTGTCTGGCCATTTAAAAAATAAAGCATTTTCTTTATAACTTTTTCCTTTTGCACTTTGTTAGGGGACCCTGATTCTACATGAACAATTAGAAAATCCACTCAAATTATGAAGATATTTACCCTTAAATGAAAATTCTGGAAGAAATTAAAAGGCAAAAGCCAATTAATTGAAGGAAAACTTGTATTTACCGCAGAATTTTCATCTTCAGCAAATATGCTTATGCTAAACGTGCATCATTAGATGTTGTTCAACACAGTTTTAAGATTACTAAAAGGCTATCCAGAAATACTAATTAAAATGTTATTTTTCATATTTTAAGAAATTTTTGACAGTAGAAGTAAGAAAAGTGGATATTTCCAAGAACACAATTAAGAGACATGGATTTTACATTGTTTAAATGCTGTAATGTATTCTTGTAATTTTTGTATTCTTTATTGTACTCATTTCATGATGTTCATTTTTTGTTTACCTCTTTTTGTGACCATGTTCTATATCAAATGCCTGACCATCAGAACAATAAACTTTATTATTAGTATTTTAGGTGCCAAAACACATGATTTAGAATACGCAAACTGTGGACTTGCAGTAAAATAATTTTGAAAAAAAAAATAAATGCTGTTATTCATAAGTAATATTTTAAACAAATAAAACAAAAGAGATTCTACAGTAGCTTACATGAACAGCACTTTTATCAGGTACACAGTTGTCAGCAGGGTTACCATAAAATATATCCTCATCACTGCTGTCAATATCTTCGTCTGAATACTGATCAATATCATGACACTAGAAAACATAATTTCATTTAAGATTTTAAAATGTTACTCCTAATATTTGAGGAAGGGCTTATTTAAAACTGGATTTAATTAGTGAATCTTACTAAAGGAATGCCAGGCAGACTACCTTAATTCTTAGAAAGTATTTTATCTTGATGCAATAGCCGAATTTCTTAAGTTGGAATAGTTATTAAGACATAACAGCTATGTAATAAAGCAACAACAATCCATGAGCAGATTGATGGTAAGGCAACATACGGACTGACAAAATTAGAGTTTAGGCTTAAGTTTGAGACATTAAGAAGTCTATTTTTTTAGGCCTCAAGAAAGCATGAAATGAATGAATCCATATTTAACATAAATGAATTTTATTTCCATGAATCTTCTGGGCACTGCTTTCAATGTTTCTTATCTTTCTTTTAAATATCACATAGCAGCTTCTCACTGCATCAGCACCGATTTCTATTTAAGCTATTAATTGGAAAAGAGCAACTTCATTTACCAATCCAAAGTTAACATCAAATAACTCAAGCTTTCTCACTGTGGGTGTCCACCTCATCTACATATCCCTCATTCAAATGATTCAGGTAATCAAATCCTGACTCTATTTTAGGGTTTAAATTACTATATTTACCACTCTGTTTATGCCTTCTCCTGCTGTCAATTAATTTTAAGAAGTATGGAGCCAATCTAACCTAACAGCCATTTCCAACTCTTAAGCCTTACTTTACTAGTCCTCAATTTGTTTCCAACTCTTCTTAGGATTTCCTCGTTACTTACTCGGTCGATCCATTTTATCTTCAGCATTCTTCTGTAGCACCGCATTTCGAAGGCTTCCTCACTTTTCTTCTCCGCTGCTCTCATCGTCCATGCCTCACTGCCGTAAATAAAAATGCTCCAGATGTATGTTCTGATAAAATTTTTCCTTACTTCTACGCTAGTATTTCCAGCTGTAAGTAGATTATTCTTTTGATCGAATGCTCTCTTTGCCGGGGCTATTCTACTAACTATTTCTTTCTTGCTTTGTCCATTGTTGGTTACTTGGCACCTCTTCTTTCTTGCTGCACACCAATATCTTAGTCTTCTTCTTATTTATCTTCAGCTGATATCTGGCCATTGTCCTTTCCATGGTTCTAGAATCTTGTTCAGATCCCTCTCTGTCTCTGCTATGAGTGCTATGTCTTCAGCGAATCGCAGCATGCTTATTTTTTCTCCGTGGATAGTCACTCCAGAAGATTTCTCTTTGATTTCATTGATGGCTCTCTCGATGTAAACATTAAAAATTACAGGAGACAGTGCACAGCCTTGTCTCACTCCTTTCTTTATTCTTGCTTCTTCACAGCTGGGTCCAGATTTAATCACAGCTACTTGGTTTTTATACAAACTGTGGATAATTCTCGATCATTGTAGGAAACTCCAATTCCTTTCAGAATATCAAGCATTGAATTCCAATCCACATTGTCAAAAGCCTTCTCTAAATCCACAAATGCAATGAACGTCGGCTTGTTCTCCATTCTATTCTCTTTGAGCAGACTAAGGGCCAATATTGCTTCCCTTGTACCCTTATTTTTCCTGAATCCGAATTGATCTTCATCCAGGAACTCCTCTGCTTTTCGTCCTATCCTCTGTAGATGATCCTGGACAGTATCTTCGATGCATGCGTTGTCACGCTTATAGTACTAAAATTTTCGCATTTCTCCGCTCTATACTTCTTGGGAATAGGAATGATGGTGTTTTTCTCAAAGTCCCTTGGAATTTCTCCTGTTAAGTACATGTTGCCGATGGTTTTGTAAAGATGAGTTAATGTCTTCTCTCCTGCATTTTTAATTAGTTCTGCAGAGACTTCATCAATATCAGAAGCCTTATTCATCTGAAGGTCCCGTACTGCAGTGTCGAATTCTGATATTAATATTGATGCTCCCATATCATCCTTTTCCACTTCGCTTTCCTCTCCAATAGCTTTTGTGCTGAGATTTTTTCTGTTGTATAACTCTTCCAGATATTCTTTCCATCTCTTCACTTTGTCCTTGTTTTCCATCAAAATTTATCCATTCTTGTCCCTTATGGCATTGCATGTTGCGCTCCGTTCCTTGAATTGGTTCCTCACTATCCTGTAGGCAGCTTCCAACTTTCCAAGAGCAAGGTTGCTTTGTACATCTTCGCATAGGTTCTTCATCCACATCTCTCTAGCTTTCCTTGCTTTGCGGCTTATTTCGTTCCTTATTATTTTGTAGCAAAGCTTCCCTTCTTCAGGTTTCGCATTCTTGTATTTTCTTCTTTCTTCAATCAAGTCTAAGACTTCCTTCATGATCCATGGCTTCTTCTTGGCAACTTTTCTTCTTCCAAGAACTTCTTTTGTGGCTTCCTGTAGTCAACATTTAATGTTTTCCCAACGCACTTCCACTGATTTCCTATTCAGGTTCTCTTCTATGTTGCTTCCCCCTGCTTTTTGAAATGCCCCAGCCTATGTTGAGCCTTCATTAGTTATTCTACTTTCCATATATTTTTCTTTGTTTTCTTCAATTTTTTTTAACTTTAGATGGCACTTAATCCACTAAATTATGGTCACTGTTGATGTCTGCCCCAGGGTAGCTTTTGCAGTCCTTCACTTGGTTTCTAAATCTCTACTTCACTAAATTGTAGTCTATTTGACATCTTCTTCTGTCTCCTGGCATTTTCCATATGTATCATCTTCAGTTGTGATTTTTAAACAAAGTGTTGATGACCACTAACTTAGGTTGTGTTCAGAACTTCATCAGTATTACTCCTCTTTCATTTCGGATTCCCAATCCGTATCTTCCATTTATTTTTCCATCTTGACCTTCTCTGACAATAGCATTTTAGTCTCCTAAAATAATTAGGTTTTCCTCTCCTCCTATATGTTTTATAACTTCTGTGATATCTTCGTAGATGTCTTCCACTTCTTCATCTTCATAGTCTGTTGTAGGCATGCAAACCTGCACCACTATGGTATCTACAGGTTTGGGTTCGATCTTCACCATTATTATCCTTTTATTGTACTGCAGGAAGCACTTCATATGCATCCTGGCGCTCTTTCTGAGTATGATCCCTACTCCAGCATGACCATTTAATGATCCCGTATGTATAATCCTTTAGCTTCCACTCCAAAAGTCTCCTTCTCCGGGCCACTTCATTTCACTGATTCCTAATACGTCAAGGTCCATTCTTCTCATGTTCCATGTTCCTTCCCTAAAAAGTTTATCACATTTGACTGATGTACTCTCTCAAGTATTCCCCGCCTGGAGATCCGAATGGGGGACTATTTTACCTCCGGAATATTTTACTCGAGAGGGTTCCATCATGTCTTGATAAGAAAGAAAAGAGTGGAGTAGTGACGACTCCTCGGGATATTAATGTGGTGGTTTCCCCTTGCTTTCCTCATCGCAGTATTACAGCCATTAAAGTAAATGATACCATGCCTGTAGTGAAATGAGTGTCGCTGTGCCGACCACTGTGGTCTCTAGAGATGGGCAACTTGGTAAATTACCGCGGTAATTTTCATAAATTACTGTGGTATTTTTCGTAAATTACTGTGGTATTTTTCGTAAATTACCAACACCCCTGAAAATTACCGTAATAAACTTGTGGTCTTTCTCTTGTGGTCTCCACCTTCACTCATATGAAGGAGAGCTGCTGCCCTCTCCTCTGGGCGCTAGGAAGCATAATTGTTGGCGGCCTCCCGTCGCCAAGTCACGGCATCTTCACAGGTTCTGTATTATTTAGAGGCCTACCTTACTCAGGGATAGACCAATACCCCCTCAGACTGCCATCGCTTATTGCCCATGACTGCTTATTTGACAAGTAAACTCGCTTATCTCACAGCTAACCTCTATATCTAGAGGTCAACCCACCATTCGCAACCTGGTGGACGCACTCAGTGGCTTTAAGCTCAGCCCTGCAAGAGGACTTAGCATATAAAATCAAATTCCAGTGATAATTGTAAGAGTAGCAAAATAAAAGAGTCATCACTCTCAATAATTAATTGCTCTTTTAAAACACTTTTGATTACTGAGTTGACTTCACGAGAAGAAAAGCTCTTATCACATTTTTTTAGAAAAATAAGTAAGGTATCGGCAAATAATACTATCGGTATCACCCACTGGTATCAAGGTATCGGTTTGCTATCGGAAAAAGTGGTATCGGTACAAGTCTAATACATATGCAAAAACATTTCCTGTCAACACTTTCAACATATGATCTCTTCCTTTGCCCTCAAGTTCTGTACTCAGTTTTACAACTTACTCTTCAGAATTACCTTTTTCAACTCCTTCAGGATTGTCACTTCTACTATCATATATCTTCACGCTACAAGTATTCAGGCATAAATAGCATTTTTCCTGAAAGGATGTTACTGATAAAAATGTAGCCTACTCCTCCACATTACCATTACATGAAAAAATGTTTCCCAAGGAGTAAAAGTCAACTGAAAACACCGGCACATTATTAACACTAAGCATGAGTTTTATTTTAGTAAATCAATTGCAGTAAAAATTGACAAAAGAGATGAATCTGCCAACACCATTCCAAATGTAAAATGTGGCTTTCAAGATCACATCTAGCATACAGCCAACTGGATTGATAACTACCAAATACCATCCATGAAATTATACTTCCCATGTAACCTGTCTAAACTTTAGATTCAAAGAGAGTTCAAACTGATCCTGAGTACTTTTGGTGAAAAAAATCTACCATATTTATATATACTGCTATTCAAAGGCTTTCAAACTGAAGTGCTCAACAGTACAATCTATCACCAAATTATACCTGGATTCTCAGGATTTTAAACTTCAACTTTTTCTTCTCACTATATCAAGGATACCTCAGGCTAACTTTCCATCTTTTCTGGATGCAATATACCCTTTATCAAATCATTAACATTTTCCGAAGCATTTTGCTAGGTATGTTTTAACCAATCAAAGGCATGCTTTAACAAAGGCTACAACTTGTATTCCTTTTCATTCAGATCAATTATTCAGTTTTCTGGCAATTAGATGCATATCATAGTATAAATCATCATTGATAAAATTTATATAATAGTGATGCAACGAATTTGAAACAATCTTTCTAAGAATGAGTTATAGTCTGCCTGATTTCCTTTCAAAGGCTAACAAGGGACAGTTTGGTTAGTACTGATAGATAAACCATGGCTCACGTCATTTTCAATGTCAAAAAGACCTTCAGAATAATCCTCAGAGTCAGCTACTGAGTGCGGTTCCATTCCTTCACTTTCATCAGTAAGGTAATCATATTCATCCCAACTTTCAACATTGTCATTAGCATCAAATTCTTCTTCTGAATCAAAACTTTTCTTGCTGCTTATGACATTAGAAGTATTGGTATCATTGCTATCAGCACTGAAATTTGACTGCTGAAACAAAGTTTAGATGCTTTAAATGTTTTAATTCCCCTTGTAATACACCTTCAAATGACAGCATAAGGATGTACCAAAATTGAATTACCTGATTGCAATAATCCATTGATTCCTCATCACTATCAGTCAGAAGAGAAAATTTTCCATCTCCAGCACCAACAATATTGCACTTATTTAAAGCGCTCTTTTCTATTCTTAAAATTCTATCAGATGAATCTACTAGATGCTCACTGTCATGAACCACCCTTTCCGTAGTAATGTCTCCTTCCCTCTTTTCTTCAATAACTGTGCCATTACCTTTTCTTTGCTGAAAAAATACACTAGCATAAAATGGCTTTAACCAAAACAACATTTCTACAAGTTGACCATTGCTTTTTCCACTCTGTTTGCTGAATATCTGAGGTAGGTAAGTTGATTATTAGAGTTCTCAATGATGATAATATCTAAACTACAGTACAGGAAATAATACTATTTAGACCTAACCCCGAAGACATTTCAAGCATTTAGATCAAAGAGCAGCAGATCAATGATGGTAATCTATTACAGGATTGCTGTCCTTTAATAAAACCATTGTTATCCAAGGTACAAAAAATTCGTACCACTTCCCGACACGACCCGCTCAACAGGCTCTTTAAATCCTCAATGTGACAACACTGTCACCGTATTCGACTGCCGAACGCTATTGCGTTTGGTTGATGATCTCAGAAGCAGGAGCACCCGAATGAAACATGACCTGGCAATGCAAAGGACCCGTGATTCAGGGGGATGGAAGCTCACCGGCGGCGAGTGAGGTTTTCTTTCCCGAAACAACTTACGAAGGCCTTTCACAATGCGGACCACCATCGTGCCTCTCCATCTCGCTCGCTAACCAAGCAAGCACAGAATTCGGGAACCTCAGCTTTTCCAAATTACTAAGAGATTATATGACTGAACTGCTTTTCAAGGAACACTTGTGGACCATCCATTGCTGATTCGATCTCATCGGACGGTCGTTCGTGGAAGTCGGGAAACCCCGTGGACAAATATGTTGACAAAACCAAGTCTCGTAGATCTACAGTCACACAATACCATGCAAGCCACTGTGAGGGTGTGTGGCAGGAGGTGTTGATGCTCATGGGCGAGGAGAAAGAGAGGATGGTTTTTTTATTGTTGAGATAAGTTTCGATTGCCATCCAGCAGGGAAAACTGACATTGTTTCACTAAGTAACGCTACTTGCTGTTATTGGAAAATTATGCTTTAGTATTAAATACTATAATTAGCTAAAATTGACTTAGTTTGAAGGCGGCGGAGAGTCCTCAAAGCAGTTTTAATGAAACAGGTCTCTACACTGAAGCAATACTTTTCTATTCTACCTAAATAATACGATTATGTTTTTCAACTTTATTACAATAAAAATTTGCAATGGTGAATAAAAATATAATATATTTTTTCTTCTATGAAAGCAATGCAACACATCGAGAAATTTATATTCCTGGATCTGAATCATACACATTTCCCTTAACGAGCTTTCATTGACACTGGGAAGAACATTTATCTTTTTTCAGACACGACAGTAGAATATAGGCATAACACCAAGGAATTTTTTTCTGAGCTAAAACTCAACAATTCCCGAAAAGGAAGGGAATGCGTATCATTTTAACTTATTTTTCATTGTTGCATTATGCAAGGAAGATATTTTTCGGAATCACTCCGCAATGTTTACGAAATGAAAGATGATAAAAAATGAAAAACATAAAATTTGAAAAAATAAGAAATAAAAGAAATCAAGGCGTGCAACTTTGTGAGCATTTCTAAGAAATCTTCACGCCTGCATGCCTTTCCTCAAGTCCTGCACATTGCAACCTCTGACGCACGGTCTGTGGACATGTCCGAACGCAAACAGCATCCCTAGTCTCTTCAGCACTCGAAAACGTATTTTCCCTTACTTGATCCACCATGCGCACGTCTTCCTGAGTGGTGACTTTAGGTTTCCCTGAACCCGCCTTCCTGGAAAGCTAATGGGATTCCTCTCACTTTTTCTTCAAATTAATAACTGGCACGTGGGTCAATTTACGTGCAATCTCCCGAACTGGCATATTTGCCGTTAGCATTCCTGCCACTCGGTTTCTCCACCTACTGTCAACCAAAATATTATGTGCACTCGAGTTCAAAGGGTGTTAATGAAGTTAACAAAATAACTACAGAAAATTTAATAATATTTTTTTTGTTGTTTAATTCTACACTAATAAATTTAAAAATGCATTTCTCAAAACCCTTTAGATTATTTAACCCAAATTTTAACTCCATATAAACAAGAATGTTTTATGCATTTTCTATAAAGTTTAGAATTTTACCTGAAAAATTAATGATACTGTAATCATTTTTTATCATAAGTGTTTTTCTACGCTCTAGGTGGTCGAAAAATTACGATTTTAATTGCGTTACAATCCTTAGATATCCTAATGTTATAATACATCATTGTTAAGAATGTAATTTAATTATCAAATTTTATATAAGTTTAAATTCATGGCTTATAATGGGCCGGTTCAGCAGTTATTTGTTGCTGGGAAAGCTGTGCAACGTTGCTGCAACAAATAGCCATAGACTTGTCTCACTCTGGACCATACAAATATAAACTGATATAAAATTAGTCGATTTAATTAAGATCTTAAGAGTAATGTATTACAACATTAGGATATCCAAGGATTGCAACACACTTAAAATAGCATTTTTTTCGACCACCCATAGTTGAGAAAAACATTTCTGATAAAAAAGATTAAAGTATCATTTATGGAACACATAAAATTCTAAAAGCAATAGAAAATACATAAAACATTTTTGTTTATATTGCTAAAATTTGGATCAAATAATTTGAACGGTTTTTGAGAAATAAGGTTTCAAACTCGGCATAATAGTTGAGCATGTAAACAATTGTCACTTTTACCATTAAAACTTTAACAAGAAATACAAAATTATAATACAGAAAATTAAAGTGCACAAATAATGTAAATTAAATGACAAAAAATATGATATGATTAAATTTTGTATTTATTTTGGTTACTCGTATAGTCTGCCCGGTCTTAGATGGCAGTGACGCCATCGAAATAGATGACGACATCGATTTTCCCCCAATGAGAGAAGCTAAAAATCACACACGTTGCCAAGTTTTTTTTCCAACTTACGAGGTACAGAAAAATATACGGTCGCTACAGCGAATTACTCTGTGGGAACTTGAAGTATTTGAAAGGGAATTATTTTCCATGGCACTGTAATGCATTATTAATGGTTTACAGCGCAAGATTTTTACGGCAATGGTAGACAATAATGTAATTATCCCACGTCTTAAAGGACTTCTTACCAAGAACAGTCGGATCCGGATTTAAGGTTTTCGCATTTAACTTTTATTTTTTGAGGTCCCGATTCATTCCCTATAAAAACAATGTAAAAATTGTCCTAATTTAGCGTCTCCGCATTCTGCGTTTTTCCGCATTCTAGGTTGTAAAAAATTTTCCTGCACAAGATTTTTTACCCGATTTAAGGTTTGTTCATGACGATTCATGCAAATGATTATCCATACATTAGTGATGACTATCACCAGCATTAGTTTTCAATAGGTCGACGGTCCTTAAGGTTTTGCTTTAAGATGCTTGTATACGTACAATGAATGAATGTATAATGAACATACGAACATTAAGATATTGTATGCTCTTGGTGATACATTCATAAATGGAAAACCGCATTTTCCCCTATAGTAGGTTTAACCCAATGATGATATGCCATATTACGCAGTTGAAATCGTCGAAATTTTCCCGGGCGCTGTGTAGAAAAAATGAATGTGGAACTGCGTGCCATGTGAGAAACTTGCATGTGCAACAGCAGCTTAGTTTCTCGGAGCTACAAATCAAAATTGATTGCTAAATAAGGCATTCTCATTATGTCGTACCATCAGTAATATTCTCATAATCGGAAAGTATCAATATTTTGCGAGATGAAATGTCTTTCTTTCGCTCGTCTTTAATGATGCTATGATGATGATTTTTCGAGTACATAGCCGCCTACACCTCGCTTTTATAGAATAAAATGGGTGTAAAAATGCATCGAGACCACTGAGAAATGTGTAAAAATGGAATTTTTAACGTTGATAACCGTCCACACTAACATTCCCAGTGGGAATTTTCCTTAACTCCATTTATCTTAGGAAAATTTCCAACATCTATTAGGTGCCGCAGTGACAACGACAGTAAACTTTAACCCCAGAAAATGCAGAGGTTAGCTTCATGCTAAGTTACGGCCGCACAAAAAAAGGCGGGAGGGTTGAATTACAATGTGTTTTGCCTGAAGGTTCAAATTAGAGCATTTACGAGTTAAGGTTGGATTGTCGGTAGCAAGGGTTTATTTAGTTGCGTATCAGATAAAAAAAATACAATTTATTATATAGCCACATGTGAAGCCAGTGAGAAGTGGCTCAGAAAAGAGAGTTGGCGACTTCTTTGTAAATCAAATGCTCCTCAGCAGTTGAGTCGGCAGTGTTACAAGGAAACACTTTTCAACAAGACCACTGATCGACCAGCACCAGTCTCCTGGGTGCTATTGGTTTATAGAGAGCAGAGGCTGCTGGCTTTGATTTTGGGATGGCTTCAAAAAGGATCTCTTAGCTTCGAAGTGAGGATAAAAATTATTGAGGAGGTGGATAAAAATCCTCACTTAAAGAGAATTGACTTGGCAAAGAAGCTGCTCATGCCAGTACCAACATTGAACAACATCATAATGAAAAGGGAAGCAATTTTAAGAGAATTCACAGCATTGGGTGTTTTATCTAAGGGTCGTAAGCACACAAAAAAGTCCTCGTTTGAGGAACTGGAGAGCCATTTACATTGCATTGGTGAGAAAGGCAATTGTATCAATAAATTGTGGGCAGCAACAAGCCAAAATAAATTTGTTACAGGCAATCCATCTCGTTGCAAGCGCATGGGAAAGTGTGAATAGTGCAACCATCTAAAATTGTTTTGCCAAAGGGGGTTCCTGAATACCACTGAAACAATGTGATTTGCAAACTTTTGTGGGCGATAATGAATGGCAAACTTTGAATTCAGAAATATCGTTCAGTGATTTTGTTGAATGTGATGATAACCTGCAGACCAGTGGCATTGTTTCAATAGGGGAATTGTGTGGTACATCAAATGAAACAGTTTCTAACTGCAGTGAGAATGAGGATGAGCTGACAGTGGCTTATACCTTTTTGGAGGCTGTGGTTGGACTCGAGAAATTGAAATCATACTTTTCATCCATTGAGAACAATCAATCTACTTTACTGATGGTTTCAAAACTGGAAAAGAGCTACTTCTTAGTTATAGTAAAAAAAATAAGCAGAGTAAAATTTCAGATTTTTTTAAAACGTAGCTGTTCAAAAATATAATTAGGCTCTCCTAAAAGTTTTAAAATTGATATTGAATTCCCGAGTAGTCAGAAGGCTGAAGCATTGTATTTTTGGTTAAGGCATTTTCATTTTTGGTTCATTTTTCATTTATTTTCGTTTTGTCACTGAATCCAACCTTCTTTGGGAAGAGCATATAAAACTAATGAAAACTTTTTATTGTTTTATGTGACCCCTTTTAGTGACTCTTATATATTTATTATATTATTATTTATTATATTATTATTTATCATATTATAATTATATTTTCTTTTCGTAGAAAGCTGTTCTAATCATTACAGACCCTAAAACCTAAAAAAAAAGGCAAGTCCGCATTTAGTGTTTCTCCGCATTTAGTGTTTTAAATTTTGTCCCCCCTGAAAAACCTTAAATCAGGATTCTACTGTACTCAACTACGTACTCTTTACAACAACCTCAACCCTCTCCCTGATTATTCCCTCTTGCAATATTAATAAAGCCGCTGTCTCTCCTTACAAATGGTTATGCACATGCAGAAGCGACAGCTTGCTTACTGAGGAAAGCAATTAGCAGATGAAAGCTCTTATCCTACGAGACTCCCTGTGACAAGTTTATTGGAATGGAAATACTGGCTTGAGGAAGTTGAAAACTGACACTGGAAAACACACTACTGGATTCAAACTTTGATCCCTATGAATCTGATAACTTACCCTAATCATCAAATATACTGAATAAAATGTGCTAAACCATAAATCTTGGTTCACCTACATCCTTCTCTAGAGAAGCTTTAGTCTCTGCATCTTGTAATGATTCCCTCACTCACCAAGCTGATTCTATAAATTTCAAATTAATTTGCTCAGAAACTCTATGCTGAACTTAAGTCATCGCTTCTACTTTGTATTAACATAGTTATTCCCCAGAAAACCACGTTCACACTTAATGCATTCTATTCATCATGGGCATCGACCACATAGGAACTACTCATTTCTTACCATATAGCTAAGGTGACCATACGTACCGGTTTGGCCGGGACAGTACCGGTTTTGGGGTGTTTGTCCCGTTGTCCCGAAAGACTAAACAAAAATAGTAATTTGTACCGGTCTTTGGATTTATGCTATCAAAATAATCAATTTGTTTTTTAAATTTTGGTCTTTTTTAAACGCTTGTAAAAATAATGCTTCGAACAGCATCTTACATGAAAAATCCGTACATATGTTTGATACAGTAATTCTTCCATCTGAAAAATATCATAAATAAAGTGTGATTTTTGTGAATTTGAATTGTGAATAAAAATCTCTTTGAAAAGTTTAATAAAAAATAATTTAATAAATATTGAAATGAATTTAAAATCTTTCCCTTAATATTTGATTTCTTTTATTGTTCTAATGAATTTAAAATGCTTAATATATATACATTCCTATATTTATAATATACCTAACTCGTACATATGTAGCATCAGGAAGTTGCACCAATTCGGGTGCTGGAAAAGTGAGTTGTGTAGGACTCAGAGTGACAACTTTTCTAACGCTTCACATACATCCATGTAAAATTGCCTATGCTTCAGGAGAAGCGACAGTTTGTCCCGGTTTAACAGATCAGAAATCTGGTCACCTTACTTAAAATTTAAATTTACCGGCTTAAAAATTTACTTATGACCATGACTATCATTTTAATTCCAAAAAAAATCCAGTTCCACAAAATCACCAAAACATTTACATCATAACAACAATGAGGATTTGATTGACACAGTAAATGTTTGTCCAACAGTACTTATCTCACGGAAAACACTATGGCTTATGCTTTTTCACTTATAATGCAGTGCATGATGACTTATCACACCATCTTCGTAACTTAGGCTGCATCACTGTACTTTAATATCAGAGATATTAAAGTACACCTGTGGTCATGCCGAGCATGAATTCGTACGTCACCGAAACAATTTTACAGTTCTTCATGCTAAATCCCAACAAATCCACTTCCTACCATTTATCCCACATTAAATCAACATCACAAACCTTTATTACACATTATTTGTTATTTTCGAGGCCTTTATCAGAGGAAAATAGCAAAATATGAGAGCATGTCATGAGCCCATGCGTTTGATTTACACATGGACATCGAAAAGTTCTAAGTTTAACATCACTAACCACTCAAATTAAAGAGCGAAGGTATTAAATATGACTATAACACTCAAATTATTGCTCATAAATGCTGAACTCTGCAGAAAATGCCAAGAAAAGGAAAGAACACTCCACACAAGAGCATAGCTCACATTTAGCCTTATTTGTACAAATTTTGCCATCACAGACACTGCCATGGTTACAAAGTACCTCGGTATAACTCACTCAACCTTAATAACTTTAATACATGACACTTTTTTGCTTGATTCACTGAAATTGAACTTTGGTATGCTGACTCCGATGTCCCATGAGAGATCACTTGCATAACTCGTGGCGAATACACTTTAATAAATAAGAGACTAAGAATGCCTTGAATTCCTGACAAAGAATTCACGGGAAACTAACGGAAAATAACTTCACTTCCAAAAAAAATATGCTGGTAGAATATTGAATCAAAGAAAAACTTTGATTATACACTGGAAAACGTTAGTCAATTGTTCATCAAACTGTGCGAGAGAAAACGAAGAAGAGAGCACCCAAAACAATCTGGAAACTCAGTGGCGTAACGTCACTTCCAAGATATAAAATACAGACTATAAACACCCTTCAAACTCGAGTGCACATAATATTTTGGTCGAAAGTAGGTGTCAACTGCGGCATTCCTCCAGCGTAACTAGTGCACACCGTCAATGTGAATTATCGGCTTACTTTTCCTTCCAAAAACACACTCTTTGCCACTAACACCACATGCTCAACTGGGAAGGAGATTAATAAATGACAAGGCAGGTTCTCCGCTCAAATTGGAATGGCGCATTTTATACGCATAGCAACATCATATGCTCTGCTTTTGTTTCGAGGCAAGGAAACCCTCCTCTCCTAAGAGCTTCCAGTCCCCAGTATCAAGTATGACTTTTGGTTTTGCCAGCTCATGTTTTACTTGGGCACGTCTCCTACCGAGATCCCCAGTCCGACGTAACTGCATTCGGCAGTCGAATACAGTGGCAGTGTTGTCTCATCGCTGATTTTAAAGGCCTGTTGGCCGGGTTGCGTCAGGAAGTGGTATGAATTTTTTGTAAGTAGCTGTACAATTTCCCATAAAACAGCAAAGTAGTAACTGTTCAGTTACAGGACTATATTATACGTCAAAAAGTAACACATGGTGTATAATGTTCTCAAAAGAAGAAAAGCTCAAACGAGTAACATGTACAATAAGTCCTCGACTTAAGCAGATCTGAGTTTCACGGATCCAGAGTTACGCAGATGTTCAGTTAGGCCGGAGACATGCTTGCATCTCTCTGCATATCTGTTGCCGCTACAGATTCAATGCCATGATGACCCACAACTCATTGCCAATCGCGCAAGAGTTGATGCCAAACTACGGGTGTTCGGAACGCCAACTCTAGTTTAAGACATTGTATACATAGTTCGATAGGTGATATTTGACCATTGTGATGGTGAAAAAGGCTGCTGTGATCGGGCAGCAACGTCTTTTTTGGCGTAGTTTGACCTTCCTGCATAAGTCGACACATAGTTAATTATCTACTCCATAGAAGATGCTTGTTACCCATTACAGCACAAAAAAGAAGTTTTGGGCAATTATACTTATTTTAGACTTAAATATCCAGTGAAAGAAAGATTGGATTTGTGTTACTCTCCGCTTTGTCATACTATGTTAACTTAATGACCTCTCAAAAGATTTCTGTAATCGTCACAGATTGCCACTGTAAAAGGAGCACTGATTATGGATAATGGACAAAAATGGATAAGTAAATTGTGGTGTTTCGACTTACACGGATTTCTACTTGCATGGAAATTTTTGGGATGAATTAACCATGTACGTCGAGGACTTATTGTACATAGTATTGTATTGTTTTCATCTAAAGCAGTTTCCAAAATTTTCACACTGAAAAGGCATAAGGGATGAGTGTAACCTTATCCCAAGAAAGATGCATTATCTTAATCAATTTCAATATTAAAGGTCTACCACAATGTCAGACTTCACATTCCCAGTTCTCATATTTCATGCATTAGTTACAGAGGAATCAATTCATAAAATTCCAGTAAGAAAAAGTATTGAAGAAAGTTTCAATGTCGATGGTGGACTACAAGTCATTTTCACAAGAAGCAATGCATGACAACTTGACAACATATAAAGCAACTTATTTGGAGATAATAAAATATGTAACCAAAATACACAAGTATATTAAATTTTAAATTATAATATTGGTGCAATTAAGTAAATGGTAATGCAATAAAGAAAATGTTATAAAGATATATACTTGGATGACTGTGTTGACACAATTGATGTGAGATTCCGAATAATAAGACTGTGACAACAGCTGTGCAGGGTACTTTCTGTACCACACTTGAAGAATTAAAGATTTTCAGATAAAACTGGATATAAAAAACAAATTAAAAATTTTATAGCTAATTATCTTTTTTGGCAGAATCTCACAAGTCAGTTACAACATAAGGTTGTGAAAGGATTAAAAAAACTGCCCATTTAATCAAACTTTAAGATGAAGGAAGAATAAATGCCCAACAATACAATTTAACAACATGACATGGGTGTAACATGAAACATGGGAGTTAAAAAAGGAACTCCCAACTAATTTTAACATAGATGTTATCCCATATAATACTAAATGCAGAATTGCAATATTTACAAGGGATAGACTTAAGTTATCAGAAGTAAAATGCCTCTTTCTCCAAAGCACAAATTTTGTCTGCATAATTATCTTAAATAAATGTTATTTTACTACTAAATTTTATCTTAAGTATATGGCAAGTATCTAGGAAACAACAATGAAAGATTAACTATGAAACCTTAATAGAACACAATGGAAAGCAACACCTCTCATCAAAAGTTCCCTTGAATCAACAGAGGTGTAATACAGCTTTTGGGAAACTTTATTTGCAAGGATTAAACACCAATTAAAGTTAATAGAAATATTAAAAAAGGAGTTCAAGGGTGAAAATATAATCATATCTCTGCACTACAACAGTGAATTCTTAAAACGCAATGAAACCGATAAATTTTCCAGAATTCCCAATACAATCTTTTTCATTATAGAATGGCTGTATTAGTTAATGTAAATGGACATAAATTCCGTGAAGGTTGGGAAATCAGGGTTTGTGGGATAAGGGCTGTTTCAAAACACTCTTATTTATAAAAGATCAGTGCAAACTTGAGTAAATAAAATGTTCACAATTGGAATTTCATGAATAATGTATCTATCTATTACCTGTACTGTGTCTATTTAAAATTCTGTGACGTGCCTCATATCTCTTACATATCAAATGTAACATGATCTTCGGACAAATAAATTATTATTATTATTACTACTATTATCATTACCTACAGAACAAAACATGACTAAAATACTTCATTATCATTAGGCTACCCCTACAGCATGCATTTGGATATACATATGAAAAAAATCAAGCATTTTCCATGTACATATACATATGTATGAATTTAATGGAATAAATCAGAAATACATATGGAAATTTGATGTATTTCTTTGCTGGAATACATCTGTATTTTCTATGTAAATGAGAAATTCGATGTTTTCAATGAAATTATCCTGTTAAAAAGTAATCTGGAGGCATTTGCATGGCCTACAAATGTGGCTTTTTTCTTATGAAGATATTAATATCATTTAAATTGACGTAGGCTGTCAATAAAGAATTGAAGTGAGCGAATCATGAATATGGCGGTCATTTAAATTTCTTCTAAAATACATCATATCCAAATACATAATATGTAAAATTGATGTATGCATACATCAAAAATACACCAAGAAAGCGATACCAAAATCACAATGACTATAAGCACTACCTACCATCGAATGGTGCTGCCCTGGTGAATCGTTACGAAATAAACGATATGTTGGGGCTTAATGGATCGAAATTCGACTTCGAGTTACATATTAAGCGTATTTTGAATTATCCGTACTATAAAGTACACAATTTCCTATTCCATTTGTCGGGGACTGCTCACAACTTCGAATTATTCGATATTTCGAATTAAGAGGGTTCGAACTAACGGTGGGTTACTGTTAAAAAGACCAAAAACATGTTTATATCGCATTTGTGCAGTCTCGATTTCGTTTTTAGGCCTTCAACTGTCAATATGTCAATTCGATTTATATATGCATAAAATTTACATCATGGAATACATCTGTTATACAGATGTATGTGAAGACTTTTGAACCAAATATAGAGCAAATATGAAGATGGAATACAGCTGTATTACATATGGATTAAATAATGTATTTTCTCTGTATTACACATGTTTTACTGATGCAATACATCTTCTGTGTTATGGGGGTAGGTTTCCACCATATTTTAGACTTATCAAAATTTAATGGACTCACACTTGATTTCACCAAAGTTTATACCATAGAAAAAACTTTTATATTCCCAATCTCATTAAAATGCGTTATTAATGAAACTAAACATTAATGTAAAACAAAGGTAAATATCTGTTAGAAAATGAAAAAATACCTCAATTACTTAGTGTTCATTTGTTATTTTTAAAATGAAAATTAGTGAACACAGGGATTAATTAGGAAACATTGAGAATAACTGTCCAATAAGAAAATCAAAATATTTACTTGTCATAAACACACTTGATGTTTAAACATTTCTTTGCCTTCCTGTAGAAAATGGTTGAATGAGAATATGTACATGCAACTTCAGGTTGAGAGTAAGAGAAGGTCATTTCCTTCATTAGAGCAGCAAATATACTGTCTGCTTGCAGTGGGATAATTGACTTAAGTAATATCAATTTCGACATGTGCATGCATGTCAAAATGGATATTGTTCTCTGACAATTCACACTTCAGAACTTTCTGTAATCACATCTTTTAATTCCCTGATTTCCTGACCAACTGTTCCTAGGATTCAGGAATGTGAAAATGAAAAAAAGTTGCAAGAATGGGCAGGAAGGAATTCCTACCCAAAGCACCAATTCCAAATCATTAATTCCATCAACCTCCCGAAAAGGCCTTTCCAGAGTGAATTGACATATACTATTTCTATTACTTATTCATGTTTCGTATCCAAGTGTGTTCGAGAATGTTGTACTAGTAGTGTGCATGCATGCAACATGGTGTGAAGCGAGTGCAGTGTGCCATGCAGGTCAAGCCATGGATCAGTCTCGTTCAATCAGTGGACGAGTAAGGATAGGCGCTGTGTTGGACCAAGTCAGGTTTTATCAGTAGCCACTAGTTGAGTATGGCCAATGTTTTGTGCACAGTATTTTTGTTGCATTGTCTCATCAAATCATTCCTTGACACCCCGAAACTCAGTTAATTGTTATTTCCTGGGCACAACATAACTATTTACTAAACAATCTATCAAAGATGCACCACCCAGAGAGGCTGGCAGTGGCTGAGCAAAGCCTGAGCACAACCAAAGACCACTGAACTGACTTCACCAACACCAAGATTTTGTGCCACTAAAATCAATTTTAGGGCCATGTTGTGAAGGAGGCAGCGGAGATTTGACTGGCAAATAAGAACATCAACTGAGACAATGCTTTAATCTAAGCAAAGCAAGGAAACCGCCCTTAAAACAAATATGAAGATCATGACAAAGCTCTAAACAAATTGAGCCATTGAGAAATTTAAAAGGAGGTCCACATCAATCAGATCCAACCTAGTGTGCAACAATCTAAAGAAATGTTTGCCTACAAGATTTAACTTCTCCATTCCATTCACTTTAATGTTGATGGCGGACTCAGCCATCAAAAAATTGGTGCCTAATATCGATATCACACGGCGTAAAACCCGAGAAAATTTTATATGAAAACATTCCCTATTTTCAGTCAACAAAAGAATGGCTCACTTACCTGAAACAAGCTGATTTCTTTCATCTTGTCTGACACTTGTGATACAGAGGTGTTTCTCTCAGCATTTGGTCCCCAGTCCACAACTCCACCTATTACGTCATAATCAGCTTGGTCCTTGATTACTCCTCTCTTCCCGATGTCGAGAGCTTCTGTTCCTACCAGATCTTTCCAAGTCCCGGCAGGGCCATCGGTCCCATGGGGGAAGATCCCAAACCATCCCAGCAAGCGGAGGGCTGCACCACAACCACCACTGATTAGCCACGCTCCAATCATGGCCTCCACACAGTCTGCTACGCTTTTGTCGGGGACACTTTGAGTGCCCAAGAGAGCCTCAAGGGTTGTTGATATGGTGCCTATTGTGTTGTTCGTTTGGCTCTCATTCAATGACTCCACTATGTCATACATAGTGTCCCTGGATAGTTGCCCTGAACGGCGCTCACTTTCAGGAATGGTCAACTACAAAGGAAAGAAGAAATTTCAGTCATAGATTTCAGGCATTACTGTGGAGGAATTATCAGGTTGAACAAGTTTACATGTAACTGATACATCTGTAAATAGCATTCTAAGAATATAATTTTCGAGGAATTTTCCACTGATTTAAAGAAGTTATCCACACTTGAATGTGCTGTAATGCAGTCACTAGGGATGAATGCATTTTTTTCCAAGAGGAAAATTACAATTACGCATAATTCTTTATGGGGTATTTTCACTATCTGAAGCCAGAAACAGTATTACATGAATGCTTTGAAATAATATCATAGTGGCATAAAGAGCTATGGAGATTAAATTCTGAGGTGCTCACTCTTAAGTGGAAGTTCATTTCAGACACATACATTTCATGATTAATCCAAGCAAAGCATGCATTTATTGGCTGAGGGGTTTTCAGATTCCTCTCATGATGATCAATCATAATTGATTACAGTTTCACCAGAATTGCAGACAGCTTCTTCATGTTCTCCTTAAGGAGGCTCCACCGAATTATGAAGCATATGTCATTTTTGTGAAAATTTCAGGACTCAATTTTTTGGCCCTTATACCGATTGGCAATAAAATAATGAGGCCTTTCCATAATATATTTGAAGAAAAAAGATGCTGCAAATCAGCATATTTACATGTGGTTATACGGCAGAGCATGGCTCTTGCAGTAAAATTTGCAGATTAATAATGTAAAGAGAAATGTCGTTTTGACGAAAATCTAATGTAAGATGCACAATTTTATGTAGAATTTAGCACTGTAAAAAGTGCTCGCCTTACCACATTTGTTTAATTGATATTAATAAATGTTTGCTCGAAAAAACCAGAAAACCCTTAGTTACATGAAAGAGGCGCTACAGTATGTTGTTATCATTGGCAACGGTACTTATGACGGAACGTGCTTACAAGCGCATTTACTAACTTAATTAAGTTTTAAGTTAAGAATTAAATAATCAGAACTGGGCAGAACTCAATCCGTCAGATAATGTAACCAATAACTTCAATGAATTTTATAATATTTTCAACTCTTGCTTTAATATTGCCTTTCCATTAGAACGTGTAAAACCCAGGAACACTAAAACTAAACCTTGGCTGACACTTGATATTAAAAATATGTCTACTTTAGTGAGACAGATGTCAATACAAGTCAAATCTTCAAAGGATACTATGCTACATGAACAATGCTGTGCCTTAAAAAAACAATGCAGATTTTTGATCAAAAAAGCAAAAAAGGAATATAATGACGAATATATTAAAAAAGCAGCTAACTATTCCAGAGCTGCTTGGGAAATCATAAAATGCAATACAGGTTCTAATGTTGATATCCTGCCTTCTCAAATGCATGACGATTCAGGCAATTCACTTACTGATTTCTCTAATATATCTAATGCCTTTAATCACTCATTTTTGAATCCACCAAATGCTATCTTTACTCCCCAAAGGAGCAACATAACATATAATGTTCAACATTTTAAGTCAATGTATCTGAAACCTTGCAGTGAAGATGAGCTACACTCCTACCTGATGAAGGTAGGAAGGACAAGGTCAACTGATTCTGATGGAATTACAGGCAAGATAGTAAAAGAATGTGGGGATATTATTGTTTGTCTTTGCTCTTTTTAGTGAACCAATCTCTGACAGAAGGCTTTTATCCTGAGGCCTTAAAAATATCTAAAGTTGTCCCAATTTTTAAAAAAGGTGACCGAGACGACATTAGGAATTATCGACCAATATCTATAATCTCTCATTTTGGTAAGGTTTTTGAATATGTGTATTGTAAAAGACTGACTGATTACCTAGAGATCAACAACCTGCTCTCACCTCACCAGTTTGGCTTTCGTAAGGATAAATCCACAGTACAAGCACTATTTGATGCAGTTGACTTTATAATTGAACAATTAAATGAAAACAAAAAAAATAATGGGGGTATTTTTTGATATGAGAAAAGCCTTTGACTCTGTGGACCATGAACTGTTATTGTTAAAATGTTTATCTCTTGGCATCAGAGGTATCCCATTAAACTGGCTGAAAACCTACTTAACCAGTCGAAAACAGGGTGTAACCATTCAGCAAAATGGCATAAGTTATCCATCTTCACTCAGGGAGATTGACAAAGGTGTACCACAAGGGTCAGTATTAGGTCCACTGTTGTTTTTAATATTTATTAATGACCTACCGAATAAGCTTATGAAAAACCCTTATAATAAATGTATTTTATATGCTGATGATGTGAGTGTGCTAACATCTTGCAGAACCTTTAATGATGTATTAATATGCAGAAAACCAATTATAGACAGTATGACTGAATGGTGTACAGACAACAACCTGGTTCTGAGTACTGAAAAAACACAAGTTTCAATCTTCTCACATAGGCATTCTCTTTTACATGATGACTTTAATCTTGGTGTGGTAAAAAATGTAAAATTCCTAGGTATTTATGTTGATTCATACTTGAAATGGGATGCACATATTGACTTTTTATGTAAAAAATTAAATACTGTTTTCTATTTGATGTGTATGCTCAAATATACTGTCAGTCTAAATGTTTTAAAGATGCTGTACTATGGTTTGTTCTATTCCAGAATATCATACGGTGTTATACTCTGGGGCTCTTCGCCAAAGTTGCACAATGTTTTTTTAATTCAAAAGAAATTGTTGAGGGTAATGCTTAAACAGCATCATCAAGCTCACTGCAGACCTCTATTTAAAAATCAATATTTGTTAACCGTGCCTTGTATATACATATATCATTCTGTAATTTATGCAAAACAGCACTTTAGCGACTTCACACAAAATAATAGTATACACTCCTACAACACCAGAAGGTGTAATGATTTACATGTTACACAAAAAAATTTGACCCATACCACCAAAGGACCCCGTGCAATGTGTACAAAACTATATAATCAACTACCTGCCTATATAAAATGTGAAGATAGAATACCTGTTTTTAAAAAAAATGGTTTTTACTTACCTTGTAGAAAAGTGTTTTTACAGTGTCAAGGAGTACTTGAGTACGTAACTGTGATGCCTCACATTTTGTAACATTTTACATTTGATATGTATATATTTCAAATTAATTTTTGATGTGTGACGTGTCCTATATACCTGCCTGGTTTGACTAGTGTATTGTATCATGTGGACAAATAAAAAAAATTCTATTCTATTCTATTCTAAGGAATATACCTTGCCAAGGTCCTTCTTATATTTTTTATGTAATTTAAATATTTCATTGTTATTGACATGGTATAATTAATACCAATGCTTCCAAATGGTAGCAGCATCATTGTTGCCAAACAGTTTTTAAAATATCAATATTAATAAAATTCAAAACAAAGAGTTGTATTGGCAAGGGAATAGTTTATAACTAAGTAAGAAAATATTAAACCTATTTTAGAATACGCTTCAGCAGTATTGGGCATGTATTCTCACTTTATAAATTAAACGTGGCAACAACACTTCAGTCATGGTCCAAAAGAGCTTGTAAAAAATAGAATGCAACTACAACAGGCTATATAATAGCATACTCATATAATTATTGTGTATGCGTTATCACCCTATAGATGATTTTCCATATAGGTGTTTTTCTGGATCGGTATTTATTCATTAAGTAACATAGCTCTTTTACGGGATTTTAAATCGCGGAGTCACAGTGGAACCTCCTTAAGATACTGACTCCGATGCAGGTAAAAATGACATCATCAACAATTAACTGAGTTGGCAGGAACCTGACAACCCTGGAGTCACAGAAACTGACACAGAAGCTTTCATGGCGCATGCATTGATTAAAATTTCAATCCTGATAAAGTATAATATACATACTTAGCATGTTTGAAATAACTACAATAAATTTGTCCACATTTATGAAACATTAACAATTTGACTGTTATAACAGAAAATAATAGAAATAAAAATTTATTGCTCTGTAACAAAGAAATATTTTTATAACAAACTCACACTATATGTGACAAAAATTCCATGCATTGTACATGCTAAAAGAAATAAAACATGAATGAATGAATCAAAAAATGTTATGTTTACTTATTAATAGCAAAACCTGCATGTTTTGTCACTAGATAAGCATATTTTAACCTCTTTGAAAAGAACAATTAGTACTGTTTTCTATTTTTGGCTACATGGCTATTTTCATAATTCCAATACCATGTTATCACCTTTAAAGTTCTATTCATCCTAACACTCTCCTCAGTATCTTTACTGATGAAAAGCCATGATTTTGCCAGGAAGGGAAAATCCGGGAAAAATCACGGAGAATGCAATCTAGTGTTTCTTTATCTTAACGACCTTTCATGATGAAAGGTAGTTTTGATCAGCACTTTATTTTTTTGCCTGGACTCATCTTCTGGACCGAATTCAAACTTTGCAATGACGTTCGTCTCAGTCTTCCTTCTAGTCGCGTCACATTCATAGGAATACCCCTGTCGCCTTAGCTGCGCGGCCATAATCACGGCTTAGGAATCCCACCTTTACTCTGGCTCCTGAGAAAGTGCACCACGAAACCTTCGTCGCTCTGTGATTATGGTTGAGTCACGGTGGACTGATGACAGATATAATGGTTTGAGAGAGAGGTAGGGGTCAAGGTTGCTAGGTTGGAAGGGACAATGTCCACGGCTAGAGATTGACAAAAAGATCTTGCGAAGAAAGAAGATGGGAAAGGAAGGAAGAGAAGGGTAATTCTGGTGACTCATAGCCATATGACAGCATTCTAATACGAGGTGAGGGTGGAGGAATACAGTAGAACCTCTATTTTACGAAGTTGAAGGGACCCAAAAATTTGAGCTTTGTAAATCAGAGGGTTTGTAAATTGGAGGTTATCTTCCACTAACTCCTCTGTCTCCGGAACTGATGTGTCACCAAAACCAGCTGATCTCCAACAGGAGGAAATAGTTTTTGCGGTGACACTCCCATGCTCTGCCAACACCTTGCACAGCATGGAGCAATGTACATGGAGGCACATCATGCACATTATAGGCTTGATCTGCGACATATGTACGTCTACTAAAACTCTGGTGACAAGAATGCGAGCATACTTTCAATGCAATTAAACACTATAATGCACTTAACTTGTCAAATAGTTATGTTAGGGTTGAAATCAAACTAATTACTATAATAAATAATAGTCATCTGCTCATTCAGGGAAAAAAAACAGATTAATACGTGAAATTCTCTGTGTGCAGTGTATTTGCAAGCAATTGAAAGGATTTAAAAATTAGACCTCAATTGTATTGATTCGCTGTATAGCATAGGCGTTATTCCTAAGGTTAGGAGACTCACTTTAGTAAAAGAGAATGAAACAGCCATGAATTTAAAAAAAACGTGAATATTTTTCTATAAATTTATGATGGTATGAACTCAGCTGCTGCAACTGAATTAAGTTCTTGTAGCTGTTCAGTTGGTAGATCTCAAAATAAGTGGAATAAGAGAATTAATCATCCCGTGGAGTATTTTAAGCATATGTAGTTATGCATTAATTAACGAAAGGGGTATATTTAGTGCTAGTCGATTTGTGTTAAAAGAAGCAATTTTAACATGGGAAAGCCAGGGATACATTTTAACTAGGAAACTTCAAAACAAAGGTCCAACTGACCCTTATATTTCCGTGAAAAGACCATAAAATGCCTTTTTTGAAGAAAGCGTATCGTCTGAAATACATTTAATAATATTTCGCAGCTGATTTAAGTCAATTTTAGAACTTGACTCGAGTAAATTTGAAATTCCCTCTTTTATAATATGCGTTCTACAGTGCTGACATCTAGCGGTGATTTGCGAGAACTATTTACTCGCGGCTACAGAAAGCAATCGCGATCTCAAAGTCGTGATCGCAAAATCTTACCTAACGTCGTAAAACACTTCAAATGAAAAATTAAATAATGAAATTGCATCAATATTTGGAATATATGTAATTTATTATTGCAAAATTAGTATTTTTTAATGAAACTAAGCTCCACGACAGCTGCAGCAAAGAACTTCCTCCGGAAATGCTATTTTCAAGTGGAAGCCTGAAGTAAGTTCTGAATTGGGGTTGCGGCGGCTACCTTAAAGCTAATTTTAAATAATTCCAGAGAAAATATGGAACCTTTGTGACGACGAGTTAGGTATTCACAATACACAAAATGATAGAAAAGGAATAGAAATTACCAAGCACTAATCCGATTATTTTATGAACTGGGGCATTGTTTTCGAGAATTAGGCGTCGTGCCATGCGTCTTTGGACAGTTTTTCCTTGGATCATATAATCAGGATTGAATTGCGATTTGGATGATCAATCTCTGGGATTTTTGCTACAGTTTAAGCACTTCAAAAAGCACTATGCTTACATTCGATTTTCCCATATGAAATACTTGGACCGAGGGCCCTCTCAACATGACCTATCTGGCTTCAGCTGCTCCTGTCGCGGTATACAGCGATCGTTATTCCATTGTACTGAGTTCAGTGCTACAAAATCATTTCAAAAACTTCGTAAAACAGAGGTCAATCACTCCTAGGGACCGGCCTCTCACTTCGTAAATCAATAAAATCGAGGTTTCATAAAATAGAGGTCATTTTATATGGTTTTCCTATATACGAAGATCGGGACCGGCGGAATGGTTCGTAAATTGGTGTCATTTCGTAAATTAGAGGTTCGTAAAAAAGAGGTTCTACTGTACTGTCATCCAACCACAGCCTTGAAGGAGAGGAGGCTCGGAAGGAAGAGAAGGATTAGGTATTTATGGTGCAAACAGCCCGGAAAAAAATCTAGGGATGGAGCAGCCAAGATGCGAATATACTTGAGGGATATTTGATTAGGGGTACACAGCTGCTGGCACGCAGTGCACCATAGGCATAAGCTAATGTATAAAATAGGTTGGCAACACTTCACAGTAACTTAAGCTCAAGAAAGCGACCAAAGAAAGACACTAAAATCACATTGACTTTGAAATAGACAGTAACCAACCATCAAAGTGCGCTGCCATGGTGAATTGTTTCCACATAAATGATATGTTGGGGCGTCACGGGACGAAAATTGACTTTGAGATTCTTTTTAGCATATTTTGAATTATCCGTACCATCAAGAATGTATGCCACAACATTACAGCAGAGACCTCCAAAATAGGGCTAGGAAAAACTGGCCCAAATTATACAAAGTTTGGTCCTTACGAAGTAAATATTCGGCCCCCTCATCTTCGTTACAAGCTGGCTTGACTGTATAATCTTAAAAGTACATATCACGGAGTGAAGGTAACCAACCACAAAAGAAATAACTGTAAGATGATGACTCACCTGAAATAAAATATTTTTGGTGATGCCACCACAGGAGTTTAATTTTTCCTTCAGGAAGCTAGGAACTGTAAAGCCAGGAGGAGTCCAATCCGACTGAGGGGCAAAAGGATGCACCTTTATTTTACCACCCATTTTTTTCACCCGACCACAGTAGAAAAGATTCCTGTTACTAATAAGTTTTGCTTTCACTAAGGTCAGCTTTCCTTCATCCATCATTGGATACCTTTAAATGAGAAAGAATAATATAATATGACAGAATATAAAAGTATTATTATGCAAGTGGGGACACTATGTTCTAGGGATGGGTTAGCCCTATTTTTTCTATTATTGTTATGAGTTCACTTCAAGTTTTGATTCAGGATTTAAAAATTTTTTTTAAGTCAAAATACTCTAGTGCATGCACACCAACTTAAAAAACCTCTTCATAGATATTACATAAATATATATATGACAGATACACACCATACATTGATTACATTACAGTCAATTATTAAAATTTTGTCCGCTGTCAGAAACTCTAGGCAGTAACAATGCACATAGCTTCTTTTTAAACACAGCTGGGGAAAGAATGGACTTCAAGGTGTCTACTACGGATCTTTCTATAAGGCAGTTATCGAACGGTAAGGTAGTTTCCGTTCGATACGAATCGTTCGACAACTGAAATGCTATTACGGTCCGTCTGTTGATATCGTTCGATAAATATGACGATACGGCGGAGGAGTTGTCGTTCGTTATGGGGCAAATAGTACGATAAAGCTATTACGGTTCTTCATATCGAACGGTAGCGGCTTATCGAAAGCACGATATCCTACAGCGGGTTACGGAGCATCTGTAACTCCCTTGTCGTTCGATACGGGAGTTCACCTACGACATTTATTCAAGGAAATGAGCAAATATATCAATGGATACTGAATTCTAATGGTTACATTACTATTATTATTGAATGCACTGCAAACTGATATACCTTATAACGCAATGAGGTGAGAATTAGAATTACAATGACATTATTTCTTGTCGTTCAATTCGGGAGTTCACCTATGAAGTTTATTCAAAGAAATGAGCAAATATTCCGATGGATACTGTATTCATGGTTTGTTACAAATCTGAGAGGCAGACAAGTGAGGCGACCATGCAACTTGGACCTTGACCTTCACATGGACGTTCAACATGGTTATTACAAAATATGAATTTTTGAATTCCCTGTCTTTTCCAGGTGTTTGGCCACTTTTTTACTGAACTCTTCAAAATTTAATAGCATTAATAAAACACCAACATTAGGTAGCAGTAATTATCCTGTAGGGATGGGATGTGTTTTTAATACAAGACACTACTTCCTCCATATATATCTAACATTTCCTTAAGCCTTAATCACTGCTTAGGAGTTTTAGAGAAAAATTTAAACAGAAAGGAATTCTTGATAACTGGTTAAATTGCTCTTTATTAGGTATTTTTAAATTACATGATAACGTGAAAATTCCAGAAGGCTTTCCCATAACTATAAGCCACTGGGAATGTTCTGAGAGACTTTCGAAATTGCCACAATAGGATACAAAGAGAACAAGTAATAAATGAGTGAAATTTAAAAAATAAATAATTTAATACCAAGAAAAGAAACTTAGGCTTTCCTTCTGGATAGAGAATCTCAAAATAATATATTCAATGAATGATAAAAATACATACAAATTTACTTTTTAAACTGTGACTCAATACAAGAACTGTTACAATATGTGTAATTGTTAAATCACCAAGAAGATTCCAGAGTTGACACTGAATGGCATTTCTATACCACATCTCATGGAAAGGGGCCAAGTGAAAGACTTGGAGGGACGCTGAAGAGATTAACTACACGTGCAAGTCTGCAGTTCAATTATAATGAACAAATTCAGACTCTTGAGGAATTTTACTAAAAGAGCAAATTAAGTGTAAAAGGAATGAACTTCTAGTTTGTTACCGATGAGCAAGTGAATGAGGAAAGAATAGGCTGGCGAGAAGATTCCGGAAATCCCGTGCTGTGGAGAGTATCCATTCCTATCTTTCGGCAATCCCACACTCGAAGGAAGACTTGCAATTGAAAGTCGGTTCCCAGGCTACCAAAGGTACAAAGTTCCACTTTTGTGGTACAGAATAGTAGAATTTGGAGGAGAACATGAAAGTTTTTGAAGGTAAAGTACGAAGATGAGTGTATTTATGATATGAAATTATATTGGGTAACATTATTTTATGTGACTATATTCAACTTTCAAATTAGTCCTGCTGCAAGGAGGTCTCCAACCTCGGCTATCCAATGTGCCTGCACAGATGTACAACATTAGGAAAAACTGAGGCAAACTGATTTGCTTTGATTTCCATTCGATTTTTGTTGCACAATTTATTATTGTATTTATATACCCCTTTCATACTATGAAGGAATGGATAAGCCATAAAATGTATTGAGCATGAATAGGGTGCAAAACATACTGTCAACATTTTTTCAGCTTACTTTCTGAAACTGTTCAAGTAGATGATAAAATATAGGTAGCATAACTTTAAGATGTGATAAGGTGAATTACATTTTGAGATGTGATAGAATTTTCATTTTAATAAATAAAGAGAGATAGAAATATTATTTTCACACATCTAAATATTTAATGTGAAAATAATTAAATTGTTCCGCACAGCATAATTTATTTTTTGACTGATTTCGAAGACTTACATCATTCATATGTTTGAAGAAATTTTAGAAAATGATTACAAACATTAGAGTTACCAAGAGGTGACCAAATTAAATCACGGGAACAGGAGGAAATGTGAGGAATGACAGTTGCTAGGGCCTGGAAGGCTATGGTATGCAAAGAGGAACAAAATATCCGTTGAGTTGAGAGGGGTGGCGCTCTGCCTTGCCCGTTGTTTTTCCTGAGAGTAAAACAGAAATGGGTGATGGTGGTCAATGGATGAGCACCATCACTTCCTTGAAAGAGAAGTATGGAAGAGGTTTCCGATAACAGTATACAGTTGAAATTGGTGAGAATATGAAAGAGACAGTGTGCTACGATCTGAAGACACCAGAGTATTATTGGTCAGCGCAAGTGGTGACCAGCCAGCATTACGCCTACACTCTAAAACATTTTCCTTTCTTTGTTGAAATATTACCTCTGCCTTAGAAATCAAGAGAAGGACTGCAAAAGCTACCCTGGGCCATCTAAAATTCAAAAAATTGAAGAAAACAATGAAAAATATATGACAAGTAGAAAAACTAAAGGAGGGTCAACATCAGCTGGCATTTCAAAAAGCAGTAGAGAACAACATATGAGAAAACCTGAATGAGAAATCAGTGGAAGAGCATTGGGAAAACATTAAATGTGCACTACAGGAAGCCGTAAAATAAGTTCTTGGAAGAAAAAAAGTTGCCAAGAAGAAGCCATTGATCACAGAGGAAGCCTTAGACTTGATTGAAGAAAGAAGAAAGTACAAGAATGCGAAAACTGAAGAAGGGCAGCTTTGCTACAGAAGAAATAGGAACGAAGTAAGTCGCAAAGCCAGGAAAGCTAGAGAAATGTGGATGAACAATTTGTGCGAAGATGTACAAAACAACCTTACCATTGGAAAGGTGGAAGCTGCCTATAGGATAGTGAGGAACCACTTCAAGGAATGGAGAGCAAGATGCAATGCTATAAGGGACAAGAATGGAGAACTTTTGATTGAAAATGAAGACAAAGTGAAGAGATGGAAAGAATATCTCGAAGAGTTATACAACGGGAACAATCTCAGCATGAAAGTGATTGAAGAGGAAAGCGAAGTCGAAAAGGATGATATGGGAGCATCAATATTGAGATCGGAATTCGACGCAGCAGTAAGGGACCTTCGGATGAATAAGGCTTCTGGAATTGATGATATACTCGCAGAACTGATAAGGAATGCGGGAGAGAGGACATTGGCCCATCTTTATAATGTCATCTTCGACATGTATTCAACAGGAGAAATACCCAGGGACTTCGAGAAAAACATCATCATTCCTATTCCCAAAAAGAAGAGAGCAAGAAATGCGAAAATTTTAGGACTATACGCCTGACGACACATGCATCGAAGATATTGACAAGGATCATCTACAGAAGAATAGAACGAAAAGCAGAGGAGTTCCTGGATGAAGATCAATTCGGATTCAGGAAAAATAAGGTTACAAGGGAAGCAATATTGGCCCTTAGGCTGCTTATAGAGAAGAGAATGGAGAAGAACAAACCTACCTTCATTGCATTTGTGGATTTAGAGAAGGCTTTTCACAGCGTGGATTGGAATTCAATGCTTGATATTCTGAAAGGAATTGGAGTTTCCTACAATGATCAAAGAATTATCCAGTTTGTATAAAAACCAAGTAGCTGTGATTAAATCTGGAACCAGCTGTGAAGAAGCAAGAATAAGGAAAGGAGTGAGACAAGGCTGTGCACTGTCTCCCGTAATTTTTAATGTTTACATCGAGAGAGCCATCAATTAAATCAAAGAGAAATCATCTGGAGTGACTATCCACGGAGAAAAAATAAGCATGCTCTGATTCGCTGATGACATAGCAACTCATAGAGATAGAGAGGGATCTGAATAAGATTCTAGTAACCATGGCCAGATATCAGCTGAAGATAAATAAGAAGAAGACTAAGATATTGGTTTGCAACAAGAATGAAGAGGCCAAAACCAATGTCAAACTGGGGAAACAAAAACTTGATGAGGAGAAAGAGTTCTGTTACTTAGGAAGCCAAGTACCTAATGACAGACAAAGCAAGAAAGAAATAGTCAGTAGAATAGTGCAGGCATAGAGGGCGTTCTATCAAAAGAAGAATCTACTTACAGCTGGAAATACAAGCGTAGAAGTAAGGAAACAATTCATCAGAACATACATCTGGAGCATGTTCCTTTATGGCAGTGAGGCATGGACGATGACAGCAGCGGAGAAGAAAAGGGTAGAGGCATTTGAAATGTGGTGCCACAGAAGAATGATGAAGATCAAACGGATCGACCGAGTAAGTAATGAGGAAGTCCTAAGAAGAGTGGGAGAAAAGAGAAGTCTGCTGACAATACTAAAAAGAGGAAGGGACAACTTAATTGGCCATACTTGAGACATGATGGCATGATGAAGACAATCATCGAGGGAAAAGTGAACGGGAAGATTGGAAAAGGCAGGCCTCGTATGAGATACATGGAACAGGTTGTGAACGATGTAAAAGAGAAGAATTACGTCAATATGAAAAGGTTGGCCAATAGAAGAATCGAGTTGAAAGCTGCATCAAACCAATCCTAGGATTGTTTACCAATGATGATGATGATGTATCTTTTTTAATTTGTAGAGGGTTGTACCAAATATATATATATATTTATTTTTTTTAATGAGAAAAATCGAAGATTCAATTATATTGTCAAAAAAGGATTTGAAAATTTAAAATTGTTGTAAACTCTACAAAAGTGTTTATATTTTGTAACATAACCCCTAATTAAATTTTACAATTCAAGACCTTTAAAGTAAGCCCTATTGAACATCTGTAACTGTAATAGTCTCGGAGATATATCATAAAATATATTTTGCAAAATTCAAATTATAGCAACATTGCAATTTCACGTAGCCGGTTGATGTCTTTTTCATGGATGTTTTCAAGTCTGTTTTGCACTACAGTTGAGCATCTTTAATCCGGCACAGTCGGGACCGAAGTGATGCCGGATTAGGGATTTTGCCGGACTATGGGTCATGCATGGCAACTAGTCTATTTCTTACGTCTGGGATGTTTTCATTGAAAGGAGTCAATTATTTATAACAAAATATATTCGTTTGCCATTACTGAACATTATTTTAAAAAGAGTTACTGAGAATAATCAGAAAGAAATGGTTTCTTAATACACAAAGTTATTATTTAAAATTATCGAATTTGCGCAGTGAGTGAAAATAACGGAATCTAAGGATTGTGCATATTGCTGCACATGTAAAAGTTTCATATTGTTATTGGAAAAGGGTATAAAAATAAATATTTCTTACGCTGTACTTTACGTAACATAATTTCCTACCGCGCTCGAGTTGTTATCAGCTGATTCAGCGCGATGCCAACGCGTGAGTGTTGTGGCCGCCCATCACTACGTCGCCGCAGGCGACCGGACTGGATTATTCTTTAAAGACCATCATCAAGAGTAGTCTTCCTTCAACAATTTCAGTCTGATCATCGTCATCTCCTCTCGGATTTATTGTTATTAATTACCATTTCAATGATTTCATCATCTATGATATGGTGTGTGGTGAGAATATCGTGGCCGCTAACTATCCTTTCGTCTAAATTTACTAATTCCATTTCCTTTAATTCAGGGTTATGGACGATGTTTGCAAACTCCATCATCATATTTTTATCCTCAGAAACATGAAAATTTTTATATCCCCAATTATTTCGTCTATATCAAACCATAAAGCAGTCCACAATTTAAACCACTCGTGTTTTTAGAACGGACGGTGAAATGCTATTGCCTGCACGTGAAATTTCCCGAATCACGTCTTTTGGATTGATCTAGTCTATTTCTAAAGGAGTTTATCCTGCTCCATTAGCATTTGGCCAGAAATACTAAGGCCTTCACTCCGACGCAATATTGTGTATTCGATATCGAAACCAGGCTATCTAAAACAGCACTAAATCTTCTTTCATAGTTTTTCTCTCTATTATCTACTTCTGATCGTGTCACTTTAACAGTAAAATTTTAATGATTTTTCTCTTTCAGCTTCTTAATGTGCTATATTGTTGAAGATCCCACGTAGTATGTTTCAGTCAAACGCTTTACTGATGCAACGGCGTCAAGCTTTTTCACAACTTGCACTTTTTCTGCGATGGTTAACGTTTTGTGCTGTTGCCACAACTGTATGGATGAGACATGTTTTGCATGAAATATTAGAATAAAACCAATAATTTTATCAAATTACGTCTAGTGGTCAATCAAAAATGCGCGCGCCATTGAAAGTGGCCGATCTGTAAATTAGTCGTATTCCATCTCGGCGATGTCGTCAAATTTATGTTTACTTCAAGTTCCAGAATAATTCCAGTGTAGGCGAAGTACCAGAAATTAATATGTTTAAATTATTCTGATTCTCGAAAATAGGAAAATTAACGTTAGGAATGGTATCTCGGTATTAATATAAGAATAATATCTCGGAAGGTTATGAAGCAATGTTCCGGTAAAAAGGTTTCGGCATTTTCCATTAAGTACCAGATAGTCATGGCAAAATTGCCGGATTATAGGTGCTCCCGGATTAGGGGTTCCCGGATTAAGGGTGCTCAACTGTAATAGGCATTTCAGACCAGATGGAAAAGTATAAGGAAGGGAATGGAAGGGAAGGGTCTCCACATTATGTGTCGATTTCTTGGATGCTTTTGCAAAATGGCTTTGGGGTTTTTATTTTACTATCTGATGATGACATTTTGCAAAATTTTTTCAAAATTGATTATGTACCTTAATGGCAATCTCCCGGTCGCATTGACATTGAATGACCCATATACTTTGGATACTTTGTCATCATTATATTGCCATCCAACTGGGCATCTAGTCATGATCAGAGTTGCCAGATTATGCGAATCAGAGCCAAATATGTGAACATTGATCATTAAATGGTTGTGATACATGAACAATGATACTGGGTCATGCATAAATTACGTTGCCACATTATGGGGAGGGGGTCATGTAAAAACCTACACCTAGTAACGAGGGGGAGGGGCAGTTCATTCAAAGTGGCGTAACTGTTACAATGCACCTGTTTAAGTTTCTTACTCGTCAACACCATGTCATCCATACCACAGAGTTGAATATGAGAAAGACCACGTGGGGTGTTTCTTACACCACAAGCTTCAACTTTAACTCAATGTAACTGAACTGTTTCCTCTGCAATGTTGCAAGTCTTTATAGCGTCAAATTGCTGACATTTTAACTAGGGATGGGACATTCGAATCTTTGAATCCTCGAATCCCTCAAATAATACCTTCTTCCTCGAATCTTCCATCCCTGAATCCATCAAGTTTACCCTCGAATCTGAATCCTAAAAAATCCAATTGACTTACATCCACAGCAGATGAAAATCCTAGCATTCCTTTCAATTAAACTTTACCTCTACCGCCTGTGATAAAAATTCAAAAGCTAGGATTCGAGAGCCCTGTTTGCCCGATGGCACTCTCTGACACGACAGGCCAGTGTGTGTCATGCTGAAAGAGCACCGGAGATCAATCATCCACGGGAGCATAAAGGAATTCGCCATTGCTGAACATGCATCCTCCAGAGGTCCAGGCAGAGTATATAAATTTTAACCGGAAATGGCATGGCAAAGGAACCTCGCTACTACCCAAGATTGATACGGGAGGCAGTGAGAATAAAGAAACGTCCATGGAACTTCAACCGTGATGGCGACGTTAAACTCATCTCCGCACGAAATAGTCTTTCGTTCGCCACCCGAGGGAAAGTCCTCAAAAACACCCGGGGCCCAGGCTGACTCATTGCCTTCTGACATGAACGGGGAAATCGTCAACGAGAAACAATACCAAATACGGCCAAGAATGGTAAGGGCGCACTATGGGGTACCGAGGTAGCGCTAACTTTCAAAATCGTAGAAATTTTGAATGAATTGAGATATTAACATAAATATTTTTTATTTGAAAGCTAAAACCCCAAGCAATAGAGGAAAAATATGGATCTAAATAAAAATAGCTATTATATTCTGCAGAAAGTGTGCGAATGCTGTAATTTTCTCTAATTATTTTAATAGACTAAAGTAAATCAGCGAAAAATTAATGTTTAAAACAAAAATATATATAACTATTTTTTCTCATACTCATTGATAATAAGACTAAACCAAGTCTAAATAATAAATAATGGTTTTGTTATAAACAATTTTTTATTAATAAATTAACTGATTGAGGTAGTATTCACGTTAGAAAAATTTTAAAAGCAGATTTGTTATCTTTGAGAGAAACAGCAAAAAAAGCATTGATGTGTTTTTTAAATGCAGTAAATAGTTTAGCCACAAATCGATTTTCAATGTATTGAGTCGCGCGACATGATAATTGTGACCCAGCGTGCGCTGCACAATGTCAACCATAAGCTGAAATGAATTGCGTTGTAAAACGTTCAAAATCGTAAATCTCAGTCCAGTTTCAAGATATATTTAATAATATTATGTCGTTACTAAGCTGAGAAGTGTATCTATTGATACAATATGTTTTATTATTACACCTTTGCAATAATAACAATATCAAGAACAATAAGTCTATTAATAACAATTCAAAAATAATAATTCATTTACTAACAAGAAACATACAGTATCAATCCAAAGATAATAATTGAAACATTAACAATCATGGATATTTTTCCTCTATTCCATAGGGTTTTAGCTTTCAAATATAAAAATTTATGTTAATATATCAATTCATTCAAAAGTTCTACGATTTTGAAAGTGAGTGCTACCTCCGTACCCCATAGTGGGGCGGGGGCATGTATAGCCAAAAAATAGCCGAGGCTTCGTTATTTTAACCCTGATGATGCGGCCTGTAATGGACACAAAACTTTGGATAACCAATCTCCACAAGCCACGGCTCTCAAAAGAGACAACTGGAAACATAAGCAGCACATTGCATTCGTACAACCTTGTGCTCATGGCGTCTGCAATTTGCATCAAAATTTTAAAAAAATTTCCGCTGCTTTTTCTGCCCCATGGGTCAAGTGTACATTTAAACATTCCAGGCATTACCATAACTGGGCTTGTAGATTTCACCATAGTTCATGTGCTTTCCTTAGCTTCTTTGTTTTTCTCCCACTTCTTTCTGTTACTCCAAGTTCAGTTCACTTTGAGAGTCAACTTCATGGCTGGGAAAAGTAAGTCATTAAATCTGAAACCAGACTTCGTTTAATTAATGAATACGAAAGTAGTGGGGCAGAAGAGCATTATTATCAAAAAGATCGTGCAGCTAGCACTAGAAGTCATTACGGTAGAAGATATGACACGTAACTTGATGAAATTCATTTTGTAACTTACAATTGCTTGTGTGTGGCCTTGCATGCAACAAGAATGATTTTGATAGACTATCAAGAGAATATTCCACAAGAGATATGACAATTTTCTGGTTTACTACATTTTTCCTGATGATAATCTATCATATTGCTACAATAATTGTTGCCGCATTGCATTTAGAGCTCAAGAAAGTACGTCAATGTGCGGAAAGTGGACAAAATCAACGTTTAGAATTCCAAAAAATTAGATATAACATGAAATTTAAAGTCCTGGACAGTAAATGCAAGCACAGGTCAATAGTGATGGAAAATATTTTTAATAGCTATCTTGATAGTATTTATTCGCCAATCACCCAAAACACCCACAATATTGGTTAAACTAGAGTTAAATTTTTAGGAACTGGCTATGGAATGGTTATTTAAATATCTTTGGTAGTAACGAGAGTTCGATATAGTGAGTGATATTTTGGTTCCTGATAGCTCTCTTTATATATAGGCTCTACTGTAATACCAAAACTGGCTAGGAAGTACCTTTCAGTGCCACCGGCAACACTGGACTCAGAGAGACTGTTCAGCATGGCTGGCATTATTTGTGATAAAATGAGAAATTGGCTTGATCCTGAAAGTGTTAAAATACTCATTTTTTAAATTAAAAAGTTAAAGCAATAAAATGTTTTACACTTGTATTTGGAGTGTTTAATTCAATAGCAAGTGTAAAATTAACATTAGAATTCAAAATAAAATATAAGACTATGGAGAAAATAAAGATTTGACTTTGAAATTATACTTGGGATTCAAGGAAATGGTAAGATTTAGATTTTAGATAAAATTTAGGATAATGGTAAAAGAGATTCGAGAGAGAATTTCGGATTCAAGATTCGGATTCGAGAAAAACTGGATTCCACCCATCTCTAATTTTAACCCTCTATTTAACCACGGGTTAAATAGTGACCTTGCGGCAATGCTTTTCATAGCAGCAATCAGAAATGTGAGGAGGGGAGAGAATAAACATACTGAAAAACTGAAAAAATACTTTTGAATTGTGTTTCGTTTGCAGAGACAATGTCACTTGACAGAAGGTGGGGAGGGGTTGGGACTATGCTTGTCAACAAAGGGGGAAAGGAGGTTAAAAAACACTGAAAATGGTATTGTAGCTTATGCACAACCCCTAAGTCGAGAATTGATGCATGTAGCTCAATCTGTCTCACGATGTACCACAATGTAGTTTCGCTAACACATTTTTCAATTAAATGGGAAAATGCCATTACTCATGCTTGAAGCGCAATCATAATTAATCATTTATATGCTTATTTCAACCATTTGACAAATTTTAATGTAAAACATGGGATTATAAAAATTATACATATGAGTTTGAAACTTTAAAAAATTTCCAGGCAGCATTAAAACATTCCCTGACTGTTCCAGGTTTTCCAGATCTGTAGCAACCCTGGTTCAATCAAGCACTGGTTAGTTCCAGTTAGAGTTCCTTACATACAGTCTCCAACAGTAATCCTATTATTTTTGACCATTTCACTGATTTTAATTGTAGTACTTGAACATTTTTATAAACGTTTTACGATTGAATTTTCCAAAGTTGATTTTTAAAATATGCTCAGAACAGCCCTTAAGAAAAAGGACTGGAGAAAGTTGATCAGTAACTCTAAGATTTTATCAGTCACTGGTCTGGTCAACACTGTTCAGCAACTGGAGACCTCCATCAGTTATTAGTGAGCTTCCCCAGTTCTCTCTCTAGTTTTTGTTACTGGATACCTTCTTCAGTTACTAGTGAGTAACTGATTACTGACCCCTTCAGTAACTGAAGAGTGTTTCAAGAAACTGTACAAAGCTCTCCAGCATTTTCTTTAGTTACTGATCACCTTTCTCCAGTACTTTTTTTAAGGGAGAATTTATAGGAATAGTTTAGTTCATCAAAACTCACTTGAGATACAAAAATGTTGAAACAGCAAATTTGAGGAAAGAATCCCCTAAAGTTTCAAGCCTTTCTAGACTCAACACATCACCAGCACTTGCTCCAGTAAGGGCACTCAGGACATCAGCAAGCTCCGGGCCCTGGCAATTTCCATCATCTGAAATTACAAATTAAATTTGAATGGTTGCTTTAAGTGGGCACTACAGAAATTCGTTACCAATGCATTCCACCTCTGAGCTAGCTTTAGTTTCCAAGCTACATAACTTACTGCTAAGAAGTGCAAAAAAGAAAATACAGCAAAATCTCTTGGACTTTAGGGTTTGGAAACCCTAAGACTGCAACCATTAGCTTTAACTTATGATATAAAATAATTATGATCTTTATGCCATCATTATTCCATATGCTAAGTTAATTTTACTCATTCAATGTAAACCAAATTTAATGGAATTAACATTAATATGATTAAGATTTAACATTTTCATGGAATTATCTGCAAATTAAAAGAATAAGGTGTATTCAAGTTCTAAGGTCTCATGATTTATTTCTGACAAACTACAAGGGCAATTCAAGGAAGATTGAGATTTTTTTCACTTACTTCCTGAAGTGCTAAACATGTTTCATCATCACAGACTGTTAGAGCACACTGAAATGCATAATATTATTTGTTGGCTGCACTGCATTTGACCTAGGTTGGTGGCACTGTCAAAAAATGTAAACAGCTACAATTCACCTACCAAAATGGAGGCGACACATGAATTTTGTTGCAGTGAAGTTTCATTTAGTTTTGGGTGACAACACCACTGAAACTCCAGAAAAGCTTCAGAATGCATATGGTGACTGTTAGGTATTCATCCAAAATGCCGCCCTTATTTTTTGTTCTTCGTCTGTTACTTTTGTAGTTTCTATCGGGTGGTGCAGGGGAACTTTTTTTTAGTCTTCTTCATGAGCGATGGAGGTAACCAACCCTCTTCTTCTCAATCCGCCACGCAGAGCAGTTCTTCTCTCCCCAACAAGCTGCTTTTTGCTGCCTTGCTCACATGCTGCTCTCCACCGCCTGCCTTGCATGTACGCCTCTTTGCTGCCTTGCTCGTACGCCTCTTGCTGTCCTGCTCTCTAATCTGCTGCTTTCAACCTCTCCCTTCATCGTCCACCAGCACAGCCTACCTGACAGAGCAGCCCAGATCATGAGGAGTTCAAGAACAACTCCTCGCCCCCCTTTTTTCTTTTGCTATTACTTGTTTCATCACTTCTTTTGTTAATGTAATAAATGTGGGAGTAATCATGTTTGCCAGCATTATACAGTCCACTTCAACTCATTACCCCACAGTGACCATGATTAACCCCATGATGTGGTTTTTTGGTGGTTTAAATAAAGAAGGTGAAAATTTCAGTCAAGGAAGGTGGGGCCAGGAGAACTGCTCTGTGGCAGAAGACATTAACACAACTGCAGCCATTGCTGCTGCTGAGAAAGTGTGTGACAGTGCTAAAGGACCTTAAAAAAATTGCATACAGCAAGTATTTAGCAGGGAAAGCTTTTATAAAAAGTACATCCTAGTGGGAGGGGGCTACTTAAAAACGACCATGTAGAAATTAGTGCTGATGAATAAACTGGCTTAAAAAATTCAGTCTCTCTTGAACAGCCCTCATGCTTACACCAGAAAGTTTGTCTGTAGGTCACGAACCAAATAGGGTCTTGCTCTCTCTACCCGTCTAATCCTCCCTCCTCCACCAACTTCCCAGCCTGGCTTTGGCTCCACCCCTCTCCTCACACCCACTCCCTTATCCCTTCCACATGCTATGTAGAAATATTGTTGATGCTGTGAGATTGTTTACCAGTGACAGACATTGTTTTCTGAAAGCAGCCATGATTATTATTATCGTAAGCTATTTTACCTTCAGACAAAGAAGTATGGAAATGTATATGAGTCAGCATTGAGAATATTTGGTGAGTACTTTGACAGAAGTTAGTTGTAACTTGGCCAATGTGAAGGCATCCTCACAAGTTACCATGGAGATTCAAGGCAATGGTGCCACAAGGAGGGCATTACCATTGTTTCAAGTAGTGTGACTGTAATACTGTACATATAGAGGTCCATAGGTATAACTTTTGTATACATAGTATACCATGTATACATTTTATATACTTATCACATATAATGTGCACATTTTGTACACAAATTATTTCCAATCTTGGGCGACACAGGATGAGGTCAAATAGAACAGGAAACAAGATTATGAGAACTAACTATACTAGTAAATGTACATCAGCAATAGACAGAGCAAGTACAAACAAACAACTGATAGAATATTATTCCCCTAAGGGATTTCTAATAGTTTGGAACAATGTCGAGTAGCCACTAGGACACCCTCTAGAAAATTTATTGATTATTTGCTATAAAGCAACCCGCAAGACCTTTTCTGTATATTTTTAAGTTGTGTATGCCACCGAATTTTCATGTTAGTTTATTATTATCAATCCTTGACCGTCTAACGTTAATCCATATGCATTTATCAATTTTCGTGACGTGGTGAATAACAATACGCGGCTCGAAGTGAGACAAGTTAGCGCGAAGATTAAACATTCTTGCATCCACTTTAAGCACAATTGTAAGTAATCGTGAAAAACTCCGAAGTCTTGGTGACAAAAAGAGAAAGCGCATTCGTGATGGGAATCATCACGAAATTGTAAATCAATTGCGAATCATCGGCATGGTAAATATCATCGGGACAATGATATTTACAATGCTGAAGAGACTTGTTTATTTTTGAACTTATTACCAAATCGAACGTACGCATTCAAAAGGAGTAAAACGCCATGGTGGAAAATTAAACAAAGAGAGACTGACAGTTCTGTAGTGCTGCAACGAGAGTGGAACTGACAAGCTGATGCCACTAATGATAGGGAAATCTAAACACCCGAGGTGTTTCAAGAACGTTCGAACCTTTCCCTGTCAATACACAGCTAACTCTTCAGCATGGATGACGACATCTATTTTTGAAACCTTTATGCGTGGGTTTGATGCCAAACTGGGTGGCAAAAACAGAAAAATTTCTCTTTTTGTCGATCAATGTGCTGTTCATCCCATAGAACTTGTTTCTATGGGATAAGCAGCATAAGCATTCTTAGGTAACTTGTTTCAAGTTACCTTATACGGGTCAAATTCTTTACAGCGAACACAACTAGTCACCTTCAGGCCCTTGACCAAGGGATCATCCGATGTTTCAAGCAAAAATAAAGATTGTTTGTACAAACGAGGCTGGCAACCCTACATACAGCTGAGCTGAGATAGACGTTATGCATGCAATGCATTTCGTCAATTTGCATGGGATTCCGTAACCAAAGAAAACATCACCAGTTGTTTTAAAGCTGCTGGATTTACTTATATAGAGTCTGAAATAATGGATGACACAGCAGAGGAGGCACAACTGACTCATTTCCCCCCAAAAGAGTGGCATCAGATTGCTAGAGAGGTGAATTTCGATGAGTATACTGTGAGTGCGATAATAATCTTACTTTTTGACAGACCATTTCGATTGATGAAATTCACGAGCAGGAGTTGGTAGAAATGGACAAAAATGATACTGAGCAAGAAATTGAGAGAGATCCAGTCCCCATGCTTTAGCCAAAACAGTGGAGGCTATGGAGAACGTACGCCGTTAATTACAAAGTGTTGTGGGAGCAGACGACGCTTTGGATCTCCACGCGAAGCTCGACGCAAAAATACTTATTCTCGGCACAATAAATAAAAAAGACTACATTGGAAAAATGTTTTATGTGAATTTAAACTGTACATTTAAAAACATGATTGTAATAAACACGAACTGCGCTATTAATCCATATATCGATCGATCAAATGGTATCATACCAAGAACGAAGGAACGAAATGGGTACAGCCGGTACAGCTGTTGCCGAGTTTTACGTAAATATAAAATGTTACCTAAATTTTACTAAGCTTTAAAACAACAAACTGACATACTTACGGTTATTTTATTCCCAGAGTAAGACGTAAGAAAGATGAAAAGACTTGGCTTAACTTGGCCTCTCCTTATATACATTATAAATCACGGGTAAATGCCACCGTGTTTATGTAATTGTCTCGGGGAAATCTATGAAACATTAAGATTTCCATACATATTGTATATTTTTGGCAATGTCCCGCCCTTTATTAATTTTAAACGTGCAAAGAGGCGATCTTACGAGAACTTATGAAAATAATCGTAAATATGACGACTTTTCCTCATTACAATTACCCTAATAGCTATTATTTACTTTCCTCGTTAGCACATTTTCCTGGTTAGCACGTTCATTTTTTGCGGTCCCTACAAAAACGTACTAACCAAGTTCCACTGTATTAATACTAAGTGATCATTCTAAATACAATTTGTTTTGGGCCATTTTGTATACTATACACATTGTACACATTCTGTATACAAGCCAAACTTATAAATTTATACATATTGCATACAATTTTTTCGTAGGGGCTTCCATGGACTGTGACATGGGACTGCAGCCCCAAGAAAAACATCAGAACCTGCATATACTTTGAACCTAAGACCTTGGAACTTGAATGCATCTCATAAAATATTGGTCAATGTTACTGAAATCAGAAATGTAAGATTTCAATAATCAGGATTTATACTGATAACAAGCACTATTTTAATATTTAGATATTATAGATCAACCATTTAATTTAATGACATCATTCAAATGCCATTTTAAAATTCAATTTTGCCTTTCCAGAAACTAGGAAGTCAATCAATTCCATGGAATCTATAAAAGAATAATCCAGTGTGATGACAAACTAATCACATAAAAAAACACCCTTGCCATAAAATAATTTGGAAAGGTTCACATTTACAAACTACACTACACAGATTAATTGCTCCTTCACCAGGAACTTACTCTCAGGGTGGAAGCTGATGAAAGAGCCACCTATAGAACACACACATGCTCCACCTGAAATTTAGATGATATTATGACAAAATTCATGGTGGGTCAAGTTGCTCTGTGGCAAACTGATACGTAACCCACCACCGACTAAAACTGAGTTGATCATGATCATAATGATAGTTACAGTATTCCAAGTATAGCCCTAGAACAATCAAGAGAACATCTACACAGCTTTATGCAAAGCAAAATTGAAGAATAAAATTTCCCCAAATCTGTAATCTTAAGGATCAGAGGAAAAAAGGGGGGAAGGGGGATAGGAGTGGTGAAAACAAATTACATACTCGCACACTTACTCGTGTTACTATAGCAATGGACAAAAAATCGTCACGCACAAAATTAATAGGAAATAAAATAAAAATAAACAGTGACTCACACATTCGCTCACTCAGGTTTGTATACTAAATACAGTCACCTTTTTGAGTTCAATCACACTAACAAGCAGGGTTTACAAGGATTTCTCTAACACCAGTGACCCATCACATACACAATATACAATAACATACTAGTTAAATAAATAACAAGTCAAAATAAAAATGGGGATAGTAAAGTGATAAAAAAATAAAGTAAAAAATGATATAACTTTCAAGCACTCAATCACTTGGGTTTCCAACAATAAACAGTCACCCCGTGATTCTCATTGTCACATACACACACAGGCAGGGTTCGGGGATTTTTTTATTCAATTACGCACTTGGGTTTGTACATTCACCAAGTACAGTCACCCTCGTGAATCACATTCACACTCACAACCAGGGTTTACGAGGAATCTCCTTTGCCAGTGATCCAAGACACACACAGGGAAAGGAGCAAGGATGGGAATGGGGGAAGGATGCCCAACATCAAAAACTGACACCAGATGTTTCACCAGCCAAGCGGGCATTGTCAGAGAAAGCCAATTCGGGACAGGAATAGGAAATACGTAGAGTCAGGAGGGGAAGATTGAAGGAGGGGGTTTTCATTTTATGATTGGTTGGGTCATCAGGAGGCAGATAATATAGGTGTAGGGTGATTTGGTGAGGGAAGGTGGGAAAATTGGTTACTTTGTGCACAAAGAGAAGTTAAGCAGGAGGAAATTGGTTCTTGGTCGCTATTCATGGTTTTTTTTGGCAACTCTTCTATGCATAAATACTTTCATTTGCATCCAATAAATGGTCTGGGAAATGTTGAATAAGATTACCCTTGAATATTACGGCTTTTCTTTTTTTCTTCTTCAATTTCACAAGTATAGCCCTTGTTCCCAAATATGCACTGGTAAATTTACTAACCTGTGATGGTCATACTCTGCAGGCGATTCATCACATTTTCAGGTATTGTGGTAGGCTCAATTGACATCCATCCAGTTGGATGAACTACATGATCTTCATTTTCTTTAACCTCTATTTTGTGGTACTCAACAACATCCATCAAACACAAGGCATCAATATCATGGTCTAAATCTGGAGCCTCAAAATGGTCCACTGGCACCTGCATAAATAGGAGACATCAACATTGTATCCTGCAAGCCACCACAAAAGTGCGCAGCAGAGGAACACTTCACACCAGGCATGCAATATTGAAGAGTAAACAGCTAATCACAACACTACCGCAACTACTTTGACTGTTAAAAACACATTTACCAAAGGAACACAGTGAAATCCCCTGTGATAAAGCCTCCTAATCAAACTATGTAACACCCAAAAGGGTAGATTCCACATAAAGATTATACAAATGCAAATTTATAGTCACTTAAAAATCATGTAGGGAGATTGATAAAAACAAATAAAATCATATGTTTATATTTTGAGGTTCAAACAGACCTTTGTACACAGCGGCATCGGAAGTGGGGAGCAGGGGGGCATTCGGCCCCCCCCAGAATTTGCCCCGGGCCCTTAAGAAATGAGTCTTCATTAATAAAAGTTAAATTTCACTTGTTTCCAGCTTGCCTTTTCCCTTCTGACACATATTCTACCTCCTTCATATGCACTTTTAGCAAAATTCTAGTCTCTACCCCCTCCTATCCACAAATAAAATAACATTTTTTGCGGCCGCGTATTCATGTTTCGTATTTCCATTGCAAGAGGTGGCGTGTTGTGGTAGTTCTGGGAAGATGAAGATTACTGAAAAGGCATCAAAGTGAAAGTTAATGGCCAATTTACTGGTGGACACCGGCACAAGTATCACTAAGCTGCACGAAAAATACAAACCAAAGCCAAGTTGTTGGACTGGATCAAAATCGAATGGCATGAGTGACCATTAGAAGCGAATAACATTTTGATTAACGTGGTCATAACCCCTTGATTGTAAGATTGTCAAATAATAAAATTCAGCTGAAAACATCTAGTCTCATTCACACATTATTCATCAACAACAATGTCTTTCAAGAGAGTCTAGGTGTGATTCCTTCATCCTCACTTTAAATGGTGAAACTTGGTCAACATAGAATGGCTTTAACTGAGACATTAGTAAAGATGCTAAATAGTGACGGCCAAAACCAAGTTTTTTTTTTGTTCCAGATCCGGAACCGGATCGAATCAAATGGATTGAAAACAACTCTACAAGTTGATAAATTTTTTTAATTTGATCTGATGTTCCAAAATTTTTGATTTCAACTCCTAAGAAAGTAGTCATAATTAGAAAAAAAAAGCTGACAGAAGCTTCAATGATCAAACATCTCCTTGGTCATGTGTTCAATATGTATTTGAAACACACAGCTTAATACATATTACATCGAAAGCATCCGATATGTATTTGAAACACATGGCTGAATACGTATTACCTTGTGTGTATCCAATACATATTAAATACATACTTCAATACTAGTGATGGGTCGATTCCAAAATTTTAGCAATTCTGATCCCAATTCTGACATTTCGATTCCGATTCTACCAATACTGGTTCCGTCGATTATGATGCCATAGGCTCCAAGAAAAATATCACTTAATTCCAGGCAAAAAGACAACCACGTAAAAAACTATTACTCTGTGAAAGAATCAGGTAACAAAAGCATCACTCATATCATCACTATGTAATTAAAATATAATTGCTAAATTTCAGAACAGAACATACGTGGTCTGAAAAGTGGTGTTACCTCATAGGTAGAGGTCCGTGAAAGTGGTTTTATTTTTTGCTAAAATTCATTTTAAAACTATGTGATTTCGGTGTTATAGAAAATCTTGGCGGTGTTATTTTAATGTTACAATTTTGCGCATTTCTAGGCGTTTTATTATTTTTGGTACACATTTTGTGAATGCTTATACTTTTATTAAGCATTTTACATAACAAGAAAGGCAGTGAAAGAAGCATGCATAACTAAACACAATCGGAAACAAGGAAACTTGAACTGGGGGTGTGTCGAAATGATTTTTTTTTTTGCATTGAAGCTCAGTGGAGCGCCGAATATCCGACGATCAACCGCCAATAAGTAGCACCCCCTCCCCTCCTATCTTTTCTGTTACTTCCCCCTTTGCCTCAACTGCTAGCGCTTCCGTTCCCGGGCAGCGGCCGTGTTTAAGTCTACAAAATTGTTACATTAGGCCCACACTAAAGGTTTTCCTGCAACAAGTTATCCAATTACGCTCTCTACTGCGTCGCGGTGAGTCACCGGAATTACTGCTCGGCATTGACGCGTGAGCTTATATTTCCGATCTTCCACGGCCGTGTTCAGCACATTATTGTTTCAGAATATCTAATTCTTCAGGAGAGAAAGCGCATCATTCTAGATATTTCCGAGAATTTCAGGATTGATAAATGTGAATCGAAGAGAGAGGCGGTGATTAATTTAACGGCAAATTCCGGCGGAGACAACACTACAGTGCACGATATTACCCGAATGCGATATGCGCAAGACAAAACAAGCCAATTGACCTTTGAATCGTAATGAGATAGAGCGAATGAACGTCATCAGCGTTAAACAATGAAGGCTTAGACTTTAATCGATTATGACTCTTTACATGTGATTTTTTCGCTAATTCACGTAAAAATCGCGAAAAAGACGAAATTTCATTTTATTTCCCGATTTCGCGATATTTCGCGTTAAACAATGAAGGCTTAGACTTTAATCGATTATGACTCTTTAAATGTGATTTTTTCGCTAATTCACGTAAAGATCGCGAAAAAGGCGAAATTTCATATTATTTCCCGATTTCGCGATATTTCGCGTTATTTCGCGACATCGCGTCTCGCGAATTTCACGGATCTCTACTCATAGGTATTACTTAAGAATATTAACACTCATGTTTAAATTTAAATTAAAAGTATCATCTTTAATGGCTATCTTTTATTGAAAATATCTTATCATTATCAACAATACTGTGTCTGTGCCTAAATTAAGTGTACGTCTTTCTCATTAAGTGATTGAATTACGTGTTATTATCATCACAATCGTAATCGCGTCGTGCATCAATGCACGGCCCGCACGGCCTCTTTTACTGTGCATCTTTTTCTCGTAGCATCTCACAGTAATCACTGTTACATACGATCACATCATCCAGCTATAAAAATGACATCAGTTCAAAATAACATCCAACTGAAATAATTGCAAAAATATATACAATTTCAGCCCGTGATTACTCTATTATCACGGAAATCCGTTGGCATATCAACAAATAAAAGCCAAACGCCATCCGTACCTAATAGCGGTGATCTCGTCGGCTCTCTGCGTAGTAGCTATGGACTGGGACGATTTAACAACACCGGAAAGTCTTGGGAACACACGGAAAAAGCTAAGCTCAATGTAATAACAATAATAATTCTTATAAAACTAAAGAAAAACACATTCCCGGAAATATAAACATAAATCAGTAATGAATATTCATATCATAACAGTTCTCATTCTTAGTTTTCGTCACTGCTAGATTCAGATACACCATATTTCCTTCATGGAGCTCGATTTCCTGTTTTTTTTGGGCATCACTTATAATATGTAGTTTTATACTCACAGGAAACTATCGAAATTTCACATCAGAATTCATTTTAGGGTGAATAGCAAATTATTTTAAAATGCTAAATGATCAATTCGAACACATTTACTACTCTCACACTTGGAGCAGATAGCACGGAAGAAGGCATAATCTCTGAGCATACGACCATTGCCACCACATAACAAATTTTTTGTCGTGTCTTTGCAATGTAGCTTTAATGTGTACGCAAAAGGAGCTATCTATTACGTAAAAATGTTGCTACAGATACGTGATACCAAAACAAACTCCGCTTACGATTTTGAAAAAAAAAATAAAGACCCTTGCGGCAGCTTAGAGGATACAGTATATTTAAATACATATCAGTGCTACAATGTGTTGTCCTACTTACAATCTATACACGATAAATCTATTGCTTTGACAAATGGTGTTTCTGATTTGCGTTTCTTCCAGTACCATTGTACACTCAGACTTTGTTAAACGTGGATTTTTATTATTAATTACATATTTCGAAATTTCAGAATACTTTACAGTTGTGATTTACTACTAGATCATGCTGCGAAGACTACTATACCACTACTACTAGACTACTAACCATACTACCAGACAGAATGCGAAACTTAGGAGAAAAAACAACAGGAATCCGAGGGAAAATGGTGCGCGGCTTACACGAAAATCTGGAGGATTTCCGTGTAAGTGCGCCGTCGCCGCCGCCGCCAGGCGACAATAGCGAGAGTTTGATAAAGCGAGTGATTTTTTCCACTCATCAGAGCTCTTGTTATACAGAGCATCTAGTGTAATTTGAAATTTAAGAATAATTCACAGATGTAACAATTCACATCAATCTTTACTGATGAAAAATTTTGTAGAAACTAGCAATAGGAATTGGGGGACAAATTGTTACAAACAACAGGAATCTGAGAAAAAAAGACCAAAGAATCTGAGACAAAAATCCAGAGGATTCGTGTAAGCAATGAACCCCTTTTTTTCACCAGTGGGGGGAAAAGGTTTACATGAGTTAGTAAGGTATTTGCAATTGTCAATAGTTTCAGTTCACACTAGAAGATCTTGGAACACATCTTCAATGGACTTGTACGTGTCTTATTTTAGACATTATTTTTCTTTAAAACATTGCTACCAATAAAGGAAATACATATGCTCAAAGCGATGAAAACAACTCAAATATTGGACATGCAAAAAAAAATCACAATCCATTCAACCATAAATTATAACAATATACACGAGGCCACTCATTTTACAATTACACTTTGTCCTTATAAATGTTCTTGCTTGAAAATTGAGGTAAGTACATATATATCTGAAATTAACACTCACCGCAGAATTATTAAAGAAATTGGATGGCAGACTCATTGGCTCACACTCGGGTATTTCGTTGGCCTCCACTTCAAGTCTTCTCCATTTTCCTACCCAACAAAATAGAAAGAAAAATTACTACAAAGGAATATTTAAAAAATTGCCATTTAAACTATCATTAGTAAACGATTAATGATAAAATTGACTGTCCATTTAATTTTGTGATAAAAATATGACAGTTTTGATGAATATCTGATTTTTTCCTAATGAATACCTCTGTTGCCTGGTAAATGCAAATGCTGCACCTTAATTTTCATGTGTTTTTATGATTATTCCGGCACAAGAAAAATACATTTTCCTTTGTGAAGGGAGATACAGTAATAAGTGAAATAATCATGATTATTTGGATGTTGCTAATAGCTTTGCAATTAGTTAAGGATTTTATAAGCATTATTAAAATTAAGTCTAGAGAAGAAAATCCTGATACAGGAAAGGAAAAATAAATTCAGTAATGAGTAAATGGCAATGCCATTATTAGTGCAGTAACATTGGCCATAGTAACTTATGATAATTGGTACATTCCATGAGTTTTACAAATAAAGGGTGTTGCATACCTCTACAGATAACGGCTCTGCAAACCCTTGCAAGATCGAAGATAACGAGTTTAATATAAGTCCCAGAGCTGATCGGTTATCACTGATCGTTAGATTAAGGATCAATGTGTGCAGCCTATGAAACAATATTTTCATTAGCAGTACTCATTAAAGAGCTTCAGGCACTGAAAATCGTAAAAATAGCCTGATTTCAGCCTTTTTTCCTTTGACATTGAAATCGTAATTGAAGCATGTCTTCCATTCCCCGCAGGGATTCATCCTTATTTTCTACTATGATATCAAATTCAAAGACCTTAGGTGCATACTAACGTTGCAATTTATTATTTCCCGAACCATGTTCTCACTATTTTTCACGTGAAAAATTTTTCTCTCCGTGGCGCAGCTCATAGCCTTCCACTAATGTCACCCTCCACCTCCTACCTCCTTATCTCTCTTTTGAGCCATTCCACGACCAACTTGCCCCTTCTCCTCTCTCGTGCCCCACAGTCTCTTCTAGGAAAGCCCAGGCCGCCAGATTGGGGAAGGGGTATTTTGTTTCACAATCATTTGCAGCTGCGGTCTTTTTGTTCATATTGTGAGCGCATTTGACAAGAGCGAAGAACCCACCGAGACTGCCTTTTGAGATGGAAAGTGATAGATCTTCGAAGAAAAAGAAGAACCTCAAACAGTATGCAGGAAAGGAAAGAAAACATAACAGGAAATATGGAAATTTGAAGAAAAAATGTGCAGGTAAGGGAAGTATTTTTATATTATGCATATAAATTTTGTATTATTTGAGGCGTGGGTATCTAAAGCAATAAATTTGTTTCCAGATTCCATTTATGATATACTAGCTGAAGGGGCCCGTTGAAATTCAATGGGAGGGAGAAATATAATAATTACAAATTGTATTAAGAAATTTTAACATTTTTCATGAAGGTACAAAAACAAATTTGTGTTATGAAGTTAGCTGTGTTAGATTTATGTTTCGAGGCAAAAATCAATGGCATATGTCGGTAACTATGTTGTGCCATGGTGCATTGTTTTTATTAAACAAATCTGTTCTTTTTTGTGCCGCCATAATGAAGTGACTTATTTTACCGATCCCTTTTAATTTAATCATGATTAACTAGGGAGTTAATTCAAACAATTTACGAAATTTTGAAAAATATGCACAAATTAACAAATGTACTAGAAAACATAAGTATCACCATTATTTCTGCTAAAGGGAAAAAATAATCGTAACCAGGAAATATGAATCGTAAAATTATAAGGAAATACATAATTCTTTGTCAACTGAAAACTTTGACGACTTTGTCGCGAAAATAAAAAGCATAACAAAACAAACGTCGTACCTGAAGTATCATCAATACACAGGCTTCGCATTAACAGCAAAGTACTTTCAATTTATATTCCCGGCTGAAAAATGATTCAAGCATCGTCTGCTCCAGTCAAGGGGCAGGAACTAGCGGGCGGGCGGAGTGACAGGAACAACCGGGTGGAGGCGGGAGGGTGAAGACAGGCGGGCTGAACTCCACCCCTTATCCACACCACCACTTTTCGCTGTCGTGTGATTGGCTAGTTGCTTTTCCGCTTGCACATTTGCCGCCTATTCCGCTCCTAATAGCAATGAAAAGCGTTGTGACTTCCACAATTTTATTAAACGAACTACCGGTTTCGGCTGTCAAGCCATCCTCAGGTACATTAAAATTATTATCAGCAGAACATAGGTTTATATAGTCCGCGAGTGCTATGAGAGGGAGAAGGGTGGGGAGGAGGGAGGGGGTTGGCCGAGTGTGGGGACGAGGAAATCAGGAGGGTTGTTTGGAGGGGAGGAGGGGTGTGGGGAGGGAGAAGTGTTTAAGGTGATGAGTAATAAGGGGGATGGGTTTGGGAAGGTTATGTCATTGAGAAGGTCTTTTCTATTGAGGCTGATCTCCCGAATCTCCAAGGCATCCATCTTCCTTCCCTTTCCAGTAAAATGCAGTAATTCAGGCTGAAAACTGCTTCGGTGCCCCGTCTCCAAGAGGTGTCGGGCGAAGGCTGACGAGTCATCTTTGTTCCTCCAGCATGCCTTATATTCTTTCACTCTGCATTTGGCCAAACGGGACGTAACTTCAAATGCAGAGTGAAAGAACATAAGGCATGCTGGAGGAACAAAGATGACTCGTCAGCCTTCGCCTGACACCTCTTGGAGACGGGGCACCGAAGCAGTTTTCAGCCTGAATTACTGCATTTTACTGGAAAGGGAAGGAAGATGGATGCCTTGGAGATTCGGGAGATCAGCCTCAATAGAAAAGACCTTCTCAATGACATAACCTTCCCAAACCCATCCCCCTTATTACTCATCACCTTAAACACTTCTCCCTCCCCACACCCCTCCTCCCCTCCAAACAACCCTCCTGATTTCCTCGTCCCCACACTCGGCCAACCCCCTCCCTCCTCCCCACCCTTCTCCCTCTCATAGCACTCCCGGACTATATAAACCTGTGTTCTGCTGATAATAATTTTAATGTACCTGAGGATGGCTTGACAGCCGAAACCGGTAGTTCGTTTAATAAAATCGTGGAAGTCACAACGCTTTTCATTGCTATTATGGAATCCTTCCACTACGTGAAAGCTTCAAATTTCAATTTAATTTATTCCGCTCCTATGTTAACTTGGCTTAACAAAAGTATAACTGAAAAGTGAAAGCATTCGCAAGGTACGCCAAGGCAGGCCATAAATCGTCAGTGCCTGGACTTGATTGGACTTTAAATAATGTCGAGATGGAACAAATATTGTATTTAAGTTGTTGTTCACCAATAATGCCACAAAAGGTAAATACCATGCATTAATTTGTACTTTGCAGTGCAGCGCCCTCAAGAAATATCGCTTGTAATACTGAGCATATACCGTGGCAGGAGCTTCTTGGCCTAGCTATATCTATTTTCTTTTACATGTTAATCATGGGCATTTTGATGGTACATTGCCAATCACTCATTATTGCTAGATTATTGCTAGATTCTCGCTATATGCCATACTTACTATAACGGGCTTCTACTATATATTCTATTAGTATATCCCTGTGTCTTGAGAATTTTCTAAGAGTAACAATTCCTGTGATAGTATTTGAATTGGGAACTTGTGTAGCAAGAATGAAGAAGAATTTTACACTATGATCATTTCTTTAATCCACACTCCCATAACCCAGTTCTCCAATGATAAGATTCTACTGTTATACAAGGCATTTTCTTGTTCTCTGCATTTTTCTCGGGATGCGTCCGCGTCATTTGACAGTGAGACAAGTTTCGCTAACCTTCCTGTTGGCATCTTCAGGATGTCTCACTGTCAAACGACGTGGACGCATCCCGAGAAAAATGCAGAGAACATCTAATCAACGCCGCGGAAACCTACGAACGAACAAGGCATTTTCTTCACTGCACTTTCCCAATTAAACCTTCTGGCTGCCTCCCACCCGCTATGGATGTACATGTGAATGAAAAGTAGATTGAATGAGTATTCATACAATATCTATACTTCCTCTCTCCATTTCTTGCTCTATGTTTTCAAGCTTCCCAGCTGATAATACAAAACCTTGGAAAAGTTAATAGAGGTACTTTCCCCTTTTCTTTCTCAACAACATTTTACAGTACATTTGAGATTTATTTTATTTACACTATCCTACATTATCATTGGAAAAATGTACTCAGCCTAATTAAGGATCTCAGGTTTTCCTTGCATATTGATAGGAGGAAAACTTCTTGAGTTTCCCACTGGGTCACACCGTAGTTTCGCACCAAAGGTTAAATCCACCATTGCCATTAGGGGGGGAATGAGTGTTGAACACTCATTTGCCCTGGGGATGATGGTGGAAAAATGTCAGAATAAAACTACACTGGGACCCAGTGGGAAACCCGAGAACTCTTCCTCCTAACCGAGTCTCCTTCCCACTACCTGCCTCAATGGTGCTCACTACGTCACAGCAATGCTATAATGGTGTTCCCTGCTGGGGTAAGATGCCTTTCTGGACCTGTCTCCCTGAGAAACAGGCACAGCAAGGACTAAGTTTTGTTTGGCTCCCACTCCTTGAACCAACAGGAATGAAAGGCCCTACCAGAGGAAAACAATCATTGCTCCTACCACCACATCTCTTCTGGTCAATGAAACACACAAGCCATTCTTCCTTACCATGGTCCTAATTGATGGTATGAAGATATCTTTGATGCTGTATAATGTCAAATAAATGTTTCCTAATAGCTTTCTTCACTATTTACAAAGAGACGTTGATTACTTACATTTACTATAATAATTTACTTACCTCCAGGGGGACCAATATTGTTTATCTTTGTTTCCTTGCATATCTGGCTTCTTAATTCACTAGCCAGTTGCATGGATGAAAACCTATGAAGAATTGTTGGCAGAGTAGTAGCTTTCAACCACAATGTTGATGGGAAGAGACGTTTCGTAACAAGCTCCGGCACTAAATGCTCCAGGAAGTCTCCATTCTTCAACTGCATTTGCCGTTTGCTCAATCGGATGAGCGAAGGAGTATCATCAAAGGGTTTGGCAACACTCCTGAATTTAGAAAAAGTCAGCTTTGACAAAATGAAGATTTAATAAAGGTATACATTATTCAATGCACTTGAGATCATTGTATTCAGTAATTATGATTTTGCAATCCACAAATTACCATATTTGATGACATATAGATGCACTTTTATTTTGCAAAATTATGGTTCAAAAATCACTCCCCGTCTTTTATGCAAAGGTTCAGCCTTAGAAACTTACTATACAGAAATGGGACTGCATCTTATATGCCATCATTAATGGTACTCAATTAATACATTTTGACACTTGCTGCAGGAGTTGAAATTTAAGTACGCAAAAATTAACCCAAATTTATGATCAAGGTGAGGAAAAGAGAGGAATTTGCATCTCCATTCCTTCATCAATTCCATGTCACTACCATAGCTGGGCAAAGTTAATCCAAAAATTAACTTCGTTAATGTATTAAAAGCTACTCAAAAAGTTAACTCCGTTAATCGTTAAATCATTATCTTGATGAAAATTTAACGCGAGTTAAAGTTATCCATTAAAGTTAAAAATCTGTATTAAATTGTTGGCAATTTTGAATTATATGTCACTTAACATCTAGGTATTTTTAATGTCAATGAATATAATAAGAATTTCATGGTCAAAAATACTTAATAAACAGTATAGCTTAGGTAATGTAGACTTATACTCATGAGGTATGGAGTTTCATAGTAATTAACCGTTTCCGTCAGTAAAGTTGGACCTGACGCTGTTTGTATTTGATTGTGGAAATAGAAACCTTGGGATACGCCGCTACTGGTAGCTGCGATACCAAAAGATTCACTAATATTTTGCTGGCGTAGCTTTTTTGCCATTAGATGGTGAAAAAACTATTGACATATGAAGAATCCACAGCTCTTGAAGAAGCCTTAGAGCCATATTCAGAACCTCAACTACAGTCTCACTTCTACTGCTCACGCCGTAAAATCTCCATTTCGAGTCAAATTGGTGTGCAGATTCACCCTGATAAGTTGGTATTACCACACTGTAGAGGGCTATATCCATATCGAGGAGAATCTGAATACACTTTCGTACTCACAATAAAGATTTTAAACATAGGGGGTAGAAGTAAGACCGTAGTTGAGTTTCTGGGCCATATTCAGAGATTTAACTCACTTCTCAGCTTATGCTAAGAAGTAATACCACCTTTGCAGATAGTCTGTTCTCCAATTCGACTCATTGCAGGAATTTTAGTGAGTGAGAAGTGGAAGCGTGACTTTAGTTGAGGTTCTGAATATGGCCCTTAGACTTGGTTTTCGTTTTCCCGCGAGTTGATCCTGCCTTTACTTTTTCTTCAAATTGAACTTATTTAGATGGATGCTTTCTCTTCATGTCTTGTTTAATATTGTTAAGGGTGGTAACGTGAGCCTTGACTGTGTAAATGTTTTCGGTAAAAGTTATGTAAAAGTCTGATTGCAGTACAAACGCTGAGTTCTCTAAATTGCTTTCTCAACACAACTTCTTCACGAAGTTATTAAATGGCAATCCAGATGGCTCTAAACAAAAGTGACGCACTTAAATTAACGGAATTAAAAGTTAACGGAAGTTAATAAGACCGTTAATAGTTTTTGGATTTAGCTTAAAAGTTAAAACGTTAAGCAATATGTTAACTTCGTTAATTAACGATTAACGGATTAACGCTTTTCTGCCCAGCTATGGTCACTACTGATAATAAATCTGTTACACAGCTGTATGAAACAGGTTCATTTGATAGAATATGTTGATATATCAAAACTATCCTGTCCCATCAGACTGCTAGATACAGAATCTTTGGGTACAGCTATATTCAAAAATACATTAGATGATGTCCTGATGACTGAAACCAGTTGTACGAAATAAACCTTGTGTGGACTTTTACAAAGTCTTACTTTTGTTGTAATGCTACATAACTTTATATTAAGTTACCCCAGGATATGCTATTTTTATTTAGTTATTCCACTTCTTAAAGATATTGACAGAAAAAGTTTGATACATTGACATTCATTATCACATAATTTAGGTTTCTTTTCCAAAGCTTGAGATGAAAGAGTCATAGAAACAGAACTAATGTTATACTTATCATTAACATCTAGAATTTCTATTGCATTTCAAAGGAAAATTTTAAATAGAATGCATCAAATTCTACTACCTTAACCTGAAAAGGATTACCTCAGATATAAAAACAACACTAAGAGGTTTCAGTTCTGAAATCAGTCAGAGTAATGATTTGTTTATGAGGCAACATTTTTATACTTGTAGCTCTAAGCATATTTCTAGACACTATTTCTATGATATATTTTTATTCCACAACAAAATATCAAAGGTACAAACTTGGGGTGAGTGCAATCAATGCGGCTGGAAATTGCCTTCACTTCCAGTAATGGTTTTTCAGGATGAGTCAAGCTGAGCTCATACTTTTCTCTGAAGTAATCCTCAAAAGATGGGTATGTCAGGGAAGGGAAGGGGCTCCTTGCACTCAGGTCCTTGCAGACTTGGGTCACTACATAATGCTACAAGAATGATTGAGAATGAAATAACATTAATAAAAAATAATAAACATATTTTTTCCATTATACAGGTAAGATATGGAGGGAAAAGCAAAAACATTGAACAGATTAACCTAGGCAAGAAAAAGAGGAAAGATGCTTTTTGTCCAGAGGGTTGCAGCAAAAGATCTTATGAAGGCAACAAAAGGCCAGCTGCCAGTAGTTATAGCAAATTAGGAAAAAGCAACTCACAGAAAGCAGAGGCGGTTAAAAATTTTTATTAAAATCCTTCAAATTTGGCACATGCACATGAGGAATTTAAAGAACCAAAGGAGTGAAATTAAAATTTTAAGACAAAATTTTGTACCAAATTTACCATAAAAATTAAACACTGATATCAATTGGCAAAGGGAAAGATGGCGTCATTTGATAGTACGCTCTGTTGTAGCTCTTGCAATTGGAAGGTTGAAATCCCTGACAAAGTTATATCCTGTGATGTCTGTGGTAATTTATATCACTCTAAATGTTCTGGGTTGAATGACATCTGTTTAAAAGTCTTACGTGACTTCAACTTTATTCACTGGAAGTGTTTTCCATGTCGCTTTCAAAAGACCCGTCTAATCAATATGGCGGCTGACATCGAAGAGTTAAAATCAGAATTGAAAGCCTTAAAACAAGACTTCCCTACGCACTCGAAATCGTGGAATGAGGAAACTTTAGCTGATGTATTGCAAGTTCATTCAGTACCTCAAGCTACTAAGATTGCTGTTACACCTCAGGAATCACATGGAAAAGTGGCCGGTAACGACGTTCTTGATTGTTCCAACCGTTCTTATCCTGCTACAATTACTGACGAGTCTCTCAGATGTGAAGCCCAGGCAAATAATGAGAAGAAAAGTTCTCCCAAATGTGTAGATCTGAAATTTCCTCCTGCTGTGGAAGTTGATAACGAGAATGATGGCTTTGAAATTATTACACATAAGCGTAAGATTAAAAAGGGAAATGTTATCTATGGCTCCAATCAAGTGAAGAGAGATGAATGTGACGAATCTTCCTTCTCAGGGGTGCTGAGAAGGGTGCCTTTATACATTGGTTGTGTGAACAACAAAACAACGGCAGAATCAATAGTGAATTACTTAAAAAGAAAGTTTCCTTCAAATGAATTCACGTGTACAATCTTGAACAGTGGTAAAATTTTTAGCTCGTTCAAAGTTGTTGTCCCCATAAAACTCCGGAGTGATCTTCTTTAGAAAGAAGTTTGGCCCGAGGATGTACGTATCGGGAAATATTTTCCTCCAAAAAAATCCACCTCAGTGCAACAGTTTGGTGATGAAGTAAATAGTGCCCCCAAAACCGACAGTGTGAATGAAAGTCCGTCTTCTTCACCATCTCGTGACAGTGATATGACCGCTAACAGTGTTACAGCAGTTCCATTAACTGCTGCCGAGAAACCATTCACTAATCCTAGGGTTACTAGGAATTCTCAACTGCAGGTAAATAAATCAGATAAGTCCTTATGACAAAAAAAAATCTCCAAATCTTCCAATAAGCTGAACGTAGTCCACCTTAATATTCGCTCCATAATCAACAAATCGTGTGAACTTGAACTACTTCTGCAAGAACTCAAGTGTGATATTGCTTTTATTACGGAACACTGGCTAAAAGACAATGAGATTTCGGTGTTTACCCTTCTTGGTTACAATTTACTATCTTTCTATTGCAGATCTTCCACAAAATGTGGTGGAGTAGCCATTTACTGTAGATCAGGCCTAAATGTTCAATCTTTAAATTACGATAATAGTTCTGAAAAGGTATTTGAATGTTGCATGGGTATCCTTAAGGTCAACAGTCTAAATATTGGTATCTGCTGCATTTATCGTGCACCTAGTGGTAATTTTGCCGATTTTATTGTGAACCTAAATTATGCTCTCTTGTATCTCCTAAACAGAAAATTGTTTGGGGTCATTATTCTCGGTGACTTCAACATTGATCTACTCCATGACTCGTAGGAGAAAGTAGATTTCACCAATTTACTTATTTCACATGGTCTAAAAATTCTGAACAGTACCCCAACTAGAATTACAGAGCATTCGTCTACTTTGTTAGATTTACTTGTCTCCGATTTGCCAATCTTACCCAATCATTTAACTTGCTCCACTCTCCTCACTCACTTATCAGATCACTTTGTTATTCATGCTGCTATAAATCTTCCTATAAAAGTGAAAGTACAAAATTCTTTCATAAGTAAAAGAATTTTTAGTCATAGCTCATCCAAAACTTTTGTCAATTGTTGTCTCATGAAACATGGGGAGATCTTGACGCACTTGACACTGTTGAAGATACATTCAATTCTTTTCTTAATACTTTTATATCCTACTTCAATGCATCCTTCCCTGTAATAAAAGTTAGAATCCAGCCTAATAGGTCCAATAACAAAATGTATTCACATGAATTGCTTCTTAACAGTCAATATTTACGTAAACTGCATTGCATAAGTAAGTTTTCCAATCCAGCTCTTCGTGATACGTATCTAAAGGCTCTTAAAGAATTTAAAACCAAAGTCATTGTATATAGAAAGTCTGCTAATAATCATTTTATTAATTCCTCAAATAACGTTGTCAAATCTGCCTGGCATATCATCAAGCAAAACACTAAGGCCACTTCTTCTTTTCCTTAAGCAATGCAGGTGTCCTTCCCCAATCTCACTTCATCTGACCCTCAAGTAATTGCTAATAAATTTAATGAACTTTTTTGCCAACCTCCTGCTAAACTCAGGGTGCCTAATAAACAGTCCTTTTATGCATCTAGACCTTTGAATTCCCTTTTTTTATTTCCCACTGACTATCACGAGATTATCAAAATTGTCAACTCTTTTTCTAACTCCTTATCCTGTGGTCCAGACGACATTCCTATGTGTGTTGTGAAGGGAGCAATCCAGTCTATTGCCTCACCCCTAGCTAGTATCATCAATCTATCCTTTCATGAAGGCCATTTTCCCTCTCGGCTAAGATGTGCTTATGTGACTCCTATACCAAAAAAAGGTTCACTGGCTGATTCTAATAACTATCGTCCTATCTCTGTTGTTTCTGTCTTTTCGAAGATTTTTGAACAAGTTTTTCATAAAAGAGCTGTTGACTTCTTAGAATCTAATAAGCTGTTGAATGAATCTCAGCATGGTTTTAGAAAAGGTAAATCTACATTGTCTGCTTCATTTGAGCAACTTAATAGCTTGTATCAAGGACTTAATGACAAGCAACATGTTCTGGGTGTTTTCTATGATCTATCGAAAGCATTTGATAGTGTTGATCACAAAATATTATACCAAAAACTTATAAATGTGGGTATAAATGGAAATTCATTGAAGTGGATCACCTCTTTTCTATCCAACAGGCAGCAAATTGTTAAATACTCACAGCTCACTTGCAATGGCCCTGTCAATGCTAGATCCTTACCTTGCATAACGCACTGTGGGGTACCCCAAGGATCAATTCTTGGTCCTCTTTTGTTTTTAATTCATATAAATGACTTGCCTCAGCATTTATCTAATTACCTTCCTATATTGTATGCTGATGATACCTCTTGCCTTGTTAAAGCTGAAAATCTACTTGAGTTAACTAATGGTTCCAATACTTCTGTAACTAAGATGTCAAAATGGTGTGAATCAAATTCTCTATCCTTAAATATCAGTAAAACTATGTACCTTCAGTTTTACTCCAAAAGGTCGCCTCCACTCTGTAGTCCACTGATTAAATTGCAATCAACAAATATAAAACGCACATCACAAACTAAATTCCTAGGCTTGCACCTAAGTAAAGATTTAGATTGGTCAATCCACATTAATAGCGTCACAAGCAAAATTGCAACGGGTATTTTCATACTACGTAGACTGGCCAATCAGGTGTCATCGGATACACTTTTGAGGCTATATTATGCCAAAATAAATTCACATTTGTCTTATGCCATTATGTTTTGGGGTAATGACAGTTATTCTGATAAAGTCTTTTCTCTTCAAAAGCAAGCCATTAAAACCATGTGTGGTGTTCCCTATCGCTCACATGGAAAGCCCCTTTTTAAAACATTAAGGGTTCTTACTTTACCATCCTTATATGTATTAACATGCGCATTGTTTGTTAAAAAACACCCTGACAAATTTCCTTCCAATTCCTCGTTTCACTTCCATGACACACGTAGGAAAAATGATGTGCATTTCTATGACAATAGACTGTCCTTATGCTTAAAAGGACCTCACCATGCTGCTTCAATGGTGTTTAACAAATTACCACCTTCAATCAAAGAACAACACTCACTTCCGTCTTTTAAAAAGAAACTAAAGGAATATCTTATCGATAACTCATTTTATTCCATCAAAGAGTATATGGCCAGCTGACACTAGCCTTAAATGTTTCCTTTAATGTTTTATGAAATGTTGGATTATGACATTGTACACCTGTATGTTTTAAATTTTCTTGTGCTTCTTTACTGCCTTATTACCTTTATATTTAATTAACATGCTGCAAGAGTGTTTTGTACTCTCTTCCTAATTGACGACCTCTATGTCTGTATATGACCAATGGAAAGAAAATAAATTATTATTATTATTAATTGGTGTACATTGATTTGAGATTTTACTCTTTGTCATTGGATCCGAATCTGGAACCGAGTAAAATGAAAGATCCACGGATCTTTGGATCTGACCATCCCTAGTTTTCAAGTTCAACAACAATATTGACATAAAGTTTAAAATAATAAATATAAAACATGGTGGCATTGATCTGTGGAAGCCTTTCACTGAAAAAACCTTAACCAGGGCTGCTACCAGCCTGTGACCTAATTAATAGTGACTTTAGTGACTTTTCCTTGGTGAAATAGTGACCAAGTAGTGACCAACTAGCGACCAAATAGTGACCAAAAAACGACCAAAAATTGACTTAAAAGTGACCAAAAATATAGAATATTGGCCATCAAGAATGAATAAACATTTCCTACCTTCGTACTTAGGAGATGAGATAGCGGAGAGGAGAGGAGGAACACAAACAGGACAACTTGGGTTAAATACATGTTTTTTGAGCATATTAACATAAACAATAGAGAAAAAATACAAATTTTCATTTTCGAAAATAAAATTAAAAGAAATGAAACATTGCCAATCTCAAATTGTTCCAAAAAGTTCAATTTCAGCCCTTTGTTACACATATGTAAAATCTTGGGTTTACAATCTTACTACAAATATATAAAATAAACTCTAATAAAATACAATATTAAAATATTAAATAAACTCAGCATCGCTGTATGCCACACAAAGTTTCTCCCAGGAATTCTTCCTAACAAGTTCATTTTATCTTTGAAGAAAATAAAATTGTGATCATAAGTCATTTAAGCCCGAACTCACACAATCGTGCGGGTACATTTTTTATCTATATATATATAAAAATGAATGTGTGTGTGTGTGTGTGTGTATGTCCTTTATGCATTACTACACCATTCATCGGATCGCCATGAAACTTTGGGAAGTTGTTGAGTACATTCCCGAAAAGAGGACTACGGAATCGATATTTCAATATCGATACTTTATCGATATAATATCGCTAAAGTATCGATAAATAGATACATTATTGATACAAAATTGAGGTGAAATTATTTAGTTTTTTAAAAGGAATGCATCGTTGCAATATCGATACTGTATCGAATGTATATAATGTGTTTGTCCTTTATGCATTACTACACCATTCATCGGATCGCCATGAAACTTTGGAAAGTTATTGAGTACGCTCCGCGAAGGTTTCTACAAAATCGATATTTCAATGTCGATACTGTATCGATATAATATCGATAAACTATGGATACATCGATACATTGTTGATCTACAAAATTGAGGTGAAATTATTTAGGTGTTTTTTATCAAAGTTTTATAAAGTATCATTACAATATAGATACTGTATCGATACAATATTGATAACTTCATGCATTACCACAACATTCATCCAATTTCCATGAAGCTTTGGTTAGTTGTTTTGTTCACTCCATGAAGGTTTGTACAATATCGAGAATACAATATCGACACTGGAGACGGGATGTGCATCCCATTGAACTTGCAATTCATTGAAACACTCACGTGCAACATATTCAAATCATCCGGCATGGGACAAATATTTCAGAAATGCCAACTTATTGCTTGGGATGAATGCACAATGGTGCACAAAGCATCGCTCGAGGCTCTGGATCGATCATTGCAAGATTTCCGTTGAATCCTGAGACCATTTGAGAACGCATTAATATTGCTTGCACGACATTTCAGGCAAACATTACCTGTAATTCCTCGATTGACACTAGCGGATGAAATAAATGCTTGCCTGAAATATTCTACTTTGTGACGACATGTAAAGACGTTAAAATTATATACTAATATGCGTGTCCAGCTGCAAAACAATCGATCAGCTGAGATATATTGTATACCCATAAGAATAGTGAAATTAAACATACTATAAACGTGCGCTTTCCATTTAACCATATTGAGCCACAGCAACGCGTGGCCGGGTCAGCTTGTCAGAAATAAATATTTAGTGATACATCATACTAGGCACTTGAATGAACTGCATCAGCAATTGACATTTAAATTATTGTAAAATGAAGCACTAAAAGAATATAAAAAATTATAGGCATTAAAAAATTTGCAACTTACCTTAGAGCAACAAAGGAGCACGAAAAGGCTCTCATAAAAAAGTCACCAGCATAACCTACTGTAAACATATTCAACTAAAACCTCCCCTGTGCATTAGAGGGGAACCCGCATGATTTCTGCGAGCCAGTGGGAGCCAGAGATATAGCTCGTGGACAGATTAAAGAATTTTTTTCCTTACTCACACGATGGTGCGGGTCATGGTGGAAAGGGATATAGGACCTCAAAAATGAAAATTAGGAAAAGGGCAATAAAAACTTATAACAGCTCACAGAAAAAGCCATGTAAGTCACTCGACCGTAAATCCTTAATAACTCTTCAAAAGGAACTAGAGGAGACAAAAAGTGCAAAAAATAGCCAACTTACTCTTTCCACATAACTGCCTCTGTACCACGGAGTCACAACTTCATACAAGAAGTTTTCATCATCCACTTGCAAAGTATCTTTCTCTTCTGGAGAAAGATCCTCTACCATTGGTAAGGCAGAGAATTTCTTAACAATATCCCAGTCAATGATCCATTTTCCATCCGAGTCTACAACAAAAGTAAGCATTAGTTCCCTCAACAATGAGAAAATACTTTTCCTGAAGTAGGTACTACAGAAAATGGACACCTTAAAACGGCATGATATTATTAAAACCATTAAATACTGAGCCAAAACGGTGGATGATCACAGGAAAAGCTACAGTCCAATAAACACTGTTGAGCCTAGAACTAATGACAATGCTGCAGCATGTTGGCCTGGTACAAAAGCAATGCATTTAATAATTGAAATTTCAATAGATTCATCAGCGATTGAGATAGGATAGAAAGGTGAGGGCAAGTTGATTGAAGAGTGTAAGCAAGGAAGATGATTTAATATATGTATTTAGTTATAATAAAGAGACCATCATTCTACTTGGAATGAAAAGAACATGTGAACACCTTTAAAAAAATTAAAATAATGTAATCACACCACAGGGAATGTATCTGCCCCCTTATTTTAGAAATCCCTGTAGTTACTATCAGATAGTTCCCTCTAAAACCAATCGATTCAATGAGGTATGCAACCCTCATTAATTAACAGTAGCTTTTGAACAATTCAACAATAAATGGGAATATACAGAGGCAAACTCTTAACAATACTAAAGGATTAGCGTCAATTAGTAACACATCAGCAATACCGAAAGCCACCGAGCAGTGAGTAACCAGGCAACAACAGTTGCAGCAAGGGGTGGGAAATGATAAGAAAGACTCGGATTTAAACAATAGTTATCTCTGTCCACTATAAACACACAAGAGTCCATATTGCTCTGAGTAAAATATTCATACGTGAGGTTCAAGGAAAAGAATTAGCAAATATTCAGTAGTAACCCAAGGAGCTGATATCATTTTTGGGACCTGATGGAAAAGGAGTGAGTATTTGAAGGAAGTCATAGAGGATCTGGTACCCAGATAAGAAGAATCCAGACAGATTAAGAGATGGATGAAAAGGAGAGCCTGACACAAACTATGATCACGACACATGGAAGGATGAACTTTGTGCATGAATGGGAACCAGTACATATTAGTATCAGTGTCTGGTCTAGTGCACTCACAAAGTGGATTATTTTATTCCATACAAGGGACAATATAATTAAAATTAACTAGGTAAGTGAAAAGGGTACAAGTAAATTACTGAGAATCTGGTTTGCATTTAAAGTTGGCATGTGAATTGATTACTTGTTTCGAGGCTTGATGTGTAGCCAAATTAAATTATTTTTTTAAATTCTAAATGTCTTTTGTTATCAATCTGTATACATGCAAGCATTCTTTCATTGCCAAGCGGCTGGGCAAAACAGAAAGGAATAAACTCAAGGTAAGAAGTATGGAAAAGTGCTAGAGTTCGGGAGAGAAAGGTCAAGTCACACACATCACCTACTTCATTATTAAAATTCCTATGGAAGGCGAAAGCAAAATGGGGCCTGTTGTATACCAATTTTTCACTCCAAAGGGGTAACTTTTTCAAGGAAAACTGTACACAGATTGACACATATTTATAAAAGCACAACCTAAATAAATTTTATGAAGTGATGCATAGTATATGCAATAAAGTTATAGAAATCACCTGAAAGTCAGACTTAAAAAGACGTTAAAAAGACACTCAATATCAAGCTTTAAGTCATGAATTTCCATGATAATGTCCCTCAAATTGTACGCAGGATAACTAATATTCAAAACTAAAACTAGTGATGGGGCGAATCCAAAATTTGATCGAATCCGAATTCTGTTTTTTTATTGAATCCAAATCTAGAATCCGAATCTTGAATCCTAATCCCTAATCCTAATTTTCCTCAATTTTATTGAATTCAACGATTCCTTTTATCTGTAAATTGTTAAGTAATGCTTCCTTTCTCGTGAATTCTCTAATTAAATCCAATCAAAGCTGAATCTTATTCCTAAAGCGAATAATAAATGAATAATGGTCACATGTCCTCGCTCATTGAAATTAAGATCATGTTCGAGAGCAAATGTAAAGAATGGGTAATTTCAAAAGCAAAACAAAGTCTACTTTTTCTTGAATAAAATTGAAAATTAAATGAAAACAGATTACAAGTTTTGATTTTGAAAATGCAGCATTTTCACTCTGTCAGTATCTAATCGATTTCTTTTTTTATCAACCAAATTTCTAGCAGTACTGAAGGCTCTTTATGTAAATACTGTTGCTGGAAGAATACAGAGGAACTTTTTTGTTAGAATTTTCAAATTGGGGAATTTCAAATAATTCACAAGTGGACAAGAATTATTAGTTTACAATATGCTGCGTAAACATTTCCTACCATGGTATTTACGATTTAAAAGTTAAAAACGAGCATTTACAGTAAGTCCTCAACTTACACGGATCCAAGTGACACGGATCCAAAGTTAAGTGGATGTTCAGTTAGGCTGGTACGTGCTTGCATTTCTCCGTGTTTCTGTTGCCACAACAGATTCGACCACGTGACGACCTGTGACTCATTGCCAAGCACGCAAGAGTTGATGCCAAAGTACGGGTGTTCGGAACGCCAACTCTAGTTTAATACATTACATAATTCGATAGGTGAATTTTGATCATCATGATGGTGAAAAAGTCTGATGTGATCAGGCATCAACGTCTTTATTTGGCATAGTTTGACCTTCCCGCATATGTCAATGTGTAGTTAATTACATATCTACTCCATAGATGACATCTGTTGTGCATTACAGTAAAAAATGAAGTGGACATCCAAGTAAGCCAAAACACCACAACTTACCTCTCCACTTTTGAACCATTAGCAGTGCCGCTTTCACAGTGGAAATCAGCGACAATTACAGAAAACGCCATCTTTTGAGAGGCTGTTAAGTTAACATAATATGTACGACAAAGCCGAGAGTAACACAAATCCAATTTTTCTTTCACTGGATATTTAAATCTAAAATAAGAATAATTACCCAAAACTTCGTTTTTGCTGTAATGGACATCAGGCATCATTATGGAGTAGATAATTAACTACACATTGACTTACGTGGGAAGGTCAAACTACATCAAAAAAAGACGTTGATGCCTGATCACATCAGACTTTTTCACCATCACGATGATCAAATATAACCTATCGAATTATGTAATGTCTTAAACTAGAGTTGGCGTTATGAACACTCATAGTTTGGCATCAACTCTTGTGCACTTGGCAATGAGTCATGGGTCGTCACACAGTTGAATCTGTCGCGGCAACAGAAACATGGAGAAATGCAAGCATGTCACCAGCCTAACTAACGCAACTCCAGATCCGTGTTACTCGGATCCGCATAAGTCGAGGACTTACTGTAGTTCTCCGCCACTGGTACATAGAATCCACATGACTTGTATTAAAATCTTTGATCCATTGTTTCGATTGAATCTTTTAACCTTGGATTTGATCGAATCTCAAATCTATGGATTTGATAGGATTCGACCATACTTGTTCAAGCTCGTGAGACCTTTCTCGTGCCATTGAAGCTCCTCCTCATGGATTTTCGTCTTGTGTAAGTATGGTCTTACTAAAATACTATGGTACATGTGTGTATTTTATTTTATTATATTAGCATATGTAGATCCATTTAATGTATTCATATGTATATTATTTTATGTGAATTTGCTGAAGTATATATTTTATAAGTAGTTTTTCACAGGTGTGACCATATGGTCACGCTAGGCGTGCATGGGGTCAATTGTTTTCAAATTCGGGGGTGACTATTTTCTTATATTTTCTGCATATTTCAATAAAATGTCCTAATTTATATAGTTGTGCAAATTTCAACCTTATTTTTATTAAATAAGTTTATATTTTTTGTAGAGATTTAACACTGCAAGAAGCTGTTGACATTTTGGAGTATGAGGCTATTGATAAAATATACATCGAGCCTCCAGCTATAAATGGCCTCACGGATGAAGATTTTGCTGATGAGGATGATGGTGGTCTGGTTGATAATCTAAGTGGCCAACAGCTTTGGTGCCCTGCGGAAGTTGTACTGTCCAAAGCATCAACGACGGCAGCTATCCCAGATCAAAAGGTGGTCACAAAAATTATGCCCATGGCGAAGAAGAGAAAGAAAACATTGGTGCATCGGGAGTGGAATTCCACAGGACTGCAAAAAACTATCCCTATTTTTCCACATCCAGATTACACCAAATATCTCACTGAATCAGCTGATAACAAATCAAGTGCGGTAGGAAATATGTTATGCAAAGCACAGCATTAGATATATCAAAGTTTATACCCTTTTCCAATAATAATATGAAACTTTTACATGTTCAGCAATATGCACAATGCTTAAATTCCGTTATTTTCTCTCACTGTGCAACATCGATACTTATAAATAATAACTTTGTGAATTAAAAAACCATTTATTTCTGATTATTCTCAGTGACTCTCTTTAAAATAATGTTCATTAAACGGAAAACGAATATATTTTGTTAGAAATAATTGACTCCTTTCAATGAAAACATCCTGGACTTCAAAAATACACCACTTGCATGCATGACCTATAGTCCGATAAAATCCCTAATCTGGCATCACTTCAGTCTCGATTGTGCCAGATTAAAGATGCTCAACTGTATTTATAATATAACCTGGTGGAAAGCCCGAGAAGACTTTACCAAAATAATTGGCTGGGAAAGAATTAAAATCATATTTTTTGTGTATACCTTGCTTTACTTGTATGTATTACAGGGAATTTTACTCTCTAATTATGTCTAGCATTTTGTCCTGGCACTTCTGCAAAGCCTGACATTCATTTTAAAATTTTATATAGGACTATAAAATTGATGGCCAATGACTGCATAGATACACTCTGTTTCCCCCCATTCAAAAGATTAAATTTGTGGTAGGGGCATTGTTTGTGTATCTTTGTTTGAGTACTTTACGTAAAGAAAAATCTGTCTTGCAATGCTAAATACTGACTGAGCATTCATACAGCATTAACATTGGGATGATTTTCACCTACCATTTGTACATATGTACTTGAGCAACTGCAATGGGACCAAACTCACTGGGGTCAATACTCAATAAAACATTAAGTGGTGAACTGAAAGCCATTAATTTGTTATCTTTTTTTAGAATAAAATTAGACAATTTCGACAGGTGAGGATTATGTAGCACCATGTAGTCTTTGAGATTAGTCTCTGTAAAGTTAATGGCCAACCATTAGATTTAGACTCATCCAACACTCAACGGATCAAATTCTCTAGATTTAGGCCGTGTTCCAATTCGTCATTATGCACCCTTCAAACTCTTACCCGCTCTTTTCGATTGTCAACTTTCGGATGTGACGTCACGTAGTGCGGTTCCAATCCGTTTCAGAGCGCATCAAGAAGAGCGCCAGGGCCTAGTGCACGTAAGGGTATGTCCATGCTCCCTTTTGCGCACTACGATAATAACAGAGGAGATTCAGGAGACAAAATTGTTAAGAATGGATGAGGAAACGGATTTCTATTATGCAAACTATTATTATTTGACGTTTGTATGTCATGTGAACTTCATATATTTCGGGAACACGAGTAAATTTTTAACGAAATAGAGTAGTTCTAATGAAAGTAAACGACATGGTTGCAGATAAACTTTCTAAGGCGAAGGAAGTTATGAATAGTAATTTGTAATGTATTTAAGAAGTATTTTAGTGTAAAATGACGTTAACGTACGGCAGAAATCGTGCTCACTAAATGAAAGAGTATTTATTACTTTCTATGGTGTGGGGACTACGGCAGCGAAGTGGAACTTATGTGTTTTACATGCTGAAATAATTATTAGGTTCTTCTTACTCATTGGTAAATGAATGCCGGACCATCTTAAGAATTGAAAGTTAACTAGCCATACAATTGTATGTCCATGGATTAGTAATTGGCAATACAAAAGAAGAGAAAACAGAGTATTTGATGTAAAAAGTCCATATCCACGCATCTAATTCAATATTACTTACAGGTACGTACTGTTTATACTAATGCTCTGTACTTTATCAAGAGCAGTATAGGGTACAACTAATCATGCTCGTAATTTTCAATGAATGTAAATCTTTATTTACTTAGTTATTATTCAAATTTCATGCGTACAATCATTTATGTAAATTTCTCCGGATTTCATAACTCGACAGTATTGATATATTCGCAATGGATCCTACATTGATAAAATTTGTTTAATGAGAAATACACAGCATGTTAAGCTGTTCTTGGATATTTCAATCAATGCCTTGTTAAGTAATAATATGCGTTGTGAATTGCGCCTGTTTATTATTTTGGGCACCAACATTTGTTGACATAATCTTAACACCGTTGCGACTTCGTATCAAAGGATACGAAGAATACCATAAGATTACCAAACACCATGAACAACGCCTCAAAAATAGGGTTTATTATTACATGCAGAAACAGGACAGAAAAGTCGTTTACTTTCATATCTCGATTGTGCTTACGAAATCTCTTCCGAAACCACAGATATACACATCTGTCCGAAACTACACGATACATGCTCGTCAACTTTTTTGCAGTAAACACCACTGCCACAAAGTGTACACGGCGCTAATGTCGGAATAGATCAAGTAAGTGCAGAAAAGGGTGAAAGTGCAAGAAAGAGCGTAAGGGTGCAAGAGCGTAGTGCACGCCCTTGGGATTGGAACACGGCCTTAGAATGACTAGAAATTATTATAGCCAGAGGGGAAACTGGGTTGGGTGGAGTGATTTTTGTACATGCAGAGGATTTCAAATGAAAATTGGTTCAGTGGTGACATAACACACAATTACAATGATTATTCCCTTTTATAAGATCTTAAAAGTTATTTCTAAGGAAGAACCATTGGTAAAGTTGAAAGAAAAAGTAAAGCATAGCTCAAGTAATTAAATATTCTTACCTGTACAAGTTGGCGCTATTAAGTATGCATTATCAGTGTCACTCTTGTCAACGACAAAGAACTGCTTGCAAATATTTAGCAAATCTAGAAATAGCATAACATGGAACAACTCCAATCCCTTTATTTCTTCAGCTGAGAGAATCAATTCTTCTTTCCCTTGTTCTGGTTCAATCCTCACATCAATTTCACCAGAGCTCATGAAGAGTGAGAAATCACATACCTACAGAAAAGCAGTTTTAGTCACAAAATATATCAATCTTTCACTACTTTTACAACATACTCATAAAGTTGGCCAATAGAAATCAATACAAGGGTAACAAAATTGGCTGTCATTATAAAAGTGAGGAAAGATTTAACATATAAGAGAAATCATCAGGGAATTTTTATTGTATCAATGATTAAAAACTATATCCACAGTTTAGCCACAATGAAATATTTTAAATAATGTTATACAAAATTTAGAGTTTAAAAATTACAGGTAATACTAGGGCTATAAAAATATTTTTTGCGTTAGCTTAGTATTTATAGTCCATTTCAAATGAGTTGGTGTGTGGGAAGGGAGTGCCAGGTGGAAGGAGGAGCAAAAAGCTGGTCATATGCTCTTGAGGTAACCAGATTTTTAATCACATATTCCATAGACTATTGGAAATTTCAAAAGCTGCAAGTGATGAAAAAGGAGATACAGGCAAAATAAGGGAAGTAGTTATTTACCAGAGGGAACCAACAGCTAACGTCAATTACACTACTAAAGAAAAGGTGGATAATTGTATATAGTTAAGGAACTTGCCAAAAAATTGGAGGTAGTCTGCAACCCTGCATCAGAGTTGGCCTATTTTCAACTAAAGCCACCCAGGGGTCCACAGTTCAATTTACCATCCTCCAGAAAAAGTGAATTGAAGTGATCTCCACAAAACACTCAAACAATAACCCTTATGATATTGAAAAAACCACCGCAGCTGGGATTTAAATCCTGATTCTTGGGATGGGAAGCCAGCACTCTGGCCACCTGAGGCAATCCCCAAAATAGCAGAATATGGACATAGGTTGTGAATAAATATTTTACATAGATTACTACATATTTAATAAATCAAGGATTTTGAATTAGCCACAAAAATCTTAATGGAGTTACCCAATGACAGGCACGAGAGCAAGAATTCTTCCCCCTCAGAAAAAAACCCTCAGGGACCGACACCCCGAACCCTATGATTTGAAGTCAGGTTCTTCAACCAGTTAGGCTACTAAGTTGTCTTCCTTCCCTGTGGACCTCCAGAGGCTCTCTAGAGGAAGTAGATGTGGAGACAAACTCGAATGCATACAATGTCACGAAGCAGGCAAGTTAGTGTGCACTGCACCACCATCCACGAGGTTAGAGTCGCTTAAAGATCTACAGGGAAAATGTGTGCCTTAGCTGCTTAAAGCACCTGCCTGTAAATCAGGGGGTTCTGGGTTCAGTTCCCAATCAAGGTGAATGATTTCTCTTCTCAGTCAAATTCTTGCTATACTGTTAAATACTTTGAAAATGCAACATTTTGAATGCATGTGTGTGATAATGACATCCTATTAGTAGAGATCCGTGAAATTCGCGAGACGCGATTTCGCGAAATAACGCGAAATACCGCGAAATAGGAAAATAAAACGAAATTTCGCCTTTTTCGCGAATTTTATGTGAATTAGCGAAAAAATCACATGTAAAGAGTCATAATCGATTAAAGCCTAAGCCTTCATTGTTTAACGCTGCTGACGTTCATTCGCTCTATCTCATTACGATTCAAAGGTAAATTGGCTTGTTTTGTCTCGCGCATATCGCATTCGCGTAATATCGCGCACTGTAGTGATGTCTCCGCCGGAATTTGCCGTTAAATTAATCACCGCCTCTCTCTTCGTTTCACATTTATCAATCCTGAAACTCTCGGAAATATCTAGAATAACGCGCTTTCTCTCCTGAAGAATTAGATATTCTGAATCAATAATGTGCTGAAAGAAATTCAACACGGCCGCGGAAGAGCGGAGATATAAGCTCACGCGCCCGCGCGCACGCGTCAATGCCGAGCAGTAATTCCGGTGACTCACCGCGACGCAGTAGACAGCGTAATTGGACAACTTGTTGCAGGAAAACCTTTAATGTGGGTCTAATGTAACAATTTTGTAGACTTAAACACGGCCGATGGCTGGGAACGGAAGCGCTAGCAGTTGAGGGAAGGGGGGGAAGGAACAGAAAGGATAGGAGGGGAGGGGGTGCTACTTATTAGGGGACGGATCGTTGGATATTCGGCGCTCCACCGAGCTCCAACGCAAAAAAAAAAATCATTTCGACACAAGGAGGTCCTCCTTGGACACAAGGACACCTTGTTTCGACACCCCCCAGTTCAAGTTTATTTGTTTCCGATTGTGTGTAGTTATGCGTGCTTCTTTCACTGCCTTTCTTGTTATGTAAAATGCTTAATAAAAGTATAAGCATTCACAAAAATGTGTACCAAAAATAATAAAATGCCTAGAAATGCGCAAAAATTGTAACATTATGATAACACCGCCAAGATTTTCTATAACACCGAAATCACATAGTTTTAAAACGAATTTTAGCAAAAAATAAAACCACTTTCACGGACCTCTACCTATTAGTCATCAGCAATTCTTACTTTTAATTAATCTTGTAATTAAAATTTGACCAAATGTCCCATTTTGCATGGAAATGTAATCACAACACTCTCCTCCCACTATTGGCTGACCTTACCTTGTGCAGAATACTGCCTTAATTGGAAAAATGACAGTCCCTTCAGTTTTTGCAGTAGACAAGTTTCACTGTACTATTTTAATTTTTAACATTACAACCCAACAAATATTTTCATTGAAGAAATATAATTTTTATTGATTTTTCCCATTTTTTAGACCTTTCCATTGTTAAATTCCATTGTTTCAGGCGTGACTTCATGGAATATGCTTTCCATTGTTATTGATTATAACTATGTGGAAGAATTTACTTCCTAACAAGATAGGAAAAAACAAACAAAAGCAGTAAAATGGCAATTGACTGACCTGAGGAAGCTTCTTAGATGACAGAATGGCAAACCCTCTTTTAATGTTAAGAACATTATAAATAGCAGTTCCACGTGAATCCTTAGGTGAGGGTACATTATATACAGGCCTTTCAAAGATGTGATATACATAAGTAGGTACTCCAGGCTTTGGATGACTACCACTAAGGTATTTTGCCACCTGAAATGGAATTGGATGGGATTGCTAAATCATAACTGAAAATGAGAAAATAGATCTTCAAAATTATTATTACAATCATTTATAGTTAAGCTCATATATTGTTCAACCCCTGAATGATCAGCAGAAAATTAATCTCATGCTTATCACAGATGTATTTTTGCTAAAAAATTGGGTATCACATTAATCAAACACTTACTACACATTTAAAATTATTATCATAGTACTTAACCCTCTTAGTGCCATTGAATTTTGGTGGTACTAGTGCAAACTGCCAGCAAGAATTTGAAAGTTTTGTAACTCCTTGTGAAAAATAAATAATATGAAGTTACTTTTTAGATATGAATGTAATGTTTTCTTATTTAACTAAAAATTGATTAATTGTTGTTAACCGTATTCTTATACATTGCATAAATATTAAATGTAATTATTACAACAAAAAGAGTTTAAACATTAATTTGCTCCTCGAGCTGATATATTGGCTCATGGCACTTTTCACCCATGGAGCAAAAGCTGATATATCGGCCCATGGCACTAAGAAGCTTAATAATAGGGATGAAATGATCCAGGTTTTTCTTTGATCTGGTACTGGATCCTTGCCTAGGTTTCGGGTCCTTAGTTTCATAATTCTTTTTTCCGGATTCTGAATATTAATTCATTTATAATAATAATAAGGTTATTTGTCCAGCAGACACAATGCACAATATTAGAAAATACATACGTCAGGTGTATAAGACACATCAAAAGTAAAGGCAATAGTAAGACAAAATAAAGATACATCAAATTGTAGGTACACACTTAGATAAGTATTCATTTACACTATAATAGAACTTATTGACCAGATAATCAAATAACATTTTCTTGAACAGTGGAAATCTTTGGTACGTAGGTTTTCGCAGCGAAATCCATCGTCGTCAGAGGCTTTCGGGTGCAGCTGCGTATAACGCATTGTCGGCGTGCGAGCATTCACGGCCATTGCAGGACGCATCATCAGGCAATGATAAAATGTATTGTAAAGTTGATGTCTTATATATCTCCATCCCTCCCACCCTTTTCTCACTAATTAATGATGACTGTATGACCTTTTGTGTATATTGTTCACACAAAAAAGTATATATAGACTCGACTTTGAGGCTTGATATCCCAAAAAAGGAAGAAGCAAAATTCCTAGAGAACATGTCAGCATGTATATAATGCGTGAACAACAGGCATCATATATGGAGTAGATAATTAACTACGCGTCGACTTTTCGGGAAGGTCAACTACACCGAAAAAAGACGTTGATGCTCGATCACATCAGACTTTTTCACCATCACGATGATCAAATATCACCAATCGAACCATGCAATGTCTAAAACTAGAGTTGCCGTTCCGAACACCCATAGTTTGGCGTCAAGTCTTGCGCCCTAGACAATGAGTCACGGGTTGTCACGCGGTTAGATCTGTCACGGAGACAAACGCGGAGAAACGCACGCATGTCACCAACTGAACATCCGCATAACTCCGGATCCGTTTAACTCGGATCTGCGTAAGTCGAGGACTTGCTGCAGTTCTCCGCCGCTGGTACATAGAATCCACACGACTGGTATTCAAATCTTTAATCCATTGATTCGATTGAATCTTTTAACCATGGATTCGATATAATCTCGAATCCATGGATTCGAAAGCATTCGACCGAATCTTCGAATCCCTGCCGCAACCCTATTTTTACATCTGGGCAACAATGCTTTAAAATGCAGTAAAAAGAAATATTGCAAGCTTATTTTCAATAATGTTAGAATTATTTGCCGAAATGTAAGATCCTAGTGATGCCTATTGCATCACACTCGATCCAGAAATATTTAAGTGCGATTATATAAAAAAGACTTCCGAATATCACATCATTATCATCGCTCAACAATTTAGAGAAATTTGAAATTGTTAAACGATCACCGATCTGGTGAACGATCAGTGTTCACCCGATATTGTAATTTTATATGATTTGACAGATTTTAAATGTTCCCCACTGACCTCATGCTCTTGTATACCTTATTATTCGCCAGACCTACAAGTGCAGTAAAAATTTGCATTTTTTTCAATAATTCATCCGAAACATAATGAAATCATGTTGCATCGTTTTATGGTGGCATTTTCGTGTTATGTCACATTGTGTCGATAAAGCTATTTTCCTGGACCCCTACTCATACAATACTTGCCTTCCCCATTCTTCCTGCTTACTTTTCCCTCGACGATTATCTTCATTAGGCCATAGTGTCTTAAGATGTGGATGATTTAGTTGTCCTGCCTTCTATTTAGGGTTCAGCAGACCTCTTTTCTCCCACTCTTCTTAAGACTTCTTTGTCATTCAGTTGATCCATTTAATCTTCATCATTCTTCGAAAGTACCACATTTCAAATGCTTCCAGCCTTGACTACAATGCTGCTGTTATTGTCCATGCTTTGCTGCCATATGATGATCCAGATGTATGTTTTAATTGTTTTCTCACTTCCATGCTTGTATTTGCAGCTATAAGCAGGGTCTTCTTTTGCTAAAATGCCCTTTTCGCTTGCGCAATTCTACTGGCAATTTTTCTTTTACTTCGTTCATCGCTAGTTACTTGGCTTCCCAGGTAAAAGAACTCTTCCACCTCCATTTTCTTGTTTTCCTAGTTTAACATTCGTCCTGACTTCTTTTTTCCTACTGCATACCAATACCTTAGTTTTCTTTTTATTGATCTTCAAGTGATATCTGGCCAATATCCTTTCCATATTTCCTGGTGCCTTCTTTAAATCTCCTTCCGTTTCATCCGTGACTGCTATGTCATCGGTGAATCGAAGCATGTTAATTGTCTCCTGTGGATATTCACCCCCAGAGACTTTCCTTTGACTTCTTGGATGGCTTTCTCGATGTAGACATTGAATAATACGGGAGACAGTGCACAGCCTTGTCACTATTTTCTTTATACTTGCTTCTCTCTTGCTGGCTCCTGATTTGATTGCAGCTACCAGGTTTTTATACAAGCTGTATATAACTCTTCCGTCATTGTATAATATGCCAATTTGTTTGAGATTCCTTAACATCAAAGCCCAATCCACATTGTCAAATGAGATGAAGCAATGAGAAGAATCTAGCAATGAACAACGGTAGATTCTTCTCTCTTCTGTATAAGTCGCCTGAGGGCCAAAATCGCTTTTCTTGTGCCCTTGTTTCTTCTGAACACAAATCGGTCCTCATCCAGAACTACTCAGCCTTTCGTTCTATTCTTCTATAGATGATTCTTGTCAATATCTTTGAGGCATGTGTCATCAGGGTTATGGTCCTAAAATGTTCACAGATCTCTACCCTCTTCCTTTTGGCAATGGGAATGATGCCATTCTTCTCAAAGTCCCTGGGTATCTCTCCTGTAGAGTACATGTTGCAGATGGTTTTGTACAGCTGAGTAAATGCCTTCTCTCCCACATTTTAAATTAGTTCAGCAGGAATATCATCTATTCCTGAAGCCTTACATATCCTCAGGTCCCTTACAGCTGTGTTAATTTCTGATCTTAACCCTTTTACTGCCAGAGGGCCGATATATCGGCTTGCTTACATTACATATTTGTAATATTATATTTTCTTCAAATCAGATACAGCAAGAATGCTTTTCTCATACTCATAAAAATTAAAATATATCATCAACATTGAGAAAAATACATAATTCATACATTAAAATTAAGTGCTTCAAATATATCTAAAACTCATAATCTTACAATTTTCACAGAAATGGGCTCGGCAGTTTTCGCACTGTCTACCTTAAAGGGGCTGGCAGGAAAAAAGGTTAAGATTGGGGCTCGCAAATCATCCTTATTGACTTCATTTTTCTCTTCGATTACTTTCACTCTAAGATTGCTTTCATTGTACAACTCTTCCAAATATTCCACCCATCTCTTCACTTTATCCTCATGTTCAATTTAGAGCTTCCTCATTTCCATGGGCGAGGTTGCTTTGTACATCTTCGTATAGATCCTTCATCCATATTTCCCTTGCTTTTCTCACTTTATGGTTTATTTAATTCCTAATACTTTTGTAGCAAAGTTGCCCTTCTTCAGTTTCCACATGTTTATATCACAAGTCGAGAATAATAAAATATAGAAAATTTAATTAGACATGAGTGAGTACTTGAAAACCTCAAATAGTAGAAGGTATTCGATATTCAAGATCTCAAACAACTAAGTTAAAAGAAAATGTTTGAATACCTTGAACATCGCAACATACAGTGCCATATTTGGTGCGTTGATGAACTACATCATATGTGCTGCGAGAGGACAGGAGATTAAGTCAGTTGATGAGTTTCACCGTATAATTTATGGTAGAAAGACAAAATTTTCAACTAATGGATTTCTGGTGAAACTGTTCTCTTTTCCGGCAAATGTGACAAAACTGGTCACCACTGTTCAAGATTCAAAATCATAGGAAGCAATGAAAATACAAAAAAAGTGAGTATTCAATTATCAGGTTTGGAAATTGAAGATGATAAAATTTTTGATAGGTACAACGACTGAAAGAATAAGTTAAAACTATGATAATGATCACACTTCGCGACGTGTAGTACACCATCTCTCATTGTTAACAACGCTGATCTCACAGGTTCACTCGAGTCTGGAGAATGTAAGCTACCCACATGGCATTTTACTTTTTTTCCTCGTGCATTGATTTTACTCTAGTGGCACAGGAAAAAAAGGTTCAATTTATTTGGTGACCTGAGTTACACTACCTCTTCTTGTCAGTGTCTAGCACACCTACATTCCATTCGCGGGGCTCATTGATTGCTAAGCAGCAACACTGGAAAATCCCCATTCCATATCCCAATTTAGTATATTTGGATCCGAATTCAGTAGCCAATGAAACCTAAGATCCATGAATCTTTGAATCTGACAGATCAGAGTCCCTAATTTTTTAGAGATATGTATACTTGTAAATCTAATTTAAACTATATAAAAGTATAAACAGTGAGTATATATATATATATGTATATAGTTCCACTTTGGATATCATCTTCACAGAAGTTCCGATGATATCAAGTTAATCTAAAAACTTGACTTGATTGATTGTAAATGGTGCACCGATAAACAATTTAGCAGTTCCGTTAGAATGTAATTTCAGCAGCATTTTACTAAAATGTCGTGCATACAAATGAATTCAATTTGAAAATGACATTACGTACTTTCCCCCAGTAACTCAAAAGTGAAAAAAATTCAACGGCGAGAAAATGCTATGGCAAACTATTGCATGCCGGTAAATTATGCGTGTGACGTGACACACTTTCCTCTACCTGCCACTAGGTGGTGCTATGGACGCTTCCAAGCAGATGCTGCACTTCGTTAAAGCTTATTATTAACTAGTATCGGACGTATATTTATTCAGTTAATTCGTTATGATTAACTTTTATTCATTCACTTAAAATTATTTATGCAGTAGATTCATTTAAAAACAGTTTTCATAGTTCTGAAAGTACCATGAAGTAGGGCCATCGTCACGCAAACTTCACGTCATGCTTCACAGTAGCAGAAGGCTCCACAAGCAGGATGATCTGGAGACTATAAAACGACTATTAATACCATGTTTAACAGTGAAGACTTTTCAAACTTTGATAGTTTTCACAGGCTATTATTAATACACATATATTCATTAGAGCTGAGGGGCTCAGAAATACAATGGTAAGTTTAGGAGACTAATATTTCCTATGCCTCGCGACGTAAACTACTTACCTTTTACGTCAGCAATAAGGCAGCACACCCTGCCATTTCTGAGCTTTTTCCAATGGTCTTAAAATTAACGTTTCATTCTCTAGTAAACTGGGATTTCTCATACTAACTTTTTTCTGTAAAATGAATACATTTATGGTGGGGCACGAAAAGCAATTAATGAAGTCTGTTTTCGAAGGAAACTACCCTATTTGAAGATGGTAAAATTTTTGATGCCATTGCTCAAAGAAAAAATTTAACAGTGATACAGATCGAATTTCGTGACCTGCAGTACACTAGTTATTGTTGTCCGCCCGAGTCCGGCGAATGTAGGGCACCCACATGGCATTATACTTTTCTTTGCTGAGTATTCTTATTTCTTTGATATTGGGTATATGGAAAAAAAGCCAAAACTTGTATTTATTTATTTAAAAATTTCATCTAATTCCGTAACCTAAGTTCTTGTCAATATCTGCCATATTTTCCATTTATGGGGTACTTTAATCACTAAGCTGCAAAATTTTTAAATCTCTGATCCAGATCCTATTTTACATTTTATCTTCACGTGTCATTTTGGATCCGAAATGAAAGATCCATGGAGCTTTAGATATGACAAACCAAATTTTAAAAACTAAACTATCAAAACCAGTCAAAAAATAAACTTATCGTGAAAAAAAGTGTTCAACATAGATTTTACAATCCCATTACTTTCAATCAGTTAAACCACACTTTAGTGTAGTGTGAATTTAATGTTAGTGTAGTGTAAATGTGACCCATGCTCACTCTAATTAAAATACAGTAACTTAAACCTAGAAGTTGAAAGTGCATTAAAGTGAAAAGAAAGTAAGCTAAAAAGTATTCAGTGATTCAGTAATGTTGCCGGTTATTTTTTGTGCAAAGTAAAGCACAGCCAGGTTCAGAGCACAGATTCCTTCGAGGTACTGGGTGGTCTCTACAGTCTCTCCTTGCCAAAATAGTAATGCACACGTAAATACTTCAAGAGATAAATGTAATCATTAAGTGAACAACTTCAAGTAATTCATCTTCTTATAAATCATAATACTACAAACGTCAAAAAAATGACTGATGTGAGTGATACAGAGATTTATTCCCATCAAAATGTTGCCAACACATTATGTCAACAGACTTTTGGCATTAAGAATTTTAAGAGTTGAGATTTCCCATAAGAGTCTATAACTCTTATGGTAAATCTAATTATATAACTAAAATATACACATGCAAAAAAATGGATATGTTACCAATTATTTTGCATGCACAAGAGGGATAGAGATTAAGGGACACCAAGTAAGTATCTAAAAAATGACAAAGATATAGTACATGAGAGTCTCCTCAATTGTCTGTAAAACAAAAACAAATAATAATGCATAAATCAGGTCTCTCAGGAGTGAAAAGGTCAACCTCCAGAGTAACAGCTGAATTGTTTTTGGAAAAGCCTCCACTGTGCACACCTGTATCAAGGTTACTTGGATTTCTCACTATTAACACGCATGTAAATTTCATTCGGAAAAAGCAAACTGATAGACCAATGTTTGCATTATGGATAAATAACTTTACCTTTTAGTCAGCATTCATCAAAAAAGTAATTTTGTTGCATGGGTCTCATTAATTAATGTTAACTCATAGAAGAGAATGACTCAATGAAATAGTAAAAGAGGGAGAAATTGAAAACTAGAGATTTGTTGGTCCTGAGCAATTAAGACTCTAACCATTTACTTTCAACCTAGATTAAATACAATTTTGAGTATATGAAAAGCCTTTTCAACATTTCACTACAAGTATTATTACAGTCTAAATATATCACCAAAAACCCATACCTCTCTCTGATACACTCTTTTAAATTTCTTGGAACCAGGAATGCCAACAATTTCTTCTTTATCAATCCAATTTGGAAAAAGGTCACTATCATCCAGTGCTTCTGGTTCATGACACACAGGAAGTAGGTCATTCTTTCCAAGTTCCCCTCTTCGGTGAAGAATTACACTAGCAATGAGTGCCACTGATCTCTTTGCAAAACGCTTGTTATGCATTGGAATACCCTAAATTTGTTAAGAGAAATAAGTTTTAAGTAAAAAATTAACCAAGTCTTTCACTCACATGCAAGTCTGATCTTGTGACCTCTAGTTTACTCACATCCTAATATAATTATATGATGACAAAACAAAAAAAAACTCTTTCTAATTAGACCAGATCCCAGTCATCTAAATCATGTTGTTTTCCAGCAGTTGCATTGAGTCTACACTGCCAGTGGGATGTTAATTAGATAAGATGACAATTACTTATCAACATTGAAGTTTTGACTGCATTTAAATCCACCATTAAAGGCATTGCACGCCTGATAGCTTTATGTCTCAAAATCACTTTCACTTTACTTGATTAAAAATATGTACCATAAAATGGAATCTTTAATTATATGTACCTTGATAATATTCCTTATAGGAGCATTTATAGGAAGTTGAAGATATGCCAGTTTCCTTCTTGAAAAATTCACTAGTTGTTCGTTAATACATCTCAAAGGGGATGATCTTGGTGTTAAATGGTCTTCTAATACCCACATGGGATAAAGCTGAGTAAACTTATCTTGAGGCAACAGTGAACAATACCTATTGAAAGTCATAAATAAATATTTAATGAGAACATTCAAGTGACTGAAGGTAACAATTGAGTCTCAAACGGAAATTAACATTTTCAATAACACAATTTGCTAAAAACAAAAAAATCACTACTATAAGAGTATATTTCTAATCCCTACCAGCTGCAGACAGGGTTGCCACCCAATCAGTTTTCAGCTGTACAGTTCAGTGTTCAACTTTTTAGCTCATAAGTGATACAGAAATGTTTGGTAAAATTTGAACAAACACTTTTCTCAAATTTTTGCATAATACTGTGTACGTTAACATAGAATTCATTTTTACTGATAACTACATGGAATTAAAACGATACAAAAGATACACTTTATTGTTTTGCATTTCAATTATGATCTAAATCAACAATTCAAATCGATAAACAGCACAAGATTGACTGGAAAAATTCATTTCACCATTCAACTGTAACCATAAAAGTTCAAGGAAGAATGAAAGATCCCATGGGTTAGAGTCCACAATAAATTTTAGTGGATATCCACTAAATATTGTGGATTACAAAGAATTACTTAAAACTATTACGTTGTGGTCTTGTGAGGTTTAATGATACTTTCCAATAAGTGATTAAATACAATTATAAATTCAAAGTAAATTTAAAGATGTAGATGGTGTTATCGGCCTAGACATGGTGTAAACGATTCATTATAATAAGAATGAATAAACTTGATTTTTCCACAAATTTTATTACTTTCCACTACCCAGGTTTCGACGGTTAAGTCATCATCAGGTGAATAACAAAGAAACAGTTTTTCCACCAAGTATATATACAAACAGTGAAGAGGGGCGGGTTTAGGTTTGCTAGGAAGGATGGTGGGGGTAAGAAGGGTCAAAGGGGGGTGGGGAAGGAGGGCGGGGGTAAGGAAAGTCAAAGGGACAGGGAGAGTGGGGGTGGTAGTTTGAGGGAAAGGTTTAGCGTTGAGTGACACATTGGGTCATTATGGTGGGTCGGTGTCCCTGAACAGTGAGAGGTCTAGAAGGGGTGAACGGGAGGCATATAACAAATCATTGAGTATTTCACACTTCGAACCAACGGTTTTCATAATCTCTAGCTGTTCTAGAGCATCAAGGCGGAGGCCTTTCTTTTCCACATGGAGAATTTTAGGGGTGAAGTCACTCACATGTCTTTTTTCCAAGAGGTTTTTCGCGAAGTGGGAGGTGTCGTTTGAATTTTTGAAACAAGCCTGATGTTCCTTTACTCTCTGTTTGATTTGCCATCCAGTTTGACCGATATATACGTCCGAGCATTCGCATTCAAGCTGGTAGACTCCGCTCTTTTCTAATAAAGGGAATTTATCCTTAGTTTTGGAAAGAAGATTCTGCAAGTTAGCTTTGTTGTAGAACGCTGGTTTTATTTTGTGTTTAGGCAGGACTTTCGTGGCTGTGTGGGATAACTGGCCGAGATAACGTATTCTCTTCCACTTAGCATCCGTATTACTTGTTGGGGAAGAGCTACTATAGATGGAGTTTATGGCTACCTTGTTGAGCTTTTTTTGGTACAATTTCTCGATTAGCTGTGGGGGATATCCGTTATTAATTGCTATGTGTTTAATAGTTGCCAGTTCTCAAAAGTGGCCATTGTTAGGCCTTCAATGCCTGGACACATGCCACATTCTTGGAACCAGAACTCTTCTTTAGGGCTTTCACAAAGATACAACTTATATAAATAATTATTTTCAATGACTGAGTTGGTCAAATTTCTTAAACTGTTACATATAAGTTTCAAATTGGAGTAATAAATACATCCGCTAACATCATGCACCGGTTAAATTTCCGTGCTATCCGCTCCAAGTGTGAGAGTAGTAAACGCGTTCGAAACGATCATTTAGCATTTTAAAATAATTTGCTATTCACCCTGAAATGAATTCTGATGTGAAATTTCGATAGTTTCCTGTGAGTATAAAACTACATATTATAAGCGATGCCCAAAAAAATAGGAAATCGAGCTCCATGAAGGAAATATGGTGTATCTGAATCTAGCAGTGACGAAAACTAAGAATGAGAACTGTTATGATATGAATATTCATTAGTGATTTATGATTATATTTCCGGGAATGTGTTTTTCTTTAGTTTTATAAGAATTATAATTGTTATTACATTGAGCTTAGTTTTTTCCGTGTGTTCCCAAGACTTTCATGTGTTGTTAAATCGTCCCAGTCCACAGCTACTACGCAGAGAGCAGACGAGATCACCGCTATCAGGTACGGATGGCATTTGGCTTTTATTTGTTGATATGCCAACGGATTTCCGTAATAATAGAGTAATCACGGGCTGAAATTGTATATATTTTTGCAATTATTTCAGTTGGATGTTATTTTGAACAGATGCCATTTTTACAGCTGGAAAATCTGATCGTATGTAACTGTAATTACTGTGAGATGCTACGAGAAAAAGATCCTCAGTAAAAGAGGCCGTTCGTCGATGCACAACGCGATGACGATCGTGACGATATTAACACGTAATTCAATCAATTAATGAGAAATACATACACATAACTTAGGCACAGCATTTCTATTAAAGAAAGTGCATTCATGTTATGACAAAATGATGCAGACTCAAGGGCAAAAAAAAATTTTTTTATAGAAATAATTTTTTCCTCACGAGCCTGCCTGAAAATAGGGGTGCGCAGGATACACGAGGGCGCGGCTTACATGAGTAAATACGGTAATTCATCCCGGGCTATCACATGAGACTGTTTTAATCTCCACTATCTTCAAATAGTACTTTAGAATGAACAGAAATAGGGAAAGTAAAAATTCAGTTCTAAAGCTGTTCTAACATCTAGGGTTAGAGAGTATTTAAGTTACTGTTCTCTTTCTCACATAACACCACCATTTTTTAAAATTAAACCTCCCCTAGGCTATGGATGCTAAAACACAAATAGGTTTATTTGGTGGCTCTATTAACTCTTTAGAGCAGGAGATGAAAAATGAACAACAAATGACCATGTTCCAATGAATTTAAAAATTAACAACTGTGCATACACATGACTAAGGGTAACACAAAACTATCCTCTCAGGTCTCGCAGTATTTTATCCATTTATTGGCATCTGAAGAATGGGCTTAGCAAAGAGAATGAACATTGCAATTATTATTATTACTGTTGATATGATATCCCAGTCATTACTGGGACATTATATCATCAGCATCTTAATTGATGATATGGAAGACAATTAAAGACTGCATATACAGCTGATTTCTTCAAAGTAACTATTGAGGTATTAAGGAAACAAAATAAGCTACTATGCTAATTAAGCTATCCAGCCAATTTCTTGGGACAAATAAACAATAGGGAATAGAAATTAGAACGAATAATGAACTGTTAAATGTATTTGCAATGAATATACCCCATAATTATTTTTTCTCTGTTCGGTGCATTACAGTAGAAATACCTGTTGATCAATGGAACTGCAGAAACTAAATTGACAGATGCACTACCATCATCAGAAAGGTAAGTAGGAATTTCCTGGGCATAGAGTTTATATTTCACTTCTTCTTCAGAAGGTTCCACTCTATCATCACTATTCCCCACCAGAATCTGTAAATAAACCATAATTACATTAGAGGACTCATCAGTTTTCAAAGCTAATTATTTATACATAATAAAACTCAAGGAGAAGGATTACTTTGATACTTAAAAAGCATAAATCAATACGAATTTATTTCAACATAGAATTATACAGTTATTGAAATTGTGTCGGTTATGTTCATTTCAAATTTATAGGTATTGAAATTATACTTATTTCTAAAGAGGCATGGACGAAAATGGTAAATAAAAAAAGGTCCAAATAAGCATGCAGGTATGTATGCACACATAATTATTCAAAGAGTTATCATACCAGGGATAGGCATAGCTAAAATATGCTCCAACTAAGAGCTATCTTCGATTATGTGGACTTCTGTGAACTTCGTATGTGAACCTCCATAGTCAAGTGGTTATTAACATGGAGCAGATGTACTTTTGTACAAAAAAAGAATTGAAAGTAGGAATAAAAACTAAACAAGTAATGTATAAAACTAAATGATGGAAACAAGAAACCTTTCAGATCTAGATCCTCATCACCTCTCAACTTTCATACTGGGTTTGATTAAACCCTCTCCTGCACACAATTCTAGGAAAAATTAATCCTCACAAGGATTATCTGGCAGAAACTACTCAAAAGTAAATGACTGAAAAGTGAGTCAATTTTATGCCTACGGGAAGTCATGTCACTGAGGATGCGAAAGATGAGGGAACCCATATTGACAGTGATAAATTGGACTGATACATACGAGGGAGGTTTTTTTAAGTAAGGACCATTTATTTTTATACTCATGTGATTTGCATGTGTGGCACAATGAGTACATGCACCGCCTCCTGGCATCCCTTGCAAATAACTTCCCACCAGTAGCAGCGCTGTAGCTAACCAATACTCTTCACTGTGTGAAATCAATATTTTTACGGCCATTGGATTGCAAGCAGAGTGTGAGATACAGTCATTAATTCAGTTCTTGACTCCATAGAACATGTTGGCCACAGAAATTCATCCTCATATTTGTGTATTCATGCTTAGGGCAATCGCCTAGTCACGTTGATACACCGGTTCCCATCAGATCACCGAAGTTAAGCAACGTTGGGCCCGGACAGAGGTTGGATGGGTGACCCCTCCATACCTCTACCGAGGTGCTCTTGTCCCCTGTCTGCGAGTGGCGGGCAGGTTAAATGTGGGTTGGCACAATGGATCTAAAGAGGTCTAAGTGCCAGGGGGGCTTCAGAAGGTCCCCGCCCACCCCTCCAATTTACATTTTATTTTGGGTATTCATGAGATGTAGGTGAGGTCGTAATGCAGCGAGTGAAAGTCAAGTGTCAGAGTGAATCCTCCTGAAGTCACTACTGGATGAAAACAGCAGAGAATGAAATGGGAAGAACAAACACTGCCACAGAGCAAGGTCATGGCAAGTGTGTTCTGGAACAAGCATGGTGTTTCGCTAGTGGAGTGAGTTCATGCCACATGGAAATGCAATCAACACCGAGGACTACCAAGTAACTCTGACCTAGCTCCATCGAGCGAAAGAGACAAATAGTGCAGCAAGCTGACAAAGGGGATTCAGCTGTTTCACGACAATGCAGGGCCACACACTGCTGTCTGTATGATTGACTCTTTTAGCAGGGATGTTTTCAACCACCCACCATACAGCCACGACTATGCTCCAAGTGATTTCCTCCTTTTTTGCCTCATCTCAGCAGCAAGTGTTTTGACAGTGACGAAGAGGTGAAAACAGCCATAAGCACATGGTTATCAGAAAAGCAGGCTTTCTTTCTTTAATGGTTTAAAAAATTTAGTTGTAAGGTATGATGAGTGCTTGAGCAAAAAATATAACTTCTTAGAAGAATGAAAAAAAGTACCTACTTAGAATTTGAAAATAATTGTTTATAACAAAATTTGAATATTGTTATTTTTTTTAACGAAGGCCCTTACTTAAAAAACATCCATCGTAAGTGGGATAAATAGAGAGAAAAAGAAGAATTTGTATGAAATAAATAGACTTCACTTTTTTCTAAGAGAATGGCAGCCATTGAACAGATAAAGTAAATAATAGTGGGCTCACTGTCTACCCCAAACGGTAATATGTTCTGAGGGAGTTTGGAAAAGGGGAACACAGAGGGAAGCAGGAAGATTTCCTTAACTTGGGTTGGATGTAAAGGTAAACACTGTAAACCACATCAAAACAATCAGTGACAGGCATACTTTAGTGGCAGCAAAGAAAATAAGATTAGTGGTTATGAATATGAGGTAATACTGGAAAAAAAGAAAATAAAACAGACTGACCAAGTGACAATCCATACTAATGAAAGCCAGTGTACAGGGAGGGATGCTAATGGTAGAGAAAATAGCTGAATCAAATCTGGTTTTGGCATTGTTTCATGATTTACTCTGCACTTTAGCACAAAAGTTTATATTTCATACACATTGAGTCTCAAAAATATTTCCTAGAAAAATAAATCACTCTACACATGCCAAAACCAGAGAAGTAAGTGATTGGTGGACTTTTGAAAATGTGGTTTTCTTTACGTTACAAAAGTGAATTCACTCAAAATGAGTGATTTCTGCATTAATTGTCCAGTAAATGATTACAAATATATAAATTTTAAATTAAGAAAAGTACACAATACTTATAACTCTAACTAATAAGCACCATGCTAAATTTGCATTGCAAACTGTAAATAGCAGGATGAACAACTTTAACATACGTTCAAGTACAGATATTGTGTCTAAGTGATCATGTATTTCAATAACATTTATTTAGCATATTAACAGTGAAATAATCTAAATAAAATGTCTATAGTAATAAATACATAGATAAAATCTCTACTACCTGACTTGATATTTTGCCTGCCATTATTGACTGATTGTCAACAAGTAACATTATAATGACATTTCTCCTAGGAATACATTGGCATGTAATCAAATAGGACATAATAAAATATATTCATGACACTTATAAGATATACTTTTTGCCCTCTGCTCTCCATGCTGGAGAACAGTTATTCAGTCACCTCTCAACCAAATTCCAGATGGAGAGTAATGCGACAAGTATCCAGCATATTTCAGTGAGCTCAAGGACAAAAGCTTTATTATTAGTGCCCATAATTCAGAAAGATAGCTTTTAAAAAGAATCAACATATATCCATTGATTCTACAATGGAGTTATATACAACCCTAATTCTCCTTTCCGTCAACTTCATAATTATTACTTTTCTGACTAGCACCCTAACTTGTTTGGTGAGTTTTTCTTCTCACTTTCTCTCCATTTAGCCTCCAGTGTTCCAGACAGCACTAAGGCTTCTATTCTCTCCTGGCCCATTTTAGTGGCCTATAGTGTGACACACTTAACATAAAATTTTCGTAAGTATTTCTACGGTATATCATCCAAAGAGTGGCACATTTAGTATGGCAATTTCATCAGCCTCTTTGATTTTCCTGATAGTCTCTTCATCAACCAAATAAAATCCTTCTCCATCATTACCTATTTCTAAGCTTTAGCCATTACATATTAATCACACTTTTTGCTTCTATAATCTACATTGTACTGCTTCTTTAATATGTAACTCATTCTTGCAATGATTGATCCAATGAAGAATTATTGACATGAGGCTCACTCACCCATTGATTACACTCCTTAAACCCACCTTCTGATTCTTTTCCATTGACTTTCAATTACATTATACAAGTATTTGCTCACCTACACACAAAGAGGACAAAAGAATCGTCTTGTTCCCAACTGTGACCGTAATATCTGTGATTTATTTTTCATTCACCTAGATTACCTGACTTATATGTTGCTTCTTTCTCAGTATCTTCTATTACTTAAAATTAAACAAAAGATTTTTTCACACCCATTTCATGTGACTTTTTGTCTGGAGTTAGCTGATTATTCTTCTGATGTTATCATCCATTTAACTGATTCATTTCACAAACTAAAATATCTATTACGACTTGAGTGAAAGGACTTTTAGAAGACCACCAATATTCCATACAACAGCTTGCTGTTCTATATCATCTGCTCTACCAGCAATATGGAAAACTTAATCACAAACAACAACAAAACTTTGTAATGTTCCACAAAACTTTTAATATCTCTGTACCAGTTTCAACACAAATATGCATTCCCAAGGAACTGTGGTAGACCCTTTAGAATGACACGTATGAGTTGAAACTGATAGGGAAATTTTAAAAGTTTTGTGGAACATTACAAAGTTTAGTTATTATTTTTGACTATGGAAAAATTCCAAAAAGTGAAGGCTGATGTTGTTTCTATGGTGGAAAACGTAGGCTTCCTTACTCTTTCTCTTCTTCTGGCAAACAATCATTTTTCCAACAAGTCTTGGATATGTGTTAATTCCTCCAATTGTGTATTTTGAGCAAATTACATGTTCATGATTCTGTAACTCTTGCATTTTGTGAACCCCCCTGTGACAGGTATCACAGTCATCACTTTTCAGGAATCCTCGGATGAATTTCCTGCTAGGTAGCATTTGAAATACATGAAACAGGATTACCAAAGCAGCAACTTCAACAAATTAACAAAAGTAAATCTTATGAGAATAAAATTACATGTGAAAGCTATTCATATGATTTTACTAAGCATAAAATAACATATTTGCATAAGGGGAACAACACAAGTCATATAAATGCTAATTTTCTGAATAGGTATCACAGGGCAGAGCAAAAATATGTATTAAGTTCGAACATACTGTATTCACTTTAAGCTTGTGTTACCAATATCTAAGAAAACTAATTTTTGATACTCTCAAAACGTAAGAAAAGGAATACTGATGCCAAATATTAACCAGACCAGCTAATTAATGCTTTCTTCCAATATTCGATGTTATTGATATACGCCTTACCTGTATGTACCTCAATCACTATGAAGATCCTCCATTATGAGAAAAATGGATGACACCTTGGCACATTCAAGCAGTGGGAGATTATCAAGACAAGAAGAAGAAATTTTAAACCCTTCAACTATGTGGAATTAGGAGTTCACTCCCCCATCCTATCCTTAGATAGCTGACAACCCGATCTTCAAGAAAACAAATGACAACCTCCCCCACTTCCCTCCTCATTCCTCAAAATTTTCCTTCCCACTTATGACATGCTCCTGAACCTCTAATCCTCTGCAACATTACCTATGAAGCACACTACCCTTTTTTTCACTACTCCCTCCATTGCATTATCCCATCCCCTTCAGAATAAATACCTATTGAATGTTATAACTAGTAATAGAAACATGTGCTGTATATGTATTAGACGTTTCATTAAAAATAAGTGGACAGTGCAACTTATGCAGTTTAACTTTAATCATTGAAATGCTGTTCCACCACGTTATGCCAGATACGGTTGAATTTAAGACCAATATAAGGCTAACAAGAAAACAATGTCCCATTACTTCCGCCTGAGGTTTCCTGTAGAAACACAAGTAAAACTATTGTCACCCAAAACAAAATGTATGGTGGAAACCCAAAGAGTCACGCACAGTTCTACTTTCACAGCAGACAACAATGAGACAAATGCATTCTTCTTTTATTCTTTGTGTCTTGGATTCTATGACAGATAACTTCAGCACAGTTACCATTGAGCGAAATTAAAAATTCCATTTTCTCTTTGGGACAAGAGCATTGTATGGACGGATTTAGGGGGCGTCCATTAATTACATGAGGCGTTTATGAGGGGGTCAAGCCGAATCTCACTCAATCTCACATGGGAGAGAGGGCAAATATCAAGTAATTTTTTTTCCGCAAGAAACAAGTGTAAAATTGTGAGAAAACTGGGTTAAATCAAGTAAAACATGTTTCACCACAAAAATATGGATAAATCCTACACAATAATATTTACCGCAGTTATGTAAATGATACAAAGTAGCACAGTATCGATTGTTTAGCTGCCACCAGCCAGCCAAATGCACGATTTTTTCACTGTGATTCTAGAATACGTTCTTTGTAGTCTTAAATAGTCTTAAATGTAATCAAGCAAATTGTTTTTTTTTAAATAATCCAACGAAATCAAGCACAGATTAATGTATTTATACTAAAAATATGCATTTAAAAATCTCACGTGAAATTGGGGGGGGGGGGTCGAGCCAAATCTCACGACATCTCACCAAGGGGGTATGGGGGGAGTGGGAGGGTCGAAAAATCGCTAAAAATTGCCTTACGTAATTAATGGACCCCTTACATCATCAATTAAATATACAGTGGAAATACGGAGCTGAAAAATTGATATTAGTGACATTCAGCAGTTGGCTGGGTTGCTTAGGAAATTATGTTTTTATTACTAATCTTGAATCTCATTTTGAATCAGAATCTTATCTTTACCTTTTTAAACCTAAATTTTATCAAAATCTACATTATACTACTTCCTTGAACCTAAAGTATAACTGCCAAAGGCAAACATTAATTTTCTCCATAAACATTATATTTTATTTTGAATACTGTTAAGATAGTTTAGACATTCCTGCCGCTGGGTCTTGTGAGTGTTAGTGTGGTTGGCGAACAGACTCTTGTTGGCAGGTGTATAGACTGGAAGGGAGTAGGTCGAGTGCAATGTACAGTCCACTGCTGAAAGTGAAAGGTGCCGGAGACTGAAACTGTGGTGTAATGTGTGAGGAAAAAGGCTCATTTAAAATCTATTTCTGCACACCTGAACAGCTGGTCCTTCGGGCTGGATGATCTATGAGATACCGGATTCTTGTAGTGTGCAGAGAACATCTTTGAGGTGGAGGTTTCGATTGCATGTTTGCTTCAACTGCTTTGGTCACTACCACTTCAATGACTGTAAGTCTGACAAACGATGCATTACTTGTCATGGCTACATCACTCTTTATTGCACACGGGCATGGTGAGCAACAATACGTGTACTGCTAGTTGTGCAGTGACTGAACCACAATTAAAGCTTCCCATTGAGGCAACAAGAATGGTAGTCAACAAGAATGGTAGTCAACACACTGACAACCAACATTCCATCCCCCTCTGTTCTTCTTGCTACGGCTATGATGCTGGTCTTGGGGCCCACATGGAGTCCAAATACGAGCTCGGGCACTGCTGGACAATGGCTCCGAGGCATCATTCATAACTGAGGCCTTGGCACAGCTGCTTCACTTACCTTGCCAGCGAACGCACATTCCTCTGTCAGGACTTGGTGCCGCTGAGGCTGGCACTGCACTGAATAAGGTTCAACTCTCACTGTCTTCCATTGCCGAGCCGTCTTTCTGCCTTGAACTTAAGGCATTAGTACTAACACAGCTCACGAAACAAATTCCTGCAAGACAGATAATCAATTTGGACCTGTCTTTGTTCTCCAAGCTGAATTCGGCTGACCCACAATTTTATCAGCCGGAGACCATCGATCTCATCCTTGGTGCTGACGTCTACAGACAGGTACTTCCCCAGGGACTACAATGGTTCCCTCACCGACAGATTGTTGCCCAAAATACAGTCCTAGGATGGATCATCTCGGACCCGAAAGAAAAGAGCGAGTCACAGTGGGCAGGATCCTTTTCATTTATGCCTCTTGTCTCATTGCACTGTGAGGTCACACAGGATCCACAAGACGATCCTCAGCATTTTTGGAAGATTAAGGAAGTTCCTTCCTCCACATGAACATTGAACCCTGAGGATGAGCAATGTGAGCAGCACTTCAAAGATACTCTCATGAGACGGACAGTAAATATGTTGTCTGCCTTCCGAACATTTCAGACATCTCGTTAGCTGCAGAAGAGACTCGTCAGATGATGCTGGGTTCTCTCATGTCCACTGAGCAATGAATCATTAGAGAGCCCGAGCTCGCACATCCCTATCGAGAGTTCATGAAGGTATATGAAGAACTGGGGAATATGGAAAGAGTTTCCATTCCCGACACTCAGTTTGAGCAGGCCTGGTATCTGGCTCACCATGCTGCTATTCAAGACTCCTATCAGAAACTTCAGTGGTATTAGATGCATCTCGTCACATTCATAAGCCATATTGCCTGAATGATTTTCTGCAGTCAGAACCTCTTCTGCAAAGGGACCTCGTTCTCATGCTGACCACATGGCAGTATCACCGATTCATATTCACTGCCGATATAATCAAAATTTTTAGGCAGATATGGGTACATCCTGATGATCAAGACCTGCAACGAATTGTGTGGCGTTCACACTCCTTTACCCCAATACAGGAGTACCACTTTACAACAGTCACATCTTTCACCGTTCTTAGCAATGCGTACACCTCAAAAGCTAGCAGAGGATGAAGGACATAATTTCCAGGTTAGAGGTGCTTGCCTCCATGAGGACACCTATGTCAATGACATTTTCTTGGGTGCCGATGAATTACTCTCAGCTCAGAGAATTGCAAGTCAACTATTGGAACTGCTGGCCTGTGCCACAATTGAACTCGACAAATAGGCTGCCAATCATCCAGCTCTTCTACATCGAATTTCCCTTCAGCATCATGATGACAAGCCTGCAAAACCTATCAAATCAAAAGAGTCCATAAAAACTCTAGGCCTTATATGGAACCCGGCAGCTGAACTGTTTGGATTCAACCTGAGAGCTCCGGAAATCACCAGCACCGCCATCACAAAAAGGACCGTGCTCTCAGATTTCACACGTCTCTTCGATCCACATGGCTGGCTTGCCCCAGTCTCTGTTTTTGCGAAATCCTCATGCAAGATATGTGGATTTTAAAGATATATTGGGACATGCATTTACCTGCGGAGATCACGGAGCGATGGACTGGGTATTGTTAAGGCGATGCCAAGACTTGCGGAACTTCGAATAGACTGTTGGCTGCGAGTGACACCGTCACCAATGTGTGAGCTTCATGGTTTAGCAGACGCGTCTGAGAAGGTCTATGCTTCAGTCATTTATATACAGGTTCTTGACATTGCACACCATTGTTGAGTATCTCTTCTTGCTGCAAAATCTAAGGGGGCTCCTGTTAAAACAATTATAATCCCTAAGTTGGAACTTTGTGGCGCTGCACTTCTTGTTCATTCAATCACTCATCTGTGAATAATTGGTGCCTTTTCATCACTACCAGTTTTTGCTTGGTCAGACAGTCATGTGACTCGCACATAGCTGTGAAAACACCATAGTGTTTGGAAAACTTTCGTCGCTGATAGGGTGTCCTTCATACAAATGGAGCTGTTCTCCGCTGAGTGGAGGTATGTGCCATCAGAAGAGAACCCAGCTGACCTACCAACTAGGGGCCTATATCCCGCTGCTCTCCAAGCCTCATCAATATGGTGGTGAGGGCCAAACTGGTTATCATCACCCCCAGAAGTCTGGCCTCCGCAACCAGATACTAAGCCTGTTCCACAGATATTTGTCATTCAGAAACCTGGAGAGGAAAATACCATTCTCAGAAGATTTTCTTTTCAAACAAGATTAATTAGGGTATTAGCCTATTGTCTGACATTTATTGCACACTGCCGACGATCGCAAGATGCTAGGACCACATTTCTTTCCACAAGTGAAAATGCTGCCGCATGCTTTAAGGTGCTGCAGATGGCACAATCATTTGCTTATGCTGAGTTGAAATTACTACGATCAGGCAAATATTTATCCCACCGTAACCAGTTATGTTGGCATATATGAAATCATTCCACTCCTTCATTTTACACCAAACACCTACCCATTCTACCAAAGCAGTCCCACCTGAGCCAACTTTTCATTCAATTTACACAGTTTTCCTCTTTCCACAGTGCACCTACCCTTACTCTGAATATCCTTTGGAGTAAGACTTGGATTCGGGGTGACGTGACACTTGTTACGAGGCTTACACAACAGTGTGTTAGATATCATCGTGCTAAACCACGGTTTGGCTGCCAATTGATGAACAACCTTCTAGCATCGGGGATGACACCTGCATGTCCATTCAGTATAGCTGGACTCGATTACGCAGGACCATTTAACCTCCGCACAACCAAAGGCAATATTTGTGTGCTTCGCCACACATGTAATTCAAGGGGAAGCTGTGAGTGATCTCACCACTCACGCATTCCTGGCTGATTATCAGTGCTTTGCTGGTTGTCAAGGTGTTGGGAGACACCAGGAATGTGTCAAAATAAATAAAAAAGTTTTTTAAACTAAAAAGTTAAAGCAATGAAATAATGATAAAATATATGATTAAGGAGAAAATAACAATTTTGCTTGGAAATTGTACTTAGGATTCGAGGAATTGGTAACATTTAGATTTTAGAAAAAATTTAAGATTAATGGTAAAAATAAGATTCGGATTCAAAATGAGATTCAAGATTCAAGGGTGAATTTAAGATTCAGATTCAAGAAAAACTGGATTCATCCCATCTCTAGATTTTATTTTTTAAAACAAGCATTTTAACACATTCTGAATCAAGCTGATTTCTTATTTAATCTCAAATAATGCCAGCCATGCCGAAAAGTCTCTCTGAGTACAGTGTTGCTGGTGGTTCTGAAAGGTACTTCCTAGCCAGTTTTAGTTGTACAGCAGAGCCTCTATACAATGAGAGCTCTCAGGAGCCAAAAAACTACTCACTATATCAAACTCTTGTTTCTACCGCAGATATTTAAATAATAATTCCTTAGTTAATTCCTGTGACTTCAACTCTAGTTTAACCAATACTTACTGTATTCCCACCCACTTCTATCAAACCCGTTTTTATGAAGTTTCAGTCATAACGAAGTGAAGGCTATTCTCCGTCAAAATTGGCCAGTTTATCACGTTAAGAATCCCACTTTTAACAAACATTTATTTATAGGCGGTCTGTTTTTAACAAAGATTTTTTTTGTGCAACAGGTGACCCATTTCTTTCCGTTGTCTGTTGTTCCATTGCCCCAGTTGTTGTAAATATTTTTTCAGTATTATCTGCAAGCTAAACTCAAACGAAGGCATAGATCTATTAATATTCGTCCATTAATATGACTGCCAGTCCACCCCTTACCCTGGCTTCCAAGAACGCACACCACGAAAGCCTTCGCTGCTCCGTGATTAGGGTTGAGTCAGGGTGGTCCGACAAGCATAAGGATTGAGTGAGAGGTAGGGGTCAAGGTTGCTAGATTGGAAAGGACATGGCTAGAGAAGACCATGGCTAGAGATTGACAAAAAGGTCTTGCGAAGAAAGAAGCCTGAAAGGAAAGGTGAAAGGAAGGAAGGGTAATTCTGGTGATTCATAGCCATATGACAACGTTCTAATACAAGGAAAGGTTTTGGGTACAAAAGGGGGACAGCGATTGGCTGAGAAACGCGTTGGCGTCAGAGTTTTATACCCCTCAGACTTTGTTTTGCCCTGTCAACTTTCTGCCTATAGCTCTTCCTGTGGTACTGCCTTCAGTCTTTGGTCGTCAGCCATCACGTTAAGCAAGACTGCATAAGCTCGTGCCTGAACTTCCATCCGTTTCCCCTCGCCCTTAGTTGGTGACTCAGTGACCTTGACGCCGCAGATGGCACGGTAGCCGATCCTTAGCTAAGCTGAGTACGCCATCTAATTTGCTCGTCCGAGGTAATTTCATTGGGTTGACAGATTCAAGTTAAAGTTGGAGACGTATGCATTATCAGATGGACAATTAAAGACAAAACAACTATTTTCGGGCATGTTTCCAGTAATATCAATTAAGGTGACTTTTCCAGGTCACCATAATTTTCGCAGTAGATCTTTAAATTTACCAGCCTGCTCTCAGCCCATTCCCCCAAGACTTTGCTACGATGATGAACATCATTGCATCATCATCCTTCCCCACTGGAAGTCCCTTATCAGTTATGACCGCGAAAAGAAGTATCAGATTTCAATCATCGCTTTCCCATGCCCTAACTTCCCAGGTGGCTTTCAATACAGGAGCGGCTTGGGAGAGGGTAGAGAATGGTAAGTGATGAGCATCACGTCAAGGTCAGTGACAAACCCAGAATCCCTTAGCACTACAGTCATACAACCAGAGTCAGGATGGAGAGAATAATTAGAGTGAAATTACCTTGCACTTAACATTAAATTAAATTAAGACCAATTTGGTGTTTATAGAAAAAAATTAGCATGGACTTAATGCCAACTGCCCATATTTTTTTAACTATCGCGAAAACTCAGTGTTCAGCATATTCTTCAGTATTCACAGTCACTAAGATTTTGCAAATCTCGTCATATATCCAGGAAAACAGCCATACAATCAGGAGGAAAACAGAGTAGACTTGTATTACATATTTTTTATCCTGTGATGTTTTCTTCCATAATGCATTGGAAATATTAACAAAACGCTGAAGAATGACACTGTAACCAATGACTACGACAGACACTGCACTCTTAAGTTAATTTCACAGTAATTCAAAGTCGACCAAACCTCTCTAATAATTAACTTATACTGCTAATTTCCCATAATAGGGTAGTTTCCTTCATCAAAGAAAACAGACTTCATTAATTGCGATTTGTACCCTGCCATAAATGTATTTAATTTACGCAAAAAGTTTGTATTGAGAAATCCCAGTTTACTAGAGAATTAAATGTTAATTTTAAGGCCATTTGAAAAGGCTCTGAAATGGCGGGGTGCGCTGCCTTCATGCTGACGTAACAGGTATGTAGTTTACGTTGCGAAGCATAGGAAAATTCGTCTCCTGAACTTACCGTTGTATTTCAGGGCCCCTTAGCTCTAGTGAATATTTATTAGTATTAACCTGGAAAAACTATCAATGTTGGAAAAGAATTCTCAGTTAAAAATGGTATTATTAGTCATTTTATAGGCTCAAGGACGTCCTGCTCGCTGTGTCTTCTGCTACGACGAAGCATGGCGTGAAGGTCGTGCGGCGATAGGCGAACTACATGATATGCTTGTGAAAGGAATACTAACTGATTTTAAATGAATCAACTGCATAAGTAATGTTAAATAAATAAATAAAAATTAATTATAATTAATTAACGGAATAAATATGCCTCCAATACTTGTTCATAAGCTTTAACGGAGTGCGGCGTCTATTTGGAAGCGCCCGCAGCACCACCTGGTGGCAGGTAGAGGAAATAGTTTGACGTCACGCGTAGGATTAACCGGCATGCAATAGTTTGCCGTCGCGTTTTCGCGCCATTGATTTTTTTCACTTTTTAATTAATGAGGAAAAATACTTAACGTCATTTAAAAATCGAACGGCTTAAAACACGTACTCCAGAGGTTATAAACTTTCGATCAAGACAATAAAAAAATAATAGGAAACTACCCTATTTAAGATGGGGTTTGCACTCATGGAGGATGGAGGTGCAGAAGGAAAGGAGTGGAAGGCATTATTTATGATGCAAATTGCCTGTAAACAGCTAGATACGGAGTGGCTGAGATGTGAATGCACTCCAGGGATGTTTGATTGGGGGTAAACAGCTGCTGCTGCACAGCATACCATAAGTATAAGCAAATGTTCAAAATTCCTATGAAAGAGTCTTCGTGGAATTTTTAATGTTAAGGCAAACGTCACCATATAGTGTATAAATTAGCTCTTACCTTCATGATAATTTTCCACACTGTTGAAGTTATGACCACTAGGCGTTTTAATTTTAAAGGCTTCAATTTCCCTCAAACTAATTTTGAAAGCATTTAGACAATATTCATCGCTTCAATGATTTAGTTTCTGGCATAAATTTGTGGAAAAGTCCTTGATAGAAAACAATAGAGATTATAAAACTTCATTTTTCACAACTCAATTAAATTGGTGATCTAAATCGGGTCATTGTTTCTATCTATACATGTGATCCTGGGTTACATATAGTTCCGCCTATTAATAATGAAAAAAATGAGATCTTAACCTAACTTCCGACAGCAAAAGTATCATTGAATACAATTCATACACATGTGGATGAGCAAGTATAGATGCAAAACATGAAAATACATCCATAAACTGACAAAGGGTTTACCAATACTTATGCTTTGGGTGGAATATGATGACTTCAAAAAGTTGACAGGACATTTGGGAGTATGGATGACTTATTACCAGCAGAGCTTAAAATTAGTGCCATTAAAAGTCATAATGATAATAAAATGAAGTTCTTTGAGAATCAATTCCATATTATACTAGTATTTAAGCACTGGCCATTATCGTTAACAGCAAGAACAGTGCATTGGTTGATCCTAGGATAGAAATTTTATTTAACCTAGTAAGACAACTGGATAGAGATGGATCTGAGACTTCAAAAAATTAGACTTTTTTAGGAAATATTGTATATTTTGCTAGAAGTGACTCCAAAATTTCTGTACACTATGTAAGCACATTACATTCTTGTTCTCCAAATCTACCAGAAAAGGTAGAGTTTAGACCAAAATGTTCACATAACAATAGTTTCTCGATCTCCAGGGTGAAAATCACTAAAAGTTAGAGGTACAACATTTTTGAACATGCATAACATCTTTCATTAGGAGCAGGAATCCTTACTTGTACTTTTATATGTATTATTTTCACTGGAAACTTAGACAATAACAAATGCATAACTACTAAAATTACAATGATTTTTAAAATTTCAGGACTATCATGTAAACACAGGGGCCAGTAGTAATTTTATATGTACAGTGAACTCTCGTTAGTACGTTCCTAGATAGCATGCTTTCCTCGTTAGCACGTTCATTTCCTTGGGTCCAGGTCGCAGTGCATGTAAATAATCCTGGTTAGCACGTGTTGGTTACCTCTTTAGCACGTTCGTAGGAGGACCCAACCAAATTCTTTCCAACAAAATAACCGCCCTATAGGTTAACATGACGATGAATATCACTCAAGAGGTTTGATTCTCGCATTAAAAAAGATCGTACTGTTTACAATAAAATTTGTTAAATACGCTATGGTTAAAAATTGTTTATGAAGAAGTAAAAATGCGGCATTCGCAAACATTTTAATTGGCCATTCAGCATTTGGCCCCCACAAGCAGACGATTTTATTGCGATGTTCGTTTGTTTTATAAATGTTCGTTGGGCAGCAAAACTGTGAAAACCAGTACCTACTTCGAGAAATTAACAGTGTGACAAGTGATTAAAGTGTGACAAGTGATTAGAATTAGTCATGGAGAAGAGTGTGTTGAAACGACAAATATCGACGATTGAGAAGCTCAAACTCCTCCGAGAAGTGGACGAAAATCCACATATGAAGCGTAACGAAATAGCAGCCAAAATGAAAATTCCACCGTAAACATTAAACTCTATTGTTAAATATAGGAAAAAACTTGAGAATACAACACAAGAAGGCACAAGCAAGTGCAGGAAAAGAGTGCGAGGTGGCAAATTTTGTGAGTTGGAGGATGTCCTCCTTAAGTGGTTCAAACAAGCGTGCTCATCCAATGTGCCATTAGATGGTGCAATATTACGTGAAAAGGCCTCGTACTTAGCCAATAAAATGGGCATCAGTGATTTTAAGGCTTCGAATGGATGGGTTGAGGGATTTAAAAAATGCCATGGCATAGTTTACAGGTGCATTCGAGGCGAGGCAGCCAGCGTGGACACTAACGTTCGAGAAACATGGAAAGATGTCATCCTCCCAAGCATCATTAAAAACTACAGCCCGAATGACGTTTTTAATGCCGATAAGACCGGCTTATTTTTTAATCTTCTGCCTTTGCCTCCATGACACTTATCTCTTCTGAATGCCAAAGGCATTCAGAAGAGATAAGTGTCATGGAGGCAAAATGAGTACCTCCTATGCTGCAATGAAAGTGGATCAGAAAAATTGATTCCATTAGTAATCGGGAAATATAAATGCCCCAGATGCTTCAAACATGCTCGGACATTACCTTGCACGTATGAATGCAACTCTAATGCCTGGATGATCACAACAATTTTTGAAAAGTTCCTATGAGCACTGGATGCCAAGATAGGTGGACAAAATCATAACGTTTTGTTGCTCATTGATAACTGCACAGCACACCCAATAGACACTGCATTTTTAAGAAACGTTAAAGTGGCGTTTTTTCCTCCTAATTGCATGAGTGTTTTGCAGCCCCTCGATCAAGGTATCATACAATGCATGAAGCATAAGTACAGGAAACTACTTGTCAACAAGAGATTGGCCAACCTTCAAGTGTCAGGTCAAAAAGTAAATATCCTAAAAGCGATGCATTTTGTGAAGTATGCCTGGGACTCCCTCAAACCCGAGAACATAAGAAATTGCTTCCGTGCGTCTGGATTTCTTCGCACCACAAATGAGGACCGTACTGCGTCGTTGACTGATGAGGCAGTGGATGAGCAGCCCGTTGAAGGCTGGGATCAGCTGTTTGGAGAAGGGGAGGGGATGTCCTTCGATGAGTACGTTGCTTGTGATGATGGCATCGAAGTTTGCAGGTTGGTTGGTTGAATTTGTGAGACTTAAAAACTGAGGATCATTTATTGAGAGAATTATTAATTAAATTTATAATAACTACTCCAAAAATTAACTTTCATACGCGGAAGTCTTTCAAAATTTAATTGAATGAGATGGTGAATCTCATTGTCATGTATTTTAATCTGTAGATTGAAGTCAATAGAAGAAGTTTGTGAGCAGGAACTTCGAAATGAAGAAGAAGAAGATGAGAATGACGAGGTGGAGCCCAAATCGCCTCCAACATTTGCTAAAGCCGTCGAGGCGATGGACAAAGTGCGACAGTTCGTTACAAGTCATGAAGTTGATGAAAGTGTTCTGAATGCTTTAGTAAAAATCGATTCAACTATCAAAGGATTGGGGCACAGTATTAAGAAACAAAGCACTTTACACAGATTCTTCTTGCCCTTATGATTTATTGTTTCATCTTTTAATGAATGTTTTTGTGTGCTAAATATATGTAGAGAAAAAATGGGAAGTTCCATTTTTTTTTTGTTACAAGTGGTCAAGTAAAGCCATATACGCTCTGGAAATTGGAATGTTTTTGGGTCAGGTGCTCATTTTGTTCATTTTTTTGAGGAATTCTGACAATCCTCACAATATGTTTTAATATTTGTTTATAAAAATTTTCATCATAGTTAATGTGAAAATATAATAATTTTCGTTGCATTCATCATAATAATAGACTTTTATTTTTGTTCGTGATTTGTAAACCATGAAGTGCGAAAGAGTGTGGTGTGGGGCATTTGCGCTGCAGTTTCATCTATCCTCAGACATGTTAATTACGTGGTTAGTATGAGAAAAAATCGCCAGGTGGCTCTGCTAACTATGATGCTGAACTTAAGGGAATTACATACAAAATGTGCAGTTTGGTCATTATCATCATAATTAACTATGGATAACGCATCAACCTAAAAGGTATTTTCTTGGAAGGCGTATTAAGTGGAAGTGAAATGTTTTTTACAATAAATGAACGGCAGCTATCTACCAGAATAAACTAAACGAACGTAGCATTCCCCTGAACGTTATGCAACTCATTATTACATATTTAACGTTCCCTGGAAGGCCAAACCTCTTGAGCACGTTTTCCTGGTTAGTACGTTCAGAATTTCGGGTCCCTTCAAAAGTGTGCTAACAAGAGTTCACTGCGTACACGGGAAATTACAACATAAATAAATTATTACATATGAATTCCACTACCTCTGACACCATTGTCCTCACAGCAGCCAGTAATCAGTCAGGCACTGCTCAAGTATTCAGTAAGTAAGATTGCACTGAATGGACATTTCTATCATTATGATAATTGCAAATCTCATGCTTATCATATTAAATTTTTTTCAGTGAGTTCAATGGGAAAGGACATGTTCCTATTTCATAAGCTTATCTATCGAAGTTATAACTTCCATGGATACCTCCCGATGGAACTAGTTAATTAATTGTTTTTCTATCATAAGACTGATTTAAATGCAGCCATCAATTCTTCCCCAATCTGTAATAGCATCAATTATTTACAAATCATTATATGATAATCTCACCACCCAATTATATACTAGTTTACATTTAATAGTAGTAAATGATTATTAATTGAAAGTAGAATTGATGCATTCAATTTAAATCTGGAGCATAATCATCAACGGCAGTGAGGCTAAACCATAGCGGCTACAGAAGAGATACGACTGGAAGCTTAGAATGTGGCATTGTAGATGTGTGGTGAAGATGAAAAGGCTGTTCTGAGAATCTGACAAAGAATTTTTAAGATGTGTGAGAGATACAAGACTAATAACTCTAAAAAGAAGACAGGACCTCATCTAACATATCATGAAACATAAATTTTATGAACTTAATTTATACTTAAACACCTTAACCTTAAGGTGTTTAAGTCCCCCGACCACCACCCAAGAAATGCAGAAATTAGCCAAAGTGTTATAAGATATATAGAGTGAAAACCCAAAACACAGTGAACCTATACACCACATTTTTCCCAGACATTCAAAAACAACATTATTTTTAAAGAGCTCTCCCCAATCCTCACCTCCAACACCACCGCAGACTTCCTCCAAAAAGGACCCTCCCTTTGCTATCAACGCCCACCCAACCTCAGAAGCATCCTAAACCACAAACCACAGACACACAGCAAAAATTTCTACAATTGCTTCACAGTCTCAATAATTCACAGAATACCCACAGCACCTAGCATAGAAGTACGCACAATAGAAATTTTACATCTAAAATTCGCATCCCCATATCCCTCCCCACTGCCCCCGCAACCACACCTCCAAGGCGTGCTTACTGGGCAGTCTTATCTCAGCGGCCTAGAAGACAGTTGCAAAAAACCCAAAAATTAGCCAAAATAAGGGTGTTTCGTCTCTTTTTTATATGTTCCTGTCGTCTCTCCAAGATATTTATTGCACCGCCGTGCGGACATCTTCATCCACTCACCTATATACCATGTTCCTCCAAATATAGTCCCTCCCCCTCCCATTTTTTGAACTTCAGTTTTGGAAAAATATTTTAAAAAGGAATGACAATATAATTAAAGGACACAAATTCCTAAATCTTTATCTTTGAAGATCTACATTAGGTCAACCGGTCACTTGCCTCTTCGAGAGAATCTCCAAAATACAGCCTCTAGTTATAGTAAAAGTTTGCCGCAGCAAAAGTGATGTAGTTTTTGGGGATTTCTCCGCAGATACGTGGTTGTCTACCTATGTTTCCCCCCCGCTGCTGGAGGCCTCTTCAGGGTAAATCTCAATTCACTTAGTGCACTATGTTGATATAGAAAATATACAATTCAAACTAAGCAAACTTTGGCCTACCTTCTGTGAACCAATCTTCGCCAAAACAAAGCATAGGCTTTATGTATACGTTGAAACCATGGTTGTGTTACATAAAATAATTTTGCTGCAGAAAAGTTTTGCATATTAATATTTCATAAGAATTACATTCAAAATGAAATATGTTCCTATAAGACTAGCAAAGTGAATGGATATAGCATGACTTAAATGCTCCGATGTTTACATACCAGTTAATTTTAGGATTTTATGTAACAACATTAATTAACTTTTCAGTGAGTCAAAGTGGAATGAATATCACCAGGATAAAACTTCTATCCAATGTCTTAAGCAATATATTAAACTATAGAACACAGATGGACCAGCAATATTCCAGCACATTTGGACCCCAGCTAATGGCAGATTATAGATTTTCCCAGACCAGTGAAGGTAGGGTTGCAGCTTTCAATGGCACAACCAACAAACACAGAATGTAAATTAAACATCACCACATTACAGCACCCAATTCAATGTAGGTATTAAATGAAAATATTAGTAATTTTAAAGCATATCAATTAGTTTTGACTTAAATGGTGGCCTCTGCAGCGTAATTCGATAATGTACAACACAGTATAAAATACTGTAAAAAATTTCAATTCACAGAGCAGAAGGGTGACTTTGACCATGCTCAAAGTCACCCTACAATATGGCATTAGAAGAAACTAGAGTGCATAGCAAAAAAAAAATTAAGATGCATTTTTGATGCAATGAAAACCTAAGTTAGAAAAATATCATTTGAAGCAAATTCAACCATCATCAAGAACTCGCTTCTTTGATTTAAAAATGTCATAAAATTAAGTTCTTGTGTATTGTTGCAGGGAATAACATGAAAGCAAACTCTTTTGATGAATCAGATATCTGATCTTAAGTGGGACAGTAATGCATCCCAGAATAGAGAATTTCATCGCAAGAACCTCAAGTCTCTGAGAGTACAAAATATCACAGCACTTTATGAACTGTATTTAACACATTCACTGTGGATGATGCCAATGGGTCTTACCCTAGGAGTGGGATGATGCAATTAGGCATCAGGTACCTCAAGGCAAACTTCTTAAATTCAGAGCTGCTACTCCATGGGAAAGTTTAAAAATTCTACCCACAGCGAATGCATATATGTAATCAACTCAGCAAAACTACTCATAATCTAAGAAATCACAGAAATCCTCATAATCTTCAAAATCAACAGAAAATATTGGCTCTGGAAGGGATGCAATAGGCAAGTAAACAGGACTATTTGATGGCCGCACCTGCTTTAAGATCATTTCAACTCGGCGATACTCCTCAAGACTCTTCATAAACTTAGCATTCGATGAAGGCACAAACATGAAGAATTTACTAGATGAATGTCTTGCACGCCCTTTGGACTGTACATAAGAACGAAATGTCTTGGGCAAATCCAACTTCACAACCATGGAGCAAAGAGGAATATCTATTCCCTCTTCCATCACATCAGAGGCCACCAAGTAATTGCATTCCCCACAGCGAAACCTGAAAGCAAAAGAGAGAATATCATGATCAATAGAGATCATCAAACAAATAAAACTAAGAATTGAAGAACATAATGAATTTTGAGGTACAGTGGAAGCCACATATAACCAGAATGGCATATAATGAGAAGCTCGGGATGACTAATGGACCATTTATTACCCTGTACAGTAAAATAAATCAGCCATAAAAAGGACAAGTTGCTTTCACAGGTGTCATTTGATAATACAAGTAACATACAGCACATTTTACATGCACAAGCTTGTATTCATGGCACCTATCATTTGCATGAAAATGAAAACAGATTTTTTTTGCCTAATGTTCAGCCCCATGGTCAAGTGCACATTTAAAACATTCAGGGCATGCCCATTTGTGCACTTATGGTTTTTCTAAGAGTTTCCCCACTTCTGTCACCAATTCACTCCAAGAGCCAATTTCGTGGCTGGGAAATGTAAGTCATTAGATCGGAATGCAAAACTTGGTTTCATTAATGAATACAAATCTTACAGGGCTGAAAGACATTATTATCAAAAAGATTGCAAAGCTGGCACGACAGGTCATTAAGGCAGATGATATTATGCATATCTTAATGAAATTTAATTTGGAACTTATAACTGTTTGTGCTAGGGCTTGCTGGCAGCAATTATGATTTCGAATATAAGGATATATAGGATAAGGATATGATTTCGAATATAAGGAGAATATTCCACAATATAATTATGGCTACGAATGAGTACTGATTACTATTATGCGTATACCAATAAATTCTACTATACAGACTATATGTATGGTACTACATAGCAATATCATACATATAGTCCAAATAAGGCTGAGGACAGAAAGGGATATATCTCCAATAATAGCGATGATATCAACTTCTTTTTTATTTTAACCCTGATGATGCGGCCCAAAAAATGGACGCAAAAACAGATCAGATGACATAGCTCCACATGCAGTGGCTCCTGAAAGAGACAACTGGAAACACATGCAGCACATTGCTTGTGGACCAGCTTGTGCTCACAACATCTGTCATTTGCATTAAAATGAAAACAAATTTTTTGGCCGTATGTTCCCCCCAACGATTTTTTCCATTGTCACTTCGTTGTTTTTTTGTTGTTGCATAGCCAAATTTTCTCTCGCCAACATGGCCAATGACATTAATCATCTTAAGTCGGAATTAGTTTCCCTGAAAAGCATAGCTGGTGCAACCAAGTCCAAACCTGTGGCAAAAGCTAGCAAAAGTGTGTCCTTTGCTGATGTTATTTCTCACTCTGCGTCTGCTATCAACGTTCGTGTACTTTCTGCACCCATGGTCGCGTCAGTTGATGCAGTATCATCACCAGCAATCGAGATATTCACCGGCGACGACACAAACACCTTGTGTAACTACTCTGATGGTAACAGTAAAGGAGAATTTTGTGTAGCCACATCTAGGAAACAACGGTGAAAGCAGGTGAATGTAGTTGTCGGCAACAACTATGAAACTGGCACAAACAGCCAGTTTCCCCGATTTGGACTTGGTTGCACCAGCTATGCTTTTCAGGGAAACTAATTCCGGCTTAAGATGATTAATGTCATCAGCCCGTTTGTTGGTGTTCCTCGTCGCACTAATATTTATGTGGGTGGAGTCTCCCTGGGCACTACCCCCGAGGATATATTGAAATACCTTTTGGTTAAGTTCCCCGTGAATGACTTCACATGTGAGCATTTTCGATCGAATGAAGTGCAGTGTTCATTTAAACGTAATACATATACCCTTTGCATTACGCAACGAGGTACTTAATTGTGCAATGTGGCACAGCTACGTCATCATAACATAGTAAGATAGCAGAGTTGAGACAAGAGTTCTTAGTAACTCAATAACTCGTATGTGAAATTCATTAGCTATTTGCCAAAATGCGATTTGGAAGAAAAGTTAGTTAGCTAGATACGTAGGGGAGGCGATCGATACATTTTTTGACCTCTCATACATTCTTGACGAATATGCAACTGGGTATAAGCAAAGCTCATATCAAGTGGCTACCGTCAACGATGTTTACGAATTTTCTTTGATTTTTAATCCTGACCAGTGGTGACTAGTTCCAGTGCATTATTTATGGTAAATAGACAATTACTTCACTGGAATATTACTGGTTTCACTTATGGAAACTGCCGTCTTCCTACCATAAATTACGTGGCGAAACCCAGCAACAGACTCATATCTCCTCCATCTTTTCGGGGCACACATTATGTAGTTCATCAACATGCCAAATATAGTGCTGGATGGGTGCCCAAAGGTGTATGGCACGATATTCAAGGTATTCAAACTTTATCTTTCACCATAATTTTTTTTATAATTATCTGGAATATCAAATATTTTCTGGTATTCGAGAATTTGCAGATAGTATTAACACATCTCTAATTTCAAATCAACTGAAGACTCGGAGGCTTACAAGCTAGAAAATGTAGCAGAGGAAGGAAGGCTGGAGCTGAATGATGAACTATCACTTCCTCCACTACACATATGATCATATGGAACTCAAACAAATTAGACAGGCTGTGGAAAATGAGGATTCCATTCGACATGCTCTATGAAAACTACAGCAGGTAATACTTTTGTGCTGAGCACTTGCCTAAGAGTGAGGTTAGAGGTAACATTAGGGATTTGATCATACGATACTAAAATTAAAGCACAGAGACTTACATGCTTCGTTAGAAATGATTCAATAACTATGATGCAAAAGGATAAAAGGGAAGTCTTCATGCAGAAGACTGCAAAATCCACCAAGAGAAAATAATTACTGTGATTCCAATGGAAATTCAAGTAAGATGGCTATAACACCAGATTACAATACAGTTACGTTCTTGACTTACGCGGTTAATTCGTTCCAAAAATTTCCGCATAAGTAGAAATTCATGTAAGTCGAAATACAATAACAAACCTATCATTTTTGAACCATTAGCGGTGCCGCTTTTACCGCGATTGGCGGCATTCGGCGACGATTACAGAAAATGCCATCTTTTGAGAGGCCGGTAAGTTAACATAATATGACAATTCGGAGAGTAGCACAAGTTCAGTCTTTATTTCACTGGGTATTTAAATCTAAAATAAGTATAATTACACAAAACCTGAATAAATTGCAAATTTGTTGAAATTGCCATAGTCATGTGAATGCCTGTTCATAATTGGAATGAGTTCTTACTAAATACATAGGTATTACAGTAGAAACACGAAAATACGAACTTCGAAATTACGAAATTTTGATTTTACGAAGCAAAATCTTCGGTCCCGACCAAAAGGGTATCTAAGTGTATGTAACAGTACGCGATAATACGAAATAACGAAGTTTTAAAATTACGAACCTCGGATCTTGGTCCCGACGTGAAAAAGTTACTCGTTTATACGAATAATGATGGATCACAGTAACGTTTTCCGGCGCCCCTTGTCAGAGTTAAACATCTAATTAATCATCGTCGCCGAATACATTATGCACTGAATGTATTACCTGAACTATATCTCATTTTTCAATGCTACAATAGTAAGGACGACTTTGAATCGTAGGCATCGTAGCTCATAAAATATGAAACCAATCTGACATAAAATGCGTTCGGCTTTGTAACCACGAGTCCACAGAGTTGCCAACGAGTAAAGAAAACGTAAATTTGTAATTTAACTAAATACACATTCTCCCACATCGCCCAGCCGCGGAAACAGGATGTAGACGCCTGAATGAAACCACCCGGCCGCGTCTTCCAGCCGCGACGTCCAGACGCGGCAGTTGGACGTTGCCGCTGGACTCTCCAGTGAAACACTAGCTCTCGCTAGGTTAGGCTCTCTCTCACTAGCTAGGACGACTTTGAATCGTAGGTATCGTAGCTCATAAAATATGGAACCAATCGGACAAAAAATGCGTTTTGCTTTGTTACCACGAGTCCACAGAGTTGCCAACGAGTAAAAAAATGTGAATTAGTCGTGTACGGATATACTCGCCGGCGAGAGACTAATTGCTACAACCAGCATTTTCCTCTCATGATCCCTGGCATTTTTTGTTACCAGTTTTCCCAAACATAAATCCATGATGAATATTCCTGGTATAGAAATCGTTTGCTGCGTGTTTGCAATAACTATGACATGTATCGGAGATGGTGCTATGTTGTTCGAGCGGTAGATTCAGTCGTGAATATAACCCAAGGAAGCTTTTTTTCTTGTCACTATTTCAGACTGATTACACTCAACCTTGCTCGACGGCATAATTATTCCGGCTGGCAATAGTTATCATCACAGGACTCATGTTTAATTTACCGTCCTCATTGAGCGTTTTGATGTAGTCATCGAGCAAGGCTCTTCATACGCATTTCCCTTCCCTTCTTCCACCGCTAACAGCAAAGAAAATCAGAGAAAGTATGAGTTCGCATGGTTCATAGGGCCATTTAGTTTAACGCACATTAATTCTAAAGGAAGACTAGTTCTGGGCGCATGCATAATCAATGGGAAAAAAACGCTCAAGTACCCATATATATATATATGTATTTATATCGGAAAATGGTGTACCCTCCTCCCCTTTCACTCCAACATAGCGATCGAAGGAATATCCTAAAAGAGAGATCACTAGGCAGTCCCCACCAGGAAAATTCACCCAGCTCTCCTCCTTTGCTCCAAAACCTCGGCATACTCTCCATCACCTTTCTCTCTCACTTGCGGCTAACCTATCCCTCCCACACTGGCTATATTTCCCCTTCAAGTGACCCTCCGTGTCCCTCCTTCCCGCTCTATGAGTGGGCACGAGCCATCCCCCTCACATCCAAACCCCCTCCCATACCCGCCCTCCGGGATATCAGGCCCCTTCGAGTGCCCCTCCGTCCCACCCCCTCAACGCTAGGCTAGCATGAGATGCCCCACGCTGACTTTGCAGGCCCCCCATACCAGCTCTAGGGCCCTCTAAGAAGTTCCCTCCCCAATCTCAAGGATTCTGTGCACGCCGATGGGTCTAACTCAGCGTAAATATTGTTTTGCGGGCATATCTTGATTCATGGTAAAAGCTCCACTCGGCAGAGTCATGTCTTCCCTCTCCGCCGACGCAGCAAATAGAGGTAAGGGAGGAGGAAGATAAGATGCGACTATTCGGCGTAAAGCTGATGATTCATTCGAGGTTTAGTCTTCGCGCGCAGCCCTTGGCCTTGAATCCCGGGTGGATGACCCTCACAACAGACGTAAGATACTACGAGACCATGGGCCTCGCAGCTGTTTTTGTGAGCGGGCGAATGGAGTAACCCCCACCCACAGCGAGGGGGAAAGGAGGGAACGAAGGCAGCTTCCAGCTTGATGCGTGGCCTGACCTGAGGCTGCAATGCTTGGACGCAAGTCTCCTTGCTTGATAAGCAAAGGAAAAACGATTAGCAAAAATATCCCACATTTCAATTCAATAGCGAATGTTTAAAAGAATTCTGAGATATAATGAATGAAGAGCAGGCAGGCAGACCTAATCTAAATAGAACCACAACTGAAGCTTTCGTGTAGTAGAGTGAAAAACGAAAATTATTGATTTGTAATGTTAGCATTGTTAGTAGCCGATGAAGTGTAAAAGGAACTATCATCCTTCACCGTTGAAGTGCGTAGCTTGTACACCCTACTTCTGAAAGGAGGTACACAGCTGGACTCTTCTATAAGCTCTTCTTTCAGCTCTATCATCTCGGAAATAACCACGCACAAATAAGCTGAATCCAAGGGAGAAAAACGATTGTTATTTCGGGAAATTAATTGGCTTAGCATTATTTATACAAAATACATAACGTGTATCCATCGCATAGCATCCGCGAGAGAATCTTATTTTCACTGTCTTAGCTTAACGTAGGTAGATACATATATTATGCCTGACGCGGAGAAAGGACCATCTTCTAACGAAATCTCATTCCTCTAATTTCAATATCGGGTGCCAATGATCGCGCAAGTCGCACACTTCCTATTGTATGCATCAATCAGTATTACTAATGATTAAACATCGCTCACGCTTCAGTTAAAGAGTTCTCCAGTTAGGAAATAATATAGAAAAATGCGCTATGGAGCTTCATAGGCTTATTCCAAACTGCACAAAAAATTGGGCAAAAGACGCTTCATTGCCGAATCATTCATTGGAAAAAAAGAACGGCAAGTTAGTTGTCGCGATGTAAATTTCCGCGGGGCTTGGATGGGAGTTTAATTCTTCCGAGTTTCGGGATTTCCGCCGTGAAAAGATGGAACGATGTGGTGGAAATCCCGAAAATGGGAAGAATCAACCTCCGAAAAATTAGTTGCGTTAAACTATTTGCACCTTGTGGGCATGAACACACATTTAAGTATACTTTTATGAATTATAACTTCGTAAATCATGCAAGTACGTCTCGAGAGTTCATCTTAATTTAAGGAAACGACAAAGAGCTTCATCGCGATGTTTTTGAAAGATACTCGTTGATACGAAATTTGATATTACGAAGTGCCGATTTTTACGGTCCCGTCGACTTCGTAATTTCGAGTTTCTACTGTATGCTGAAACGTCTCCGTTTATGCACATTCAGCTGCAGACAATTGCATGCCATCAGTTTCTATTTTACGTAGGTACTTGTAGGTACTTCATTGTTGTTTGTGTAGTAGCTCTTTTTTCCTCATCGTAAACAATTTTGTAACCAGAAAGAGCATCATTTACTGTCTTGGAAACATTTCTGAAACGTTCGGGGTTTGGGTCCTGATCCTCAAAACCTTTCAATCCTTTCTCAATCAGATGAAAACATTACACCATCTTTTTTAACTCGAATGTTTTCGGTGACTCTGCTTCCCAGTTTTTCTTTGGAAATTTCTGCTTTCTCTCTTTGATTCTTCAGCTCCAGTAAATCCTCATTAAGCAATTCTTTTGCGTCATATTGCAAGAGTTCTTCAAAATCATCTTCTTCGACATTTAATTCTAAAGTTCTGCCCATGTCCACAAGTTCATCCATTACATTTTCCTCTTCAAATCCCTTGAAATCATGAATAAATTGGGGGGTGAGGTTCTTCCAAACAGCATTCATTGTGCATGACGTAATTTCACGCCAGGCAGCATCAATGTTCTTTAAAGCTTCATACACATTATATTCTTTCCAGAAGTACTTTAAAGATACTCCATTGCCTTCTGTAGCCTTCACCGCTTGCCTGAAGGTTCTCCATAAATAATATTTTTTAAATGTCTGTATGAGCCCTTGATCCATAGGCTGCAAGAGAGAAGTTGTGTTTGGTGGCAAGTACATCACTTTGATATTTTCATGGTAATCACTAAGAAACAGCAGGTGACCTGGGGCATTGTCTAGCAACAACAATACTTTAAATGGAATTTTATTTTCTTCACAATAATTTTTTACCTCGAACACAAAATTATGGGAAAACAATCTTTGAAAACTTCCTGAGTCCCCCATGCCTTCGAATTAGATTTCCACACCACTGGGAGTGTTGCTTTATCAATGTTTTTTAAGGCCCTAGGGTTTTCAGTGTGATAAATTACTAGGGGTTTTATTTTGCAATCCCCAGCAACATTCCCTCCCAATGGAATGGCCATCCTGTCCTTTGACACTTTGAATCCTGGCATGGTTTTTTCTTCTTTTGCAATGTATGACCGATCCGGCATCTTCTTCCAATACAGACCGGTCTCGTCCACGTTAAAAATTTGATATGGTCGATATTCCCCGCTTTCGATCACATCAGCCAAAAACTTGGGAAACTCTGCTGCTGCTGTTGTGTCTGCACTGGCAGCTTCACCGGTGACTTTAATATTATGTAGTTTAGCACATGCTTTAAAACATTCGGTGCGGTTGTATATTTTAAGAATAGTCTTAGGACCGAGTTTTTTTTTCTCTTGAATATCGTATATTATGTTATTTCCTTCACTTTGTTTCTAATTATAACCTTTTTATTTTGTATATTATTATTATTTAAAAAAAGTTTACACTGCCACCGATCGGCGGCAGCCCATTCCGCGGGATGGTTTTCAAATACGTTACTGATCAGCCTTTAACATTTCTCTATTATTCTTGCACTTTGAAATTGTTTATTATATTCTAACTTAAAATTTACATTAAATAGATAATTTTTCATGTTAAAAAATTATATTAACTTTTTTAGCATCACGTACTTGAGGAGGCCCGTTTCCTAAACTCCACAGTCGTCCCTAAACATTATTTTTATTCTTGTATGTGTTACATATTTTTTCCTCTTAGACAAATAAGGTTTTTTGTAAAACCTAAATATTTTTATTAAAATTGAATTGAGTTTTTTTACAAATGGAGTCGCATGCATCAACTGATGATATTTCAGTGCCAACGAAACCCGGGTCGGAATAAAGGTTTTATTATCTGTGGTAAATTGAAAATTTGCCTCTTCTTTTTGATATGTTCGAATACGACACAATATCGCCAGAATCTACTGAATTTAGTTTTCATAACATTATTATGTCTGTAATTTACATTTTTCCTTACTGTGACCCTGGTTAGTAACTATGGAAAACTCTGAAACCGGGATCTAGCACAGCTTATAGGTTCATATTCACACATTGGTGGATATTCACACAAGGAAACAACGTCCTTCCTTACCCATTTACTTGAGCAGTTGCAGCATCATTTTCTTTGGACTCTAGAACCCTTCCCGCTTGAATTTGAAATGGTAGAAGGACTTTTTCCTTACCTAGGGCTTGAACAGGCATTTCATGAGAATCGCTCCTGAAGATAAGACTCCTAATAACTCTCACGACACATCTGAAGATTCGCCACTAAATTTGCTGAGTATTTGTAAGTTGTTTAGCAGTATTTGAAATATATTTCTCCATAATTTTATAAACCATTTCAAACTTCTTCTTTTACCTGGATAATAAGTGAGAATTTCATCTATACGGTCTATTTCTCCATGTATTTATTATGTTCAGCAACCATCCTTAGTTTCTTAGTAATCTTTCCTTTTCAGTTGGACTCTTCTATAATATTTGCATTATGCTCTGATGAAATCAAGAGAACATCTCTTTTGCTTTTCCAATTACATATGGATATTCCCTCTTTCCTATACTGAGCTAAAATCTCATTTTAGCAATTTTTTCTTCGCAACTTTAGGAGGGTTACATTTCCTCATTATTTGCAACGTCCTAGTTGAATATAATTTCTTTTGCAGCAGATTTTCTGGCATAATGACAGTTTGTGACTATTGTAAAAGTCCATACATACAGCATGATCAACATTGGAGTAGCTAGACAAATGAATGAACGACTTTTTCTGAGTGACCTACTCCACCAACATAAGTATCCCTTGAATTGGTATAAACTAAGCAATCCAAAACGAGTCCATTTGGTTCAGTAAGCTGGCACAATTTCAATCCATATTAATGCTTCTCGTTTTTTGTGCACTGCCGTAAGTATACCTGAAATGCCTGAGGCCTGACGGACGTCATATTTGTGTTCATTATCGTCTGAGATGGCATCGGTTTCCTCGTCTTACGAATTATTACAGATTACAAAATTAGAGTCTGATTCACTAACAACCGTATTTTCATCTGGCTCTTCAACGAACCGGGGAATGTCTTCATCGGCAACACGAGTTGTGGTGTGATGATATGTGCTCCTTTTCCGATGTTTAGACAATTTATACTCAGTATTCACATTCACTCAGAGCCGTTTAATTTGTAACAAAGCTGCTCTAAGAACAGCAAGAACGAAGGATACTGCTAAAAAAAAAGTGCCTACAAAACGTGATCCAAAGTAAGGATGCGGAATCAATAATGTCAAAGTCACGTTGCTAGTCCTAAAAGAAAATATTTTCATTGATAAGATGTACAACTTTTATCCATTTAATAGATTATACAAAGGATTTTAGGAATAAATACAATGATATCGAACAGCAGGTGTCTGGGCATTGAAAAATTAGCAGAGAAAAAATTTGGACAAGGAAAAAAAAGGAGCAAACTTAAAATGTATTTCCGAATCAACTAATCGTAACTTGTGAGAACGAGTTACAATGTTACATAGACAAACCAATGTAAGGACCGGCAGAAAGTCGTAGGACAACGCTGAGGAGTGGAGTCGAAAAAAAATACAATTTGATGTCGGTAACGTAAGATGCCAAAAGGTGGCAGCCGTTCCTAAGGCAAGTACGAAGCGCCGCCTATCGGCGGCAGCCGCACCGAATGTGTTAAACCTATTGAACCATCCTGCACTCACGCTGAAAGTACTGTCACTCTCACCATGCTTGAGTTACTGATTGTTAAAGAGACTCAAGGATTTTTGCTGTATCAGCCTAAGGCTAAATGGCATTCATCGTTGAAACTGGTCTGGATCCAAAAACCCAATACAGTAAAACCTCGCTTTTACACCCCCGCAATTTACGTTTTCCTGCAATTTACGACATTTTCATCAAGTCCTGATGATTTATATATCTCCACAGTATTATGTCTTCCCCGTATTTACACTTACGAAATTTTAAATGATCTGCCATTTGCGCTAGGCCGCCAAAAGGAACATGGTGGATAGCATATCACAACCATATGAGGAACGAAATGGAAATCGGCGGAAAAAGTTTTGGGACATCTGCAAGCGAAAGACCTTTGAATTACAATAAATTTTCTAATTCCTTCTATTTCTGGGTTCATCTCATACTTTTGTAATAAACTAGTTTTAATTCTTCAAGAAGAAAATCAGGTAAAATTATAACAATTGTGCTAGTTCCCCAAATGCCTTATATTACGTTACGAGTGGCAATTATGCGGTAAAATCATGAAGGATATGTATCTTCCATCGTAAAACTGTATTCCGGGAAGAAGTTGGCCGTAATTATGTGAAATAAAATGATTATATGCACTTCTCTTTAACAGTCATGCCTGCGAATAATTCTACCTTACTTGTAAGCGTCGTGTCCATGAATATAGAGACTATATGTTTATATTCGTGGGTGTTTTCATGATGATCCACGCACTTAGTTTTATTCTTCTCGTGCATTACGAAGTTCTGCCATTAATTTTAAAGTCATTCCAATCGTAATCACGTTTTCCCTGCTTTTTCCGTGACAGCATCAAGTAACGTGAACAAAACAAAAAATGGCCCACAAACAAGAGAGGAAAACGTTGTCAATAGAAGACAGGATAAAAATTTCGGGAAGAGTTGACTCGCATGTAGGTTCACGTGTTTCCCTTGCCAGAGAACTTGGGATTCCAATTGAACACTGTTGTTAAAACATGCAAAACCATTGAAACCAGTGCAGTGGAATGCGGACCCAGTGCAAGGAGGTGAAAATACATCAAGTATTCAAAATATGATGAACTGGAAGAAATTTTGAAGGAATGGTTTCAGTGCGCCAGAGCATCTAACATACCCATCAGTGGAGTTATTCGTAAGGAAAAGAAACAACATGTGGTAATGAGGTTAGGAATTGAAGACTTCAAGGCTTCAAACGAATGGTTAAGCCAATTTAAAACTAGGTACAATGTTGTGTATAAATCAATTTGTGTTGAGTCAAACAGTGTTGATCCCCAGACAGTTACACAGTGGAAGGAACATTCTTTAAGACAGCATATTGAAGGGTATGCACCAAAAGACATTTTCAATTTAGATGAGACAGGCCTTTTTTCAATGTGCTTCCTCATAAGACTTAAGACTTAAAAGGTGAATCTTGCCATGGGGGAAAGCATAGTAAAGCTCATCTGACAGTATTGTTAGGTGCTAATGCTAATGGTAGTGAGAAGGCCATTTGTCATTGGAAAGTCCAAAAATCCCAAGTGTTTTAAAAACATCAAGACATTTCCCACAACCTATGCCGCTAATACCAAAGCTTGGATGACGTCACATGTCTTTCAGGAACAAATGCAAGCTCTGGATGCAAAGATGGGTGGACAAAACCGAAAAATTGTAGTATTTTTAGACCAATACCTGCCCACCCAAACAATATTAATTTGAGGAATATAAAACTGGTATTCTTCCCACCCAATTGTACCAGCCAGTTACTGCCATTAGATTAGGGATAATCAATTTATTCAAAGCGAACTACCGCAGGATTCTGGTGAGAAAAGCTATGAATCTTGTAGACAGTGGGAGGGACCCTAAGAGCTTCAAAGTCACAGTTTTCGATGCACTACACTACATAACACGATAATGGAAAGAAGTTGATGAGGGAAAAATTTCAAATTGTTTTAAAAAAGCAGGATTTAGTTTTTCTCAAGACTGCAACTTAGAACAGGATAGTGAAGAACCACTGGAAGAAGGGAGAGGAGATAATAGAGCTATGGGAGACAATGATCAGTTGCCATTATTTGGAGTTGAAATAAGTTTTCGGATTTTGTCGGAGTGGATGAGCAATTATCAACAAGTAACTCTCATACAATTGATGAAGCTATTAACCTGCAGATCAGTGAAGAGGTAGCAAGCGAGGAGAATGATGATGACATGGAAACACCAAAATAAAGCACAATCAATGCTATGAATGTTAAATGAACATTTATTTATGGTGTATTTTTTTTATAGCTGAATTCAGCCAAGAATGTTTTATTTAAATTCTGAGATAGTTCTTTGGCTTAAATTTTTAGAAGACTTTTTGAGAGTAAGGGTTGGTACATATTTTTTTTAAACTAAAGGTTTATATGGATTATTAAGTCATTTTTTGTTTAGTTTATCCAAAGATTTAAATATTTTTACTTTGAGAAGATTTTTTCATTTTATGGAGTTCATGGAATATGTACTTCTGTTTTATTTATCAGCTACCACCTATGTAAAATGATCTCTTTCTGAAGACTGACATATTGTACAATCTACCTCACTGAGAGTTTGGTATTAATAAAGAATTTTTCTGTCATAACTACATTTTTTATACTTACTTTTCATTTAAGACATGATTCAATTGAAAAATAGAACATTTAGCAATGCTTTAAGGGATTATTTTCATTAAATTGTGCCTACCCTCAATTTACACTTTCCCGCGATTTACACTTTTTTCCCTTATCCCCCTCAAAAGTGTAAAAGAGGGGTTTTGCTGTAGTTTCTCCATCTCTTCCATAACTGTGCCCCTTTTCATTGTAATTATTGTTGACTGAATTGGAGCAGAACTTTTAAGGTGCTCTTTAATTCGACTTTTATCATGTGCAATTGTTCTCACTGCTGACCCATTCATCCCATAAGCACGTGCAATTTCCACAAACTTTTCACCGTTGTCATGTCTCTTAATAATTTCTAGTTTCGTTTCCAAACTTATAGCCTGCCTTTTCTTTTTACCAATCGTAGAAATCTCACCACTCTTACGTTTCTCAGCCATTATGAGGGTCCACATCCAAAACAAACACATAAGACGATTATAATGATTTTATGAGAAAACTAGTTTTTGATCTTGATAAATAATGATCTCTATGATCTAATCACAACGGAAACCCAAGTTTGTATGTCTGCTGCAAGAAAGTGTTCTATCTTTCTATTTAGCTGTGATGGACAACAGGCATCATCTATGGAGTAGATAATTAACTACGCATTGACCTATCTTTCATGGAAACAGAAATGCGGAGAAAACGCAAGCATGTCACCGGCCTAACTGAGCATCGGCGTAACTTGGATCCACGTTAAGTCGAGAACTTACTGTAAACGCAAGAGATACAAGGATAAGAGAGAGAAAATGACCATGGGCTACGATATAAGCCATTGCACATAGAAGTGGACGAATCTTCTTTGTCACCTCAATGGTACAGCTGTGCTGTATTGTGTGGGGACGAATGACTCAAGGAGGCCTTATCACCTCGTTCTCAAGAGACAATGGTCAAAAAGGCACTTCAGATGTTCCCTTTGTACATACACACAGGGGAAGGACCAAGTGCAAGGGAAACACAACAGAACTATGCCTTTTTGAGGCTTAAGGAAAAACAACATTGCCCAGTAAAGGGATGTCATGCTAGATGAAACGGGTGTGTCCAAAAAGAGGAGTACCCGAGATCACAAGTAAAATGTTACGTAAGAGATGTGTGAATACGTAACTTCAGCATTTGGAAGGATACATAACACATGAAATGATATTGTTTACCTGTGTTTTATATTCGTTTAAAAAAATGTGATTATATTTTCTTATTTCCGAAACTCATCTAGATATAATTTTGTCATTGAAGCCTAACTCTAGCCAAAACTTCACATACATATGCCCATAAATATATTTCATACAATGGTTATCATTTGAATGCTTTTGGGAAGGGTATTCTCTCAACCAACTCAGTGGGAACCCTTTCCTGGGCAACTCTGCTCCACATCCGAGCCCATTACTCATTAGTAGAGCCACGAATTTTTCGCAAAACGATTTTTTCGCGAAATGACGCGAAATATGAAGATTATTTGGGAAAACGCGAAATACATTCTCCTGAGCGAAAATAATGCGATGTTTTAGAATTTTTACGGGTTATTTTGCGAAAATGTTGAATATATAGTAAAACCTCTACCTATGGAACATCTTTTCATCGTAAAATCCTCATCGCCGGCCAAAATTCAAGCATGTAACAGAGGGAAACATCTTTGTATCGAACTACATTATTTTCGACAAACCTCCGCACTTTGTACCAAGAGTGAACCCCCCGAGACCAGAAACTACCTCCACCGAATGGAATATTCGGTGATAATTTTCGTTCTTGCTTCCACACTTGTTTTCTCATTTCTCCACGAAATATTACTGCTTCCGACTATTAAAATCGATCATTTTAGCCGCTGATGGAAACCTCCCATTTGAATGCATTCAAATTCCCGTACAATATTAATCATCAGACGCGTTTTACATGTACCTACGCATCCAATGATTTTATATATCTTAGGGTTCTTTGACCTTAAATTGTGAATCAAACCATCAAAGGAGTTATTTTTATCCTAATCCCTCTTGTAATCTCATCTTTATTCGTCCGAGCACCTAAATTTCATATAGTCGCCAAGCGATATTCGTTTGTTTTGTTTTTCTCGTTTTCGCAGCGCGATTTCGAACATTATCCATGAAGCCGGCACGAATGATACATTAGTGATTACATTTTAGTCAGTACATTACATCGTAGTCCCCGTGGAAGCCGGGTTCACATGGGAGTGGAATAGACGGAAAGGATTGTGATTGGCTAGATGCTTTTCTGCTTTCTGCCTGTTCCGTCTATTCCGCTCCCATGTGAACTTGGCTTGAGACTTTTGCTTTCTAGAGATTATTGCAGTTTGTCCACGTGCAATATTATTTGTTATTTACATGAGACTTAATTTAATAGCTAATCAGAGATCGATAGCAGAAGTATTTCTACGATGCGTAAATTGCCCTAAGGAAAATGCCGAAATAGTAACTGTCTTTGACCGCGAAAATCAGTTTCGTAGAGAAGGTTTCTATGTTTTTGATAAACAGAAGAAAATATTAATGTGCAAGTACTGCAACTGCCGAATTACTAAATTAAACCGAAACTAAATTAAACTCACTCAAATACATTAAAATTAGTGATGACCGGATCGGATCCGTCGGATCCAAAGATCCGCGGGTCTTTCATTTTTTCGGTTCCGGATCCAAAGACACGGAGCAAATTTGGATCCGGATCCTAGATTTTAAATTTTCGCGGCTTAGCGATCGAAGCGCCCCGTGAATGGAATGTAGGTGCGGTAGATATTGACAAGAAGAGGATGAGTAACTCAGGTCACGAAATTAGATGAAAATGTTCCCGTGCAACTAGAAGCAAAATAAAGAAATATGACTTTTTTCCCCATTAGCCCGGTATCGCGTGAAAAAAAAATACGTAGGATGTCACGCGGGTAGCCTACATTCGCCGAGATCAGGCGGACAACGAGAGCCAGTGTACTGTGCGAAGTTCGATCCCTTTCGTAGTTAAATTTTTTCTTTCAGTCATTGCATCGAAAATGTTATCATATTCATTTTCAAACCATTGAATCTGAATACTCACTTTATTATACTTTTGTTGTTTAAATTAGATTTACAAATGTACCATTGATAAATTAAGGATGGTCGGGTCGGATCCACGGGTCTTTCATTTCATTCGCAACTGAAATCATATCCAAAGACAGTAAAAATTCAGATTCGGATCGGAGATTTTAAAATTTCACGGCTTGGTGATTGATAAGCCCCGCCAATGGAATGTAAGTATGGTAGAAACTGACAAGGAGAGGGTGTGTAACTCGGTCGCGAAATGAGAAGATTTTTTTCGTACCAAAAAAACAAATTAAAAAAATACTCGTCGTGACTTTTTTCCCCATACGCCCGGATGCGCGAGAAAAAAATAAAGCCGAATGTCACGCGGGTTGCCTACATTCGCCAGATTCCCGTGAACCTATGATAGCGTAGTTGTTAAAAATGAAGGCTAGTGTACTGCCGGTCACGAGTTCGATCCTTAACACTGCCTAGGAATATAAGCTATGCTGTATTCCTAGGGTGATAAAGTAGGCAGTTAAAAAGAGTGGATTAACAGAAATTTCATGTCAATTTATAAGTAAAAAAAATATTGGAGTTAGTGAAATGATTGGAAAAACTTTTTATTGCAGAATTAAATCGTGGAATCATTACGTTAACTTTCCCATGTACTTTTAGCAACGCATTTATAAATCTAGTTTAAACGATAGAAGTACAAAAAAGTCGGTATCCACACAGAAATGTTGGAAATGAAGGATGATAAATTTTTTGATTCAATGGCTGCAAGAAAAATTTTAAACAGCGATAAGAATCGAACTGCTATTGTCGGCTTACCTGATTTTGGAGAATACATGCTCCCCACATGTCATTCTACTTTTTTCTTGCAAACCCGAGCCAATGGAGAAAAAATCCGAGACTTTTTTTAATTTTTACTTCTAGTAGCATGAAAAACGGCTAATCTCATTTCAAGATCAGAGTTACACAACCTCCCCGGATATTCCATCAATGGAATCTCTTGGCCGCATCAAAATAATTTGTGTTTCTAAAAAAGAATTTGAAAGTATTCAAGGATTTGATTAATAATTGGAAAATAATTCCTTTATTAATGAAAATAAACTTACAATGTTTCTTTCAACTGCACTCTAAAGAATAGTTGTACAGGTTTCAAAAATGGATTGCATGATGAGTATGTAATAAGGAAGTTGATCTTTATATTAGAAGTAATAAGATATAGTTATTGCATCTGTAAATCTTGATCTAGGAAAATATTATCCACAAGGATGATTGGAAGTTGATTTTTTCGACAATAAATTCACTTTTTTTTGGCAATTCTATTGTTGCTGTATTTATATATTTTTTTAAAATCTAGGTTTTGAAAATCTGAATCGAGTATGTGAAACTAAGGATCCGAAACCGAGATAAAGATCCGAAACCCAGGCAAGGATCCGGTTCCGGATCCGACAAAAAACCTGGATCCGTCCATCACTAATTACAATGAAAATAACTTTTCTCCAGAACAGTCATCAATATGGTAATGCATTGTATCACCAAATGGCGTTTGAGAAATCTCGGATGAATCAATATTTTTTATACACCGAAATTTAGGGCCATTTCCCATTTTTTATCCCGAAATGGGTCATTTTTAATGACGAAATTTGAGAGTTTTATTTACCATAAATTCTTGCCTCTACTCATTAGTAGGGACATGACATTTTCGCGAAACTTTTTTTGCAACAGGATTCACGAAATAAGCAACTTTTTGGGTTTAATCGCGAAATAACCGTGTCTTCTTTGAAACGCGATTTTTTTTAACGAAATTTGAGATATTTTGCAAATGCAGAATTTTTGTAGCATGAAATATTTTCTTTAGTGATGACCGGATAGGATCTTTCATTTTTCTCGGTTCCGGATTCGGATCCAAAGACACGGAGTAAAATCGGATCCGGATCGTAGATTTTAAATTTTCGCGGCTTAGCGATCGAAGTGCCCCGTGAATGGAATGTAGGTGCGGTAGATATTGACAGGAAGAGGATGTGTAACTAAGGTCACGTAATTAGATGAAAACGTTCCTGTGCAACTAGAAGCAAAATAAAGATATATGACTTTTTTCCCCCATTACCCCGGTATCGCGGGAAAAAAATACGTAGGGTGCCATGCGGGTAGCCTACATTCGCCGGGATCAGGCATTGAACGAGAGCTAGTATACTGTGCGAAGTTCGATCCCAATCGCAGTTTAATTTTTTCTTTCAGTCATTGCATCGAAAATGCTATCATATTCAATTTCAAACCATTTCATCTGAATACTCAATTTAATAGACTTTGTTGTTTAAATTAGATTTACAAATGAACCACTCATAAATTAAGGATGGTCGGGTCGGATTCAAAGAAATACGGGTCTTCCATTTCATTCGCTACTGAAATCATATCCAGAGACAGTAAAAATTCAGATCCGGATCGGAGATTTTAACATCTCGCGGCCTCGTGATCGATGCGCCCCGCGAATGGTATGCACGTATGGTAGATACCAACAAGGAGAGTTAAGTAACTCGGGTCGCGAAATGAGAAGAAGATTTTTTCCGTGCCACAAACGAGGAAAACAAAATAAAAAATACTCGTATTGACCTTTTTCTCCATAGGTTCGGATGTGCGAGAAAAAAATTAAGCCGAATGTCATGCGGGTCGCCTACAGTCGCCAGATTCCCGTGAACCTATGAGAGCGTAGTTGTTAAAAATGAGGGCTAGTGTACTGCCAGTCGCGAGTTCGTTCCTTAACACTACCTAAGAATACAGCCGTGCTGTATTCCTAGGGTAATGCTAGTAGGCTGTTAAAAAAAGTAAGTTATCAGAAATTTCATGCCAAATTATAAGTAAAAAAATAATTAAATTAGGTGAAAGGAAATGATTGGAAAAAATTTATATTACTGAATTAAATCGTGGAATCATTACGTTAACTTTACAGTGTATTTTTGAGTGACGCATTTGTAAATCTAGTTGAAGCGATAGCAGTACAAAAAAGTCAGTATCCACACACAAAGGTTGGAAATGAAGGATGATAAAGTTTTTTATTCAATGGTTGAAAGAAAAATTTTAAACAGCGTAAGAATCAAACTTCATTACCTGCAGTCCACTACTCCACTAGCTGTTATTGTTATTACCATTATCTCATTAATTTGCCTTTAACTTAATTTTGCCTACTGTGTTTTTTATGTTGCGTAGGGTAGCCATAACTTCTGTATTGGATCTCAAATGTATGTAATTAACTGTTTGTTCACATTGGTATGAAGTATTTATTAATAATATTTAAAAAAAAATCCCTTCCTTTAAGACTCCTTTTTCCCAACATTAAACACAGCTTTCACCTTTTTAAAACGATTTTATTTACCGCATTTGTCATTTTAAACACCGCTTTTGATGATTTTTATTTACCATTTTTCGGTGTCCCTACTCATTAGTGGCCATTCTCTCACCTTGAGCCCATACGTACATCGTCACTAATTTTATGAGCAGTGGTTTTTATAAATAAATATTCATTGGATATCCCAATATATTAAACATTTAAATTAATTCCTTGTATTTTGCTGAGCTTTCCATATTTTAAATAAAATTCTAGCTTTAATACTAACAGAATTGTCTTCTGCCTTCTTTGAATAACTAGTTTCCATCATGTCTTCTTCATAATCCTATGCTAAATATTTAATAACTTGATTTTATTTGATACCTTTAGATTTATACATTCGGCTTCTTCTTTGCGAAAATTCATGTTGAAATGTGACAAAATCAATGTATTTTTTCACAATTTTTATTTTAACGGCCAGAAGTGGCAGTAAATTTAGCTTGTTTCAAATGTCTTTTTTTCTGTAGCTTCCACTAAAACTGTGAACTCACTTCCCAAATAACAATAGAATATACTTTTCTAATGGAAATTATCTTAAGGACCTCGTGAGCAAATTTGAAAATATGAAAAATCCTGAAATCATTATTAATACCACTAGAAATGTGTTTAAATGTTTTAAACAATCGGTTAAACACAAATAATTCAATTCAGGGATTAATGCTCTCAAGTTTGAAACAAATGATTGTTTAAAAAACCACTGAGCATACAATAATATAAATACATGTTGTGGGAGGGCTGGATAATGAGTCGGAGGGTTGAGACCAGTTGCAGAGGGAAGGGACAGGATGGAAGGGTGGGAATGCTACACAATAGGAGATGATATTCCCTTTGAAATGCCTCCATCCAGAGATGAACTGAGGCTCCCATGAAGCTCTCAGGATAATAAGGATAGTTCCATTGAAATGGTTAACGGTTAAGGTCCCTAAAGATATGAGATTGATTTGGCTTGTCTCCTCTGACCTGAGTCACTCCCAGAGCACATATTCATATAAAACGGACGCTTACATTATCACATTAAAACAAGGTCACCAATGTGCCCTGATTTACCTTACGTAGACTTACGTGGAGATAACCAAATTACAGTCAAGGCAAAAGTCAACACTTTTCATTACCACTAATACCTTCACCATATCTCTCAGACTTTCAGCAAACATAAAGGAGTCAATCATGCCTAAAAATTCACCCCATCACTTATACATAACAAAGGCTATATGTTTAAACCAAGAATTTCAGACACTGATCAGTTGACAGAGACTGAAGAAGACTATTTTCCATGAAAATTGCAAAACTTACTTCTTGATAGCCTCATGATGCCTCCTTTTCATTGTATTGGATTCCAATGATGATGGGTTTGAAGCAATGCCCACTACAAACTCGGGTTTGACATTCATTAATGGCACACAATGCTGTGAAATATGCTGCAAAGAAAAAAGGATATTTTAATTCAACCCTCTACCCTTACTGAACATGCCAAGTCTGTACCATGGCACAGAATAAACTTCAAGGGAAGCAACGTATAAGTCAAAGAAGACAGGTATTTTCTGGAGATAATATAGGAGGCTATAGAAATCACCAAGAAACCTAGTAAACCAAGTAACGGAGATGATTCAGGGTAGTGTTTGCACATCTATGATTACATTACATTGCATACGTCACCATTTAATCGACGCTAAGTTATACACAGTAGAAGATTGGTAATCTGGAATTCTAAACAACGGAATATCTAAATAACAGGTTTTCAGAATTTTGCGAAGTTCATTATTTTATGTCATGCCACCATGATGGCTGTTTAGCTGTTAAAAAAAGCCCCCTTCAATCACTGTTTGGCTAAGTGGTTCCAGACAATGAAAACACACTTTCTTATTTCTTATGCATAAATACATTAGCTCTTGATAAGTCAGCGATGTAATGTTAGCAACAACATGCTTTGTTCAATTGTGCTACCAATCCTTCCCACATGTCCCTGCAAGAGGATGAAGGTGGGAGGGAAGTTTACATTGTATGCGCAGCTCAGTGTAAAACAGTTTTCACAATGTATCTATGTAATTAAGGGCTTTTATGAAACAAAGGTGGTTCAGGAATGACCAACCAGGCAGAGCAGTGATCATCTTTTGGGAGCTGCTGGGTGTCGAGCTTTTGTTATTCAAGCTTTCCAATCCATTAAAGCAGCATCAACAGGGTTGAAATAATGAAAAAGAAATCGGCTATTTATTGGAGAACATTGTCCTCTCCCTTTCCGTCTTTAGCCTTATTTGGTATCAGGGAATCAAACTAGAGCTGAACTGCTGAAAAAACGAACCGCTCCAGCAGTTTTTTCTGAACCGGTTCGAACGGTGAACCCTCTCAGCAGTTTGCAGTGGAGCGAAGGTCGGAGTAGAGCGATTGCCGGAGCACCGTTGGAGCGGAGACTCAGGCACTCATCTCTCCGCTCCGAACCCTCATGAAACCCGAATGCATGAATCACTCCGGAACACTTCGTTGCACTCCGGGCCGAACAGACTACCATACCAAGGAGAATACCATGAGGCATTAGACAATTAATAAACAGCTCTTGTTGAGCCCGTGGCATGGCGTTACCATAAAAAAAGCATTGCATAATTTTACAATTACATCTGATTTGCATGAGGGGGTGGTTTTTTTTTGGCTTAAAGATATGACTTTGTAGGAAATGAATATATTTCAACGCTTTTTGAAGGAGTAGGAACTGAATACGAAGGCGAAGAGAAGAAAGAATATTCTGAAGGGCAAGGGAGAAATATCAGATCGAGGGGTATGTGGCTAATATGCAGGGTAATAGTAATATTTGTTTGCAACTTGCAAGAGGGCATGATGCTTCCTTGATGAGGAAGGAAAATATTGCACTGATTTCGGAAGTATGAGTGATTTTATCCATCATGTTCAACATGCTTATCTTGCACATCTTATACAATGAATTACTAAAGTTTTTTCAGTCATACTCTCCACAAAAAGAAATTTGATCTAAACACCGGAAACATAATTCCATAATGTATCGGGTCCGGACCATTCTGGATTATCGACATTCTGTACTTTAAAACTACTAATTCTTCTGGATAAAAAATACGTTGTGATGTTGTTGTGATGAGTAATGACACCATAAAAAGGTGCCATCATAACCATTGCTGCTCTAGAAAAATGTATAATCCAGAAAGGCCTAGGAACCAAGAATCCCTGAAAATCAATGGTGTACTTGAAATCAGCATGATGACACTGAAATGGCAGACTGTACTATAACAGTCAGGGAGACCATAAAATGCAGTGACAAGGAAGAAGTTAGAGATAGGAGTCAGAGATATACAAGAAAGGGAAGGGCAAGAATAAAGTGTAAGGATAAATGAAAGAGGAATATTAAAGAGGGGATATAGAGTTAGACAATACTAAAATTCTAGGTAAATAATTCAGATGCTTTCAATGAAACAATACTTCCTGAGAGATGAATTCACATCAACTGCTGTTAAACATAAGGAACTAAGGAGAAACCTTTGACATTTCAGTACAAAAACAACTGCATGGAGATTCGGCTTACCATCAAAACTTGATAGAGAGTCTTGGCTGCCTGCCTCCTCTCCACAAATATTAAACTACATGGTTTTAATGCCAAAGATTCCTTTTTCTGCTCAATTAATTTTTCTAAGGACACTGCTCCACCATCACTTGTCACAGGATTTTCAGTCTTTTGAATCAGTTCAATTAGCTGCAAAACTTTGTTAGTACTGAATTTCAAAACTTGCTCCATTGGATCAAAAGCATCCAATTTGTCATGGATCATTTTCCTGGTAAGAATAAAACAAAATAACAATTATTTTCAAGATATTAGGACTCAAAAAAATCAATTTCAATGAGCTACCTTAAAAATGAAATGCATAATATTTAAGCACTTTTATAAGATTATGGAAAATATTAAAAATGTATTATTTGTCAGGGAATTTCTCCATGACAATTCATGGTCTACTGAAGGAGTTGGTTTCTGAAATTCAAAAGTGTTTCAGTGGGTTTCCAACATACAACTCACGTGAACCCCAGACCCCTTACTGAAATATTCCAGCACAACCAGCAAACAATTTACTCTCCCTTTCCTCTCATCCCCCTTATTCAACTCCCACTCCCACCAGAATATATGAGTAAACCTTGTTGAGACCAAAATGATCATGATTGAAAATGATATAAAGAATCATTACCAATCATGCATTTAAGTACAGTCGACCCTCACTTTACGATATTAATCCGTTCTGGAGTACCGATCGTAAAGCGAATTCCATCGTATGTTGAATCGGTATTATTTCCTGACAAGGAATCGGTTTAAAGAGCATTTATTCAGTGTACGTGACAGAGCCAATGCATATGAAATATCCTGGATTAAAATTATTAAAAGTATTATTAAACCAATATTTAAAATTAACATTATACATGCATTAATTACACAGTAAATTGTCACATTGAATTACCACGGCGATGACGATGCGCCACCCACCTACGAGTCAATTTCAGCAACTTCATATTTTATCACATTTTGAAGCAGTGGGAAGATAACGTGGATTAAAAAGTACAGTGGAATCCCGGTATAACGAGTGCTCATAATCCCTCAGAAATCACTCACTAAATCGAGCGCTTGTTATATCCGAAGGTGTTGAATAAACCCACCTAATTCTCATAGTCATTTGTATTTACAGTTTTTCTTTTGTTTCCATGGTATTTGATGAAGGTAAACAGCAAAAAAGTCATTTCAGGCACAATCTGGTAGAATATCAACATATTTCATGAAAGAAACAGGAAATTTTCCAATATATAAAATATTAATTCCCCTAGTTTCGATGCTTTTCTGCCAGTTCTTCTATTTTTCGATCGCCGAAGAAAGCTGCAAAGACAGCGTAACTAGCCGAAATTAAAATATTAGGTATACTGTGGAAGTTTTTGGATAATTTAGCGAATATATCATGACGATAATATCAGCTTTGTCGAGTTTTCCAATGTGAACCAATACGTCCTTCAGTTGGGAAAATTGGTCTGAAGGTTCACCAAAATATGGCATGTTTCGGTGGTCGAAGATATTTCTCGCATAGTCACCTATTCCTAACAGTTTCTATTATTCAAATTCTATTATCTCCTGCAAATTAGTGTCATTGAGTATTTATTTACACTAGCAAATACCTCAGTTGATTGGGCAGTACATCATGTTTCGTGCAAGTACTGCCACCTCCAGGATATAGAACGAACGCAGGTATATTTCTTGGAAAAATACCCGCATGATTTGAATAATGATTATAACCTGTGAGATTAGGAATTACAAAAGAAAACAAAAACATGGTGAACGGGATGAATTTTAATTATTAGCGCAGCATAAGGATTGGTTACATTTTAAAAATAACAAAAATATGCGAAAATTATCACAGCTAACAAATAAATCGTGCTCGCATAGTACATAGCCCTCGAGGGTAACCAGCACCTTATTTTGCCATTCATTTAAACACACATTTAAGGGATTGCGCAGGAGTGTGATACAGTTTTGCTGATATGGTGCAAAACTTTGAATCGCATGGAATTTTGGAGAGCATCAAGAAGAGATAATGAAGATTCACTATGCGATCACCATAAATATTGCGATAAAATACCATGATATTGCGTCCCGATAAAATTTCACGATATATTATCACAATAAATATCACAATAAAAGATATTGCACTCGTTCAAATATCACGTAATCACGCCCGATGAATTATCGTGATATTGCACCGGTTAATCATGTTGGATAGAGACAGCCGTTGGGTTGGCCTTCGCTTAAGCTGGAGCAAGTACGTCACCTATCTGTCCATGCAAGTATGTCAAGTATCAGACCACTGAAATTGAAAGAGAGAGTGTGAGAGTACTGCTGAGATTTTGAATTAGCAGATAGCACAATAGTAAGTTTTCAAAGGTACTTGCTCCAGCTTAAGCGAAGGCCAACTCAACGGCTGTCTTTTACTGACATGATTAACCGGCGCAATATCACAATAATTCATCAGGCGTGATTACGCTATATTTGAACGAGCGCAATATCCCGATCTTTTATCGCGATATTTATCGTGATAATATATCATGATATTTTATCGGGACGCGATATCATGATATTTTATCTCGATATTTATCATCGTCACGATATTTATCGTGATGTTTCTCGTGATATTTATCGCGATACCTATTTATAGCGATATTTATTGTCATGATATGAGTTATCGTTATTGCCACCTTACAATATGCTAAAATTATCGTATCCCGATATTGAATTATCAATACAGTATAATCTCGATTTTATGTAATCTGATTTTACATAAAATTTGATTTTACATAAGTGAATGAGCGGTCCCGGCCGACTCCTATAGTATTCTTATGGAATCATTATTTGATATTATGTAAACTCGATGTAATGATTTTACATAATGCTATTTCGGTCCCCAGTGGAGATATCAACTCGATTTTACAAAATGAAACAACAGAACTTAAAGAAACTTAAACAAAATCCGGCAGATTCTTGCCCATCTTTAAAGGAAATCTTCAATATAATGCCGTACTACTGTGAAATTCAACTGTAACGAATCAATACATTGCATTCTAATGCTATATATATTATTATTTTATTTTTCCATCTTTCAGCATGAAAAGTTATGGGTTCAAGGTGTTTACTTGTTTACGCTATGATAATTGCGCCGGAATCCCAGTATGCTCACACAAAGCTGCTTTATGACCTTGAGATAGCAACCCTGTCAGCTGTTCCGAGTGATGAGATGAAGCTCGCTTTGGGGTCGCCTAAGTACACGTGTCTTGACACTTGTGTGCGTTGTTAAGCGGAATAATGTATGGACAGTGTTTGCCCCAACCGATGCCAACAACCAAGGCAATTGGGAAGATATGTGACATTGTAGTATTACATAAAACATCACAACTGATGGCATCAGATGGCTAAAACTTGCTTAAATGCTTGGCATCAAATTTTTCCAGTATGAACATGTTCACTAACTACCTTCCCCATGTCTAGGTAGATAGGTCTGTTTAGGTTGTGCTGTCTGTACTTTTCCAATCTAGAGCTTTAAGCGGAATTCGATACACGGTTTGGGTTAGCCAAAATTTTAAATAAATTGAATTGAAGAACCAAGGAATATGAAAATGATAGGGAACACAGTGCAATTCAAGACAAAGAAATTATGGTTTTTAATAAATAATAATTACAACTGATGTTATCGTAAATGCTACCTGTGCTGTTTTTAAGAACCCTTTCGTTCCGGAGCCTTGCAATGAAAAATGCTTCCCTTGTCATTAGATTAGATTGTTGCTGTGGTGGAGTTCCTCCAAGGAGGCCCTGAGGCACTTAGACCTCTCTCCCTTGTCATTAGTACCTTGAGCATATCCTTGTATTCCTCCATACACAGGGTGTCCAGCACAGGGGCATTTGAAAATTCCCTGAGATTTCCAGGTTTTCCAGACATAAGTTTTATTTTTCCAGAGGAAATATAATTTTTTTCTCGTTAAGTGTGAGAGAACTTTGGGTATGTTTTTTGTGTGAATGAAAGTAAATATTATAGCTAATCTTGCATTCTGGGAAAAATAAACCAAATCTGCATATTTGGAGGAAAGTAAACAAAATATCCAACATCATACAACACTTTCATTTAGTTCGTGAGAAATTACATCACCTTCTTAGAGTTAAACATTAATATGCTGGCGCTCGGGAACAAGGTTACATTACAACCAGACTTGCCATGCTCGCTATGAATAGCACTGATACAAAATGATCAATAACTTGCACCTTCAAGATCCAGGCATGAAATTCCCTTCTTCACATGGAAGGCCAAGGGCGATCTTTCAATGAGTTTCCTCGCCAATTTAACTTCTTACGTAAATTTCGACTTACTAAGATCCATTTGCTGTTTATTAGCAATTTTATTGAGGCTTTCATCAAAACCCACAATAAATTGCTGGCAACTCTCTATATGTTCCATTTAGGGTTTCATTCGAAATATAGAGATCATGAACAACTACTTTGTTTTCGTCATCAGAGGCTTTCGGTTGCAGCTGCGTATAACGCGTTGTCGGTGTGCGAACTTTCGCTACTTCGTTTTTGCTGTTGTTGTTGAAAGCCGTAGCGACTGGCCGAAAGCACTACAGCACTTTGGCGAGAAATGACATGACCGCTAAGAACAAAGATTATATGTACACGGGATGGGACTATGTATCGTACACAGTGTATGGAGAAATCATTGCACTCTCGGTGATTGCAGGAATGCTAAATGCGACAACACAGGGGAAATTTCACTATGCAACTTGCCGAAAAAGGCACATTATTTCCGTCGCTGTTTTACATATTGACATCACCGAAAATTCCAGAGTCGATTACATATTTCCCTTAGATTTCCCTGATATTTCCAGTGAAAATAAAATTCCCTGAGAATTCCCGGTTTTCCTGGATTTCCAGAGTGCTGGACACCCTCATACAGAACTCACTCTTGGAAGGAATTGCACAGATATACTTCTCGTCTATCTTGTATCACAAGTCAGGGAAGCTGGACCCTTTCCTCGATCATTGGGGAGAGGTGATAACGACCCTCTTCTCAGTAGCTTCGTAACATGTAGCACTCATTGAAGGTATTTTGCATCGAAGATCTTCAAAATTTTGCTTAGCCTTCTCACATATAAATTGCCCAGGCACAGAGTCACCTTTCAGTTTCTTCTCTCTGATCCACAGTAACAGGAGTCTCTCCCTTTCAGAAATCAACTCTCTTCATTTTTGCAAAGAAGTGGACTCATTGGTCACTTTAATTTCTCTCTGGCACTCTTTCTTTTTAATTATTGTTTACTGAGAAAAACCGTACTCACGTGATAAAGTGCTAACCCGAGCACCCTCATCGCATTTTTTCACAATCTCTTGCTTTGTTTTAATTGTTATTTTCTACTTGGGATTCACTTTGGGGGGCATAGTCACTACAAAAACTCCCCGCAATAAACCAAAACTTCTCACAATAAACCACAAACTTTTCGCAATCTGGAAGAGTAAATGCAGTTCAAAAAGAGAGATTCACAGTACGAACTACTCGCTTCTTCACCCACGTCACAGTAGAAACTCAAAGACTAACCTTGACAATACGGTAGAGCGCAATCGGCAACCCATATGGCAGTGCGACACTGCATATCTTGGTAGTGGATAGAAGAAATTGATAAGGGGCTTAAATTTCAAAGTATATTCACACATATTAGTCATCACACTATTACCCTGTCATTCATCATAGCATTAAGTTATAATTTAACACGTTTCATTCACATGATTTATTACCTAGCTACATCTATATCCATTAAAGTATTGTGTCACTTCGTTGTAGCTAATACGCTAGAATGCGAAGTTATTCTTTGGGTGAAGGGTTCATTTTATAGGATTTCACAATGGTAAAATCCTGTATGCATGACTAACGAAAGCCTTATTTTTCTTCCTAATATATTTGATACTGACTACGTAATGAATGTTGTGATATCTCATCAGAGATGATTTACGTTAGAGCATTGCATCATTTGTACTAACCACTACGGCAGTTTTTAATTGCTAGTAAAATTGAATATGCAAATGTTGTAATGTTAAAAAGTGTGTTTCGTTAACAAATAAGGCTCAGAATTATGAATGGATGATATATTGTGCGAGTGGAAACAAAATAGACAAAATTTGAAATTTTAAAAAGCGAGCTCAAAATCAGCTCAGATCGTAAGTCGAATTCATCGTAAGTCGAGCCCATCATAAAGCAGGGGTCTACTGTAATGATAAAAGGAAATGCAAATTTTCCTCTTACCAAATTAAATTCTGTTTATCTTGCCAGCATTGCTAAATCCAATTTCACTACTGCTTCAAATCAAGATTTAAAATACCAAAATAACCTACAAATGTCACAATATTCAATCCACACACCTTTTGGCCCATATAGTATATAGTTCGATGAATGATGTAAATGTGAATAATAATAAAAAAGAGAAAATATGAACAGGTAGACATTTTTCAGTGCATTATTTAGATTAATTAGTGTTTTTTTTAGCGTTAACAACTTTGGCTTACAACAAATACATTTTGACAAGAAATATGACCCAAAGGAATTGACATTTTATCACCAAACACAAATGGACAGTATGTAATCATCTGCTGCAACGAAGCAGTTGTAATTGCAATTACTACCCACAAGCACTCAAATAACTCAAATACTAGAAAGTATTCAATATTCAAGATCTCGAATAATTATGCTAAAAGGAAAAGTTTGAATATCTCAAATATCCCACCATACACTATTAGGTGCCAATCCAGCACTATACTTGATGTGATGATGAACTAATTCATGTCACCTTGAGAGGACTGATGAGATACGAGTCCATTGATGGTTTTTGCCATGTAGAATAAAGTCAAAAGACAACAGTTTCAACAAAAGGAATTGCAGAAAACTGCCGTCTTTTGACCATAAACAATATGCCATAACTAATCACCTCTAGTCATGATTCAAAATCAAAGAAAATTAGTAAACATCATCAACGGTTGCTACTCGATATGAACTTCGCATTTACTTCGTTACATACTCATCATTGATTTTTATGAGGCCACAGATTGTTTCTCTTTTTTCAAATTGTACTTATGCAAATAGCTAATGACCTTTACCTAAGAGTTACTAAGAGTTTATGCCTCTACTCTGCTACCTAACTAGGAGCTATTTTCCCTTGAGACCTCCACGAGTTTACGTCGAGACCCCCGAGTATAAGAAGCTATATCTTTCAAAAGAGGAAACCAAATTCAATGCATTAAAATATCTTATGAAACGTTCATTTCTAGATTTATTTATGCAAATGAAAATATTTTGTCACCTTTGATAAACCCTTACTAAATTTTCTATAAAGAAAAGAGAGGTTCCGGTTGCTGAGGTGCCCAATAGAATGCTGGCCTCCCATCCAGTAGCGTCCGGGTTTGATTCACAACACTGGTAGATATTTTATCAGTAACCCTATTTGAGTGACTGGTGGAAAGCACTTAAGGGACGTTAAGCCATAGTCACCTGGTGCCTTTCATTAAGAGCAGGCTAATGATGATGCACTGCATTTCTCTCCACCCTTCCTCTGTTCCTCAAAAACTCCTATGTTCTATGTTAAGATGATACATTATTTGTCATTGTATTCCTCTTGTCCTATTCATATGTAAATATGTCTCTGGACTAATAAACTATTATCATTACCTTATTAATGTCATGTGCGATATAAGGCAGGATATGACAAGCTTTGCATCAGGACTGTCTGCAGACAACCACCTTCGGTGCAATAAAATATTGGCATATAAGGCAGCAACGTATCCAGCAAAAACTCCTGCAATTAAATGGATATAATCATTACTACATCAAAATATCAAATAACTGACATACACAGAGAGGACCATTCACCCAAATCTCTAAATATTAGAAATTCTTGAAATAGAAAAACATTAAGCAATTAAAAACAAACTAAGCAATTACCCAAACACCTGAGGTCACTTAGTACAGTAGACTCTAGATACCACATTTATATGTAATGGGACCCGAAATTCTGAACATGGTGGCTAAGAAAATATGCATACCAGGTTAGGCCTTCCAGGGAAATTTGAAGACAAGTTTGTACGCCGCATTACTCCCAATGGAATGATATGCTTGAGTTTCATTTAAGTTCATTTTGTAGATAGCTAGTGTTCATTTATTGCAAACAAGTTTCAGCTACCATTATTACGGTTCCCAATAAAAACTACATACTGTGCCTTACATTGATTTGAACTTGATTTTTAATTATGACAATAATAACCAAACAGAATTTTTGTATATACTGTCCACCCAACAAGCATATGGACTCGAATTGAGGGTTTCGCGAGGGTTTCATTGTGATTTTCATTGTTTTTCCCGACCTTATAACGTCTGAGCTGTTATTATGTATAGATGCTCCAAAGGAAATTATTCCTAGAGCAAATAAAAGTACTATCTATCTATCTAACACTGCAAAAAATAACACAAATAGGTATTGACCCTTTAGATCATTGCAAAGAAATGAGTCGGATTAGTCACAGTATTAATAGCACACTATGAAAACACGAATTATTGCGTTAATGTTATGAATGAAATTTAGAGGACGCACTGAGAGGAAACAAAAGCAGATTTTCATTTGTACAAACAATTATTACCAGTACAAAGTTTATTCTGTGATTTGCCTATTTAAATCAATCATTTCAACAATTTTTAACACAGAAAAGTGCTATTTTTAAATCACAAGTATACAGACCCAGGTCTTCAACCAAGACGTGCACATCATTTAGAATTCCATTCAACCGTTTCTTTTCTCTATCTCCGGGAGAAGAATTTAAACGATGCAAGTTTGCCCCGAGAGTTGGAGAAGGTACCTCATGTTCCTCACGCAAGGTCAATGCACTGCTGTCCAGGCTCCTTAAATTAAACAAGATTTTTTTTCAGGAGGCAATGTTTCAGCTGTTTAACACATGAATCTCAGACATATACAGCATGATAAAAACAGACTTTAACAATTAGTCACATACAAATAATAATGAACTGAAATAAGATTGTTTCACAAGTAATAAGTGTAATCTAAGGTGAGTTTCAAATCTCATTTAAGTTAAAGCTAGCTGTAACACATGAGCACCACATGTCTTTATTTCTTTATATGTTCCTGTGCCATCTGCAAATAATCTAATGTTGCTGTTGATGCCGGAGTGTAAGTCATTCCTGCATATTACAAATAGGAGGGGTCCCAAAACATTCTTGTAGCGTACCAGATATTATGTCCACTTCTGTCAAGCTGAAGTCATCAATAATTACTTTTTGTTTTTGATCTGATAAGAAGTTTAACTCAAAAGGAGATAGGGTTAAACCTTTTTGCTTCAGGAATCACTTTTCATTGACTCTGTAAGGTAGTAGTTTGTACATAATTCATTGTGTGGGACATGTGCGAATGCTTTATAAAATCTAAATATACTGCATCCACTTAAGTATTACTTTACCAGACATCAAAATGCCATAAAAAAGAAATTATAATTCCTCCAAAACCATGGATTCAAAGGTGTGGTGAGCATAGCTCTCATCAAGAGAGAAAGAGTAGTAACAGGGGTAATGATACAATTAGGGCTTCCCTTAGACCCTTTTGCTCTCACAGCATTTACCAATGTTTCACCCTCCCAGAAAGCTCATTCCTAAATCTTGAATATATTAACTCTTTGTTTAAAAATTGTTTTTGCAAGTTTAACACTTGACCAAGAAATTTGAAACTAAAACATAATTAAGTTCATTAATTTTTTTAATGTCTATTTAATATTTTTATATAATATTCTTTATAAAACAGAATACAACCTATTTTTATCGTAAGCTGATATATTGACAACCAGAGCATTTTAACCCTCTTAGTGCTAACCTTCTTCCTGGGGTAGCAGCAAGAAATGCAGAGGGTAATTTAATAAAATGCAGCACCTTAGGAAAAAAATAAACATTATGAAGCTGTTGTTATATACATCCATATGCCTTTTTTTTAATTATTTAAGTTGAATTAATAAGCTGAATTAGTGTCATAATTATTAAGTATGACACTATTTTTTGAAATTGACCAAAAAATAAATGTTATTATTTTAGTGTCATAAAGTTGATTAATATTTTTATATTGGGCCGATATATCAGCCTGCCGCACTAAGAGGGTTAAAGCAGGAATCCAATGTATTGGTACCTTAAGCATCTAAGGGTAAGCCAATGCACACATAGTTAACTTAATTAGAATTCAATCATCAACACTTTAGGCAATATGCACAGTAACTTCGTTTTAAAACATTTTCCATTAAAATTGTAGTTTGTCAACTGTGTCCACAATACATGAGAACTCTTAACTAACACAATAAGTAGTACAATAATGATCAAGTCATCATGCACATCACCCAATGGCAAAATAGACTAATGCCTATTTCAAAATAAACATTTTGCACTGAAGTAAAGTAATAACTGCTTCATAGTTTCTCTCTCATAAAAAATGTCTGTTCGGAACATGGAAGTAGAGTCAGAAATTACAAATCATTCTATATCTCAATAATTCCCTCAAAGTGTTAGGTAGCAACCAGGAGGCATCAAAACATTTCCTGCTGCCCTCTGAGGCTCCTTACCCAGAAGTATTTCAAAATAATATAATAGCATTGGGTTATCAGTGAGCCCTCAAGTAGGTATATACTTATTCTATGGCACAGCATATTGAAATATAATAACCCTTACGTTAAAACTGCTCGTGCTGCATTCAATTCTTCTATCACATTTGCTTGCAAACTCAAAACACCAGGGAATGCAGTTGATGGGTAAAGGTCATCAAACACTATTATCTCCTCAATGGGGTTTGTTGAAAACCTGATGGGGAAAACAATACAAAATATAGTAAAATCATAGCACACAACAATTATAAAGAGAATAAAATCAATACAACAGCTGTATCTAAAAGATAGTACAGTAGACCCTCACACAGCGTGAGGTTAGGTTCCTTCAAACTATCTAAAACAAGGAGAAAATGGGAAATACCGAGCAGCATTCCGTAATCTCAACACCTAATGTATGGCAATACCGTGTTTCGTTACTTAGTTTTAGTGTCTATAGTATGATTCAGCTTGAAAGATTAATTTCTCAGTAATTATTCATTTTGGGAGATAATTTCGTAACTGTACAATGTTTAGAAGAGATTTGTGTATTTTCGCATAAGTATACAAAACCTTTTTCAAATAAGAAGCATGTTATTTAATAAATCATTTTAGCATTGTAGATCATATTAACATTCTAGGGTGCACAAAATATTAAGCAAAATGCCTTCAACAAAATATTTTTTTAAAAGAAACTTTAGCACAAAATTTTTATCGCATATTTTTTTGGACCACGGAAAATACAATAATCGGCCATTTCTATCTTCATGCCTCATCTCAACTAAAAAAATAAGTGTAATTCATGATAATTTGGCTTTCAAAAAACAGCACATAAGGTACAGAAATTAAAATGCTCATCAAAAATTAGTTCAAAGCAGCATCATCGGTGGAGTCACATTGTGAAAATCAGACACAAAATTTTCATGGATCGTAACAACAATATTTTTAGCCATTTTTGGCAGCAGAAATTGTCATTTATTCTGATAACAAATGGACCCAAGGCTTTAATTCCAGCCGAGTTGAGTGTTATTTTTCCGCATTTTACAAGTGGACCTCGATAGAGGATGTAGAATTGTTAGAACCCAGGGCTGACACTTCAGAGTGAAAAGAGTGTAACCTCGAGGATATGATGCAGCTGTTTAACCTCGCTCTTCATGCTTTTCTATAACTCACTGTAAGTGATAAAGCTTCCTGAAATTCACTTTTGCTTTTCAAGCTTCCTTCCATGCACAGTTCGACTCGACGTAATTATTTTGAAATTCATCAATTGTGTTAAAATGTCCTTGAGAGATTTCACAGTCAATTTGAGACACTAATTTTCGTAAGACTTCACTAACTCCTCATAACACCACTATATTTACGTTGGCCATAATCAATTCCAGTTCCCTTAATTTTAAACACTTATCTGACCGCAATAGCTGCAGGTTCTGCCACCTCCTTGTGATGTAGTTCTTATAATTCTTCCACTCCCATTCTCCTGCTTGCCATGAAATCCTTGTCCCACATTAGCCAGCTACGATTTCACAGATTTCCTCTTTTAATGAAGAAAACCCGAGGAAAATATTCACCACTTATGAACAAAGGCTTTTCCAGCAAGCATTCAATGTAGACTCCTTCACTTCATTCCATGAATCTAATATGAAGTTAATTGCATCAATGATTTTTAATGAAGGCCAGAAATTCATGATCAAGCCTGGGTTTATCTTCAAACACCAGCAGTAGTCTCTTGAAAGTGCCCTTAGTCGTCCTTCAGTCACCGAACAGTACAGTCAAGTTTTTCAGCTCTCTCCAGGTGTGTCATGCCCAGTTAAGGAACCTGTGGCCGCCAAGTTTAGCATGGCAGCACCATCCAGTGCAACAGTTGCTCAGTGATTCACCACGCTCAATGCAAGTCCCTTACCAAGGAGGACCTCAAGATGCTTGAGACTCTCCAGAAACGATAGACTTGTGAACCATCCATGTCTCGAGAGTAACAGAGGAGCACAATTAGACAATACCCCAACAAGGAGACTTAACACCAACAATCGAGTTGGCAGTGAATCCAGTAGTCAAAAAGAACTACGGTCCTTAGCCACGGCACAACTAGATACATCAGTGATGTCAGCTATGGAGCTACGGGCCCTGTTCTCAGATGCAAACAGGAAGTTGGATGACCTAAAGGAAGACCAAATAGCATTAACAAACAAAGTAAGTGAAAATAGTGAATTTCGGGCTGGTCTTTCAATGAAGTTTGATGAAATGCAGAAAGAATTGTCAAATGTAAAGGAAGTTGAGAATGTGCTTCATGAAAAAGTGAACGACCTTGAAATTAAGTTAACTAAAGCTGAACAAGACATAGAAAAACTCAGTTGAAACAGAGGTGTGTACCGACCCTAGAGGATAATCATTCAAAGTGTAGACGTAAAACTCTGCATTGTCCTTGATGTCCATTTGTCTGTGGAGAACATTTATGGAGCATTTAGACCATGATCTAGTCACACTAGTGACGCAGGATCATATTCTCCCCCGATCATCGTTCTCTTTGTAAGGCAGAGCAAGAAAAATGAGCTCATTACAAAGTGCCAGGCGAAGAAAAGTTGGTCTTCGGTCAGACAGAAAAAAAGAGTAACTCCAGAGATATGGGCTGGCCTCCCGATTCAACAAATCCTTTGCAAAACTCCCAGACAATTTACATTGATGAAGCCCTCACTAAGCACAAAAGCTGTTTGCTCTTGCAAGAGGTCTGTCTCAAAAAAGGTGGTAAACTTAAATTTGTTTGGATAAAAAATGGCAATATTCTTGTAAGGAAATCAGAAGAACACTCATTATTTAATCTGTTGTTTTTGTTTAATCAGCTGTTGTTATTTAATCTCAGAAAGATCTGGATTGTTCTTTTATAAATAATGATGCATGCCCTTCCAAGATTAAGATGAATGCTGACAAGGAAAAAAAAACATTCACATTTCGTTAGTTGCTGCACAATCACTAGTAGCACACTTTGATGAATTTAAAATGCACTACGAAGCAAGAGAAGTTTATGTCATAGGAGTAACGGAAACATGGATGAAACCATCAATCACATCAGAATTTGTTGCACTGAACCGTTATACCCTCTTCCGAAATGACAGGGTAGGGAGGGGTGGGTATTTATGTTCGTGAACCCCTATCGGCTAAAGTGAAGGGAACATTGCTGAACACCAATAAACCAAAGTATTTATGCCTAGAGATAATTCGAGCCTCACAGAAAATGCTTCTCGCAATAGTATATAGGCCTCCCAAATCAGTATTTAAAAGATTTTGAAAACCTTCTGTGTTCTCTCGCCTCCAATTACGATCAAGTTGTAAGTATGGGTGACTTTAACACGTTCACTGCGGAGCTGTTTAAAGCCCAACCCCTCACAGTGCGGCGTGACCCACCGGTGGGTCACACTCAGCCTTTTGCATGGGCGGTGTGACCCACCGGTGGGTCACAGTCCTTCCGAGCTTCTGGCCACTGCCGAGGGATGGTGGGTGAAGTGGCAATACTCAGCTGTTTCCTGAGATTAGAGGAAGGCTGGGGGAGGCGACTCCCAGCCTTGCCCCCAGCCCGCCCCTCCCCCGGCCACGTAGGGCATGCTATCGGCTAGACCCTGGCTTTGGATGGGGGAAGAGAGGGGCAACAATGCAATGCATGTGGTAAAGATTTGCTGACGTTCGGAAAACCCAGGAGACTCCCACCCATCTCTGTTAATTGCCCCTGCCCTTGTTCGCGCCCATCTGTGAGACGTAGATGCCCGTCCGTGCGTACCGATTCCCCAGCCCTGCTCACACTATGAGAAAAGGGAAGGGGGATCCTTTGGAAAGAATACATAGTGGTTTGTCTCACTCAGAAAAAAGTAGTGTCTGCATTTCGGAAGACGTTCACCCGGCAACGGCACGGTCACTCATCCACCACTGAGGGATTGGTTCAAGAACGCTACGCGACCCTTTCCCAATTGCCCTTCCGTAGATGGGGGGGGAAGGGAAGAGAGAGTCAATCTCTCACACAGCCGGGCGACTGCAGTTCGGACTGTAGTAGTTTACAAGCAACTGACGGACAGCCAAGAGGTTGAGGAGAAAAAATTTTCCTAAACATTTTCATTGTTTTTAATAAGTTGATATGTTTTACTATATCGAGTATTGTTCATCCTTATGTACAAAAATCGCATAAACATGAAAAAAAAACAAAAAGAAAATAAAAAATAAACATATTTTGGATATAACACGCTAATATGTAAATTTGTTCGTGAACCACCGCTCACGCTGAAAAAAGTTTCAGGAGGGGCGGCGTGACCCACCGGTGGGTCACACTAAGTGTCACATAGTAGTCTATTATTTGAACTGTGACTAACCTCTGAGTGAAGTCACTTGAGAAGTTCTCGATTCCTACTCTCACAATACTCCTTGCAAGTTACGACAATTCAGTGAATTTCATGGCCGCGGCGGTAGACGACCCACCGGTGGGTCACGCTGCAGTGAACGTGTTAATATTGATTTATCACTACCTTTTCCAAACAAAGATATACTCCAGGATATGTTATTCGGTTTTATCCTTAGCATTGTGCCCACTGAACCAACCTGTCACTTTCATTTCGCCAGTACAACCTTAGATATTTTTTGTGTTCACAACAGTAAGAAGGTGATTAGGATAGACCAGAACACGGAGTCTGGTGGAAGACTGGATTTTGTGCAGATAAGGTGTTGTATTAAACCATTGCCTTAACACATTACAATTGAACTCAATGTCACCATTCTTTAAATTTGGTCTCTGATCCACAATCATGAACATTTTTCCACCATACATAAATTTATATTTATTTTGGAAATCCTTTTATTTTCTCACTACCAAAAGTTCCTGCACTGGACTCATTCTTCTTTTTCCTTCATTTATTCATATGGTACCCTTGTTAACTCATCTACCTCCACCCTAGGGATGAGGTGCTTTGGCATGATTTCAGTTTGCTTAAAATTTCAATTTTTCAGCCCATACGGACGTACGTCATTCCTTCCAAGGTCATACTGATGCTCTTGAAGATTCTCTCTAGGACCAATATGGTGGCATCATTTTGTGGCTGCAATGATATCAGTAAACTTATCTGTTTATTGCAACATTGTTTGAAATAGTTGTACGACCGAATTAGTAGCAGATTCAGTCATTTCACTTGGACAACTCTTGATTTCACCACTTATCTCTAATCACGATTCTTGAAGGGATGGGGATCTAGTAGGGATGTGCGAGTAGCACTTTTTGACCTCGAGTCGAGTATCGAGTCGAGTTGTAAAGTACTCGCGAGTATCGAGTCGAGTCGAGTTTGTACATTATTGTACATGAGTGAAGAGACCCAGTTCTTACTTAAGTCATCGCAATTAAAGTTAGTCAGCAATCCGACAATCAAATGGCAGGTCTACCTACCTAATGCATAGTTATAAACTGTCAAATTAATATGGCATGTAGCGCAGGCCAAAAGGCATAATGGAAATTTTCCAGTAGCTCTCGAAATAAGAAAATTACCTTCATTCCTAGGATTACTCAAAAATGTGTAAATTAGCTTGCAGTATGGTACCTAGAGTGTACTTAGGCATAATATGAGGCCTATATGAGTGACATGCCCTTTTAACTTGTATTGAAAGTAAGCCAGGAAGCAAAATATATTTTCTTAAGAAATACATAAGCCTAATTCGAAGAGCATTCCTTGTATTTCGCATTCCTATGTATTTCTTTTCAGAGCTAAACGCTTTCTCAGTGATGTCGTGTATGCCGGGGTTAGTCCAACAGTACAGTGAATTTCATACAAAATGCCTTGTTTGTGCAGTAAATATTTGATAAGCTCGCGCCTCAAATTTATGATTGGCCGTTAATTACATAGTTAGTTTTTTAACATATACTTTTCTTCCTCTTCCAATTATTGGCACCATCTCTTCAAAATCGATGATTTCTGCCCAAAACTTAGAATCATAAAAATGACCTGTGTCAATCACCCCCATTTCCACGATGTATGAACACCCAATATCAGCACGGGTTATTTCCAATATCCATTAATGCAAGTTAATAATGTTTGACAATGAATTTTCATTCATGGTTGAATGTGAGCAGGTATATGAATTTTGTATAGAGTCCTGTGGATTAAAATTTTCGATTTCTAAGGAAATATATTTGAACAAAAATTTATTATAGATAATTATCTATAGATATTTCTAATTATCTATCTTAAGATATGACTAGGAACTTGAAATTAATGATGTGATTAATAATCCTAAATAGGGAATAAAAAATGGAATAGTAAAACTTATAAGGTTTATACGATACCTATATCATCCATTATGCCTTTATAATAGGATGCCTACCATCTGTTACAAAATTTCCTTCACCCGTGAGTTTGAAGACCAATATCTCCAAGATGGCTAAAGCGATTTTAAATTAAAGCATATCAAATTAAAGCTTGTTTATTTCTACGTTTACTGGTAGTATTAAAATATTTTTACAATTTTTTTTACTGAAGTACGTGTTTAAGAACGGATTTTTAGCATTTTTTTTAAAACCGGATGGATCCATCGAATTCGGGCATCATAAGAACAACACAGATCGAGATATCAAACTTCCTTTTCACATATTGTAGCTAAGGGCTGCTTTGTTAATAGCTATACGAAGTTTCATACTATTACGTTCATCAATATTTTTGTTATTGATGAATTTGTCAGACTGCGTTATTTTCCGTCCCGCACGCTTTCCGTTCCGGAAATCACCGTTTGGACCTTTCTCTTGCTCTCGAGTCATTAATATGAATCCATTTTATGAAATCTCAGTAGAATTGGTTGATTATTCGATATCGATATATATTTATTTTCGGCTATAAAAGCACGCTCAAATGTCCAGAGCATGCCTGAAAGAGAAAGGTAGCGCGCGCGTGGAATCTTCTGCTGCAAGCAGATCGCCTATCGCTGTGAATGAGTCATGAGGACTCGACAATAGCGGAAAAAAGTATCGCCTTTAAGAATGCAAGTCAGTGTCAGTTTAAGAACTGACGGTATCTTTGGAAGCATAGCGTCATTATGCCTCCTCGCGCAAAGATTTTGGAGATGGAGTTGAAGATAATTTAAATTGCAATTTGTTTCTTTCGTCGAGAAGCCGAGAAATGTGGGGACAAAAGCTATCTCTCTTATCGCTGATTTTATTTTGGTGAATACTGCAACTTATAAACTTTTATTCAAGCATAGGCAAGGATATTTTTCCTGTGCATACTAGAGAAATTTTCTCGCGTGGTGTTTGGTCCGCGCGGTACCTACGGTAGCGTATAACTTGGCAACCTCGAACAGCTCCTCTCTCCAGGCCGTAAGTCCTGTCGCGTGGAGCTCGCTTTCCAAAATAAATATATACACGTTGGAAGCATATCTAATTCTCCCAATTAGTTAAGTTATTTTACACGTGCATAGTTTTCAAACACGAAGAATATCATCAAAATGAACTAAATTTCCGACTTCCGCAAGCTGAAATAGCGCATTTTAAAATATTATTCGTAACATAAGTAGTAACTGAGTAATCTATTTTAAACTTTGTTTAGTGGTGGCCTAGTGCATAGAGCACTGAGCTACTGACTGGAGGGTCCTGGGTTCAAATCCCAGACAAGAGCCTTGCTGGACACCCCCATCTAAAATCCTCACGATTTGATTTTCTGTGTGTCAGAAATTCATAGGAAATCGCAGGTGGCCCAGGGAAAGGAAATGGCCCCCCTACCCTGAATGCGTGAATATTACACGTCATTGGTTTAGTACGGGGTGAGCTCTACTCTCACCTATCAAAAACAACCTTTGGGTTGAATCACTGAGTGAGTGAGTGAGTGAGATTAGATATCCGTAAAAAAAATAGCAAACCTTTTAACTTGCTGAATATTATCCACAGTAGCAACTCTGGCTTGGAAGGTTACTTCAAGGTTTTCAATTTCATTTCTCACATTTTTTGCTTTGCAATTGCTATTCAGCAAGGTTGCCGAGAGACCAAGAACACGTGGTTGATATTCTTTATGGCAGTTTTCAAATTTTTTCATGACCTGAAAGAAAATTGAAGATGATAAATTCAAACATGCATTTAACACTGAAGGGCTTGGTGACAGGTTGATGGTTTCTGGCATCATTTTATGGAACTTGCCAGTATTCATCATGAATGAAATGTTAAATTTTGTACTTCCACAAAACAATTTTCTTGTACTACTAACATAGTTTTGATGGTTATCAACATCTTGATATATAAAAAAATGGATCTGTGGTCACTTATGTACAAGTTGAGGTTGGAGAGGGGAAGGTTTCAGCTTGTACAGGTGCAGAGGAGGTGGGGGGGCAAGGGGGAGAGGATGGAAGGGATGGGGGAGTATGAGCCATCAGCTGGGAATGTGGGAGACAGTAGCAGGGGGAATATGAACTTAGTGGAAGTAGAGCCTTCAGAGCTAATTACCAGTGGGAAGAGGGAAAGAACATTTGAATATAGAGGAACACAAAGAGGGTATGAAGGTGGGGGGCTAATGAAACAAAGAGGGGTTGAGAAGGGGGAGGTGGGAGGCATACAAAATGTCGTTCCCAATGGGGGCATTTACTCGGAACTGAAATCACCGTTTTGTACATGAAATCGTTAGATGAAAACGAAAAATGAATTTTAGTGAAAAAATTAATCTTCTAACCAAAGCCATTCACTCAAAAATCAAAAATTAAAATAAGCAAAAGGTGACACCCACCGAACTAGCTGCTTTGAGACTTAAAATGTCATCCACCTCCTGTCCTTGACTGCTTTTAGGGAAAGGGAAGGGAGCGGAGGGAGGGTGTCGGTAGGTCTGCTCGCACAGATCCTGTCATAACCGTTTCCATTGGCAGAGTCAGCTGTGTGTCCCCCATTGCGATAAGGCGAAGTAGCTTGGTGGGCTCAGTCGTGATTGGACAAAGTGGGTGACATAAAAGGTTGCATGCACGCCCACTTTTCCGAAAGGGTTAAAAGCATCAGTTTTTCACCACTCATAACTCGAGAACTCATTGACAGATCAAAAAATAGACAAATACACATCTTTGGACAATTCTCCTTTGGACTTTCATCCAAATGTGGACTCCTACTCTGTACTTAAATCTTCCTTCATAGTTTTTCTCTCTGTTATCTACTTCTTCGAGTCACTTTAACAGTAAAATTTTGATGATTTTTCTCTTTCAGCTTCTTAATGTGCTATATTGTTGAAGATCCCACGTAGTATTTTTCAGTCAAACGCTTTACTGATGCAACGGCATCAAGCTTTTTCACAACTTGCACTTTTTCTGCGATGGTTAACGTTTTGTGCTGTTGCCACAACTGTATGGATGAGACACGTTTTGCGTGAAATATTAGAATATAACCAATCATTTTATCATATTACGTCTAGTGGTCAATCAAAAATGCGCGCGCCATAGAAAGTGACCGATCGGTAAATTTGTCGTATTCCGTCTCAGCGATGTCGTCAAATTTATATGTTTACTTCAAGTTTCAGAATAATTCCGGTGTAGGCGAAGTACCAGAAATTAATATATTTAAATTATTCTGATTCTCTAAATGGGAAAATTAACGTTAAGAATGGTATCTCGGTATTAATATAAGAATAATATCTCGGCAGGTTATGAAGCAATGTTCCGCTTAAAAACGTTTCAGCATTTTCCACTAAGTACCAGATAGTTGGTCATGGCAAAATTGCCGGATTATAGGTGCTCCCGGATTAGGGGTTCCTGGATTAAGGGTGCTCAACTGTATTATGATAACATAAGGAACAACTTGAAGGACCGCGAACTGACCGCGAGAACCTTAACGGCATTGCCCGCTGAAATTGCACAATAGCAAAAGTTCCGAAGAGAAAAAAAATCATTCGCCTTGACCAGGACTCGAGCCCGGATAACCTGATTTCCGATCAGACGCTTTGATCAATTACGTTACCGAGGAATCATTTTTCCCTGTGGAATTTTAGAAGCCTTAAAGGAACAAGATGTATTTGAAGTGCTAGACAATTGTGTCAGAGAGCAGTCGATGCCGTGTGCATGGCGCCACCGACCAAGAGGTTAAGGCCAAATTTTAAGAAGTACTAAGGTGCTTACTATATCAGGGGATCCGGGTTCGAGTCCCGAGTCAAGTTCAACAGAATCATTTGAGTCAAGGCAAAAGATTTTTTCTCTGTGGAACTTATTCTGCTGAACATAAGGAACGTTAAAAATGCCGCATATTCCACGGTTATAGCAACGTAACATTTTGTTTAAAAATATCTTCTTCAAGAGCGGTGATTACCATTATGGTAACGGAGATGAGAATATAATTGGTATGGAAAATGTTAAATGTCACAAAGATTGAATAGTTTCGGAGTTATAAAATGTAATTTTCATAAAACTATCAGTGGATATTAAATGGTAAACTATGAAAATCGCGAAACTTCGATTTCTATTTCCCAAACCAAAATACAATTTCGCCCGCTAACTTCTGATTACTTTTGTCATTGTCACCTTTACAAATAATATTGTGAATGTGATAGAAAGAATAAATTAACTTTTAGAAAAAATCAGAAAGCAAAACGAGAAACTATTCAATTTGTGCATCATCTGCCAAAAAAACCACGGAGCCAGGCAGTTCGCCACGCACCATCATGTAAGAACATCATTGTCCCGACGACCAATTATATTCCTCTTCTATAATAGGTAGTTATTTACAATGCAATTATTCAGTAAGTGGTACAAGAATCTACTACATACATTTATGATGTCACTTAGCAAATACCGTATAAATGATAAGGTATTTTCGTTCGATTACTTCTGCTTCTTGGATACGACAAGAAAAGCCCCTTGGAAAAATGGAGGTATGCAACCCGCCACGCCCTTCGATTAACGAACACTGGAATATTTGGGTCCCTTGAATTTCATTAACAGGAGGTTTTACTGTACTACAGGGCAAATCAAAGTATCTGTGAACTTTAACTGAATAACTATTGGCAAGGCATTTTTTTTTAATTCAACACAAACATTCCATCAAGTGATCCAACTGAACACGAATTTCTTTTGCAAAGGCAGAGCTTACGTGATGTTTTTTTGAAAAGCTTGAGTTTTCAAAAGAAAATAGTATCATTTTGTCAAGTATTCACCCAGAGTGTGTTTCCTGTAACAATGACATATTAAATGTGTTGATAAACATTACGCATATAATTTGTCACACTCATTTACTCAGGAAGCATTTTGTGCTTTCAAATGTATTTTAAATACTATTTCGTATTCTCAGAAATTTTGGCAGTTTATTTTGAATCCAAATACTTTAAGGCAAGTATGTAGTACTCAGTAGTTAGCACATGATCCATTTTCAATGACTATTTTCATAAAATGAACATCATTTCAATTCCAGATAGATAGTGTTACTTGTACAACTTACCCTGCGCATGCAATGATCAGCTACAGCATGGTGACATTCATCAAATATTATCAAGTTGATGTTTTCTAATGTAATAAAGCCATGGCTCAGCATGTCAAGCAATATTTGGCATGTTAGGACAATAACCTGCAAGTAAAGTTCACTTTTTATATTATTTATCTGTAAACTACAATAACTACAATATCATAAAAATATTTAAATAAAATACATAGTATTACAAAAACAACATTTATAACCAAAAATATCTTGATTTCAAAATATGTAATAATAATGCTCTATTGTCAATACTCTATAGATCTCGTCAAATAAAAGAAGCACTAAAACAAATTTGACACCGACTGTTTCAGCTATAGAGCCTCACTCAAAGAATAAAATGGATTAATTGACAAGTCCAATCTACTTTTTAACTTCCGCAGAAATGTTAGTTGGGTTACCTTCAAGTCCTTATATCAACATACAACTAGCTATGCATTGGATTGATTTACTTGTATTGAACATTTTTACCGCTATTCATATCCCTACTTATACGAGGAAAAAAGGACATTTTGAATCTGTCAGTTTGACAATCAATTTCTCTAATTTTATAATCATAGTCCAGTCTACCATAGTAAGTTGGGGTTCACAAAATATTTTTAACGTCATCAGTAAAAATATTATCTTGGAATTTATTTAAGACATTAAGTCTAAATTTCAACCTGGGATCTGACAATTAATCCAATTGTAATTCATTTAATAGACTGGTTACGCTAATATTGTTATCGTACCATACGTTTACAATCTTGTCAATCTTCGCTGAACACGTTCAAGTTCATTATTTACGCCTATTTTGTATGGATCCAATACACTGGCAGCATATTCCAAATGAGGTCTAACGAGGGAAAAGTAGCTGATTTAGTAGATGAGTAACCTCAAATGTACAATCTGAGAGTCAATTATGGTCTTGTAATACCGAAACCAAATTTTGAACTGTTTCGCCACTCTTACTTGTATGTAAGTCCCAAAATGTTCTGTGCACTCCCTCAAAATGTTGCGTTATTAAAAAATTACGCTAAATTTTGTAAAAACGTTAGGGCCTAGTTGATAGCACAGAAAGATGTAGAATATTTAATTAAAAAGATTGTGTAATTTTATATGCATTATATGTCCAAGGTTAACATACATTTTTCTACTGTACTTACTAATATCACAAAATATTGTTTCAAAAAAAACTAATTAGCACATGAACATGTGAATATTTAAATACAGCATTGATATAATATCATGTATTCAGTGTACCTGAATGGCAAGTAGGATGTGTTTTTTTTCTTCTTTAGTTTAGCTGTGAAAGAATCGGTAACCCCGAAGCAGGAAGCTTTGTTTCCTAAGGGGTACCTATATTCCTCAATTAAAAGAGCTACCATTAATGTATATTCATGTATGTATTTTATGAGGAATAAATTATTATTATTATTATTTCTCGCACGTGATCATCACATTTACCCAATACTCTTTTCATGGATCCCAATTTATGATTAAAGCTTGACCCATTATTTCACGTATGTATGTGTTTACCCCATGATCACGTATCAGTCATGTTCCAAGATATTTAATGACTTCCATGCTTGTTAATTCATTATTACTTACTTTGTAAGTGCTAAGAGGAGAACAATTCTTTTTCCAAAAATTCATTACTACACATTTGAATCTTTAAGGTGTTCGGAGGAAGGGGTTTACGTCATTAATTATTTCCACAGCTATTTCCTTCGTCACCCGATAAAGTTTTATAAAACTTTCATCCTCCTAATGAAAATCGTTCCCGCATGATCCTTGGTGGCCTCTGCGCTTCCATAGCCTCTTCTTATAACTGCTCCAAAAGCTCTAGCCTCAGCAATGCACCCGCCGTTTTCACAGGAAACTGCAATACCCATACTAACGGTTAGACAACTCGCCCGCCTTGGAGCACACGGCTCCCGAAACCGTATGAAATGACCGTACGAGTCCCACCCGATGGTTCGAGCATACCAAATCTTACCGCTGTGCAAGTCGGTATCACGTGACTCGCACAAAATGCCTCAGACGTATACGGTGGAAAGTTCGAGCCTAGGGCCCCTGGAAGGGGGTTGGGGTGAATGAGACATGGAAAGTGTGGCACCGTCACGTGGAAAGAAGGGTTGGTTTCTTAAAGGAAAGATTCTTGGAAAGGAGTGGGGAGGGTTGAGGAAACATTTGCTCATCACACAGGGTCTCATTGGGGTCTGCCAGGTGCCTTCTTCTACTAAAGATTTCAGAATTTGAGTGAAAAGGAAAAAAGGTGTTTCATTCAAATGAACCTGTCCGCACCCAGATTTTATGGACTTCCCAATTTGCATAAACAAACCGAGCCTATCAAACCCGTTGTCTCTGCTGTGTCTTCCCCTGAACACCGTTTGTCACAAAAACTAAACAAAATAAAAAATAAACATGGCGTTAGTTTCCTCAAAAGCATGGTGTCTTGTAAAATCATGCCACATGAAATGAATAGAAAATGGGGAATACTGAGTTTTGCACCTTTATCCCAACACCTATCATATAATTCAGCCCAAAATTCTGAGAGTCCTAAGTAACCCTGCATTTATGGAAATAATTTCATATTTGTACATCATATAGCAGATATTTTTTTTTGGAAAAGTATCAAGTTTAATCAAATTACTTTTTTAAAATAAGACTTTTGTAATTCAAAAAATCATTTTAATATTGCAGATCAAATTAAAATTCTAGAACTTATACAAAAATTAGTGAAATGGCTTCAGCAAGAGATTCGAAAAAAATTAGCAGGACACATGCACCTCTTTTGACAGGCCCACAGAAAATAGAACAACCGAACCTTGCTGCTTTTCATGCCATCACATGGCCAAAAGATATAATATTCTTGCTGTTTTGGCTTTAATCAAACAGCATGTATGATCCTGAGAAGGAAAATGCAAATGCTCATCATGAAATAAGATCAAGGTAGGATATTGGTGGACATTGCACATCAAGGGAATCACATATGAAATTTTCATGGATCATAAAAGTAATATTCATGCTGTTTTGAAATGTAGAAATTATCAGCATTAATTCTGGCAGCCGATTCACCCCAGGCTTAATTTCTGCTGAGGTGTCATTATCTGTGTATTTCCAAGTTGACCTCGCAGAGGATACAGAATCGTAGGAGCCCAGGGATTCTTCAAGGGGGAAAGATGCCTTTCAGGACATGCCTCAACACCTTTTGTCAGGTCTACAGTTTCACTGATTTCCTCTTCAAATGAAGGAAACCTGAGGAAATTATGCACCTTTGGACAAAGACTTTTCCAGCAAGCTATCAACGTAGTCTCCTTCACTTCATATAATGAATCCAATGATTTTAATTGCATCCATGATGCTAAACGAACACTAGAAATCCATGACCAAGCTTTGGGGTTTATCTTCTAAAGCCTGCAGGAGTCTCTTGAAAGCACACCTAGTGTAGTAGGATTTTCAAGTATTCATAACAGCGGTCCTTAAAACAGCGGTTGTGAAATGGATGTCGTATTTGGAGAGAGAACCAGTACCTCAATGTTTTCATCAGAATTTTGTGGAGTTACTGGATGTCCAGGGGCATAGTTATGTGCTAGTAGGAACTTAAAATACAAGTTCTTTGTAAGATATTCTTTAACCTGGGATACAAAACCAAATTTGAACCAGCCCATAAACAACCCCACGGTCACCCCTGCCTTTCCTTTAGATTTCCAATACACATTTGGTTTTTCCCTTTAAAGTGTGAGGATTTTTAGCATGATAAACAAGCATCAGCTTACTCATCAAGTATCCTGAAGTATTTGAACAAAAAAGCTGTGTAAGATGATCTTTAGCAGCCTAGAATCCTGACACTGATCATTCCTCTGTTGAAATGTAGGTTCTTCCCAGCAACTTTTTCCAGAACAAGGCCGTCTCACAGGCACTGAAAATTTGTTGAGGCAGATAACCTCTTTCTTATATTAGGGCAGAAAACTATGAGATGAAATTCTGGGCTACCTGATGATCCTCAACACACTTTCCTCTGCTAATTTTATGTTATTGTACATTTAGCATTTTTTTCAGCTCTTCAAACCATTCAGAACTCAAAATGAAAGTTGTACAAGTAGAAGACTCTGAATTTAGTTCAGAAAAGGTTGTGCACAGAGACATTTCCTTATCACATATTGTATCTGAAGTCAATGGCAGACTACTTTGATTTTGGTTGTTGTTTTTATTTGGGGGAGGCGACTGATAACTGAGGTCATTTGTGCCACAGAAGATAGGTGGGTACCTGGGTAAAGGTAGGAGTTTTCAGGGAATGGAGTAAGGGTGGAGAGAAACCCAGCATTGGCAATATGTAGCCTCCTCTTAACGAAAGGTGCCAAGAGGACTATGGCTTCACGGCCCATCTGATGGACGGCGTATTGAACTCAAATGCTCACCACAAAGCACTCAAGTAGGGACTAGTATACTACTGAAAAATCCTCCAGAGCCGGGATTCAAACCTGGATCCTCAAAATGGGAGGCCACTACTCTAGCCCCCACACCAACCCAATCCCTTTGGATTTTGGTCTTCACTTCTCAGGCACAAACATTTTTCCACCGAACTTAAATTAACATTCCTTTTAATTCTCACACCACCAGAACTTCCTGCACTAACCTCGGCTCTTATTTTTCCATTGTTTTGTATAATGAGGCAAATGAGGTATATGGAGCAAGTTGTGAAGGATGTAAAAGAGTGGAGCTACGTCAATACGAAGAGGTTGGCTGATAAAAGAATGGAGTGCAGGGCTGCGTCAAACCAATCCTAGGATTGTAGACCGATGATGATTGTATAATGTACCTATTGTTGACTTATTCACCACATATTCTCACCCTATGGATGGGCTTTTTTGGCCGGCCTTCAGTTTGTCTAAAATTTCAATTTTCTGACCCAGTACTCTTGCTGTATGCAGAACCTTTTTATTCTTCCCCGATAAACTTTTGGTTTGACTCCAACAGTACTTACTTGTCGTCAAAATCTGACAGAAACCGGTAACATGAAGAGTAAGGATGTGCGAGTAGCACTTTTTGACCTCGAGTCGAGTTGTAAAGTACTCGCGAGTATCGAGTCGAGTCGAGTTTGTACATTATTGTACATGAGTCAAGAGACCCAGTTCTTACTTAAGTCATCGCAATTAAAGTTAGCCAGCAATCTGACTATCAAATGGCAGGTCTACCTACATAATGCATAGTTATAAACAGTCAAATTAATATGGCACGTAGCGCAGGCCAAAAGACATAATGGATATTTTTCCTGTGCATACTAGAGAAATTTTCTCGCGTGGTGTTTGGTGCACGCGGTACCTACGGTAGCTTACAACTTGACAACCTCGAGCAGCGAGTCTCGAGGCCAAAAGTCCTGTCGCGTGGAGCTTGCTTTCCGAAAGAAATATATACAAGTCGAAAGCATATCTAATTCTCCCAATTTATTAAGTCATTTTACACGTTCTTAGTTTTCAAACACGAAGAATACCATCATAATGAACTAAATTTCGACTTCCGCATGCTGAGATAGCGCATTTTTAAATATTATTCGTTACGTAATTAGTAACTGAGTAATCTATTTTAAACTTTGTTTAGTCTAAGACGTCTAAGATAAATATATGTTCCATATCTTATGCGAAGAAAAGAGAAGTGGCTTTTTGTGTATCTTCAAGTGGGCGTCAAACTTGCTTCCCGGAACTTGAATAATATCCGGCGTTTTTATGTCTCGGTCGAAAAATTAATTAATATAACCAACTAAAAATATATTTTTGACATTATTAAACGTATAAATAAACAAGATCTAGTTCGATATACTTTATTTTAAAATTGAACTACTCATTTTTGTGATCTAAACCTTCAAACTCAGGGGATGGAATTTTACAACGGACATTAAGGTGCTTTGAGCTCGAATATAGTCCCCCACCCCAGACTTTTTCCGCGAATATTCCGGCCAAAAAGGGGGGGCTAGCTATATTCGGAGGAATACGGTACATATGCGGTTTCATGGACCGTGTAACCACCGATTCATCCATTCGTTCACGCAAACGTACATAAATCCGTTCACGTAAACGTACATGAAACCATTCACGCAAATGTAAATGAACGTACGTAAGTACATGTTCGTACGTGTTATCTACCGTGTAATCAGAGATTTACTCGATTTTGATGATAGCGCTTCCTGTCGGCAGATTTCTGAACCTATTGGCCTTGGCGGCTCCGTCGACAAAAACTACTCGACTTGACTCGACTTTCGTAAAAATACTCGAGTGCTCGAGTCGAGTACCAACTACTCGACTCGACTTGAATTTCCGAGTACTCGCACATCCCTAATGAAGAGTTTAGCTTATGCTCAGAATAATGGTGTACTTGTTGCGAATGAAAGAAACATAAAAGCGATACTGCCGTGTACCAATCTTCCTTGCATTCCTTGACCTCCAAGGAATCTAAGACACAATGAACATCATCTACATACATCTATATCTACATAATACCCTGCAAGCCACCACAAGGGTATGTGGCAGGGGGTGATTGCTCACCAAACATGCACTAAATATCGACCGCTGTGAAGGAGTGACCCCAAGATGGGTGGACCATATCTCATTTGGATCTATCATGCATTGGATCCATCGACAGCAGAGCCACTGCCAACAGTTGCTTCATTCCTCCATGGTAGACACCAATGCCCTCGAAGGCTGTCACAAGGACCATGCAGTTGTCTGATGACAGTTGCAGCTTCAGCTGTTTCATTTCGACACCACTTTGCTTCACCACTAATCCCTCCTCCCACAAAACCTTGAAGGTAAGGGGATCTAAGGCTCACAGAGCATGTAGAAGGTAATACGGAACGCATCGAATGCAGATGACATCACCACTATAACTGACCAAACAATTAAAGGTAATTTATGGTAGTGAAATGATTACTGCAAGGTAAATTCCATGGATTATGATGTTGTTTACCCACAGTTAGGCACGTAGCCAGGTAGGGGGGGGGGGTCTTCAGCCATGATAATCCAGATTACACTTCGTATAATTCAAGTGTTAAGTGTCCTGAAACGTGATCACTAGTTTGATGGACTTGTGTGTGGTTAATAATCGTTCTTTTCAATCTGATACGTAAGTATGCGTTGAACTTCTGTTCTGGGGTCAGTCAAATTAACTGCTTCATAACAAGGTAAGCAGCGAACTTTACCAGTGAGAAGAGATAGGAATGGGCACTGGGAAAGTAAATACTAAGCACTGAAAATTAAGGGAAGGGATTTGTCACATGTCGATATCGAACGGGCAAAGCTGATGTGTTTCAAGTTACGCTACACTAGACTTAGACCCCCCCCCCCCCCCCCCTCCCCACTCCCCTCCTCCCGAAGCAACTTTCTGGCTACGTGCCTGCCAACACTGTGGTTTGATTCCACATATCCACTACTTCAAACATTACTTTCAATCCTTAAACCAACGTAAAGAAAGTTTGCTCCAATTGTGACATCTAAAACAGCATCTTACCGAAAAAAATGATCAAGTCTTGTAAAATAGGATCCTTTCCTATTGTCGCATCTTAACAAAATCTCATCATGTGAAACCACGCTATGTGAGGGTTTTTTTTAGAGCTTTGTTCTTCAGGCCCAATTTCCCACACTTTCATCATGCATTTGTACTGTGTAACGGTGACATGTTTTCTCAGGATTCTTGCAACTTTTTCTAAATTTCTGGAGACAAGGGATTGGAAGTCTGGTTTCAATCCAGTCATGTTTCATTTTCAGAACCTCCTTTCTTTGCATCTCTTCTGTATCATTCATTTTTAGGACCAATTCTCTCTTATTCTGGTTCAATGTTGCCATAAGGAGGTGCTTCTTTGCTGTGTGGGATTAAGCACCTGAGATGCTGCAGGCACAATGAACTAGAGTTGGACCAGTGAGGTCTCCTGCATTGGGTGGTAATGTTATGAAGCATTTCAGTATCGGTCCATGTGCACCTCATTCCTATACATAGAATACACTAATTTTCCATTCCTCTTTATCCTCATTAGCACATCTGAAAAGGGAATTTAATCATTCTATTCCACCTCTATGATGAAAACAATAGTTGCAATAGATGTAGATGCTAGAAACAGCTGTGGTCCTCTGTACTATGTGGCCAGAAAACAAAGGTGTCTTTCATGCATCTCGGCCACATTTTTCCCATGATGGAAACATGATGTGATTATGCAGTCCAACTGTGTGATGAAAATAAAGGATGCATTATCGGGACTGAAGGACAAAATACCACAAAACGTATATGAAGGCAAATACCAAATACTGTGTTCTTCTAGCAAGTCATACATTGGAGAGACACGTAGTTCTATGAAAAGCCCTATGCAGGAACACATGTGGACAATGAAGACTAGACAATATCAGTCAGCCATCACCAAGCATACTCAAGAGTCAAACCCATCAAGACATTAAATATGAAGATACAAAAATAATAGCAAAGGATAATACTTTTGACTCTGTTTAAAGAAAGAAGCCGTTGAATGTATTGAACACCTAGAATTTCAATAGAGAAGATCATTTTCAAAATCACCTTCAAAATTTGCAGAAAAGAGACATACAACAAGCACCAATCAGAGCACAGCTAGAAGATGAGATGATGGATAAAAGGGTGGCCAAAATGCATGCCCCACAGCTTCAACTAAAAGATAAAAACTGCAATGTAAATGAAACTGTTATCCAGGAGAGCCAACGCATGCCATGACAGTCCCAAAGAAACTGAGATATCTATCAACCATCTCCACGGAGAGCTGAGAACTAATAGTTACAATGCATATTTATGACATTTAAAAAATGTAATTCTCAAAATGTAATTTAGAATTTAAAACACTACCAAAATAATGTGATGCAATCTTACCTGGTTTTTCATTAACTCTTCTTTCCATCGTTCACCGCTCCAAGTATCAACATTGAGATCACCACTATATTTACCCACACTCAGATGCGTGTGCCTTGCAATATAATCACCCTGCTGTGTCACTAAAGCGACTGTATTCACGGCAAAGAATGTTCTCTTTCCACCTTCATTATATGGCCTGTGTAGCAAGAAAGAGCAGGTTTTTGTAAGATTAACTACTTCTGCACAGTAGGAGTACCCATGTATATTAAAAGATGAGCCAACTTTAGTGATATAATCTTTTAAAAATAACTGCCGTGCAGTTCCGAAAGGTTGAGAAGTTAATAAAGGCAAAAGAGGAGTAATCTTGGATTTTAGGCACTCTAACAGCGAAAAACGTTCTCTTCCCACCTTCATTACAAGGTCTGTATAGCATTACAGTATGTTTTACAGAACTAACATTTACAGATGAATAATAAAACAAAAATGCATTAAATGCCAACAGAATATGAAGACAAAATTAAAGAGCTTGACATGTCATTAATACAAAAAAAGAGGAAATTTTCAACCTCCACAATTAATAAACATGGATGAGGTCCCACTGACATTTGATGTACCCCAAAACAAAACAGTATATTCCTAAAGATTCCAATATGTTTTTGCTAACACTTTGTAACACAAGGAAACATATTACACATCTATGTTGTCTTGCTGTGCTGATGGAACAAATTCTTTTGACCCACAAAGCACAGCTTGGTTTTTTGATACTGAAAAGGAAAACTTTGCCCAAGGAAAAACCTTGAGAAACTTTGGAGAATATTTTTTCTTCTTAAAAATGTGTCAAACAAGAGGGTGCTTCTTATATGCAGATGCATCCAGCAAATACAGTACATACTCTTTGAAATTAACCATGCATGAATATAATAATGTACTAAGCATACCAAAGATAATACTTTTTTTCCTAAGATGAGGAATAGTGTTTTTTAATAGACTCCAGAACTCAAGTGATAAACTAGAATTTTTTATAACAAGTACGTAAAATAAACAAATAGCAAAATTTGAGAGTACCCACTTTTCCAAGTCCTTGGACATAGCTTTAATCAGCATAACAGCAACAAAGGTTTTCCCAGATCCAGTGGGCAAAAAGAGGATGGTATTCTGTTTTTCTGCGATACTAAGCAATTGCACCTGAAAAAATATTATCCTCTTTATCCTTCCATAGTAACATGATGGATGAAATGTTGCACCAATAAAAAAAATCACATATCAGGAGTTGCAAAAAAAAAATACATACTTGATAATCCCTGGCAAGGAATGAATTGTCATCCTGTAAAATAAAGAAATAACATGAATTATAAAGGCCATCAAAAGTCAAAAGATTTTCACTTAACCATCATGTTTACACAATTTTTGGGCCTTTTAACCCTTTCGCGCTAGAGGTTGGCTATGGCTGACGAGGAGTACCCTACCCAAAAGACCGAATATCGACCATAGCCAACGTGGATTTTCCTACCCAAAAGACCAAATGTCAGCAGTAGCTGATGAGGAGGAGGAGATGTGACTGCCACAGAAGCAATAACTTCATGTATACAACTACCCCTCGAGACCCAGCTTAGCGTGAGCTAAGACCCTTTCCCAGGCAACTGGGCTCAACCCTCCAATTCATTAGTAACCCCCATCAGTGCATGACTCCACGGTTAACTAATAGTCTATGTACGGTTTTTTTTAAACAAATATTTGTTGTATATTCCTACAATTTAATCTTTGAAATGAAGTATTTGTTTTTTGCTGCAAATTTTGATTTTCTAGTGTTAATATTAAGAGAGTTACAGTGCAGAACTCTACAAAACTTGTTGGTACTACATATTTCCATGGCAAAAATTCACATTGGCATAAAATTGTTGCTTGATGTTTTGGGTTGATTGTTTGGGGCAATCATGATTCGTACTGTCTCACTTATCTTTTTATATTTTCTCATATTTTATTTCATACCTTTACAACTATCCCATATTTTTATATTTCCTCGTAGCACATTACCGATATTCTGGTATTCTTAAGGCTGTTCTATACCAAACCAATATCTCTTGAGTAACCGCCACGGGGGTTAGTTCCGAGAGCCGCCGCTTCAGTTTCAGTGGGATGGGTAACTTTACTGGGAGGAGAGGGTCATCTTTGAGGGGTGTTTGGGGAGTGGCTTATTTATTCAGTCACCAATGAGTGACCACCGGTCCAAATGTTCCTTATCGCCTATTGCGTCACACGTCGTCACTCGATCCCTTCGAGGAAGGCCGAGAGAATCTTTTTTTACGAGTGATTCATTCGTATTCCTCATCTTAGCTATCCGCTTATCTTTGCTACTCACCTAACACAAACGTAACTTGTCTATAAGTGGGATTTGATTTAGTCCACTCTCGCTACCAGGTAAAATATTCGGGGCTATTTATTTTCAGCACAGAAGTAAAATGCTTCTCGTGTCTTCGACCTAATTCCTTTATTGCAAGATTTTTCAAATACGAGTGTAACTCCGTCTAAAGTTTGTCCAGAAATTAAATGGGATCGAGAAAAAACTAAAACACAACGTCATTGTAAGTGTGAACTGGAGCAAAACTTTTTATGGACTACAGTAAATTATATTTATTCGATAGATGAAAAGTCCAAAGAGAGAATCTTAAAAAAGAAAATTGAGCATCAGTAATTCAATGAAATAAAACTGACTGACTGATGGCTCGTCACCCTAGGGTGACTTTATTTCATAGTATGCCAAAAACTGGCTTATTATATGTGTCATTTTAATCCCGGAACCGACTAGGATCTTTAATTATTCATTAAAATATCATTCGGTCTATGGAAACTGTCAATTGGATTGCTTTTATTTAAGGCTGCACATTCCATATCTGTGTTTTCACTGTTTTCTATCGTTTTGTAGTATTTCGTACTTTGATTTGTTATTATTTTTTCTAGTGGGTCAATTGTAGCTTTTTCGTATATTGTGTCATTTGCGGTCCATTATTTAAATCCATGCATGTTTCTTAGCATCCTTCGGTCCATCGCCTTAATATTGTCTATCTTGTTTCTGTGGAGTTTGCTTCCTTAGCTATTTCTCTGCACCTCTTACAGCAATATCGCGGCAAGTGATTGGTGCAATCTATTTTAATGACAGGGAGATCAACACCGTAGGGAAGAAGTTCGGCCAATTTCTTGGTAGCACTGCTGTCGCCATCCCCTACGAATTAAATGGAAATTTTATCGTATTTGCGTGAAGAAAGATAAAACTAATTACACAACACCCATTTATAAGATTCATGACAAGCACATCATATTATATCGCCTATAAGCCGGTGGTACTTCAAATTGTGCATCTCTACTCTTGTTTTAAATCCCTCGACAATTATGTCGGCTTCCATTTCCGTCGAGGACTTGTTCCAATTCTTGAAGCACATATGCTGTTTGGCCTGTGTTTTCATAGTTCTGCATTTCGCACTTATACTGCAGTATTTGCAGCTAAATGGTGCATTATTTCCCAGAGCTAACAGAGAAGTGAAACGGTGTCTTATATCAAACATTTTTCTTCTAGAAGGCTCATAAGCTGTCTCCTTCCTTTGTCTCTTCAGTGGTATCACTTGAAGTCAAGCAGGAATTTACGTTTGTAAATTGGCCTTTCAAAAGTTATTGAATCGCAGTGCCGCAGTTTCAGAGGGATGAAATGTCTCCGATATTTTTTTGAAATATACGAGAAAAACTAAACTGCAGTTCTACGAAAATGTTGATTATATTCGTAAGATTCGGATTTTTTCCAAATCGGACGTAAACGTAAAATACACTTCCATTTAGCATTACTTACATAAACAAGATTGGTGCTTGAAGGAGTCAACCCCCTGTACTTTTATCCAATATGTGTTGGAAGCAATTTTTTCCGATCCTAAATAGTACAATAGTTTGCACGAGTAATCCAGTTACTGTAGATCCATTCTAATGCATTAAAAAGGAAATATATAAAATTATACGGTAAATGGTTACTCGGTCGGACCAGGTGACCATTATTCTGCGTTTTACTGTCAGATTATTGAACACAAGCTCCCCATTTTAACTATTTTACCTCAATTAACTTTTCTCAATTTACTTTCGAGAACAGGGCCTGGGGCCCCGAATTTCCCAGGCGATACGGAGGGGGACCCGAAACTTTTTCCAAGAAATTTTATCGTTCTGATTTTAACTGGGCATGATAATCCGGATTGAACTGCTTATATTTCATGTGCTAAGTGAAAAGTAACATCGCTATTTTGTCTTCTCGTCACATTTCCCAAGTACTCTTTTTATAAATCCTAGCTTTCTCTTCGCTCGGCCGCATATTTCCCGGATGTGTCTTCTCCACGATAAATCTTTAGTGATTGTTTCACCTAAATACCTTATGGTTTCAACGCTTTCGACCTTCGTGTTATTAATTTTATAGGATCGCTCTATAGAATTATTCCTCCTCCATGTCTTGAATTATATCTAAATCCTTGCTTCCTGTCTTCTTCTGATATACCCCTGCGCACTACAGTATCGTCTGCAAAAAGTCTAAGCGTAAAACTAACTACGCTACCCTGGGGAACTCCCGATGTGACTTTGATTGTGTCTGACATGATACCATCTATGACAACCCTCTGCTCTCGCCCACTTAAGAATTCTTTTATCCAACACACAACGTCATTATTTAAACCAAAACTCTCTAATTTCAAGATTAATTTATCATGTGGTACTTTATCGAATGCATTTTAAAAATCTTAAATCTATCGCATGAACTTCAGTACTGTTTTCGCCGTTGACTAAAATATCGTGTACAAATAAAGCTTATTGTGTCTCGCAGGATCTACCTTTCCGGAACCCACGTTGTCTGTTTATGAGCAATCCCTGATATCCAAATGCCCCACTATTGTACTGACTACAATGTGCTCAAATACTTTGCAAGAGATTAACGTGAGTGAAATGGGTCTGTAGTTACTAGGTTCTTTCCTATCACCGCTTTCAAAAATAGGTGTAATGTTAGCTACTTTCCAATCCCTGCGTAGGTACTGTGCGGTTCTTTAGTGTTTTATTGAATATTATTTCTAGATAGGGGGCTATTTCAGAAGCTAATGTTTTATATACCCGGGAAGGAATTTGATCGGGACCTGGTGGTTTGTTTTTACTAATGTTTTTTAACTGCTGCTCTATTCCGCGACCTGAAATTTTTAATTCGGGCATTTGCTCACTGAATGTTTTCGGCGGAGGTTCCACTGCGATGTGTGACGATGAGTTGAATACGCTTTGGAAGAAGGCTTTTAAAGTATTGGCATTTTCCAAAACCTCAGGTGACTCTAATTCCTTTATCACTTTTAAGTGTGTGTACCTACTGTGGACCTATTTCCCTGAAGTTCTCTATGTTCATATGACCAAAACACTTTAGGATTGCTATCTAAATATTCTCCTAACATCTTGCTCTTGAAATGTGATAACGCTTGCCGACATGATTTCCTTGCTAATGCTCTCGATTTTTTATAGTTTTGAACTAGCTCATTTTTTTCCTCTACCGATAGACCCTGTCCTTCATTTTTCATCTCAGCGTGGCATACCCTTCGTCGCTTTAGTGATTTCCTAACCTCCGCGTCATACCACCTATGCTCTGTATTATCAATTTACTTGGTATATATTTATTAACTGCTTTACGGGTGACCTCAATAATTTCTCTCCCAGAATCCTCTATATCTAATCCTTTGCTTTGTTCGCTAAATACATTAAACGATTCCCTTAATTCCTCTTTCATACCGTCGTTAATTAGCCTTGCCAAATAAGTATACCCTCCTCCTTGGTTTATAATGTTTTTCAACGCCTACATTCAATATCGCATGAACTATTTTATGATCACTAATTCCTGTCTGTAGCTACATTTAGAACTTATTCGGGTATATTTGTTGCGAATAAGTCTAGTATGTTGTCTCCCCTGGTCGGTTCTTTTACTAGTTGTTTTAAAGTTTCGTCGTACCGATGGACTGAAAAGCAGCCGATGTAACACCCATTTTTAAAAGTGGTGATAGGGAGCAGCCATCTAACTACAGACCTATATCCCTCACATCCATTTCATGCAAGGTCCTGGAACATATAATTATTAGTTCAGTCATGGGACAACTATATAGCCAGAATTTATTGGCCGATGTTCAGCATGGGTTCCGGAAGAGCAAATCATGTGAAACTCAACTTGCTCTCTTTTCTCACAATATTTTAGTTTCTGGCGAAAATTATATTCCAGTGGATGCTATATTTCTCGATTTCAAAAAAGCTTTCGAGAAGGTGTCTCATAGCAAACTAATCTTGAAATGAAAATATTATGGCATAGACAGTTACATTAAATCATGGATAAATGATTTCCTGCATGATCGGGTGCAAAGGGTTGTTTTGGACGGTGTTACCTCACCGGCAATTAAAGTCACTTTGGGTGTCCCATCAGGTAGTGTGATAGGTCCCCTCCTGTTCCTCCTGTACATAAATGATATCAATAAGGTTGTCATAAGTAAGCTTCGTCTATTTGCCGATGACACTGTAGTGTACAGGGGAATTCTATGCCCAAACGATTAAGAATATTTAAATGATGACCTACAAGCAATTGAAGATTGGTGTGATACATGGCACTTAGAATTAAAATTTAATAATTGTCTCTTGATGAATTTTTGGAAAATGAATAGCTCTCCTCTTAGCACTTGAATTGAAGAAGATCGTAGCAGATTGAAATTTAGACATAATCTCTTAAAACAAATTCCGAGACCATATTTTCAGTGATGATGTTAAAAATATTTTGTGAACCCCAACTTACTATGGTAGACTGGACCATAATCACGAAATTAGAGAAAATGATTGCCAAACTGACAGATTCAAAATGCCCTTTTTTCTACGTACATTGAGGGATATGAATAACGGTAAATATATCCAGTACGAGTGTAGCAATGGATAACATTGGTACCTGCCTGTTGGTATAAGGACTTATAGCTAACCCAACTAACGGCATGTTTTTGAATGTATGCTTCGCTATTTTTATCTTTTTTTAAATAGCGTAGTTTTGAACAGTACCTATACGAGTACTATTCCTTTTTTATGCATGATATGTAGTGCATGTTTGGTGAGAATTCACCACTTACCACACACCTTTATGTTGGCTTGCAGATTATTATGTAGAAGTAGATGTAAAAAATGTGACGTAAAGGTGTTCAACAGTGATTCGCAGAGTTACTTATCCTTACCTCCTGTTATAAAACTACACGTATTCCAGTCTATCGAAGGGAGATTGAAGTCTCCGCCTACTATTATTCCTCTGTATTTGTTCCGAGAAATCAATGTTCCTATCTCTGACTCTAGTTCCATTATAGAATTGATGTCTGCATCCGGTGGCCTGTAATATGCACCTACATATATCTTTTTTTTGCGTCACTACTTTTACTTTTAACGGAACACCAAATACTTACTACACTTCGCTCTGAAATAAGTTTTCTTCTACTAACATACGGGTCCTTCACAGCTATAAATAATACTCCTTCGTTTCTGCTTACTCTATCCTTTCTGTATACGGTAAAACACTTAGGGAATACTTCATATCTGATATGTCCTTCGAAAGCCATCTTTCTGTGCGTACGATTATATCAGCATCAGTACTTTTTATGAGGTGGTGAAATTCGGCTACTTTATTTCTTAAACTACGACAATTCACTACTATGACTGAAATTATTTCTCCCAATCTATTTCTCTCCTGGTGCTCTTTTTCAGCTAGAATTTTCCCCGATAATTATTTTACCGACCCACTATTTAATCTACCAATCTGATATGTATGTATCTGTAGTAATCTGATATGTATGCATGATTTGAACTTCTGTTCTGGGGCCGGTTAAATTAACTGCTTCATGACAGGATAAACAGTGAGCTTAACCAGAGAAAACAGATAGGAATGGGCACTGTGAAAGCAAATACCGAGCACTGAAAATGAAGGAAGACATTTGTTTCATGTCGGTACCGACGGGAAAGGCTGAATTGAAGTTAGGCTAAACGTGCTAAACTTAGCCCCCCCGAAGCAAATTTCTGGCTACGTGCCTGCCTGCTAATGAAAAAAATATCCTTGCTGAGCTCGCTCGGTCTGAGGGCTCTGGCTTTCGACAAGGGGCCGGAGGGAGGCGAAGTGGCTTGGACGTGGCCTTGGAATGGTTCGAGAGAGAGAGAGATAAGGAGCCAGGAGGTGGAGGGTGACGTTAGCGGGAGTGGGGGGGGACTAGCGCAGCGCCACGGAACGAAAGATTTTTAGCACGTAAAATAGTGAAAACATGGTTCGGAAAATAATAAATAGCAACTTTAGTATGCACCTAAGGTCTTTGAGTTTGATATAATAGTAGAAGAGAAGGATGAATCCCAGCGGAGAGTGGAACACATGTTTCCATTACGATTTCAATGTCAAAGGAAAAAAGGCTGAAATCGGGCTATTTTTACGATTTTCAGTGCCTGAAGCTCTTTAATGAGTACTGCTAACGAACATATTGTTCCATAAACCACACACATTGATCCTTAATCTAACGATCAATGAAAACCGATCAGCTCTGCGACTTATATTAAACTCGTTATCTTCGATCTCGCAAGGGTCTGCAGAGCCGTTTTCTGCGGAGGTATAGAACGCCCTTAAGAATTGGATCTAAAATAAACTGTTGCTTCACATACGCTGGTGTTCCATTTGAATTTTAGGTAGTGTTATACTTTAATAGCCTTATGAGTAAATGCATACATAATCTCCGGGGCATTTCTTCAATTAAGCACTAGTGTCGCATGGCTAGTTCCCCATGCTGTTTCAGGTAGCTAGCTTTGGAAAAACCATAGATCCCCTTCGCATGGTGGGTGCCCTTTGTGCATTCTTGGTCATAATCAGCTTCTTAGAATTTGTCATCAGGAATCCATTTCTACACCCATGTACCGGACCATAGGAATATTTATTCCTCCTTTTCTCATTTGCTTCTCACTTCTTCAGTCTTGGCTCTAAAGCAAGCAGTGCTCTCTCTGTACACTTGTTTTTCATCATTTCTTAGATCAGACAAATTCTCTCTTTGTGGTGGCATTGCAAAATGTTGTTAGAGTGGAAAAGACATACGTCAGGAGTGCAACGTGGGACTGTGTATCCATGCTTCAATATTTACCACTGTAATGGTTCGACCATTACGCAATGCTCCCTGGCCCGACCGCATTCCTCCCTCCCCCGCTCCCCCCCTCATACCCTCACCCCACCCCCTCTAGACTCGACCCGTGGAGGAAGGTGAGACTGAGTGCGAGCGGGAGTGAATGAGTCATTGTACGAGCAAGTGAGGTGATTTGGGCCTGTGGCCACTGTGGCCTATGACCCACAGTTCAACCCCCCCTCCCCCCACATCGAAAACCCCCCCCACCCCATCATCATCCCCAGGGTATATAAAGCAGGCAGCAGCAACGCCTCAGTGAGATTCCAAGAAAGCGAGCCACGGGCGCAGCTTATGCCCGTCGCCAAGGCGGACGAGTTGGGAGAGGATTCTAAGAAAGCGAGCAACGGGCGGAGCTCATGCCGTCGCCAAGCCGGACAGGTTGGCGAGATTGTTTCGTGGACGACAAGAGAAAAAACATCCTGAAGGAGACTCCCATGCATCTAGTGCCAGACGCCGCTCCAGTCCAGATACGAAGGAGCCTGCGGTCGGAGAAGCAAAAGCAGGGAGATCTCCAGGACGTGGTCGTCGCCGTGAGGCCAAGTAAGGTTGTCGACGCCCGACCAGCTTTCAATATAAACCCCCCCCACTGTGTTCAGCTGCTGCACTAGCTTCCCCATGAACTCCTTTGAAGCGGTGTACTAAACTTTATTGAAGTGTAACGAGTGCTCACAGAAAGAGGGAAGGACTCAGAATTACCTCCCTCCAGAAGGCAGAAATTGATAAAATTTGTGTCGTTGCCCACCGCCTAAGATGGTGTCATTTTTTTGTTTTGTAAAATTATTTTCACTTTTCCTGTCATCATCCCTGTTCATAAAATCATTTTATTCATCCATCCCTCATTAAATTTAGAAAAAGAGTATATTATCCTTTGTCAAATGTATCAATTTTTCGTTTTGAAATAATAATGTGTGTTATATGAATGGGAAAGTGTGTGCGTGTCGTCTTTTTCCGCGGGTCGGGAGGCGAGGCTCCTTATCACCCCCACCCCCACCACATTCCATTCCTACCCTCCATACGTTTTGCCCCGGCGGTAAAGTCAGGGAGCATGTGAAAATTGCACAAGGTCGGGAACCCCCCCACCTGCTTGCCCTCTCTCAAAGAGGCGTATGTCTATTTTTTCTCGTACCAGGTGACGCAGTTCGGCTTCGCGGACTTAGCGCGGGAAAGGTTCGCGAAGAATTTCGTTATTTTCTTTGTACATGTTTCTTTCGGCCCAAAAGTTTCATCCGGGCGGTTGATCCATTACACCACACACAAAAAAACTTCTAACCTAAGAAAAATTGTGCAGCCATTTTGCCAGAAAAATTTAAAGTAATAAAAAAAATACAAAATAATAAATGCAAACAAAAATTTTACTTCACCAATGCCGGTCCAAAGGCCAGAAGAAAAAGAAGGATGACGAATAAGGATTTGCAGTATAGATGGAAAAAATTTTGAGAAGTCATAATTTGCTATAATACAGGATTTGCCTAAAATTCGTTAATATTAACGCTAGAATTTCATTTAAAATTTTCAAGTGCTCAGTAAAAAATGTAAATCCATTTTTTAAGTTTGAATTTTTGGAATAAACGTAAGGGTTTTTTTTTTTAAAAACACTGCTAATTCAATCTATTTACCGCAGAATCCTGCTGCAAAAAAAGGCTGCTAAAGGGTTGGTTAGTCGAGCCAAGTGGAAGGGGAAAGGGTCTGGTGTCCTGCTGAGTTAGGTCCCAAAATAGTGAGTACGGTATACTTGCCTACTTCATCACAACGAGAGAGCTCCGGACAGGAGAGTAAAGAAACTTCTCATGCTACTCGTACCATGGGAAAAATTCCCTTCCTAAGGCTCCGGAGTGAAAGGGTTAAACCAGCTACTTAACAGTAATTTTGAAAATATATGATAGGCATTGTCTACAACAGAAAAAATAACATCACTATACAAAACCCACAAACGAGATCCTAGATTCTGAACACATATAATTGATAATTACATGGGTGTTCTTGCGTGATCAGAAAGATTCTAATGGAAAGTTCAGCAGTAAATAAATGCTAAGTAAGTTATATGAGTAAGTAATTGACCATGTACCAGTAGTTGACCATTTAGAAGGTAAACTATTAAAATAAGCCTTACTCTGGTTCAAATATTGTAACAATAGTGAGAGACTACAATCTGATCATTTGACTGTAAAATTCAAAATGACCCCCACATTGGCGGAATTTGAAACTAAGTTGGCTGGTAATTAGCACTGAGTCACAGTTATATTATCTTATTTTTGTTTTCCACCACAATTTGATAAGGAGAATCAGCACATGAGGCTGATTCATATTTCAATTTAACTTATAATGCTAATATTATAGTGTAATGCTTTGAAATAGGCATGTTTATCATTGATACAAAGTTTACTCAGCACTGGAAGTCTGTTACAAGGGTGGCCAAAAAATTAATCAGAAATTATGAATTTTCAGTAATTGATAAAAGATAATCAATTACACAATGATTCCTTGGTTTATTTAACCTCATCATAATGGACATATTCACTATTTTTAAATCTTGGTATTTTTCCAGCACCACTAAATACAGTGAAATATTTACTCTTTACAAAAATTAAGGATGCATGATGCACCAACGACCTAAATAACTGCTTTTCAAAAAACATTATCGACAAAGTTTGAGAGAGTCATGCACTCAGAATTAGTGTCCTTTCTGGAAACATATTACCTGTTCTCCAATAATCAACATGCTTTCCAATCAAGAGGACTACTACTGCTGATATATGTCAACAAATTGACTGAATACTGTGCTCTCCATGCAACAAGAATTTGGGTTATTTTTTGATTTTTTAAGGATATTTGACCTATAAAATCAAAGACAACTTTCACGTAAATTTGGACGTATATGGATCAGAGGCACACCCCTAAACTGGATTTAATATTGTTTTTTGAACTGACTTCAAACAGTAAACTTTGGATGGGATAAAAGATTCATTAACCCAGGGGGAACACGAAAAGTCACAATGACGTCATTTTGACATCATAGTGATATACCTCACATCATGGGACCTGATGATGACCTCTGTGTGACAAAGCACTCCAGGTGACGTCAAATGATGCCAAGAAGACATCAAGAAATGTTTAGTCCTATGTAGTGATTCTGGAAACCATCAAGAAATATCGTAGTCCGCTTTTCTATGGATTTTTGCTTTTCGTGATCAGAGACCTTGGAAACACTGGAAGTCGCATGAACTTCAGGGCAGTGTAATTTGAATTTAAAGGAGTTGAAGAATTTGAAATTGTGTGCTTATCGTGCTGCAGTGCTCAACTATCCACGTCAGCCAGTATACTTTTCACATTTCTCTTTCAGAATTTAATGGTATTTTTCTCTACATCTACACATCTACATCTACACGATACCCTGCAAGCCACCGCGAGGGTGTGTGGCAGGGGGTGAAGATCACCAAGCATGCACTACTAACATGCAAACTAGCAACTATATTGTATTGTTCTCTAGAATAATAAATCTATATTTTAAACAAAATTACTGTTTCAGGAAACGTTCAGCTCTGCCTACAGTGTTTTGATTCCAAAACTTAATAACATTTAATGACTCAGTTTGTACTTGTCGCCATATTGAATTCTACGATCAAACACGTTGGGTGGAGCACACAGGGAAAGTGTTCACAATTGTTTGCGAAGTTTTTATGCTGTTCTGTTTCGCCTCAAGATGGCAAGCAACACAAAACATTCTGTAAATATCTCTTCAAATCTCTTGTTACTGGGGAGTCGTCATGTTGATCAAGGTAATCCTATTCATTCGCCGGCCGGTGCTCACAAAGTGCCTGTTTTCAATTGTATATTTCAATTAGAGTCCGATTGATTCTCTATGGTTGTTCCCCCTTAGCGCTCCGTTTTAAGGTTTTTCTGACAGAATTGTTGCTGGTCTTGTGTTTTTGTATTTGAAATTGTCACTGCATTTAGTTCACTCTATTTTTTGTTGATTAATTCGATTGTTCTTGAATTCATCATGTTCACTTACTCATCTCAACAGTAATTAAAAATTCAGCTTAGAATATAATGTGTCACATTAAGAACTTTTAAGTTCCAATTACAATGCGAGTTATCACATCATATGTCGCGATGTCTCATTGCTGACTCAATGATCAAAAATTCTATCGCACTGCAGCACAAGTTTGCATTTCTATGATATTTATTGTGATAGTTTTTGAAGGCCTTGTGTTCAAGTATGCTTCTCTGTCTGTGTAGGTTGATAGGCAGAATAGGAGAAGAGCAGTAGCCATGGTTGAGGACAGGTTGCCCCTGGAGGCAATGTGTGAGGAGGAGTCTGATTAATCCTCCAGTTCATCAGCCTCTGGTGATGCTGATGATGAAATCAGTTCTGATGATGCTGACAATGGAATTGATCAGAATTCAGATGACAGTGGGAATGATTCTTCTTTGAATAGTGCAAATATTAATGTGATATGCAGAATATTTGATATTTTTTGTTTTGTACATGAGATATTCGATAAACCTTTCACATTGATGTCATTGCTTTATCACAATCTGCTGTAATTTTGAACATTCAGAATTATTTATGGAGTCATTTTCTGGTCAAGATGATGTCAAAATGACTCAACGAGGACATCCCTGCTGTCATCCATTCTGACGTAGCCGTGACTTACGGCCCGTGACCTGATCATAACGTCATTGTGACTTTGGTGTTCTACCTGGGAAACCTTTCGATCATCCCAGTAGGTGTTGCCCAATGATCAACGCTTAGGCCTCTGTGAATTCTAATAAATTCTGAATTATCCTGCAGTGATACTATCAAACCAATTTTTTACGCTGATGATACAAATGTGATTATATCTTACACTTTATGTGACAGCCTGATTGAAAAAGTTATACAAGTTGTAATTACATTCAATACAAAGTCTTATGAGAATGGTCTCATTGGTAAAACAAAATAAACTGATACACTTTTCAACCTCTAAAAGAACCTCAGAACGCTTGCTAGTGAGTGCCAATCAGAAATCCATACAACCTGCAAACTCTTTTCAGTTCCTCGGAGTGAACAGAAGCACAAATATCTCTTTATCGCTCTTAGCATGCATGCAGAAGACCAAGTCCAGAAGACCGATGGGCATCGGAAGTGGCAACGAAAACTGCCAACACCTCTCTTGAGTCTCCAGTCGTTATGAAGGCAATGAAATCTGATGCTAGCTGGAGACTCAGAGGTGGATGTTACTTTATAGTAACTCTAATAATTAGGGTTGGGGAGGGAATTCCAATATTTGGTCGAATCCTATCGAATCCAAGGATTCGAGATTCAATCGAATCCAAGGTTAAAAGATTCGATTGAATCCAAAAATTCAATCAAATCAATGGATTAAAGATTTAAATACCAGTCACGTGGATTCTATGTACCAGTGGCGGAGAATTACAGTAAGTCATCAACTAAGGCAGATTCGAGTTACTCGGATCTGGAGTTACGCGGATGTTCAGTTAGGCCGGTGACATGCTTGCGTTTCTCCACGTTTCTGTGTCGTGACAGATTGAACCATGTGACATCCCGCGACTCATTGTCTAGGGAGCAAGAGTTGATGCCAAACTACAGGTGTTCGGAACGCCCAAGGTCCTTTAAGCATAAGGTTGTCTCAATCATGCATCGGGCTCCCATTGGCTTGACGTCACTGATGACCCTAATTCCCGAGGTCTTTGAATTTCTCCGATCTGTTGCTCACGATCCTACAGGTGTGCAGCTCATTTATCATGAAGTCATACACTTTTTGGCAAATTCATAACTTATATATGTTTGTTCAACAATAACAAGGGTGAAAACAGTATAAAATTCAGGGGGATTAAGGTTCACTGGTATAAATGGAGGAAAAAATGTTGTGTGACTAAAATGAGTAATGTGTGAATTGTTCTGGAAATAAATGGCGTTTGGATTTAGTTCAAGTAATAGAATTTGGAATATTTTAAAAGGCGCACTTACTCTTTTAATACGTATACACTACAATTGGGCACACACAAAAAGCTTACAAGTGATTTAGATTGCACTCAGAGGGGTCGTGCTGCGGAAATGTCGAAGTCAGCGATAAATGATGGCGATTGGCCAATCTCCTTCAGTTTCATATGCATATTTAATTAATTGAAGTCATTTCATTCGGCATCAACCACCTACAACCTATTAAAGGAAAGATAATGCAATTTTCCACAAGTAAGTTTACTTTACTTGTGGAAAAATGCATTATCTTTCCTTTAATATGGAATGTTTCCACCACATCTCGCCTGAATTGGGTTTGTTTATTCACCTACAACCTATAAAAATTGACAAAATAACAAAAAATCTAAATTCTTATCCCAGAAAAAAGACAACCGAAGAATGCACATACTACAAAAGAACAAGGTGAACTCAAAAGGTACACGATTACCAATGGAAAGGTACCACAAAAATAAAATATGAACAGCAGTGATAACAACTATTAATCAATGTGTCCTTCAGCAACTTTACATGAAAATAGCTTCACATAAAAAAGCATGCTGTAATTAAGGGTCAAGGTACGAAATTAATACAAATCTTCATAGCATGAGTAGATAGCACTATTAAGGACATTAGGTACCTCTACAGATCACAAGAGAAGAAAGCACATGCTAGCAAATTTCACAACTTTTAGTATAATGAAAGAGAGTGGATGCTGGATTCCTGACCACAAAGGCTCTGCATAAGGGTTTTCAGTGGTTCATGAGCATACTTCTGATGACAACTTAAGGCAATATGTATAGTATGAGTCCCATGAACTTAGTGGATTCAGCTTATAAATGGAATCACTGTCATTTCCACCACAATAAAATTTGTTCAGAGTCCGTCAGTGCCGTCGGAAGTGGGGGGAGGGGGCCGAAGGCCCACCCTAGAATTTGCCATTTGCCAAATTTCATTAATAAAAATTAAATTTCACTTGTTTCCAGCTTGCTTTTTCCCTTATGACACATATGCTACCACCTTCATATGCTCTTTTAGTGGAATTCTAGTGTCTACCCTCTCCTATCCGGGCCCTTTTCAAGGTTGGCCCCACCCAGCGAAAATAGTTCTGACGCCTCTGGAGTCCGTTTGAAAATAGTTAAAACAATTTCACAGTCAAGTCAATTATGCATCTCAATTAATTTAAGGGAATGCATCAAGAGCTTATTACAAGCTATTTTACGCTTCGCCCAGTACTAGGAAAAACAGCAAGTTATTGGAGAGCCTAGTTGGCTAGAGTAAAATGAAGGCAGTTGGAAAAAAGAAAGGGATGTATGAGTAAGTGTCAACTAAACTCAGATTACAAACAAAACATATTCAAATTCAAAGATTGACTCTAACATAATACTAAGAGGAGAGGGTAACACATCAGTCATCAATCTAAATACAAGTTTCTTGTAATGTGTGTGAAGGAAACAAAGCAGAACGTTTTATAATGCAAAGAAATAACAAATTAAAGACCTCCTCAAACTCAGAATTGTTCTAAAGAGCTTGGTGACATTCGGAAATTAGATTGTTGAAACCTTTTAAGTCGAAAAACATATAACTGATAAGTATCAGGACAAAGGAGGAAGATAATTTTCGCTCAGATGAAGTGTCTGCTTAACTTGAGGAATTGTAGTTAAAATAATAAGCCATGTTCCTTACAGAATGGTGACAAAATAATGGAACCATTGCCTAGAAAATTACATGAGTGATGTGAAATGATTGCACACCGATGCTTGTTGAGATAATTATTTCTAAATTCGCACACAGGGAATTCGTGACATTGTTAGCTTTCAGTAAAAATTTAGTTCGCATAGTTTAAAAATATTTATACTACCATTCTTGTAAACTAAACGGGTCATTCCCTGCAATGAGTAACAAATAAACAAGCACAGCATGCATGCATGCTTTACTTTCTCTCCCGGAGGCCAAACGAATGACATTATTGCGAAATAAGAAATGAAGTAGCATTTGAAGGTCAATACTTGGAAGTTTGGGGAATAAACCACCATATCTACCGGTGATATGAGACAACTTTCCCTGAGTTTCTTGTCTTCATCAGACTATTGGTGCATGTTGCCACAGTACACCGGGCTCCTGGCATTTTCCTCGATTTTCGTAAAATATAAGTTTTCTGTTTCAAAAAACAGAGTCTAGGATTCGCAAAATATTGGTGACGTACATACTTAATGCAACACCATGAGTTCCACCCTAATTCTATGCTGAAAAGTAGTGAAGTCAGAATTGTCGCATAAACACGCTTGTCAAGCCTGGTGGAAGCACGGAGAGGATCGTCAGTGACGTCACGGGGAAGCAGTTGGGGCAGGCGCAGTCATTGAGGTATATGGAGATGGCTCTTCCTATGCCGGCCAATGCTTGAATCTGTAACGTGGGCGCGGCCTGTCCGCCATCTTGGTCTTCCCCAATTTACCATTGCTCTTACGGGATAACGCACTAATTTTTCATTTTTACGATGTTTTCCATTGGTAATCCTCTTAAAGAGATCATATGTTTCCTTCTTCAAAATGCGAACTTCATATATATTTACGGAGTATTGAGTGACATTGTCGGAGTTGCACTCAATTTAATTAAGAAATACGGTACTCACAAATACACCTAGAATTAATTACCGTATGTTCTCATTTGTTACCAAAGTATTAAATAATGAGGATACGACCTTATTATGAGTCAATTCCCGAAATAATTTCAGTGGTGATTCAAAACTCTCGGAATCATTAAAAACACCTTGCATCTCGGTGATGGGGTGCGTATGAGCCATAAACCCAGAAATGGCTCGGCAAAAGACTTTACGACCGCATTCGCAATGCACAGTGTCCCATTGATCGTCTGTCATTTTTGACCTCTAATTTTAGACACTTTCTTTTATGCCACATGGATGAAATTTGGTACCGGGCTAGAAAAAGGTTTTAAGTTTTGTTGAGTAAAAGCAAAATTTTAAAAATATGATCTTTTGACCCCAGAAATAGGGTCCAACCTAAAATCAAAATTTTGCCTTATGGGCTTTCAATGTTAAAATATTCGAAATGCAAAAAAGACAGAATTACTTAGCGAAACTTATAACTATTATGTTTTTGGGCACGAAGAACATGATGGAAGAACTTTGGAGTTGGAAAATTGCATCCGTGACCCCTGGAAGGGCACAGTCAAGGTCACAGGGGTTACAAGAAGTGAATCACCGCTACAAACCTGTCGAATCATAGGTTTAAAAATGTGCCAAGGTCGATGGTAAGGTCTTCAGATCCCTCTTGTCATCCCTTGACCTTCAAGGGTTACTCAGGGGTCAAAGGGTGACAAGAGATGAAAAGAGGTTACAAATGTATCAAATCATAGGTTTAAAAAGGTGTCATGGTCAGTGGTAAGATCTTCAGACTTTCCCAATAATTTAGAAAACAGAAACTCCACAAATACAATAAGCAGCCATATTAAAATAGAGGAATTTCCAGTAGTGGTAGTTAATTGTCGTAGTTTAAGAAGCAAGATATCCGAATTCCAACACCTTATAGAGAGTACTAATTCCGCCATAATTATAGGAACGGAAAGTTGGTTAACGGTGATATTGCAACAGTGATATTGCTGATAGTGAAATTTTTCCCATAAATTTCAAGGTATACAGGAGAGATCAAGAGGGTCGGCCAGGAGGGGGAGTATTTATCGCAGTTGAGAACACAACAGTCAGCAAAATAGAAGTGATTCCCGATAATATATTAGAAAGTGTATGGTGTTCCATTCAATGTGCTAAATCGAAAGTAATATACATTTGAGCCTTCTATAGAACACCCCATTCCAATGTACACTCAGTAGCCGTATCCAAAAACCAAGTATGCTTCGGCAAAGCATTCTTGGTGATGATGTATTGCTGACATACACAGAAGTATGCTTGGGAAAGAATACTTCATATTCGGCCAGTCTACGGTAAGGAGGGATGTTAAGCAGTAGTGGCAACATAAAAAACCACTAGGTATAGTGAAACACGATAGAGGGCAACAGCTATTAAATGTTTATATCGGAAGAAAAAGAGCGATTTATTTATATTATCCTTTTCATTGATATGTTCATTAATGATTATGCAAATGTAATAGACGAAGTAATAAAATGGGTACAACACACATTTACAAGTAGCCAACGGCTTCACCATCTTTTGTTATTCTCGTCAACAATGCTTCGAAGCCTACATGGAAGCGTGCTTCTGTGCTTTGGTTTCGTAGCATGCTTCCTCCAGAGTGCTTCGCGTTCAGACGTACTTCGGGTGTTTCCGATGGTACCCCCCTCCATTTGCAAGCAGGCATTGTAGTATGCTTAGCACCAGAAGCACATGTTTCAGACAGGGCTATTGTATGTGGAGATTTCAATACACCATCGATAGATTGGAAAACATGTGGTCATTAGTCCGGGAGGAGGGACAAAGAAATCTGCGAGTCATTGCTTAACCTGTTCACATCATACGCACTACATCAAATAGTAACCTTGCCTAATAGAGGGCAGAATGTTCTCAATTTACTTGCCACAAATATCCCTGAAAAGTTTTTAAAGTAGAAAATGTCAATGGGATAAGTGAACAACAAGATAGTACACGCTAAATTTTCCCTCAATACTGAAAAAAATTTTTAATTGAAAGAAAGATTTACCTTTTTAACAAAGCAGATTTAACGGAATTAGGCGTGACTTATTGACTTCTTTTGAAAAATTCGAGAACATGAGGAAAAATAGTGATACAGACAACACATGGAAAGAATTCCTCCAAATTCCACCAAACGCGGTCACTTGTCAACAGAGATATATACCTCATTAGTATAAGAGTGAGAATAGGGAACCAAGGTGGTACAACGCGGAGGTTAGAAAATGTTTAAAACACCAATGAGTTAGCCACGCGAAACTAAGAAAAATGTGGCTAATAGCGATCTAAAAAATACTATCAAACATTTTAAAATCTGTAAAGCAGCTGCAAAAACAGTCCTTAGAAAAGCATTTAGTGAATTCAAGAGAAAAGTACTCAGAGAAAAACTAGAGGGAAATCCTAAAGCATTTTGGTCTTATGTTAGGGAAGTAGAAGGAACTAAAAGTCAACGGTTAATTCCTTGAAAAATGATAGGGGCGAAATAGCAACTTTCAGTTTAGATAAGGCTAATTTGTTGAATTATTTTTTTCAGTGCATTTTTAATCAATCTAAGCGTAGTTTGAACGAAATAATACCAGACAGATTTCAGCAACCAATACACCCAATCGATCGATCTTGTAGCAGAATCGTATCCTTATTAAAAAACATTAGCCCGAACAAGTCCTCAGGTTCGGATGAAATTCCAGCTCGAGTGTATTAGCTCTTGAAATGGCTCCGTATCTTTAAGTAATACCTCAAACAACAAGAGGTTCCCAAAGACTGGAAGATAGCAAATGTGACCCCAATTTTAAAAAGCGGTGAGGGCAAAAGGGAAGGCCATGTAATTATAGACAATATAATTAATGTGACTATCATGTAAAAATATAGAGCATATAATAGTTACATCAAAAATGGGACACCTCGATAGCCAGGATTTATTGATAACAAACCAGCATGGGCACAGAAAGGGACGGTCTTGCGAAACTTAACTAGATCTTTTTGTTCATGATATTTTCGTTTCCGTTGAAGGTAACGTACAGGTAGACGCAGCGTTTTTTGACTTCAGAAAAGCATTTGACAAGGTTCCCCGCAGTAAGTTGCTTCGAAGTTAGCATCATACGGGATAGACAGTAATATAGTAGGCTGGATAGTACGACTTCTTACTTGAACGCATTCAAAGCGTTGGTGTTACGATAGGTTGACTAGTGTATCAGAATTAATACAAGAATTAGGGTTGGAATCATTATCAGAGCGTAGGTTAAAGTACAGATTAAATCTATTAATCTGCACTTTAACCTATTAATCTAAAGTTGCTTGTTTGCATGTTAGTAGTGCGTGCTTGGTGATATTCACCCCCTGCCACACACCCTTGCGGTGGCTTGCAGGGTATTGTGTAGATGTAGATGTATTAGAGAAATTTCAATCGGATAGCTTTACTGAAGATGTTAGGCACATATTTAAAAAACCAGCGTATTATGCTAGATACGACCAGATAAATAAGATTAGAGAGATAGATTGTTGTACCGATAGTTTCAAAATGGCATTTTTCCCCCGTACTATAAGAGAACAGAATGGGCAGCACGGCAAAGGGATAGGTAGGAGAAATATTTTAAAGTAGTCTGTAGTGCATGACGTATGTATCAACAACCAATCCTATAGTTACTATGAAGATACTAACAATCTAGTTGCATGAGACACTATAGTAGCATGTTTGCATGTCTATAGGTCATGCTTGGTTATCTTCACCCCCTGCCACACACCCTCGCAGTGGCTAGCATGGAATCGCACAGATGTAGATCAGAGCGTTGGTTAAAATTTACGTTAAACCTTTTGAGTGAATCCCAAACTGATTTGTTCACAGATGATGTTAGATATATATCAAGAACCCAATATATTTCGGCAAGATTTGTAAAGAGACGCTACGATAACTATATTAGTGTAACTAGTCTATCAAATGAATTAAAATGGGAATCATTATCAGATCGAGGGTTGAAATTTGGACTTATTCTCTTAACTTAACTCCAAGATAGTATTTTGAATGATGACATTAAAAATATTTTGCGACCTTTAACTTACCGTATAGGACATGTCCAATAGTATAAATATGGATAGAAAAGAAATTTGAATGCTGTTATAAAGACTTTAAGTTAACCTCACTAACATCATGTTTTTATATGCTTGCTTTATTATTTTTTACCTTTTTTAAATTGTGAAGTATGCACTAGAATATAATTGCTAATACGTTTTATGCATGATATGTAATACATGTTTGGTGTGATTTCACCCCCTGCCACATCTCTATGGTGACTTGCAGGGTAATATGTGCATATAGCTTCCCTGGCTCCCTCCATGTCTCACACTATGCCTGATTTTTGAAATTTCTCTTGAGACTCTTGAGCACATGACAATGTTTTTTTTTTAATGTTGCAGTAAGGTAGGTACTTCATTTTTATAAATGTAGCGGTAAGATACTTCATGCAGCGTACGTAGAAATAAGTACACCCGCAAGATTCCCCACATAGTACGCTTCTCATTCCCTTCATTCTCATCCCCATTACACCCGTAAGATTCCTCACACCTACCCTCGCACCCCTTTCATGGAAACCACATGTTCCCATACAGCGTTGCCACGTCCGGACTATGATTTCCATGTTATTTTACAAAAAATCTTAATTTTCACCGTAGAGGATCTATCAAAAAAGTCCTGAAATTGTGTGGCAATGGAGAGCACGAACAAATTGACACATTTTTTATAACAATTATAGTTTATAAAGTTGAAATTTAACTGCAATCGGACGAGCTCAGCCTGACCACCCGTAGAGAGATGGGTCTCGGTGAGGGTCTCGGATCGCTCGCGAAGGGTCAGATTAGACTCGGAGTCGAGGTAGGGACCCTCATTAAGCAAGCTTGACCGTCGGTAGTCCCCACCTGAGTACCTCTAACCATCTATGCTGCATGATAGAGTATAAATAACAGTTTTTTCATTCTTGCAGATTTTTGCAGTTTTCATTTTACCAACTATATTTCTTCGGTCGCTTCGTCGCTGCCGTGGGGGCCGCCATTTGCCTCTATCTGGAGAAACAGAGAAATTTCCAAATAGTTGCGGAGATGAATTTCAGTTTAACATCTTCAGTAAGTAATAACGTGTAAGTAATATGTTGTACGCGAATATCACCCATACCTATTGAAATAGGTTACTGAATTAGCTAAAATTTGAGAATACTGTTGTCACATATTTTCGTCCCCATTAATCATTTGGCAATAAGGCGTACATGAAATTGAGACAGAAGATACGAAATTTTAGTATGATCAGCCTTCCCGACAAAGTGTTCTTATAACCTGACGATCGCCCATATGCACAAGGCGTGCCGTGGCTGAAGGGGAGAGGAGGAGGGGGCGTTGTCGTGCAAGTTCAGCGGCAGGCGCTGTAATCTGTTCTCTTAGATGTTGCCCACCCTTCTGGGTTTTACAGTCCTTTCTTATTACTCTAATCCTCTAGTAACTCTCCACGGATCTCTTTTACATGTCTACTGTGACAAATGTCAGTCAGAAGTTAACCTTAAAAAGTGTGAGACTATTAATTTTCAGAGGAGGAATAATTTGATAGACCGATCCTATAAAATTTGTAACACGAAGATCTAGAGCGTTGAAACCATAAGGTACATATTTAGGAGTAACAATCACTAAAGATTTATCACGGGGAAGGTACATCCGGGAAATATGCGGCCGAGCGAAGAGATAGCTAGGATTTATTAAAAGAGTACTTGGAAAATGTGATGAGAAGACAAAATAGCGATGTCACTTTTCACTAGTTATGCCCCTACTTGAATATGTACCCAGAGTATTGGATCCGAATGAATTAGGTTTGATCAGAGAACTAGACAGCGTGCAGCATAGAACAGCTGGGATCGTTAAAAGGTGTTAACGATAGTAGAGTATCAGAATTAATACAATAATTAGGGTGGGAATCATTATCAGAACGTAGGTTAAAATACAGATTAAATCTCTTACAGAAATTTAAATCGGATAGCTTTACTGAAGATGTTGGGCACATGTTAAAGAAACCAGCGTAGTATGCTAAATTCGACCAGATAATTAAGATTAGAGAGATAGATTGGCGTACTGATAGATTCAAAATGTCATTTTTCCCCCATACTATGAGAAAACAATACGCACGATAGCAAAGGGATATATAGGCTGGGGAAATATTTTAGAGTAGCCTGTAGTGCATGATGCATGCACTAATCCCTTAATTACATGTAGATACTAACAATTTAGTTGCATGAGACCCTATAGTAGCATGTTTGCATGTCAATAGTGCATGATTGATGATCTTCACACCCTGCCATACACCCTCGCGTTGGCTTGTAAGATATCGTGCAGATGTAGATGTACAACTCCCTTGCCTCCTTTTAGCCAACCTTGTTGCCGCTTGCACGACTGACGGAACCCTTCGCTGTACTTCGTTGAGGGATTTTCTGGTTGTGTTCACATGTTGTATTCAGTTGTATTTGCGAGTGTGTCCAGAGAACATCTAAAATAAATTTTTACTAATAGCTAACTGTACTTTATTAACCCAGAGTTGAATTTATTTGCTAGTTTCTGATACCTTAGACGTGCCAAGGTTTTAGGGAATGTACATAAGTGTAGAAACATTTATTAAACAAATTTTTAAATTGCATTAATTTAAATTAATGCAAGGAATGGGTAGAATTATGAATGAATAATGAATTATTTTACATAGAATATAAAAATTAAATCTTTTAAAATTGTATCTCATTAAACGGAAAATCTTATTTTATTCTCTGCTTTGCTATTTTTATCTTTTTTAAATAGTGAAGTTTAGACTAGTATATTATTACAGATTCTTTTTCATGCATGATATGTAGTGCATATTTGGTGAGAATTCACCCCCTGCCAAACACCTTTATGGAGACTTGCAGGGTATTATGTCTAAGTTCTCTAGTTGCTACACTTATAATTCTTACTATATATTGAAAAAAAATGCTCTTAAGGGATTCTGAACTGTTGAACGAATAATGCTTTTTTTGCAGGTTTTAAGTTATTATATTTCCTTTTTAGCACAAAATACATAAAAGATACCGAAAAAATGACAAAATTAATTTTAGCAGCTCAAACTACTCAATGAACACCCAAAAAATGCAGTTAAACCTGAAAACGAAGGAGTAATAAATATTGGCTTCTTTTTTCCAATCGGTCCCAATATGCGACAATTGTACCTACCATGTAAAGCTGTCAAGCAAGCGTCCTCGCAATTTTCTACATCAAGGACTTTCACAGACGACTGCTTAAACGGAAGCAACATCAACTTTCGCAGTTTCAATGTCCGTGTAAAACAGCCTTAAGAACGTGATTCATTCCTGGCTTGACATACATACTTTATATTCTGTTGAGTAGTTTTTCACCTATAACACTTACGATATTGTATTCTAGAATAGGGAATAGGGAAAGGAGTGAGACAAGGCTGTGGCACTGTCTCCCATAATTTTTAATGTTTACATCGAGAGAGCCATCAATGAAATCAAAGAGAAGTCTTCTGGAGTGACTATCCACGGAGAAAAAATAAGCATGCTGCGATTCGCTGATGACATAGCGCTCATAGCAGAGACAGAGAGGGATCAGAACAAGATTCTAGCAACCATGGAAAGGACAATGGCCAGATATCAGCTGAAGATAAATAAGAAGAAGACTAAGATATTGGTTTGCAACAAGAATGAAGAGGCCAAAACCAATGTCAATATAGGAAAACAAAAAATTGATGAGGAGAGAGAGTTCTGTTACTTAGGAAGCCGAGTACCTAATGACAGACGAAGCAAGAAAGAAATAGTCAGTAGAATAGTGCAGGCAAAGAGGGCATTCTATCAAAAGAAGAATCTACTTATAGCTGGAAATACAAGTGTAGAAGTAAGGAAACAATTCATCAGAACATACATCTGGAGCATGTTTCTTTATGGCAGTGAGGCATGGACGATGACAGCAGTGGAGAAGAAAAGGGTATAAGCATTCGAAATATGGTGCTACAGAAGAATGATGAAGATCAATGGATCGACCAAGTAAGTAATGAGGAAGTCCTACGAAGAGTGGGAGAAAAGAGAAGTCTGCTAACAACTCAAAAAAAGAACAAGGGACAACCTAATCGGCCATATCTTGAGACACGATGGCCTGATGAAGACAATCGTCGAGGGAAAAGTGAACGGGAATATTGGAAAAGGCAGGCCTCATATGAGATACATGTAACAGGTAGTGAGGGATGTAAAAGAGAAGAATTACGTCACAATGAAAAGGTTGGTCGATAGAAGAATTGAGTGGAAAGCTGCATCAAACCAATCCTAGGATTGTTGACCAATGATGATGATGATTCTAAAATGTCCAACTTACTTTGTATACTTTTTTTTGGACGTGGTCTATGTACTGTATGAATACTTTTGACCAATAAATATTATTATTGCAACATTATTAACGGATAAGGTATCCTTTGTGCTAGCCAGGTAGGACCACAGAGTGACTTGGATAAGTTTCAGTGCATAATACACACATATCAAAGGCACCTTCAATTTAGGAGTGCCTTGAAAGGCACATTTAAGGTATGCGGTCAGGGTTCCTGGGCAGGAACCTTCACGGTGCCATCCCAAGGTAGGTAGTGCCTTACCTTGAAGAAGATGCCTTTTCAGATTGGTGTGCTACACAAGAGGAAAAAGGAATTGTTCCTAATGTCAGCATTAACATCACGCCATTGATATGCAAGGAACAAGTATGTTTTAGCATCCACCGCTCCAATGATCTCAATACCCTCCCTAGAATTGAGTGTGCTTCTTGCTCTACTATGTAGAAGCTCTAATCAATCACAATTGTTCAATGCCTTCCATTGGTGAGAATATAACACAATGTTACATGAATTAACTCAGAGTGCTAAAAAGTCAAGGCTTGGTAGTAGGTATACACAGACTTCAGAATCCCATTCTTATATTTCTTTCATACCTACTTTGATTCTTGATATGCCTAACACTCAGAGTACGGCCCTCACTGGCTTCACACCACATACAGACCTGAGTCCCATATTACCCAGACTTTTAAAACCAATTTCTAGTAACAATATTTACTAACAAGTAAGATATTCTAGTACATATTAACTGAGGACAATAATCTATAGAGATAATAATGTAAGCATTTTTATTTTCCGGGAATTAATTTCTTAATTTTGCGTAAATATAAAAATTTAATTTATGTATTTCAAGGATAAATTTTGCATTTCTCGGGACTCCAGAGACATGAGGTCCATACTCAAGGTGTTAAGCAAAAATTGGTTTCAGTCTACTTATTAGGTGCTAGGTACTCAAGTGTTTTCAATTCTGTATCTGCACTAACAGGCACTTCAGTCCAGGAGGTATGGTACAAGGATGGGAATGGAAGGGACAGAATAGAACTGCTGGCAAATCTTTACCTTAACCAGCACAATAATGGGACAGGAATTCAGGATTGCTGTATGCAAATACACATTTGAGTATGCAATGAGTGTCAGAATACTTTGAAGAATAAATTCTAGATTAACTAACCTTCAAGAATGACTGACATCGACGGACACACTAGATTAAAAATTGGAGGGGTGGGCGGGGTCCTTCTGGAGCCCCCCTGACACCTAGACCTCTTTAGATCCATTGCACCAACCCACATTTAACCTGCCCGCCACTCGCAAACAGGAGCCTAAGAGCACCGCGGTAGTGGTATCATTGAAAAGGGTCACCTATCTTATCTGTCCGGGCCCAACTTTACTTCGGTTATCTCACGGGAAGCGGTGTGTCAAGGTGGCTAGGCCACACACTTGCCCACACACACACACACACTAGAATAATCCGCTGATTTAAAATCAATGCTAGGCAGCTACTCTGTCATGACAACAATTTCTCGAACATTGTTCCAAATAAAATTCTCCAATTTACACATTCTCCAAAACAATGACAAGAATGTCACATTAAATTAAATTACAACGGGCAAGAATAGGGACAAACTAAAGGACAAACAGGGACTAGAACACAGCACTTTTTCAGTAACTAACCAAAATCTTCAGGGGACTTCAACGTTTAACCTGATGTCTGATGAAATCTCACCTTTCCTTGCCGTGCATACAGAAAAAATGCACCTGATTTCCGGCGAATTTAACCTTTAATATCCAAAACAATGGGAAGAATCTCACATTTAATTGAATGAAGACGGACAAGAATTATAATAGGGACCTATGGGGACAAACGAAAAGGCATACAAGGACTAGATCACCGCACTTTTTCGGTAACTAACCAAAATCTCCACAGAACTTCTACACTTAAACCATTTAACCTGAATTCTGATGCAATCTCATCTTTCCTTGCATAGTACAAAGAGAAAAATGTACCTGATTTCCGGAGTTGACTCCTGAATTCTCTTCCATACTGCTAATTATTTCTTCTTTTCCACACGTATTATTAATGGGAATGGACCATTCGCTGAACAATTTCTTATCACCTCTTCCTGATGTTGCGAACACAAGTCAGATCATGGGCCTGATTAACCCATCGAATAAGGGTTAATTCCTTCGGAGAGTACAAATGTATTGAGACATTATCATAACTACAGAGAAAGTTATTTGCTCACGAAGCTTCACGCTCAAACTTGAACACCACTTCTCAGAAATGTGATATTGCCGATAACATGCAGTTGCAGACGAATCCGAACATACCGACACCGCACGAACTACTGTACACTTGCACCTGTGGCCAGCCTGTTTGAGCCTGTTGGCAGCCGGCGCTGGGGACGGGAGACTGGTGGATGGAAATGGAGGAATGGAGAATGAAACCCAGGCATACCAACTGTCAGGGTTACTATTATTAATATTCAAGTACGTTCATCTTACATTAAATGTTTTTTGCAGCTTAAGACTTTATTTAATAATCATCAATCAACAACGTCAACAATAATCAGCCATCTAATCACGAACATGCATGTTCATGCATCACATGTAAGATATGAAAACAAAACAAAGGAATACCGAAACCACACAAACATCAGCTGTAACCACTAGTCATCCACTAGTAAACACTGAAAATAAACAATACCGAGAATCAATCTTGTCACATCATCCAGATATCTTTACACTTCCCCTTGACAAGAATGGTTCTCGGCAAGCTGAATACAAACAAAAATCTATCTTCTTTCTTTGAGAGCACGAGCACAAATAACACATACAAAATAAATACAAACAATATTACTTAATTTAAATGAACAAACATAAAAACTTCAACAAAGATGCATATGCATCTTTATTGTTCTATATAAAACCTTAATCTCATGATATTATGAACATATATGTATATAAGAATTAATCATCATCATTGATCAACAATCCTAGGATTGGTTTGACGCAACTTTCCACTCGATTCTTCTATCGGTCAACCTTTTCATTGTGACGTAATTCTTCTCTTTTACATTCTTCACAACCTGTTCCATGTATCTCATACAAGGCCTGCCTTTTCCAATCTTCCCGTTCACTTTTCCCTCGAGGATTGTCTTCATCTGGCCGTCGTGTCTCAAGATATGGCCGATTAGGTTGTCCCTTGTTCTTTTTAGAGTTGTCAGCAGACTTCTCTTTTCTCCCACTCTCCTTAGCACTTCCTCGTTACTTACTCGGTCGATACATTTAATCTTCAGCATTCTTCTGTAGCACTATATTTCGAATGCTTCCACCCTTTTCTTCTCCGCTGCTGTCATCGTCAATGATTCACTGCCGTAAAGAAAAATGCTCCAGATGCATGTTCTGATGAACTGTTTCCTTATTTCTATGCTTGTATTTCCTGCTGTAAGTAGATTCTTCTTTTGAAAGAATGCTCTCTTCGCCTGGGCTATTCTGATGACTATTTCTTTCTTGCTTCGTCCGTCGTTGGTTACTCTGCTTCCCAGGTAACAGAACTCTTTCTCCTCATCAAGTTTTTGTTTTCCTAGTTTGACATTGGTTTTCGCCTCTTCTTTCTTGCTGCACACCAATATTTTAGTCTTCTTCTTATTTATCTTCAGCTGATATCTGGCCATGTCCTTTCCATGGTTGTTAGCATCTTATTCAGCTCCTACTCTGTTTCTGCTATGAGAGCTATGTCATCAGCGAATTGTAGCATACTGATTGTTTCTCCGTGGATGTTCACTCCTGAACACTTCTCCTTGACTTCATTTATGGCTCTCTCGATGTAATTATTAAAAATTACGGGAGACAGTGCGCAGCCTTGTCTCACTCCTTTCCTTATTCTTGCCTCTTCACAGCTGGGTCCAGATTTAATCACAGCAACCCGGTTTTTGTACAGATTGTGTATAATTCTTCAGTCATTGTAGGACACTCCAATTCCCTTCAGGATTCCAAGCATTGAATCCCAATCCACGTTGTCAAAGGCCATCTCTAAATCCACAAATCCAATGAAAGTTGGTTTGGTCTTCTCCATTCTCTTCTCTATGAGTAGCCTAAGGGCCAATATTGCTTCCCTTGTACCCTTACTTTTCCTGAATCCGAATTGATCTTTATCCAGGAACTCCTCTGCTTTTCGTTCTATTCTTCTGTAGATGATCCTGGTCAGTATCTTCGATGCCTGTGTCGTCAGGCTTATGTTCCTAAAATTTTCGCATTTCTCTGCTCTCTTCTTCTTGGGAATAGGAATGATGTTTTTCTCGAAGTCCCTTGGAATTTCTCCTGTTGAATACATGTCGCAGATGGTTTTGTAGAGATGAATTAATGTCTTCTCTCCTGCATTTTTAATTATTTCTGCAGGGACATCATCAATACCTGAGGCCTTATTCATCCGAAGGTCCCTTACTGCAGCGTCTAATTCCTATCTTAATATTGATGCCCCCATATCATCTTTTTCCACTTCGCTTTCCTCTTCAATAGTTTTTGTGCTGAGATTTTTTCCATTGCATAGCTCTTCCAGATATTCTTTCCATCTCTTCACTCTGTCCTCGTTTTCAATCAAAATTTCTCCATTCTTGTCCCTTATGGCATTGCATCTTGCGCTCCGTTCCTTGAAGTGGTTCCTCACTATCCTGTAGGCAGCTTCCACCTTTCCAAGAGCAAGGTTGCTTTGTACATCTTCGCATAGGTTCTTCATCCACATATCTCTAGCTTTCCTTGCTTTGCGGCTTATTTCGTTCCTTATTATTTTGTAGCAAAGCTGCCCTTCTTCAGTTTTCGCATTCTTGTACTTTCTTCTTTCTTCAATCAATGCTAAGACTTCCTCCGTGATCCATGGCTTCTTCTTGGCAACTTTTCTCCTTCCAAGAACTTCTTTTGTGGCTTCCTGTAGTCCACATTTAATGTTTTCCCAACGCTCTTCCACTGATTTCTCATTCAGGTTCTCTCCTATGTTGTTTCCCACTGCTTTTTGAAATGCCAGCTGATGTTGAGCCTCCTTTAGTTTTTCTACTTGCCATATATTCTTCTTTGTTTTCTTCAATTTCTTGAATTTTAGATGGCATTTCATCATCACTAAATTATGGTCACTGTCGATGTCTACCCCAGGGTAGCTTTTGCAGTCCTTCACTTGGTTTCTAAATCCTTGCTTCACTAAAATGTAGTCTATTTGGCATCTTCTTCTGTCTCCTGGCATTTTCCATGTGTATCTTCTTCGGTTGTGATTTTTAAACAATGTGTTGGCAACCACTAACTTATGTTGAGTGCAGAACTCCAGCAGCCTTTCTCCTCTTTCGTTTCGGTTTCCCAATCCGTATTTTCCAGTTATTCTTCCATCTTGACCTTCGCTGACGATAGCGTTCCAGTCTCCTAAAATAATTAGGTTTTCTTCTCCTCTTACCTGTTTTATAACTTCCGTGATGTCTTCGTAGACATCTTCCACTTCTTCATCTTCATAGTCCGTCATAGGCATGTAAACCTGCACCACCACGGTATCTACAGGTTTGGTCTCGATCTTCACCATTATTATCCCTTCATTGTCCTGCAGGAAGCTCTTCACACGCATTCCGGCGCTCTTTCTGAGTATGATCCCTACTCCAGCATTACCATTTAATGCTCCTGTATGTATAATCCTGTAGCTTCCACTCCAAAAGTCTCCTTCTTCGGGTCACTTCATTTCGCTGATTCCTAATACGTCGAGGTCCATTCTTCGCATTTCTACCTTCAGGTTCTCCAGTCTTCCACAGGTCCGAAGCGATCTAACGTTCCATGTTCCTACCCTAAAAAGTGTATCACATTTGACTGATGTACTCTCTCGGGTAGTCCCCGCCCAGATATCCGAATGGGGGACTATTTTACCTCCAGAATATTTTACTCGAGAGGGTTCCATCACGTCTTGATAAGAAAGAAAAGAGTGGAGTAGCTGCAACTCCTCGGGATATTAATGTGGTGGTTTCCCCTTGCCTTCCACATAGCATTACTACAGCCGTTAAAGTAAATGTTACCACGCCTGTAGTGAAATGAGTGTCGCTGTACCGACCACTGTGGTCTCCACCTTCACTCATGTGAAGAAGAGCTGCTGCCCTCTCCTCCGGGTGATGAGAAGCGTAATTATTGGCGGCCTCCCGTCGCCAAGTCACGGCATCTTCACAGGTTCTGTATTATTTAGAGGCCTACCTTACCCAGGGATAGACCAATACCCCCTCGGAATGCCGTCGCTTTTTGTCCACGACTGCTTATTCGACGAGTAAACTCGCTTATCTCGCAGCAATCTCTATATCTAGAGGTCAACCCACCATCCGCAACCCAGTGGACGCACTCGGTGGCTTTAAGCTCAGCCGTGAGATAAGAATTAATATCAAGAAATTACATATACTTTTACTTCAAACCAAGCCTAATAGGTAATTCCTTGGTACGTGTTCCTGATAATACCTTAGTAAAAAGATCAGTAACATTATCTCTAGATGGATCATGAACAAATTTCACCTTCCCATTTTCAACATTTTCCTGCAATGCATATTTTATAGTATCCATATGTTTATTACCCTCAGTAGCAGCCCTACTCTCACTCATACATATTGCACCATTTATTATCGGCATTAATGTAAGTTGGTACAGATATTAAATAATTCATGTTCAATTCCATGAACAACCTTTGGAGCCAAAGTACTTCTCTCACTGCCTCATCCATTGTGATAAATTCTGCTTCCAAGGTAGACCTATAGGTATAGCTGTGATCTGCTGTTTCCTGGTATTCCAGATAATAGCTCCGCCTGGTAGCTTCACTACAAAACCACTCCAACACTTGTTATCAGCTTCGCCCCAGTTGGCATCACAGTATACTGTGAAGCAAACTGTTGAAAATTCCCCATAGAAAATCTTTATAGGGACATGGAATGCCATAAGAGAATTGGCATTCCCTATAGGGACACCTATAGGGAAATGAAATTCCCTATAGGGACATGAAATTCCCTATAGGGATTTTATGTTCCCTATGGGGAACTCCATTAAAAATCCCTATAAGGACATGAAATTCCCTATAGGGAAATGAAATTCCCTATAGGGATTTTGTTTCCCCATTGCCAATTCCCTATAAGGACATGCAATGGGGAATTTTTAACAGAGTATACTTCTATTGGTCTCCCTGTTATATGATAATGCAATTTATAATCGAGTATTCTTCGAGTATACTCAAGGATCCTTGGTCTGCATGGCGTATCTGAGTAAATGCCTAACATCTCTCCAGTTATCACTTGATGGGTTATTATTAAATTGACTTCGGTAGCAGACATGGAACATATCAGGCCTTGTAGTCTTTACAATATACAGTAAACTTCCTACTGCTTTGCTGTATAAACTGCTATCAAAAGCTTCACAATCTTCACCCACGTTTGACTTTCTACCAGAATTCTTAGGCAACTCTAAGGGTACATTTACTTCCCTTGTATCTTCAGTTAATCCAAAATCCTTCAATACAGACTTCATGTAAGTAACCTGCTCGATAGCAATACAATAGTCTTTCTTCCTTGTTACTGAAATTGACAAAAAATTAGATATAGGTCCCAGACACTTAATGTGCAAGTGTCTACTTAATTTTTCTTTTGTCTCTGAAATTCTATCCTTTGAAGCAACCATTATGACATCATCAACATATACTCCCACAATTAAGTTCCTTTCCTGGTTGAAGTACAAACATGGATCACTTTTTCCTCTAATTAGCCCAAAATCTAAAAGTATAGAATTGAAATACTAATTCCAATCTTTACCCGACTGGTGTAAACCGTAAAGGCTCCTCTGAAGTTTGCACACATAATTTTTTTGTCTCCCTGTAGAACATAGTCTGGTTGCTCCATGTACACAATTTCCTTTAACTTGCTATTTAAGTACGCCGAATTTACATCAACATGTTCAATATTCCAATTTTTCTCTACTGCTATGGCCATTAAAATTCTAACAACCTTGTTTTCGGATAACTGGACTGTATATATATCTCCATAGTCAACTCCAGGAATTTGTCGAAATCCTTGAGCCACCAATCTTGCCTAAAACTTCTCTACTTCACCATACTGATTACGCTTCAATGCAAATACCCATCTACAACCTATTACATTCCCTGCCTCAGGTCTTTTAACAATCATCCAAACGTCATGGTCTATTAGACTCTTCATTTCTAATTTCATAGCTTTCTCCCACTCGTCAGAGTACTCACTTGACAAAGCTTCAAACACATTTTTAGGAGTTTTTTCACATTGAACAAAATTACAACATTTGCATGGAGCCTTGGGAATTCTACTTCTAGAACTTTTCCTTTGACTATTTCCCATGTCACTCTCCAGGTTTACTTCCCCTGTTTCTGGGATTGTTTCTTCCTGTTCAACATCATTATTTGAATCAACATCTCTCATTTCTTCCCCTGCTTCATTAGCTCCTACATAATTTTCAGTGTAATCTTCAACATTTATAAACTCAAACAAAGGACTCACATTAAAAATGTCCTCCCAGTTGCCCCTTATTTTAAATGGAAATATAGTCTCCTCAAAATTAACACTATGAGCAACAACTACTTTCTGTCTAGAAATACTCCACAATCTGTATCCTATTACATTACATGTAAAACCTAGAAATACACACTCTTCAGCCCTGGCATCAAACTTATTCCCTTTAACATACACTCAAGCCCTACATCCAAATACTTTCATTTGATTGTAGTCTTCAAAAGTCAGTTGGCTACCCATCCACAACTTAAAAGGTATTTTATAATCTATTGCTGAGGTAGTTCTTCTATTTCTCACAAAACATGCATGATTTACTGATTCTGCCCAAAGCAATTTGGGCATTTCAGCTTGACTTACCATACACCTTGCCATTTTAGTCACAGTTCTATTCTGCCTTTTTGCTATCCCATTTTGTTCTGGGCATTGGGGAACCGTCAGTCTGTGCACAATGCCATGTTTACTCATCCAATCCTTCACATTGGTACTGATATACTCTCCACCATTATCACTCTGAAAAGCTTTTAGTTTTAATCCTAAGCCTTTCTCTGACTCTATTTAAAATTTTGCATCTCAGAAAACACTTCATCTTTATGTTTGAGAAACTGGACTGTCAAATATCTAGAGACATCATCAGTGAACATAAGTAAATATGTGTTACCACCAACAGACTTAGGCTTCACTTTACCCATAATATCAGTATGTACTAACTCAATGGCTGACTGCATACTCTGAAGCTTTTCTTCGGGAAACCTCTCCATTTCATCTTGCCCTGGGTACAGACAGAACACAACTCATTTTTCTTCTCGTTCCCACTTCCCTCGAGGGTTGGAATTCTTTTACTGGCTTCCTCGTGAAGATGACCCATCCTCTCATGCCATGATGCTTCTGCTCGTAGTGTGGATACATGATAAGGCTGCCCATCCTCTTGTACTTGCTCAGCTACTGATGGATAGCCTTGAATATGGCTGGAAAATTCGCTTGGTTCAGTCTCTAGGACATACAGCTCTTCCACAGGATAGGCTTTAAATACTTCTTCCCCATCTTCATTTGCAACTGCATAATCCTCTTCAAATGTTACTTTCACCCCCTTCTTTGTTAATTTCCTCACAGAAATCAGATTGACTTCAAGATCCGGTACATACAAGACATTTGAGAATTTAATAGAATATCCTCCACACTTCTTTGAAAGTTTTAGCATTATTGAACCCTTTCCCTTTACCAGTAATTTCCCCTTTCCAATTTTTACGAACGTTTCAATTTCTTCAAAATCCATGAATAGTCTCCTCTCAGGTGACATAGGGACACTGGTCGAAAGCCTAACATTCCGGCATCATACTCTTACAAGAAACCTCTATGCCATAACTCTAATAAAAAGGCAACGAGAACACGCTACGCGGATTACTTTAAAGTTAAGAAGTAATTTAAGTTAAAAGTTAAAGAGTGTTACACACTCCCTGCCAATTGTCAAAGAAGTCCTACTGGTATTGTGCATGTGGTCCCGCCTGGAGTAGCGCCATCTAGTAGTAGGTTATTAAGAAAACGTTGAATATTAAAAATTGATATATTTACTCTTCTAAAAATTTATTTTTAATACATTTAACATTGTATCCAGATTATAACAAGTGTAATATCAATTTTACGGTAGATGTGAGATTAACTGTAACGAATTTCAAACATTCATCCTGCTAAAACGGTGTACCTACATTACCGCTTTCATTCCAACTGTTACGCAGAGGAATCTTGGGTTTACAATCTTTTACATATGTTTAACGAAGGGTTGAAATTGAACTTTTTGGAACAATTTGAGATTTCGGATAGCCCGGATAATGAACGATTATGTAATGACTCTATGTTCCCTACCCACTCACGCCTCCTTAAAATCCCCCTTCCTAGCTGATTCATACCCATGCAACTCACTTTCAGCTAAGATCACTTTCTTCCCTCCCTCCTGGCTCCTCCCCCCCCTTCTCATTCACCTAACCTCCTCTCCCCCCATTCTCATTCACCTAACCTCCTCCCCCCTTCTCTGTCACCTAACTCCTCCCCCCTTCCCTTCTTAACAGTCACCTGAAAACAGACCCTAATCACCACTCACCCCCCTGCCCCTTCCTTTTCCTCTCCCCCATGACCAGGTGGATATATAAGGCTGCTGCTCAGATACAATGTACCTTGAGAATGAAAAAAAATTTGTCGAAACTTAGGTCGGTTATAGTGTGTAAGGGATAAGTGACTCCAGGGTGGGACAAGGGCAGAACATGCCCATGAACCACCAAGACCGTCATGCGTGGTGAGGAGCCACATCCTCCTCGAGGTGCCCCTGGTACCACTGAACATGACGGATCTAGACCTGGCGGTCAATAAACAGCTCCCATCACCATGGTGCGTCTTTGTGCCGAGGGTGACCGCAGCCGCGGGGGGAGGGTAAGAAGTCGCTAACAGAGAGACTCCGGATACTGGGCGACCTCAGGTTTTATTTATGCATGTGGGGCTCTGTGTGGGTGGACCCTTTATTTCCCTAGCTACTCGTGGGACTATTATGGACCTTAATAAAAATAAAACTTCTGCAGAGGACGCTGGACGAACTCCGACCAAGGACTCTAGCAGTCCAATTTCAAAAATGGAGGAGGAAGCACTGTTGGGGAGCCCGGTGGGGAACCCAATGGGAGCTACTCCTCTTCTACCTTAACCCTACCTTTGTGGGGCCCTTCTGGGAACCCCGCTCTCCCTAGCTACCCCTCAAACCCTCTGGGGGAAGAGGAGGTAGGCATTCTCTCTGACTCTTTGGAGTCCATAATAAAAGAGGCACCAGGTTCACCTGTGGGGATGGAGTCAGACTCTAGGGCCTCCAACATTACTCAGGGCAGCATCTCATCAAAGATGCAGATGCTATCCACAGAGCCCAAGCTCAGCGGTGCAGCCAGAAGGAAGCTGCAGAACTCAGGGCAAAAGGTGCAGCTGGGGTCTCTGCACACCCCCCTGTCAGGGGCAATACCGGGGACAAAGTAACCGGCTAAAGTCCTAGGCGTGGTGGGGATGGCTCTACGACCCCAAGTTCAGCACCATAGAAAAGGGGACGGACTCCTGGAGATACCCCCAACAATGAGTGGAGAGACAACAAGAGGCCCAAGACCATACCCTAGCAGACTTATGCACAGGTAACGAAGGACCTCAAAAAGACGGCCATAGTGCCAGTCGGGTATCCAGAAGTGTTGGTAAAGGAGGAGATGTATGCCAACATCGACAGGCAACTCGATGAACTCTGGGATCAAATTCCAGAGGGTCAGGAGTTCCCAATGTATGAAGGCACCAGGCTCATAAATGGTGCTGTAGAAATTGCCTGTGGCAATGATTTTTCTGCCACATGGCTGATAGAAGCAGTGATCAAGATGGGACCCATTTGGGAGACCACCTTACAGGTTGTCGATGCCGTCAACCTCATCAAAAGAAGGAGGATGATGATGTGGGTCCCAAGGTTCAACAAGTTTGACATCAAAATCATCCTTGAGAGATTAAGGAAGGTCAATCTTTTCTAAGCTTCTAGATACTAGCCTATATTTTTGCACCAACCTATCTGATGAGTACACCAATTGTGATCCCTTATTATTCATAGGAAGAAAGGGATTTCACAATTAACTATAGCCTTATGCTTATGATTACACTGAACATAATTGGTGGGACTTTTTTTTCATTGATAGAAAATGGATTTCAACCAGCTTTCCTTAAAGAAAAATGTGATAAATAACAGGGAAAGACATTAGAAAGAAAAATACAGTCCATTCTTTAAAAATGATCATTGGGGTTCAATAAATGGTGTCATCTTCCTATAGTATAACACCTTCCAAAGGGATGGGATGTCACTGATCATATCTACGGAAAACAGGGTCCCAAGGTCTGAACCAAGAGGGAAACCATGATGGCATATTGTAACCGAATCTCAAATCTCTAAATAATATAATCCAGTTGAAGTTGAGGATGTTGCTTGCAATTATAAGATGAACTCACCTTTTATGAAAGTCCAGAAAAGGAGAAAAAAACCATTGCCTTAGATTTGTGCATATACAGTATTTTTGAGCCCATGATTTTCACTGATTTGTCTTTCCATTGGTTCCAGCCTCAAAACAATTAATACTCACAGCATTTTGACAAATACACCAAGTGTAATCAAGAAGAAAGAATAAGATCTGCTAGGCTAAAATAGTGACTTTCTCTTCATGTAATGCCAATAATGCCATTCATAGTCTAGAGAGGAAATATGAAAATAATACATGGTAACCAATGTCACTCCCTGTAGTCATTATAAATCCAGATAGGCTTTTAAAACTCATTAAATAATACAGCATAAGGGTTCTAATTTAAGGATTTATAGAATTGGTACACAGCAATACATTAAGTAGAAAAATCCCTTATCACAGATCAGGTTAATAAACCTGGGGTACAATAGAAGGAGGTCTAATTTCAACAGGGCCTCAAATCACAAACGCTTTCATCACTTACAAAGAAATGACATCCCATACTCTAAGCAATTAAGAATGCAGACATGAAGCCACATTATGATTAAATGATAGAAAAATATATTATTCAACAAGGCAGAAGGCACTATTTTCCTGAAAACCATTACATAATGTTTTTCAGAACATAAATGTTATCTCCAAGTAGAGCATTATTACGCTGTGCACATCATGAAAGAGCCATTATGAAAAGATAATTATAGATAATAGAGAATTTTTGTGACAGGAAAACTATAAAATTGTCACCAAAAAAAAGAAGTCAATCATAAGAAAATGACATACAACTCATATGATGCTACCATATAAACTGTAATAAATATCCATTTCTGAAAATTGCACATTAACATTAAATTACCAATGTAAATTTAACCTATTAACCTATGTGCAATAACATATTTATGAATAAGAGAACCAAAATCTCTAGCTCTCTGTGAGAGAACAACTTTTCCTCCAAAAAAGATGAGCTTCATGATTAAGTCATCATAAGAAAAGGACTTTTCCGGAGGATTTGACACATTGTGGTCAGGGATGCTTTATCCACCTTGGTGAATACGGACTAGGCCACCTGAAATCGAAGATCATCACAATTAAAATGAGAACTCACAAGAACATCCATAGTGCACACAATATAATAACTATAGCATAATGGCATGCATTACAGGTAGCATAAGAAAAGCTATTTCATGACTGGATGGAAAATAAAACATCTTTAGATAACTTTGTGCGACTAATGACAGATTGAGAAGACCTTCAGCCCAACATTTTCACTGCCTTAACTGCCTAATCAACTGTCATTGACATATAGATCAATTGTGGATCTCAAACAAACACTGGTCCGGAACCTCTTTTAATTCAGGAAACATTACAATCAGGGCTTTAAGATTTCTGCAGCTGCTAGAATAGATTCCAAATGAGTTGGTGTAGTAGTTAGTGAATTGGCCTTTCACCACAAAGGCCCAGGTGACCAATTCCATTTCAACTCAGGCAGGTACCACCAATATTTGTCAGGTGACCCTCTTCAAATTACGTGAAAAAATTATATTAGTTACTCCTACATTACAGAATAATCATCTCACAAAAAGTTATGGGAAAATTTTTTTTTGCCCGATTTACAGCATTTAGAAAATTGGCAAAAAAAATGCAAAAATTGTGAAAGGGGTGCAGAATGAAATTTTTCAAATCTCTATTACTCTGAAACTATTTGGACTAGAACCTACTTTTCTTTGTTTTGAAGCTCTTGAAGTGCACCTTGCTCCAAACATCTGAATAACAGTCAATTAATGTTTAAACACTGAACAATTATTTTGTTGTTGGATGGAAGATTTACATTTTTCACTGACTCCTGTGGACTTTAATAGAAATACCTATTCAGCAAATACCAGGAAACACAGTGACATCCAGGAGAAGATTTGCTCAACAAATACTGGCATGACACTGAAGTAATACAGGTAAATTATTTTTCTTTGTTCATTAATGTACTGAAATAATACCAAGATTGGAAAAGGAATCTTAATTAATATTTCTTAAGCAAATTCTAAAATAAGATAAAAAACATAACTATGCTCGCATTTAGGCCTTGAAAAGTGATGCTGAGTACAATTTATGATTCTCATTACTGTTTCACTGATTGTAACAATAGTTTTAAGTATTTATAACAATTACAGTTAGTATATGACTGTGGACTGATTTATTGGGTGATACTTGGAACATCAAAATTAAAAAAAAATCAGATAAAAAAAATTCATAGTGACGATTTAAGGCAAATATCCAGTTATCTGGTTCAACTCGCCTCTTGAGTGTTACCAGGAGAATATTTAACCAAACTTTCAGAATTTTTAACGATGGGGTTTTTGAGATACCGCTCCTTCAAAATGCAACAGTTTTGTATTTTGCATACTTTTGATGGTCAATTTCAGTAACCATGTGCATTAAAAGTGAGAGATAAAATTTTTGGGGAGATAAATCAAACAGAGCTACACAATGGTGGAGTTGTTTGGCTGATAAATCCCTTTTTAGTTATAAAAAAACGAACTCCGAGAAAAATGTAAATCTTCCATCCAACAACAAAATAATTGTTCAGTGTTTAAACATTAATTGACTGTTATTCAGATGTTTGGAGCAAGGTGCACTTCAAGAGCTTCAAAACAAAGAAAAGTAGAAGGTTCTAGTCCAAATAGTTTCAGAGTAATAGATATTTGAAAAATTGCATTCTGCACCCCTTTCACAATTTTTGCATTTTTTTTGCCAATTTTCTAAATGCTGTGAATCGGTCAAAAAATTTTTTTCCCATAACTTTTTGTGAGATGATTAATCTGTCATGTGGGAGTAACTAATATAATTTTTTCACGTAATTTGAAGAGGGTCACCTGACACTCCCTGCCTGAGTTGAAATGGAATTGGTCAGGTTCAGATCTCAGCACTGGAAGATCTTGTTCACTGTTTTGCTGGCCCCATATGGATAGTTAGTACAAAGCATTCGAGTTCAGTACTCAGTCCATTGGATGTCACATTAAGCCTTAGAACCTTCCATTCAGAGGATGGTACTTGACATTGGTAATAGTCTCCTTATTGTATAAAAGAATGGATCCTCATATATAGACTGTATGATAAACCAAGTCTGGTTTGTGAAGTCAATTGAGCCAGACTGAGGAGGCTCAGCCATCTAGAAAGAATTCCTGATAATAGGCTAGTGCGAAGCATGTTCAGCCAGAAGCCAGAGGGTCGAAGACTTCCGGGGCGACCGCGCAAAAGGTGGCTGGATGATGTGGAAGACAAATTTCATCAAAAGGGTGTAAGGAGGTGTCGACTTCGTGCATTGGAGTGAGGGACCTGGAGAGGAATGATTGAGGAGGCACAGGCTCTTCTAGGGTCGTAATGCCAGTGAGTAAGTAAGTAAAATGTTTTACTCCATAATTGAATTTTTAAATATGTGATCAGATGTTATTTCCTTTTTTGCATTATATTTTGTACTTTATCTTTATTCTGTACATGTCCCATATTTAAACATGATATATTAAATCACAGGACAAATAAACATATAATATTATATTACAGTGAACTCTCGTTAGCACGTTTTTGTAGGGACCCGAAATCCTGAACGTTGTAACGAGGAAAACATACTAAACAGGTTAAGTCTTTCCGGGTGAGTTAAAGATGCAGGTGGGCGTTGCATAACTTTCAGGGGAACCATATGCTGGCTGTCACGTTATTTCATTCCGTGTATTGCTGGCATTCATTCATTGTAACAGTTTCATTTGCAATTATTACGCTTTCCAAGAAAATAAGCACGATACCTTGCGTTGAAGCCCACTCAATAATTAATTATGACGATAATGAAAAAACCACACGTTTTGCATATACTTACAGTCTACGCAAAAAGACTCAAATTTAAGGTTTATATCTCAAAAGCAGAAGAAGTGATATTCATACAGATTATTTCAGCATGTAGATGATTTAGTCTTTCCTTTATTACAGGTAAAAGACTTTTTTTAATAATTACTTTTGAAGTTAGTTCAAAGGTTTCCGCGGTGTGGCAATGAATGACTCTGCATTTCTTTCTAGATTGCTTCTCGTAGATGACTTTTCTTGACAGCAGTTTCGCTGGCATTCCAGCTGGTGTCTTCAGGTCAACTGCTGGCATCTTCAGCAGTCGACCTGAAGACGCCAACTGGAATGCCGGGGGAAACTGTTGTCAAGTGAAGTCAACTACGAGGAGCAATCCAGAAAGAAATGCAGAGCCAATTACTTTTGAAGCATGTTTTTGCAGTGAGGATGAAAAATGGCACAATTAGTTGAATTGCAAACAAAAGGGAATTTTGATAGAATATGAATCGTACTTTTGTCATGATCCTTTAAGTTTCAAAAGATTTACTTATTTGTTTAAGATATTCTAGTCAATTTACGAAACCGGGTTTTCTCCATAAGTATGCAACATTGGAGGAAAGCGAACACCGTCTATTTTTCTTATGAGAATCCATTAACATCATAACACTAGACCAGGCCACAATATTTCTATTGAATTTTCTATTTTCGAAAACGAGTTCAGAGCGGAGGTGGAAATGCCGAACATCGTATACATTGAGTAGAACAATCTTGTGTTTAGTGATGACGGCAGAACTTTCATTTTTGCCACTATTACAAACACGCTTCATACGTGGATTTTCGTCTACTTTGCAGAGAAGATTGAGCTTTCCAATTGATAATTTTCTTTTCACCTCAGGCCTCCCATGGCTAATTCTGAGAACTTGTCTCACTTTTACTGTCACAAATTATTGACATGGAGAATTAGTGCTCAGCTAATAATGTGAATGTGAATAAAACCAAGTCTTCTTATATCTTTTTCCATCCAACCCAGAAAAAAATTTACTACAGCCTTTATATTAAATTTTCAGACTGGCAGCCTTAGGCGACACAATGATAAAAAGTTTCTGGGTATTATTATTAATGAAAACTTTGACTGGGATTCGCACAAATTTTATATCATCTTCTGTTGCCTCTGGCTGCTATTTATTAAGAATGATTCAGCGTACAGATGTACAAACAGCTAAAACAGTCTATTATGCTTATATTTATAGAGGACTTAAATACGGCATATTAGCCTGGGGTCTCTCCCCTAAGGCAGTCTGTATCTTTACATTACAAAAATGGGCTGTTAGGCTCACCTGCAAAGCCAAAAAACAAGCCAGCTGTTGTAACTTATTTAAACAACTAAAGATTCTTCCTTTACCTTGTATTTATGTGTTCTGTGCAGTGAATTTAATCAGAGAATTTGAATATAAGTTGTCCCTAGTCAAGAATCAAGGCATTCATGACTATTTGCGGGAAGCAGAGATGATTATAATGATTTACAAGAAGCAGAGATATTACAACATAACCTGTGTTCAATACTGGCCCCATCACTACAGTAGCAGAATTTACAATAACCTACCTTAATACTTGAAAAACCAGAATCACTAGATAAGTCCAAAGCCATTCTAAAGCATTACCTATTGACCAATTGCTTCTATTCTTTGGATATTTCAATTCATGAACTGATGTTATATGTTCAAGAGTTATTTTTTTGCTACATTATAGTCTTACTTTTTTACTACTTGTAATTTATATTGTTACTTAGTGTTATTCAATTGTGATTATTTTTTTTGTGAATATATGTACGAGGTCTGTTAGAAAAGTGTCTGACCTTTGGCCAGGGGAAAAAAACTGGCATACCTGGAGCACTGGAAACCTAATCACCCTCAAAGTAGTCTCCTTGGGACTCCACACACTTCTACCAGTGGTGCCACTTGGAAGCATTCTGAGAAAGCATCTTTAGGAATGGAGTTAAGTTCGGCTGTCGTTGCAGCCATAATGTCCTCTCTTGTCTGAAATCACATTCCTTTCAATGGACTCTTGAGTTTGGGGAACAGCCAGAAGTCGCAGGGGGCCATATCAGGAGAGTAAGGAGCCTGTTGAACCACAGGAGTCTGGTTTTTCACCAAAAAAGTATGAATCAAGTGCGAGGAATGTGCTGGAGAATTGTCGTGATGGAGGCGCCAATTTCCTGTTGACCACAACTCCGGTCTCTTGCACCGCACAGCATCATGTAGGTGGCGGAGGACATCTCTGTGGTACTCTTTGGTGATTTTTGACCCTGTGGTGTGTACTCATGGTGTACCACACCGTGGGAGTCAAAGAAAGCAGTCAGCATCACTTTGACATTGCTGCGCACTTGGTGGGCATTCTTTGGTCTTGGTGACGTGAAATGCTTCCACTGTGACAACTGGGATTTGGTTTCAGGGTCATACCCGTACGCCCAGGACTTGTCACCAGTGATTATGGTGTTCATGAAGTCGGGGTCACTGTTTGTGGAGTCCAGCATGTCCTGCCAGCATCAGCATGTCCTGTGAGACTTCAACACGAAGTTACTTTTGCTCTGCCGTCAGCAGCTTTGGCACGAATTTTGCCGCCACTCTCTTCATGGCCAAATCTTCAGTCACAATAGAGTGTACCAAAAAAGTGCTGATGCCCACCTCTTCCACAATTTCTCGGATAGTCACACGATGGTCTTGCATCACCACAGCATTCACTTTGGCAATGACCTGGTCATTTTGGCATGTTGATGGCCGACCGAAGTGCGGCTCACTCTCCACCGATGTGTGGCTGTCTTTAAACCGGTTGTACCACTCCTTAATCTGTGTGATGCCCATAGCATCCTCACCAAAAGCTGTCAGAATCTTCCGAATGGTTTCCACCTGTCTGTCGCCCAGTTTCTGGCAGAATTTGATGCAGTAGTGCTGCTCCAGTCTTCCGTCATTTTCCTTGCGATGAAAAACCGATGAGAGCACTACACACTACCTCACTCAAATGCTGCTTGCCAGCAACAGACGCTATTGAAAGGCGGGAAAAAAATTCACGCATGTGCATGAAGGTTCAAGATCAGCTCATGCAATCCCACTTGATTCAAATCCATCAGGTTTTCAGAAAGAAAAATAAGGTCGTATACTTTTCTAACAGACCTCGTATATATATATTAATAGTAACTACGAAATTCTTTATTTTGCTAAGTCACGAAATGTTTTAATTAAGGCTTTAATTTAAAAATACAATATACAGTTCTTATATAATTTCCATAATGCCATGTTAGGTACCGAATAATTAGTTGTACTTGAAATGTGGTCTTATTATTTTTTTGATGTACTTGCAAAATTATTACAATGTGCACTCAACGACCCACGATTACCTATCCAGCCACCTTAATGAAATGGAAGCTGAAATGAAGGTAAGTATTGTAGGATCTAGTATTTTCCTGGCGAATAACGAACTTTTTCGGGTGTTCCATTGGGTAATGTGCTCCACATCAGCCAACGTTTCAACAAGTGACTCGCTTTTCATCCTCAGGGCTTCTGAGTGGTCCTTAGTTTTCGCATTTCATCCTCAGGCCCGATTCCTCATAATTGTTTCATATATATATTTGGCCTGGGTCAGGTGTCTCCTGATTGGTGAAGACGTTGGTTTAAATTTAATGGATCCAATTGCTGGCCTCCTTGAATTTTCGCCATTCCTTCTCTCTCGAATACAATTTAAGACTGGCCTCCAGGTGGTGCAGAGGTTGAAATCAGTGTCTCTATTGATGATATTTGTTTCAAGATGGATCCTGATGGCCTCCTTGTTGAGTCTGTCCCAATATAAATGGGATCAGCAAAGTAAAATTGCCTTATCCGATTGTATTGAGTGGTCTCTTTTTATACTATGCTATGCAACAGCTGATTTCTCCATTTGGGCCTGTCGTAAGTGTCTTTGGTGTTCCTTCAACAGTTGCTCGATGGTACGACCGGTCACTCCCACATACACCTCACCACATTTGCAGGGAATTCTGTACACCCCTGTACACACCTGGCCCCTAATCTTAGATTGAGGTTGGTGGATCGTTTCAATATCTAAGTGACAGAGGATTCGTTCAATCCTACCCGAAATAGTGGAAATATACAGCAAAAGGCCTTGGCAGCACCAGCCATCAGGAGACACTTGATCCTGGACAAACACATATATAAAAACAACTATGAAAAATCTGGCACTCAGAAGCCCTGAGGATGAAAAGAGAGTGACTATTTGAAACGTTGGCTGATATGGAACACATTACCCAGTGAAAAGCTTGACGGACATTTGTTAAGTATAATTTACATTCCACGTTCAGTAATGAAATATCAATAAAAATCAAGCTAACTATTGGTAAACATGGGAGAGGATGTATATTCACATAATAATGACTACAAAAAGATCAATAAAATAATTATATCCATTGCAAAGTTTTAGAGCTAAGATCGCAAGCTTAAAAAAATTACCTATTTTAAGATTTATGACTTATTTTTGCCCAACAATTTAGTCTAAAAAGTCATGTGCTACACAAAAATTTATGGTAATATTATCAAACTGGCCTACAATTAATGATAATGAATTAATAGATTGATGTTTTGCTCACCTCTCTCTTTCCTCATGGGTATGCATAAGAACCAGATTTCTCCACTGATAAATATGGGGAAATTCATGAGGGCTGATCATTCCACCATTCTCCAAAGCATTCAACACATCCACATCTTCCTTGGTGGGATACTCACTATAAGTGGAATGCAGAAAATTTTTAGATAAAACCACTATGCATAAATTATTCAATTCCTACCCTATAACTATAAGATCCCAATGAAATTTAATTTTTCCACAGACTTCATCAAAAGCACTCCAAAAATCAATGACCTTCATTCAACTAAATGGGAGTTTCAAACGAGGATTAAAATATGGCACTGCATGAAATAGGATAAAGATAATAAATAAGCATCAAAATTGAAGATTAACACCAAACATAAAGCTTAGTACATCAGCAAGTTCACCATAAATTACTTTTCTCATCATAACTAACACAGTGAAATTTTTGAGGTAGAGAAACTAAGCATTTATTATCAACACAGCCCGAGGTCAGGGTGTCTTCAGACAACTTGAGATGTACTTGTGAAAACTTTTACGGCCAAAATTCAACTTCAATTCTTTTGGGTTATTCCCACAAGCCTTGATGGTTTTTCTGACACTGCAGTACACATCTTCCAAGCCTTGAATAAATGACCCTGTATTCTCGGGAAATGAAACCAAAAGTTTTCATTAGATATATTGTAGATACATTCATCATATAGTCCCACAGAATGGAAGTGCTGGAGAAATTTCTGAAGTACTTGATCAAGCATTATTCCTCCATTAAATTCACGATGAAAAATGAAGAGGAAACAAACCACCTTTCCTTGATGTCCTCGTCACAAGGAAAAAGAATAGGACCAAAGAACACTCTGCTTCGCGGAAGAAAACCCACACTGATCAGTACTTGAAACCCAACTCTCACCACCATCCCAAACAAAAAGCATCAGTCATCAATTAGGGTTATGACAGAAGTGTAATATGACCATAGTTCAATATTGTGTACTTGGAGTGTATATTGATACCATTTCACAAACTATCACATTACTACAAGAAATGGTAGTTAAATTTAAAAGGTATGTCAAGTAAGTACTGAATTGTAAAAGGAAAGACATAAAACACATTGCAGGCTATGTATCATGGTTTTTTTATGTGATAAATTTTCCATACTATATTATTCGTGGTGTATTCAAGCGTTATGTTCAATGGTTAAGATATATTATCAACAGAATAGATATAGAACAACTATTTTATATCGGTGTTCATACCAACTTCCCATTTTCAATTTCCCTGACTTTTCCCTGATTTCCAGTCCCAATTTTTGAAATTTCCCTGACTTCATATCAATGGCAAAGCAGTCTTATGGAAAAATGCAGCAAGGTATACTGCGAAATAAAATTTATTTATTCCAGGAAAGTAACGTATTCCAGTCAAAATTCAATAACAAAACAACCAACGGGCAGACCAAGCAGCCAGATCCCGAGCGAGCCGCCAAGTCGGCGCTACCCCCGTGCCGCACAGCCAGGATGGCAGGCTGATGGCAACAAAATGCACAATTCACTGCTTGAGCACAGCAACGCTCCGAGCATTCAACCATGATTATCATCTTTTTGCTGCGCCTCTGGAGTTTTTCCCTGACATTTCCATGACTTCCAGTCCCGATTTTAATTTCCCTGACCAGTATGAACCGTGTATATGGGAGTCCCTGTGTCAAATATCATCATTTACTCTGATGCAATACCAACCACTTTGGCCTTTGTAAATCCTGCATATAATGTAACCAAAGAATTTCGAGTGTCAAGACCATACGAAAAAATTTTATGGAAGCGTTGGTGAGGCTTTTAGCGTGGCAATAGGCACTGGACAATCTACTCATAGCACCACAGGAACTAATAGACTTAAGGGTGGATAATACCACAGTAATGTATTCCATGAACAAAGGATGTGGAGAGTTGTTTCAATACCCTATTGTAAAAAAGATAGAGGAAGATAGAGAAATAAGATTGTACCTAAACTGTTTAATAAAAATGCAAGGTCACAGGGCGACCTGGAACCACGTCCCCTCTTAGGCCAACCTTGCCGACTCTCAGGTGATACTCTCTTGAACCCCCGCCGCTATCTTGGTTGGTCAGGTATATAAGCAGGGAGCACCGCCGGGAGGCCAGTTTGGCCTGGAACAGTCTCAGGGGAGGACGTGGTTCCAATAATAATATCCTCAAACCCTCTCCCACAGGGCACTTACCATTTCTGATGCCGGCTCTCTGAATCCAACTCATTACTCAGCAAATTAGTTTGTTTTAGTTTACCACTTTTAATGTCAACCCAGGTTGCCTCATATGCATTAAAATTGCCAGGGCTTTTTTGAAGGAAATTGATGTTTTTGGCTATTAATTCATACAGTGGTATTGGAAGTGGGGGGCAGGAGGGGCCTGAAGGCCCCACAAGAATATGCCCTGGGCCCTTTCAGGCGAAACAGGCCTCAGGAGACTCAAAACTTCCTCACATATGTGTATACATGCCTTGGACTAAAAACCTTCATATGCTCTTTTACCTAAATTCTAATCTCTACCCCATCCTATCTGCAGGCCCTTTTCAAGGTGCCTCCCCCCCTCCCTCCCAGGCGAAAATAGTTCCAACGCCACTCAATTCATAGAAAAAATCAAATATTAACACTAGAATGCCAGAAGGTTGCACACACCCTTTGATGCCTAAGGGATCATTTTAACCCCCACTGTTTTTTGATCATATTACTCAGCAAATGCATCGTTTTCAAGTTTATTATGTAGTATTTTTATGCACTTTCATATTTTAATGGATGATTGGATGATGATGACAATTTTCGGAAAGGGTTATATTTGGCAAAAATTCCCTACTGGAAATTCTACAATGGTTGAGTTTCTTATGCAGTGCACAGGTGTTAATTCCAAGAAGATCAAGAATGTTTAAAAATGTATGCACAGACCAACATATGCAGGATGATTTTACAGTGTATTTTCAAGCCATCTGATCAACAATATCACCGCTGTACTTGGTCTCGTTATAAAAAAATCACTGTTTCAGGTGTTGTCTTTTCATCGGTACCAATCTAAATATGTCGGTGGAGTGAGCTCAGAAGAAGTACCTTTTCCTTGGTTTCCCCTAGATAAAGTGTGACTGCCAGGTCATCACACTTCAAAATTTGAGTGTTATTCAGAGGCAGTTTTGCCTTTTTCACCTCAGCTGGAACTTCACGCCCAATGGAATTCAATGTTCCAACAAGACTTGTGACTTTGACCTTCATGCTATTCAGGCCACCAATGTGAGTGATGTGAAGAAGCTGTCGCAAGTCACGTTACACCCCTTATTGACATATGGGGACATCTACTTCTCAGCCACATAATCGCCCAAACGCTGGTCGTCAGCATGCATGTCATCTTTGCCAAGGCAATGAAATGCATTCACCGTGGTCTTATCAAGAGCCAACCAAAACTTTAGCCCATATTTGTCAGGTTTTGTGGTCATGAACTGGAGGTACCTGCATCGGGTTTTTGAATGGTATAATTGCTCATCACACTTATGTAAGGCCCTGGGGTGTAGCAGGCTTGACAATTTTCAATAAATTTGTTCCAAACCTCAGACAAGAGCAAACTTATCATTCTGCAAGTGGTTGGGCATGGTGGATCTCACGTCAAATTCGAAGAACCTCTGAATTTCTTCAAAGCGGTCCTTCTTCACCTTCGGTCCTTAGTGCTTTGAAGATGGAAGCCATCTTCAAAACACTAAGAAATTCTGGTCGCTTTTAAAGCTTGGGGCAGATACCATTTTTATAATATGTAAGGGACTTACTGTCAGCGCAGAAATCATGTGCACTCAAGTTTGGATACAAATAACCAAATAACAGGAAAGCCGATAGAAAAACTATTCACACAACAAATTTTCTTATTTAATTCTTTGACATTTGATGGTAAATTGTAATTTATGATGCACATTTTAATATTTTTTTCATTGTGTGGCAAAAATTTCAGGTAGTCCAATTCATGCAACAGTTGACACCTGATATCCTTCCAGGAGTCAAAGGTTACAAGGTCTAGGCAAGCAAATAGGGGCAACAAATGTGACAAATAGGTTTAATGGTTGCCAAAGTTGGGTCCCTAGATCCCTCTCATCATCTGTTGACCTCCAAGGGTTACGCCAGAGTCACATTCAGTAACCTCATTTTGCCACTTCATTTCTTTTCGGCTTGTGTTTAGGGTTAGTCATGATGGTTAGATTCATCCTAAGAACATTATTCCTAAGATGAAGGCTAATATAATCAAGATTCATACATTGAAAGAAAATTAAAACAAAAGTTCTGTTTCAACACGGTCTGCCTCTAGAGACACAATTTCAATGCAAATATGTACAGTCACATGCAAAAGTAAATGTGCAGAACTTCTCTGTCCGCTGCTTGGACCCCA